>OY728157.1:202148081-204648081 GCA_963277665.1 Viscum album
CACCATTGTGTGTGTGTGTGCAACAAGGAAGACACCCTTTGGCACTTGTATGTGAAAATTGAAGAAGAGGTCGTAGCCCTTGGGGGTGTGAAAGAATGAGAGGCCAAGTCTCTTGTGTTTGCAAATTGAAAAAAGAAAATGTGTGTGCAAACAAAACAAGAAGTCCGAAGCCTAGTGTGTCCACTAACAGTGTATACACATTAGAAGAAGAAGAAGAAGTTCCACGCTAAAGTAAAACACACTTCTAAGTGTGTGAACAATTTGAATATAGTGTGTGAAGATTGTGGAGAAGGTGTGTGCTTAAAATTGAATACATGCTTTGTGGGTTTATTGCACTGAGAAGAAGAAGGGGAGGGCATGCATGCATGCATGCACGTGCACACATGAACAAGCTCAAATATGGTTGTGTGAATTTGAGTTGCCCAAGACTAGAGGATCTTGATGAAATTGAGAAGGTCATGTAGTCAGTGCATGAGGATTCATATTTTCCATGCATTCAGTGCATGAAGTTGTTTTGATGTCAGACTGAAGCCAGACTGAAGTTAGAGATATCAGTTGTCTGAGATTTCAGTAATTGAGAAGAGCCTGATCAACAGAAGTGATCAGAAGCTGAGAGTAAGACCAACAGACCTTTTCAGAGGCTGTTGATGATTCTTGAAGAGAGAGGCCGGGTCATCCTTAGAAGAAGGTGATAAAGCCCGAGCAAGACGAGAAGTCCTATTCATCATAAGTGAGCAGAGGTACAGAGCAAGGCCAGCAGCCTTTATCCCAGGCTGCTGAGGATACTTGAAGAACATAAAGTGAAGAAGAGCTACTCGTGTGACTCGAGGAGCCAGGAGAAGCCCCCTGTGAGACTCAAGGTGGAAGAAGTCTTCAGTGTGATTCTCGAGCAGGCCAGTGGGACTCTGGTAACACTGTAGGACGCAGTATAAAGACCCTCTTGTGGGGCTTAGGAGAGATACAGTGGGACTCTGTATCGACCATTGTAATACTAACAGATTATAATGGAAGAAACCATGTTGGGGCGTATAACCAACATGGAAAGGACGTAGGCCTTTGGTGCTGAACCTTGTAAATCCTTGTGTCTTGTGCCTTTAAATTTACTGCATCACTCATGCAAAGGCTGAGAGATACAAGAAGAGTGGATCGAGGCTTTAACCAGCCATAGAGGTTTAATTGATAAGGAATCAATTAGTAAAAAGTTTTAAGGGATCACTGATTCACCCCCTCCCCCTCTCAGTGATTCACAATGATCTGGGCACTTCAATTGGTATCAGAGGGAGGTTACCTCTAAAAGATCCAAGAGAGTCTATATGGAGTGAAAATTTTAGGAAATGAAAGAACAGCCTCAAATGGAGATATCTGCCAAGACTCAGAAAAATAGAAAGAAGAAACAGGCCAAGAAGATGAAGAAAGCCTGTCCTAGCTGTGATGAAGTTGGAATAATGAAAGATCTTTAAAGTGCAATCGAATATCTTCAGAAGACAGTCCCCAAGGAAGTGGAAATGTGTATAGCTACAGGCATCCTTGATCTTCAAGAAAAAAAATTACAGCTAGAAGAAGAATCCAATACAATGAAAGATCAGTTGGCTAAAAGGGTTGGCATAACCAACACTCTCAGAAAGCTGGTGAAGGCTAAGGATGAAACAGTTTCTCTTTGAAATGATAGATATGAAGATACTTGTGAAGAATTGCAAAGAAGCCTTTCTGAGAAATAAATCTTTATGATAATGATCAAAGAAGTTTTCCATGCACTGGAAAAATTGCACAGAGTTTCAATGGTTGTCAAAGATGCTCAACTAGAAGACAAAGTCAAAAGGGTGAAGGAGCTTGACAACTCATTGCTTGAAATGAATAAGGTGCATGAAGACCAGATAAAGTAGCTGGAAGAGAAATGGGAAGGAAGGCTAAGAGCTATTGAGGATGAGAAGAACTCCCTCAATATGAAATGCTTAGAACTGGAGGTGATATTGAACAATCAGCAATCACCCAAAGCTGAATCCTCCCAGTCAGCTAAAATTAGAAATGTTGCTACACGAGTGTGCTTTGAGAAGGATGATTCCAAAAGAAGGACATCCTCTAATAAAATGGCAACATCTTCTAAAAGGAAGGTACCATCCATCCCATCTTGTACTAATGCTTCTAATTGTGTTTCCACAAAAAGTGCAGGATGGAAGAATAATTCCAAACAAGTATGGATGAAGACAATGAAGAAAGAAAGATCTCCTGAAGCTGCACAACAATTCAAGACAAGTACCCTATAATCAGAAGGAATCAAAAAGTCAAGATTTGTGGGTCAATGTTGGTGTTGTAACAAGTATGTGCACTGTGCAATGGATTGTTGGTACAATCCACTAAATGCCAAAGCACAGAGGAAGCCCATGCCAAGGGGGAGCAAGCCAGAGGAAAAGAGGCAACATCCACAGGTCCAGAGACATCTGTTTACTACTAACAGATTTGGATTGCTTGATAACATCTAGGATGATTGCAAAAGTGGTCAAAAGGATACATTTCAATCTCCAACTGTATCCAGAGCTCAAAAGAAGAAAAGATCACAGAACCTGGCTTAGAAAGAATTCTTGGGAAGAAAGCAGAAGAAAGCTGAAGATGCTCCCAATAAGACTATGAAAAAGGAAGAGAAGACCTTGGAGTCTAAATCCAAGAAGGGTGATGCATCCAGAAGGACCACCAAGAAAACATGCTTCTACTGTGGAATGAAAGTTCATTCCATGGATCTTTGTAAACAAGCCATGAAAATCAATAGAAGTAGACTGAACTCACACAGACAATCAATCCAGAAGAAGCAGAAGGGATTGATTGAAAATAAGTTGCCTAAGAAAGGTATCTTAACAGCATCAAAAGAACCATGTGGAATTTCCAAAACTGAGGCCTCACTTCCAAATGACTTGTTAGTCATATGGCCTAATCAGTTGCAACGTGCCAAAGATCTACAAAGAGCTGAAGATGAAGTTCTGGCAATTGATAAGGCAAAAGGGAAGAAGAAGATTTCACATGAAGATGTATTGAGATCCACACCAGCACAAACATCATTGAAGATCAAATGTGCAAGTGTGAAGAATGGTGAAAATTGGACATCTTGGTTGAGAGAATCTTCTCAAACTTGTTGTTCACATTGATGAACCAAGGAGGTTCCATCTTATTCCATATTCACTTTTATTTACATGTGCTAACAATACATGGAATTGAAGATGATGATCATTCTCAACTGGAGGATGGTTTGGACAGAATGGAGTGCACCCCCTGAGGGGGATCCAATCTGAAGAAGATGGGATTCTTACATTAATACCATCTTGAGAAAAGTGAAGGTATTCCAATCATACTTTCATCCCTTGTTTCTTAATTGTATTTATCATGACAATTAAGGGGGAGTATTGATTGAAGACAAATGAATGAAAGGGGGAGCTTTATCTTTGCACCTGAACTTTCTAATGAGTTTTGTAGAGTATGTGCAGGATTTGGCAATTCATTGATATATCTGAAAAATTTCAAACCCCTGAAGCATGATCTAACATGTACAGTGAATGATAGATGGCATTGAGTTCCTTGGTTACATCACTCTTGTTTTCTACACCGGGTTAGCCCAAGTAGACTTAGAGATGATTTACTAAAGGTTCTTTGCTAAAGAGAACATGTGACATCATCCCTCTCTTAGTGCTTTTCAAGAAGATGCTTTTCGAAGGGAGGAAGAGATATTTTTGAAGAAAACCACACCAAACCTTTGCATTTGATTTCCAATAAGGGGGAGAAAATATTGGCACACATATTGACCCATTCATATGTGCGGAAGAAGTGTATTGACAACAAATACAAAGGGGGAGATTGAAGTGCACTGTGTTGCATTTGTTGTCAATGAGGCATGATGTTGTCATAAGATGAATGGATGTCAAGGAGTTTCAATATGTGAATGAAAAAGGTTGTTATGGTGATAGTGATGAATGGAGAATGGCCATGGTACTGAGATTCATGTCACTTAGGAGATTCACTAAGTGACATAGGATGTTGTGGTTGAAACATTATCTATCTATATCAGACGATTGTTGAACTGATCTTAATGTTTCAATACATGTATCAAGATGATACTAAGTTACAACACTTGAATAATGAATGATGATGGAGCATCATTACATCTGACGATTGATGAGATGATCTTTATGTTCCAAGAACTTGTATCCTGATGATACAATGTAACAACAATGTTAGAAGACCATGCATTTTAGTGACAATGCATGAGGAGTTAGAAGATAATCCATTCACATGTTCTAAGTGGATGAAGTGAGGTGAAGAATTCCATGCACTATCACTTAGTTCATGTGAATTGAAGAAGTTCCAATTGATATCTGATTGGATCAATGAAGAACATTGAAGATTATAAATGATTCAGGAGTTCGATTAATGAAGTGATCCTTGAGAATTCCATATCCTAAGTGAAGAGAATGAAGAAGTACAGAGGAATTATCAAATGAAAAAAGTGAGGAAGAAGGCTTGAAGGGCTTGGCATTTGGCTTATACTCATAGGAGAACTTTGTATTTGACAAAGTCCTTATTGCCTTTGCCAAAAAATTTGGCCAGCCAAGTCACCTTGAGGGTTCAAACCCCAAGGCATGGGCGCTAGGGCACCACGCCCATGGGGGAACACCGTGGGGCAAGCCATGGCGGCAGGGCGCACCCAATACACCGCATGGGCGCCTGGGGCACGCCCGAAGGAGCGCGGCAGGGGCGCATGAAGCGCGCCAGGAGTGCATGGTGGACACTAGGAGCGCGCCGGCAGGAGGCGTGAGTGGGCGCAAGAGCGCGCCCGCAGGGAGAACTCGGCGCGGGGCGGCACCGAGAGGGGAGGAGATTCAATTGTGGGATGGATGGCAGAAGATGTTTGATAATCCGCGGAAAAACCGGCCACGGCTTCGATGTGGGATGCAGAATTTCTCTGCGGAGCGAATCCTGGCAGCTCGATTGATCGCGCACCAGATCTCGGCCACACATCTAATCCGCCGCGGCCCATTCTGATCGCAGCCGTCCAAATCGTCGATCCGACGGCTTCCCGTCCATCCTCAACCTCAAGCCAGGCCGCTCCCACCCACGAGCTCCGTTCGAACCAGAGGCCTCCCCGACGACAAAATTCGAGTTCCCGGCCATCTCCGATCAAGACGAAGAGTCCATTGGGCACGTCTGGACCTTCTGAACCCATCCATGCACGAAAATGAGTTTGCATGCAACGAGAGGAATATTTCGGTCGATGCCGAAGAAAACCGAAGGTGCGAGGCGCTGAAGAATTCGTGTTTTGCATGGGATGGACAAAAACAGAGGCCGTGCATGCGTTCTAAGTCGCATGCACGAGGAGGAAAGAAAGAGGAAGATAAAGACGCATGAAACAGTGAAGGAAAACAAGATTTGGAGAAAATCTTGAAGATCCAAAATCTTCGGTGATTTGAGATTTATCACGCGGATGGACAGAGGCATCCCTATACCTATATAAGGAGCGCTCGAGGCTCTCATTGAGTTTGCTGATCTGTTGAAAACTCGAAGTCCCGTGAGTGCCGTATGTGCCTCGCGAAGTTCTGAAGCCACCGCACAAGCACCACTTGCGCGACAGTAGCCCGAAGCCAAACCTTGACTTCGTGAGTCCCTTGCACGCTACTTCTTTGTGTGACAAGAAGAAGGATCCATTTGCGCACCTCTTGCGCGAAAGAAGAATTGAGAGGTCCCCTGTGCGCCTCCCTTGCGTGACAGGAAGAACTCGAGGCCGCATTCTTGCGCGCCCCGCGGTTGGAGGAGTCTTGCGTGGCAGTAGGCCCTTGCGCGCTGCTTGTGCTCTTTCACCTTGAGCGGCTGTCCTTGCACCCTTGACACCTTGTGCGATAGTGGATTAGAGAAGTGGCCGCGACTCAAACACACCTTGCGTGCCATCTCTTTGAAGGAGGAGTTCAGGTTGTGTGTTCAAGACAAGAGGAAGAACCCGAGACCTTGGCTTTGGTATGTGCAAGTGGGTGAAGTGAAGAGCACACCATTGTGTGTGTGTGTGCAACAAGGAAGACACCCTTTGGAACTTGTATGTGCAAATTGAAGAAGAGGTCGTAGCCCTTGGGGGTGTGCAAGAAGGAGAGGCCAAGTCTCTTGTGTTTGCAAATTGAACAAAGAAACTGTGTGTGCAAACAAAACAAGAAGGCCGAAGCCTAGTATGTGCACCAACAGTGTATACACATTAGAAGAAGAAGAAGAAGTTCCACACTAAAGTAAAACAAACTTCTAAGTGTGTGAACAATTTGAATATAGTGTGTGAAGATTGTGGAGAAGGTGTGTGCTTAAAATTGACTACACGCTTTGTGGGTTTATTGCACCGAGAAGAAGAAGGGGAGTGCATTCATGCATGCATGCACGTGCACACGTGAACAAGCTCAAATCTGGTTGTGTGCATTTGAGTTGACCAAGACCAGAGGATCTTGAAGAAATTGAGAAGGTCATGCAGTCAGTGCATGAGGATTTAGATCTGCCATTCATTCAGTGCATGAAGTTGTTTTGAAGTCAGACTGAAGCCAGACTGAAGTTAGAGATATCAGTTGTCTGAGTTTTCAGTAATTGAGATGAGCCTGATCAACAGAAGTGATCAGAAGCTGAGATCAAGACCAACAGACCTTTTCAGAGGCTGTTGAAGATTCTTGAAGAGAGAGGTCAGGTCATCCTTAGAAGAAGGTGATAAAGCCCGAGCAAGACGAGAAGACCTATTCATCACAAGTGAGCAGAGGTACAGAGCAAGGCCAGCAGCCTTTATCCCAGGCTGCTGAGGATACATGAAGAACTTAAAGTGAAGAAGAGCTACTCGTGTGACTCGAGGAGCCAGGAGAAGCCCCCTGTGAGACTCAGGGTGGATGAAGTCTTCAGTGGGATTCTGGAGTAGGCCAGTGGGACTCTGGTAACACTGTGGGACGCAGTATAAAGACCCTCCTATGGGACTCAGGAGAGATACAGTGGGATTCTATATCGACCATTGTAATACTAACAGATTATAATGGAAGAAACCATTTTGGGGCGTATAACCAACATGGAAAGGACGTAGGCCTTTAGTGCCGAACCTTGTAAATCCTTGTGTCTTGTGCCTTTACATTTACTGCATCACTCGAGGAAAGGCTGAGAGATACAAGAAGAGTGGATCTTGGCTTTAACCAGCCATAGAGGTTTAATTAAGAAGGAATCAATTAGTAAAAAGTTTTAAGGGATCCCTGATTCACCCCCTCCCCCTCTCAGTGATTCACACTGATCTGGGCACTTTAGGATTCATTTAGTTAATTAGTTTCTTTGGGATTTTCATAGTGTGGGTTTTTGTTTATTTTACGTGTTTATATTAGAAAATAAAATTTTATATTGTTTTATTTAAATTTGATTAAAATATTAAAATATATGATTATTAGAATATGAAATGAGTTGTTTTGAAAATGTATGTTCTGTTGGTAGCTATTTTTTGATCATTGTAAGCCTTCATAAATTGTTAATTACAAATGGATTGGGAAAATTACTTAGGGTGTTCAAAATATTTGAGAAATGTGAGATGAATATTTCATGGAAAAAAGGATCTATTAATGATTTGTTTCACCTTTGGTTGGCTTATATGTTGTCACTTATATAGATATTGTATGTGGTGTTGGTATTTGTGGTCGGGTTCCTAGTTTAGAATGGGAATATTAATAAATGTGAGACATTATGGAATACTGATAGTGGGTGCTTGAGTTATAAGCATAGTTTTATTTTCTGAAAACCTGTTTTTATAAGTGGGTTTGTTTATATGATTTGTTTTCAAAAAATACCTAAAATGAATGTTGATTTTGATGTGGGTTCAAGTGTCCAAATTATTTTTAAAGTGGAAAAATACCTTTTAGTGATTTAGTTTTATTATATGGTGATTGTTTTTAAATTAGTATTCCTTGGTTGAGATAAAGTTCATGTTAACATTTAATTTATGATTGGATTTATTGTCTTTATTTCTATTTCACTTTTAGTTGGCCTCCTGTTTTTCATTTTTAGAATACCACCTAGAAATTTCTAATATCCTCTAAAGAATATTTTTGAGTTGATGTTTTTACCCAGACTCTGAATGGAGTATTGGGGTAGTGACCTATTTTTATGGAGTTTGTTTTCGCTGTGGTGGTTGAGGTTCTTATTGTGGTTGTGGATTAACATGAGGATATTGGTTGTGTTTTCAGGTATTTAGGAATTATAGATGTCATGATGGCATTAGTTTGACTAGTTTTTTACAAAGTAACATGATTAAATTGGTGAAGGGTACATTCCCTTTTCTTTTTCTCTTGATTTTGACACAATTTGTGGATTTTGATAGATGGTGTTTTTTGTTTCTTAAGGTTCTCGTGGAAGGTTCTCAATATATTGAGTAGTGTGAACTGGAGGAACCTATTCCTGGGGTGTCTCCCCCATCAATCCTTTTTTCACGATCTTAGAACCACATGATCATTTCTTTTATTGTTGTCATTTTGGAACTGTAATCCCCTTTTTCCATAAAATGTTTAAGGGCTACTCAAGATGTGTCCAAGGAAATGTTATGTTGTTTGTCCGGCTAGTGGATAAAGCCTTAGTGGCTGATTGATGGATCCTAACTATAGTGCAACAGATGCTTCAAGACATCAGAACTCCAGCCATAGGCCTCATAGAGAATATTTTCATGCAGTCGGGTAGTTTCTAGGTATTGGTTGATGTGAATCAAACAAATTGTCTTCGACATCAGAGAGAATGATGGTTGAGTTTTATTTTCCCATGATTATTTGTTTTTATTCTTTTTTACTTAACGTCTTAGTGACCACATTCCAGATGTTTTCATGTTGGTGCCTCGGGATATAAACAATTGAGTGGTAAGTATTCTCTTTAATTGTTTTTATATCTAGGTGTTACCAATTGGAGGTTCTTATTTCCTGATCTAGTGATGAGTTAGAAATCGATATTCATTTAAGTTTCCTTTTGTTAGGACACCCCATTTGTTTTGGTATTTGATCTATTCTAGTAGTTTCATAATGGATGTTCTAACCGGTATGTGTTGGTATGTTCTTAAAATAATGGGTGGACTCATCACCTATATCGAATATATTAGGAGTTGGTTTTGGTTCTATGAGTGTTTTTTAATTTGAAAGTGTCAATGTGGCCCAAAATACATAATATGGTGGGGATATAATCATGAAACAAACCTAAAGGAATCTCAGTCTTCAAAGATCTTCTGATCAAGAATATCATTTTTATGTTCCACCTGAACTTCGTCGTGGTATTTATTTAATAGGGTACTGTGTATCATGTGGAATATATATGGAAGTTACCCATGATATTTTCTAATTTCTATATTAGGAGTCATGATGTTCCATGTTGTGGTGTTATTTGGAAAAGAGGTTCCCTCTGTATCGGTCCTCTTGTTTCTGTGGTTCTAGTATTAGGATCTTGTTGACTGTTCCTTTGGATTTCAAGTGAGTTCTCAGATTTCAATCATTAAATAATCAAGTGACAACTTTCTGAATCCTTGTGTTGTTATTCGTTCTTTGACTAAGCGAGTAATTTGGAAAATTCAAGGGGAATAAAGTGTCATGGTGAGGAGAATTCTCACTCCCCAACCCAACACTACTATTTTAATATATTTATTTGACACAGTATAAGTCTTATTTTATTATTTTTTGGATTAGGTAGAGTCTAGGTTTGGATTTTTGAGTTCTTATTTGGAAATGGGCATTTTGGGCTTGGAAGTACCTAGTGCACGAGAAGTGCATGGTTCAGGAATCGTGCGACATCTTCCAGGTAACCATACAATCTACTTGTGTTATAAAATAAATAAAAATCAATGAAAAATGAAATGATAAAATGTGAAATAAAATTAATGAATTTTTTAATAATAATAATAATAATAATATTATTATTATTATTACTTTTATTATTATATTTATTGTAACTATTGTTGTTGTTAATATTAATATTAAATTTTTATTTATTTTATTTTGGTTTTATTTCAATCCCTCAATGCGGCTCCTCTCCCTTATCCTGCTGTTGCAGCTTGACCCACCCCCCATTCCCTATATTGTTACCTCCTCTCCAGAAAAACAATCATGGTCGCGACCTCCCTCCTCATGTTCCCCTTCATTCGGACCCTGCATGCAACCCAAGACGTCCTTGGCCATGACCTCCAAGAAGCATGACCCATCCCTGTCTAAAACCCTTGTAGCGTGTGCACCTCCCTATCAAAATCCATCCTTCCATGAATATTTTATTCCAATTTCTTCCGAATTTCTAATCACTTCATCGAGTTATGGTACTTTTATCCTTTCTCCTTAATTACATTGGTTGTTATCCATGAATTTTGGTTAATAGGGTTTGGCTAAACAATTATTTATTTTGGGGGATTTGTGGTTTATTTTTGGAAACAACGTATCGTTGGCCCCATTATTGATCATTCATGTAGTAGTTGATAAAGGTACTGGTTTTTACCATTTTTTGGTTAAGAGTTCTTATATTTAGTCATTGTATTGTAATTTTAAATAGGGATTTTATGTTATTTTAGTTGTTCATTATTTATTTTGGGTGAGTGGGTCATTGCCACACTTTTTTGGAGTTATTGGTCAATTTTTATACAGTGTGTTGGACCTCGCTGTAGTGTCTTCAGCCTAAGAGTGTCGAGAGTGCCTACATGTGCATTCATAAGTTAAGGCATATATATATGCCATATTTTTACATATTACGTCATTGTGTAGGGAATATGTTCCATGCATATAGTAATATATATATATATTTATATATAAATTCATGTGTGACATGCGTGAAAGGTCTTTTTGGGTGGTCATAATCAATGTGTGGTATGTTTGAGTTATATTCCCTATTCCAAACCATATAAATTTATTTCCATAATTTATATATTGTATTAGAATAAATTTATATATTTATATAGTTTAATTATAATATATTCGATATGGTTGGGATTTTATGCAATGGTTATGTATTTTTTCATAATTTGTCCATGTTTTCAAGGTGTTTCTTTCTTTATTGATAGATTCTCTCATCATTTTTATCGAAAATTTATTATGTTTCTAATTCTTAATCGGACCTAAATGATATTCATATAAATTGGATTATAATTTTTTTGGGTATATGGAAGGTATTTCCCAATATTTTTGGTACATACACAAGTTGTAAATGTTGATCTTTATGAAAGTGGTTTCTTATAGGATTTTAATAGGAGAAATTCCATGATTTTTCTTGTTTAGAAAAGCATATTTTTTTTAATTTTAGGTTAATTGGTATGTTGGTTTCGTAGAAGTATTGTTTCATTTTTGACGAGGTTTCTATCATTGTTTTACATATATGGTGCCTTTGTTGTTCAATTAGATTTTTATGAATATTTTTGAACGTAAATATGTTGAGAAACAATGTTATCTCGATGAAAATTATCATTTTAAAATTAATGACACTTGTTTGGAAATTTAATAACAATTTGAAAATGATGAAAACCCCACTTGAGGCCTTCCCCTATTTGGAGAAATTTGATGCAACTGTAATTGTGTGATTTGTGATATGTGTGTAGTGTAGAGGTTTGTGAAATGTTTTGTGGACTAAAAATTGGAATACTCATAAGTATGGAGACCAGTAGAGGAATACTGAATGATATTGGGGATAAAAAAAGTTTTCTTTCATACATGTTTTCTTTCTTAAAACCTATAAACCATTTGAAATAGAGAACATGAGTAACCCCAAGTGCCTAGGTGGGATTTCTAGGACATGTACACAAAATGATTCAGAAGTGGTTTATCCTAGTTTCATCTTGCAGGATTGACACTAAAATACTAACTAATCATATTTGATGATTGCAGACCATTAGGCTATTTGGGGGTCCCTTACTATAGGCTCTTCCAAAGGAGTGTGGATTTTAAATGTATCTAAGACATGTGTGTTAGAGGTACGAGGATCCTAGGACCCCAAATAACACTAATTTCATAAGGATTTCTTATGTTTCTTGTGATGTGATTTTTATTTCAGTTGTTTCATAAATGATGTCTTTTTTTTTTGTGAAAACCATATTTATATTCAAATTTCAGTACTTTGATTTGAAAATGTTAATTAATTCATGTAATCTATTTTAAAAATTTAGTTGAAGTGAAAATATCCAAATAAAAATAAAAATATGTTCCTTGAATTTTAGTAGAATGAAAAAATTACTTTATTATGTCTTATTTTTAAACTGGAATGTTTTGGGTTTCTTTTTAAATGTAAGTGAATATCAAATTGTTTGTCATTATCATTCCTACTATTCCTCTCATTGATGACGCTAAATTTATTTTTCAGTTTTAGGTGCCTCTCATTTTAGATTTTTCTTGGAGAGAGTGTATTTTATGTCATGTGGCAACCCATAAGGACACTTGAGGCTTGTTTCATTTTTTAGTTAATTTCAATTACTAATACAAGTTTTTTCAGTTTATTTTTACCTATTTATCAGTCTTTACAGTGATAAATCATTCCCAACTTCATTATTTCAATACTCTATACTGGTTTCCTGTCCATGGGGATCAAGAATGTCTTTTGGTCCATTCCATGGGCCAAAATAGGTCACTAATTCAACATTTAGTGGGGTTGGTTTATTAGAGTATAAATATAAATACAAGATACACTTATTTTTGATAATTCCAATTTCATTATTCAGTTTTTATTTTCCTTATTACTCCAAGAAGTTAATATAAAAAAATGTTGTTTTTATTCATGATGAAAAATTATTCACATTAAATGAATCATAAGATCCCCAAACAAGCCTTTTAATATGTTTTTAATTATTATTTAAGACTATTATTGTTAGTATTATATCTTCTAACAAAAAAGTGAAATACTTCATATCCATCATCAATATTTATTATTCAAATTTCATTACTAAAAATAATTTGACATTTACTATTAAATCACGTAAATAAGTGGGAGGTGTGAAAACCTAATCTTTTTTGGTTTGGGGACCAATCCCAAATACCTCTCCTGAAGTGACATATTGTTTCCCTACATAATGGATGTTCTTTTTTTGTACTAAATTATTGTAAATCCAATAATAATTCCAAAAATTATTATTGACTTCCTTGAAACAAAATTATCATTAAATTACATTTATAATATATAATTATATTAAAACTATTTTTTATAATATAAAATGATATTATTTTCTATTGGGGTGATATCGCAGGGCACACCTACTCTCTCATGGATATGGTATCATTTTGGCATCAACCTGTAGGGGGAATATTTTATGCTTCTCTGACATCACCTCCCCCTACTCAATTTTCCTTCATCTCATTATCTAGAATATTTTCTTCTGTGTTGGGTCCTGTGTTTAATTTTCCCTTCCAATGTATCACTATTCTATGTAGGGTTCCCTTTATTATCTCTCAACATTCCTTACTCAATCATCGGTTCCTGTATCACCCATCAAAAGTTCATTTGGATCTTTTCTAGATATGAGGTTCATGCCAAAAAAGGTGGCTCTTGTCTTCGGTTGGAATAAATCTGATGGCAGTGGATTCCTTCAGTTTTGGTTTCAGTAATCCATTCCAAGTATGTCTTAGTATTATATTCCTTGGACCGAAGGAGACCTAGTTCTTTTGCGGGATAGGGTGTGTCACATTTAGAGGTATGACATGTATGAAACCACCATGATTTATTTCTCTAATAGATCATTCATGTTCTTAGGTCTTTTAGGGTGTTATTAGTGTGATTATATTCTCTAATG
This sequence comes from Viscum album, assembly GCA_963277665.1. Lineage (NCBI taxonomy): Eukaryota > Viridiplantae > Streptophyta > Magnoliopsida > Santalales > Viscaceae > Viscum > Viscum album. The sequence continues at coordinate 202,161,832 of OY728157.1, forward strand.
CATCTATTTTACTGCAATGGTTTCATTTTAGGTGTTTCTACTCTCTTTTGAGTTATTGTTGGTGTTTTCTCACGTTAGTTTTCTAAAGTGTTTCCCTACCGTAAATGGGTGGTTGGATCATGTGCTGATTTTATGGTGTGTTGATGTTTCGAGAAAGATGGAATTAGTGATGGAATACATTGATGAGTTTGATATGAGGTGCTAGATAGTGTCTTCGTTATTCATTTTTTATGTTGACATGATGAAAGTGTGTTAGGGTTTTTATTGGGATGTGATGACAATAGTGTATCATAGATCCCTAAATTCTCAGGATATGAATATTGAAATCATTTGGGTTTATTTTTTATTTTTTTGGGATATATTTGAGGAACTATATAGGAAATTGTAATTATTTTTAATATTGTGTGTGAAAAAAACAAGAACACTACATCATTTAGATCTATATGAGGATCGGAGTAGGAATCATTCACTATAGAATTGCCATTCAGATTTTGATGTTCGAGAGGGTATAGATCTACCATCAGAACCAAGCCTGTGCAACCCAGCTTGGGATAGCTAGCCAAGTGGGCATGCAAAGTTGGAGGCTTGAACATACATTATAGTCACTTGTGGGGGTATGTTATGGTATTTTTGATGTATATTTAAATATTTTATCATTCAATTTTGTTGCATAGTATGATACTTGTGCTTTGTCTCTTTTTCGTCAATAGTGTTTTATTAAAAAAATTATGTTTCTGTAATTATAATAAACATATATGAATATTATTGAAATTTACTCAATGATCATATTAACCCTAGAGGTTATCAGAACATTTTAAAACAGATATATATATATATATATATATATATATAAAATGTAGAGGCATTATTTTACAAAAAAAATTCTCACTAAAACATTTTCATGCAAAAAAATTATCCAAAATGTACTTAATCATGATATATTGCCAACTCATAAAAACATAAAAGATATTTTTAATCCATTGAGCATATGATAAATATTAATTCACAAACTCTTGATGGTATCCATAAAATTTATATAAATGAATACACAATTTCCTATTAAATTTAACATAATTCTTATTTCTTTCAGTGTTCCATTTAGGAATATTCTACTGATATAAATCTATGATAATTGATTTATATAATGGAATATATAAATGATTCAAAATTTTTATTTCAATGTATTTTCTTTCATGGTACAACTTATTATACCAGATCATTATTTTTCATTATATATTCAAATTTTTCATACTATTTTTTAATGAAAATGTGACTTATCCTAAGCATATGTCTTAAGTGTATCAAACCCGATATAGAGTAAGGATTATTATCGTGTACAAAATTATGCTTGAGTAAATCTCAAAATTTTATTTTTGAGGTTATTATAACAAGGTACCTTTTTACAAAAAACACATCTACCTGTAGTATCCAAAAAAATATATATTTTAAATAAAAAATACAAAATATCCACTTCACCAAATATTAGGATGTTATTCTAAACTTACTCTAGAATTTATTCATAGGTTTATGTTCCATACTAAAATTTTTCTTATATATAGTTACAATTGTTTCAATTAGAAATTATTTTATAAAATCAATAGTGACCCAACCCTTTTATGGCTTGATCTAGTACTATCGATGATAACATTATATAAGATAGACAGAATCAAATCCTATAGGATTTATCTATTTAGTGGTGTCGATAAACTAGGTACACACATGATTTCTATATTACATATGAATACTCAACATTAATATATACTTTTTCTCTTATCTTTTTATAGAATAAATTAATTCCATCATCTGTATCATAACATATCAATCATACAAAACCTCATGGAATCCTTAATAGAGGAAACAAAATAATGGTGAACAAAAATTTTCATTCAGGTTTTAGTATAGTGGACGCTATCAAGAATCAATAATGTACCATCAATATATAATGTAAATTACTATAAAAACATATATTGAATCAATATAATAATAATAATTAAATTTATCCATAAATATTTTTATTGTGAAAATATCATGGAATATATTAAATAAATCATGAATGAAGTAAATAATTAATTATTTTATGTCATGTATGTACATGTTGAAACAACATCCATCAAGAACATTCCCAATAATGATTACTCTGTAGGTAATAACCTTTTAAATTCTGTATTTTATTATTAGTGTCATTATAAATACTAATGAATTTAGGGGATTTATTATACTAGCTCCCATCTATTAGTTAGTGTTCAAATAATTCCCTATATATCTAATAATTGATTTTTTAATTAACCATGTTCCGTATCAAATATTAAAGTTGATTAATGTATAATTATTTATCATTATTTCCCCCAATTAATAAAATTTAATTTTATGTAAACACCATATAAAAAATGGTATATTGTTTCCAAAATAGTAAAATCTACGATAAATAAAGTGGACATGTATGGGAAATTTTTTTTCAATAGATTTGTGAATGTTAATAACTAAAGGGGAAGAAATGGAAATCAAAACTGATTCATGGAAGTGAATTAGAATTCTATCCTTAGTAAAAATAACATAAATCATTTAGAGATAAAAATAATGTTATTAATAAAACATATACCATTCTGAGTAAGAATAATATTTTTATTTATAAAATAAAAAGATCAATAAAAAATTCTTGAGGAAAATATCATATTAATTTTCTAAAAATACATTTTAAATAATTCTCTTTGATAATAACTTATTAAAATTATATATTATAATTTATTTATAAAATTTAAAAGAATTATTTATCATATTTATAATGGGTAATTACATAAGAACTAAAAAAAGAACATTTTATTGCATTGTAAAATGGTTAGGAATATGGTTTATTTTTACACTTACATGATGATTCAGTTGTAATAATATTTTAAAATGAAAAATTGGTAAATATTTATTTTAATAAATCAATTATATAATTATGGAGAGAAAATTTTGAACACATTTTTAGAAATCATGGTTTTTTCAAGAAAACATATTTCTTAATGAAGGGAGAAATGGAGTCTAATTTTAATATAATATTTTTATACTAATATTAATTTTAAAAGAGATAATATACAGTAAAATAAAATGGAAAATATAATGAATAACGATATGAGAAGATAATTAAATTGATATTATAGTATAATAAAATGATTTCATTACACTAAAATTCAAGAATAATATTTTTATTAAAATGAGATTGTGAAAATGACGATTCAAATGATTATAACTATTTTTTGAAAATCATCTAATGAATATTATATATGTATATTGGCTATAAATCCACGTAAAATAAGTGGAAATTAAATATATAATAATAAAAATACAATTAACACATAATATTATAAAATTGACAATAATAAAGATGTAATATCACCCATTGAAAAGAATGTGAGTTATACAATTCTTTTCTTGTTGATAATTTTTAATTAAAATCAGACTTGATGAAATAAATGATTTTATACCTAAAATAACATGAAAAATGAATTATCAATGATTTATTATTTCATTTTCAGTATATATATCATATACAATTAATTACATACATAAAATTACAATACGATTCAACGAAATAAAATTTATATGAAATCCATTACCTAGAACATTTTTTTGACTTACATACAATAACCTCCACTATAGAGGTTAAATAGATGTTATTAAATTTTTAAATTACTATATTAATATTTATTAATTCATATATAATATTTTAAAAACATATTATAACCCTTTTGTAAATAAACAATCATTATTTCCATTGTTTTATGTGTTTGTTTCATTGATTCAAAATTATGTATGGAATTGTTATTTTTTTCCTACTATATAGATCATGATTTAATCATTTAGAATATTTAAAACATTATTTATGTTAAATTATATTTAGTATATATTCATATAAGGTAATAAATAATATTTATGGATATAAAATGATCTACACTATTCATGGAGATGGTAGGTCAAACGTATTCATGAACACAACTTCAATTAACTTGTTGTATTATACGAAATAAAACTAATTGATATTTATGTAAATTATTAGTACATAATATTTTTTATATCATTTATATCCTAAATTTTTATTGATATAATAAATAATACATTCCATGTGATGAGTGTATGAATCAAATCTCTTCACAAAGTAATAGTCTGTCATATAGATGAGCAATATTATCTTATTACCACAAAATGGATGGCATGATGGTAGGCATAATATAGTAATTATAGATAAGTATAATATCAAAAATATCATAGATGTCATTTATAGACATCAAATCTGTCATTATTCTTTTTGGTGAAAGGTGGTAATGGTAGAACACGTGACATCAGTTTGTGAGACTGTAGTCCACCGTACAACGAACGATGATTGTGTATCCCATTCGATGGAAGTTTGTTAATTGGTCTATATTTTCCTTTACATAAAAATATATCCTTATATTTTTGATAATGAGGTTATTATATAATCATGAAATAATAATAATGGATGGGTTTTGTGGATAAAATAAAATAAAAACATTCATTGATGAATGTTACCTCTTCTTTAGGTATATCCTTTTGGGTTGCGAAACATTCTGTCCATTTTGGATTAAATAGAAATTTAAGCCTTATATATAACGAGGTTAGAGATGCTGGTAAGTTAAATTGATAGGGTTTTGTCATGAAAATTAACATTTTAGGAGTGAATAATTGAGGGGATGAGTACCTTATTATAGCGGAGGAGTTGGGATAGTGTTGTAAATGACAACTAATATACACTATTGGGAGTTATCCAATTTATAATGTGTCTATAATAATGAATTAGTTTATATGAATGGGGGAATATGGTCTAGATATATCCATCAAATGGGGTTTTCATAGGTTTCAAGGTCAATTTAAACCTTATGATTAAAATATAGTCCCTTAGCAAACTTGTTTTCTCTAAATCACGATGATTTAGTGTAACTGTCTTTACCAATCATTATGAAAAAAATGATTTAGAATTATTAAAATGACATAAATTTATTTAATTCAAAGGGAACATATTTAAAAAAAACAAAAAAATTATTTATAAAATTTTTATTATTTAGGTGAAAATTCAATTTTCTATTAAAATACTGTATTTTTCACTATTCATAAAAAATGAAACTTCTCTAAAAAATACCTAAATTCACCTGAGGATAATTATCAAATTACTATTTCAAATTTTAGTCTTATTTTTTTATATATTAATTATGATATTAAAAAAATTTATTTTTCAATTAATTTATCCATTTAAATGCAATAAAAACTACCTTTCAAAAATTACATCTTTTTAATGTAAAAATGTAAATTTTTTACTATGTTATATATATAAACAATATTTTATTAATGAAAAAAATTTAATAAATAATAAATAAATTTCCTTATGATGATTAAATAGTTGTATTTAATTTAATTTATTAATATTAATAACCTATAGTGTATAAAATTAGTTCTTTATAAAACATACCCATTGATATTAAATTTTTTTTCATTTTCACATTTAATTAATTATTAGAAAATGAGTATATAAATATTTTGATATGTTATTTAATCCTATTTATGACATGAAAATTAATCAGAATGATATTATTTTCAGGTTAAATAATAATATTAATAGTATTTATAAAAAAATGTCATTTGTGTAACACAAGATATTGAAGAAACACAATTTTTTGTATGAAACACACAAACTCATTATAGTAATCATTTAAATATATAAAATTTATTAAAATTATTTAAAATGTAAAATATAAGAAAAAAATATTTAGAGAGTACAATCTTTTCTATTCTTAGTGTTGTGTTTCCTACAAATTAATGCATAAAATTATGTCATTTTAAAATATTCTGGGTGTTGTAAATTTATTATAGAATTGATACTATTTGGGTTATAAAAGGGTATACTATAATAATATATTTTATTATTTATATTATTATGGTTATTTTATATAAAAATATTATTTATATTGGTGTTTCATGAACAAACAAGGAATGTTCGACTGGAGCTAAGGTTTTATTATATAAAATCATCTTTTCTTTGACACAGGTTATGTTATACCAATATAATTTTTATGATGTGTATATAAATCCAATTTTAAATGATATAACATGAATATCATTATGATAATTTAATTTGGTTTTTATATTAATTTATTCTTTCATGGGGGTTACTATTAAAGTACTACAAAATTGGTATGGGTTTTATGTTACAATCTCAATGTTTATTGGGATTGTTCTTACATATGTGTATAATGATTAAATCATACGATATAAATATCATAAAACTCGTGAATTATATAATAAAACTTTTATTTATTGATAATATCTATTTTCAACTAATTTTAATTTATTTTTTATTCATTATTGAAAAAATTTATGATAAATGGGTTGAATTCCCTCTTCAATCAAAAACCCCATATATCCCATGTCCATGTTTTCAAAAAACTCTTAAATGTTTTAGATTTTATACATTTATTTTTTTAACTTCACTTTCAATAATTTTCTAATTTATACAAAATAAGATTAACATTTTTAATATCTTTGTTTATCAAATCAAGTAAATTTTTCATTTTTATGAAAAAAATTCAACGATTCATTTTGTACATATTCGATATGAATGAAATATTGAAAAATATTGATTCCTAAATTAATTAAAGATTAAATTAAAATTTTCATATTTATTTTTTGAATAAAATGTCATCAACAATATGTTTGGAATTTTTATATATTAAATTTTTTTAAATAATAAAAGTATAGTTTACTAAATAAATATTCCAAGAGATATTAAAACATAATTTTATTTAATATGACATACTTCGAAGTTATTTATGATTTCGTGGGCGTGTAATTCCATGATACTATCCTTATTATTTCTCTAGATTTTTAATTTTTATTAAAAAACATGATTTGGAATCCTGTACCTTTTATATGGGTTGTGCTTTGAAAAGATGATTACTGTTTTCTAAAAACTTTTTATTTTCTGCAGATTAAGCCATGATGAATTTGTTGTGATACCATTTATATTCGTGATTTTTGATATGATGAATGTTTTATATTACTTTTGAATATATATTTATAATAATTCAAAATGTTAAGTGTGCTATCAAAATAATATATCCCACCTAATCATTCGTTAAATATGGATATCTCATTAGATAAATATGACTATATTAGGGAGTGAATCCAGTTTGGTATGGGACTCTATCCACTATGATAATATTTGTAGTGAAACATGACGACTATGATGGTTTGGGAAGTCAACCCTAACCACTATAAAAATCATAGATGTGAGACATTTATGTTAAGAAAATGATATTCAACGAATATGTTTATTCCATAATTCTATGTATTCTAACAACGTTACTCTCTCCTGGATTATGTTCTTTGATTTGATTATCAATATTGTATAATAAACAATGATATAATATTAAATGTCCAAATAAAATGAAAATATATATTTATGGTATTTCTGTCAAATATTTTTCTCTCGTTCTTATACACTAACAATGAGGTATTTATTATTTGATCATTTATATCTCTCTCGTTTACCCTTATTCATAAACAAATATCACCCTTTCATATTATTATTTCCCTAGGATATCAAGAACGATTTTAAGTATGATATGTTATAAAAAGGTGTATGTTATGATGATTTTTGTGGTAGATGATGTAAGACACTTATTAATAATTTGGCTATATATTAATGATTCCAAAGATTCTATAATGATTCAATTATAGACTGGAAAATTATTTTATGAACTCAATACTAATCTAATAAAATTTAATATTTATAAATGTAAATCATCCGTCAATATTTTTGGTATTAGAGAATTTTTTTAGTTAAACATTTGAATCAATAATGACAGTACTCTCATAAAAACTCTAGGAATTATTATATATGATGGATAATATCTTATTGATTGTGTAACATTCATGGATGTTCTAGTATTATCTAATGGTTGGATAGATTTAAATTAATATTCCCTAACTAATACATATAGTAAATGATTTTTTTTGATTATGAAGATTCAAACTATGACTACCATAACTCACACAATGTTTTTTACAATATTCTAAAAACTAATGGAATTATGTAAATACTATGTACAATAAACATGTAATGATTGTCCTTGTGGGAAACCAAATTTAAGGGGTGTTATAATATAAAATATAAATTTTATTCAAATACACATTTCTAATTCTATAAATCATTCATATATACTAAATGGAAAAAAGGAACAACATAAAATTTAGAAAAAGGTATGAAAACACTCAATTCATTTAATGGGTCTTTTAATTGACTAATTTTGTAATAATGGATAAATATCATTGAAAATATATTTTACTCAGATGTATTGATCACTAAGTATATATTTTAGTTAACTATATTTTTGAAGGAAAATAAAATCAATGGTGGAATCATATTAAGAACTTTAGGTTGTTAGAAAAAAACTATATCTAGGGTGTTAAATTAGTTAAATAGATTTTTCATTAGTTTTTACATTAACTCATTGAAAAAAGGAGAATTAATTTCTTTAGATAATGAATAAAGGTGTTTAATGGGTTGGTATGCATGAGGAAAATTAAAAAAATTCATCCAAGGTATTCTTATCTTATTAGCATCCCTTCTGAATGTATGTTTCATTAATTCATTGTTAGCTAAAAAATATGTATTCAAATAGTATTATACATATGAAACATCATTAAATATTATGAAAGTATTTAATGTGATATCATGGTGGAAATAAGGATATTATTATCTTCACTATCCTACATTTTTTGATAAGAATAAAATAATATATTCAAAGGAAGTTCTAATAAAACATAGAGAGATAAATATAAGCATTCTATTATGATCAATGGGTTAAAGGAAACATGGTTAAGTTTTTCTTCATGTGAATGATAACTCTTTTATTTATTCAAATGAGGTTCATTTGTAATTCAAGAACTATAGTTATTTTAAGAGAACAATCAATGAAATGAACAATGAAAAACACCATATCATACACCACCCACACATTAGTTTTTTTAATTAAATGATTTTGAGAATTATGATAACTAGTATAAAATGAAAAGGTCAATGATAATTATTAAATTATATAGTATCATTATCCTAGAGACAAAGGAACATCCCATGAGACCTTTATTATTGATGTATACTATAATAAAAATGTGGTTAAAGGTACACATATTGTGAACTCTAGAACCATTAATGTATTATTTGATTCTGGATCCATGCACTTTTTTATAATTTAATATTTTTACGAGTATAAAAAATTACCACCTCAAAATTTAGAGGTCAATTTAGAAGGTGAAATCCCTAAATTTATAATGATCACATATCAGGTCTTTGATTCTTCTCTATATGATGTTTATAGGAATTTTATTTTCGACTTTTTTGTTCTACCACTATTAAAAATTTTAGAAATTTTAGGAATGTATTTTTATATTTTATATAAATGAGACAGGAAATTTTCTAGAAGGGAGGATATGTTTGAATTTAAAAACTAGACAATTATTGTTAATTATTATGATGATAAATATGAAGAAAAAATTGAAATATTATCTAATAAATTGGTCATTATTCCTATAAAAATGGATCCTTATCATAGTTGGTTTATGAGAAACTCAGAATCAATGATATGCCTACATTAAAAGATTTTTTTATAGACTTTATGGAGGAATTAATATATATATCATTGAATCTTGAAGTTCATTTCTTAATATAACTCACACATAGTTTTATACATATTTTAAATAATACTCAATGAACTAAATTGATATAGATATAGTAAATAAATAATAAATTTCATGTAAATATTGACAATGGATTTATTTTTCCATGTGTATGAATAATGTGTGAATCTTTTATTATTGATCTGAATAATGATGAGTTGATGTGAATCAATATTGATTATCAAGAACATATAATTATCACTATCAATAATAGGTATCTAGGTACTTATATTGGTGTCATGTTCAAACACCTATGTGGAGATCCACATTTATCCTAGATCTAACATCATTTTGGATACTATCAATTGAGGATCATGAGGTCAAATATAACCAATACGATACTCCGTAAAATATATAGGCACAAAGATTTTTATTTTATTTTATTTAGTCTTCCAAATTTACCTTGACATATTCATAGATAAAAAGTGTATATTATTCAAAGAATACCTTGATCATTTTTTATAGACTTTATAGATGATATTTTTATATATTAAAATGGTAACTAATGGCATTATCACATGAGGATTACAATGAATACCCGACGGAAGGGGGAGCTCAATAAATTTTATTCCACATTTGAATTTTGTCTTCAGAATTATTCATTTTTGTTCATATAATCTCTTGTGAGTGTATATCGATAGATACAACTAATACTTATGTTATTGAAAAATTTCCCAAACCGGCCACTATGGCTGAGGTCTATGTATTCATTATTTAGATAGATAATATTGTTGAATTATGGAATATCTAACATGAATATGAAATCTATTCAATATGTTTATTAGGATGTGATATATGTATGTTTATAATTATAATGTGATGAAAAATTTGGGCAATTGAATAGTTTTTGTGTTTGTGAATGATTCCATACATTACTATGTAATATAGAATGATTTTTAATCAATAGTGATAAATCAAGGATGAGACATGGAAGTTTAGGTAAATTGATATGATGATGGATCATGTCACACACCAATTTATGGTTAATGATAAATTTAACAAAAACATGGTTTTATTTTTTTGAATTAACTTTATTATAAATGTTCTTATGGTAATATGTTTTTGGAAAAGGAAATGATACATCTACTATAATAATAGTTTGTATATAGTCACAATGAAAGAGTCTAATATTTTCCAAAGAATATAGTTGGAGTTGATTAAATATTATGAAATGTACATACATTACTATATTATAAATAAGAATAAATGTGGAAGATTCATGATTTCATAAAGATCATGCTATCACATACATAACATGGGAAATAAAAATTGTAATATGTATATACCTTCAAAGGATATATATAGATAATTTGAATGAAAATTAAAGAAAATTATATTTCATAAATGATTATTCAACCATCTATTTACATAAATAGTAAAGTTGTATAGAAGGTAGATGTAGAGCCATGTAATTAGTTGAGAATTTTTACAAAATGTTATCTTTATTGTGATGGAATGATATAGTTTTTTATATTTTTATGTTTTTTTCACGCGATATTTGATTAAGGGACTACTGAATGAGGCTCATAATTTATCATTCATTATTTATCCTAGATAAATGACATTTTATAATGATATAAATGAGTAATTATGGTGGTATTGCATGGAATGATATATTAAAAACTTTACATCATAGTTTTTGGAATGTTATCATCTTAATACCCAGAGATAAAATTTTAAATAGATTTTAAAATAATTTATTATTCTATAATTATAAATAAAATTGATGATAGAATACATAATTTTAAAATCTATTATTATTATTCAATTATAATATATATAAATTATAAATATAATATGTAATTATTAAAATCAAAAGGAAAATGTATTCTTAAAACAAATTTCATATATGATTTTTTTTAAATAATAATGTTCAAATTATCAGACATTAATTTTAAAAAATGAACATTATTTAAATTTATTGAGTCCAATTCATCAAAAGATTTTTTTTTATAATTTTGAAATATTATTTATTTTATATCAAATTGTGAAAAAATACATATTTTTTACAAACAATATTCAATATTAATGTATTTATAAGGTGAAATATTTTTTTGATTATTTTTAAATTTTAATATGTTTATTGTAATATTAAACAATAAATTTTTTTGCTTTTATATGTATTTTAGAGTTTAATTTAGAATAAAAACATTTTATATTTAAAAATGATATTTTTAGAAAAACATTTTTTTGATGCAATTTTTCGGTTAAATTTAATGTTATGTTCAACAAATTCTATGATTTTTAATTTTAAAAAATAGATTATATATTTGTGATTCGGATTTCAAAATTTAGTAAATTTGTGCCTTGTATTTTTGGATAATATAAAAAGTAGACTCAGAAATTTTTTATAACCATGTAAAAAGGTATATACAGGTTTTTAGGTTAAAAATTAATATGAAAAATAAAATGACCCAATATTTTACAAAATTTTAATTTGAATATTATATTTAAGAAAAAATCCAAGTGTTAAATTTATGACCTTTGTGGACAATTGTATGAGATTATAACCATTATTGTACTTTTTCTAAAACAATCAAAGAGGATACATTATCGTTTTTAATAAATGTAATATTTTTCATATATGTTCATATAGAAGATTTATTTCTCAAGAAATAGTGTTTTTAAATATATATTATTTGGACTAATACTTTCTATATATTTATAATTTTTAGTGAGGATATAAATATATTTAATTCTTGTACAACCATTCTTGAGTAATTATTTAATTAATTGAAAAATCAAATAAAAGATATTAATAATATTGTAATAAATATAATTTGAGAGGAATATTGCACTAAGTAAATTTAATAGATGACCGTGATATGTTTTTGATATAATGAATTAGTTTTTTTTTATAATTTAATATTTTATCCAGAAATTATTAAATCAAATTTAATAACTAGTCCAAAAATTGAAAATATATATTTTTTAAAATAAATAACATTTTATTAAATGAAATAAAAATCTTAAAATCTTATATTCATCCAATTTATTTGTATAATGTATAAAATATCAAATAAAATTTTTATTTTTTTATTTTTTATTTTATAGAAACTATATTTACTTTAATCTATAAAAATCAATGTTTTCACGGTAATAGTTAAAAGGGGTTAAATTGTGGTAAAAATCAAAAGATATGAAAAATGAAAAAAAAACATGATTAAATATTTTTTTTTGGATTTTAATTATACCAATATGAATATTATATTTTAAATTACTTACTTGGGTTCCATTTGTAACTAAAATTCAAATTATCTTAATCTATTTTTTTCCATAAATTTATGAGTACCCATCTCTTCTCTTTTAAAAGTGAACAACATCATCTCATTTATTAAAAAATTATAACTAAATTGGATCAACAATTCCCTATACATGTCACCTTAAATAAAATCTCCCATAATAACAGAGGTATTGGTTAATCATAATACCATCCTTAGAGGTCATAATTTGTTTTGTAAACGAGAATATCCAAAGGATAGGTAGAGTTTTTTTCTTCATGTTTCGGGTTTACTTACTATTCCGCAACCCTCATACATTATTCAAAAATGATTACATTATAAAATAATTATATATTATATAATTATTTGTTTATTATGTTTGGGACATTACCTGTATACAATTCTGCCCCTTGTAAATGTTAAACAACGTCATCATTCAGGTGTACAGCAGACAACCACCCCTTGAACAGATCAAATTCATCTTCCATCACCATATCTCAATAGTTGTTATAATAATGATATAAATTTATATATGTAATATTAAAAAAAAAATTAAAATTATGAAAATATAATATATCACTTAATTTTATACCATTCCACATACCAAAAAATAACAACATTCATCCATATGTGTGGTCTACCACATCCACATAGCGGTATGATTCATTTTTTATCACAAAACTACCCGGATAATATATATATATATATATTTGAATAATTACTATGAAATTAGTTATATTTTTATAAATTATTAATGATAAAACAAAGCATTCCTTATTTCTAAAATGATCATTGAAAAATGGAATTTTTATACACGCATATATAAAGCATACTATCTATTTCAGTGTAATGTTTTTAATTTTCTCACAGCCCTATTTAAAGGATCAATTTAAAAGTATAATAAAAGATTAAAAGTAATACTCATGTAATCAATATATTTTATGTGATATATTAATTCTTCTATATTTTACCATACTCAACCAAAAAAATTCATTATGGACTTATGAACAAAATATCCCTAGAACGTCAGAGTGAGAATAAAAGATTAGGTAATTTTATATCGAATGAAAACATGGGATGTAAATGGTATAATAAAAATTAAATTGGTTATTAATAGTGTTTTAAGTTAATAAAAATTTATACTATAGGATGACAATTTAAATAAATTAATAAATAGACTTAAGGTAATATAATTTCACATAAAAATCCACTTTTAAAGTAATTTTTTCAATTTTTTCACAAATTCGAAATAGATTATTTTTTAACTTATATAGAATAATACATCCTTCCCCTAAAAATTAATACCTAATTATTTTATTTTTCTTATTATTATTAATTTTTTTGTTTTCAAATAACACTTTTTATTTATTACATGCACCAATTTTTCATTTTAAATGTTATTTATTCAAAGAAATGGTTATTATGAAATCTAAAGTGTGTTTCTCATATGTTTTTGAAAGTATTTGTCAATGTATTTAGGATAAAAAGTTAAATTCCTATAATCTATATATGGTACATGTGAATTATATATGAATTTGATGAGCCTAATATATCTTATATTCTTTGTGTGCCCATGTTGCACCATGTGGGCCTGCTATAGGTTCAGTTGTGCCCAAATTAGTCTCAAATGAATTAAATATGTTCCATATATCTTAATTCAAGATGCATGGTGTTACCAGAGTGCTTTTCCTATGGAATTAACTAGTATATAGAGATCTAAACCAATGACATAAAATTATTTATTAATGTTATACTCTATACTTCCATAATGTTTTTATGCTAATAGTCTAAATGAAATTATTTCAAAAGTAGTTTTTAAATTTTAATGTGAACATGATATATTGTTGAGATGAACTAATATTGATAAAATTTATAAAATTTCATGTGATTTCATTTATTTGAATTAATTTAATATATTTTTTCTTCTTATGTCCCACATTGGGATTTTCATTCTCCTTCGAGGTTTCTAAATATTGATAATAATGCCAAAGGATGGTTATAAAATATGATGAATTAAAATTTAATGCCATATATATTTTCCATGAAAAGAAATCATAATTTCTTATAAAATTTCTATACTATGAACAATAGATATTGTGTATATGATTATTCCTTTTAATATATATTTGTTTGATGAGTTATGACCTAAATTTATAAAAATATAAACATAAAATATCATTTGAATTATAAGCATGCGAATTCCCATTCCAATATAGCCGAATATATAATTTATGTCCGGGTAGTTATAGATAGTATTATTAGAGTTTTTAGGTTGTAGTTTCCCTGACATCAATAAAAAATAGTTATTTCATACTTTAATACATTAACACAAGATACAATAAATCACATCCAGTGTAACAATATTTTTAATAGTCTTGGTAAATTAGATATATAATGGATTACCATTTGAAATTTGACTTCAAAAATTAAAACACAATTTATTTCATGAACTAACATTATTCCATCAACCATATTCTTTTAAATATTTTGTATTACACTTTATGGATCCCCAGGGAAAGAAACAATTTAATGGAGAGATAAAATTATTGGTAAGGCATATTTATAGTGGAATATATCATGAATAAACGAATCATAATAGATATGTAATTAATAAAATAAAACACAAAATATTGAAATGAAAATGTAATTAAAATATTAAACTAAAATAATAAATTTCAATATAAATAACAAAAAACACATAGTATATATTTAATAAAATGAATATTTTTAATGGATAAGGAATAATCAATAAAAAATTAAAAATAACTACAAAATAATACATTTAATAAACTAACTAACAATCAAATGAATTTATAATTGATATGATTTTGAATGTGACATGGATATTAGTAATTTTTTTTATCTAAGGAAATGAATAATTATTATACACCCTGATCTACAGCATTATGATATCTTTACTCTCAACATGTTTTAAATTCGTTTTGGACTACAATTAGAAACCCATTTAATGATTGTTTATATATTTTTCCCATGATACCTGTCGATGCATTGAGGGGATATATAATATCAGTCCTTACATTTCACTATAGGACTATGTTAGTCCTCATATATAGAATTATAAATTTATTTCATTATAACTATTCATTAAAATCAAACAACATTATTGAGTAATTAATATAGGTTCATCAATATTTACCCATATAAAAATGACTATATAATTAGAACAATATATATAAATGATATAATGATTAAAAAGAAAACATATCCATGTTATATATTATAGACATATAGGGTAAATTTGATGTCTAATAACTACAAGAATGTAAAAATTTCAAGGTAATGTTATTTAATAAAACAATGAATCAAGGACATGAATAGAAATACAACCCATGGTTAGAATAATCATCAAACAAATAGAAGAATAATAATGATCACATCAATCAAACATAACCCGTTTGAGTATATATAAATCAAAGGGTTATTTTCAAAAATGATTATAAATTCCATAAAATATCATTAAAATAATTTTTAAAGAAAATATTAATTTAATTTAGAAAAGATAATTTTGAAAGACAAAATAATTTAAAATTAATTTTCTTTTAAAATCTTTTATAAAATCAATATATTTAAAAAATATTTGATAATATATTTTCCATAAAAATATCCTTGTAAACATGTAATTTATCCTTCAGTAAAACAATTATAATTATGGTGGTTAATTCAATTGGTTTCATACAAGTAAAAAACAAACATTACTTTTGCATTGTATAATGGTAAAAAAATTCCATGTAAAAAATTTGAAAAAAATATTTCATTTATTTTTTTTGAAAAAATAATAATTGTGTATAATTTTCTTTTAACAAAAAATTTTGAATAATTTATCAAAATTAAAAAAAATTAGAAAAAACATCATTATATAAAATCTAAATTACAAACAATGATTGAAATTACGTCTGATTTTCATAAAATTATTTTTCAAAACCTTTTAAGGATAAATTATTTGAATTACAGTACTATTAACCATAAATCACATGAATAACTAAATAACCAAAAAATTAATGGGTTTATTAGTTTTTTTTCAAATAATTTCCCTTAATAGAAATTCATTTATAATGAACAATGGTTGCAATAAGAATATGAAATAAAACCTTCAATAGATCATAACATTGATGTGATATTTTATCATTGAATAAATTATCTATATCAAATATAAATATAGCTATTTTTTTGAAATAAAATATAATATAATAAAAATTCATGCATCAAATAACTATATAATTTCAACAACCATGAAGAATTAATATAACCCAGTAGAATCAAATTGAGTTATGAAATTATTTACCTCTTCATTATTTTCAATTAAAGTAACATTTGATTAATTAATTGAAATAGAGTCTTGAAATACTATTAATTATTAAAGAAAAATTATATTTCATGTCAAATAGTTAGTATATACACCGTATAAATGAAATTATGTCCATAAAATTTAATTAATCCTTACTGAAATGGAATTAAGATGATATCCTATATCTCACTCATAATTTTTGATAAATATGAATTAACATCATGTTAGTGGAAATTTAAATTTTAACAACTTATATTAGAACTATGTTAATATTAATAATATATATAATATGATCCTTTAGTGACATCTTATAACTTTTTCATTAATAATGAATCATTATTTTCTTTGTTTCGGGTCATAACTGCCTTATTTTATCATGAATGTTTTATCATGAAATATCAGGTTCATAAATATATTGTATAGTTTCATCATTTCCAGAATAGTAATATTTAAATAATTAACTAATTTTTTAATTGATTATACAATAAAAACAAATAATTAAATATGGACATGAAAAATATACTATATTTTAATCATGGTGACGGTATGTCATTCATACACATGAATAACATTTGCACTTTCAATGATAATTTTGGTAGGAGGTAAGTAATATTTATTCACTCCAAAATAGTCATAAAATAATACATACCATATTATTTCTTTAAAAATTCTTATATAAAACATCCATATTATATGGTGATTAAAATAGAGTCATATGACTTCATGAATGCTGTAGAGCACACATACATGATTGATGTCATCATTTTTATATGAAAGAATAAAATGATATTTTATCATCTTATAATGGTAAATATGTTATTAGTATAATAATTACTTCATGTATATAACATATTCCAATTTTACATTATCCTTATAATATTTTGTGGAATGTGTTAGGGAAAGACATATCACATCATTTCTCAAGGCGGTAATCAACTGTACACATGATCAACATTATTAGTACCCACACAAAATGGAATGTAAATTTTATTATATAAAATTATATCGAATGAGGTATAATTTTGTTATAAATATCCAATATAAAATTAAATTCAAGATCACAACAGACCATGATAGATGGTAATGGAAAAATGAAAAACAATTGTTTGTGAGGTAATATTTCACTGTATACGCGAAGGATGATTTTGTAACCCATTTAACAATAGTCGGGATTGTTATAGGTCATTAAAATAATAGTAATATTTCTATTATAAGTCTTGTAATTAAGTAACTTTATCATCATTTCATAACTATAATTGGTGTGAGTGGTGAATGAAAAAAATAATATTAATCATTGATGAATGTTACATATTCTTTATTTATACCCCATAGGTTTTCACCAAGGCCTTCATAGATAATATTTAATCCCAAAAAGGCTAGTGAGGTGAGTTTATAGAATATTTCATGTGAATTTGGTAGGTAATGGATGAAATAATATTTTTTATAGAGATAATAATAGATAATAGTGGGTGGCGTTTTACAATTGAGGTGTTTGGAACACTTCAAATTTTTTTCCATGTTTCAATAATACCATCATTGTTATCATGAAATGTCCTAGAAATGATACACTATAATATATAGTAAAGATAATATCAAAATATTTCTATATAACACCTTTTTGAAATGTTCATAGGTCATTTATAACTTCTATCATTTTAGATTAACTCCAATCTAAAACCATTCATTCCATAACCATAGTAATTAATTTTTAGCATTCCCTCAAATAAATTTGGTAAAAAATACGTCGAAATTATTAGACCAAAATAATTATTGTAATTATAAATATGTAATTATTTTTTGTTCAAATTCCTTTTATAAAATATAGATTTTATATTTATAATTAATATCATATATGCAATAAGAAATCCAGATTTTAAATGTCAAATTTTTAAAATTTGAAAATTTATTTTAATAATATTGAAATTTAAAAAATATTCCACAGATCTAAATTGGATTAATATATATATAATTGATATATTTTTACAATAAAATGTGTTTAATATATAAATCAACATTATAAAAAAATTTCCAAAAAATGTTGTATTAAATTAAATTCTATATTATTCATTGTTCATAAAAAAATGTGTAATTTTTCATAAAAATATCATAACTTAACTATAAGATAATATTTATATTTATGTTTGAATATTGAAATTTAATTTTATAAAATTTGAAAAATCTAATTTAAAATATAGTTCCCAAAGCCCGACTAATCAATCTTATAGAAAAATACAATTTCATAGAAAACATTAGTTTTTATAATAAATGATTTATATTTTATATGTAATAAATTAATAAAAATAATTTTAATATTTTATTTAGTATAAATTAGAAAAAACAACAAAAGATTTAGATTTTAATTATATACCATATAGTGGTTCATTTAAACTTCTGGTTTTGTGTCCTATAAGATAATCATAATGATTTTTGTAAAGTAAGACAAACATAATATAATGATTAACATAAGAAAAACTCAGTTCGATGTTTAATGTATTCTATTAAAGATAAATATATTTTTTTCATTAAATATTTATCAATTTATATTAGTTTTATATTTTTCTATAATAATTTTTTAGTTTGGCACATACGCTATAAAATACAATTTTCTTATATTAAAATCTTATGGTGTTATAATACCACCCTTTAAATAAATTTTATATTTACAATTTAAACATGACCTAGTTAATTAAAGTCTTAATATTATGAAATAAGAAATTTGGAATTCTGAAATAGTAAAAATGGATAATTAAATATCCTCTTAATAAGATAAATAAATAATTAAAAAGGTAACATGGAATAAGTTAAATCTAGGTTTTCTTATAGGATAACACTCCTTGAAGTGAAAAATGGACATGGACTAAGTGAAAAATAATTATAGAGAATAATGGGGGAAATTAATAACATGAAATTGAATTATCAATTAAATGGTAGGTGCCTTTTAGAAACAAATTTGTTATGGTTTAAAATCACACATGACTCAATAGATAAATGTAACAACACAACATTTTTATTTGTGATCGTTTACATAATAATGATGCATTATTTTAATTTATAAGAATATAAAGAAATACATTTACTATATAATTTTATAATTAAAAATACTAATTCAATATGTTAGTTATTATTATATCAATATCTAATTAATCACTTATTCCATTAAATTAGTATTTAAATATGAGAATTTATTATGAGGTACTAATGTTTACTTTTAAAAGTTTGTATAATCTACAACACAAGTCGTTCATTCTGTCTAAAACTATTTTTAAATAATATTTGGTTGTCATATTTTTTTACATACCTCACCAACAACACTAATGGCTTATCATTAATATTTCTTAATCAAACATACTAACTAAGAACAAAGAAATCATGTTGGAATGTGGTAGGTGTAAAACAGTAATCAGTATTTTGTCATTGGTTCAAGCCCCATTACCTATCTGGATGAGATGGGTTTTCACCTAGAATATATTATTTTCTTTTTCTAATCTATTTTAATTTAATTTTCATTATGTTTCCAAAAACATGATAGGAATCTATGATAAAAAAATTATTGAATATCCTTTTTTTACAATGATTCTCACTACAACCATTTTTTTCACAATGTTAAATAATCAAATTTATTATATTTAAAGTTTCATTAATGATATTATTAACCCTTAATGTTATCAATACCCATAAACTTATGCCAATAAATTATGACGGTGTTATTACTCAAATAAATTTTTTAATAAAATATTTACAAATCCAATGGGGTTTACTCTAGAAAATGCACTGTAAAAATAACATTAATCCTCTTATAATCATTATAATTTTTTTAAAAGGTGGTTTTTTATAGGTATAAATTACGATCAATAAAAAAAATATCACATGACTGTTTCCAAAACTCATAAGTTAAAGAATGAATATATTCTACAAAAATTTAAAACCATCCATAGTTATTTCATGATTTTGATAACCTAAATAAATTTTGTAAAAAAATACTTAAATAAATTTTCATATTGAACCCTAATTGATAAATATTTCATCCATATTAACTCTATATTTGACCTTATGTGGTTATGGTTTTATATTTTAGAGTAGTAAATTAAATCAGATTATTCCCATTTCACCTACATTTTATACCGTGAACTATAAATGAATCCCATGTGTGATATTTATTTTATTCCATTATACTATTCTTTTAATCTTCGTAATTCATGTATGCATTCCATTATTTTTCAATCATAATGCTTTCTCACATTCCATTGAGAGAACATATTTTTAATATTTGAAAACATAATATTATCTTATGTCAATCATTGTCAATATTTATTAAAATACATTAAATTTTTTAAGAAAATTTCTATTGTCCAAATAATACCCCCTAATAGTGTCAAAGAAGGTGCACAATAGGGCCCAATATCATGCAATAGTCACCGATTAGGATAGGCCAAATGTTATTTTTTCAATGAAATTACCAATTGGTAGATCTATTCTTGAACCACATGCACTTATATTTTCCTGAGAAGGTTGTTTTAAATGGAAATCCTATATTTTTTCTAACTTTCCAAAACATTAAGATGTTAATTGTTTACTTATCCTTATTATATATTAGTGTTTTATCGTAGTTTTCATAAATATATTTCCCAAGGCATCTACGACACATCAAATGATACCAAATTTACAAACCCATGATCCCTATTTCTAAAAGAATTTTCTTAGTTTAATACATCGACAAAAGATACCAGGAATCTCAAACCAAAAGATGGATTTATTTTGTACTCTCAGTAACCTAGTCACATAAATGATTCCCATATTAATTTTTAATACACAAACTAGAATTTAATTTTTTTCTATAATTAGTATTATTAATAGTAGAATATTCTTTCACATTATTCTTAATTCACAACATGGATTTCTAGGAATGTAAGGAGAATATTATTGTGCTCAAATTATCAATAATGGTTAATGACAATAAATTATACCCTGAATAAATGATGTTTAATAAAAAAAAAGGAATTAACATTATGAAAGCTAAAAATACGAACACACCATCCATTAGAATAATTTACTAAAATAATAAATCGAATGGTATAAAAATGAATACACATTCTTAATAACCAGTAACATGAATATCATAATAATATAACGCACAAACAATATGACAATGTAAATAATTGAAAACAAGTTACCTTTATCAAATTAAATGAGATTGAAATACGTAAATAGATAATATCTTTTATAAAATATCATGAATAATAATTATATAATTCTAAATGAAAGAAAATATTATTTATTTTTTTCCATTATATTAGGCATCATGATTAATCTAATATCAATTCCATTCATAAGATAGATTGAAATGATGGTAAAAATCTATTTAGCTCTAGAAGACTTATTTATCTCATGAGTCATACTGATGCATCATATGAATATTACTATCGAGCTCCAACAATCTGTATAGTTCTAAAATATTACTCATACATCAAATAATCAATTTAATTAATAAAAAATGTGACCTTTCATCTAATATATATATTGAGTAAAGAATATAGATTTACAAATTTTTCCCCAAATAAACAAATGATTTTTAATTTAGACCACCATATATGGAAATGACATAAGGATTCGAAAATAAACTGATAAATTTAATATTGCATTTTTATTTTTGATAAATTAAATTTATAAAGATTATTAGAAATATAATTTTTTTTGGGAATGTTATTTAATAAAAAAATGAATAAGGGAATTTAATTTCAACACATACCTTAGTCAATATAACAGTAAAAAACATTGAACATGAATTAGGGTTATATCAATGAAACATACCACTTTGGAATATGTGTAAAATAAATGTAATGTCCTAGAATTTCACGATAATTGTATTTATTTATATGGAATTATTACATGACTACAAAATTTGATGGGTTCTAAATCCAAGGCCCATAGTTCTTGGAATAATCCTTCAATAAATATTAGGCTTTAAATTTCATGTCTGTGTATTTTCCTTGAAAAAGTGTAATTACTCTTAAATGGGTGCCCATATCTGATATCTGAAGGCACCGTTGAGATTAAGATGGCATTTTTCTCTTTGAGAAACATATGTATAGTCAGTACACGCCTCATGTAAGAAAAAATTAAAATGTAATAAATGTTAATAAATTAATTAAATAAAATTATTTTATATTTCAAATGTTTATAAC
This sequence comes from Viscum album, assembly GCA_963277665.1. Lineage (NCBI taxonomy): Eukaryota > Viridiplantae > Streptophyta > Magnoliopsida > Santalales > Viscaceae > Viscum > Viscum album. The sequence continues at coordinate 202,185,270 of OY728157.1, forward strand.
CCACCAATCCTGACAATGATTAAAAATCAATGACAACCACTAAACTCATGAGGGTATACTTTCTAAAGGATGGTCCTAATATCACCAAGTATAGTCAAACTATGGATGTTATATATGGATAATAATAAAATATTTATCAATTATTTAATTTTCATATCCTTATAAGTCATAAATGTTAAATGAGATTGAAAATCAGAATGTACCGTTGAACTTATGGGGTCATTTTACCCTTAAGAAGAGCCAAACCTCATCCAGCGTGGGTCAAGGGTTAATGTTAATTTTCTTTATCCTTTTTAATATACATTCAGTAAATATGTGAGTGGGATTTCCATTCATTGGAACTAATGCTCAGATTAAAAATACAAGGGAGCCATTGATTTTATAATGCTGAGAATCAGATAGAAATTACCTAGCATTTGATGGAAAGTGTCAAGTGAAAACGTTATTTTTCTGACTTTTCAAGAAAAATAAAATAAAATAATTTAATTAAATATTGTTATTTATTTTATCACTATTGTGTGGAGGATAGAGATGTTACAGGGAAGTAAAAATGTAGCAATGATTCAAAAAAATGAGGCTCATTAATGGCTCATTAAGCCGCAATGTAACAATGACTTAATGAAAAGTATCAAATATGTAGTTTCTTAAATAAAATAGTATAAAGACATGGCATCACATCCTAATGGAGATGATAAAATGTTCTCCAATTTATTGTTCAACGCGGTGGGAAATAAAGATTAAAAATTTGAAGGATTACATGGCGAACCTCTGAAGGACTTCCACCCTAGTGAAGAATGAAGAACACCGGTGGAACATCATCATATTCGACGACATTCGAAGATTGTAGCTCGGAAGTGATGTCGATGTCTTAATCTATCTAGGATGAATGTCATAACATAAGATGTCATAAACAGTAGGGATTTTTTATTTGATATTCTTCATTGTCCATTTATAAAAATGACGAACATAGAACAACCCACAAACAGGTTGATATGTGATTAATGCGTAATGTGGGAGGGTGATTTTATTCTTGGGTTTTTATTTATTTTTGGATGAAATATTTTCATGGAATGATTGAAAAAAACCACCCCGATCATTCCCCAATATTAAACCACTAACAAAGAGGCCCTGGTCTGACACGATCAAAGCTCGAGAAACTCCACATGTGCTTTCATGGTGGTTATACCCATTAAATGACCGAATGATAGATTTTGAATCCTCATAATGAGGAGGTAGATCCTTAGAAGCCATAGACGAAGACGGATAGAAGGATGGACCACCAGAGCACGTCAGGTCATCCACTAAACCTTTTGACGACACAACGGTGCTAGCAGAACCTACATGGAGGTGGCATGCTGCATTTTTTATGAGACGGTGACTCTTCAGGAATGGAGACGTGTTGAAGGATGGGACATCAGGTGGGACACTGTATAGAGTAACATTCCACATCTGGGCCATCTGAATGAGCTAGAATATCTGGTCCATGAATGTCGATGTATGAGGATCCCCACGCATCCATGTGGCATGTGGGAAGTCGTGGCCCATCAGTCACAGTAGGTGCTAGACGCGGTGCCAGGTGGGTGCCACGTAGAAGGTCCAACCCACTTCTTATGGACCGCATTCGAACATGGAGGGGATGCGGCTGGCTGTCATGTAATAGGTGCTCACCCAAGCCACACCATGTGGCTGGCCCACAGCTGGAGGGCATAGTCCCTTGCTAGTCGGTTCGGTGCTGCTTCCATGCGAGCCAGACCCAGTCCTCATAGGTCGGGCCCAGGCCCATCGGGCTAGATCCACACTGGAAGACCGGAAATGAACCCCATTTGGGTCGGGTTGGACAAGACAAGGATTTCATGAAACTCGATGTGTTGAACCCTCGGACAACCAGGCTGGGTCCAGCAAGGCCTATTGGGGTGGGTCCACCGGTCAGGCCGGACCAAAATGATCTTGACCAGCACCGAGTCCAGTCGAGTCCTTCTTAATGAACTGGGGTATGTTAGACCCTCGATCTGGGTTAGATAGGTCATTCTGACCGGGTTGGACCCAGCCCCATCAGGTCCGACTAACTTGTCACTAAAGTGCTCATATCATACAAACAACACTTTTGATTAATTATCTATTTATAGTGTTTTGATCCACTAGATGAGTCAAATAATGTGGCATGCTCTATAGTGAATTTAGTGATAGTTGAGATTCAAATAAGGGCTTGAGGTGTCGTTCTCCCAATCATACTATGTACAAAACTCTGCAACTGGCTAAGACCTAAAGACTACTCACTTTTGGACAATTGGAAAGCAACTACATTTAACACGAAAGGCCCAATGTGGGAAGAACATATTTGTGACCTTTCGTGCCCATGGTACATGATTAGGTTTAGTAACACAGTTGCTAATGACTAGAGGGAAACTCTTCTCTCTGACTTTACTAGCCCACTAAATGTGATGAGAGAGGTGTAACTATGTATTCCAAGGATAGTGGTAAAATCCTCTTTGTTACTTGTAAGTACAAATGTTCTCTCTAGAAGAAGAGTTATCCAAAAACTGAGTTGTTTACACATGTGATTGATGATGATTCTATTATTGAAATAGAATATATGTGGTATGAGATGTTTTGTGTTTCGTGATTTAATTTGAGAATTTCCAATTGGTATTTTCATTTGGTGTTGGGGTCGCTATTGATTAATGTGTTACTCACACCTGCAATTGCATCACTAAAACATTTTATTTCTGGTTTAGTCGACCGTTGTTTTGAACAGGTTGCCCAATGAGGCATGACTGATAGACACTTCAGTGGTGGAATTAGTGGCCTAGAACTAGGTAGGGCCCGGTAAGAATGGGGAAAAAAGACAAAATACTTTGGATTCCTGTAGCTTCACTACGATCATGACCAGGTGGGGTTTTTAATAGATTGCTATCAGAATTTTATTTTTTACTTGCTATTTACAGTTCATTGTTGGGCTTCTATTATGGCCCACTTACATTCAATTATGGCCCACTTACTAGTTTACACATCTCAGTGTGTTGGGATTTGGTCGGGTGTGTGTGTGTACAATTACTCAAGAAAATTAATCCAAATTCTTGGATGACCCCATCAACGCTGGTCACTAGGCCCTGGACTTCAAGAGAAAAGATTCGGGTAGTCAAGACATGTGCCTTAGGGGATAGGTCGTGACAATGTGGTATCAAAGGTCATTCAGTCCTATCACAAAGACCAAGAATCTATTATTTTTGTTTTGAGGAAACAATATTAAGTGTAGCAAATTCAACTTTCATATTTTGGGAGTCTGGTGTTGGTTCAGCGACTAACGTATCCATACACAATGACCTTATATTCTATTTTTGGTTAATACATGAAAAAAATGGTTTCATATGTGTCTCCTAATTTTAATAATAGGTATCTCAACAGGTATAACCTTCTAATTGTGCTATATCATGGTATTTCTTAGGATAAATCCATGTGAATGACCGACCAAGATCATTATATGAGGTTGTGAGGACAGTCCGCCTAGCGATGAGGCATATGCTCAGGTACCGGTTCTAGAGATAGCCCCACCAGGTGGTATATCATTGTTACCACCACCCATTAACCATTTAGTAGGCCCACCACTAGTGGTTTATGTGGATGCATCTTGCGAGAACGAGTTGTGGATAACTATTTTCGAACATAGAGGTGAGGGATAGGGTTCGAGTGTGTGTTACATGCATCCGAGGGAATGATCACCCAAGATGTAGGGTAAGGAAGACATAAAGATTACAGGAGGTCAATATAACATGTGGAACTATAGGGTTCGTAAGAGGAAGTATTGAAGTTCCCAGACGGATAATATTTCCAATTCTTTTCATAAAAAGTGACATATCGTGTGAGATTTTCCCACAATTCATACTGTAGGAAAAAAGACGAGAAAATTTTAGACAATCGATGCTTATAACCCCACGACACAATGGATGAATGAAATGTGTGTCATTCTACATTATCTATAGTCTTAATAGACACTTGTACTGGTGATTTCACCTTCATGAAACTTCATCATGTTTTATACCTAGATGTTATGGTTAAGATAATTGACATGAAAATCACATTTAGAGACTCATACAAGACATCGTATTAATATAATTTGGTGATAATAATTACTTCTTTTCATGAATCTTGTTCAGGACATAGAGTTTTCGGTTATGATTTTGAATTCATCGTTACATCTAGAGATACCTATGGGAGGATACTCTAAAATCACACTTATGCTGATAATAAGATCTAAACATTGAGTCAAGAGTTTCAGTTGGAAATTCATGGTGGCAGTGTCGATGCCTTATGATGTTAGTTTAGGTATGGATTGGTTATTGAATTTTCATGTTCAAATTGATTGTTTTAGGAATAAATGATATGTTATATCCACAATTTTATAATGTGGGTTTCTTTGGTCGGTGGAAAAAATAGATCCCAGGTAGCACAAGATAAACACATGCATAGGAGGGTGCAGTTTACTAGTCATGAGTCAGCCGACCATACACTCGTGGTAGTAGATGTTTTGAGTTTTCAATTCCCAATTATAGAGGTGGAGTGCAGGAACGTCCCTTGCAAATATTTTTCCTGGGTTACTACCCCACAGGTGGTGGGACATAAGTAGCATTCTACAGCCCCATATGTCACCGATATCAGCATCAGTATTTTTTTGGGATTTCGTAGATCTTCTCATGAAGGGGGGATTGGTGGGGGGATTGTAGAGGAAGGTCTTAGTAAGACCCAAATTTTGAGGTTATGTGTGTACTATGATCACATTAATTTGGTGGAGATGGAGAACATGTACCAACTACCAGTGGGCCAATGGTAACATTAATCAATTAAAAGTGTTAGTATTTCCTATGGATGGAATGGTGCTCGTATGCTTTTTTAGAAATTGCAATAGTGGAGATATCTAGAGTTCCTTCCGGACTGTGACTTTGAGATTGTTTATACTTCAATAAAGGGTAACATGGTGGTAGACATGTTCATAAGGATGTCTAATTTATAACCAGTAAGTGAGGCAATAGATCAGGTGGCCATGATGTAGATATCTATCGTGGATGATGTCAAATCTTCTTACCTTCAATAATTGACTATCACACCCCCAATATTGTTGCAAGATAGGTAGGAATAGTCATGGACTTTTACTATGAGTCCTATCATTTCAAGTCAACATCAAAAGAATATCCTGAAGGTTTTTCGATATGTGGGGAGCACATCATCATTTTTAGAGGGCTCACTATAGTTCATGTGATGTTATTGGAGGAGTTGTTGAGGGTGTTCCATACATCCCCTTTGGCAGTGCGTCATGGCATGGTGAAAATGTACCAGGTAATCCAAAATTAGAACTAGTGTATACGATATGTAGAATCTTATTGTTCTAGGATAGAGATCATGTGTTCCTATAGGTCTCACCCCGATAAAGATTGAAAGGATTTGGTAGGGCATGAAAGCTATCTTCAAGGTTTATCAAATTTTTTCAAATCTGGAGTAGAGATGGTAAGCTGGTGAACCACGTAGATCTTTCCCCATAGATGCACTGGCTATATGATGTTTTCCATGTGTCACAGCTGAGGAGGTACGTGCATTATCCATTGTACTTTATTGATGGGGACATGCTAAGAATTGACAATGAGGAGACATTTCCAGAGTTCTCGGTGGATATTGAGGATCAATATGAGTATGTCCTATGGGGGATATTGATTCTTCTAGACTACATTCAGTGGCTCCACGACATGCTCTTTGAGAGCACATGAGAGAGGGTGGTTCATATTCAGTCTTAGTACCCCCATATTTTTTAGTCTTTGTTTTGCGTTTCAGGGATGTAAATATCTATGATGGGGAGAGTTTAATTTTCATTAATTTATGTGAAATTTTTTTATTTATATGGATTTTTTTGAGACAACAATATTTTATGTCATTTGATTTTGAGGCCTGTAATATCGGGAATGATCTGCCAAAAAATATTAAGCATTAAATAACACACATGGGAGGTTTTCTTGAAAAATTGTAATAACTCATAAATTATTGTCTGATCAGAAATCTGAGGGCAACATTACATTAATGATGGTGGAAAACCATAGGTGTGACCAATGATTAGTCTAGCACGGGTCGAAGGTAAAATTTGATTTCTTTAAAATTTTATATTGTATGTTTATAAGACATCTAATCATGATTTTCTATATTTTGAACCAGTGCTCCAATTAAAAATATGAAGGCACCATTGAATTCAGAACTCCGGGATTTGCCTAGAAATCACTAACATTAGCGTTAAAGGGCCAAGAAAAAATGTTATTTTTCAGAATTTTCATGAAAAATAAAAAAATAACTTAAAATAATTAATTTTATTTCTTTTCTCACCATTGAGTGGAGGACAACCACACTACGGGGAAGTGATGAAGCAATGATGATGCACATTAATGAGCCTCATTAATTACTCGTTAACCAAAAATGTAATAAAACATTAATGAAAAGTAGAAATGATGTTTTTTCTCAAATAAAATAGCATAATGACATGTCAACACATAATTATAGAGATACAATGACAAACACTTATTTATAGTTCAGCATACTATGGAAATAATGAATAAATGTTTAGAGGATTATGGAGAACCTCTAATAGACTTCCACCCCAAAAAATAAAGATGAGTGCCGGCAGAACATCATCATATTCGATGCCTTTCCAGGATTGGAGCCATGAAGAGACATTAATGTCTTAATCACTTGAGGAAAAATATCACCACATCAGATGTCATATGAAGTAGGGGTTTTTGATTTGATGTTCTTCCCCGTTATTTTCTAAAAATCACGAACACTTATCAAACTATGAAGAGGTTTATCCATGATTTGTGCCTTATCTGGGATAGTGATATTATTATTAGGGTTTTATTTATTTGGGGTCCAAATTATGGCATGGAATGATTGAACAGAAACTCCCTGAAACCTCTCCCGACATTAAACCTATAACAGAGAGGCCCTTGAAATGACACGAAAAATGTTAGAGCACCTAATAATGTGCGTTATTGGTGGCCAAACCCTTGAAATGATGGAATGGTAGATTTGGAAACCTTGCGGTGAAGTGGGTGTTCCCTGAAGGCCATAGATGCGTATGGATTGAATGATGAACCACTGAAGCCAATATGGTGCTCCACTAAACATTCTACTGGCTTTCCTGAACCGGATGCAATATAAGTGTTTGTCTTCCACACATGCCACATGGAGGATGCGACCCACAATGGTGGTCCACATGATAGGGAGACCAAGACTATTTAGCAGTGACAACGTGCTAGAGGAGGTGACGATGTGTGGGGAACCTCATGGAGGGACAACCCTTGTTCGGGCTATCTGGACGAGCTAGAATATGCAGTCCTCAACCATGATATAATGAAAAGACCTACTCATCCGCATTGAAGGCCAGAGGCCACAACCCATCGGTCGCCGAATGAGATGGATGTGATTCCCGGTGGGTGTCATGAAAGAGGTGTGTCCCACCTCTTGCGGGCTACTTAAGGACCTTGAGGGAAAGATGATGGATACCACATCCCAGGTTCTCATAATGGACATATTGCGCAGTCGATTCTCATATGGGGGGTCGAGCCCCAAGCCAGTCAGACCGGACCTTGGCCTAGTGTGTTGGACCTGAGCTGGCATGCTGAACCTACACCCAGTGAGCTAGACCCATATCAGGAGACCAGACCCACACCCCCTTCAGACTATATAGTACTAGATTGGGTTGTTAGGTGACCGAATGGGCTAGACCATTGCCCAACTGGGATAGGTCCAACGAGGTTAAAGGGACTGGCCCACTGGCTAGTCTAGAAAAAATCAACCTTGACCAGCACTAGGTCATGTCGAGTCCATCTTAATGAACTAGCATAAGTGGGACCACACAGGCCAGGTTGGATGGGTATGTCTGACGAGGTTGGGTCAGGTCCCATCACATCCAGAAACCCAGTTACTAAAATGCATGTATCATGCAAACTATGTGCCTGATTTACGAAATTTTTATGGCATTGGGACCCTCTCGAAGCTACCGAACTTTCATAACACTCTTTTACAACATTAGTGATATTTGTGAAGTGACGATGGGATTGGAGAGTAGCTTTACCAAGAAAAATATGTACCAAACTATTCAATTGGATGAGACTTGAAGACTGATTACTTGATGACCAGTAGAACCACCTATGTATGACATTGTAGGCCCACGTTGGAACACAAATCTTTGTGACATTACAAGCCCATGATACGCAATTATGACCAGTACCTCAGTCATTCATGATAAGTGGGAAGAACCTTCATGTTCCATTGCAATCCCACAATACATGATAGGGGAGGAGTACCTATGTAGTCAATGGATAGTAGTAAGCACCTCTTCATGACTTGTATGGCCCACTAAACTATCTAGAGGTGGAGTTTTGCATCATCTAAGGTGTTAGACGATATGATTGGTGATGATACTATTACATACCTTGAATATTGTAACATCACAAATAAATAATTAATAATATATACTCTTATCTAAGTCTATTCATGAATTATATAGTGTTTTAGAGGCTTAAAATGAGAATAAATCCAATCTTAAGCATGGAATACAATAATATTTTTAAAAGATAGTTTTACTTCCTTTTAATGGAAAACTATTTTTAAAAAAAAATTTGAAAATTTTATATGCTCTATTTTTCAAAATAAAATATTTCTTTATGATTGGTACATTGAAATTTACATAGGAAATTTTTTTGGTAATTTTCTAACAATGTTAATTTTTTAATGAATAGTGAAAATATTGCATTTTACATCAAAACTGCATTTTCAGGTAATTTAATTATATAGATAGATTATATTTTTAATTGTATTTTAAGTGTAAATAGAATGTATTTTTACCATTTAATCCAATTGTGGTCATTGGAATTAATTTCACTTTGGAATTGGGCATAAACAAGTGCCAATCTTTTCATTGATATTGTTTCTAAAAAACCTTCTATTTTTTTTGACAACGTGAATTATTTTGAAATTAATTATTGAAATTTCAGTGATTGGAATTTGGTAAAATAGATTAAATATTTGGAATCATAAGGTACATATTATGTAATCAATACTCTTTTGTTTTTGGACATTATGAATAGTAACGACAATAATTATCTTTAACTATCTTGATTAATTAGTAATTAGGTAGTTAAGGATAATAAAATAATATCATAATAATAAAAAATGACCAAAAAATGTGTAATAATGCTACTGGTTGTGTCATGGCCGACCATGGTATGCCTTGTGCAAAACATGGGGACCCCATGGAATCACATTTGTGTGATTCTGACTTTTTATCTTTTTAATTTTAAAGAATGTTAAATATAACAAAGAATGTATCACCTGTGTAAAACATTTTTAATTTTGTCTAAATAAATTATATATTGGACTATAAATAGTCATTGTAAAGATAAAAGTATTTAATACATCATATTATTTTTTTATAATATTTAGACATTAAATAAATTAAATTATTTATGACATCATTATGATGCAGTGATTACCTAATTAATGAACGATTGAAATAAAATAAAAAGATAATGTAAAATCTAAGACTTAAACTTGTAAAATACCTATTGGATGAGTATATTTATAACCCTTATCACCTTATCCTAGAAATACATCAATGTGGGTCCTTTAAAATCCGAAACCCATTTGAAAATGAAGTAACATTTTATACCTTTCCAAGAGTGCCCCTCCTCTCCTCTTATAAAAGGCTCCCACCTCTACCTCCTTTCCCACACCTCTCAAGATTTTGGATCGGCAAAGAACTGCTCATTTTGTCTCTCCACATCCCTATACGCATCCTAGAAGACATACCATAGGCAGGAAGCCCTTCATGAAACCTTTTTCATTCAAACCAATGTGAGTTACCCGATTCAAAGGTAGAGTCTTCTCTAATGCTCTTTTCTTTTATTTTGCTTCTCCAACCCCCTATACTTTTTTTCATTTATTTTGTAAAAAAATCTGTATATTCCATATAATAGGATGTTTTTATAAATATTATTCGAGCTACACTTACACACACCTTCATCTAATTGTTAAAGAGCATACTATTTCCGTGGATGGTGAATTTCTGCCTCATGAAACGATGATTGTTCAATATTCTTCTAACACCTTCAAAGGTTTCCATTAAGATGAAACTATGTTTATATACGATATATAATATTCTAATGATTTCCTTAAGCTTATGTATTTTTTATTTATGGAATACCTTTATTGCTTCCATTATGGTTAAACGTGATATCTTTATTTTATGTAGTGCAGACTACCGCCCCCTCAAAGTGATTTGATTCGTTAATGTTATATGTGAGATGTATAAAGGATGGTGTTAATGATATTATATATGAAATTATACTGGAATTATAATATACCTCTATTTGAGTATGATTCCATTCCATAAAATAGGAAATAGAAATGAAAGTAGCGTTCATGCGTACGTACGACTTACCGTCTCCATGAACGGTGCATTTCATTTCTTACCTCTAAATGTCATGTAATATTATAAATTCATGTATATACTGGATATATATGATATATATTATATCTACATAATTAATATAATGATGGATATTATGGATACATGAAAATAATGTAATTATAAAGAGTTTATTTTTGACTCAAGTACCAGTGATCGTTAAAACGGCCGTTACTAACATAAATAATTACATAGTGTCCATGACATGGTAATATGTGATATATAAGGAATAATGAACTTCGAAATGGTTCTTAAGAAAGTATAAATTAACTCAATTTTATTATTTAGAAGATTAAAGTGAAATCAAGTCACGTCAGACCCGAGTTAAGGGACTTCATCTCAATCTCCATTAATTGAGGCATATTATGTTTTATACACAACTATATTTTATATTGTGTATAATCCCCTTTGACTTTTACAATTATTCAAAATAAATTTTTTTTATACGAAGCGTTTTACTAAATGAAAAAACAAATGTTTTTTGTCATATGTATGCAACGACAATGTCTTCTCCACCGTCATGACCATTATTTGAGTTTCGACATTCTCTTAAATCCATAACCTAACTTTTTTTTAAATTGAAAAAGAAATACCATGTATTAATTTTATTTTATTTTGGTATTGAAAATGGTTTTCATAAATTTTTTATTATATCAATATGTTGCATTGATATCTTGTGATTGAAATGTGGAAATGTTATGTTTCCTTTATGCATGTTTTATATGATACGGTTATGTTATGGTTCCTGGGAATTGTTATGAAGACGGGTGGTTCCATGATAAACTAAGGGCGGGTGATCCTGATATAGCTCTCCAATGCATTGGGTAACGTGAAGGAGTTAAACCTTAAGGTTATTCCGAGGAGATTTAGGTAATATACTGTGATGGGTATTCCAAACGTAACCATGAAGGTTACTCCCTATGTACGAATGTTATGAATGCCTCAAATTACCTTTATGTATTATGATTTATATGATTAATTCATGATTTGATGAGGTATGTTAAAGTAATTATGTTTTTTTGAGTTAAGTATGATATCATACATGGACTAATGTTTTCATTTCGTACATTTATATCCCTTACTGAGCTTTTTATGCTCATCCCATGTTTTTGAAATGTTTTTCACAGGTCAAGGGAATGGTACATGATGTGATGATAGTGTCAAGGAAGTGTCAAGAACGAATCCATATTTTAATTTAAATATGTTTCTGTTGATGGGAAAAATGAGTACTATCTTTTATGTTACCACATTGTTTAAATGTGGAATGTAATGCATGTTTTATGATCTAATTCTCTAAAAACACTCAACCTGAAAAGATCTTCAACGTGTATTCTTGAGGTAACTCAAGATTAAGTAATGTTTAATGCTGGGGCCTTATAGTTGGTATCAAAGTTCAGTTTAGATAACATTATGATTTAGAATTATATTAAATGATTATCCAAAAATATTTTTTTATGGTCAAATTTAAATGATATAGTATTTGAAGATTAGCATGATGCTTCATCTAAGACATGTTTGATCAGAATGGAATTTTTTAGAGGAAACAGGGAAGCAGTGCTAGGAAGGCATAAAGAAGGAAATAAACTTCTGAATCATCATCCTGAGATGGTCCGAATTGGAACTGAACAGTTTGTTATTGTAATGGCGTAGTTGACTGAAGAGATAAATAGAGGTGGAATCCATGCATGAGATCAGCCAGATCAACTGCAGAATAACATGTTAGTGGTGGATCATTTCATGAGGCAACATCCCCCATCATTCAGAGGATCATCTGACCCTGTGCTAGCAGAAGGGTGGATTAAAGCACTGGATTTGATTTTTGATGTCATGGGGTGTTCAGAAAATCAAAAGGTTAGTCTTGCTATTTACCGTTTGGAGGGTGAAGCATATCAATGGTGGTCGATGGTTAAAAATATCAGGGATGTTGATGAGATTTATGCTCTTGATTGGGATGAATTCACTGATATGTATCTTGATAAGTATTTTCATAATGATGTTCAACTTAGTATGGAAAAACAATTACTGGAATTGCGGCAAGAGGAAGTCTCGGTGGCTGCCTATGAGGAATGGTTTACTCGATTGGAAAGGTATGCTCCAAATTTTATCTGAGACCTTGATAGTAAAATCAATCGTTTTTACTCGGGATTAAAGCTAAAATATCTAAGGGATTTAGCTTCACGTTAGTTCAAATGTTATGAAAAGCTTGTTTGATGTGCTGCGAAGGTTGAAATGGAGTTTTCCGATGATCAAGTGTTCTATAACAACCAATAGAAGAAGAGATTGAGGTGGTAGGATAAAGGAAATAATTCGTCAAAAAGGATTGATGGTAAGAAAAATAAGTTTCTAGTTTGTGATAAATGAGGTAAAAGGCATGCTAGGGAATGTCTTCTGAATTCCGAAAAGTGCTACTGATGTGGTAATATGGGACATAAGGCTCGTGATTGTACTGAAAAAGATCAAGGTGATGGTAAGTCCAAATTTGATTTACAGTTAGTGAAATGTATTAAGTGCAATGAGATGGGTCACTATGAAAATGTGTTTCCGACAAAGAGATTGAGTGATGGTAAACAGTTAGACTATAAGCAGAAAGGGGTGGTGAAATCATTCGCAACTACTTCAGCAGATGTCAGGCCATCAAATGAAGTTGTATCATGTATATTGTTTGTTTTTTCAGATTATGCCAGTTTGTTGTTTGATTTGGGGTCTACACATTCTTTCATCACTGAAAACATTTCTAGTAAAATGGGAATACCTTCTCCGGAAATAAATCTTGAACTTATTGTAAAAACACCTAGGGGAAATGCTGATGAAAAAAAGAATTTATAGTAATCTTCCTATCCTTATCCGTGGAAGGAAACTACTTGCAAACCTTATTGTTTTACCTCTAGTAGAGTTTGATGTTATCCTGGGTATGGATTGGCTCTCTATTTACCATGCTAAGATTGACTGTAGAGCTAATGAAGTTTATTTTCAGAAATACATTCAGTTTTTGTACAAGAATGAACCCTTACTATTGATAACATATCAAGGGGATGAAAAACTTGTAAAAGATGGAAATGAATGTTACCTTGCACATATCGTTGAAAAAAAGGGAACTGTTCAAATTAATGATGTGCCAGTCGTAATGAGTATCCTCATGTATTTCCTGATGAGTTTCCTGGAATAATACAAGATCAGGATGTTGAATTTACTGTGGACTTAGTTCTTGATGCTAAGCCAATTTCAAAACCCCCTTATCGACTGACTCAAACTGATCTTTTAGTGTTGAAGGATAAATTTCAATATTTATTAAAGAAAGGTTTAATTCGACCTAGAAAATCACCATGAGGTGCTCTTGATTTATTTTTTAAAATGAAAGATGGTTCAATGAGACTTTTCATTGATTATATAGCCTTGAATAACATCACTGTTAAGAACAAATATCCTTTGCCTCATATCGATGATTTGTTTGATCAACTCTATAGAGCTAATTTTTTATTCAAATATTTTCCTGAGATTGGGGTACCATCAGTTGAAGTTAAATGAATCAGATATTCCAAATACCGCATTTCATACAAGATATGGCCACTATGAATTTTTAGTAATGCCTTTTGGGCTAACCAAAGCACCTGCTGTATTCAAAGACCTTATGAATAGAATTTTCCATGAGTTCTTGGATAAGTTTGTGGTTGGTTTCATTGATTTTATTTTGGTGTTTTATAAAAGTAAAGAGGATCATGAAATAAATTTAAGGGTTATTTTTCAAACCTTAAAAGAAAATAAATTGTTTGGGAAATTCAGCAAGTGTGAGTTTTGGTTGCAAAAAATTTCTTTCCATTGACATATTGTTTATAAAGATGGAATAACTGTGGATCCTGCAAAAACAAAAGTTGTTGAAGAATGGACAGGACACACAAATGTAACCGAGATCCATAGTTTTCTTTGTTTGGCATGTTACTACTGAAGGTTGGTTGATGTTTTTTCACGGTTATCTAGTCCAATGACTAACTAACTCGGAAGGGTGTTATGTTTATCTAGACAAAAGAATGTGATGATTGTTTTCAGGAGTTGAAAAGAAGAATGGTGAATGCTCCTGTTTTGGCACTTTCTTCTAGGAATGGTGAGTTTGTTATATACAGTGATGCTTCATTAAAGGGACTTGGCTATTTCCTTATGTATATTGATCATGTAATTTCATATTCTTCACGTCAGTTGAAAACTCATGAGGTAAATTACCCTACACAGGATTTGGAATTTGCTGCTGTTGTTTTCACTTTAAAAATTTGGAGGCATCATTTGCATGGATTAAATTGTGAAATATATACCGATCACAAAGTTTTAAAGTATTTATTCCCTCAGAAAGAATTGTACATGAGACAGAGGAGATGGCTATAATTAATCAAGGATTATGATTGTACAATTTATTACCATCTTGGAAAAGCAAATAAAGTGGCTGATACTTTGAGTTGAAAAAATAATGCTTCATTAACAATGATGCGTTTGGAACATGATCCTTTGGTTAAGGATTTTATGAACTTTGGAATAGAAGTTGTTGGTGCATGATGTCCTTCTGTTTTGTTTCAGGTATCAGTGAAATATTCTCTATCATACAGAATTATGCAAGCATAGAAGCAAGACAGCAAGTTGTAGATAAAGGTAGAGCTAGTTCAGAAGGGTAATTTGCCTAAATTCAACATTGATAATGATTGTGTTTTGACATTTCAGAATAGATTGTGTGTAGATTGTTACTCACAATTGAAGAAATATTTGTTATGTGAAGTTCATAGTTCTCCATTTTCAGTTCATCCTGCCATTACTAAGATGTAAAAAGATCTGCAAGAGTGTTACTGGTGGGAAGGAATGAAAAGAGATATTGCTGATTTTACAGTGATGTGTTTGACTTGTTAGCAGGTTAATGAAGAGAGGTAGTTACTAAAAGGGATGATTCAGCCTTAACCAGTGCCAGTGTGGAAATGAGAAAATATATCCATGGACTTTGTTGTGGGATTACCGAAGACATCTCAAGGTAATAATGCAATCTGGGTTATTGTTGATCGCTTGACTAAATCTACACATTTCCTTCCTATTCGAGATAATTTCTATCTAGATCAACATTCCTGATTGTATCTTAAAAAGATAGTCAGTTTGCATGGACTTCCCATATCCATTGTATCTGATCGTGATCCCAGGTTTACTTCTAAATTTTAGAAAGGCCTTCAAAAGTCATTGGGTACTGAATAAAATTTAAGTACAGCTTTTCATCCTCAATCAGATGGGCAGTCAGAACGAACAATTTTGATATTGGAGGATATGCTACGTTCTTGTTTGATGGATTATCAGGGAAGATGGGACCAACATCTTTCTTTGGTTTAATTTTCATATTATAACAGTTTTCATTCCAGTATAATGATGGCACTGTTTGAGGCATTATATAGGAAGCTGTGTCGAACTCCAGCTTTTTGGGATGAAGTGGGTGAAACGAAGCTGATGGGACCACAATTGGTAGAAGAGATGGCAGAAAAAGTTCAGTTGATTGAGAAACACATGAGAACAGCTCAGAACAGGCAGAAGAGTTATGCGGATAACCGGAGGAAGGATCTATATTTCGAGGCAGGAGATCATATTTTTCTCAATGTTTCACCATGGAAAAGTGTGATACATGTTGGTAATAAAGGAAAACTGAGTCCAAGGTTCATTGGACCATATGAAATTCCGGAAAAAGTTGGATCAGTTTCTTATCGAGTGGCTTTACCTCCGAGTTTATCTGTGGTACATAATGTTTTTCAGGTTTCATTGTTAAGGAAGTACATGCCAGATCCATCTCATGTTTTGAGTCCAGAGGTCATTCGGCTGGAAGAGAATCTATCTTATGAAGAACAACTAGTCAATATTCTTGACCACATGGAGAATGTGTTGTGGAATAAGGTGATTAATCAAGTAAAAGTTTTTTGGAAAAACCACATGAGTGAAGAGGCAACGTGGGAATCTGAAAATGCAATGAGGGACAAATACCCCCACTTATTCGATAATTAAATAAATTACGGAGAAGAAATTTTCTAATGGGGGGAAGGATGTAACATCCCAATTAAGTAATTAATAATAGATATTATTATCTAGGTCTATTTATTTATTATAAAGTATTTTAGAGGCTTTAAATGTGTATAAATCCAATCTTAACCATCGAATACACTAATATTTTTAAAAGATTTTTTTACTACCATTTGAGGGAAAACCATTTTTAAATCAAACTTTTGAGAATTTTATAAGCTATATTTTTCCAAATAAACTTATTATTTATGATTTGTACATTGATATTCACATTGGATAATTTTTTGGTAATTTTCTGACAATGATCATTTTTTAATAAATAGTGAAAAATATTGCATTTTACATCTAAACTACTTTTTCAACTATTTCAATTGTATAGTCAAATTATATTTTTAATAGGCTTTAATATTTAAATAGAATATATTTTTACCATGTAATACAATGGTGGTTATTATGATCAATTTCACTTTGTAATTGGGCATAAACAAGTGCTAAATTTTTCATTGATATTTTTTCTAAAAAACCCGCTATTTGTTTTGACAACGTAAATTATTTTTAAATTAATTATTGCAATTTTTTTGTTTTGAATTTGGTAAAATGGATTACGTATTTTGAATCAGAAGTTCCAAATTATTTAATCAAGACTCTTTTGTTTTTGGACATTATGAATAGTAATGATGGTAATTATCTTTAATTATCTTGATTAATTAGTAATCGGGTAGATAAAGATAATAAAATAATATCATAATAATAAATAATAACCAAAAAATGTTTCCTAATTCTACTGGTTGTGTCATTTCCAACCATGGTATTCCTTTTTCCAAACTTGGGGACATCATGGAATCACATTTGTGTGATAATGACTTTTTACCTTTTATTTTTAAAGAAAGTTAAATATAACAAAGAATGTATCACCGGGGTAAAACATTTTTATTTTTGTCTACATAAAGGATTTGTTGGACTAAAAATAGTAATTATAATGATAAAATGATTTAATACATCATAGTATTTTTCTATAATTAATTGATATTAAAAAATTATATTATTTATGGCATCAGGATGATGCAGCGATTACCAAATTAATGAACGATTTAAATAAAATGGAAAGATAATGTAAAATATAAGACGTAAACTTCTAAAATACCTATTTCATGAGTATATATCGATCCCTTATCACCTTATCCTCGAAATACATCCATTTTGGACCTTTAAAATCCGAAAATCATTTGAAAATAAAGTAACATTTTATACCATTCCAAGAGTGCCACTCCTCTCCTCTTATAAAAGGTGCCCACCTCTACCTCCTTACCCACACCTATCAAGCCTTTGGATCTGCCAAGATCTGATCTTTTTGTCTCTCCACATCCCTCTACTCATAATAGATGCCTTACCTTAGGTAGTAAGCTCTTCAAGAAACCCTTTTGGTTCAAACCAAAGGGAGTTACCTGATTCAAAGGTAGAGTCTTCTCTAATGCTCTTTTGTTTTATTTTGCTTCTACAAACCCCTAAACTCATTTTATTAAATTTTTTGTTACAAAACCAGTATATTACATATACTAGGATATTTTTATAATAAGGATCTGAGCTACTCTTACACACACCTTCATCTAATGGTTAAAGAGCATACTGTTTTTGTGGATGGCAAATTTATGCCTCACGAAACGATGATTGTTCAATATTCTTATAAGACCTTAAAAGGTGCCCATTAAGATGAAACTATATTTATATATGATATATAATAGGTTTATTTTTTTCCTTATGATTATGTATTTTTCATTTATGGAATACCTTTATGGATTCCATTATGGGTATATGCGATATCTTCATTTTTGGAAGTGCGGACTACCACCCCCTCAATGTGATTTGATTCATTAATTCCATATGTGGGACATATAAAGAATGGAGTATATGATATTATATATTAAAATATACTGGAATTATTATATACCTTTATTTCAGTGTGATTATATTCCATAAAATACGGAATATAAATGAAAGTAGCATTCATGCGTACGTACGGCTTACCGTCTCCACGAACGATGCATTTCATTTCATACCTCTAAATGTTATGTAATATTATAAATGCATGGATATACTGGATATATATGATATATATGATAACTACATAATAAATATAACTCTGGATATAATGGACACATGAAAAAATTATAATTATAAAGAGTTTATTTTTGAATCAAGTACCAATGATCATTAAAATGACCATTATTAACTTAAATAATTACATAGTGTTCATGACATGGTAATAAGTGATATAAACAGAATAATGAACTTGAAAAATGTTTTTAAGAAAGTAGAAATTAACTCAAGTTTATTATTTAGGAGAATAAAGCGTAATCGAGTCACGTCATACCTGAGGTAAGGGACTTCATCTCAATCTCCATTCCTTGAGGCAGATTTTGTTTTATACACAACATTCTTTTATACGGTGTATAAACCCCTTTGACTTTTATTCTTATTCAAAAGGAATGTTTTTTTATATGAAGAATTTTACTAAATGGCAAATGGAATATTTTTTTCATACATATGCGGCGACAATGACTTCTCTGCTTCCATGACCATTATTTGAGTTTCAGCTTCCTCTATAAGCCATAACCTAACTTTTTTTTAAAATGAAAAAAATACCTTTTTTTAATTTTAATTTATTTTGGTATTCAAAATGGTTTTCATAATGTTTTTATTATATCAATGTGTTTTATTGATATCTTGTGTTTGAAATGTGGAAATGTTATGTTTCCTTTATGCGTGTTTTATGTGATACGATTATGTGATGGTTCTTGGGAATTGTTATGAAGATGGGTGGTTCCGTGATAAACTAAGGGAGGGTGTGCCCGATATAGATCCCTAATGCATTGGGTAACGCAAAGGAGTTAAACTTTTAGGTTTCTCCAAATAGATTTAGGGAATATACTGTGATGAGAATTCCAATCATAACCATGAGGGTTACTCCCTACGTAAGAATGTTATGAATGCCTCAAGTTACCATTATGTATTATGATTTCTATGATTTATTCATGATTTGATGAGGTGTGTTAATGTGATTATGTTTTATGAGTAATATATGATTTCATTCATGGGCTAATGTTTTCATTTCGTACTTTTATTCCCTTTACTGAGATTTTTATGCTCATCCGATGTTTTTGAAATGTTTCTCACAGGTCAAGGGAATGGTACATGATGTGATGATAGTGTCAAGAAAGTGTCACGAATGAACGCATGTTTTATTTTAAATATGTTTCCGTTGATGGAAAAAATTAGTACTTTATTTAATGTAACCACTTTGTTTAAATGTGGAATGGAATGCATGCTTTATGATCTAATTCTCTAAAACTCTAAATAAGAAAAGATCCTTAACGTGTATACTTGAAGTAACTCATGATTAAGTAATGTTTAAGGTTGGGGACATATAAATATACCTAGTCTAGGAAGTCTTGTATTTTGTGTTATACATTGAGATTTGTTTTTTTGACTTTTATTTTTGTTTTGGGGTCCGTACACAGTACTATGTTACTCACCCCTACATGGGATTCTCCAACATGTGTTCAATCTGGAGAAAACTACTAACATTTCGACATGGGTGCTCATGGAGATGGGATTGGCGGACTATTATGAGGTGGTCTTGGAGGCTTATGACTAGGTGAGGCCAAGTAGGATAGGGCCAATAGGGAATACTACCTCATCTTATAGTTACTTCACTAACATCATGACTAGGTGGGGTTTTCTGTGGATGGATATCAATGTTTTCTTTTTTTGTAATTTCTATTTTTAGTTCCTTGATCAGTTTGTATTATGGTCCATATAAATATAGTTTTACTCAAACTCATTCTTGTTTTAGGGTTACTGGATTCCCCCTTTCAAAGTGTTTAGATGTGGTTTGGTGTCTATTTGTGTGTGTGTTTGTGTGTACATATAGGTTCTTAGTGAAATTGCACCCACATGATGCTTGATTCCTTTGGAATTACTTTCCAGCCCCTAGACTTCGTGATGTTGGCTCGTGGTAGTCAAGAAACATGCCCTGGGAGAATAGTCATGAAAATAGAGTGATGATTTTGTTGATGAATATATATTTTATAAAATATCATTAGAATTACTTTTTATGAAAATATTTTTTTCACAATTTAAAAACATTTTGAGTCATAAAACATTTTTAAAATATTTTTAATTAAAATTAAAATTGAATTTTAAAATTTCTAGAATATTAGGAAAAATAATTTCATTTAAATTATTTTTGAAAATAATCAATGGATTGATCAAATATTTTATTTTCATGTCAGTGAGTAATTCTATACATGCAATACAAGTTAAAAAGAACATTCATTTTTCACTTTATTAAACTTATAAAAGCACATTATCTGGGAAAAAACTAGATGATTCGATGGAAATATATTATTAAAATGGAAAATAAATAAATAATTCATTAATAAATAAATTCCAAAGGTTCAAAATCATTTTTAATAAATTTCTAAAAAACATGGTTTTGGAAAAAATAGATTTATAGCACAAGAGTGAAATGAAGTCTATTTTTCATAAAAAATATTATAAAAATATTTATCAGAGATTTTGTGTATTAATGAGTGGAAAAATTGAACTATTACATGGAAAATATCATAAATAACTATAACATATGAAATTAAATGTTTTATAAAACAATGATCACATAATTTACAATAATGTAATTTAATGTATAAATTGTGTTGATAATAATATTCTTTTGAAATTTCCTTAAAACTATTCATATCATTGAAGAGTGAAATAAATATTTATTTAATTATGTGTATAAAAAATAAATCCATATAATTATTTGTAAAAAAATTATTATAAAAATTCATTGTGGACAAAATCATAATATTTCTACAGAAATGTATAATTAATCTAACCCAAATGAAAATAAATTATGTTATAAACATCATTACCACTTGGTAATTTTAACGTATAATAACGTTGATTGAATTAATTAGAATTTAAACATAATATATATGAATTATCAATTATTAATTTCATAATATTTGTAATTGGTATTATATAAACCAAATAAATGAAATTAGATTCAAAATATTATTATATACCTCAATAAAAGGAAACTGAGAGGAAATCTTGTATGCCACACATAATTTCTGTTGAAGGTAATTTATAATCTTATATAGTATTATTTAAAATGTTATAAAATTATAAACAAACTATATTACTATTTATAATATAATATATGATCATTATTGACATCTTATCACCCATTCAATGATAATATTTCATTATTTTCATTATTTCAGGTGTTATTTTCCTTGATTTTAAGGCTTGTTTCATCATGAAAAGATCTAGATATGGCACATATTATATAGTTTCATCACATAATTTTTATCATTCATAAAATATGTATCATATTTTTACATCAATTATACATTTAATAACAATAATTAATTTTTTAAAAAGGAATATGTTACAATCAATGAGTCAATTGGCCTTACGTATGCATGAGTAAAATTTCCATTTTTGTAAAATATCATTATATAAATGTGGTATATAATATATTATCTTTATATAATGGTAATAAAAACATATAAATCATATTATATTCTTATATATATATCATTCATGATTTCTGGTGATATAAAGGGCATCACGTTGATTCGTGAAGGTGGTAGTCCACAGGTACATGAATGATGTTTCTATTTTCAATGTAACAAAATTAAAAGATATTTTATAATTATAGATTATTAAACAAGTTATTAATATCATAATAATTTCATTTATATGACATATAATCATTTATTTAATCATTATCCCCTTCTATGAATAGTGTTAGAGAACAACAGATCACATCACATTATGAGGCGGTAGTATACAACACACAGTCCACATTATCATTTCCCCAATGGAATTGAAATAAATAAAATTTATATTTTACATAATTACTAAATTTTATAATAATTCTATAAAAAATATATACTTTATTTCAATAATAATTATCATTAATGATAGGTTGTAACTAAAAAACTAATTCCATCGGTTTGAAATGATGTATTTCGATGTATACAATAATGATGATTTTGTAACCCATTTGATGGGAGTGGGGATGGTTTTTCATAATTACCATATTATGATAACATAAATGTATATGTAATATAATTTGGGTATTATATAATTATATTTTAATAATAATATAATTAGATGGAGAATGAAATAAATTAATAATATTTAATGATGAACATTATATCATCTTCAGGTATCCTTATTAGGTTTTAAAAAAAGCCTTCATAGGAATGAATTTTTTCTCTAAATAAGTCATCTAGTATGATGGAAATAATTTTAGACGTTATTTTCTAGTTATTGGATGAAATAAAATTTTGTGATGGTGTGGAGAATATCATAGAGTGAGTGTCCATTTAAAAGTGAGGTTAGTGGCACAATAGTTTTTTAGAGATTAAAACATATTGTGTTTTTATCCAAACACAGGATACAAAAATTTGAAATTTTAGACATATAATATATTAATTCATTTTATATTGATAAAATTTACATTTTATTACATGCAAGGTTGTTTTTATCCCATATATTTATAGTTTAACCCATTGAAAATCCATTTTTAACATAATCAGGGTAATTAATTATTACAGTTTTCAATAAAAATTTGGTCAAAAAAATAATGCCTCAAAATTGAAATAATACAAATTACTCTTATTCAAAATATTTAATCTATTTATAAAAATTTCATTCATATAATTGTAAAATTTTATTTAAATATTAATTTCATAGACATGATGAGAACAATAGTTTCAAATGTGAAAATGTTCGAATGTTTACAAAAAATTTTCTATAAATATTAAATATGAAAATGTTTTAAATGATCAAAATTTTATTCACTGATATTAAATATAAATATATTTACTTTAAAATGATTTAATTATTTAATTTATCCCTATAAATTATGTAAAAAAAGCCATTTTTGTATACTAATTGATTATTTTTATTTAATCACCTATATTGAAAATGTTTTTAAAAACCAAAAAAACCATAAGATATATTTATATTTTTCTTAAATAATAATTTTGTTTTAAATTATAATAAATTTTATATAATTGGTTAAAATAAATTTTATATTACGTTTTCAATGGAAGACTAATGTCTCTTTTTGATTTTTTATAAAAAAATCATATATTTATTATCTAAATGAATAAAATATTTTTTATAATCAATAGGAAAAAATATTTTTCATTTATATGTTATTATTATTCAGACCCAGAAATTTAATGGCTAGATTAATTTGTATACTATATTCAGGTTCAATTAAACTTGATGTACTATGTTCTGTAAGCTAAATTTTTTATTTTCTATAACACAAGATTAACATAGTATATTATGTAACACAAGATAGTGTATGTTATCCATTTAATGAAAGATATTGAATTTTTTAAATTTAATTTAATATAGTTATATAATCTCATAGATTTATATTTTCTTTTATATGTGTTTTTCCTGTCACAAAGTCTATAAAAATGAAGTTCATAATTGAAATAACATGGTCTCACATAGATCAATTTAGGAAATATAGTTTTTTTTATTATAATATGTTGATTTATGAATTCCATCATTGTTATACATGTTTAAGGAAATTTCAATGTCATATACTTAGTGTCCCCTTTACATTTTTTAAATGGTTTATGATTAGAATGGTTTAAATTTTTTAGGTACATATATTTTAATACAACCCTAAGGTTTAGTATATGTTTTATTAAATACATTATCTGATTAATAATTCATTTAATGTTTTATGTCATATGTTTAATGTTATTTGTATCTATTATGGTTTTTAAGGTCATTGAATTTGAGCTAATTATGGGTTTTATCATTTTCTAATGAAAATTTAATGGTATGAGATAATATTTAATATTAAAAAATTTGTTTATTGTTGACTGTATGATGGTTACTTTTTCATATATTCCTCATGTGTGTTGAATAATATAAAGATATTATTAATATAGTTTCAAAAAAACATCATATGAGAAGGGTGAAAACCTTTCACATTTGTAAGGTCGTGAGGTTTGAACCCCCAAGCAATGGGCAAAAAGGTTGCATCAATAACCATTGGCCTACCAGATGTCATGGTTAGTATGAGATTGTTTTTATTTCTTTAAATTATTTAATGGATAAAGGATAATTTTATATTGGGAATATATTTGTTATCAAATAGATAACAATGGGGTTGGAAAATGAATTGGTGATTATCTACTAAATTAATTTCAGAGGATGTTAAATATTTTGACAACCTATATAATATTAAGGTGAATAAAATGATATTGGATTTTATTTTATTAATATTTATTTATTTTAATTATATAATAATTAATATTTTGTTTTGATTTATGGAGATATAATTCATTTATGTAAATGGAAATAATATCATGGAGATTATATGATTTATTTTATTAAATTTTTTAGGACACACTAAAATTGATTGATTCAATTTATAGATAAATTTTAAAATTAATGTTGGAGGACTATATAATAAAATAATTTAGATTTGTATGACTAAATATATGAGTATAATATTTTTTATTTTTTAAGATGTTAATTTTTTAAATTATATAAATTAAATTTTGGGTATCATTGATTTATTTTTGATCGTAGTGTTGTTTTACTTCATATGAAGGTTTATCCATTTTAGAGAATTATATTATCATGTAATAACCATTTTGGTGTTTTTAATTTTTTGAATAATGTCGGAATATATGCTCCCAATAAAAGCCTAAATCCATTTTTTATTTGTTTGACATTTTATAGTAAAAATATTTACTCAAAAGTGTACAAATCCATGTTGACGCGGAAATAATTAAAAGTGGTTAAGTAGTTGTAAAAACCAAATGATAAGAATATAGATATGTATAAATATTTTCAATTTTATTTTATGCTAATCTTGAACTATAACCAATTTATATTTTAAATTACTGACTTTGGATTCATTTTATTCTAAAAAAATAATTTATATAAATTTAATATTTGCTGAAATTCTAAGAGTTCCCCTCTCCTCTCTCAAAAGAGGACACTACATTTTTCTAATTTCAACACACTTAAAAACACATTAAATTTTTCCATGTCCAAACCAAATTAATATTCATAATCCCACATCACAATCTGGATGACTTTTTCTATGATGAATACCCATAATAGGGGTCCTAATGTTTTATGAATGTGGGAATTTATAATGATGTTTTTTAGTTCGTATATAAATTTTTTAGTCCATGTTATTCTTTCACATCACTAAAACATTTTCTAACAAAAATTACTTAACTAAACTAGTATCTATAATATAAAATAGGTTATTATGTTATTAGTATGGCTTATATCCATTTTATCTTTTATCAAATGGGAAACAATATTAGGAATTGTGTGTATGGTGGACTACCTCTTTATAAACCAATGTGATTTGTCTTCCATAACCATATATCAAGAACTATTATAAAAATGGAATTAATTTTTATATATGATATTAATGATAGATTTAAAATTTCAAAAAAAATAATATATCATTTAGGATATGGAATTTTAATGAAATAATAATAACTTTTTTTCACCATATGTGTTAGCTACCACCTCCCGAAAAAAATTTGATCTATTTTTCATCCCCAATAATCCAAATAATATATATATGTATATTTTATGATGAAATTTAAAAATTATGATATAATGATTATTTTTATTGATGATATATTTCTGACCTCCTTCAATTAATTATTATTAGAAAAAGTAAAGGATACTCTTGCATATGAATGGCTACTATCTCCAATATTGTAAGGAATTTTATTTTTCATAACAGTATTTATATGGAAATTGATCATTATATGTAAGAATTGTGATCCTAATACAACACACAATTTTGGAGCACACAGATAGTGTTGGGTGATCCTGTTATAGATTTGGGTGCACTTCTATATCACCCCAATGCAGGAGTAATGAATATTTCTTTTCATAGAAAAAATGATGCAGTTAACCCAAGGTTATTATTTATATTTAAATATTATCTTTTTATTTATAACGTATATTTAAAATGGTTTGTGAATATTATGCTCTATGTTGTCAAAAATGGTTCACTCCCTATGGGGATTGATGACATTATTTTCTCTTAATTAACTATGTTATCATGTGAAAATTATTTCTTCATTATGTCAATTTATACTGATATAAATTAAATTATTTCATTCATATTCATTTTTTAACATAAAAAATTGATTTCTTCTTCTTATGTCCCTTATTGAGATTATTCATCTCATCCTATAATTTTAAATTATTTTTTATCGTGCCTAATATTGGGTTAGGTAAAAGATGTTTTAAAATTGAATGTCATGATTTTTTTTTTCATGAAAATAACGAAGTTTTTATTTTAAAATATCAATATTTTCTGAAAATGTATATTGTGTAGAAGTATATACATTGTAGTATCTGATTTGTTTTCCACAATCTATGACATAATTGTCTGAAAATAATAAATCCAAAAGTGATTCTGGATTGATGAATATGAATTTTAGTTCAGAGAAAATAGTTCATCAAACGTTTACGTTTAATTCATTATAAAAATGGAAATTGGATTGTATCTCCATATAAATAACTACACGATACCTAATAAATTATATGTTATATAATAACATTTTGGATGTAGTTTCCTATTATATGATGTCATCTCACTTTTTTTCTATGATTAATGATTTTTCTCAAGATTAGCCTTCCAAAGTATATGTTGAAGGTGTGGATTGGTTTCTTGGAAAACCATATTATATTGTTTCTGATAGGGATTTAAGGATATCCATGATATTTGGAAATCTATCTTGTAGTCTTTGGTAATAGTGTTCAGTCTTAGAATGACATGTCGCTTATAAATATTTTTTAAATATAAATGACTCATTAAAGCCATATGGGATATATTTAAATCCTATAAAATGGATTATAATATTATTTGGGACTAACACATTCCTCTAGTCACACATTCTTATCACAATACCTTAATCGCGTGTATGTATATGGATCCTACAGTGAAAAATGATCTTCATACATAGATATTATTTTTTAATCAATATTCAATATATTACAAAAAAACACACATGGTGATTGGAATTGATTATATTATTTTGAATATAACTATTCAGTAATCTAATTAGGGGAAGTATATTCAATTCATCTCATAATGATATTCCCCTATGTTAATTTTAAATAACATACCACAAAAAACCATTATTTGTAACATGGAGAAAGGAATCATAAATAAAGGTGACATGAGACTCTCAGTAAGGGTGTACTAAAGAGATAGATATGTATATCATGAATATGTTGAGATGATATCATGAGTATAACATTAAAAAAACACACTTCAGCTCAATTTTTATAATTCAATGTCATAAACTAATTATTGGTAGTCAATTAAACATGAATCATTAGGAAATAAAAAATCACGATCCATTTGAGCATAAAATTATTATAAGACATGAAATTTTGGAATATATATAATCATTGGAAATATTATGTTTAGGGTACCCAGTAAGACATTCGTAACATGAAATTCTTTATGTAAACACTAGTATACCTATTTCACGAATGTGATAAACCCTAGTGTACCTTCTTTTGGGTTTGGGGAAACCTCCCATGTACCCTATTTTAGTATATGGATAACCTCTAATGTACCCATTGAACATAGATAAAATAAAAAATTACACAATAAATTTTATTGTTACATAGGCCCCACCCATCACAAAAATAAAAGTATGCATATTGTTGCAACAAGATCAAAAAATCATCTAATCATAATAGAAAAAAATTAAAATGGGTTTTAAAAATATTTAATAATATATAAAATTATGGAAAAGTAAGAGGTTTATGTTTCATTTCATCATTTCATCATAGGAAATCACATTAAAAAGGGTTTCATACTCATTTCATTGTGTGATATCCCATGGAATAGAAACAGGTTTAATAAACATATTTTGACCACACAAACAAATCATTTAGAAATATAATTAGAATTTTATTTTTAGATCATAATAGTTTTAAAGAACAAGAAACATTTAATTATGTCATTATATATAGAAAATTATTTTGAAAGATCACTTGGTTAATTTTATTAAGGAAAACTAATGATTTTCAATTGAAAACAAAATTCTAAAAAAACATGTTTAATCCTTTTATTTCAAGATAACATTGAAAAGATATATTTTAACCATCAAATCGTATAATGGTCATGATGGTAGGATTTTGATAAATTCCACAAACATTAAAACCAATATTCTTCCCAATTTTTATGTCAAATAAAAATGGGTATTGTTTTATAAAATGACATGATAAATAATTTTTTAATTATATTAGAAATAAAAACAATTTAATTTTTTAAATATTAGTTGATAATACTAAATCATTTTTGAAATCATTTATAGTGATAAAATTTCCCTGGAAATGGATTTCAACCAAAGAGAGAGATAAATTCAATTTCTCTTAAAAATTACATTTTCATCTATTCAATGCATAAATAGGAGAAAATGACTGAAAAACATGTATGATCAAGAAAAATATACTGTGGAAGAAAATACATGAGTTTATTGAGAAATAGATCATTTAAATTAATCATTGGTAAATTAATTATACTCAATCCCAATAAATGAGGTTATTATAACATTAATGCATTCCCAAAATGATAAATAGAAATTGTGATCCTGGTGACATAATAACATTAAATGAAAAAATTTATATCATGAAAATTTCTCTATTTTTTATACAACATTTTAATAAGGAATGTTACCCAGCTAATAATGAATACATGTGCATAACATGTCTTATGTTCTACTGAATTTAAATTTATAAATCAATGGATTAATAATTTGTTTACTTTTGAAAGGTAAAACCAATGATATATTCAGCATAAATTCTATATGAAAATACCCATACAATTTAGGATGTGTTTTATAAATCTATTTTCTAAACAAAACATGGATTCTCCATACTAACATGTAACCTTCCCATGCTTCCAAGTCACCCTTATTTCTCTATACCTCCCTCCAAATCATGAAAATTTACCCACAATACATCCCTTGATTGGGATTTTCTTCTAACTCATGCAGCCCTCCCCAAAACCCTTACCGAATTACCCTCTCCCATCTCTTTTGTTACCACTCCCCTCGCCAAATCCCCAAGGTTATCGCTCCCCTCCCCTTTTGACTCCCAAAGCCGCATTACCCCCCATGTTTCCACTCCCACCACCACGTTACCATGCCCCTTCTTCGATTTTAGGGTTATAGTCATCCATATTCTTCCTCCCGCATCAATCTCACTCTACTACCAACAAACCATTTTTAATCTACCATTTTTAGAGCTTCTCTACCTTCATGGTTCACTGATATTCTCCAGTGTATATGTAGAAAATAACAACCGATATTATTCCACAGAATCAGAATTAAGTGCTTCTGATTATCTTTGATTCCTCCAAAATTTACCGTGACTTTATGCCTGTATCATACTCACTGTTAACATCGCTCCAAATCAGCTACCCAAAACACTACATCCTCTAATTCCTGATTCAGCAACCAAAAACCATGAAATACTCCAACATAAACCCACGACGGTCCTGCTTTACATGCAACGTAAAAAGCATCCCATAATATTCCAATGCATTCAGTTACAAATTTATGCTGGATAAGCTACCCGTAGAGGTATCAACTTTGTAAATTTCAACATTTGTTTTCAAAAAAAATATGAATCAATGTCTCTAGACTCCATATCCTAAGAACAATTCAAGTAGTGACACATCATAAGGGATCATGTTTTTCTCTATCATATAAAATAATCTTGATTTGATAGAAATTATTAATTCGATGATACTGCTACACTAATCATTTTCTGTATTGAGGTAGTATACTTTTCATTCTTCGATTCCTAGTACATCTTCAAAATAATGTTGTCTTAATAACTATCTATCTCATTTCAGATTCCACATATATTTTAATATATTTGCAATGTGTGGAGTTTACAACATATTTTCACTTTAATAGGACAGTTAAATAAGTCGAACCCTACCAATAAATGGCATCACACATGGAGAGACAAACATGCCATTAACACCATAATCTATCAATGCTTATTTTTGTCTAATTTTCCTATCTGAAGCTATATACATCTAAATAAATTACAAACTAACACAAATTAGTCATATAGAACGTATTATATGTTGATATTGCCTCCAGAATCGGCAACTAGGACAACAATATCATTAGGATCAAACTAGAAAAAATCAAAGACAACATGCCTATAGAGATTCATTGCATCCATAATGAAAGAATGATGTCATTGTTCTTCTAAATAACATATTGAATTTAGTTAAATTTTAAATTTTTGAATAAATTTTAGTTTTGATTCTCATATTTGTGTTCTCATTTGCAGTCATAGATTGATGTCATATTGTAATTTTTCTTAGATATTTTGTTCATGCATTTCATGCTTAATGTGTATGGGAAATTGCGGATTCAAAATTCCAAGGATTCCTCAGTTTTAATGAGTTTATTATAGCGATGCAGGTTGGACTTCATAGTTCCTTCAATGCATTTTTCTTCTTTCAATTTATTTAATGGTTTAATTCTTACCTAGGGTTTATCTTATATGTTTCTACCAGCTGATTTCTTTGGCACAATAAGGATATAAAATGATGCAAAATATCCTTAGGTTTGTATGATGGAAAATTAGTTATTCTGAAATTTTTTCTTCAATCATAATTGTGGTCTTATCATTGATGAATTTAGGGTTATAATATTTTTCTCTAATATTTCATGTTAAACACATAATGTATTTGATTAATATTATATATCATTTAAGTCATTTCATCACATTGTCAATGAATCACATTATCTTATTTAATAATCTAACCACATCATAAAATGATGATTAAATGTTGATTTGAGAGCTGGTTTATTCCCAACCCATGGAATGTTGCCTTGATACTTCGAAGCCTCTACTAATGGAAAGTGCTCATTCCCTCACCATGGTGAAGTAAAATACTCTGATGAGAAATGATAGATCTCAAGTCAATGGTCATTTTTTATCACTCAATAAATAAGTTGTTACAATAGATTCTTGACTATAAAAAATTACTTTATAGGGACTTCACAGTTGAAGCATTTATCATCCAAACAATGGTTTACATCAAAATCTACAAAGTGGGTAAATCCGGAACGTGTAATAACAACTAGATGGAAAGTATCACAGTTTCTTATTTTGTATGTTTCTTTAGATATTGTTAGAAGCTGTTTAATCAATAATTGATGGGTTGAAAATATAGTACATTGAAAAAATCCATTTGAAGTTTCCTATCGTTTTAATGATTTTGGATCTCCATTATTGGTAATGAGATTGAACACATTATGAATATTTTTTCTTCCCCTTCTAAATTCAGTCATATTCATGTGGGCTATATTGTTCCATGGTTTCAAATTAAATGTTATTTATATTTTTTATTATAGAAAATGTTTAATCTCGATGAAAATCTTATGGTTACGCTTCTCGGTCAGTATTCAACTAGGACAAAATACCTTTATAAAACACTTTCTTAGGAGTGACTACCCATGTATAAAATATCCTTTTCAACATTTTTTTGGGTTTCTTCATTTTTAAAGAATGATTAATTATATGGGTAAAATATATTGTTTCATTATTTCTTTTAATAGTAGCGCACATTGGACCGGAGCCTACCATCACTCGATTTGCTGTTGTTATGGTATCATAATCGTTATTATTAATAGTACTAATATTTATTTATTTATGTAGTTGCTTTTATTTTTCTATGTTCTACTTACTGAATATAATGGAGTTTGGTTTGAAGGATCAATTCCTTTCTTTTCCTATTTGGGGAAAGCATGTGGTTTCAATCACTTTGTGAAAAAAATTTCTCTTTTGACCGTAATCCAATGCAATATACCATTCGGTTATTATTTCATATTGTGAGATTAATGGATCATTGTGTTATTTAACGCCGTCTGGACTCAATGAATGGATAATTCCTAGACACATGATTGAATGTAATAGAGACATGTTGTTTACTATCTTGACAACATTTGGGGGATCTTTCTTATCCAAATTCGAGGTTTCTCGAATGCCACATCCTATAAGGTACATACTAATAGGGGTTGAATCTATAACAACTATTTCATAAAAATATCATTAAATCATTATTTAATATTCCAAATATTTTATTGAAACACAATATTAGACACCCACAGGGTTTTATCAGGAGGGGAGTAATGAACACAATGAATATATGATTTCACGTTCATAATTTATTGGTTTTGGTGAAGTGTGGTAAATTTCATGTTTTATTCGATCCTCATAAACCTGACATCAGTGCAAATTCAAATGAGTGATCTCTTCTAAATGTGGTCATGATGAAAAAATATGCATGGTTATTAATAAAGATGACCAGGTTAACACTCAACAAGTATGTTACATTACAACCTATTCGATACTAATGAAACTATTTTATTTCAAATTGTTTCTTATTAGAGTATATATAGCATTGATGTGGTCTATAGGATTCAAATTTATTTTTTCTATTTAACAATGAAATCATGATATATATACATAGTACAACATCCGAATTATGGGTAGGGTTGATATAGCTAAAACTAATTGTTTATAAAATATTGACATATTAATGAAATATTACAAATAAGATAGCCTATCATTTTTTAATTACGATGATTATGGTATTGGTTTTCCTCTAGAGTTGAACATTTTATAATCAATTTAATCTCACTTAGTATTTGATGTAAAAAATAACAATATTCAAAACCAGCATCGTTGTTTCAAAAAAATAGCTATAATGTAATTTTTATCTACAATAATGACAACTACATTAGTAGCACTATTGAAAACATTGAACAGATTTAAGTAGTGTACAAATATTTTTAATTTTATTTGAAAACAAAACAGATAAAATATTATTTTTTTCCTCATTATTGAATACGGAGATCAAAGGAGTGCGTCATCAAGAGTATGTAGTGGCATGGAATATATACAGGTACATTTTCTTCCAACTTCTATAATTTGTTTTATTAACAATTGAAAATCACATTATTATTATACTAATTTTAATATTTCATGATAGGAGCATCAAACTGTTAGCTTTTCCCCACATATATAAAACAATAATAGATGATTTGATACTTAAACCTCAAATATATTAACTGCTTTGGTATTTAATTTTTATCTTTACTAACTACTAATTTATTTCTATTAAGACAAAAATATATTTATTAATTCAATGTAAATAGTGTGTTCTATGAATTTCAATCGAACTTTTCATTCCTTCTTCATTTTCTACAGGTTGATAAATGTGTACAATTAAATATTTGGTCTCATTACTATTTCTAAATACTTCTAACAATATTATGCTTGGAGAAAAAAGTATCATGTGATTTTCATAATGAAAATGGAGAGAAAATAGTACATATATGTCCAGACAGTGCATCTACAATAAGTCAATGTCCTGATATACACACCAACATGAGGTCAAATATAAATAGTAAAACAGAAAAAAGGCAGTTCAATTACATTGAAATCAAATGGTAAGAATACATGTTGACATTTTTATTCGTTTTCATATCTATTTTCTGAATTCTAATTGTTAGTAATATATTTAACATATTCTTCATAATATAGAAACCTTATTTCAAATTGTATTCTACACATTCATTTGATTTCTGATATCCTTTATATACTTATGTCATTTTGAAGACCATGTACCTAGTCAAATCAATATTCCTCTATCTTTTTTTTATCATGTAGTTTTATACAAAAATATTAAGGTGTTGTGTATATATATATCTGGATTATGTATGCTATTTGATTGAAATGACTATTATTTTGACATTTTGATTCTTCTCCCTATATTTTTATATTCCCTCTTTTGTATATTGTACAACCCCATAAAATTAAATTTCATTGCATTGCGATGTTTGAATGGTAACTGTCTATTATATTTTCCAATGATAAAATATGTCACAATTTCATGAAATGATATGTATGGAATACCCTACACTAACAAAATTTTATCCTTTCGGTTGGTAAATAAATTTACAATTTTCACATTCTATGATTACTTTTTCATGATGTATATTGAACATCTGTAAGTGACTACTCTGTAGTCAATCTACATGCACAACTACTAGATCATTGAAGCAACGTTGAAAGAAACTTTTTTCATGCTATTAATAGCAGGGAACTTCTATTATTTTAATATTTCAGTCTTCTGCCATTATTTTATAATTTATGCTGTTTTAGTTTTCACCCATGATAAAAAAAATACTTCTCTTTATACATGTTCTAATGTGTCATTAGTAAAAATAAAAATGCGTAAAAGGAACCTCGAACAATTTGAACAAAAACAACTATGCACTTTTAAATAGGGAATCACGGGTTTTACTTTGAATGTTGGTATTTTCATTGGATCTTTAAGTTCTATAAATGATTATAAATTCATATTTTTCTTAATTATTCTATGATTTTGAGTTCTCGCATTGTATTAATATTTTTTAAATGATTGAATTTCGAAAATGTTTTGGATAGTTGTATTCAATCGACAAAAATAATGGAGGATTTTGGGACAATGTAAGTAATTTAATAATTATGTATATTTTAATTTGTAACAATATAACCCCTTCACATTAGAACATACCTATATATTTCAATATAATGACATGAGCATAAAATTTTCAATTCTTTTTGATATATTAGATTTAATATTATATGGAAACATTGATTTTTATAGAATCTCTTATATTTATATTCTTATCTATCTTATTGTTTTAAAAGTATAAAATTATTTCTAATTGTGCTTTTGTTGCCTCTTGGGACATCAAAACACCCATAGAATAACCCATGGTGAAGGTATTTTTTTTACTACTGTAATGGTGAGTTTGTTTTTTTTATATGTTCAAATTTTTTTCTATTCCTTCTGGTATATTTATATTCATATCTATTGTATGGTTACAAATGTATTAATGTTTTTCTAACCATGATTATAGTGACTCTCTGAACATCAAAACACCAATGACATATCTCATTGTGGATGTGTCTAAGTACTGCTAGAATGGTGAGTTTTTTTATATATTAAAATTATTTATTTTTTGATTATGTTATATTTTTTATTATGATATATTTTATATTTACTAAGGTGTGAATGTATTTCTAACAATGCTTCTATTTTCTATCTCATCTTCAAAACATTGTGGTGTATCCCATGTTGGAGATGTTTATGTTCTGCTGGAATGGTGAGTTTGGTTTATTATAGATTCAAAAATTTTAGTAAGTTATTATATTTTTCTCATTTTTCATATTTTTTTTCTATCAAGTGTAATTTTTTCATAATTGTTCATATTTTTTGTTATTACATTTATATGTTTTTAAAATTTTCAATGTTATGTTTTTTTATTATTGATTCCAAATTGATATACAGGTTCATATTTTGCTATTATTTTTTATTTTTTATACCCTTTACATTTAAACCAACATGATCACATTGGTTGATGTTTTCTTAAAATAGGTTCATATTGATTCATATTTTTTCACACCGCTTCGTGTTTAGCCAAAAACTAAAAAATTGCACTTAAATATCATGGATAATATTTATTATTTATTATATTGAATATACAGTCTTATATAAATTGAGTCAATAATTATTTGATGAATAAAAGATGTGTGGACCATCAGAAAATGATTAATCCTACGACATTATGATGAACTTTTATTATAAGCAGCATTTAAGGTATGGTAAAATTGATCTTGCACAAGATTTTGATATTTTAAAAGAAAGAGAAATCAGTGGGATGAAACCTATTTTAGTAAAACATATTATTTATATCTATGGGATTTACAATTTTTGACATACTAAGATTTCATTGGATATTATTAGGGATATGAGGTATATATGGTGTCATGTCAACTATTATTATTATTATAATGCTTTTATTTATAGTCTATGTATTAATGGTGAATATCTGATTCTTATTTTGTTTTTGAAGAACTAAAAAGTTGTGGAATACCCCTAGATGTTTATAGAAAAATCATATTGGTAGAAGTAATTTTCCAAACATTTTATCTTGACAAATTTATGTGCTAAATTGAAGATTTCATGGTGGGTGTTCAGGTTGTATATTCCTCCCTGATCGTGTATTGGGCAGTATGAATTAAGGTGAAGATTATGATGTAGATTGGTGATTCATCGTGAATGATGTGGTTTCAAGGAACTACTTTGTCTGTTAATTCCGCAGATCACTGGCTTTAACAAGTCTTCCCATTGGACATTCTCTAGGTACAATATATTGTTATTTTTAAATTGAATATTTAATTGAATTTTGGGCTAGATAACTTCTTGAGATTATTTAATCAAGGGGATATAACATGACCCGAGACAATTAGACAACCATGGAGAGTCCATTAATGAATTTCTTGTAGACATGGATTAAAAACCTATCACCATGTTGTATAATTTAAATATATAGAGGCACATAAAAGCACCTAATTTGTGTGGATGTTTTAGGTGTGTTTACAAATGACACAATCCCCTCATCCTGTGGTCGGAAAAATATAACATTTCACCGACTTGAGGGTAATTTTTATTGCCCACATCCAAAAATTAGGAGCTTGGTTATTAAATTCTCATGGGTCTGGAAAATTTTCAATGCTATTTCAGAAGTAATTTTTCACTGAGAAGATAAACAATAGAAGTGATCATTTACCCCTTTTTGTCTTTTTTGGTTTGTAATGATAATATATTGAATCTAATAGTAGTGTTCCAAAAGAATAACTACCAAAACAATAATCCTACCCATTTAAATTCCCTCACAAAACTGTAATATATAAAAACTACCTTAGACAATGTGGGTAAATATTTTTGACAGTAAGGTAGTGAGGTTCTATAGATTGGGATGTGACATTTTTTATCAAATTAATTCTCTACCCACAATGGTAGAGAAGCAGGACTTTTATGCATTTTAAAATTATTTTCAAACTTTTTCCAATAACAGAAACTTCTCTTTGTGTATTTGTTCTATGTTCAAATTTTATATTGTTGTATCAAGATTTATTCCCATTCTATTTCATTAATTTGTACCAATACTATTTGATTAAAAATCAATAAACATTCTTGTTACAAGGTAACATTTACAAATATAATGCTATTTTCAAAGAAAACCTGTTAATGTAATATGTCGTGTATACGCACTGGTGAGGAATAGTTATATTTATATGTAGCATACTAATTATATAAAATAAATAATTGGTTAATGTGATATGTGTCTCACATTAGAAAAATGAGAAAAAGAACTCCCTTATCTCATTCTCAATCATTTATATCCAAAGATATAATAAATATATATTTCCAATGAGACAATAAAAATCATGAATATTATTATATTAATCATATAACTTCTAAAATTTGATATATATAATTCTTAAAAAAAATCCATATTTACAACATAACATATGTCTTAATGATAGAAAATTAACACAAAAATCCAATACCGCATTGGAAAATTTTGATCTCTAAGACTTTTGAAAGAGGGTTCCTAATAAAAATATTTAAATAAATATAAATTATATTATAGTTTACAGAAATTCATTGTAATTATACAAACCACAAAATATAAATGGTCGGTAAATATGTCGTGTGTCTAAATGCTTTAAAAAGTGATCCAGAAATTCCTTACCACTATAATGATAGTTTTATTTGTAAGACAAAATAAAATAAAAAAATAAATAAAATTAATAGGAGGATATTAATGTTTTAAAATTTCAATGGTTTTTTATAAATAGTATAAAATCATAACGTTTCATAACCTAACATATGTATCAGAAAAGGTAAACTTAGAAAACAAATCCATTACTAGTTTGATAACATATGAACTATGAACATATGGGAAAATAGGTACTAAGATGTTTAATTAAATATATATAAGTTTAAAGAGAATAATCAGAAAACTGATTCATGGTATGTATAAATACCTCCTAAATGAATTAAGTGGTGAATATGGAATGTGTTTCACATAACAAAAAAGATAGACTAAAATCAAATTCCATAAGACTTGATTTACATTAATGGTGTTTAGATATACTATATAATGAATATAATTGTATTAGAAATTTATTCAATAACCATAACATTATATGAGTTTCTTATCACCATTTATAATCTATTTATATAAAAATCCTTGTTAATGCCATGTATTGGTTAATAACTTGTTTGATTTTAAAATATGTTTTGATTGGTTATTTTAGGTCCAATTGATTTGATCATTTTAAAATAATATTAATAATTCATTTAATTAAAAAATTATCATATTTAATCACAAATTATACTTATCTTAAAAATACTGAAAATGGGTTTGAAAAATGATGCATTGTATGATCATGGAGACTATATGTCATACATACACATACGAAATGTTTCATATTTTTCAATGATCATTATAGGATAAAGTAATATAATATGATATATTTAAATAAATATCATAATATCATAAATAACATATTATAACATTAAATACACTGAAACATATCATCCATGTGATGTGGTGATGAAAAGTGAGTGACATCACTTCCAAAAGGTGGTAGTACACATGTAGAAGAAAAAATTATCATTATTTAATGAGTGAAAAGGAAAGTAATAATAATATATATTTTAATTTATTAATGAAATTTATGTATTTTATTCCATAATAATATCATTTTTAAAATATATTTGTTCTTCTTATCTTCAATGTAAAATGAATCGTATCGCATTATGAGTTGGTATTCCCCTGTTCACACAAGAGACATTATAAAATCCCACAGAGAAGGAATCTAAGAAAGTTATAAATTATATAATGACTATAGTGGTATAATTATTTTATGAATATATTTTAAATACATTATATCCTTTATCATTAAAAATATTTATAGGTGGTATGGAAAAAACAAATTTCATCAGTTCCACATGTGATAGTATATCGTACACATGATTGATGATTATGTAACCCATTTGATAGAAGTGGATATGGTTATAGTTAATTAATTTGTCCATAAAAAATATTATAATATCCAATATATTTTGGATATTATATCCTCAGGGTTTAGTTACAATTAATGTAGGTTGAGGATGATATAAAATTAAATTGTTTATTGACTAATGTTGTCTATTTTTTGGGTATCCTTTATTTTTTGTATGAAAATACATCCTAAGATTAAATTAAACAAAAATAAGGATTATTTTATGAGATTAGGAAATTTTTTATTTTATTTGGGCAGGTATTGTCTAAACCATGTGGTTTTTAAAATGTTATGAGGATTGTATTTGGGTTTCCTTTTATGTGCGTGGTGTCCGGTACAATAGTAATTTTTAATGGAAAATCGTGTACCCACATTTTTTAAATACCAAATGGATGAAAGATAGAGTATTCAGTATTCATATACATTATATTGTAAACATATGTCTATAAATTTTTTTAGACAACTGATTAGGTTATTTTTTACACTATCGTTTTGTTTATTCCAAAGTAAACCCATCTATTCCTTAACCGTGATAAATAATTTTTAATGTTATCACTATTTATTTTGGTAAAAAAATATGTTGAACATATAAAAATTAATAAATTTGGATGATTATTGATATGTAAACCATTTTAATCAATTAAATTCACATATGTTAAATTTTTTTTGTTTAGTATTAAACCTATACATGAGACCCAAAAGTTAGTATTAAAATATAAAATATTCAAAATGTTCTAATGTTTTACATTAACATTCATTATGAAAATCATTAAAATGAGCTAATTATATATATATATATATATTATTGAACTAATATTATTTTAAAACAATTTTTTAAGAAAAGTTACCATGATAAATAATTTATTAAAAATAATTTTTATTAGTAAAAAATATATATTTTTCAATATTCATGAATAAATTAATATTTTTATAAAATTAGTATAAATTTACCAAATGATAATATTATTATGTTGATTTAAAAAATTTATATTTTTTTTTATTTTTTTTATTAAATTAGACATAAAATAAGTATTCTGAAATTAATTATTTTCAGTCAAGCACAATTTTCATTGTAAAATTTGATTTATTATTATCACATGTAAAAATAATTATTATTATTAATATTAAAATTTTAATTTAATATATTATATATATCTTCATTCAAAATCATTCCCCAATAATTTTTTCTTTAATTTATTTATTTAAAACATGTTTATGGGAATATAAATAATTTTTAAAAACCATAGATTTCAATTATATTGAAATGATTTTAATTTTATATCTAATCAATTAGTCATCAAAGAATTAGTTATATATATATTTTTAAAACACATATTTTTATAATTTTTATAATCATATTCCTAACATCAATTCAAAAGGTTTTCGTGTGACTACCATTTTAAATAATAATATTTTAATAGTATGTCACATTAATTTTAAAATCGGTGTTATATGCAATTCATTATAAATTCAATTTTGTGCATAATAAAATCTATAAAATGTGTCACAAGTAATTATAGATAGTATTAGTGTTTCATGTAGAGAAAAATAGTGAAAAGATTAAAATTATTTTGATTTTTTAAAAAAAAATAAGTGTGTTACATTCTACCCCACTTATAGTGAATACCTGACTCAAAAATCATTTCGATGATAAAAGTTTTAACATTATAATTTTCATTAATAGAAAACAAAATTGAAAAAT
This sequence comes from Viscum album, assembly GCA_963277665.1. Lineage (NCBI taxonomy): Eukaryota > Viridiplantae > Streptophyta > Magnoliopsida > Santalales > Viscaceae > Viscum > Viscum album. The sequence continues at coordinate 202,226,555 of OY728157.1, forward strand.
TGTTAAAAAAATTCACATTATAAATAGTAATAGAGGGGTGAAATTCAACTAGAATAACACATATTATGATTCCAAATACGATAACATTGGTTTGTAGTGAAAACATTGATATAGAAGAGAAAAATAAGACCCAAATAGTGATGAAGAGTCATAGTGATAATGATTCGGATAAATTTAACAACCAAAAATCCATTATACAAGTAATCCTGAACAATTTCATTGATATCACAAAAAATTTTGATAACAGAATCATATTTTTTATAATGATACTTTTCCAAATAATGTGAATTTATTTTTTTCTATCTATACTTAGAAGATATTAATATTTACCTAATTATATGAATTCATTTTTTGAGGACAATTTATTCTTTATTTAGTTCCATTTTTAATATCTACATCACTTGTTAGACAAAGTGATATATTTTTCATGTCTGATGCACTAAAGAATATCTATAAAGTTATGATAAGTCAATCCTTCTATCTCATGTTAATGTAAATATTTAACATTGGTTACCCAATATAGATAAAAAATATTTAACATTGGTTACCCAATATAGATAAAAAATTATATGATGATCTAATATATTAATCTCAAATTCCTCAAAAAAAATTAACACAAAATATTGAGTTAATTGTTATCCTTATAAACCTTCCAACATGATCTATTTATAAATATTGTAAATAAAATTCATAAAATCATCATAAAAATCATTTCGAATATATCATATAAAAGATCAAGATTTTCAAATAAAAAATATATGAATACATATATCATGTATTCTCTTGAAACATGTTAATTTCTTAAATTTAAAAAAAAGTATTGAAAACATAAATGGTTCCAACTTCATTTTGTAAAACAATTATTATTGAATATATTCCCTCAATCCATAAATCATTTATATTACATTAATAATTACATTAAACTATTTGTTATAAAATTTCTAATAATTTATAAAGACATATATACTATCCAACTTTTTTAATCCATATAAATAATATCTTACTCATAACATTATCATCTCAACATCATGAACATATAATGATATATATTTTGATTAATCATGAGTTTTCCCTAAATATCAGCTGCCTTTAAATCAGATTTAAGTGGGATTAGTACCATTCCAGGTAATCTTGACCATAAACAATAAAAAACACGTATAAAAGAACTATATATATATATATTTCAAATCTAATGACATATTTATAGAATTCCAATACCTAAAAACATCAATTGTTAAACCTCATCATTATGGTATTTACTAGAATTCATCATCTAATATGTTAATTTCTCATTCCTTTCATATCTCATTAGTAGTCCTTTCATCATCATCAATATAACCATTGCTTATATTACCATGATGAATCCCTTTATGATCATTCCCCCTAAGAAATTTATTTTCATAATTCCCATAAATTATAAATTTAAATATTTCATACTTCTATAATAATTTAGTGATAGTAATATTCTAATTTAAAGTGTGAATAGAAATTTTCATTTTAATTTTTTAGTTACTTTCTTTGTGTCATTCTTTCCCACACAAAAAACACCTTCTTGTTCCTCCATTGCATTCCCATGACTTCTTATTCCCACATTCATGAGATATATGATAGTAAATATTCTTCCATCCTTGGGATCTTCTATATAACACTTTTGAAAACTCTTTCCTAATCATATACTGTGTCCCTGAGTGTAGGTTTAGGCACACATTTTTAGTCATGTTCTGTGATAACTAATTTTTAATAATCAAAATATTTTTTACTGTAGTCTTAATAAATCTTTTTACATATAAGGAAATTTTGAATTAAATTCAATGGTAACAATAATACTTTTGTTTCATGAAACTTTCCCAAACCAAAAGCATCGCATGAGAAATAATAATCACATTAGCATGCCACATAACGACATAAAATCAATTATAGGATGTCTGAATCATGAAACCATATTTTCATTATAAAACACCCTAGTATCAATCTAGTCCACCAAAGATCTTGATCTATTTGAATCCTATATAACGGATCTAATAGTGTTTTTTTATTCCCATGAATATCTCATAGTATTTTAAAAGTAGTTCTATAGCATGGTCCATCTTCATGCACTAATTAACAATCGATTCTACCTAAAAATCCTCCCTTTGCAGTCGTCATCAGTATGTATGAATATAATAGAGCATGATCCACTTATAGTATATGGATAACGATATAATTTCATGTAAATTGCATACTCAATCCACTTCCACAAATCAGGGACATTTTTATAGAAGTTGAATCATCTTTAAAGTCTTACTTAGAATCATTCCTAGAAATATCCCCATAAATAACCATAGGGATATAAATATGTTTTTTCAATATATTTTCTAAAGCATATACAAAAAATTCATATTTTTTCAACTATTGCGTCATTGGATTTTCTTACAATGATATTACACTATTTACCTTAATATTTAACATATTACATGAACACATATTTTTGGATTGTAATAGTTTAGTGTCATTGAAGACTAGACCCTTAATCTTATAATTTGGTGAATTATATTAAATGCCTCCCATAACAATATTTCCCTTTAGTACTCTTAAAAAACATACCCCACTAAAAGTATTTCTTTATTACATTATAAAAGTAAAAAAATAGAGGGTGAGATCTGTTGATCAATAAGTGTAATCAAAGAATATATGTAATCTTAAAATGAACATCAGGGTATATGAACATATATATAACATTTTAATAGAATACCATGCATATTAAATATCATAATTTTGTTTCATGAAATAATGATATGTAGTTCCTATGAAATCAATAATAATTAAATAAAAGAACATGTTCCATGAATTCCTATCACTGGAATAATACATAGAATTATGAAATACACATAATCTTAGAAAATAAAATACCAATTATACACACGAAGACATTCATAACATTTTATTATTTGGATAACCACATTTATATCAATTTAACTCTATGGATAACCACCCATAAACCCACATTATAGGCTTGGATAACATATCATGTACCCTACTATTATCATGGAATAACTTCTTTGTACCATTAAAGAACATATAACATTAATCATTACCCAATTCATTATAGGATGATATGGGTCTCACCAGTCACATAATGATCATCATAAATATTTCTACAAGTTTATAAAATATTTCTCATATCATAACCCTTGAAATGAAGATGAGTTTCATAAATATATAATTATATCATATCATGTTGAAAAAAGATATGTTTTATAATTACTTCATCGTTTCATCACATAATATACTCAGAAAAGAAGAATGATTCATATAAAATTTCATCATTGTAGAACATTTAAGAGAGAAACAGATATTATTAAAATATTTTATACAAAAACATAAACTATTCTGAGAAAAAATAGGAAAATTACATTTGGATCATAATCAGAGTTAAAAATAATCAATATAAAATAATTTCTTTTTATACAAAGAATGATTTTCAAATAATACTATGAACAATTTTTTGGAATAATAAAAACCTCACCCTGACTTTTTTCAAATAATTTTTAGGGAAAACAGAATTCTTTTAAGATAACCATTAAATGATATAGTGGAAAAAATGAAAAAAATATTATTAATAGAGGGAAATTTTATTCATTTGGCACACGTTAAAATAATTAATCATTTCATATTTTTGGTTGAATACAAATGAGAATTGTTTTTGAAATTGGAAATGATGAATAATTTTAAATATAATTTTAATAATTAATACATGGTTATAATTTTCTTTAATAAATGAATTTATATTAAAAAAATTGAAAACATTTTAATAAAACATGGTTTTGATAAAATTTAATTTCGACCAAAGATAGAGATAATGCAAATTTTTCCAAACAACAAAATTTGGAACTCATGATTACATAAAGATAAAAAAATATTTTTATTTTTTTATTATAAATAAATAAAAAATGAAAAATAAATCTCACGAGTTTAATGAGAGATATATGATATGATTTCTTAATTAAAAGATTAATCGCAAACAGTATCGACAAATTATGAACATTTATCTTAAAAATCTTGCCATATTAGAAATTTTATATTTCTATTCCCATGAATTATTAACACTATATAAACCTTAAAATATCATTAATATAATAAATTAATTTTATAATATATCAATTTGGAGGTATATACCCCTCATTGATGAAGATTGGTTGATAAATATCTTATGTCCCAACGATGAAAATTTAAAACATAAATCCCTTCCCATTTTTATATTTTTTTGAAACATGAACACCAAGAAAGAGTGATCGTAAAATTTATATGTATATAACCATAATATTAAGGGTAATATTTATAAAAAAATAATTATACTATTATAGTTTACCTAATAGAAATAGATGGTGAATACGCAATGTGTCTTATAGAGGAAAACATTTATATGGATATCTATTACATATTTAGTAATATTTTGATCATATGTACCAAATAATTAACATCAAATGAAACTTTTAATATAAAGAAAATAAAAATATTCATTTTTAAAAAATTCCATTGTGTTTTATATAAACCATATAAAATAATATAGATGTATAACATTATATATATCTCAAAAAAGGAAATGTGAGATAAAAATCGTTAAATGATTTTGTTACTTTTGAACTATAATACTTATCAAAAAAATGCTCTGAAATTGATATTTTACTCATAATTATATTGATTATAATAATAATAGAATACAATAATGGGTTGTATACACACCAAATTAAGTAATTATATGGTGAGTATGGAATGTGTCTCAAGGAGTTAAAATGTATGATTGAAATCCATGACATCATTTTTAGTCCTTTTAAACATAAGAAAAAATATATAATAACATCAAATGAAAATTTTAATATAATTAAAGATGGATATTAATGATTTAACAAGTTAATGGGATTTTATACAAACCTCATAAAATAAGACATATGTGTAACACAACATATGTGTGGAAGAAGAAAAATTGAGACAAAGATCAATTATCATATTCGTACCTTTTAAGTAATAAAAATATTAAACTTTTGGTCCTCAAATGGTTTTAAATAAATATAATTTATTGGATAATTAATATAAAATAAATTCATCGTTATTATATACCCAACATATAATAGATATATGGTGAATATAGAATTTGTCTCATAGAAGTAAACAATTAAAGAGAAATCTCAAATAGTATGTATTGGCATTATTCATACTCATTCAACACTATATTATAATAAATATTATATGATTATCAATATATCAAATAACCATAAAAAATCTATAATAACCTATAATATTTATAATATAAAATGTATAAATATTTTATTACCAATTCCATTCTAAAACCTTTTTTTGGAAGTTACAACTTTGTTTTTTCCTAATGGTTTTGTTTTTAATTTTTTGGTCCCCTAGAATTGATTATGGTTTCATCATATACATAACTATAATAACAAAAAAATTATGATATTTATAAATCATTTATAGTATGATAACCAGTCATGAATGATGTTTTTGATAAATGATGTACGTTATGATTAAGGGGAGATTAGGTCCAATGAACGTATGACTAACATTTCAAATCTTTCAATGATAAAATAGGTTGTTAGATAAGTAATATTGTTAATTTAAAAAATAAAATAATATAATAATTATAAAATTATTTCAGTATATATACTTGTTCATGTCAACCATGTGGTGTGGTTAAGTAAATTTAGTCACATAGATTCTTGAATGCAGTTTTTAACAGGAACACGAATTACATTATCATCAAATTTTTTAAAAAATTCAAGAAAGAATAGAAAATATTATATTATAATAATGATAAATATTTCAGGAATATCATTAATATGTAATGTATATATCATATATTTATCATTATTATCTTCCATTTAATATGAATCACAGTGCTTTACATGGTAGTAGTCCTTCATACACATGAGCGACATTATCATATACCCTATAGAATATTATGTAAAAAGGTATACATGATATAATGACTAAAGATGTATAACTAATTCTAAAATATAATATAAGTAATTATGTGCTATTTTAGTACCCAATAATGATATGTGGAAATGGGAAAATGAAATTCATCAGTTCACAAGGTATTAGTCTGCCTTATATATGAATGATTATTTTGTGACCCATTTTGATGGATATGAAGATGGTTATATAGAAGATCATAAAATATAAAAGTCCCCATATATTGATGGTAAAAGTTTTGTTATGTCCTATTAATTTAATAATATTTAAATAAGGTGATAGATTAAATAATATATAAACTATCATCCATGAACTTTTCCCATTCTTTAGGTAACCTCATTGGGTTCGCACAAAAAGCCTTCCTAAATATTCTTTAGGTCAAAAATAAATCATATAGGATTTTATGAGGTAATTTTGGTATTTTTTTGGTGGTTGGTCAATTATCCAGAAGGATATAAAGCCATTAAGTTGAGTGGTGATTGTTTGAACATTTATATTTGACGTTAGTGGAACAGAAGTAGTTATTGAAAAGGATAAGTTATTCTGATGTTTTTTCCATGCCAAAATCTCGAAAACAGAATATTATCTTGAATTTTATATTAAAGGTTATATATATGTCTCTAAAATATATTTTATTAAATTTTTTATATTATTTTAACCCTTATCTTTTAATTCTTACCCCTGGTAAATCCACTTTTACTTTAACTATAATAAATAATTTTTACTATTTTATAATTTAATTTTAGTAGAAAATAATTTTTTCTATATTAGAAAATATAAATTTTTCTGATTAAAAATATTCAATGCATTTCACAAAATTAATTCATTGAATTGAATAATTTTAATTTAAATTAATCCTGTAGACACGACGATAAATTGAGGATTCAGAGAGAACATGCTCACGTGCTTATAATTTTTAATATAAAAATTTATTATGATTACAATTTCATTGAAAAAACTTATTCAACAGATTTATAATCCATCTAATGAAAAATTAATAAAAATTTAAAATATATATTATCATGTGAAATTATTTATACGAAAAGGATGTTTTTAATTAATCTTTAGTATTTTTTCACTATTCTCCAAAATTACTATTATTTTAAAACTATTATTTATGATTACACCTAAAATAATTTTTATATGATGAATTATATATTTTTCATATTTTTTAAAATAAAATTTCATAAATTTTCAATAAATATATTTATAATAAGTGTGTTAAATGATAAAAAACCGTTTTTTAGAAAAAAAAACATTTTGTAGGTGTAAAATTGGATTTATTGATATTTTTTTTCTATAATTCAAATAAGATGAACCCTTATAAAATTATTCAATATATAATATTTTTAAAATTTATTTAATTTAATTTAATAAAATTATATTATTTTATTTGTTGATGGAGAACATATTTGTAGACATAAAATAGTATCTCAAAATAAAAGAATTCCTTTATTTTGAAATTGTTCCGATTTTCATTTATTTTTTTAGAAAATATGTAATTATATATACATCATTAAATAATATACTTTCATAATTTAATTAATCATATTCATAACCCATATTCCAATGGCTTTGATGCAGCAAAAATTTTAAATACTAATAATATTTTAACATCGTTTTAAATAATGTAACTTATAACACATACTAAACTAAGTATTATGTATTCAAAAAGATAATCCTAGAGGAACATGTAATTAATGTTAAAATATTTTTTATTTGTAATTTAATGTATCCAAAATATTAAATTAATTTCAAAAAGAAATATTTTACAAAAATTTTGGGTGCTATAAATCTTTATGGGCCCATATATGAAAAGATGTGTAGAACACCAATGTGTTAGGAAAACTTTTTATTAATAAATCTATTGGGATATGATATTGATAAGTGTAGGGTTATAATTTTATAATTATTCAATACTATATCATTTATGATCAATTTTGATGGAAAATGTATGATATCAGTCATCTCTGTGATCTGAATGTTGATGTTGTTTAGAATTATTTTGTATCATTTTCTCCATAGAAGAAGGTTATGAATTTCAAAAAATGGAATTATGTTCCACAAGTATATTTTCCCTCTCAATATTTTTTATTAATAAAGGCTGGTATCTTACCTATTATAACTTCCATTGAACATTTTGAATGATTGTGGCATGTTCTATCTATCAATCCTAAGATTGTAAATAAATTATTTTTTTAAATACACCAAAATATGAGATTTTACCATGGGAGATATATGACTCATATAATGAATATCATGTAAAAATATATGATCATAGATATAAATATATATAATTCAAGACTACTCAAATAGTTAATCTTCGCTACAAGAATCAGAAATTTGAAGAGGCTGTGTGGGAACGCAAGTATGTAATAAAAAATAAATATAATCATTTACTTATATCATTGAGATGAATTTTTATATAAAAATTCATGACAATAGTGTTTTAATTTTACATCAAAATATTTTATAATATATTTCTCTTTAACTAATTGGATTTATTTGATAACATGTCTAACACACAATACTGAGTTTCAAAATACCATGACGTACTATTAAAAAAATCACTAATAGTTATCACATAGCTAATAGAAATGAAGGTATGAATAGGAATATATAACATATAAGAAAAATATTGTTATAATTTTTTATACTCACACAATTGATTACAAATTAGTTCTAAATACAAATAAAAATCCTTTGATAATAAAAAAGATACTTTTTTTAAAACCAATTTTTATGCATGAAATATATTTTTATCTTAATAAATTAAATTAGTCACTAATGGTATATAGTTGTAATGAAATTTGAATATAAAAAATTAATTAAAATTTGGTAATAATAATTTATTATTTCTATATTATTAGATTAAAAAATCGTTTTGTTCTTGAAAATGTATTTTTTTATAAAATGTTGTTTTTTCATTTTTTACTTGATTCTATTATAAATTAATATTTTCTGATATAAAAGATGATTCCAATAAAATATAATCCATAAAAACTCATTACCTATTATTACTTATTTTTTTGTATTTTCTTGTTTTCCTATTTAATTTTTTTATGGCTCTTTCTAGGATGAAGAACATTTATTAAGAAAAAATTAATTAATGTTTAGGGATGTGTGTCTTTTTGAATTAGTGGAGTCTGGATATAAACACATTGTTGATTGTAGTTTTCTACACCAGTTTAGATAAATATTGGCTTGGTTAGATATTTTTGTAAGGATTCTAGTGTTTTTTTGTTTACTGTAAGAAAAAAATATATTTAATAGAATCACATTACATTGAAAATATAAAATGTAGATTTTATGAACCATGTATATAGTGTCAAGATAGTATACATCATGTATTGATTACATTCTATGTAATGATTATGTATCATGTTATAATAAATGTATGATTTGGTTTTCTATTTTTGTATCCCCGTTGGATTACAATATATATGAATGGTTTAATGATGATATAAATTTTTCATATAAGTATTTTAGGGAAATTCATTAGTTGATTATTATTTAATTCATTAATAAATTTTCCCATCATGGCCTTGTGATATTATTCAGAGATTTTTAGAGACATCATTTGATAAATATTTATTTCATTGGTGATTTATCAACGTTGTGGTTGGGTTTCACCTATCCATGTGATAAATCCATTACAATTATTCATTACATTGAAAATGGATTTTCTATTTCATTTCATTATCATATTATTTGACTTGTGATGACGTTTCATCTTGAATATTTTTAGGATATGATGTCTTATGAAATTCTTTTGCATGTTACCATGATTTTTTGGTTCAGTGGGTGTGAGTTCTTGAGTAATGTTTTATTTAATATTATCCATAGACCTATTTGTTAATATAATTTATTATATGATGCGTGTATTTGTTCTATAAGCTCTATAGTTGTACATAGGTTATTTCATGTTAGATAATTCCATTATGAGTGTCTATTAATTGGTTTTTGAGGTAGGGTTTCCATCTCTATCCTATTTTGGCAAACTAAAATGATCCTTTATATGAGAAAAAAATTATTAAATTAATTGGATTGATTTAATAATATTATGTGTGATTTGGTAAATTGTATTATTTAAAATACATTTTTCCCTATTATTGTAAAATTGAAAATAATTGACCAATAATTATTTAATGGATTATTGAGATTGTTTTCAATGAATGTCTTGATAAAAAAAAATTTAACGGACTGATTTTGAAAATAGACCACATTGGAAAAATTGTGTTATTAGAAAGATGTTATTGTAATAGTTCTCATCCACTGTTAGGGGGTTTTATGATGGGGCTTTCCCCTGCTACCATTTTCAGTTGTTCTACGGACTTGTAAGACATGTTTCGAGGTTCACATTTCAGGGTGATTATTTTTTATGTAGACCTAAAAAATATGTATAGTGGTTTGATACATAAATATTAGTTATTTAGGTATGCGTTTCATTGCTATCATGGCACTCTATGAAAAATTTTGTGATATGACATGTGATTTTAGTTTATTAGGTGTGTTTTGGTTTTAATTGTTTTGATTGTACATCCATGGATTTGATATATGACATGATACCTGAATTTCATTGAATTTATATATCATTTTTGATATATTTTTATAAAATTAATTAAAACTATTTTACCCAAATTATATGGATATATAGGAAAAGAATAATTATATTATTTTTCCATTCCTTTAAAATAATATATTATAAATTGATATCATGCCTTTTTCATTAAATATTAATATTCATGGATTATTTTATAGGTAATGTTTTTTATAAAGCATGTGCGAGACTCTAGTGAGCCTTTTAGGTCACTCCCTACATAGCAATATAGAGGTAGGAAGACAATGTTTTTTATTTTGATATAATCAAAGGAATGTTATGGTATTAAGGAAACATAGTTTCTTTATCGTAGTTTTATCTAGCTAGTATTTAGTTGGTGTGAGTTTTCCCACAGTATCACATCAATCATTAGTTGCATTTTTTTTAGTCCCTTGTAGGTAATATTTTTATTTTGGTATTGTTTTCTACTTTTTTTGGTTTTACTGTTTCTATTGAAACTTATCTATTAATGAATATATTTTTATCTATGTTTGTTTCACTATTTTATTAGTATAAATGAAAACTTGTTTCTTTATGTTGGTTGATATTATTCTATATTCGTATTTTTTAATGTTAGGTTTCTAGTTTCCAACCCATGGGGATGTGGAATTCACTTCATGTATATCATTGATCGGGTCAGGTACAAATTTTGATAGTCTATCTATGTCAGTTCATTAATAAGTTTTATAATAGGTTTTATGTACTCAAGAGTTTCTATAATTTGTCATTAGATATTCTAGAGATATGAATATCATGATTTGATAGGTAGGTTTCGGTGAGTCCCTAAACAGATCATTTCATAATGAGACAAAATCTACCATGGGATGTTGGGATACATGTCTCCTATTTTTAGATAATAATGTTAATATATGTTTCTTATTAAGAGGTTTATATTTTGAATTTTATGTAGACCTGTTGTCTGATCATTTTCATCAGTGTTTAGTAGTATTCCATGGAGATGTTTTTTTGCGTGTTCATCATGAAGGCAATGATATGAACATAAAGGTAATCTTGAACTCAATTGTGAATTTATCTAGGATATCAAGTGAAAAGTTCATGATGTTTTCCATAATGTTCCACAAGAATAATACATAGTTGTCATGGTACAACCATGCGTTCTTAGATTAAATGATCGATCATGTGATTTCTTATATGAGAATCCTTTGGCATTTAATGGTGTGAAAGAACCCTAAGAGGAGAATTATTGTCTCGAGAATATTTATTTTATTATAGCCATCCTATATACATGTTAGAGTATCAGGGGGATGTACATATTGTTTATACATCAGGGAACAAACAGTGATGAAGGGATTCCTTTGTAGAAGTGGATATACATGTGGGACTGGATAAGAATGGTTTTATGAATCTCTTATTCCACATGTTTTTCAGGTTTTTTTTATAATATATAAGACAATATAGATCTACATATTCAATTATGGAGTGATTTAAGTGTCAACATACACCAATTATTTTTATGATATGGTTCACTTTCCCAAAAGATTATGAATAATAGAAATCCAATGACTCAGAATTGCCTGTATAGTTTTCGATTGGATATCATATTTCATTTATTTATGATAAAAATTTATACTTATGAATAGAGAGTGGATAAGTGTATGAGTGGCTAAATGAGAATAGAATTCTTAGTTGTATATTCTACCGCCTCTATTCATCTAAGAGGAATCATCTGTGGTGTGTCAATGAAAAATTGAATGTGACAAGATTATCATCAGAGTGAATGAGAAGGTTCTCATTATAATTCCATTTTGACACCTACAGTTGAAAAAAGCACGTATCATCAGAAATTTTATCAATTTGGCATGGTTGGAAACCCCTATTATTATTGTCCACAAATTTGAAAGATATAATATCATTATGAATATATTGGTCATCTACAGAATTTATGTAATTCTATATATTCAAATCTATATAGTTAGGTATCATTGGATACACAGTCTACTGCAGTATAGATATATTCATTACAGACTAAAAATCTCAATACATATACCTAATGTGTGATTATAATTCACACATTAGAGGTTTTTTTATAGAGGTAATTATGTATTTAATGATAGAGATGGATACATTAATTATTTAATCTCATGTTTAATTTTTTTTGATACTAGTGCATCCAACACATTTATATATAGCAGATTTGTTGATATAATTAACCATCTAATGGTTATCATGCCTATTGTTTTATATTTTAGAAAACAATTAGGGAGAGTAATGATTAAAGGATTTAATGTCACAGTTTTCATCTATATATAGTAGATGGAGAGTTATTCTAGGATTTTCTTATCCTCATTCTATATCTATTTGATGTCATTATCTTTATTGATTATATTGATCCTTATCTTGATGTGGTTAATTGTTTTAATTGGTGGGTATCATTTCTTGTATTTTAAATGAGATCATTGTTGATTAAGAGAGTGTGGGATTTATGTTAAGGTTATGTTGGTCCTTACCTCACCATTCTCATGAGTATGTTGTACAATGAAGTAATTATTTGTCATGACATGTCTTATTTTGTTGATCTTCCCACTTTTTATTGGGACTTTCATGATTTTTCCCAAATTATTTCTTCAGAAATATTCAATAGAGGGATGTAGAGTTTATGACTGACCAATTTTTAGGAACACACCAGATTTCAATTACTTATTATCATATTACAACCACAAAGTTGAAATATCTTATGATTCTGTTTCATGATTTGATGGTGAAGGGTTTGGTTTTACCTGGTGTTTCTCGTTATGCGTCCTCAATTCTCATTCAAATGAAGGTAGGAGGTTCACATCATATTTTCATGTAATATAAAAAATTGATCTAATTAATAATCAGGAAAAATTATCAATTACCTAGTTTTATTATTTCATTTATCATTTTTAAGGAAATGTGTATTTTAATTATTGATGATCAGTCAAGATATTATTAGCTTAGACTTTGATAGTTTGATATACCAATGGTTGATTTAAAAATAATGTTGGGTCATTACTAATATCATTAGATTCATTTTTGGATAAAAAATCATACCACTTTCATGTATTTTATAAATAAGATATTTTAACAAAATATAGACATATTTTTGGTAGATTTTGTGGATGATATTTGATTTATTTTAGAACTGAGGAAAATTATGAGAAAAATATGATTATGGTTTTGGAAGTCTCGCAGAGTAAAAATTTATATTTAATGTCTTAAAAAATATATTTTTTATTCTATAACTGAATTTATTTGGGAAGGTGATCTCCAATCATGAATTTTCAAATGATTATGAGAACTTGAGGGCTATTTTTCTTTCAGAAGATCCACAAAATATCATTGAAAACTAGATCATTCTTGATATTTCTTGATATTATCGATAGTTCATTAGTTAATTATCCAAGTTGAAATCAGATTTGAATAATATTACGATAAATCTAAATTATACTTGGTGTTAAGAGGGTATTCTACTTTTAAATGATATGAAATTACTTCTGACATTGACTTTTATTTTTATCTTACCTTGGCCTGATAAGGGGTATGTATTATTTTATGATGATTTGGGTGTTAGTTTGGGAAGTTTTCCCACGATGTATGTTCATTTATAGGATAACGATATCATTATCTTCAACACTACAGAAGAATAACCCCATTAATGATTTGTAGATTTATAGGGTAATTGATGAACTTATGTGATAGAGGCATTATGTTTTTAGTGAATGGTTCGAATTATTTTCAAACATTAAGTGTTTGTGAAATATGTTTTCATTGAATAAATGGATTCTCAGATAAGTGAGGTGGGTGTAATAAAAATATATGTTTGACTTCATTATCAATTACTCCACTGGGAAGGGGAATTCCATTGTGGACTGTCTTAGTAGGAATGTACCATCACAAAATGTTTTTGGAATTGAAGGAAGATGGGATCCTTATTTGGTTTTTAATTGCATCTGAACAATCAGGATGTTTTTTCTAATATGGTTTTAGGTAGTGATAATTATGATCATATATATTCGACTGTATTCTATTGATTTAGTAGGTGTATGTTGCGTTTCGATGATTTTGAGAAATCGAATGTTTTGGGGAGACCATTTCTAATTGGTTTTTCATCATGAGATGGGATTATCTTAGTTGAGGATAAGTTTATCATATCATATTCTATGAGGAACTTGATTTGTATTAATTTTTTTATTTATTCAATCTCTATTTATTTGGGTAATATTAATGTGTCTTATAATAAGAGAAATTGATCTGGGAGTTTGGTTATCTAGAATGACATTGTTTATAATGTGTCCAAATGTTACACGTTCTAATAGATAAAAGAAGTGAATCAAAACATTTCCAATTTTCTGTAGCCTTATTTGTGAAGTTTTTTAAATGGAATTTGACATACAATGTTTTTTAAATGTATTACCATATACTAACATAGGATGGTAATCTATATGTGTGTTGATTGATTGGTGAAAAAAGTCATCTTATTACATTCTGATTAAAGACACAGCAAAATTCAAAGATGTTGGTATATTGTATATACAAAATTTTGGGGTGTTATGTGTGGTTATATATACATGTATTTAAGATAGTGATCCTTGGTTTTATTTTAAATTCTTGAGGGGTCTCCAAGCGGCGATGTGGACTCCTATCTGGCTGTGTACATGTAATGAACCAAACTCCAGTATTGTTGAGTTGGTTCCTTTCATTGTTACATAAAAATATATACAATATTTGAAACCCAATGGACTGAATAATTTTTTAGTCTTTGGAAACGAGATATATACATGGAACTCATATTAAATTGATAATTATAAACAAAACATAATAATAGAAATTAATTTTCATCCTTGAAGTTATTCCAAATTATCATCTACATAATAGAGTGAATGAAAAAAATACGGATGAGGACAAATTACCAGTAAGGGTTAAAAACAATAGATTAAATAATTATTCAATTTGAATAATCACCATTTAAATTTAAATTACAAAAAACACATGCCATTTAATCAAGTAACAATGAATAAAATGCATCCATGGATTTAGTCATTGAGAAAATCATCTGGATAATGATAACTGAAGACTGAAAAAAGAGAATGATTAATTATTTAATGTTATATATATATAAATTACCTCTACCATCATTATAGATTAATCTAAATGTAAAAACGTATTTAATTGGGCCATGATTTTTGTCTCATGCGACCTATTGATGCATCCAAGAGCTGTATAATGCTCGACCACACCCATCAGTGCCACTCAATGGAATTATTTTTTTATCATTTTAATTATTTATAAAATTATTTATAAATAAAGGTGTCCTATTACAACTGAAGAATTTAAGAAAACCATTAATACAATGGGATATATGTTATTATATATCGATTAATGTTGTATATACAACTCATAATGAATTTGAGTATAATATTTAAAAATATTCCACAACAAAAGTTGATAGAGGAAGTTTCCCTTACAAATGAATTAATATTGTGTATTAAATATAACTCACATAAAAATTGGAAATAAAACATGATATAATAAAAATTAATTATAGACATAACCTTACCTTCATATCATCAATGAAATTGAACTTTTACACAATAGAGAAAAACTTTGTTATGAAATCTCATATCACATCTAATAAGTCAACTAATATGCCATGTATAAGATATAATAATCAAATGAAACATTAATAACCCAGAAGAAAATTTTAGTCATGATTTGATATATGAAAATGGTATTATATACACAAAAGGAAAGGAATTAGTAGTGTATAATTTATAAAACCTAAAATGTAAAAGTGAGATTTGAAAACCCTTACCACATGCATCTATTTTTTGATGGATTATTTAACCTTAGTTATAATTGTTTAATTAATGTTACTAACTCAATATATAAATATATTACTTTTTATAATAAGTTTTCTAATTATGTAATGACACAAATTGAACCATTTATTAATTACATTTCCTTATTTTTTTGGGTTTTAGATGTGTTTGTTTCATGATTTAATGATTCATTCATCTTTATAAAATTATATATGTTATTGTTTATTGGGGAAAAAATAATAAGTAAAATTAATTATTATAAATTAATGTTATGAGTTATAAATTGTCACATAAATAATTTTTTTCTCACATTTGAGGATGATTTATATAATAAGATTTTAATGATAGTTTTGTAACTTATTTTGGTGGTTTATCCAAATAATAAGAACTACTTTTGTATTTTTTAATATTATGTGTTTATATTAGTTCCATAACATGAAATCAGATATTATATACTTATTAAAATATTATTTTACAATAATAATATTATTATGAGAATCCCTTAATGTGGTAATGAAAAAAAAAACATTTTTCATATATGAGATTAACTGGTATAACATAAACTATAGTTATATTTCCCGGAATAAGATGAGGTAGTAAAACGTATGTATATATTTAATTAAAATAGAAAATTATAATTCCATTATTTAAATTGTTTATAATTATTATGTCATGATGGATGAAAGATATTAGGAGATTGTAAAAACATAAACAAACTAAAAGAGATATTTTGACAAAATTACATCCTGAATATCTCTTCCTTGAGAGAGCCTTAAGGATAATGGATTTTTTATTTTATATATACCAAAAAAACATAAATATTATTATAATTAGGAGGACTAGTTTTTTATAGATTTTATGAACATAAAATGATCTGGGTTGAAATGGTGGTGGTGTAATTTATAATTGAGGAGAGGTGGGTTTAAGTAATTAAAATAATGATTATTTTATAATTTAAGCCAACCACATTTAGGCTTCATTAATTAAATATAATTATTTTGTTAATTAATATTATTAAGGATATATTAGTTCATGAATTACCTCATCCATTATTTACTTTTCTCTTTTTATGGTATTTTGATCCATTATCATTATAACATTAACCCATTTCATTTTTACATATACTATATTAAAGAACATTTTTATATTGGTAAATTTTTTTTCAAAAAACTCAATTTAAATATGAAAATAATACTTACCATTTTTCACAATATGGAAGAAATTTTAAAAAAATCTATTTACAAAATTAGAAATATTAAATGAAAAAATAATTCTTCAAATATAATGAAAGAGATGGTTTTAATGTTTAAAGTTCAAAAGATTGAAATGTATTATTATACGATATACATATGAAATTGATTCTAATGACCTATTTTTTTATTAATGTATAATTTTTGTATTTATAATTTAAATTTAATTTATAATATGATTTAACTATATAAATGATGTTGTTGAAAAATCAATTTTTAGTTAAATGTTATTATTTTTCATTGTTATTCACGAAATAAATCATCTTAGAAAAATACCAATGTTTTACATGAAGATACTAATAACATTACACACAATATATGGGATTTATTTTTTCAAGTAAAACTTATAAAATTTTCCAAATTTTGATTCTAAAATGGTCTTCCATCATAAGCAGGAAAAATTTTCTCTATGAAAAATATATATTTTTATACAAAAAATGGTGGTTATTATTTATATTAAGCCTACCAAACATATTTACTGAATTTTAAAATAGTTTATTGAATATATAAAATTTACATTTCATAAATAACTTTCAATAATGGTGATTAATTTTAACTTTTATGAAAAAATTCCATCGTTGGATGAATTTTTTTAAAAAATAATATCCTTTATGTAGTGTTAGATTTTATATTAATTTATAATTAATTTTTCATAAGTGAGATAATTTTATGAACATTTGTAAAATATTTTTTTCAATTTTATAAATATCATATATTCACATTTTCCAATGGCTATATGATACCTAAAACAATTAAACAATAAAATTTATTCTTTTCATTAAGCTCAACATTATTCGTAACATAATATATCAAAGAAATTAAATTTTGTTAGAAGAGACATACATTAAAATAAAGAGGTGTTATATTCTCCACCCTTTTATAAATTTTCTCACATTATTAAATTTAGCCTGACTAATTATAGTCTGATATTTGAACATTCCTTTTTGGGAAAAACACATTGTAAATTTGGTTAAGAGAAGAATACAATTAATAAGAGGGAATTGGAAATTAAAAGGCTACCAGAAAAAGAGTATTTAACATAATTAGTGAAATAATAATTTAGGTACCTGAATGATAAATGAAACAATAATTTTCATATTTAGATTTATAGGTAATGTTGTCATTAGATGGTAAATTACCTCAAAAACTATGACTACTTGGGTATGAAAATGGTTACTGACTTCATCCAAAATGATGTTAATAGGATGAAATTTTATTTAATTTTTTTGAGAATATTTATTTTCATGATATCATATAATAAGTAAAATATGACTTTTTTTTAGATCATTTATTTATATAAAATTTTTTCTTATTCCATTAAATGGATATTCAAGTAGATTTTTTAATACCATAATCTCTTTAATGAATCATAACATCAATAAGTCATTCCCTCTGCCATTAAATACATACTGAAACCAAAATGGTTAGCACATTTTATCCAATATGATAAAATTTACTTTATCCTCCAATAATTATATACAAATTTAAACATAAAACATTCCATAAATAGTTAATCTCAAGGCCCATTCCCAATACATCTATCTAAATTCGAAAACCTAAAATTTATAAAGGTCACTAAATTTCTAAAATCAAAATATTGTTGGATTCCTTATACAACATAACATAATTATTAATCTCACATAAAAAATATACGTATTATTTTATCAAAATAAAACCATAATATAATCATTCTTATTTTTAAATACTTACTGAAGATTTACTCAAGTAAAATTCTTATATATTTATTGAATCTTATTACCAAAAAATAAGATTTAAAATACATTTATAGTATAATTCTCTAATCTTAAAGCTCGAACACATTAAATATTCAAATTTTAGTATAGTAATATAAAAATTTTTAATTGTATCCCTTTAAATATTCTTTTTTACATTCCCTTGATGTTTTGGTAATTTGGTTTTATAGTTTCCCATCTCCATACATTTGAAACCTTGTATATTTAAAACTTCTTTCACTACCTTCAATAACAATCTCTGTTATCTTTCTCACCAAACATGTAAAAAAATTCCATTACACTAAAGAATGTATAGAAGTATTGTATTCAATAATTATACTATTTAAAAAAATCCTTCATTAACGTTTCCTATTTATGAATCTCTTTCTCCACTTTTCCGTTATTCTCATTCATTCCATGAAAGTCATATGATATAGATAATTCTTTTTCCATATTGATATTACATTAGACTATATCTATGTTTGATGATAATGTTTGGGAGACAAATTCCATTTAGAGTAATGGATTTATTCCATAAATGAAATGATAAATCAAACACTCTTAGATAAGAATGTAGTTTGTATCACGAATTTCTACTCTATTAATGTTTTATTTACACTTTTCAACATTAAAAACATCTTTTGGCCTTAGAATCAAGATTTCCCTCTATATGTCACCCCACAGTTCACAACAGAGATATTTTTCCAATATGCGACCCTTAAAGTCCATGTATTATATGTTTTATATTTCCTCTTCCATTTCAGTGTTTTGAATGAATGGCCACAATTGATCTTTATCTCTTTAGAGATGATAAGCTGTTAGAACAACATTTTCTCATTTATTACATCCCAATGAATGAAATACCATATCTAAATAAAATATCAATTTCTCAACTAAAATTATATTTTTGGACCCCATGAATGATATAGGTTTATATCACATTATGAAGTTAAACAATGCTACATCACATTTTGGATGAAACCTCTCCATATGGGAAAGTTTATTAGTCATAACATGATTACGATTCCTTTAAAGGTCCATAAATTGTTCCAATCCAAATAAAGATGTATTGGTTCCATTAGCTAGGAAGTCTCTTAAATATCTATGATATGTGAGACCATGCATATTTCAAAGATCCATTATTGATAAATTTAATTTACTATATTATATCATATAATAAGGAAAAATAATGTATGATACCAATTTTTCTGAAATATAATATAAATTGAAACATTTATTCATATTAGATTTCATACTTATAAAGATGGTATATTTGGGATGTTCTCTAATGATTTTCCTAAAATTATTCAATTTATTTATGTTCCATAATCTACATTTTCCATAATTTTTATCCCATGTTTTCTATTAAACAATCTATAATACTATCTATAATGACCTGGATTCCAGTTGCCCGAAATTTGTGTCTTAATTTATTACATTGGAACATATAACAGATTCAAATCCCTATATATAGAATAATTTAGTATTCTTGATGAATTGTATACAAACATGGATCCCTTATTAAAATTATAATTAAAAAAACATTACAATAGAATGTAATTTGTATCCGTAGATTTAATCAAAACTCTCTTCTTCATAACATGGTGAAAGGAAATAAAAAAGGTTGACATGGAATTCTCAGAAACTATTAATAACAACAGTTTAAATAATGAATCAATGAGTATAAAAAATGTGAAAAGGTAAATAACCAAAAACACATTCCTATTAATCAATTAACTGAGAATAAAATGAATCTATATATTTTTTCATAGTGAAAATCCTATGGATAATAATAATTAAATATTGAAAAAGGTAATTATTAATTTTTTGGCACTACATATCTAGAACATGAACCACTAAAATCAAAAAGTATTAATATATTATTAAAAAAACTTATATTGGATAAATGGTTTATCTCTCATGATCTATCGATGCATTGAGGGGCTATATTATTTTGGAACCCACTAGTCTTTGTAAGTCCAATGCATTCCTCATATATAAGATAAAAAATATAAAAATATATTTATAAATGAAATTCTCCTATAACCCCTGAAAACAATTTAATATCAATATGTTACAGATATTCATGATATTATAGGTCAAATGGGGGCATATATATACCTCTAGAATAAGGTGGTTGTATAACATAAAAATATGCCCGAATGAAAATAGATTATTAAATGATATCATATAAATGAAAAGAATACTTATATTCATTATAAATACAAATAATATATGTTGAAATAAAAAATTATGTAATAAAAATTCATTTAACTCATTATCAAAAAATTAAAAGACAAAAGAAATAGATTTATAAACTAATGATTGTAAATTGATGTATAAAATTTCATCTCACATTTAATTAGTCAAATCATATATCCCATAGAAGGAATAATTATCAAATAAAACATTGAATTTCATTAATATATTAATATTAATTATATTATATATCTAATGGGTAGTACATACACAAAACATAAGGAATAAGTGGTGAATAAGGGATATATCAAATAAAAGTAAATGTGAGATGAGAAAACTCTTACCTCAAACATCTGTTTAGTGTATAATTATTTTTCCTCCTTTATCATGGTTTGAATAATATTATCCAGTCATTAATTATCTAAATTTATATTTATAATTAATTATTTGGTAATTTGATAACAATTTATGACTCATTCAATAAAAATATTTCATTATTTTAATGGACTGGGGTGTGTTTGTTTCATGGTGTCCTGGTCTGTTAATTTGTGTAACAATAGGCATTTTATTATAATATAGGGATAAAAAAATATGGAATTAAATAATATTAATAAACATATATATTTATAATTGGAACCATAAATATTGTTTATTCCATACAAGATAATTATTCATTATAGAAGATGTTAATGATGACTGCTTAATTTATTTTGGCAGTTTTCCAAACATCAAGCACCGGTTTCATCTTAATTAATATTATGTGTGTATACTCATTCTAGAACATTAAATAAGATATAATAAATATATGTAAATATTATTTTATTGGAATAATGTTTTAAGGAACATCCCTTACAATGCTAATGAAAAATGAAGAATAACACTTTTTACGTAAGAGATTAATCAGCATAACTCAAAAAAGTATCATTTATTTCAATAAGAGTGGGTAATAAAATGTATAGATATAATATTTTTCATTAAAAAAATGAATAATTTATAATATATTTATGTTATTATTTAATGATGGATGTTTTAAGTTATGAGAAATAAGAATAATAAATGAAATTAATATAGGTCTTTTGGGAAAATTATTTATCAAATATCACCTACTAAAGAGTCTGTTCGGTACCGCCGATTTGGTCATTTGGTGAGTATAAAATATATTTTACATGGTTAGTGTTAGGATAATATTTTTAGGTATATAATTAATAATATTAAATTCTTTGGGATGAAATTGAGTGGAGAGGGGTGGTATTTATACTTGAGGATAGGTGGGTTTTAGTGATTAAAATAATATTTATTATAAAATTTAAGTCATCCACCATTAGGTTGAAATAATTTAA
The DNA here is from genome assembly GCA_963277665.1 of Viscum album. Lineage (NCBI taxonomy): Eukaryota > Viridiplantae > Streptophyta > Magnoliopsida > Santalales > Viscaceae > Viscum > Viscum album. The sequence continues at coordinate 202,249,442 of OY728157.1, forward strand.
ATGAATTGTACAATTAATTAATTTTTTCAATGTAATTATGGATCTAAAAATATCTAATATTTTTTAAATTGTTTCGATTTTTAGGAATTAGAATCCATTAACAATTTTAACTTTTACGTATTTCATTTTTTACATATACCATGGGCAATAACATATTACCATTGTAATATTTGTACTTATAAAAATTAAAATCACTTTAAAACATTATTTAAACATTATTATTAAAAATATTTATTCCATTATAAAAAATTGAAGTCATATAAATGGAGAAATTTTATTTAAAAATAATTCTGTATATGCAACAAAAGTGCGGGGTTTTAATATGAAAACCCAAATGTTTGAAATTTTTATATATCAAATATTTATGTGAAATGGATTAAAATATATTAAATTGGATTTATGAATGTATAATTAAATATTTATACTTTAAATACAATTTTAAATATTATTTTTCTATATATATTTATTATATGAAAAACAAAATGTTTGATTAAAATAGGGTATTTTTCACAATTCATCAGAAAACAAATCATCACAGGAAAATACCCAAAATTTTACCTAAGGTAATTTTTATATTAATCATAAAAAATTAATGTTAATTTTTTAAATAAAACACATTAAAATGTAATCATTTATATTTAAAAAATGTGCTTCATCAAAATGGGACAAAATTATCTTTTAGAAAAAATATTCTTTTATGTTCGAATTTTGATTTACTTATTATCTTAACACCACATAACATATTTGATGAATTTAAAATAAACTAATTTATTATATAAAATATAAATTACATTAATATATTAAATTTACATTGTTTAATTAAATTTATTGTCGTAAAAAAATTTTGGGATAAAAATAGGTTCTTATGCAAAATCATCCTTTATTTTAAAATAGATTTTATTTTCATTTCTAAATAATTGTTTACCAGTGATTTAATTCCATAAAAAAGTGAAAAATATACTTTCATAGTTATTTTAATATCATTAATTACAATAATTCCAACAGCTAGGTGATGACTAAAATAATTAAATAATGATATTTATATATTTTTTATCAATGTTATATATAATAGAAGATATCAATGAAATTGATTTAATTTATGAAAACACATACAATAAAATAATGGGTTGAAATAGTACATCTTATCATCCACAAGTAGATGCTCAAATAGAGAGCTCTATTCAGATATTTGAATATATGCTATATGAATGTGTATTGAATTTTTACGGACTGTGGGATACCAATATGGGACTTATTGAGTAATCATATAACAAAATTTATTAGTGGAATACTAGAATATACCATTTTCATAATTTTTATGGTCAATCATATAATTTACCTACTATTTGGCATATGTGGGTTTGGAATCATTGGTGTGATAGATTTTGGATCAAGAAACTTCTATGGGGATTCAGGATATATTTCAACATGTTGAAACAACACATCATTGGATGAAATCGTATGCATATCAACAATGTCATCATTTGGAGTTTTACATAGTTGACTAGGTTTTCATAAATTTTTATCCCCAATTGGGTAAAAATCATCTTGGAAAACATGAAATATTGTCTCTATTATATATTTGACTATTTCAGGTCCCTGAGAAACTTTGGAAGGTTTATAATATGTTGTTATTTCTTATTAAATCGAGGGGAATTCATGGTGATTTCGATATATTTAAAATATGAAATACAACCCACATCCCTCAGAAATTTATATTTGGGGATAGATTTAGTTAAAATCAAAATTTTCTATTATTGAACAGCCAGTTGTGATTATTTAATATCAAGAGAATTTCATTCATAGTAAGATGATTTCATTGGTCATAGTGTTATAAAATATTGGATTGGATTATCATGAGACTTGGGAGAGTGATTTATTAATGAGGGAGAAGTGGCCTCACCTATTTACTAGACTAAATTCTTCTACATGACTTCTTAGTGATTGAAGTTTAAAAGGTGAGGAGTTTGAAACCTCTCATTACCCTAACTAAGGTAACGTTCTCCTATTTTACTTTTTTACTATTTAATTGTGTCAATAATGGGACTCCTAAGGATGGAGAACATATTTTATGAAAAATTACCTAATTTTTTTAATATATTTGTTTTAATTAATTGATTATGGTAATAAACATGTAGTGTCTTTACAATGTTCTCCTCGAGTTCAGGATATTCCTAATAAGGTTTGATTTAGTAGTATGGAATATAGTGTTATTGAGATTTTATAGAGGAATACAAGATGTGTAAATTGTATGTAATATCTATAGGTAATATTTCATGAAACATGTATATAGTGTGAAGGGTGTACATACGTTGTATATACTCACCATATATTGTTATTGAATTTTATTCTAACAGAAATAGGATAATTTATTTGGTGTGTTTGATCCCCATGTATTATATGTCCTGTAGACTATGTACATTCCATGTAAATAAAATCAAATTGGAATATATTGTGTTGTATCTATTGACTATAATTTCATTCTTCTTTATTTTTCTCCCCTCTCTACATGGGGCTCTTCTTCGTTGATTTCAAGAACCTATGTTTGATACAAATTGATTCATTTTTTATTGATCACTATTGTAGTTAAATTCCATATCTCCAAGTGTGTAATTATTTCTACAAAATCATTTATTTAATTATGGTAGCATTGTTTAATTATCTTGTTGGATATATTAACCAATGATGATGTTTCTTCCTGAATATTTCTTGATCCTTTTATAGGATCTCGTTCTAGGGACTATTTTCTTTGTTGGTTGTTCTACAATAGGTCTGTTTTCATGAGGAATGTGGTATTTCTTATTGTGCATCATCATATTTTTTAATTGAATAAATTCTACGATTTTTTTCTTATTATAGTGCATATGTTGAAATTTATGGGTTCTATATTGTTTGTGAATCCCAATGTTGGCATGTGAGACCGAGTTTTATAGTATGTTATTCCATCTATACCCAGATTTGGTGAAATGAAATGGTACTTTTTGGATCATTTGATTAATTGAAATGTAATGATTTACTTATTAGACTTGAATGTGATAAAATTGGTTTTTATAAAAGATTTTTTCACTTTGATTTGGTAACTAGAAATGGGATTTCAAAAAATTATGAAATAGTATTGTGAAATGCTTCTCAATGAATGGTTTCATGTAAATTGTTTGATGATTTATTTTGGAAAATATAGGACATGAGATGCCTTTAGTACTTAGGTAAATTGTAAATTAAGAGGTCTTGTACATTATCATGGGGTTTTTTCATGGGGATTATCTCTTCTCCCCAGTTCTTTTATTCTAGTGATTTGATAGACCTGTTAGGGGGTTCCATTTTTTATGGTGTTAATCATTGCTATATAATTGATTCATCTGTTTAGTGGCTTGATGTATATATAATTTTATATGTTACGTATGTGATTCCTAGATATCCAAACCTATTATGATCTATAGCATGATGTGACTTATGTATTTCTATTATATGTGATCTTTTGGATAATACTATTTTTGATTTTACTATCATGTACTTGATATGATATTTGATTCCAAATTTAATTTTCCATCATATTCTATTATGATATATATATATATACAAAATTATTTGAAATAGATTTAACAACATTTTAGAAATTTATAAAAATGGGAAATTAAATATCATTCTATTTTTTGATATAAAAATTGTTAAAATTTTAGTACATACTGTTTTTTAAATATTTATCAAACCTGGATTACCAAATAAAGAGTAGTTTTGGAACACCTGGGTGAGACACTAGTAAGCCTCCTAGCTTAAAACCTATATACCCATTCAAATGAGTATAGAACTAGTTATATCATTTGATTTAGGGAAGGTAAATAACTACAATGTGGTGGATACATTTTTTGATAGCTAGGAATTGGGAGCTCGTTTTCCGATGGTGGCAGTTTTCCCACATTATCATATGGGGATATTGGAATTGATAATTTTTTTACTCCCTTGTAGTTGTATTTTTCTTTAAGCTGTTTTTTCTAGATTTTTTGTTTCACCACTTCTAATGTTCCTTATTTATATTGGAATATATAATCTTATTCTATATTTTCTCAATGTTTTGTTTTTATATATCATTCGTTTGTTTGAGGTTTTGTTAAATCATTCCCTCTATTTGTTATTTGGTGCCATAGTGCATGGCATAATACTATTGGTATTACGAACACTCTTATGGTACATGGTGGATCAGGTAATATAACCCTGTTTGGAGGGTGTTTTGGTTAGTTAATTATAGAATATATATTAGTAAAAAATAGGACCAACAATTATTAATATCCCACATTTATTTTTGGAAATTTTGAATAGTAACAATATAAAAATTTATCACATCAGTAAAAAGTAAATCACATTAATATTTCTTAAAATGATGTGATAAGGAAATAATTTTATATTCTAAAATTTATTAGATTAAATTAATTAAAAATTTATCACATCAGGCATGAGATGGATTATTTAACAGACACATTTTCAAGAAAATGACCTATCAAATATAAAATGAAAATATTGTTACTGTATATCACATTTGTAGGTTTAATTAAATTATATGCATTAAAATAACTAAATTTTCTTATTATGAAGGAATATAAATGTATATTTTTTTAATAATGAAATTCACATTCTGATAGTAATTCATTTATATTTTTTGTTATAGAGTAATTAGATTTATTATATGTGAAAACTTGTTACTGTATTTATTCAATTAAATGAAAAATAAAATAAATGATTTTAAAAATATTTACATTAACATAACTGGATTGAGTTATAGTGTTCCATTAATTTATTAATATTAATATAATATATTTTCTTTGTTTATGGGCAATATATATATAATTAAACGTTGAAATTTTGACATTTAAGTCACATTAAATTAATAGTGTAAATATTTATATTAAGGATATTTTATCGAAATAATATTTTGTTACACTATTAAAACATAAAAAATCCAAAAATGTAAAAGGTGGATATGATAAAGTCTATATAGTTATCCTATTCCATTTATTAATAAATTGTAATGTCATTTGAAAAATCACAATTCATTAATAATAATGATCTAGTACAGTGGTAACTAATGAAAATGGTTAACGAATAGTTTATCATAACTATAAGGATTACAAAATAACAAAAACATATTTAATTTTTATTAGGTGATGGGATATAAACACAATGATGTCATATAAAATGTGTAACTTTCCATTAAGAGGAATTTGGGTTTCCATGTGTCTTTATTATAATTTAATCATTTATAAATTTTCAAGAGTTATTCTCCCCACCATTCTCAATAGCCACCCTATTTTATCTTCTTCACACACCATGTATCCTAATACCAAAACCATGCACTAAGAAAACTATTATCAATGTCCTTAGACACAATATATTGGTTTTTATATTCTCATATGATTATCCTATTATCCTTAAGATAATATCTATAACAGTTTTATCAATGAATAGATAATATACTTAACATTTCACCTTTTAAAAATTTTAATTTATTATTATTAATATGTTATAATCATCATATAATAATAACATTAGTGCCCTAATTATTCAAAAAAATTATTACAATTTTGAAACCATCTTTAATCACACTCTTTCCTGAAATGTGAATGTTATTCTATCCCTCATGTTCACATACGCCATACCCTCTCCCCCTGGTGATAAAATTTATTTTTAATCACCAAAATTCATGACTTTTTGTAATTATAAATTTAATTTTAATATAAAATATTAAATAATTAATTATTCTTAAATAATTTTAATACAAAATATACAATGTTACATTCAAATATATTTGAAAACTAAATCATCTTATGTACATGTGTGTGGACATACCCCTCTACGATGATTTGTGAATTGATTTTCATTTACCTATTAAATTGGTTTATTATGGAATACATTGATAAATACAATAATATATATATATATATATATGATATAGTAATTATTATATAATGGTTAATCATTAATTTTCAATGCATCATTCCATCTATCTAAAAATGAAAATTGCATTCATGATTATGTATCCCCTACTGACATAATAAACAGTATATTTTAATTTTCATTGTCATTATTTTATGAATTAATAATAGTATGCATGTAATGGGTAACAATTAAAAAAATATTATAATAATAATTATCGATATGATTCAATAGTGATCAAACTATAGAAACCATATATACTGAACAAAAAAATAAATGAAATATTTAACCTATATCACTAATAAAAGTTGTTTTAGTAATTAATTATTAGTAATCCTAAGGTAAAATTTGTATAGAATCATATGTGGAATGATATATATTTCTATTGTTTTAGAAAATATGTATAAAAATCATTATATATTATACACAAATTTCACAAAATAAGGAAATAATTTGGAACTAATGTTAGGGTTTATTATCTCAAATTGCCTTCTTTAAGAGGAATTCTATGTTTTCCACCTATGTTATTTTATAAGGTATTTATAAATCCCCATTTAAATGTTATATAATTAATATACCTCTTATAATGAAAAAAATTCAAATGAATTTATTCTTTCTTATGGTTTATTATTCAAATCTAACCAAAAAGATAATGGATTTATATTAAACTATTACTATTTTTCATGTTTGATTATAATTGTGTTAATGATGATGAAATATTATTATATAGTAATAAAAAAAATTAATTTTATTATCAAAATTTTATTTTTAGTAAATTAATGTGTTTATTTTGTTTTCTTATTCATATATACTCATGTGACCAAAATAATTTCTGTATGGAAAACAAATTTCTATCGTTCTTGATTCAAAAATCATTTCTCTTCCACTACAATGTTATATATAAATGATTTGAAGACCATTATTTCAATTATATAAAGATAAAATAAAATATATCTTACTAATTTTTTAATTTAAAAAAAATGAATAAAAGAAATAAAATATATAATTTTCCAAATGAGGTTTTTATTGACATATATAAAATTATAAAAATAATATTAATTAAATCATGAAAAATGAATATAATTTCTCATTATCATGACCAAAAAATTAATTGTATCAAACATTAAATGTTTTAATGTTTTTTGGAAGAAATTATTTTTAGTAATAATTTAATTTTTTTTAATTTTCAAGAAGTTATATCAATGTGAAAATGATAATTTTCTTAAGAAATATTCCATGTTATATTTAATGTAATTATCATCTGTGATGAAATACATTAAAGGTAAAAATTCTTTAATAGGGTATGATCAAATGACACCATACTCATTTTTTCAATGGATGTTTTATGTTTATAATGAATATATGATTATGAATCCAATTATTTTCGTTAGGTTATTCTATGATAAAATGATGAAATTTATTTGGAACTTGTTTCTTTATCAAAGGTTATTCCACAATTAAAATTTTATGATACCAATTTATTTTAATGTTATTTTATATGATAATTAATTTATGACCGTGTGTAAAAAATATTTATAGATTTAATTATGTTAAATATCATTTATAAATTATATATCCATCTATTTAATTTGATGAATATTGATATGTCGAGAGATAAACAAGATTGTAATGGAGAGTAAACATTGATCAGTAATGGATGTAATCAATAATTATTGACATGAGAGTGAATCATTAGGGCATTTATTGTTTTGGGAGTAAAACCAATTCACAATGATATACTTAAAAGTGATACTTCTATAATATAGATATTATTTTACATGCTTATTTACATGCCACATTAACATATATTATTCCAATGTTATACTCTTATGACGTTTGTCCATTTATTCTTATGTTATTTTTATCATATGCACAAAAATATATTATTTCATCACTCAGGATTATTGTCATTGATATACAGGGTATTGTTTTTATATTATAATACCCAAATTCTACTGTTATGATTAGGTGATCATTATATTCTCCCTTATTTACCCTTATAATGAATCTTTTATTAACAATTATTATATTTAGTTACTTATGTTATAAAGAAATATTTTAAATATGGAATGTATAATAATGGGTATAGATATGAATATTCTATTAGGGTAGGGTGCAATACACCTATGGATTAGTTTTTTTGAATTATTTTTTCCCAATATACTAGACCTGCATGATTCTAGAAATTATCCTTCTTTAATTTAATGGATATTCATATAATAAAATGTAATAAATATGTTTGTAAATTAGGGTTCACAATTATCTATATAAATATAATTGATAACAGAATTATATGACATTTGGAAATAAAAAAACATAAAACAATAAGAGTTATAGGGTTTAACAACAGTTCATGTATTAGACAAATGGTTTGGAAGAATTCATGGAAATTGTAGAAATATAGAAAGAATATCTCTTAAACTATGTGTTTACTTGGGAAATATATTTTACACCATGAAAATTCACCTATAAAATTGGACTTTATTTCTATTTAAAACTATTATACTAATATATATCAACATAAAATTATTATATAAAATATATAAAAAATAATTTCCTTTAAGATATGAATCTACCATATTGAATTAGGAAAAAAAACTCAAATTCATGAATCATATCCTAAGTACACCAAGAAACTCATGTTTTATCCAATAAGGTGTTGATATTGAACATTATATTATCTTTTCTATTGATTTTCAATTTACTAGTTCATAAAAATACCATTAATTCTCAAATAATGATTGTTATTTGATCAAATTTTTAAATAAATCAACTTATCTCGACGTATCACGTCCCCTAGACACCTCACTAAAATTCTCAAAGGAAATTCCCAATCACCACAGAGTGGTGAATTGATCTATAATAATCACATACATATCATTTGATGGATTCTATAATAAAATAAAAATGTAATAAACATATATTTTTATCAATAATATTGCATGGTGTGTTTTTACATTGGATTTCCATTGACATAAAATATATAGTGTTTTAAATATGAATGGGGTTTAACAAATTCACATTAAAAATAATATTATGTAGAAAAATATTAATATTAATTAATAATTGAATACAAATAAATTATAGATTCAAAATAATAGATAAAAATATGATTTCGAATTTGGGTGATACATGATAGCCTCTATAAAAATGAAACACCAAAAACAATATATGATCAGTATTATAAAATCCTAGGTCACCTATATAACTCTAAATCCTCCTCAATCCTTAAAAATGATATGAGATGAAAATTTTATAACATACTCTAAATATCATCCCAATGAAATATTAACTACAAACACAACAAGGTGCATAAATTGGGTTTAAGAAACAAATTCATAATACTATTTTAAAAATTAATTTATGTAATTTATTTAATAAAACAATTCATAAATTCTACTTCTTAGTATAAATAAAAATATATTTTCACAGTGATTTTTTTATAATTAAGAAAATTTTAATGAAATTTTCATAGGAAAAATATGACTCCCTTTGTGAAAAATAAGAATGATAACATATTTTTCAGTAATGTTAAATCAACCAAAGTGATACATCGTTATATAAGAAAAATAAAAAAAGGGTTATTATTAACCATTATATACCATATATTTCTTAAAAGAAATTGAAAAAATTATTTAAATAAAAACCAACCCATGAAATGGATAAAACCCATATATGTGCCACATAAATACACTCTAAGAAAAAATTCAATGTGTAGAACATCATAATTTTCTTGAATTAAATAATTATAAATATCGAACTATGAATTTTTATCTATTCACAAATACAATTTGTATATAAATAATTAAATCTATTAATTGAAAAAAGAATAAAAAATTATGAAATTTGTATAATACATGAATCCACTGCGAAGAAGGATAATAATCATGAATAGATCATCTTAGATCTAATTTGGGAAAATCAATTGTAGGCGTATGTTTTATTCCTTAAATATTATACTACCAACTATTCCTACCAAGAATTACTGGGGAATCCCCACCTGATAGAGTAAAATAATAAATATGGGATATTATCTATTTAGTAATCTAAACTATTCATGCCTGAAACATTGATCCCTAACCAAATTTTAAAATATTCCCAAAATATTGTCCAAATATATGAATAGAAACATGAAATTATAATATTAATAGACATAATAATTTACTATATGAAATTATCCATCATATCACATAAAAAACCCTTACAAACCCCCTTCCACAATCTTGATAAATAAAATTAAAATCAGGTTCACATATCCCACTGAAAATCATTAAATCAGCATAAAATTAGGAAGATCAGTAAAAATATTCTTATATTTTTCACAAAATCATTTTAAAATTTCATGAAATTATTCCCCATATAACATAAATAATCCATTAAAAATTTACGAGGAAAAAATTCTCCTATATACTAATATGACAATTAAAATATCATTTCAATCACTACAGAACCTAATAATCAAATAAATAAAATAAAACATAACAATTTTTTTTATCAAAACCATGTATAAATTTTACATGAAAAAATGATATAGATTTTGAATTTTTTAAAAACATGAATTGACATTATTACAAATAAATAAGATGTAAAAAAGTTCACTTTAGATATCAATTTCCCAAAATTAGAATCATTGTGTTTAATACCCAAATATTAGTACACATGAATGATTGATTTATAATACATGAACTTGTAACCCATGGAAATAATATTTACCAAATAAAAATAATGAAAAAAATTGTACAATATTACTAACATTTTAAATGATAATATATATACATATTTACATCATATAATATCTATTTAAAAAACTCAAAAATTCATCCATATTCTAATATATTGAATTTTTTTTAAAAATCATACTATAGTTTGAAGCAGTGAACCTAACATTGATGGTGGAAGGATGAAAAGTGATATTAATAACCTCCATGGTTCATAAATAACAAAGTCCCCATGTTACAAACAAACATAACCATATATTTTTCCAATATGTGTGCTACTGTTAGATGAATAAGATAATGATAGTTCAATTTATGAAATGAAGAAGACTAGAAGAAGAAACGTTTGTGAGAGAAGGATTTACCTTGATGAAATAAGAATAAATCCATATAAATTAAATGAGTTTGGAAGGAAATATTAAACTAGGGGTCCCTCTTATTTTATTCGAACAAGTTAGTTGAGGATAAGTTTGTTCTCATTTAAAATGGTTAAAATGAAATTTAAAAATTATAGTTCTGGAACTATGTATGGACTTGATTCATTGTTTGTTCAGTAATGAAAAAAAATCATGCGATGGATATGAGAGTCATCCAATAATTAATTTTCTATGGAAAGTGAGTTTACAGTAAAAATATTTTTATATCATAGTTAATGCAAATCATGAAATGATTGTTTGATCATTAAAAATTACAATGTTTTAAAAAAATTATGTTTAACTACAATTTTTATTAATAGTTAATAATTTAAAGAGTTAAAAAATGGGGACATTGAGGTGTTACACTAATTTTTGTTACATGGTTACTATATATGTTTTAAGTTAATTCTCATGATTTTTTAACACATTATCCACTCTTATTCTTGAGAATTTTTATGAGGATTTGAAAGTATGAGTGTAGTCATATTGGGATTAAGAATTTTCCTTTAAAAAATTCTTATACTAAGACCACACACATGTAGAGACTTATTTATGAAATATAGTTACTCATTAATGAAATTATTATATCATTTAATCATTAAAAATGGAAAAGGGGTATATTATGGTTGAGGATAGCTGAAGATAAAATATAAAAACATATATAAATTTTATTTAGAGGTGTTTTATGTAATTATAGTGTTTATTTTTTAGATTCATTTTAGATTTAGATAAATTTGTAAAAAAATATTTTAACATTTAATTTTTTAATTCAAATATAGTAAATGAAACATTCATCACCATTAATGGTTAATATCATTCAGAGATAATTATTATCAAACAATTTACAATCAAAGAAAATAAAACATTATAGAAAACCATCAAAGTAGAATAAAACCTATAAAAATATCGTTTATGGGGATTAAATTGAATCCAATCATTTTATATATGTGATGCAAAGACATGAGATACATAAATAATGGAATTAGATAGAACCTTATTCAAATTACATCTCCAACATCAGTATTATAATAGACTGCAGTTTCCTAAAGTGATTATATAGAGATAAAAATGTAAGTGGAAACAATAAACAAGTGTAACATCTTAGCGATCTAAATTTATATATATGGTGTTATGTTATTTTTTGGAATTATTATTGACACCATAAATGAGTATGATATGTAAGATATAACTAGATGATTAACATATATTTCCATTATATTACGACCATAGAGAGCAATGATGTAAATAAATCATTACGAGTCCTTGTGCTGGGATAATATGAGGAAGGATATTCTTTTATTTATATTAGATTTATTTCTAACATGATTAATATTCTATGGGAAATATCGTATCAGTGCAGAATTTTCATCATACACCAATGGAGCTAACACAAATAGTATGTTAATGTTTTGAAAACCCATGTAATTTCATTTTTTATTCCTCTATTACACATTATATAAAAAAACTAAACATTGAAATTATCCAAATAATAGTATTATAGATATACTATAATTTTTATGTAAAACTAATTTATTTATTAGTTTTATCTTTTTTCAAAGTTCTTTAATAAACATTGTTATTTCATTTTCAAATTACACCATGTAGTAGATTGATAATGTTTAATTACTCAATTATTATTTAAATAATTATTCAAAAAACGATTTCATTAATTAATTACATATTTATAGAAAGTAATTATATTATAAAATTTAATTAATGGTAAAATATAGATGATAATAATTAATGTAAATGTATAATATAATAGTAATTATTAACTATCTAAAAAATATTACCAAGGTTGATTCCCTGAAAAGTGTCTATTGAAAATTAATATTATATCTAGTGGGTTTTTGAGTAATGGACTGGACAACCTCAAAACAATCAATTTTGATAGTATTGATTTTACAGATGAATAAATAATGATAAAAAATAATTTTTCACCACTAGAACAAATGTGAATAAGATTCTATTAAATTTATTTGATAATGGTAACATGACAATTAAATATTTTATAACAGAATCCATAGGATGTTCGGACTATAGGTTTCGTTTATTTATATTTCATTATTGTTATAATGTTTATCATATTTATGACCCGACTTTTCTCATTTTCATTTTCACATTTTTCCAAAACCAAATTATTTTTTCAAACACATTATGATTCACAATCAACCCTTTTTTGTATATAAAAATTATATTATATATATTATTTTATTTTATTTTTTAAACCATATGATGTTTGTATGGAAGGATTTTCTATTTTATTTCATTTAAAAAAAAATTATTTTGTTGTTCTACTATTTTACTATGCCCTTCATAGGGTTATTTATTTTAATAAATTAATTATTATCATTTATTACCCATAATATATTATCAATTTTTATTTTTGTTAATTTTTTTTTAAAAAATTTACTAATACTATTGACGTAATTTTGTTACTCATATATTTATAATAGGTTCTTTCCATGTTTATAACCATTTAATATTTAGTTGTGGGCTAAAAATCATGTATACCCTTAATCAATTTGGTAATTCAATTACGTGATGAGATGCAATATATGTAGCATGGGTATTGATATTAGCACACCATGTTATGTTTTCTTATCAGTGAGAGTTGATTTAAATTTTTGAAATCATTATTTATGTTTTTCCTCATTATTATGTTTTTATGATACATACTCCTGGAAAATCATTTCTCTTCTTCAATTTTGTAATTTGATTTTTTAATATCATTACATTTTGTATTACATGCTATTCATATTGAATGTAAATACATCACATACCTTAATTATCATATTCTTCTCCCTTACAATGATTTATACAATACCCCTTCATTTTTACATGAAAATAGAATATCCCATCATTTACTATGATAATTGTGATATCTACTTGGAATATGTTAATCTGGAAATTATAATTCCTCTTATTATTACGGTATGGTAATTATAAACTAGATTTTATACCTTTCTTTCTAGTTCAATAGGTGAAGAAGGAATTTACATTCAACAGATAGTTAAAAAAGAATTAAAATATCATAAAGGGGGTTTTGTTGAGTTTTTAGGTTATAGAGGTGGATCAAGAGATCATGAAAGGGATAAAATATGGTATTCTTGTAGCATAAGGATATATATAAACCTGGTTACCTTTTAGAAAAACACAATGAACCCAGAAGTTTTTGCTGAGGGTTTGAATCCCCACGAGTTTTATTGAGGGGTTGTTAGAGCCCCACAATGTGGTTAATGAATACCTATGATGTTGATTTAGGAATATTGGTTACCCAATATGTTGTTTTTTTTAATTCTTAGTGACGTGAATACCTATAATTCTTTCGCCCCCTCATTTTAACCTATTTAGGAACTCTGATAAATTTGTTTAGATGTCCCTTTCCCTATTTCTCTTACCCACCATATTCTTTTTTGTCACTCAATGGATTTTGTTTAATTGGGGAATATTTCTATATTTCATATACTAAAAATATATTCTCACTCTCCATTTTTTATTCTATATTTTCTCCATAGTAGTTGTGGGCCTTTTTTCAAATTAGTATTTTTGATTCACTATGATCATGGTGGAATCATAATAATCGATGGGGGTCTTCATCACTATTTACATAGTGAATCAAGGAAATATGAAAAAATAGTTTTCTTTGCATCGTATTTAATGTTACTTCATCCATTAGGTTTATTTATGGATTTTGAATAATTTTTTTCAATTGGAAGTAAAATGGGTACCATATAATATATATTTTTTATATTGGTTTTTTATGAGATAATTATTTGGCATCCCCATCTGATTGATCACGGTTTTAGTGTTTTATAATTTTTTTGAGTTTTTTAACTGTAGTGGTTCTTATGAATTATTTTAAAAAATTTAAACTGTTAATAAATAATTAGTTGGAAAATATACATAAAATAGTTTTTTAGGATATGTTGGGATATTTTCATGGCTATACCTACACATCATTGTGTTTGGTTAGATTTTGTCTTGAGGTTTGACTATATATCATTGAATATGGTCTATGTAATATATAAACATATATTTATCCATGAATGGTAGTTAATTTTTACCTGGGGATTTGGGATTATGTTAATTAGATAGGTAATATGCCTTCATTACATGATGAATAAAAAGGATTCTACATTCCATAATCTAGATCAAATTTCTTATTGCATAATGATTTTTATAAGAATTCATTTAGACAATGAATCTATGGTGGAAAGAATTTAAAATTGAGTTTTAGGAGAATGAAATTTGTATTTGAGATTTATAGTGTTTATCATTATCCATGGACGAGACTCTCATAGTCACACATGAAGGTATTATTATATTTTAACTCTGGATTAATTTGTTAGATAAATATATATATCATGTTTGGATGGGAGCACACTCTTGTGGGTGGATTAATGTATTTGCGTGTTGGGTTATAATTTCGAAAAATATTGGAAATATTTCATAGTTATGAGCAAGTTATCCAATGTATTAAAATAAAAATTTTTATTCTTAGATTATGTGAGATGGGACCCATGCACGATTTAATATATGTAATGTTTTTAATGTAATGATTAGTATTTTCTAATCCAAATTGGTGAATATTATTTTTCATGGACCAATCGTACTGTGATCATGATTTGGGTAATGAATATTCATATAGAAGGTCAATCAACCCCTTGTGGTTCAAGTTGGGGAAGTCTATTATGCTGTTTTTACATCATGGGGCAGTCTATCATGGTTCGTAACAATGGTTAGATATTTTGTTTGATATGATAGTCTGAGATGATTTTTTATCATGTTAGTTTTTAGTACTAATGGGTTTTATATTTTCTTCACTCCATAATAAGGATTGGTTAGAAATAGATATCCTATGAGGGTAGATCGTTGATGATAAATTAAATGAGGAGAAGGTATATGTTATATAATAATATAACCTAGGTTCATTAATTGTATAGGAAATGTACAATTTGAGGATGTTATTAGAAAAGGGAATGGAATTGAGAAAGGTAGTTTATCATAGAGATATTCTCAATTATTTTTAAATTCTTTTTTATGCATAATATCTACGAGACATTACCCAATGTTGATGTGTTGTATCATGAATGAATTTGGAGTTACAATTCCACTCAAACAAATCCAAACAGACACATATATATGAAATTAATCGTATAACCAACCAAAAAATTGGGTTAAAATAATTATGGGTGGTCATATCCATTTTATAACACCATAGAAATCAAAAAGATATATTATATTATAAATTGGACCATCCACACCTTGGTTGTCTAGATTATATGGGTTGTTAGATTTATTGACTCCTCTATATCCACTAAATCAAATGTTATTAACCATGGGTCCTACCTTCTAATGTTGTGGTTCACTTGTACTAAAGCATAACCCTAGTTGTTCTGGCCATAGTATCTACATTTATTAAACATTATTATCCATATTACCTACTTTCTCATAATATGATATCATATGTGAGAAGATATATCTATTGCATACAACCTCAGGAGCATGTTCTGATATGTTTTACTTGTTATAATATGGTAGTTTATTCTATTTCTATGATCATTCATAGATTATACATTGTCCTCTATGATAATGGGTAAATATATTATTTTGTATTTATATAATAAAAATAAACTTAAATGATTCTAGGGAATATATTTTTATCAAATTATGGTGGATTTATTATTTTCTTAAATAATAATGGTATGGTTAGGATATTATCATCCTATAAATTTTCTTCAATATTATATGAATCTATTATTTTTATTTTATAAATAATACACATGAATATAAAGGAATATAATAGTTTTACTTCATGATTAACTACTGAGATATATTTATTACACATTATATGAGGACCCCAGTGCACATATAGACCTCATGTTAGTTATATAAATTTTATCATGTATCGTATTGTGAATTGGAATGGAGCCGGTCAATTGGGTTTATATATGGGGATGAGGTTAGGATCAAAGTTATATGTAGTGCCTCTTTTGATAATAGTTAATTCAATTATTTTTTCTACAAAAATGGTTTGGTTGGTTATCTTTTGTGATTAAAAACTACATCACTTAAAATAAAAATCACTGTAAAATGTGTTATATTTTTAATTGTATTCCTATGATGTAATCCCATACATGGATATTATTTATATATATTTCATATTATATTGGTTTTATCATATGGATACTCTTATCTCCACACCAATAATTATAGACTATCACATTTTGTCAATAGGCTCTCATGCATGGGATAGAAATAGAATATTATATGGTTTACATGGCTGTAGTATCCTATTGGAGATTTTAAATGGGGAATTAAAAAGTGTTATAATATGTTTTCAATTAATTACAATTTTGAATTTGGTTGTTTGAGATTTTACTATTTTAGAGAATGTGATTGATGTTTTACAATTGATTCATTTGAACTACACTGATGGATTTAAATTTTTCCATGGTTATGTAATTGAAGAAATAATTTTTTTAAACAATGATTTTATTTTCATTTGTTATGTTGTTTTCATTTTATTTTTCTATTTCATTTCATTTTCTACTTATCTAGAGATTTATAATGTGTGTAGTCATACATAAAATTTTTAATTTAAAATTAACATGGAATACATGGGATTTATTGAGATTTATTATGAGTAAAGAATGATTATTATTTTTCTATAATAAATGATTATCATATATATCATTTTACTATATTTTTTTATGTCATTATACTCATCCAAATTTTTTTATGATTTGTAGGATTCGGGATATTAAAATGTGTTCAATCAGGGATTGTATATTATAGAGATGGGTGGAAACATGTTGTTGATGGCTAAGAGAAGATAAGTTTTGTGATGAGATGACTTATAGTGTTAACAAAACTCTAGTGGGTATGAAAAAGGAATGTTTAAATACATTGTGTATAAAATATGAATATCATGAATGGATTTTATTTATTTATTTTTGTTATTTTTATATTGAAATTATAGTTAAATTACCAGATATTTCATATTGAAGTGTGGTTAATGAAACCATAGTGATAAGTGATTATAAATAATCTGGTATAGGATTGGACTAGAATGTAATGATACCTGATACATGTGGAATGAAAAATAGGGAATTTTTTGTGTATATCTCCTAGAATTTGGGGATATTCATTGGATAATGATAAGAGGTAATAAAAATTAATAGGTTCTGAAATATTGATGTACCGAGGATTGATGTGTTATTTATTAATATACTGATCCTCATCTTGATAATATGTGACTAATTGTATTAAAACTATGGTTGTGTTATTTGTTGATAAATTGTATATAATATTTAGTTTTGTTAGGTATGTGATTGATAGTGGGGTATCATAAATTTAATGCTTCTATATTTCATTTAGTTTGACTTGTATTGAGTATCTTGAGTGTGATTGTATTCGTGATTTTAGAGTGAAATTTGATTATGTGAATGTAAATAAATAGTTCTGATGTGTATTGGAATTTTGAAATTCATAGTATTGGAATGTTATGTGTATTGTATTATGTTAATTAACCCTTGATTACGAATTTATAGTGGTAAGTCATGTGACATGGTTGGTTTCATGATATTTGGTTTCCTCGGGATGATTTGTTCGATTGGATTAGGTATATTCCTATGAGATAGGGGAATAAGGTTTTGAAGGAATTAATGTCCTCCCATCCGTGAAATGATAGGTTATCTATAGGGATTTTGTATGAAGTGTAATAGATAATTTTTTGACCTTTGAAAAACCAAAATAATTTTTTCTGGTTTTGTAATATATCATTTTGGGGAATTACAATCACTATTTTGGAAGTGACTAATGGACCATCAATGCATTTGTAAGACTACGTGTTTGAGGAAAACAACATTAAGGATTATCGATAATGGATAGATTGTGACTCATTGAAATTAAATATGTGTAGATATGGGTAGTGAAACATTATATATTTGGGAAAATTTTATAATCAGTTCTCAGGTAGAAGGAGATGGGGAATTCATATGGTGTAGAAAAGAAAAATTAACAATTAGAGTAAATGATCTAAATTTGAATGATTTTTTTGTGTATAGGTAAAAAGATTATAGTAATTTGATGATTGGTATATTTTAGTGAATCATGTAGGAACCCATAAATGTGTTTATTTGTAATGTTCAATAATTAATTTTTCCAATGGATTAGATTTGAGCAATAGTGATAGAGGGTGTTGGATTATAAAGATTATAATAAGGATATTAAAATGGATTCAAATATAATAATATTCATATTATGTATGTTAATATTTATGAATGATTATATAGTAATTAAAATCATAATATAATTGACCAGATCACACCTCAAGTACCAATGTGTGGGAAGAGACATTTCATATGGGTCATTTGTAAATACAAGAAGTCGAATAAAAAATTGATATTTGATTGGTTTTAGTACTCATGAATAATGATTATGTTATTATTTAGTGCTTTTATAATTGTTTTTTGTATTCAAGGGACATGTGTATGTATGTGGAGAGTATGAGGACCAGTTAGTTGGGAATAATATTTTAGTATTGATTTAAATTGAGTAATGGGTTCAACCTTAGTGTGGGTGTATTTGTTAATTTAGGAGAATAAAGAAACATAGAATAGTTTATTATTTTTATATAGATTAGGAATAATATATAATGATTCCATGTAGTTACAATTAGTATATTTCAGTTATTATAGTAAAGATTCTTATTGAAATTCAGTTATATCAAGGTTCCCTTTTTGGGTAGTTGATCTATAACGTCCAAGACCTAGTTCCGCATACCATTTCCTCAATTTGGTGAGATGCATGAAATCATGTGCTCATCATAATAATCCAAAGTATACTGACAAGATACATGGGAATATTATAAATCATTTTGAGACTATATCGTTTTTATCAAAGTAGTGCCTTTGAAAAAATAAGATAATAATTATCAAATTAATATACTCAATAACCAGAAGCATATTATACTCAATAAAATATCAGTATCATGTGATGAACCAAAATAAGAATCAAAATCCAAACTAATAACTAAATATTTCATGCCATAATACATGTAATGTTTCTAATAAAATACTTAAATATAAATACACTATCAACTCTAAGTAGTTCCAGACACCATGTCAGGTTTCATCATCCAAAATTCATCAATGATCATCCATCAAGAATTAGTATATATCCCTTAGTATATAATATTTAAACTGATTATATATGAGGACCAATTAGGAATTCTATGTTGGGTGTGAGAAAAACTATGTAGGCCACCACAAACAATATCTAAATAATATACCTTCAATAATAGTGAACTCTGTTTTATAAAGAATAATGTATAATGGATACATTAATCAATTATCACAAATAATTATATTTAATTAACCATATTAATTCACATGTTCATGATGAAACACATAAAATAAATATCTGCTTCAACCCATGTAAGAGTCTGGAAAACCCCCATGTGATGTAAAATAGCACAGTACCATGGTAATAATATTTTATTTTATTTCAACCCTTATTATGGAAAATTGGAACCATTATCCAATTTCAATCTCATGGAAATAAAATTTTGTTTCTATATTCCCATTTGTATTTTCAGAATGAGTTTATATCTTATAAACCATGGTTATTTAGAGTATATATCCTCATCCTATTTATGAATAATTGTATGCATTCATTTGGGTCTCAAATTTAACTGATAGAATAACATTCTTATTTTGAGAATCACTATGTTTCCCAAACCCCAATATTCAATAAATAACATATATTAAATTTAACATGGATAATCATCAATAACACTATCAATAATATTCCACACCATATTATGTCACATAAATTATCAAAATAATCAAGGTGCATGAATTTATTCCACGTGGAATAATTCGAACAAATCACTATTAATCTAATTTTTAACCTTCAATAACCCAGTTAATTATTCCTCTAATGAATGGACATCTTATATTAAATCATTCTAACCAATAAATAAAGCATTCTATTAACAAATCAATTCCACAATCCCCAATATTAACTAATTAAACAAATTCATTAGTTTCTCAATTTCTCAACCCTATTATTCAGTATATATAACACTCCATTAATTAATTAATTTCACAGTCCTGTTAATTTTTTAATTCTATAAACCCATAAATTATTGAATAACACCATACCATAAAATGGTCGAGTACCCAATTCCATTAATAGATGAATTTCGTAACCACATTAATGATTCAAATAAAAAATACATAATTTAATTAATTTTCCAAATTAATTTATTTAATTCAAGAATTAATTACTAAAATTTCAATGGAAATTTTATAATTTAAGATATAAAATTGATGTCCAGACTACATGGATCAAATAATTGACCACTAAAAATATGATCGTTGACATATGTGGACTAATAAAAAACAAGAAATTGAAGCGAAACATTTAATTTCACAATGATAAAAGTGGTCTAGATCAAAATACAACATCAATTATTTAACATATTATGATAAATAAAAACATAGATCTAGATCCATAAACAATTTGTGAAAACATACCATCAAAATATGATAGAAAGATTTCTCATAAATGGGAAACCAATTGAGAGAGAATGTCTTATAGGGAGAGGTGAATATATATAACATGGATCTCCAATTCCCAATGAATGGAGTTTGGAAGATCTTGGAATTTGTTTGGGGGACCTCTAAAATGATAGAAAATATTTAGAGTCATGTAGGGATTTTTAGGGATATATGAAGGTAGTTCAAAAAATTAATGAATTTTCGAGTGTTTTTTTAATGTACACATGGTTTTTTATACATAGGTACCTGTTTTTCATCACCATGATCATCACAATCCAACTACTATTAGGTGTCACAGGGCTACTACATAACTGGATAATGGTTTTATAAACCATGTTCAAACTAGGAAATCCCATTCTTCCTAATGTTGAAATTTTTTCTATTATTGGAAACACTTTTTGGAAAAAATGTGCACCAACCATGGAGTAAACAAAAACCCTCAAAAAACTACATTTTTAACTAAATATTCCCAAAATTAAAACCCAATGAAGATATAAATAATGAAAGAAATGAGTACCTAAAAAATCAGGATTAAGATATTAGAAGGGCTCAAATATTATAGTCTCCCAACAATATTATATATCGTACTCGATCTATACTCTCATGTATCATGATGATTATTATAAAAAGATGCATCCAATGATCCCGCATATCCAGTTCAGTCTACCATGATTCCCCTAATACACACGCATGTTGTCACAATATATAAAATATCATTATGATCAAACCCCACAAAACATTATCACTGTGATCCAAAATAAGAACCATATTCTCCCTAAAGAACACATTTTTCTCATGCTCAACATCACCCAAACTGGTAAAATTAGAAGTGTTGGGGTATACAAATTTTTTTTTGACATGTTAAAAATAGTATGAATAAAACTATACCTTTGTGGTATAAAGAATCATTATGTCACCATTGTGATTCTCTCCAAAACCAGAAATGGTCCATCAAAACCCAGGCTTCAACTAACCATACCACTGAATCCTATAATGACCCTATCCAGGAGACCCCTGAAGGAATGCATGACCCCCATTTTTAATCTCATGGGTTAATATAAATGTATAAGAATTTGAATTTTTTGTTCTCTGATTTGTATCCATATATTTCCAAATAAACTAAACCTTCTCTGACTTCCCATGTACAAGACAAAGTCCCCATAGTTTTGAGTCACCTCCCTCTACCATACAAGTAGTTGATGTACATGTAATACCATATAGATCATCACATGGAGCCGTCTATATAGTTTACAAATAATATTTTTTATAGGAGGACTCAAATTATGATAGGTTCTTCTATAAAGACCGAAAAATGTTAAGAACACCCGATCATAGAATATCCTACCAGAAATGTATAGTAAGTTCCATATTCCCATACATCTAGGGGTGGAATTTCATAATCCACAATACAATGTAATAAAGAACCTTTTACAATAACTATCATATTAGTGAAGTAAAACATGGTCCTTTGTTTGAAACAATAACCATTTGTAGCCAATGTAGACAGAATATCTCCCAAGTATACAAGTTTCCCAACTAGTCTGTTGAATATTTGTCCTCTATATGCATGAAATTTAGTACCATTGTTTTGAATTCCAAAAATTACCATATACAATCATTATTGTGAGTTATCCTCAAGAGACCCACTATAAAATCCATTTTAATTTTATCCCACATAAATTATGGAATGGGAAATGGATGTTGAAAACCACTGGGTCATTTGATGGACAAACATCACCTTTTGAAAGGCGCAAAATCATGTCATGAACCATACCAAATTCATTTCATGATCAGACACCAATACAATCAACATAACTCATAGTTAATTTTGGTCAAACCTGGATTCATCTCCCACTTCGAAGAATGAAATTCACAAATTATATCTTCTTATATACTCATAGGAAAAAAACTCATTGCTAACCTAGATGACATCATCCTCATCTATGGTCCAATCTGAAGGTTCCCCCACAACAGCAAGGATTTCCATATAGTTGAAATAGTATATATTCTCATACATCATTTCCCCAATCAGGATCAAAATCTTATACTCCAGTAAAACAGATAAGAATGTTCTATTCACATTCCCTCAAGAACAAAAACATTCATCTCAGATAATAATGTAATCAACATCCCTTAAGAACTAGAATCATGAACTATATAAGTCTGTGTTTTCCTTAGAATGGTGTCAGAAAAATTGTTTCCCTTTCCAAGAATATATTCTAGATTAATATATAATTAATTCATATACTCAACCAATTTACACAACCAAATATTAAAATCCTTCTATGAAAGGATACACATTAGTATATTATGATTAGTAAACAATGAAAACCGTTCTCCCAAAATATCACGCCTTGTAAATTCCAAATCATAAATACCCAATAAAAACCCCAATTTCATCTATTGGGTAGATTCATTCATGTGGTCTAAAATTCCTTTACCTATATTCAACAAATCGATCTTCCTATATCAACACTACACCAAACCCTAATCCTGATACATCACAAAACCATATTTACTCCTTCATTGGAATTCGTAAGATCACAATCGAAGAATCTGTGCAATTATTCTTAAAATAATGGAATGAATTCAGACATGCTTCAGACCATACCATCATATTCCCCATTTACGTCAATCATGAATGAGGATATTCTACGAGAAAGAATACCTAGATGAATATCTGATTACATGATTATAATAACAAAAAGCTATTGACTCTATAAACAGTCATGGGATGCTCTTAAGAAACAACTATTTGAAATTTCCCTAGGTCTTCAATCTCTCCATCCCCCAATATTATGTGACCCTTCAAATGTACCCGATCAATCCTATACTAAAACATAGATAACATGGAATGTTGCTGATACTCTCTTAGTGTACTGATATTGATGTCTTTATATTTTGAATAATCATCACGAGTCTTTTAGTAAAAAATGATTTAATAAAAAAAATCTACAAAATGTTCTTGTTATAGGTTGGAAATTCTATTAATCATGTTCATAAACCATCATAGTTGATTGTGATGCCCAAAAAACGTCATGAAAGACTCATATTGTCCATATTGGCTTCCGAAAGTTTTCTATGTTATATAAAAATGTAAATCTCCAGACTGATGATACCCATATATCTTGTCAGTCATGTAGAAGACAAAATCTTCCCATTACTGGTCATAAAAGCCATCAATACACATTAAAGGATACCAGTTCATCATATTAATTTGTTTTTAATTTTAGTAATTAAAACATAAGTTCAAACAACCATTAGCCTTATTTTAAAACGACACTAAAGAATAACATTGAAACATAACTAGATTAATAAAACCATTATCCATAAAGACCTCCGGTTGTGTATTAGGATGCTAAATCTCTATTGGAGAAACAAAATATAGTGTAATAGAGACTGGCTCTACCCTAGCCCGAGCCCAATTTTAAATCCGACATCTCAATCACGTGGACTCTTAAGGAATTCACGAGGAAACAAATCCTAAAATCTGTGCACTATTTGTAGAAATACATCAAGATTTTCACCCCTTAATGTAGAATTAGAATTTTCTATCCTAGGAAGTGAGTCCCCTAATTGCTAATGAATTGACACTACATGGTCCGCCTTGATATACTACTCGCCACTGAGAATATAGTTGTCACCCTTAGGAGTCTTAAAATCCAGTCTCTTAATGTAAAAATGTACATGGACTTGGTATTTTACAAACTAGTACATACTAAAAATTATGTCAAATCCAAACTTATCCTATATCTATAGATCCCATAGAAAATAATACTATATAACATCTAGAGAACACCCCTTGCATAATAATATTTCTCTAAACCATGTTCCCAAAAGGGAATCTATGTCATAAACCCCACCCACAAACATTACTATTAGTTTCAACACATTCAAAAGTGTTGATGATATAAAATAGTGACATATATAATTATCAAATAAGGAACTATAAATCAAAGAATCTAAATGAATAGTACAACTACATTTCGATGGGCTACCATCACTATCCACAATATTAGCTTAAACATCATGAAATTATCCTATCCAACTTCTATATACTACATCCTATGTATCTCGTACTTCACCAATCTGCTGATATGGGAACTATTTCACTTAAGCATCACATCCACTTATTTTATAAATAGGACTAGTAAAACTCCTACAACCATTTGGATATAGTGAATAATGATATCTTACCATACATTATTTCTACCTATAAGATATATCATTTAACATTTTATGAGGGTTCCATTAGAACCACTGTAGATCTCCAATCCTATTAGATGACTGATACTCAAACCACGGTTGGGGACAATGTCTTTGAATGTAGCATGGCCTACCAAAATGGTGATATATTAAATGAGTAAGGTCATGTGTGGGTAACCCTCTCCCCTGAACACTCTTCCTGTGATCTCCTTACTATCATTCTCAAGGAGGCTCATACTAATCTTGGAATTCATACATCCTAATATCCTAACAAGAAATGTATTATCATATTGTGGAAGTCTCTATCAGTTTCCCATAAAAAATAATAGTTTGGTTCCCCACTTAAAAAATTGTAGGAAATATAATCATGTACAATATAAAAATCCCATTCAATGTCACTATACGTTTTTTTGTTGAAGTCACCTCACATCCTTAGAAAAGTGGGAAAAGTAAATTTAAATATATAAAGTATCCTTCAAAGTTCATCATAGATATACTCCACTGGTCATCCTCAAGAACACTTCTTCCGTATCCCACCTTAGAATCTCAGGCTAAAATTCCTCTATGAAAATCTCTTAAAAATCATACATTAACATCTTCTCAAACTTCCCATCCCTGATCTTTATTTCCCAGAAATTCATTGAGAAATGGAAAAACATATAAGTATCCATCTTTAAGCTATTACCAGTTAGAGTATATAAGTGGTCATGGTTTATTGGGATATAATCAATCCAAAACTCCGCTACCTTAGGTCCACCATTTTTTATTTTCTTAGAGGGTACTACATCTATAATTCCCGTGCAAAGGTAGACATTATGATCAAAACCATACATGGGTATCTTCCATAAACTGTATGAGGAGAGAAAAATTCCCATACAACTTCTCCTTGTCTCCCTCACCAATTCTTATCGGTGATTTAGGTTCCACTACCGGAGGATAATTTCTATCCTTGTCCTTCTTTCATCCTATAAAAAATCATTTTTATAGAAACAATTCTCTATAATTCAAAAAACTCATCTTAAAACACATTACAAAATACCAGTACGATTATGTAAGAGGTATGTACATCATCCTATACAAAATCATTTATCTTATTCCCCACTACATAGTCAAAATTGAGTCTCTATCACAATTCATTACCACCCCACATGTTGGTTATGGTTATCAAATAGTAAACATAGCCTTGTAATTAATTCCCTCATTGGACACACATTTTACACATTGTATATCATTTTATAATTTTCATGTTCACATTAAGCACCATTATTATTTAAATTACACAAATAATGAAAAACATTTCTAATTGAGAAATACATTCAACATTTTCTTTTCTATACATGCCCAAAAATCATACACATCATAATAAATCCTAGTTTCCCAAAATTATACATTTTTGTTGAAATATCATTCCATATTTTATCATCCTAAACTGAGTTCCACATACTAGTTCCCCATTCTTAATATCAAAAAAAAATTAAAAATAATTGCATCACACAACAAGTGCATCAACCAAGGATAAGTAACATCCAAATTTAAAAAAACATCATCAACAAAAATCCCACACTGGGAACATGTGTTTTCAACTTACATGGGATAGATACTCCCTTATGTGAGCTCTTGTTTATTTCCTTCCTCTTCCTAGTGCCATTTTCTCATTTCCCAAAAGGTATGAAAAATTTAAAAAAAGAAAAATGGGCTATAATAAAACATATTAATGTTTTTACCAGGGTTCCCCATAACGGTTCCCCATCCTAGTCAGTTACATGGAATCAAACATGAATCCCTATAATCCAAGAAATAACGCCTAGTAGTGATGGCCTAATATAAATCATGGGGACAATATACTCTATTTATTAGAGTTATAAAATAGTTCAAATATTACAAAAATAACTAAATGATATTAACCAATAACCTAAAACATAATATAATCAATAATAGACCAGAATCACCCGAGGAACCAAAATACAAAACAATAACCAATATAAATCCGTAAATTAGTCATTATGTTGTACATATTTATTTTCAAATGGAAAACTAAAAAATATAGACACCAATAACATCATGTTAGTCATGAAACCATGTCTAGTCCCCAACAATGATCCATCCCAGATAATCCATCTAATAAATGGGATCATTCTCATATCCAGCCGATTGAACATAATGTAAATTCATGTACCAATCAGAAATACCATGTAAGGAGTGAGTAAAACTCAAAAAGGAGACAACCATCAATACCTACTACAGTATTCATTCAAAAATTTCATTTGATGTTTGAAATTAATGAATTAAATTGCCTAATGTGAACATTTATCACATTTCATTAGTTTACAAATAACCACATAATTTATTTGGTTCATGATGACATCTATACTATAAATATATACTTCTAGTTGTCTGGGGTCTGAACTATTACCAATTTATATCACTTGTCACAATACCATGTTCATCATTTAAATTTTATATCAATTAATATCATGGAAAATTGAAACCATATAACAATTCCAATATTATTGTTATAAAACATCATCTATATCGCCCCATGAATATTTGGAGCATAAATTTGTGTCACACACCCCATGGGTACATGGATCATCAGTATTTAACCCATAAAATAATAATCAAATGCAGGTATTTGGGTATATAATATCATGTCTAGAAAACAAAGTTATTTTTAAAAATCAGTTCATTCCCTAAATTTAATTTCTAAATCAATCACATAAACCAAATGTATCATGTTTAATAACGATAATCATTTAATTAATCAATACATAAAGGTTTTTTCAAAAACCCCATACATTCCCTTAATCAATCAAATCATTATTCAATTAATCAATCACTTATATAACCCCATCAATTGACTAATTAGACAGTCCCATTAAATGACCAATTTCATAATACGATTATTCAATCAATTCCATAATCCAAAAATAAATTTATTCTAAAATACCATTAAATAATTAATTTCAAAATCTCATCAATTTTCTAATTATACCTTCCACTAATTGGAAAATTCTGTATCCCCATTATTCAATCAATTCCAAAATCGATTAATTTATTAAAAAAAATTGTTCGATTTTTTTATATATGAAATTACTAAAATTGAATTACATATTTCAAAATTAGATGCACATAATAAAAATATATACTCTGTTAATAGAATAATATACTACTGACATTTATTTATTTTATGGAGCCTCACCAACCATAATCCCAAAATTTAAGAAAAACATTCATATTATCAATGATTAATGAGATCTATATCCAAAACCATTACCATAAAAACAAAAGATTATGATATATTAAGATCATGATCTAGATCAATCTCCAATAGTTTAAAATATACGTTCAAAATATGGGAGAGATAATGGAAATGTTTAAAAACCTAATAGTGGTGAGAATTAAGTATTGGGAGTGTCTTGGATCTGTTAAATGGATAGTAGAATCACCATGTATGGAGTTTGAAAGCCCTTACAATCTATCCAAGAGACTCAAAAAAATATTTAAATCATCTATGGAAAATTGTAGCTCATTAGGGATATTATAGAGTGTTATAAGAATATTTTAATGATTTTTTTGGTGATTATTATTCGACATGTATTGTTTCATGTATGAGGTTCATCGTTTTCCAAAATCCTATGCCAAACCATGATCTTTATTATCTATTATACATTGTAACTACTAAGAGGGTAAATAGTTTTAAAAACCATCTACTAACATACAAGTCCCATCTTCAAAGGCTTTATGGATTTCTATGGTGGGGTACATGGTTTGGGGATACATTGAGACAATTGTGCACTGCCCATAACTCCACCAAGAATCTCTCATTTTACATTAAAACTCCCCAATGTAAAATACCAAACATT
Organism: Viscum album; assembly: GCA_963277665.1. NCBI lineage: Eukaryota > Viridiplantae > Streptophyta > Magnoliopsida > Santalales > Viscaceae > Viscum > Viscum album. The sequence goes on from OY728157.1 coordinate 202,279,141, forward strand.
ATATATTCAAAATATGGAATAAGTGTAGATGAATAAATAGAATGACTTAGATATTTAAAAGGTCAAGATCATACATGATCCTTTTATTTTTATGTTCAAAATATTAAGATCTATGTGGTTTCACACTATCATTGATGATTTTGAATATGTGGGACATTTCATTGATATTTTTTTGGATTATAATTGTTCTGAGTAGAGTAAAAAAATTTATGTGTAATTAATGATATACAATATTAAAATATGATTAATTTTATCTTTTCAAAAAACATTGATTAGTGTATTCCAATTCAGTTTAGAATTTTCATTCATAAAACAACATTAGTATGGGTTTTGGAATTTTTTGGGGATGAAAAGGATGGTGAGGAGGTTTGAAAAAGTCTAGAGAATGGTGGTTTTGTTTCCTAATCTATAGTCACCACCATGAACATGTTAGGATCCACAATGTTCTTATTTTTTATTGAATAGAGACTATAGTTTGTGTATATCTATTTGGTAACTAAGGATGTTAAACTATGTATTGTTTTGGATTTAGGTGTTTGTTTTATTTATGAAATACCCATAGATCATGTGATTCCATATATCCTCCTATAGATATTTCTACCATGATGAGTTTTTAGGAGTGTTAATTTTATAAAAAACAATTCCATTTTTCTCTCTAAATGGATCCATATTAAACTGCTCCTATGATCGAGGTTGATCAATGAATGTTTCAATAGTTTAGAAAAAAGTAACATCCTTTTCTCCCTGTATTATTCTTCCCCATCTCTAAATAAATAATTATTTAGATCATCTTCTTATTTATAATTATCCTTGAAAATTATTTATTCATCATGGTTGGTAGGTATTTTATAAAGTGATGGATCAAATTCATTGAGGAATGGTGGATTAATATAGTTCCTTATAATATAACTCATGGTATTATTTCACAAAAATTATAGATCTTGATAAATTAAATGGAATATGAGAGAAATCGATGTATTATTATTTATTTATTTTTCCATATAGGGTTCATGATTATTCCATAGGCAATATGTATTTGGTTGGTAATTATTATTGTCTTACAAGATCATTGTTTTATTTCTGGGTATTATTTCATCTAAGTTTAATTTGGGTGATTAAATATAATATTGTAATAATTATTAATTTATTTTTTCAATTACATGTAGATTTGTTTTCTTGAGAGGGCTTTTAATTTCACTTCACAGGTTTTGTTATGGATGTATATTGAATCACTTTAAGGGTTTACAAGATATCATGGGAGGTGGTGCACATAAAATGTATCCCATAAAACATTTAATTTTCCAAAATAATTATCTTCAAAGAATTTTTGTGTGATAAATATATTGTTTCACATGTTTCACGATGAATATACTAAAAAAATATTTTAATAAGAATAAATGGTTAAAAATGAATACCAAAAAATATCAATTGAATTAAAGAATATAAATTTAATGTGACAATTGGATGATATATATATATATATATAAGTAAATGTAAGCATGTATTATTATTCATCATTATAAATCTCTTTTTCCAGATTATGGAAAAGAATTATCATCATAAATGTTTTCCCTAGACCAATCCCAAGTTAAAAACCAATTAGTAAACCCTGATGGAAATCAAAAATATGAGATTTTAAAAATTATCAAATTCACGATGATTTCTATTTCATCTTTTTCACAAACAATCATAGACACCAATTCATATATTACAGTTGGTTCTTATACAAATGTTTTATAAGTATTTGTATATAGTGGTAAGAATCATATGGCCGTGTAATGTAATAATGGTTCTAAATAAATTCATTATTTTATTCATAATATTTATAAAGTAATTTTTAATTTTATTTTTTTTATTAATATTTTATTTATTTTTGACTAGAAAATAAGTAATCAATATAAAAAATTACCAGTCATTTAAATTTAGGATTATAAAAAATAAATTATCTAAAAATCATCATTTTCAATATATTAATTTTATATAAATAAATTGATAAAATTAGAATAATAATGTTCATAAAATTTATTTAAATAATATATATATATATATATCAATTAATTCTTACTCATGTAATTATTTATTAAATGTGTAGAAGTAGAATAATTTCATTTTATGCATAAAAAATAATTTCTATTAAAATGATTTTATCACACTATGTTTAATTATAATAAAATTAAAATCTTCACATCCAGAAGGATAATGGTGTAAAATGTATTTAATATATGAATGTAGTGTGAAAAATATAGCTAATATATTCCATTTGTTTCATAAAATTTTTTTTCCAAGTGAAAATATAGTCAAAATTCTTAATGTTAAACTGAGGTTAAATTATTGAATCAAGGGGTCATGACACTAAATATTAAAAAACAACATCAATATATGATTTTATGATGGGTATCCTAGAATTAAAAATGTATTTATCTCATTTATTAACATTTCTTTGAAATTCAATTGATTATGACATTGCTTTTTAAGATGAATGATATATTTGTGAAACTGTCACCTGTCTCACTTATAAATGGTCCTATTCACCACCCAACCTATACTCACATATAATGCCTATTATATTGGAAAATTACTACCAGAAACCATTCCAAATCCTCTTTAACATATCTTATATTTTATACTCACCCCATCAAAATCAATCTATTATCGATTACAAATTGGACTAAACATGGAAATCGAAAGAAGATGAAATTTCATTAACCTAGTTCTTTTTCATTATTCAACAACCTCAATATAATCTATTATATAAAATATTTTTTATATAAATAAGATTAATTAGAATACCAATATTCTTATATTAATGTAAAAACCCTTATATTCCTCATTACAACCATTACAAAATTTATATGTTTATAATGATATAGTGGGTTCACCTCCTCCATAATCTATGTAATTCCTTTTCCACCACAACATTACACAAATTATTGTAATAATGAAAAAAATTAATAAATATGATAAATATGAAATTATTATTATTATATAATAATTATTTATATGATATAATTATAAAATAACCAAAATTATCAAAAACTATCAAACATAAACACCTTTTAAAATCTAAAACATTTAATGTTAATTTATTGAGATGTTTTTCAATCGAGTTACTTGTATGATGTTAATATTTAAATAATGATTATTTTTTAAAAGTTTTTATATTTATTTTTAAATCAATAAAAATATATCCTTAATGGTTACCCTTCTTATAATGGAAATGAGAGAAGGGGAATATTGATCATTTGAATCCCACCTCTAGTATGTCTTATGTTACCAAATATCACAAGTGTCATATCATACATAAAAATTTGAGGCACTATCCTCTAAGAGAAAGAATACAATGAAAAAGATATGAAATATAGTTTATTGAATTTATACTCATAATTATTATATAATCTCATGTGCATACATATAATATCATTCAAGACTAAAACCACTAGAATTGAAAATACAAATTATAAAAAATTTAAAAATTGATGTCAAAAAATACTCTCGAAATACCATAGAACTGAAATATACATCACAATATCAAACCATATTATACATAACAACAATGTATTTGTCTAAATTTGGTGTGAGAATAATTGTAAATTTAGTGTGATCCTTCCAAGAGATTCTTGGGAAAATGACAATGAAATCATGATACAACCAAGTGAAAAATAATAACCTGAACTCATAACCTAAAGATGTATACTATGTTTATAGCCTATAAAATAGTCATCTCACCCAATTTTTCTCATATATGAGATTTATTGTATAATAATAATTAAAAGAGGAAACATTCTCCCACTTCTAAACAATTTTTCTTTTTATGCCCCAATGTTGTACAAATATCCCTTAAAAATTAATACATATTAAAAAAATACATGGACAATGTACCAAAATACGCACCTAATAAATAACATAATCAAATCACCCCATATTAAATGAATATAATTTAAAAAATTATTTCATAGTATCCAGAATATATTATATGACTTATATTACAAATCAGGTATATTACATCAACCCATCAAAACCCCTACACCATTTTAGGTACCACGAACCATCATAGCCAATAAATTTCATTCTTATTATATTGCATTGGATATTATATCTAAAGATTAATGTGTCTAAAATAATTACAAGATAATACACTCTTCTACACATATAGATATATAGGGAATCTTACAGTAGCGAATACTAGTACATAATAAAACTAATATAAGAGTGTATGACCAAATGGGATAGTAATTCATATATCCTCACACACATAGATGATAACAATCATATTCAACATGGTGGGGTAGAATTTTAAATTAAAAATCATAAAATATATAAAAAATCACACAACCACATTATAAAATATCCTAGTACTAGAATCAACTAAAGTTAATTTCTCTCTTACATCTATCTTCCAAAACACGATACTATGTATCCTATACAAACATAATAATTTGTTGATATTATGTTTTTTCAATATTTTATTATTATATCTCACATATTTGTAATAAAATAATTATTCATTAATTAAAATTATTGAAATTACATTTCATTAGAAATTCATTTAACATACATTCCTTCTTCGAATAAGCAAGACTTTGTCCATCAATTCACTTCGCCAACTCATCTGAATTTCATAATTCACCAACCCCATTCAATAAAAAATACCAAAAATTCTTAAAAATCTATAATTCAATTTTCTCTTGGAAAACAACCAACACTACTATGTAATAGAGAGATGAATTCAAGCATAACAATATGATTGAAATTGTGGGTAATTGAAAGTATTTAAACCCATAACCTATCCATAAAAACATAAATATAATCTATTCCATGAAATAAATTCAATGTTCAACACACCAATAGTAAATATTAGATTCGTCCAATTTAATCATCTTGGTTCCATCCTTGACACATCATTCAAATAACCATGGATATCCCTATCACATTAGGGAACTGCTACCAAACCTCAGGCCTCCATTCCAATTTCAAATGAACCATCTCTAAATCACATAACATCAAAAGAAAGATATTAAGATAACATATATAATTATGGAAAATAAAGAATATTTAATTAGAAATTCAAGTGAGTAGGGAATTCATGCATCACATGAAAATGAGCTCTCACGGGCCAATACAAGGAATCATTCTTTAATAAAAATGATAAATGTCATCATCTAGTGAAATATTTATCAATAAAAATGTTTTATTGTATCATGAATTAACTCATTATTTATCAAATTATCCATCTATTTGTATCCTAATGCATCCACTATAACATTAAATCAATATTTACCAATGTGTTCTATCAAACATAAATATCTTGATTCATTAATCTACATTGAACAACAATTAATTATCATGGAATTATTCATCATAATGATTAATTATAGATCATGGTTATTTAAGAGATTATATTTACACATTTATTAAATTATATAGTTATTCATGAACACTATAATTAAATTGAATTTACAAAAAATATATATGAAATAATATATTTATTAATCATTCATCTCCATTATGTTTACAATCCATTTATGTAATTGATGATTTATATTCAGTTACAATTCCTTAATTATAATAATTATATTACATGAATAATTTCTTAATGAAATTTAATTTATAGACAACACACTATCTTGAAAAACAAAATGAATAATTTTATCATAGTGGAAATAATTATTAATTGATAATTGAACATTTTAAAAATTAGTCCATGTTAATTTTTATTTGGTTAAATAAAAAATTAATTAAAGGACTATCAAATGATTAATTAATTATTTCACATAAATAAGAATTCTATAAAATGAATCCAATTCCAAAAAGGAATTACTGATATTCAGGTGAGAACATAACAATGTCATGGATCTCTCATCACCACTCTTATAATAAATTACATAATGTTAAATTTATTAAACCAAAAAAAACAACAAAAAACCATGATAAATATAACATATTTATGTAAAGAAACCTACATAACAATGTGGAATGAGAAAATATTAAAATTGATCAATCCAATGTGAAAATCAAAGATAAACGATGTATAATGTACATCAGATTTTTGATGATTGAACACAATAATATAGGAAAAATCCTTATAAAAATTTAGATTCAAAACCATCATAATAATGTAATTGAAATTCAGAATCTTTTGGAATGTGTGGTTAAAATATAGGTAAATATATGATTAGTAAATTTATAGGTTGCTAGAGTTTTTAAATACAATAATAAATCCCCTAAGAACATGTCGTAACACTCATAGAAAGATGTTGTAAAATTACCTTTCCCATTGTACAATGTTGCAACCACCCTTTTTAAAATGGAATTACAAAATCCACCAACCCACCATGGTTCTATACTAGTATAATATAGATGGATGGATATGATGAAAACTACCTCAATATCACAACACCCACTTTTCTGTCAATGATGGTATGTTGCAACTAAACCACTATGGAAAAATTAACCCTAATTTTGATGTACAATCAAAATAATCTATATAATATTGTATTTTGTAGATTTTATGCCATGGTACATTAATTATAGATTTAGTAGAGTATTATATAGGAAATATGGATAACCCATCAGGTCCATACGTCATTCCCTTACTCTATGGCATAGGCAATTGTTCAATTATTTAGAAATTCAAGTGGCTCTATTACCCCTATCTACTCTTAAATACCTTTTAACCTATTTATGGTGACTCAAACCACTTATAAACATAATATAATGGATGATTTTATTTGGGAACTTTCATAAGTTACATCTTAGACAATTATGTTCTCTAAAATATTCAAAAATTATCCCAAAAATGATGAAAAAATTGTTTTTATGAAAAATTACCCAATGAGATACCTCTCAATAGTATATTCTGCATAAGAACAAAACTAACTCACAACATCGAAAAAATAACGATAGCATGTAACATATTTATAATATAATCTATTGAAATATGACACATCAAATAAATATGTAAGGGAATACCAATCCCATGAATCAACTTCTCTTAGTGGTTCTAGATCTTCATAAACAGGTATAGAAATGTTTTATAACAAATAATATTGATATATCATAAATAAATTATGAGATATTCAGCATGAATTAATTTAAAAAACTATTATATTTTAAGAAATGTGTATATAACTCATCTAATATGGGAATGGTTTCTAATATTCCAGGGCACAGACATAATCCCAGATCAACAAAAGCCCATATATCTGTGGAGAAATCTAGCACCTAAGTACAATTTTTCTTTCACAATTCGGTTTCACCATCAAGATAACATGATCTCTTAATTTGGAAATCATATTACTCTTCTTATGATCAACATAATACTTATGATGCTCCTACGCTGTCATCATCCTATTATAAATTAGCTAAAAAAATTGGTCTACTTATATACCCACTTTTGAAGGATAATTTTTGAATTTAGTACACAAATTTAGATCAACTATGAATGGAAAGGATGATTTTATTTGTCCTCAAACTATTTCCTAAAAATGGTGTTTTGGTAAATTTTACTATAATAAAACTCACCCGATTGATTGTTCTTTAACCACAATCCTCCAAAATCAAGGAAATATGATCAAAAAATATCTTCTAAGAGACTTTATAGTCCTCTCATCCTAACCATCCATTTGAAGATGAAAATAATTTACGAGAAATAACTGAGATCCAAAATAATTTTTGATACCTCTCCAAACTAAATAGGTGAGTTGGTATCATGATCATAGATGATTATCCTCAGGACACCATTGAGGCCCACCACCACCTCCATGAAATTCTTAAAAAAATATCACTGATCTCGAACAGCAGTCATAATTAAATTGGATAATATTGTCAAATAATCCATTATCAACCATATAAACTAATATCCTTGCTATTAATTGAAAAATGTGAACAATTTACATCAATATGACCTCCCAAATACACTAGGGGACATATAATAACTTTATAAATCCACAATTAATTCAATTATATAATTTTTCATTCTGGAGGACCATACAGACGAAAAAAACACTTCAACTAAACGCTTCATCCTAGGCTATATAAAAATTCATATTAATGCTCATAAAATTATTATTACAAAATGATATACAAAAAAGGGTGATATTTTGATATTCTGGAGAACTATAACACACATCACTGATGGGATGAAATGGTACCCCTAGAAAAACAGAAGGTGTTGATCATCCTCAAACTAAACATCGGGGGTATAAAAAACATGTACTCTCAAGACATATGCCACAAGATTGTTTAATATCTTGAAACATCACTGATATCCCTTTATCCACTCACTAAAAACATATAGATTCATACATGAAATCACTACATGAATTCTTACATTTTACATATTCTAATACATCCCCTTTTCTCACATATAAAAAATATCAAATTTTTTATAATAAAATAATTCCATACTATCTCAATAATAGATGTTAAGGTTGTGCGTGGAGAAGGAATATCTCATGATCTTGTGATTTGGTAAAAACCAAAAAACACCAACTATTGAGGCAATGATTCTACATCATTAATTAACAGATATTAACTACTTCCAGATCATGAAAGGATTAGTTACTCCCATGAGTATGTTACTAGTGATACCCCTAATATATAAATGTTATATTATTCACAAATACACTAACAAATCCATGATTTGTATCAACCAAGAACCCCCCCACTAAACTCCCCTTTTATATGAAGAATAACATGATCACTAAAAACACTCCCCTTACGTTGGATAATATTATTTAAACAATTTTTGTTTTACTAGAGTTCCTAATCCTTTTCAAACAAATATAATAGTGGTGTCACTACCTGATTAATGTCACATATAAAAAATACTATAAGAGATTTCACTATTGAGATAACTCCAATAATATACTATCGTTGTGGTGGATTCCCATGAAAAAACTAACTAATTATTTTAAGGATCCATAGATACTCCATTAAATAACATGAAATTCCCAAGAGAAAAAAATTTAATGCCTATGATTTAAACTTCAAAAACATCCAGAAAAACTCTTGATGAATCGGATCTCCTAAAATGTCATTTACATTCTAATTATTCGTATCAATAAATGACTATTATTAAAGTTTTTACACTATGAAAAAAGATTTAACCTATCCAAAAAATCGTTGAACACCAAATTTATTTAAACAATACACACAAAAATTTATTATTTATATTAAAAATATTGGTAATGATCTTCTATATCCCCTGATAGGATACCAAATTATGTTTTTGTGCATTCCCTTCCATCTTATACACATAACGATATGATTAAAAATCTATATAGGATAATAGACTCTCCTATTTTATCAAATTGGATAGTTATTTAATCCAATGAAAATAGTTTATTTAATTCACAATCACCACATTCATGTAACAATAATCAAAATAAGAAATAAAATAATCCATCCTTATTCAAGAAATAAACTAGTTCCTACTAATGTAACACACTCTTCTGAACAACACATCACTGTAATAAATCATTAATCTATACTATGAACTGTCGCAACACGTGTGATACCATCCTATAATGATATATTTTGATATTAAAAATCGAATATATATATATATATAGATACTATATACCAAACTTGATATATCATACACTGGGTAATTCCAGTACCACCATAAGAAATACATATGTTACTCTATCACATACTAAGGAAAAACTAATGACTTATCCTATGATGAATTTCGTATCAACTTCTCTAATAATGAAGACAATAGAAAAATTATTACTAACTTCTCAAAGGGTATATATCACCAAAAAATAGTAAGTGCTCTCAATCAAATTAATCAAACAAAAACATTCTCTGGATTCAATTCATAATGTTATAGAATTATTACATCTATTCCATACAATGTTTGATTTTATAAAGTTATATTTGTATATATTGGAAGTATCCCAAAGTGTGGATCTTCCCTATGAAAATCTCAGAATTTCCCGATACTATACCCATCTATATTTGACACTAAAAAATATATTCAAATATAATAAAAGTGGATACATATTTACCTAATTCCCAAATTCATGGGCTGGGGAAGATGATATAAATTATTGTGTCCCTCGTTAAATAAAAAACCTTGAAACCATGTCAAAAATAAAAAAATGGTAGATTTTAAATTTTCGTATTGCCCAGTGTTAAAAATGATTGAGAATTTAGTCGACCATGTCTTACTCCATGACCTCTCAAACACTAATGAATACCCCCTCTACATCCAAAATGTTTTATATGATGATGAGTATGATAATTGAACACTCCTCAACATGATGCATCAACTCTCTACCAATTATAATATTTATCTCTCGACTGGTACATCCTTAGAAGAAACTATCACAATGTATGATCTTGAAACAAAACAGCTAAAAACACTAAAATATTATTATTCAGAAAATCTCCCACATCTAATTCACTTGGACTCCACATGAAAAATGTGTCTATAAGCTTGGCATTGTACTCAGAGCCAAATCCTAAAAAAATTAGATGATGAATGATGGGACCTACATATTAATGAGTAAAATCTATTCTTTCTTATATATAGGAATTCTAATATAATAACTATGACACATAAGGAATCTTAATAAACCCCCTTTTAAGAATATCATATTCTTCTTAGAACCCTCTCAACAAACATTATCTCACAATAACTATGAGATATTATAGAAACACTATTGTAATTTCCTAATTTCACATAAATACATGAAAATACAATTTAATGTGACTCATCCAATACTCATAATATTCTAAAAGGTCTGAAAAAAATTGATAACTATCCTAAAATGGATTCCAAAATACTACAAACAAGATCATCCCTGTCAAAGGGTGATAAATTTCATGTGACGAGATATAAAGATCCTGATCCTAGTTTCCCAGAGCCAATTACTTACATTATTAAATTATAATAATAAAGATGTAAGTCATATCCCAATGGAAAAAAGAGATTTTTGGTTTTGGAAACCCAGATACTAAAATAATCATTAAATTAATAGATGAAATGAAAAAATATATAAAAATAATTTCAAAACACTCATAAATTCTATGATTATACTAGATAGTCATTCATAATATACAATAGTGTATCTTGGGGAAAAATAAAACATTTGAAATGTGTGAGATGAGATAAAAATAATGGTCGTCGAATACCGTAGAAGCTAATATAGACAATAAGGCATAGTGAAGGACTAAAAACAGTTACCATTAGAAAATAATCATGATAATATTATATCATGAATAAATGGTAGATAAATCATTCAATAAAAATTAATCACATGAGAATGAGAAAAAATTAATATTCTACTATGAGAATATTCAATTGGATAATCAATTACCAATTTCATAATGAGAGAAACAATATGTTGGACCTCATAAACATACATTTGAGGGTTCATCTAAGATACCTGATAATAAATGTTCTGAGCCTTAGCAAAAAACCATTTCTATTTAGTATCATGAGACCTGGTGATGCTTCGATGGGTTAGAGTGGGCACCAGATATCACTTAATAGGACTAATTTATTCCAATTATGAATGGGGTTAAAATTAAACATCATATACATATGAAGTATAATGAAATGTCCACAATTTGTTAACATAATAACAATATATTTTGGGTAGTATAGGTAGTTGTATCAAGAGAGAACATCCATAGTCAAAATTATTTTAAACAATTTAATAAAATTTTATAAATTAATATTTTAAGAGATAAATATTCATAAATCATAATATTAAATATTTGTTCATAAATATATGAAATTATTTCAATGAAATCATCAAATAAATTCTTGAGATAAATACATATTTGACTTTTTAAAGAAGAGTTATTTTGAAAAATCATTTGTATTTTTAATAATTTTTTGTATAAAACCAAAACCTAAGCAATAAATTTTACAATAAAAACAAGTGATTTTTTAAAATTATTGGTGTCTAAAAATATATTATTAATGTTACTTGCTAATTAGTTTGAAATCGAAAAATTTCTTTAATCAAGACTACTTATTGGGAATATTTGAGAAGAAAACCATGAAAAATATGTATTTACCGATAGAAGAATGGTGAAATGTTATTGATATATTTTTTAGGAACATTTATATGGAAATATGACTATGAATTTTAAAATAATTAATATATTTAATTAACTAATTCTGTAAAAAGTATAACTCGATTAAAAGTGGAGGATCTGGAAGGAACCCATATCTTATGTCTAAATGTGTTCTGCACATGATCGGAATGTAAAGGATAATGAAATTAGATTCATTAATAATTCAATTAATAAGTTTTTATACTTTTATTTGATTGATTATAATGTTTTTATTATAATATGTAGTATTTTAGATGAGTTTTAAGATATAATTTTATCAATTTGGAGCATAATTTCCTTGGTTTTCATGATCAGTTTACATTTCCATGAGAATGGAAATTCATGTAAAACGGGAATAAAAATAAATATTATAAATTATATGTTCTTACTGACAATAAAAAACATCAAATGGTTATTTAATTAATTTAGTTATTTTGGGTGATTATGAATCATTGCACAAGACATTAGTGATAATCATTTAGATTATTTTGGTAGATTATCGATAATCATAGAGTAGTTTTGTTTTATTAATTAAGATAAAGTGTATAGAATATTTCTATATTATTAAATTCCTAAAATACATATATTATTATTCTTTAACCCTAAAAATGGTTTCATTACCATCCCTGATGCTTTTAATGTAAAATTAAAATGCATCAACCATGATGTCTATAAATTATCACATCACGAACAGTTTATTCATTTATAAAATTTAAGAAAGAAAAAAAAATGTTTGATGATAGTTTCTAAATTAACATAATATAATTATAGTATATAAATGATACTACATTTTTCATGTATTTTTGGATAGGGTATGTGAGATAATGATACGAAGATCAAAGTAATTGAAAATAAAATAATTGAAAAGAAAGAGGTCTTCATCCTCTTGAATTATCCTCATTTAGAACCTCTTTAAGGGGATTAGTTTTTTTTGTATTTTGTTCAAGAAAAAGGACCTTAGATTAATTATAGTATCTTGAGAGGATTATTGGGAATAAAATTGAAATTTATATAAAAGTGAATTGTGTGATAAAATAAGGGGGTGAGGGGTGGTATTTATAGTGCGGGAGAGGGGTATTTTTTCATTATTTTATTCAATAGTTTTTTATTCTGTCTCTATACTATGTGGTATTAGATAATTTTCACTGAATATATTAAAAAATTTAAATGGATTTCATGAATATAGTTCTTTAATCATACATGATTATAGAAATATTTATATTGTAAAAACAATATTTTAATATTCACTAAAAATTTTACTATTTAAAAAAATCACCATAATGGATTTTTAGCTATAAAATTTTATATTTAACTCAATTTTACGTAAAAAAATTTATACGTATTAGAAATGTAAATTTTAAATTAAAAAATAAAAATTCTAGAATTATAACTGGTTTTATAACAATTTAAAATATCAATTAAAATATAATTGAATTATTTTAAAATCAAAAAACAAATCAAAAATGTTTATTTTAGATTTCGTTTTAGGAAGATATTTTTTTATATTTGTTATACTAGTTATAAAATTATAATTCAATACTGTTGAAATATAAAATTAAAAACACTTGATAAAAAATAAATATTTATTTACTTATACTATGATATAATTATATCATAATTTAATTAGGAGAAAGCCTTAATTTTAAATAAATATTTATGGGTGATGTTACTAAAAATATTACAAGATTTCTATTGATAATAGTATAAATAATAATCCAATGGTCATGTTACTATTTCATCAGTATAAGTTCCTAAACTTATTAAATCCGCATTATTTCATTAATTGTTTATTTATCATTTTTTTATTATATTCTCAATGTGATTTTATTTAATATATATGATCTAAAATAAGTATAATAAGGTAAATTTCAATGAGTTGTTCATTACATTCTATCCACCAAAAAATATGTGTTCCTATAAATTAATAGAATATAACCTCAACGAAACATCCTCTTCAAATTTTTGATTGTTCAAACATACCGTTATTAGGTGAGTCTTATGATTCCTCAACACTAGTTTGTTACTGTCTAAAATCCTAATAATCTTTTCACAGTATGATAAATTAGGATCCAAAATTATTCTACCAGAAGTGGGGACATGTGTTTTTTCTTGAATGTACATACATAATAAAGGTATTTGGATCACATTCTATTCATTATAAAGGTCGTGTGATATTTATAAATGATAAGACATAGATCAAACTTCATTAGTATTTTAAAAGGTGCAATGTACTTAGGGCTTATTTTCCATTTCATTCCAAATACAATAACACACTTACTAAGAGATACAAATTGAATAACATGATCTCCCACTTGAAATATGAAATATTTCTATCAGTTACTAGAACAACACTTTTAACTATGTTTCATTACATTCATATGTATTTGAATAGTCTTTAAATTTTCCCTCGTTTTCTAAACAACATCTAGACCCACAATATTAAATTGACTAATATCTTCCTAATAGGTTAGTGTATGACATCTCCTTCCATAGAATGATTCATATATATCCCTTTGAATACCTGAATAGAAACTATTATTTTCATTAAATTATAATAACGGAAAATAATGATCCCATATACATTGAATGTTGAGGGTGGATTATCTCAAAATTTTCTATAATTTTTTAATTTTCCATTATGACTATGCATATGATTGATTTTGATATGCAGTTCACAAATGAAACTGTGTATTCAATGATTTCCAAACTCTTTCCGGAATTTTTTATTTAAATCATGAATAATGGTACGAAAAAATAGAAAGTGGATCTCTATATTGTCTTATAACATCATTAATATTTATTAATGTATGGTTCTCTAATGGTAAATCCTCACCCATAGTAAGGAAATCAGTATATTTGTTATTTTGATCCACAATTAACAATATTGCATCATTAATTCTTGGTGTTTTGGTAATATAGTGACAAAATACCATTTAATTCATCAAAATTACATAAAAGAATATACATAGGTTTAATACATCTTCTATGAGGTTTTTTTAAATCCCTCACCAATTGAATAAAAAATCATCTTGATATATAATATGTAATTTCATACATCATATTATACGACTAGAAATGTTCCATCAAATCACTATACAACTAAGAGAAACAAAGATGTATAAAGAAATTTCATAAATGAGCATCATCCAATAAATCCATTTTTTAACATTGTTATAGAAAAAAAACATTTCCCAAATTTAATAATTCAATTCTCATATGTGTATCCTTCCAATTTTTTATTTTTAAGAACTTTAATTTTCATTTGAAAATTTTCATCCTCAGAATGAGAAATTTTAATCATGTCAAGTAATGATGGTTGGGAAACCAATTGAAAATGTAATGGGGTTTCACATTCCCTGATAATTGCATTTTTTATATTTTCTATATCAATTTACACATGATCCTTGTGAATCATAAATTTGTTTATGACTCCATGATCCTTTCATCCCAATGAATCTGACGTGTTTTTCACCATCCAATGGTGGTTGTGTGTTGAATAATCATAGTCTTTGAGTAGATAGGTCAATATCCATTTCCTCCTGTTATGTTCATTTAATGACATTATATATCAAAAAAAAAATTTATTTTTATATATTTTATATATTTCACCATAGAGATAATATCACAATATTTGGATAGATAATATTATAGTTGCGAACTCAATATCATGAGTTGGATTGTTCTGTGAATGATTTTTTAACTGACTTATTGAATTGGAATTAATTATATCATTATTCTTAAGGGCACATCCTAGTTATTTCATTCATGAATCATGATAAATGACAAATACAACATTTATTGAAGGTAGCGTCAATATAAAATAATTAACTAATTGCTTATACAATTCTTCAAAACATTCATTACATTATTTTTTCCATATAAACATAACCCTTTTACGAGTATGTGTGGTTAATGGGAAAAATAATAGATAAAAAATCTATGAAAAATGTTGATGGTATCCTTCTAAACCAATAAAACTATATAACTCTATTATGTTCATTGGTGTAAGAAATTCATGAACCATCATTTTATTCGAAGGATTAATTGTGATTATATCTTTAGAGGTGATATGGATAAGAAAAGAAACTATTTGAAGACATAGGTCACAGTTGTTATACATTACATATAACTCCTTTCACCTAAGAGACTCTTCATCGACCCACAAGTTGTTCTCATGTCCCTCATAGATTTTGGAATATATCAAGATATCATCAGTAAATACCACTGATAAATCATCATGATATTCCTTGAACACTATTTAAATTTGATCCATAAAAATAATAGGTTGTATTATTTAGTTCAAATGGAATTAACATGGTATTTTAATTTTGATACATAATTCAAAATTTTATCTTTGGAATATCTTCACACAATATTGATGATATCAATATTTGAGGGAAAACATTAAAAAATATTCATAGCTATTATGTTGATGAATTAAATCTTTATTTCAAGGAAGATGATTTTTTTCATTATTTTAATAACATTGGTTAATCTATAATAAATTCATAGCCTGATGGATCAATATTTCTTCATGTACAAGAGAATATGGGCTCCCTATGTAGAGTCACTAGGGAGAATAACTCCAGTAGCTCTCAATTCATATAGTCCCTTATTTATATATACTAATTCTATAGTGTCTATAATATAAAGAGTTATTGATGTTGGTCTTTAACCTCAAACTAAATCTATATAGAGAACTCGAGTTCCCAATCTAGTGATTTTCCTTGTAAATCCTCCAAAAATACTTCAATATATTATTTAACAACACTTACATCTTCAATTTGATGATTTATTTCCCCATCCATAGATGGTGTTTTCTCTTCCTCCCCCATGAATTTCATTTATGAGAGATAATAGAGGAATATCATTATATGAATTAGATTATTGGATTTATAATCTAATGATATGGAATTATGTATCTTCCTCACCAATAATAATTACCTTCCTTGTGAAATATATTTTAACATTAAATTTTAAAATCCATTATAAACTAAAAATTATTTAAAATTAAATAATAGGTATAATGATAAGCTCAACAACTGAATCATATTTATGTGTAATAATTGGGACATACTGAAACATCCTTTTTGAAATGATTATTACTTTATGGTTTTTGAATTAATATTCATTTATTAAATAAAATGAGAAATGTTTAATTGCCTTGAAAAACTGAGAAGATATAAAATAATGTAATGATCCAGAATCAAATAAAGCAATGAATACATTTTGGGAAATGATTATTGTACATGCCTCTATATCATTAGGAACATAAACCACATCATTGTTATTGCGTATAATATTCCTTTATACATATTAATTTTCCACAAAAATCTTCCTCGATGCTTAGTATAATCATTTAAATAATGTACAATCACCGAAAAATTGTATAGTTAAAAATTTGTTGTTTATTTCTGTCAGTTTCAATCATGGTCTTAGTAACCTTTTATCTACACACATATAACTTACTACATATCATTTGAAGGTGGTACAAAGGTGTTTCCTTAAACATGGACTATACATTAGAAAATTTCTTTTTTATTCTACCCTTTATCCATTATTTTATATGCCACCCTCTTATTCCTCTGATTACTGTTAAATTATTATACCGTAGAGAATTATTTCTCCTCCTTTATTGAATATGGTACTAAAATTTTTTTTAGTATTAATTTTGGGAGACAATTTCTATATAGAGGAATGGTTTTAATATAAATATTAATTGATCAATCATTCTGAATGAATTACATATGTAGGTTTCAGAGTGCATTGATAACCTAGTAAAATAGGCTTCATACATCTCATTGTTTTTATCCTCTTTATCTTTTGACTAAATAATTTCTTCTTTATATGCTCTCTCTATTCGTGAGTGTAATATTTCTTGGGTAAAATTTCCCTAAAATCCATCCATTATATATTTTCAATTTCTTCATCCATTTTTCATGAATCAAAAACCAACATTTATCATCATCTCATTGATATGATAAAATACATTGATAACCTTATTCCTTTCAATACATCACCAAGAGGTAAATATATTATCTAAGAAACATATAGACTACTCCTCATAAAATGGTATTTTAGTCCAATTGAATGATTGAGGTTGTTGTCAAATAATCTGGTATAGCATTTATCTACTATGTGGGGGATTATGATAATCTATTTGGGTAAAGTTATTATTCAAATTTTGAGTTAGATCTCATAAAATAGTAATAAGTTTTTCATCACTAGTCATATCTATAGTACCAATATCATTGTCATTTATATGTGTTCGATACCTATATGAGATACATGAGTTGATACTATTTATATTCCTTCAACTATTCACCATTTCTAAATAATAGAATACCCTAAATTAGGGTTTTAATTATAATTCATAATTTCAGAATGAAAATATAGAATATAATTTTTCAATTTCATTATTTCTAATCTCATAATCATAAATATGGTTTCATTGGGACATCATTAATATTGAATCCCTCGTAATGGTTTGTAATATTTGTTGAATTATCCTTTACGTATCCCCTAAGAGATTCAATCTATGAACTTACTAAGGCCCATTGTTGTATACTTGGATTCCCCGAGTCAGGTTTGAGATAATGTGTCGTTGTTTTTCCCCTTGGTATATTTTATTAAAACCATGTCCACTAATATTATCCAGACATGGATGTAATTCTAAGAAAAAACTCATAATTTCTATGATACCAAAATTCTTGGATCTTTTTTATATTCTTATCCCTAATATATATCTAAGGGTTATGTTTGAAATTATATGTTATTTAATTCTAGTTTCCATGGATTCTACAAATGATCCTCTAATACCGATGTTAAATACAGTGACTCAATTTTCCCAGATACGATTCCATGAATTATTACACTATTATAATAAATAATGAATTTGCAAACCATATGAATGAATAGTTTATTATCATTGTAAAAATAGATAGAAAAATAAGTTTTACATTAGAAATTTAATTTAAATACAATATAAAAACTCCATTGGAATCTCCCATACACTTTTAGATTATATCTACAAGTAATTTATAAAGTAGATATTCACATCCAATGGAAAAACAAAACATAAGAAATGGGGTGACCTTCGATACTCAGTAATATTATGTAATATTAAATAATATTATATTTAATATATGTCACAATGAATGACTAAACACACATTCCATTAGTACACAGTATAAAGCATGTTATAGAAAGATTAAATGCTCAGTAAATAATGCAATAAAAATTTTATCATGATGAAGAAGCATAACAATGAATATTCTATTAGTTGAATATTAACATAGATTATTAACTAATAATATCATAGTAATGGAATTGAAATGTCTAACTTCATAACGATTCCATTGAGGCCTTATATATGACACCAAGTAATAAATTATTAAGGCCTCATCCAAAATCCATTACTATTTCATGTCATGAGACCTACTAATGTATTGAGAGGCTACAATGATCACCATACATCTCATACTAAGTAAAATTCATTCGTCATTGGCATGGGGATAAAAATAAATTGCATATAAATTTGAAATGTAAATAAGTATCCAAAATCTAAATATATAATCACCAACCATTCAGAGTACTATGGTGAATCGTATCAAGATTAAACATCTACAGCTCAACTAATCATAAAAAAAATTAATAAAATACAGTAGATTCAAAATAAGAGATAAAAACTAATATATAATAATATTTAATATATTTTTTAAATAAATGAAAAGACATTAATAATATCATCGATAAATTCTATGTGAAATCCATTTTTTACATTACAAAGAAGAGTTCTTTTGAAAAAAATCATTTTTTGATTTTTCATAATTTTTTGTATATAAAATGAAATTAAAAAAAATTTACATGAAAAAATATATATTTATGAAAATTAGTAGGTTATTATAATATATTATTGATGGTACTTGAAAATATGATGGAAATCAAGAATTTAAATTTAATTGGGCATGCATATAGAGATTAATTGAGAAGGGAAGATTGTAAATCATGTATTTTACTATAAAGGAATGAATACATGATATAAATAAATTAATTAGGAACATATACACATATTCCAGTATTATTATATAATATCAATGAGTATTTTAATTTCTGTTATGTGGTAGAAAGCATAACACGTAAGAAAATGGATTTTTGGGAAGAAAACCTTATATTATATCTAAAAGTGACGTGCAATTGATCATAAATTTTTGGAAATTAAAATTAGAATAATTAAGAAATAATTATAGAACATTTTATACATTAATTTTATTTTTTATTATTTTATTATGTTTTTATATGATCGTTTTTATGATTTATATGATATAATTATATCAATTGGGAGCATTTGATTCCTTGAACTTCATGATTAGTTTACTAATAATTTAGTATGGAGGATCATGTAAAATTGGAATAGATATATAGAATTGAATTAGTATATTATTAATGAAAATATAGAATATTAAATGTTTATATTTTATATATGATTATTGGGGGTGAGAATGAATCATTTTACAAGATGTTAGTGAAAATCATTTATATTATTTATGCAGTTTTTTATCGTCAGAAACTAGTTTTTTTATTAATTAACATCATTTGTATATATGATTTTCAGAACATTAATTTATATATAATATATATATTTTAATTATATTAACCATAAAATTGGTTTTATGAATATACATAAAGGCGTTAATTAAATATTAAAAAGAATTATCCATGATGTTGTTAAAATAACCCATCACTGGTGGTTTTTTCATTTGTTGAATAAAAGAGAGAAACAGAGAGAGAGAGAAATTATTCTGAAGATGGATATTCCAAGAAAATTATATAATTATTACATATAAATATTTCGTGATTTTTCCTATAACGTTGGATAGGGTGTGTGAGATAGATAAGTAAAATAATCAAATTGAATATAAAATTAAATTACAAAAGGTGATATTTACCACTTAAATTATTCTCAGTGAAAACATTTTTAGGTGGATTGGATTTGGAATTTATTTTATTAAAGGATAAAAGATGTTGGTTATGGTCATTGGAATAAGAATGTGTCGAAATATGACATGGATAAATTATTGAAGGTGTTATAAGAAGAGGTTTTGAGGGTTGTCTTTATAATGGAGACAAAGGGTGTTTTATAACTATTTTATTGACTACCTTATTAATTTTACTAAATACTATGAATTATTTGGGTTTTATAACAAAAAATACTAAAATAATTAATAGAAGTATTATATTATTGTTCAGACACCAGATATGACTCATTTTATAGTGTATTTTATATTCTAATGCATTGATACTAGAAATTATCATTTTTTACAATTCAACAAAAAACCAGGTATTTTAGAAAAAATATAAAAAAATTAACCACAACAATTTCATGACATATATAATTTAAAAAACTCTATTTTATGAAAATATTTTTCTTAAAATGAAAATTGAATTTTTAATGAAAAAAATACAAAAACTAAAAATTAGGGCTTATTTTATAAAACTTTGAAAAACTAAATAAGGTAGCATAAAAATAATCATAAAACAATATGACTTAAAATATTCCTTTATGAGATAATTTTAATAAGCTTATTAATATATTAAATCGTTTAATTAGTTTTAATTTTTTAATAAATATTTAGGCCTTACAAAAATACCAAATATTCGTCAATAAATTTTAAAATATTTATTTACATATACAATGATATATTTATATCATACATTCAATTATTATATGCCTAAATTATAATAATACTGTCATGGTTGAGTTTACTATTCATTTTTTTGTTTTATGATTCATCAAAATATATTACTATTCATATGGTCCAATTACTTATTCATTGGTATGGAGTCTTAAACATATAGAAGATATCTTATTTCATTAATTATTGATTTGTAAAGTCTTTTTTGTATTATATAAGTGTTTTTATGTTATTTATACTATATGAAAACATTATAAGTAGATAAATTTCATTGATTTAATTTTAGGTCATTACTGTATATGTGTTGATAGGAATGGAAAAAATTATTCTTACATATAACCTCTAAACATCTGCCCTGAGATCACTGAATCTGTTTGATCATTTGGGAACATGACCAAACACAACCTCAATACTCATGGAATTATCCTCATAAAAAAAAGTTCCCCATGTTATCCCATATCGAACCGAATGAAATATCCTACTCCTATAACATGTCATCTACGACTGAATCTGAAATAGGAAAATCATAGATCAACAAAATCCATAATAGTAAAATTCAAAATTCACTCATCCATGTTTATTCATATTAAAAATCTAATCTATAGTGATTTACTAGAACATAGTGCCAACCACCATAAATGTTAACATATTGAAGATGACATCCAGTTCCATATATAAAACTCGATCAAACAATCATGCTTTTAATTAAGGAATATGAAAAATTTAAGACTCATCAATTAAATATTTTAATAATGTAATTCTTTTAATGTTTAACATATCCAATGGTCTTCTCATTTCATACAACTAATTGAAAATGTATGAATATTGATCCTTTCCATTATATATATCACAAAACAAGTACCATTCCTATTTTTAGGATTTATTAATTTAAAGGTCATTATATCTTTTCATAGTGGGCCTTAAATACTCATATCTCAACTTCTCTCCCATGAATACATAACTTACTAAACAATGGTGACATCACTGGACTAACAGAACATTTAATACACACCTATTCATAAATCCAAACTACATTCTATCACCCAACTTGATCTTTGATATCACACATTCATGACCTACAACCACCAAAGTGTATCCGTATATGGATGACAATGAGAGATGAAGGATAGTGAACACATATGTTCCACCACTAGTATGCATTTTGTTGTATTCTATAGTAGAGGGTCTATCATACATATAATTGGAAGAAATTATCTATTAAATAACAATATTATATGGAGATATATGATTGATAAACCAATTAAATTTTAATCATAATGTTACCATATTCACATGTGAATAAATGTAATGACATTCAGGACTAAAAAATCATGGCATGAAACTATAAGTTCAAAAAAAGTATAACCCATTTGTGACCAAAGAATATAAATAACACCTTCAAAAACATTAATTTGAAATATCGATCTCTATATCGAACCATAAATTTATAATAATGAAAACTATTGTCATAAATACGGGCTGATCATAACAGTGTACACAGTAAGATCATCCTTAGGTCCTCTCATGATACACATAATGAAATCATGAAAAATAATAGTGAAAAAATATAAAATTAACTCATCACATTAACATGTATACTAATTTTTCATTCTCACCAAGATGTATTTCTGAAATTATGGATTATAAGAGATCATATATTATAATAATAAACAACAATTGTACACCAATATCACGTCCGAAATGGTATTCCACTCATCCTTGATGTCATACTACCTGATGAATATATTTACAAACATAAGCTATCTTAAAAACACTTGAGTTGTGTATCATAATTTGTGCCTCGTGGATGACATCACCACATCATCCAATTCCACATAATTGTATTGTTTTTATGTTGTTTTAGGGAGAAAACACACCTCGTATGATGTGTATCATAAATATTGTATTACACATTAACCCCCAACAACCCATAAATTGAGTGATGTCTGTCATGACATCACAACTTATCCCCAATATACCAATAATAGTTCTTTGGATACTATATCTTCTAATATATGTGTGTTAACTAAATTCAAGGCATAATAGTCCTCTATAAAGATTTATATGGAAAATAAACACCATGCATTCCATTATAAATCATCCAATAAAAGAGAGAAGGGTCAAAGGGGGTAGAAAACAATTCATCCACACAATCATAAATCTTGTGGAAAACCACCACTACAGTACATTGGGTATTAGTCTTCATAACCATTATGATTTGGGGATCATATGAAATAAAATAACACACAATATGAAATATAGCTAACAACCACTCTCTAGGTATGACATAGTCATAGGGACAACATACTTATGTGATTCATGGAGACCAAGATGCCACTAAAACGGACTCAATATCTTTTAAGCACATTAACATTTAAGGATCTATATCATGTTTATTCATCCCTATGATTTTTTTAATTAAAATTTATATATTATTTATCCTATTATTAGTATTATTCCACGTGAATTTTAGTAAATATCCTTGTGAAGTCCATTACCTATAAAAACAAACAAGGTATTCTTATAGATCCCCATATCATTAAATATTTATTTTAGTAAGAATCAGAACCAAGGGATAGAAAATAAATAAAAATTATCAAAATTCTATATTTTCTTTTACTCTTGGAAAAAATATCATAAGCTAAAATCAATGAGGTAAACGCAATCAATCATATAAATCTTATTTAAGCAGCAATGAAATGAAATATGAAAAAATATGAAACCATGAATACCATAAATAAATAGATTCATTGATTAGATAAAATATTATATTTAAATAAAAAAACAGAAAACCCCATCATTAACCAGTTATATGATCTTGGTGTGATCCCCAATACTATCATACATACCCCTATGAAAATTTCCATAACATATCTCAACATCTGCAACTATGTCAATCCTTACTACCCATATCTCATTATCCATTAAAGTATCCCATGACATCAAATGACTTAAATATGGATCCCAATTAAATATGTAAAAACAAAAATATTGAAAAGGTTAACATTTTAGTAAAAAAATTCATTTAGCCTCTAGATGAATATACGCTCTCATGACCCCCACCACAAAGAATACATCATATATAAATAACATGAACCCTCATCCCCAAAAATCATCTTTATAAATAATATATTTTTATTACATTTTTGATTAATATATTTATTATTAATTGTTTCGATTATGGGAAACCCGAGAAATAAACTATAACACGATATCCAAAATTACAAAAACTTGATCTCTGGAATAATATTGTACTCTCATTAATTATTGTAAAAGAAAATAAATTTTTAATAATATTAATCATCATGAATAGAAATAATATATTATTTAAAAAATAAAAAGTTTAAAACCGTTAATATAACTTTATTTTAAGCATTCACAGTTTAATCAATTTTAATTACCAACAAATTATAAGAAACCTAATATTTCTTATGTATGAGTCTTCTATATGTTATCAACACAACTAATTAATGAATATACATTTAGTAATTAAATTTGAAACCACAATATAATTATAATAAAAAAACAAAAAAACATATTATATAATTAATTTTAATATGTTACTATATCTAGAAAAATAGGAAAAAAAATTTATCTCTGTCAAAACAACAACATGTGATTTCTAAAAATTAATCTATTGATTATTTTGGTTCAATATTGACTTTATTAATTCAGAATAAATTATAAATGTTAAACCATTGTAAATTTATGATTTCATTTAAATATATAATTAAATCAAACATTTTACTACCATAAAATCATTAATGTTCTTAATAGAAGAATAGATCAAAAACAAATATCTATAATAACCTATACCACCAAAAACTAAATCCCACAAAGGATGCATTTACACAATTATCTAAAAAAACTAAAAAAACTCATTATATCGATGCAGTAAAAACAAATTAACACTTTAATAAGAAATGGGAGGAAATGGGATCAATCCAAGAAAAACAATGTGAAAAGTGATGAGGAACAATGATATTTTTTATGATTGAACACCTAAATTTTGGAGAAATCCAATGTAGAAGGGGGATGAAAATCATAAAAAAATATGATGGTGAATATGGTTTATGGGAATATTTTGTGATTTAACTAGTTATGGATGAGTTTTTTAGTATTTATATGTATATAAATAATTTTAAGAACAGGAATAACTCATAGGAACTTGCTGCATCACCCACTAACCCATGGTTTACTAGGACACAATAGGAGGGACTACTCTATAACCACCCTTGCAGAAAACTAATTTAAAAGTCCATCTTCCCACCATGATGCAGATCTTCCAATATTGATCGGGGGGATATGATCCTAATACCCCACCGTATAACCCACTTCACCAATAGTGATGTTTTGTCACAACCTAAATACCAAAGCATAGATACCCATTGATTGGAATGTATCATAAAAATTCAATAAAATCACCCATATGATATAAAATAGAGATCATTCTCCCACCATGACATATTTAGATGATTATCCTTTTAGAAAAAAGGCAAATCTAACAGATCTATTCTACAATAAGGTACCCTAAAGCTTAGCTTAGGCTCTAAATCACAACCCTCATAGTTTCACTCTTAACACATATCATCCCTCAATTCATCTTGTGACATCTCCATGGAGAATCATAATCCCAAAAAACATAGTCTAATGGATTCTATGGTCATTTCTCTCAAAAAATATTTATTATTATATGACATTTATTTCATTAAAAATTATTAAAACAAATAGATTAAGGATTCCAGAATGAAGAATCATACATGGAACTCTAAGGGAGTGAACCAAGGAAATCTTGATATATTATTTGAATTATATTTTATAATTTGGACAATTGATGAGATAATAAACTGATGAATAGTATATAATAACATAAACAATCAATAGTAAAAGAAAAAGAATGTTTACAATGAAAAACATTTGAAATTAAAAGAAATTTTATTATGAAAAACTATTTTTATGCATACAATGCCTATTTATCTTATTTAATAAAAATTATTCACTATTTATGAATGATTTTCAGGATATTAATAATTTATATCCTCACTTAATATATTTATAAAATCAAATATTTTTTCTTTGAATAAGATTATAACAAATCGTAATTTTTTTCTTTAATATATTATTTTTCATAAAATATTTCTCATCCATTTTTCAAACATATTTTAAAAATAAGTTTTGATAATTTCATAAAAATAAATTGAGAAAATTAAAATCATCATTTTGATACACATTCCATAATTAAATTAAAATTAATTTCGTTGATTTTTTTAAAAAAGTGTTTTCTATTAATGAAATTTAAACAAAAATATGCCCCTATTAATAAAACATTTATCATATCATAAAATCAAACCCTATAGAAATGTTATGAGTTAGAAAAATTTCATAATAATAATAATCCATAAAATAAAATATTAATTGTGGTATAATTTTTTCATATCACCATTAAACCACAAAAAACATCAATAGATGATTTTATTGATAAAATACATTTAAAAGATCATTATATTTATTTAGGAGTAAAATAACTTTTTCATTTTAAAATATATTATTTGACATCTATTAATTTGAGAATATTAATAAAAACATATTCTCTAATAATATATAGGGTGAAATATAAATTACCCATCAATCAAAATATTGTTCATGGTGTATGAGGTAGTCATTGTTTTAGTTCCTTACAAAACAAAAATTCCTTGCAAATATTTTGTAATTTGTTAGAAGAACCATACATAATAAATGAAAATAATATTCCTTTTCATCAATTTTTCTAATATTAAAACATTATTAAAATCAATTTTAATAAATATTTTTATAATGGTAACATCATTATTGAAATATGTTTTTTTTTTGAAATTAGGATATTGAATAAATTATCGTTGAATAGTAAGAAAACATGGTTGTGTTTCCTTAAAATAATACTTTTGATCTGTTGAGTTGTTAGAGAGAGAAAAATGAAATTAAAAAAATTAAATTACTTGAATTTATATGATGATATAAAATTAATCACGTATTATTGTTTATAAGACATCAAATTTCATCATCATGAAACATTATCAACAGAAAAATATTGAAAATGTGAGAATGCAACATAAAACCCTTACGTCAAGTCAATAATGCATCGTAAAATATGGAGAATATGGTATAATAATTTTAACATTATTATAATTATATAAACTCCCATTATAAAACTATATATGGTTGAGTTATAATATTTTGTCCCTAATTAATTGAAAATTTTTAATTTACATCATTGATTCATTTATAAAATGATTCAATATTCTGGTATGTTTTAGTTTGCAGTATTTGGTTCTTGTATATTGATCATGATTGTTACAACTACATAATGTTATAAATGATATAAAAATAATATTTTTTTTAATTATATAAATTTTTATAATCATTTATAAAATACAATAATGAAAAATCTATTACAATACTATGTGGAGTGTGTGGTCCACACATACACACAAATAACAATTCCATTCATATATTAATGAAATAAAATTATGGTGGATATAAATTAGTCATTCTGGAATATTGAAATAATTATTAATATCATATATAAAAAATTTATCCATAACAAAAACAATAAATGAATGATGGTTTTGAAAAATTGGTAGTATTTTGTTATAGAGACAATATTCCACACAGACGTATGAGTGATATTTTATATCCCATTAGTATGATAAGTAAGGGAAAATGATTTTTAAATAATAATAATAAAATATATACATATTTATGTTATATTCATCATAAATTTCATGGATATATATATATATATTATTGTATATAAAAATTAAAATTGAAAGATCATGGTTAATGTCTATATATCTTCTTAGAGAGACATTATTTGGATTACAACATAAGTCAGAAAGGTTTTATTTTTGCAGTAGAAATAAATATTAATAATGTATGGGGGGATTATTAGAAGTTTTTTGTTGTAATTTTATGATATATAAGGCTCAAATTTTATGAATATTAGATGAAAATTCCTATACTTTTATAAATGAAATTTGTGGAAGATAGAGAATTTAATAAATTATTCCCTAGATTTAATGTCACAATCAATGGGAAAGTGGCTCTAAATGCTGTAAAATAAGAATTTATTATAATATAATATTTAAATATGTTCCAAAAATATGAATTTCATAGGATTTTTTAAAACTCAAATGTTATCTCATGGTTTAAAGACACACCTATTAAATCAATTGTGCATTTATAGTGATTATTTTAGTAATAAAATTTCAAAATTTAAATTTAATAAAAATTTAAATTAGACCTATAATATCATATTTATTATTATTATTCAAAACATTGAAGCCATTTTGAAATATTAATTTTATAAAATTATAATAATTTAATTATAAATAAACATGGAAGTCACTTCAGATACTCATTTCAAAAATAATAATAATTAAGGGTAAAAAATAATCTACATTCATTCCCTAATGTGTAAAGTAAATAAGATGAATAGAAAAATATTATATTTTCATAACAATAAATATAATTAATATTAACCCTTAATAACTATATAATAAATTAATATATAAATATTAGAACACATTGGGTGTATATGAATAGATATATACAACAAACTTAAGAAAAAAAATTAATTTATCTAAAAATAAAAAATTATTATGCATAATATGAAATTAATAATATTATTTATCATTAAATGATAGTTATTTTTTAAATATAAAATTAAAAACATATTGTGAAATTTAATTCAAATTAAATAAAAACATCTATTGAAATCCATAATTTTTTCCACTATTTACTCAAAAATAAATATTTCATTAGAAAAATTTCACAAAATCACCCAAACATGGTAATGAAATTATTATTTTAAATTATATTAATTTTATAGAATAAAGATTTTATTTTTAAATTAATATTAATGTAATCATTGTAAATTGTTATGGAGACTATTTTTCAATAAATCCATTTCTAAAGCAAAATATGACATTAATGATAATTTAGTACTTATTTATTATAAATTAATTAAAAAATTTCATTAATAAAATATGTTATACATATTTTTCAAAAATATTTATTTACTATGATTACAATCCAATTTATTTGAATGAGTATGAAGTCTTACTATATCTTTTTTTATATAGACTTGGGTTTGCATGTAAGAGGAGAAATATAATACATCTTGTTTAATTGAAAAAGAAGACCTTATAAAACCTGGGGATGTTAAAAGTGATTCATGGTGAACAATGATTGGTTGGATTTATTTTTTATTCTTTTCACATTACAAGGAATTTATTTTTATGATTTTTTCCAGATTTCATTAAAAAAATATATTACATGCTATGCCTCCACGGTTAATGACTATTTTCCTATATCTAAAATTCATTGTATTAGATTTAGGCTTCAATGATGGTAATTTTTTTAATATTCTCAAATGACCTAATATATGATGTTATATTTATATGGACATATAAAAACTAATAATTGTTTTGTAATATTTTATTCTTGAATTAAATTAATCGTTTAGATATTATTGATTTCAAACAATAATGATTTTAAGTAGGGTTATACCAAAGAAAAATGTTATTATTTATTTTTATGCAACACCATGATAATCATATTCTATACTGAAAACATATATTAGATTTTAATACGTTCAAAATAATTTTTTCTTATGTTACAAACAATTCCTTATTACTTTAATAACATACATGATATAAAAGACCTTGTATTACCCAACTAAAATGTACTAATAATTATATAATAAAAATAATATTATAGTTTTCGCATATCCGTTAGAATGGATGTTAAAAAATAGATTACATGAATTGTGAATATATTTTATAAAAATATAAATATAATGATTTATTTTGTGATATATTACCTATAAAATAAAATAATAACCTTTTGAATAATAATTATAATTTTTGTTGAAAAACTATATGTATGCAATCAAACATGTTTTACATAAATAAATTACTAATCCACTAATGATAAAATATTTAAATAGAATATATATATATATATTAATTATTTCTATTCTACAATTTGGTGTCATCTTATGTTTTTTATAGATAATAGAAATGAATAAATATAATTTTACTCATAATGATGTATATACATTCTAAAAGGTTATTTACCACCATTTAATGACACACATATTTTACATAAATTTTTTGACAATATTATAAAATTTATCGGATAAAATAAACCTCATTTTTTAAATCATATTGGTAAAAATTATTTAGGGTTATTTTTTTTGTATTTCATAGAGGTGTTTCATTATTTGTGTAAATAGTGTAAAATACTATAATTTAATTGAAAACAGTATTTTCAACTAATTTATTAATTTTGAGAAGTTATAATAAATATAATTTTTAAATTTTATTTAGATAAAATATAAATATATTAATACAATATTGTAAATTTTGACGAATGGCACATTTAAAATGGATATAAAAACATTTCAACATTTTGTACATTTTCACATTCAAAACACATTGCCTCATATCCATCATTGGATCAAATTTAAATAAATTTCATAAATTTATATAATTTTAGTATTGAAAAATGTATTTCAAAATTGGAATTATAATTTTTTTTAATTTATTTTAATTTCAATAATTTTTCCCAAAAATATTCTGGAAAGTAATAAAACATTATTATATAAAATAAGGTAAAACCATGTATAATTAGTTGTTAAACATTATCTTATGGACCCAAATTACCATGAAACTAGTAAAATGGGAATTTACGTACTATATTTATACAATATAATCCATTTTATCTAAAATAGAGCATTATTGAAGGCAAATTATGTTAGTGAGGCCCCCAAATATTGTTTTCTATATTATATTTAGATGATTTTCACTTCTCCTCCACAATGAAAGGGAATTAACCCTAGTTTCTTCTTTATACTTATAATTTCATTTTTCATGGAAACAAAATAAAAATAATAATTTCAAAACAAAAATCATTTAATCCCAAAATCCTCACAGTAGGAATAAATCCTCTCAGGGAAGCCCTTTGGTGCCCACTAAAAGTTGTTACCCAAAGGGAAGGTAACAATTTTCAACGTGAAATTTATTTTATTTCACTCTCCTACCATTAATTTATTATTACTCAATGATTTAATAATAAACATAGTAAAATAAATTGAGTTATGTGTTTTTATTGTAAATATTTTACATAAAAATATACAGACATACAAAAATTCAGATACACAAACATCATTAGTGTGTACGGTGGACTACCGCCTCATGACCCGATGACAATTGGACTTCCATTACCACAATTTTAGGAAATTAATATTGATTTAATTAGAATTTATATAAGATATTTTTATTTTATATGAATATGGAATCATTATATGAAACAACACTTTTAGATTTACATTTTATGGGAGTGTTATAACTTCATTTTTGGAAGTGTGGACTATCGCCACTTCAAAAAGATGTTTTTTGATGACACAATACATGGAATGATTTAAGGATAGATATAGTAAAATATTATGATATATATAAAATAATAATTTGACATTAACAATAATATATATATACACATTTATTTCTTTTACATTATTTATTTCAATATGATAGTAAAATTATATCATCATCCATGAATATGTGTACCCTACTTTCTCAATTCACTAGTTATTTTATTTCATATTTCGAACAATTATATATTATTATAAATATTAATATAAATAATATATATTATATTTATATCTTGTATTACAATCATTAAATATTTAAATCATGATACCGAGAAGAGGATCATGAATAACAAGCCAAACCCAATACGAAAAACGAAGCAGTTATTACCCAAAATATAACATTTTCATAAAATAATAAATAAATGATTAATATAAATTGATTTCAAGTAATTTATTGTATGAAATATATTATTATTGAAATTTTTATATTTATAAACATCTTATATTTATTATATAGGTGGTTTTAACATTTGAAAATAAATTGATGACGTAAGGTTTGGGGTTTCTCATCTCACTTTTATTTCTATAATTTATATATATTCCCCGCAAATTATTATTTTATGTTGTATATAATGATGTATGAAATTATATATCATGAATATTTTTATTTCTTTATACTAAATGATTAAATTTATATTACTGTTTCAGGGATCTCATGACTCTAAATTTACTCATGTAATAAAGTGATTTATTTCCTTACTTTTATTTATACGATACTTATTCCTTAATCACCAACATTTAATTTATGTGGAATAAGTAATAAACATAAATTTTATTAGTTATTATTTTAATTAATTTTTTTAATATTTATACACATTTTATGGTCTTAATTTTGTTTATACACCAATAATATTTTCAATGGTGTATATACAAACATTTGACATTCTATAGCATGAATATTAATTTTTAATCATATTTTAATATTAATATGATTTTATCTATTCATGGGGTTTTTTATTCAATGTTACAAAAGTGGTATGATTTTTTTCTTTAATCTCAATGTTTATCACGATTTTTCATATTTATAAAACCATTATTATTATAATCCAAATATCAATAATTTCAAATATTTTTCATGATATCATAATTATTTAGAACCATTTTTCTATTAATAATAATTAATTTAATTTAGATTTTATTTATAAAATATGACTATAATTCCTTCTTTAGTCGAAAATCTATTTTTTCCAAAAACTGCGGCATAAAAAATCAAATAAGGTTTTATATGATCATTTAATTTTATTTTTATGGGATAAGTTTTTTAAATATATGTTATTTATAAATTGTTTTTATAGTTACATTATAATTTTCCTTTATACAATTTCAAAATATTATTTTCAATTAATTGTATTTTAATGATTTCAAATATTATTTAATACTTTATTATATCTATTTCTTTAAAAATGTTCTCAAAATTGTTTTATGTAATAAAAACAATTATCTAATTAATGTGATATTTTCCTAAATAAATGTTCTCAATGATTATAAATATTTATTCATAGGTTTTTAATGTGGTTCTCTAGGAAAAAGTAATATAGAAATGTTTTAGGTATTTAAAAAATTATTCAACAATGAAATGTAACTTTTCTTAAGAAATGATATCACAATTTATCAAAATACGTCTCTGTCAAATTTTACTTCCTATGATGTAGTTTTTTCGTTATTGTGGGTATAATCGAAAAACAAAATTCATATTATTTATCTAAATGGTTAACAATTAAAATTTCTTATTTTCATTGAAACAAGATTCTATCAAATGTGTTATACAATGATAAAATTATTTTGAAATTCACATTCATTAATGGGTAAATGTATGGAGAAATTATTGTGAGACATGCCTCCTTTGCACTAGTAATTCAATGGGGGGATATTTTTTATACCCATTTAATTTCATCGTTCATGATATGATATTTATAAAACCCATATCTTATTATGGGTCCTGATTTAATGATTTTGTATTACCTTTTGTAACATATATGTTAGTTTTAACTATATAATTGTAAGGTCATCAAAATCACTCTAATGGATTTTTAATGTTTTAAATTTCTAGAGATAAAATGGGAAAAAGCTGATGGGGTGTATCCATAATTTGAAAGAGTTCATCCATGATACAAAATGGGAAATATGTGTGTACTTATCCAGAATGAGAATCATGCGTGTCTTATTCGATAATGGGAAATATGTGTGTTTGGATCCTCTATGGGAAACCATTGTCTGTTGATATATTATGTTGATGGAAATTGTAGTCAAACATTAATAAAGAATTTTTTCCATATTTTTTATTGTTTCACACTTATATAATAATAGATTATGCATCATGATTGATTTAGGATGGTTTTCACACTTATGTTTCATGGCTTATGAACTACTATTATTTATTCCATGACTCATGTGTTTTATCAATGATAAATAACGTATGATCTTAAAATTTTATTTTATGTTCTCGTACAATTATACTAATATTTTTCTTATGTTTCTCCATTCTTTAACCTTATTTAAAATATTATCTCACCCATTATTATGTTTACATTCCCCAGGTCATGATGAAAATTTTTAAGATGAAATACTAAATTGTAAGATGTTTTTGGGAAAAAATATAGCTCATTTATGAGAGTAAAATTTTATGTTTCCATGTTTCCAAATATGAAATACTATTATAGTCCTCAGGAATGAAATTTTATAATATGCTGAATATTCATCTAAAATGATGTGATATAAAATTATGTTATGCCTCAATCTATATAGTTTGTATCAATGGAATGGAAAAATCAACCATTGGAAACTATAATGAAAATCCTTGCTGATATCCCTAGGGACATATCTAGGTATGCTTTTAAGTATGTGTCTTAGGATTAATCAAATTATAAGAAAATTTTCTACAACTTCATTAAAGTATTGATTGTGTGGGTTCAATGATATTACAGTAATGTATGAATAAAAAGGTATGTGGTTGTAGGACATATGTACATTGACATAACAACCTGGAAAAACCATACTAATATGGTCTCACTTGGGAATTGGTTAAAAATAACGATTCTTAATAAACACCTATTTTGAAACTACTATGGGATATTATTTCGAAAATCACAAACCATATGTGTACCAATATGAATAATTTTTATATACAATGACGCTATGTGACCTAGTATGAACCTATGGTGTCATAGATTAATTAATTTGGTTTTATTAATTACACATCATAATATAATTTTTCAGGGTTATTTATTTTTCTTTTATGATATTTGTTTATAATGCTATAATTTCTAGTCTTAGACAATGACCAGAATGTAATATATCATTTTTAATTATCAATCCAATAAAAAAAATTATTTTCCCCTTACGAAATAAAAACATGTTGCAATTTTAAGAAAATGTCTTACTCGTGTTATCCAATAACATTCTCAATCTATGAATCATTTTAAACATTTAAATTATTAAAGGAGGTAACAATGATATGTTGAGTCTTTCATGAGGTAACATAGAGAATATTATAATAGTTACACTAATATATTAGTTTCTGAAAATTTGATTAGTACCACTGAAAATAAATTTCCATTCCTTAGTTATGAGATTATGAAAATTTCATCATTGTTTCCGGTCATTTGGAAGGTTAATAAATTCATGGGTTGACGCATATTAAGGAAAAAAGGGGAAACAAATAATTTTAATTAATGGAACGGAAATTGTATATGGGGATATTCCTCGGTCAGTACTTCCCTTCTATTCTATTAAAATTTTTTAGAAGGAATTATTTGTTGTATGGAAAAAGTAGGATGAATCTAATTGTTCATACTTAGATAATTTTACTATACATGCATTTTAAAATTATGGTTTTACCATCATCACTTAAAAACGAATCAATCTCTTTTAAAGTTTCATCAAACAAATTATTCGACTGTAGTCAGTAATAAGTGGATTTATTAGTTATTCTAAAGTTGTTTTATGTTAAGATAATAAATAAATAGAAATACAATATTCCCAACATTCATTAATTTTTTATATGAAAAAGATGCCTGAGTCTCAAGAAATATAAAATGATAGAGTAAAATATAGTAATATCTGTGATATAAATCTGAGAAGAACATCAAGAGAAATGATCCAATGGAAATGGGAACTGATTTAAATATGTAAAGGATGATCATACTATCCATAAATAATGAAATTTGTATAATAGGACTATTAATGTAATAATATAGAAATGAATTACACCTAATTCAATAACAAAATTCTAGTGATTCCAGTTAATGGAGTTTGGGAAGTAGTCAAATCAATGCCCCAATCCATGGCCTAATATGTATTATAATAGACAATAAACTATATATAAAATGGTAAAAGGTAATTCTAAATAAATGAAAATGGTTGATGTTAATCCTGAAAATTAGGGTCGATATATGTTCTCCCACCATAGTAGAGAAGTTCATGATTTATTTTAAATGAATAAGACCATTGAAAATGATATTTTTCATCCATTAGTGATGTTTTAGGTTATTATATCCCACTAAATGGATTCCAAATAATGAAATCACCTTTTATATACAACCATCAAAAAGAAGAAACCAGGTTTCTAATGATATTGTTTTTTGGATAATATAATTATTATATATAGAGAATATAGGGTGAATGATATTTTTGTAGGGAAATTAGTTTAACTAATTTTGGAATGGTATGAGTTAAAAATTTATTGAGTATTGGGATATTAACATATTACTTCACCATATGATGATTATGGAATATTGATTAACCTTTGATAAAAATTTTTTATTTATTATACATAATGATAGAAGGAATGAAAAATCGGTTAATTAATGGTTCTAAGGATAAATTAATTCTACAAGGATAATAAACTCACATTCATATCATAGAGTAAGTGAAAATATAAAAATTACCCA
This sequence comes from Viscum album, assembly GCA_963277665.1. Taxonomy (NCBI): domain Eukaryota; kingdom Viridiplantae; phylum Streptophyta; class Magnoliopsida; order Santalales; family Viscaceae; genus Viscum; species Viscum album. The sequence continues at coordinate 202,316,271 of OY728157.1, forward strand.
ATTATAATATGAAGGGTAAGATTATTCATATGAATGGTAATAAAATCATATAAGTATATCTTATAATTAAATACTTTTAACTTCATTAAAATGTTCATGAAATAAAATGTTTTACCAATATCATAATTTCTTATTATATTAGAAAACTTTTTCAAGAATATTTTCTATATATAGTTTTGGTCGTTAACAATCTATTGATCATGTTATTCATCTCTCACTATTAAAACATGATAGTTATAATTTTATTCGATCTACTTATTTTCAATTCACATGTATTTTATCCTAAATGTATACCAGGTTATGAGTTACATTTGGGTTACCATTAGGCTTCCAACATTCAATTATTAAATAATGTTTTTGTATTTATTTTTATGATGTGGGTATCAAAGAAAAATCATTTACGTATTACAGATTTCATTACCCAGAATAATTTCAATGGATAACTTCATTTTAAGGGGGTGTATAATGTACGAACCAAATATTTTAATAAATATATTTTTTTGAATTAATTAAATTTTCTAAATATTTTTCATTTCATTTCATAATAAATATAACATGTTTTATGTGAAAGTACCAATTTTTTTAGGATTTTTATACAACAAAATTAATATTAATAACTACATGAAACACATATATTAGTTAGTTTTACTTGCAACACTATGTCGGGAATCTGTTACAAACAATGGCCAAATTCACGGATAAGATTCATGACATAGAATACCTTGTTCTTCCAAAATAACACGTACTTTAACAATTATTATTAAAATAAATTTATTATTGTCACCAAGTCATAGGAATTAAATTTATGAATAATTATTTTTAAATTATGAAATTAAATTTTCTATATGAATATTATAAAAATTATTTGCTGACATATTATATATAAATAAAAATAAAACAATTTTCAATGTATAAGAAAAATATTTCTCTAAAACTGTGGTTCTGAAAGAATTTTTTATACCTCGATATATTAAATAAAGTTTTTTTATAAATTATTTTAATTTAATACATATATTTTATATTAATAATAATATTTAAGGATCTTTATATGTGCTTTACTGTCAAGAGATAATAAAAAATCAATTTTATTTATAAAGATATATATTATTCCTAAAAGGTTATATTCAAATATTTTATTGAAGAACCTTTTATATATCTACTTTATTAGTCTTCTATAAATTTTATTTTATAAAATAAATTTATTCTTGTTCGACTAATGTCAAAATTATCTTAGGGTGTTATTTTTTATTTTGTGGACAGGTTTCATTTTTTGACAAATATTGAAAAATACATAATTTTAAAAGAAAAAAAAAATTTCATTTAATTTATTTTTATATTTAAATAATATTATATATTTATCTAAAATTATATTTTTAAATTTTAAATGTAAATATATAATTTAGGTGACTGGAATTAATTTCACAATGAAATTTAATTTATAAAACTTTCATTCTATTGAATATTTTCACTTCAATACACATTACATCTTCCCACCAATGGGATTGTTTTAAATTAATTTTCTTCCACTTTTATGATTTCAATTTGGAAAAATGGATTCCAAATATTTTAATACATATAATTTATTATTTAATGAAATTTAAAAATTCATTTTTAGAGAAAACATGGGTAAATGTAATTTTAATTACTTACTATGATTTTTTTAAACAAGTTTACTTAGGGGTTAAACATTTACATAAGTGGGAAATAACATAGACACATGTTAAAAATTAATTGGATAGAAATATTTGGACTATACCCTAAATTGTATCTAAAATAGACTATTATTTGAAGATCTTGTTTTATGCAATACACCCCAATTATGATTACCTTTTATATAATCACTAGAATGTCACTCCTAATCATCTATAAATGGGAACTCACCCCCACATACTCACATCTTCAAAAAAGTAAAGACCATTGAATCAATCAAAAATATCCAAAATAAGCTCCAGAAATCCACAGTCTCAACATAAATTAATTTATTTTATCATAAATGCCCCCATTGAATCCCTTTAGTGAAAACCAAATGAGTTACCCAATGAAGATGTAATATTCTTCAATATGAAATATTATTTCATTTTTTTCTCCATGAATTTATTTATAATTATTCATCTATTTTATAATATACCCATTATAATCAAAATAATGATATTATTTTAAATTATTTTATTGACCTCCTAAAATGCACGACCGATTTTCTCCTATCAACCGGTCAATGTTATGGTGCTCTGCTAATGTGTATAGCATCACTCAGGTCAAATCCTCAGTGATGATACTTTGTATTAGTATTTTGTTTTTTGTTCATTGTATTTTGATTAAGGGGGTTTGTTTTTAGAGCTTAATTTAAATGATTTCTTGACTATAATTGATTTAGAAAATTGATAAATATTGGGGTGAGTTCATCATAAGGGAGTTAATCTTGTGATATCCATGATCTTTTCTTTATATTGCTTTTAAATTAACACCCACATCACAAGATGACGTTGATTGGAATTCATAAGTGTTAAGGATTTTATAAAATCCTTACCTGGTTCTATTTATTACCATTACTTGATTATGGTATTGTATTTACGGTTCCAATAATCCATTGAAACCACATGTTAATCAAAATATATCATTAATCCATGACATGTTAAGTCCAATATACAAAATTTTAAATTAACGAATACCTATCGAGCACTTACTCTCAATCCCTTAACATCTATAAATTTTACTCACCCAAATGATAAATTTACTCATCCATTTCGGTGTTCAATAATATTATTATAATTATTATGAGGATAAATTATGAATATAATAAAAATAAAGGGATAATAAAAGAGTGGTGCGTCGAACACACACAGACGAACAATAATGAGAATTAAAAAAAGTCTTACGATTGAATGAGGAAGGAAAATAAGGGAATGGGATTCAAATATATTTAAACTATATTAGGAACATTAATATCAAACTATAGAAGGTGGATGAGAACAATAGATATGGAAGAAGAAATTTTCATTAAAACAAAATTACAAATCGCAAACTTACAAGCTTACAAAAGAAAAACAACACAAAAGTAAAAGGAAACAAAGGGGGGAGGAAGGGTATCTCAAGTGAAAACATGAGTATTTCAGGTCCTCATAATCCCTTGTAAAGGCTTTGGTCATTCCAATATGTGGTCCTCTTAAATGAAATATCATCCTCTTTGAAGTAGAGGGGGGGGATGCATTTATAGCCTATGAAAGTGGACTGTTTTCATTCCCAATCTGTCCCTCGACATTCATCACCATGTTATCTATTCAGAAAACAAAATCTCGGAAAATGACCTCCTTCAATGTTTCAAATAATAAATTTGTGAGACTAATCACAAACATTGGAGGCATTTGGACCTATGGAGGCAATGTTATGGCCCGTTGATTAAAGGATTCTGACTTGTCCATTTCTATTAAGTCTTTTTGATGTACAAAATGTGAAAGTGTTTTAAAAAGGAATATGCCCTAAAATATGAATGATGTATTCATCAATGTCGGCCAAATATATCTCTTATTTCATGCACAAAAATATAAGCTCAAAATTATGACTATATTAGGATCCATGTCATCAACACTGTACAAAATTTTAATTCCCGGCAAAAAATATGGGACAAGATTAAATGAATTAGTTGGGCCCATTGTGTTTGTTATTGGGCCCTGAAATATTTATCAAGGATTAATTTATATACCTTAGAAATATCTCTAGAGTATCATTAAATTTGGGCTTATGGGTGGAGCCCATTAATTCCATTATCATGGCAGATCATGTTTCTTCATAGTTTTCATGAGTCATTTTGGGTAGTCTTTATGACCATACAAATGCCTGAATTGTGAAATGGTTCTTCCTATGGACATGTATTAAATTGAATATATAATCCTAAAAAACAATAAATAGTCAAATTTTATGAGTATAGTGATAGTTATTTGTAATACATTAAACATCCATGAATCTGAATGAAATCAAAAAGTTCTCAAAAACTATATTTAATATTTAAACGTTAATATTTCAAAACAATTATGCGCATTTCATATAAAATAGGTAATGAGAGTATATAATTTTTTTTTAAAATATTAATAACATCAACTCCCCCATAAATAGTCTTGTGCATATCCTCATGTGCAACAAAAAACATGACAAAATCATTTTCACTCATCAAAAAAATTAAAATTTTGATTTCTCCAATCAAGGGAGGATTAGACTATTTCACTCATCCATTTTGAATTCCACAACAAGATGTTATAGAAACAATTTTATAAAACTAATTCATTTTTTCATGCTCAAATTTAGAAATGGAAAATGTGGACACTTCAAAACCGCATCTCTCAAGATGATAAAATTTATTTGGGGAGGTTCACTCTTTCATCGACCAAAAGTGAATATCATAGAGTTTGAAATAGATCTCATAATCCAATCCCTATCCAAAGTGAACAAGAATAAAGAGGTCTTTTTAAGAGGTTTCTATGTGGCTATGTGATGGTAGAAATATAATATCAAAGAGAGAGATGAATTGGGTTAAAACACCAATATAGAAAAAGTAAAGCACGTTTTTTTGGAATATAACATGGAAGGAAATGAAAACACATATTTATATGGGAGTAATTGTTTAATGAAAGGCACAATAGAGGTAGAAAATTTTAAGGGGATGAGAAGATGAAATACAGAAAAACCAAAAAACTTCTCCCAATGACATTAGTATATAATGCAAGTGTTTTTTTTATTTTTTTTCTTTTCGAATGTTTTACATGGAAAATATCTCACACTCATATCCAAACCCATGATTTATCTCCTCAAGACACTAATTGAAATAGTTACAACATGATCAATGGCTGAGAAATAGTGATTTTTGACCTACCCAAGACACAACCAAATCTTATTTTCATTTTTTATTGATTTTTTTCATCATTTTTTATAATTTATTTCCTTTAAAACTATTCAATAACATTAACAAAATTACATAAATGGAAGTACATTACATTGCCCAAAACATAATGAATGAAAACCACTCCCCCACACTGAAATAGATGCTTTACCTCAAGTAGATGAAGTATTTTTAAAAATCAATTAAATATTACCCAAACAATGGAATCCATTCTCCCACACTTAAATTTCAAAAACATATGCAATGAAAATACATGTTGATATTGGGTGGGAAAAGTTATTGGACATGTAATGTGGCTATCAAATAAAAGGTTTTCATAGGATTGAATGGTCTTTCAAATTGAGGACTTTTTAAGGGAAATGGGAGGATAATTGCTATTGTGATTCTCATGTGGTTCAAAAAATGCCTCTATCATATTAATGCACACTATAGTAGGACAATCAGCTCGAAGGTCTAAAAACTCAAGACTCACAAATGGGGGTGGAAACACACATTTTTAATATATATCCATAGTTGGACTTTCATAAATGAAAATTTGGTGCATCATGATTTGGGAAAACCATTTTCCAAATAAAAAATTGAGCATTTAAAATGTGTTGGTTTTGACACAGTTTTTTTATCCAAAGTCATAATGAAAATAAAAAATTTTTGAGATGAAAATATTCTTGGTTACTCATTAGAATGGTTAGAAATATTTTGAAAATTCAAGGGTGAGTAAGCATGAATCTTGAAATTTCATTTTCCTTATGATTTTTTTTTGTTTTTTTTAGTTTTTTTAGATTTTTTTTATAAAATCACACCCACACAAAATAGAAAGAGTAAATAAAAGGGATTTATGAAGAAAGAGGTAAAAAATTGAACTATAGTGGAAGAAGAAAATATAGGTATAGAGAGGAAGATATATAGAGAGAGGGAGATAAAGGGAAAGAGGTTCCCCTGGTTTGGATTTGGAAGGTCGACATCTCTATCTAGTGGTAGGTCGACTGGAGAAGTTGGTGATCCAGTGGAAGTCGATGTTGATCCATGATTTTTCATCCTCTCATGGTGATTCTTTAACTGATGTCCATTAACCATGAATGTCTTTTTGGAAGTGGGGTCTTGGGATTGCACAACTCCAAATGGGTAAACATTAGTAATAACAAAAGGACTATCCCAACGAGTATTAAGACAAACTGAGTGATTCTGAAATCAAGAATTGAAGATCATTAACTTTTCACCTTCATCGAATACTATTCCCATGATTATTTTTTCATGGAGTACCTTATCCTTTTCTTTGTAATGATTGGAATTCTCATAATATTCATGTCGAAGCTCCTCCAGTTCAGCCAATTTCAATAGTCTATCTTCAACATATTTTTCACAGTCAAAGTTATAGGTTTTGATATCCCAAAAATTATTATGTTGGATTTCAACTGGTAGATGACATTCTTTAAAAAAAACAAGATTAAAAAGAGACATCCCAATTGGTGTTTTATAGGAAGTTCGATAAGCCCAAAGTGCTTTACAAAGTTCGTCAGGCCAGTCTATTCTAGTGTGTTCTACAATTCTCTCAAGAACTCTTTTCACTTCCCTATTATAAAGTTCAGACATGCCATTTGTTTGTGTATTATATGAAATTGATGTTTTATGTATAACCCCATTATTTTCCAAAAGATATTCCATGGTTATATTATAGAAATGGGTTCCTAAGTCACTGATCAAGGCTCAAGGAATGCCAAATATAAGGAAGATCTGTGTCTTTAAGAACTCACTAACTATATGGGAATCATCCATTCTAGTGGGTTTGGCATCGACACACCTAGAAACACAATCAACCACAATAAGGTTGTATGATAATTCATTGGAAGTGGGGAATGGTCCCATGAGATCGATAACACAAACATCGAAGATCTTATAGAAAATTAAAGGCGTTGGGCATTTCATTTCTCATTGAAATTTTGCCAAATATTTGGCATTTGGGACATGATTGATAGAACTCATGTGAGTAATTGAAGAGTGAAGTCCAGAAGAATCCAGAGTCTAGGACTTTTCAGGATGTCCTTTGTGGTCCAATGTGGCCACCACCAGGAATTGAGTGTCAAAATGCTAAGATAGAGGAATGTTCATCTTTATCAACACATCTTCTAATTACCATGTCTACCCCAGTTTTTCATTGTTTATTTTCTTCCCAAAATAGTGTTTTGAATCACTTTTGAACTTCATTATCTTTACTTTGGAAACATTTTCAGGAAAATACCAGAAACCAAGTTATTTTCAATTGGGGCATACCATGGTATTTTTGGAGTGAGATATGAAAGGCGCTCAGTGGGGAATTCATGATCAATAATTTCAGAATTAGAATAATTTGAAATTCTACTCATGTGATCAGCCACCAGGTTTTCTTATCCTGACATATCATTTATTTGAAGGTAAAACTCTTGGAGCATTAGGATCCATCTTATTAACCTCGGTCTGGAATCACTTTTCTTGAGTAATAACATTATAGCAGAATGGTCTATGAAGATGATGATTTTGGCACCTAAGAGATAGGGTCAGAATTTATCTATTGAAAAAACAATTTCAAAAAGTTCTTTTTCAGTGACAGTGTAGTGATATTGAGTTATAACTAATGATTTTGAGGTATAATAGATGACATGAAGATTTTTTTTCTCTTCGTTGACCAAGAACATCCCCAAAAGCTCTATTAGAAGCATCACACATCAACTCAAAGGGTATGGAACAATCAGGGGGTTGGATTATTGGGGTAGATGTAAGAGCAGTTTTGAGTTCAATGAGGGCTCTCTTGAAAACCTCATCAAAATGCAATGTGACATAATTTTGGAGTAACCAAGTGAGTAGGAGGTAAATACTACTAATGTTATGGATGAATCACCGATAGAAACTGAAATGACTGGGGAATTAATGGATGTCTCAAACAGAAGTGGGTTGAGTAAGTGGTTAGATCACTTCAATTTTCATAGGATAGAGTTCAATAACATATTTTGAAACTATATCCCCTAAAACAATCCCATTTACAACCATGAAGTGACATTTTTCAAAATTTAACACGAGGTTTCACTTGACACAATTTTGGAGGACTAGAGAGAGTGAATTCAAACAAGATTCAAATGACTCACCATAAATGTTGACATCATCCATGAAGTCTTCCACGTAGTGTTCAATGAATTCAAAATAGATAATCATTACTCACCTCTGGAATGTTTTATGTTGATTAAAAAGGCCAAAAGACATTATTCTATATTCATATAATACACAGGGGCATGTGAAAGTAGCCTTTTCTTGGTCATGAGGAGTGATTGGGATTTGGAAGTATCCGGTCTATCCATCATGAAAGCAATAGTGTGACTTTCTGGCTAATCGTTCCAGCATTTGATCAAGGAATGGAAGAGGGTAGTGATATTTTCTTTTTTAAACATTCAATTTCCTATAGTCTATGCACACATGTGATTTGTTCTTCAGCTGAGTTGTGACTACCTCTCCATGTTCATTTGTGACAATAGTTATCCCACCCTTCATAGGTACAACTTGAATTGGACTGAAAAATTCACTATTAGAAATTGGGTAAATAATACGATCTTGAAGAAGCTTGGTGATATCTCCCCAAACTACCTCAAGGATGGATGGATTGAGTCTTCGCTTCGGTTTTCTAATTGGTTTGAATGATTTTTTATGATTAAATGTGATGCATGAAAAAGGGCAGTGTCGATTTCGGGTATGTCATCTAGGGTACACCCTATGGCCTTGTTGTTTTACTCTAACATATGAAGAAGTTTGGATTCCTCAGTTTCGGTAATTGAAAATGAGATAATGACTGGATTTGAGTGATCATGGAAAAGGAATTCATTTTTCAGGTGTTCAAGAGGAGGTTTTAGATTAGTCTCATCTTCTATTTGTGTGTTAGGACACTCAGGAATGGAGGAAGGGACTTGAGTTGCTTCAAATTAATTCTCCTTAATACTTTACAATGTGGAGTAGTAAATATAAGAGTTGATGTGGGATTCAATAGTGTGTTATTGTTCCTCTAGATTGATGGAGTCAATGAATGAGAGGTCCAAATCAACTTCACCATGTATGAATTGGTTAATCATGTGGCAGATTTGACGAGATCATTTATCATCAGAACAAGATGAAAATGAGGGTATGGGATTCAATTGACTCTTATAAGTGTCCTCGGAAGCATGGATTGAGAATGTAGAGTGATCCTCAGATGGGTATCGCACGGCTTGGAAAATGTTATATTGACCAGTTGGTCCCTGAATTCAATGGATAACATGCCTGAATGGAAATCAATCATAGTTCTCATAGTCATAGGGAATGGACTTCCGAGAATAAGGGGATATCAAGAAGGGGTCATCTCACCATCCATGATAAGGACATAGAAATCATCATGGAAGATAAGATCATTCACACGAACAAGGACATCCTCAATTATTCCCTCAGGACTGGTTGTGCTTCGTTTGACTAATTCAATGCAAACACCCATTGGATGTAAGGCAAATATACAATGTTTGGAGAATATGGATTTGGGTATGAAATTAATTGAAGCTCCTAGGTCTATGAGTGCATCATCAAAGATGGAACTTCCAATTTGGAATGGATTTGTAAAGGTCCATGGATCTTTTCACTTAATGAGTATAGACTGCTGGGTGGAATCATTTTAGAAGGTCCTAAGTTGCTTCTTGTGGGTACACAACTCCTTGATATTCTTGGAATAATTTGGAATTTGTTTTATGGAATCTAATAGGTGAATGTTTCGTTCGACATGTCTATACATGTCGATCATTTCATGATCAGGTTCAAATGATATCCTTGAGTTAGAAATAGCTTGTGGAAAATGAATTAAATTAGTAAGTTGAATTGGAGGAGGTGATGGAATGGATTAAGGTTCCTTTTAAAGTTTCTTTTTCTATTCATTTTCTAGGTCCACATTCCAAGGGGGATTAAAGGACTTATCTTGAGTCATATCAATTTTCCTTCCCAATTTAAGTGAAATTACACATACATTACCCTTGGGGTTGGGTAATGGTTGAGTTGGGAGTTGGGAAGAATTGGATAATTCATACTGACTATGGTGGGATGCAAGTTGACCAATTTGATTCTCAATGTTCTTGAGGATTGAACGGGTGAAGGAGGCAAGATCTTCCACTAAACAGTCCCATGGTTTCGTGGAATAAGTGGCATGTATCATATTGGGATTACCTAGATATTTGTTCTTGGGAAAGCGATTGTATTGTTTTGGGAATTGTGAAGGCTCACTTGGATAGTGGAATCAAGGAGGAGGATTGTTCCTTTGAAGTTGAGAAATAAAAGGATAATGTTTTTTGGAAGTTACCAACACCTTGAAAGTATGGAAACTAGTATTGGTTTTGAGGAGGGAATTAAGGGGGTTGAGAAATGGGATTCCCATATCTCAAGTTATGGTTATAGGGAGAAGAGAATGGATCAGAGTGGGGTTGGTTAAAGATTCTTACAAACTAACCTGATTGTTTAGGGTTGGGGTTCTACTGAGAATATGCTACATTGAGCTCCATTGGTCCAGATGAATCATATTGAACCTCTTGATGTTGTGGACAAGTGTCATTTGGATTAGATAGAGAGTTACATATTCCACAATTTTTTACAGGTCCATGAAACATTGATTGCGGAGAAGATGAGGTTGGGGATTTTTTAGCCACAACTAGTTGTCGCACAAGGCCTATAAGTTCACTCATCCACTCTCTCATCTTGTTCGGATCAATTGCTTGATTATCGTGGGATTGTTTTACATGAGCATGTGCTTGAGTATGGAATTTTTGTGTGTTTGCATCCATGTTACATATGAGATCTCTTATAGCTACAGGAGTTTTATCAACAAAATCACCACCACTTGTAGCATCAATGATAGTCTTATCCATAGCCAATAACCCCTCATAGAGGTATTGGATCAAGAGTTGGTCAGGGATTTGGTAGTGTGGGAAGGTTGCAAGATGCTTTTTGAACCTCACCCGGTATTCATGGAGTGATTCACTTGTGAACTGACAGATACCACTTATTTCATTTTGGATTGAAGTAGTACGAGAATAAGGAAACAATTTCTCTAATAAGAGTCACTTCATGTCATTCCATCTGGTTATAGAACCAGGAGGTAGGTAGTAATGCTATTACATAGCAGTGTCATCTAGGGAGAAAGGTAATGATCGATGTTTGATTTGTTCTTCAGAAACCCCTTGAATGTTCAAGGTAGATCACTCCACTTGGAACTATTTATGGTGGAGATGTCGATCCTCACCAACTAGCCCGTGGAAATGAGGAATAATATGGATCAAACCCGATTTGAGTTCGAAGTCAGCCTCTATGTTTGGATATTGAATTCCAAGGGGTTGGTAATTTATATCAGGAGCAGAATGTTCTTTAAGAGTTTGTTCCCTATGATTATCCATATCTAATTCAACTGGTTAGACAAGGACTAGATCTTGAATGAGTTGGTTATCTCTTATGTTCCTCCTATGTTGGTGAAGTGTTCTCTCAATTTCAGGTTCAATCAAATTCGAGGGATTGTTTGGGAGGCTACAAGGCATTCATAGAGAACATTAAGAAAAGAGGAAGATGATTTTTTCATTATTTGTTTTATGTTTACGATTTTTATGAGAATACAGGTTTTTATTTGTGTTTTTATCAATAATATTTTTATGTTTTTTGGGTTTTTTTATTACAATAACCAGAAACTAATAAATACATAAATCACCATCCCTGACAATGGATCCATTTGAAACACATAGCCGATATTCTCCTATCGACCGATCAATGTTCTGGTGCCTTGTTAATGTGTATAGAAGCACTCAGGTTGAATCCTCAACGATGAAACTTTGTTATAGTCGTTTGTTTTTATTTGATTATTTTTTGATTAGGGGGTTTGTTTGCAGAGCTTAATTGAAATGATTGATTAAATATAATTGATTTAAAAAATTGATAAATATTTGGTTGAGTTCATCATTAGGGAGTTAATCTTGTGATATCCTTGATCTTTTCTTTAACATGAATTTAAATTAACACCCACTTCACAAGATAAGGTTGATTGGAATTCCTATGTTTTATGGCTTCATTCAAAGAATTAACATAAATTAGGGTTATAATCATTACCATTTATTTTTTATGTTACTGTATTTATGGTTAAAATATTCCACAGAAACCACATGTCAAACAAAATATGTCATTAATCCATGACATGTAATGTCCAACATACACAATGTTAAATTAACGAATAATCATCAAGAAAATACTCTCAATATCGTAACATCCCTAAATTTTAACTCACCCTAATGATATATGTACTCATCCATTTGAGTGTTTAATAATCTGGTTATAATTATTTTGATGATAAATTTAGAATATAAGAAAAATGAATGGGATAAGAAAATAGTGGTGTGTCAAACACCCACACACAGAGAATAATGAGAATTAAAAAATATACATTCAATTGAATGTGGAATCAAAATAAGGGAAGGGGATTCAACTATATATAAACTATTTTAAGAACATTAATATTTAACTACATAAGTTGGTTGAGAATATGATATATTGAAGAAAAAATTTTCATTAAAACAGAATTACAAAACACAAACATAGATGTTTACAAACGAAGAAGAAATCAAAAGTGAAAGGAAACAAATAGAGAAGGAAGGGCATCTCAAGTGCAAACGTGAGAATGGAAGGTCCTCCAAAGCCCTTGGAAAGGCTTTGGTCGTAAAAATATGTGATTTTATCTTCTAAAATGCCAACCCATTTGAAGGGGGGGAGGGGGATACATTTATAGCCCAAGGAAGTGACCTGTTTTTATTCCCAATCTATCCCTCGACTTGCATCACCATGTTGGCTATTCAGACAACCGAATATCAAGAAAATCACCTTCTTCAAAGTTTTATATAATTATATTTTGTGGATAATTTCAAAACACGGTTCCATTGAGACCTATGGAGACATAGTTATGGTCGGCTTATTAACCAATTTTAATCTTTCAATTTTAATCCAGTATTTTTGAAGTCAAAAATGTGAAAGGATTTTTTAATATATAGATGCCCTGAAATCCAAATAATGTCTTTAAAAATGTCTTCCACCTATATCCCCTCTTTAACACTGCAAAATATCATCTCAAATTTATGTATACATCAGGAGCCATGTCATCAACACTGTACTGATTTTAATTCATGGCCAACAATGCGGGCTGAGATTAAATGAATCAGTTGGGCCACTTGTTTTTGGTATTGGACCCTAAATTTTTTATCCATGATTCCATTAGATAATATAGAATTATCTATATAGTACCATCCAATTTCGTCTTATGGATGGCACCCAGTAATTCCATTATCATGGCACATCTAGATTATTTACAGTTTTCTTGAGTCTTCTTGTGTGGTCGATATGACAATATCAATGGATGAATTTGCCAATGGTTCCTTCTATGTAAATTTATTAAATTTAATATGGAATAATGAAAAACAATATCCACACAATTTTGATTAGTAGAGTGATATTTATTACTAAAACATTAAACTGACTTGAATCTGAATGAATTCAAAAAGTGCTCAAAAATTATATTTAATATTTAATCATTTATATTTCAAACAAATGATGCACATTTCATATAAAATCACTAATGGGAGTATATAAAAAGTTTTTAAAATATTAAAAACATCAACTCCCCCACACATAGTCTTGTTCATGTCCTCATTTTAAATATATATAAAAACATGAAAAAATTATTTTCACTCACCAACAAATATTAAAATTTTGTTTTCTCTAATCAGGGGAGGTTTAGAATATTTCACTCATCCATTTTTAATTCCACCACTAGTTGTTATAGAAAAAATGTTCCCAAAATAATTCATTTTTTTGGTCAAATTTAGAAATAGAAAATGTGGACACTCAAAACTCGCACCTCTCAAGATGATAAAATTCATTTGTGGATGTTTACTCTTTCACCAACCAAAAGTGAAAATGTTAGAGATTAAAAGAGATATCAGCATCCAATACCTACTATAAGTGGACAAGAATGAAGCGGTATTTTTAAGAGGATTTTCTGTGGCTATGGGATATTAGGAATATAATATCCAAGAGAGAGAAGAAGAGGGTTAAAACACAAACATAGAAAAACCAAGGCATATTTTTGTATTTAAATATGACATGGAAGGAAATGAAAAAACATATTTACAAGGGAATGATTGTGTGAAGATAGACACAAGAGAGGATGAAAATTTGAAGGGGATGAGAAGATGAAATATTTAAAAACCACAAAACATCTCCCAATGACATAAGAATATAATGAAAGCGTTCTTTTTTTTCTAAATTTGAACTTTGAAATGATTTCACACTCATATCCTAACCCATAATTTATCTCCTCACGACACTCATTGTAATAATTATAACATGATTAAAGGCTGAGAAATAGTGATTTTTGACCTACCCTAGTCACAACCCCTTCTTATTTTCATTTTTATTTTATTTTATTTTATCATTTTTGATTTTTGATTTTTTTGAACACTTGTCAATAACCATTACAAAATTACATAAATGGAAGTACATTTCATTTCCCAAAACACACTGATCGACAACCTCTTCCCCACACTAAAATGGATGCTTTCCCTCAAGAAGATGAAAACATGTTAATAATCAATAAAATATTACCCAAACAATGAAATCCATTCCGACCACACTTAAATTTCAAAAACATATGCACTGAAAATCCGTCTTCATATTTGGTGGGAAAAGTAATTGGTCTTGTAATGTGGCTATCAATGAAAAGGTTTTCAAAGGAAGAACTGGCTTTCAAAAGTATGATTAGTTTGAGGGAAATGGAAGGCTATTTGGATATTGTGATTATCATGTATTTCAAAAAATTCCTCTATCATATTAAAGCACACTATGGTAGGATATTCAGATCAAAGGTCCAAAAACTCAAGACTCACAATTGGTAGTGAAAACACACATTTTGAAAAGATATTTGTAGGTGTCCTTGGCATGAAAGTAAATATGGTTCCTCACGGTTTGGGAAAAGCATTTTCTAAATCAAAAAATGATCATTCAAAATGTGTGGGTTTTGAAAAAAATTCTTTATCCAAAGTCATAATGAAAATATTTTTTTATGATTTAAACATTCCTGTTGACTCCCCAAAATGGTTAGACTATATTTGAAAATTGGAGGTTGAGTAAGCCTGAATCATGACTTTTCATTTTTGTATGATTTTTTTTGTTTTTTTTATTTTTAGTTTTTTAGATTTTTTTTTATAATTTCACACCCACACAAAAGAGAAAGAGTAAATAAAAGGGGTTGATGAATAAAGAGGTAAAAAAATGAAATAGAGAGGAATAATAATAAAGAGTTAGATAGAGTAATATATAGAGAGATAGTTAAAGAGAAAGAGGTGCCAACTAGTTTGGATTTGGTAGGTCGCCATCTCCATCTAGTTGTAGGTTGACTAGGGAAGTAGGTGATCCAATGGAAGTTGATGTTGATCCAAGAATGTGCATCCTCTCATGGATATTCTTTAACCGATTTCCATTAACTTTGCATGTCCTTTTGGATGAGGTGAATTGTACTTTCACTCACCCAAATGGGTAATCATTAGTAATATCAAAAGGACCATCCCAATCAGAATTAAACATACCTGGGTGAAGCCGAAATAGAGAATTGAAGAGAATTACCATTTCACCTTCATGGAATACCTTTCTGAGGATGTGTTTTTCATGGAGTACCTTATCATTTTCTTTGTAAAAATTGTAATTCTCATATGATTCAAGTCGAATCCCCTCCAGTTCATCCAATTGCAACAGTCATTCTTCTCCAGATTTTTCACAATAAAAATTACATGTTTTCACATCCCAAAAATAATTATTATGGATTTCAAATGGTAGATGACATGCTTTAACAAAAACTAGCCTAAAAGGAGAGATCCTAATAAGTGTTTTATAGGTAGTATGATAAGCCCAATGTGCTTATCTGTGTTTTTCAGGATGGTCATTTCTGGTGGGTTTTACACTTCTCTCAAGAACTCCATTCATTTCTCTATTATAAAGTTCACCCATGCCCTTTGTTTGGGGGTGATTTTCAGTTGATGTTTTATGTACAACCCAATTCTTTTTAAAAAAAGATTCTATAGTTATATTATAGAAATGGGATCTTAAGTCACTGATCAAGGCACGAGGTGTGCCAAATCTATTGAAGGTGTCTGTCTTTAGGAACTCACTAACATTATTCGAATCATACTTTCTAGTGGGTTTGGCCTCGACCCACATAGAAACATAATAAGCGGCAATAAGGATGTGTGAGAATCCACTGGAAGGGGGGAATGGTCCCATGAAAACGGTACCCCAGACATCGAATATCTCATAGAAAATTAAAGGCTTTTGAGGGAATTTCTCTTCTCTTTGAAATTGTGCCAAAATTTTGGAATGTGAGACATGATTGAAAGAACTCATGTGAGTCCTTGAAGAGCGAAGGCTAGTAGAATCCAGAGTCTAGGACTTTTCACGAGGATCGTTGTGGTCCAAAGTGGCCACCACCAGGCATTGATTGACTGAATTCTAAGATATAGGAATGTTTAACTTTATTAATAGATCTCTGAATAACCATGTCTGTCCCAGTTCTCCAATGTTTATTTTCTTCCAAAAAATAGTTTTTTGAATAACTTTGCAACCTCATTTTCATTTAGTTTGTAAAATTTTCAGGAAAAGCACCTGAAACTATGTAATTTACAATTGGGGCATACCATGGTATTTTTGGAGTGAGAGATGAATGGTTATTAGTCGGGAATTCATGATAAATGATTTTATAATGAGAATAATTAGAAATTCTAGTCAAGTGATCATCCACATGGGTTTATTTTCCTGGTTTATCTTTTATTCTAAGGTCAAACTATTGGAGAATTAGGATACATCTTTTTAGCCTCAGTTTGGAATCACTCTTCTTGAGTAAGAACTTTATAGAATAATGGTATGTGGAGATGATGATTTTGGCACCTAAGATATAGGTTCATAATTTATCTAACGTAAAAAAAACTGCTAAAAGTTCTATTTCAGTGTATGTGTCATGATACTGAGGTTCATCCAATGTTTTGAGGCATAATAGATGACATTAAGAAGTTTTTTGCTTTATTTACAAAGAATAGCCCCTACACCTCTATTAGAAGCATCACACGTCAACTCAAATGGTATGGACCACCCTGGGGGTTGTATTATCAGAGCAGATGTAAGAGTAGTTTTAAGTTCAATTAAGGCTCTCTTACAAACCTCATCAAAATGGAAAGTGACATCATTTTAGATCAACCAAGTGAGTGAGAGGGAAATCCTACTGAAGTTAAGGATAAATCGCAGATAGAAACTGGCATGATCGAGGAATGAACTGATCTCTCTAACAAAAGTGGGTTGATGAAGTGATTAGATCACCTTAATTTTGGCAGCATCGACATCAATTCCATATTTTGAAACCATGTTCCCTAGAAAAATCCCATTTGCAACCATAAAGTCATATTTTTTAAAATTTAACACAAGGTTTCACTTGACACACTTTTGGAGGACTAGATAGAGTTAATTCAAACAAGATTCAAATGAATTACCATAAATGGTGAAGTCATCCTTGATACATCCATGCAGTGTTCAATGAATTCTAAAAATATACTCATTATACACCTCTGTAATGTTGTAGGATAATTTCCAAGGCCGAAAGGCATTCTTCTGTATTCCTATATATACCAAAGGGGCATGTGAAATTATCCTTTTCTTAGTCTTGAGGTGCGATTGTGATTTGGAAGTAGCCAGTGTATCCATCAAGAAAGAAATAGATAGACTTTCTGGATAATCATTCCAGTATTTGATAAAGGAATAGAAGATGGTAGTGATCATTTCTTGTTTCAACATTCAATTTCCTATAGTCGACACACACAAGCATTTGTTATTTACTCTAGTTGATACTACCTCTCTATATTCATTTGGGACAACAGTTATCCCACCCTTCTTAGGTACAACATGAATTGGACTAAAACTTTCACTATAGAAAATTGGGTAAATAATACCATCATTAAGAAGCTTGGTGATCTCTTCCCTATCTACTTAAAGGAAGAGTGGATTGTGTCTTCTTTGTGGTTGTTTAATGGATTTGGATGATTCCACATGATGGATGTGATGCATGCAAAGGGTAGGGTTGATTCCTGGTATGTAATCTAGGGTCCATCCTATTGCCTTTTTGTTTTCCTTTAACACCTGACCAATTTTGGACTGCTCAGTTTCGGTAAGTGAAGATGAGATAATGACAGGATATGAGTGATCATGGAAATGTATTGCATATTTCAGGTGTTCAGGAAGAGGTTTCAGATCAGTCTCATCTTTTATTTGTTTGTTAGAAATCTCAGGAATTGAGGGAGGGACTACAGTTGCTTCAAATTTATTTTCCTTAATATTTTCGTAGGTGGAGTAGTAGATGTCAGAGTTGTTGTGGGATTCAATAGAGTTTTCAAGTTCCTCTATATTGATTGAGTCTATGAATGGGATGTCCACAAAAAATTCACCATCTATAACTTGTTTAATCAGGTTGTAGATTTCACAAGATCCTTTATCATTAGAACTGGATAAACGTGATGGAATGGGGTTCAATTGAATCTTATAAGTGTCCTTGAAAGATTGGATTGAGAATGCAGAGTGATCCCTATATGTGTATCGCATGGCTTGGAAAATGTTGATGATGACCAGTTGGTCACTGAATTCCATGGATAAGATGCCAGAATTGACATCAATCTCAGTTCTCGCAGTTATGAGGAATGGTCATATGAGAATTTGGTGATATCAAGAAGATATCATCTCACCTTCCATGTCATGGACATAGAAATAGGCAGGGAAGATAAGATCATTCACACTATCAAGGACATCTTCAATTATCCCCTCAGGACTGGTTGTGATTTGATTGGTTAATTGAATGAAAACACCAGTTGGATGTAAGGGACCTAGACCAATGTTGGAGAATATGTATTTCGGCATGACATTAATTGATGCTCCTAGGTTTATGATTGCATCATCAATGTTGGAACTTACAATTTGGCATGGAAGAATAATGGTCCCTGGATCTTTGCACTTAATGGGTATAGACTACTGGGAGGAAAAATTTTTGAAGGTCCTAAGTTTCCTCTTGTGGGTACACAACTCCTTGAGAAACATGGAATACATAGGAATTTGTTTTATGGCATCTAAGAGGGGGAATGTTGACTTTAACACGTATAAACATGTCGAGCATTTCAAGATCAGATTCAAAGGACATCCTTAGTTTAGAAAAAGCCTGAGGTAATGGAATTGGATTCCTAAGTGGAATGGAAGCAGGTGAGGGATTGGATTCAGGTTCCTATTCATGATTCTTTTTCATTTCATTTTCTAGGTCAACATTCAAAGGAGGGTTGGAGGACTTATCTTGAGGCATATAAATTTTCATTCTCGATCGAAGTGAAATTGCACTTATATTACCCTTGGGTTTGGGTAATGATTGAGCTAGGAGTTGGGAAGAATTGGATGGTTTCTTCTCACTATGGTGGGATGCAATTTGACCAATTTGGATTTCAATATTCTTGAGGCTTGAATGGGTGAAGGAGGCATGATCATCCACTGCAATTTTCCATGGTTCATTGGAATAAGTTGCTTGTACCGTATTGAGATTACCTAGATATTAGTTCTTGGAAAAGTGATTTTATTAGTTTGGGAATTGTGAAGGGTCACTGGGATAGTGGAATATAGGAGGATGATTGTTCCTTTGATGTTGAGGAATAAATGGATAAGGTTGTTGGAATATACCAACACCTTGACCATATGGAAACCGGTTTTGGTTTTGAGGTGGGAATTGGGGGGGATGAGAAATTTGATTCCCATATCTCAAGTTATGTTTATAGGGAGAAGAGAATGTCTAAGAGTGGTGTTGGTTAATGTTTTTAAAAAACTGACCAAATAGTCGAGGGTTGGTGTTCCGATGGGAATATGCTACGTTGAGCTCCATTGGTCTAGATGAATCAGATTGATCCCCTTAAAGTTGTGGACTTGTTTTAGTTAGATGAGATGGAGATTTTCTGATTTCACGGTTTTTGATAGGCCCATGAAACATTGAATGCGGTGAAGATGAGTTTGGGGATTTGGTAGCCATAGCTAGTTGTCGTACAAGACCTTTATGTTCACTCTTCCACCCAGTAATCTTGTTCGACTCAATTGATTCATTATTTTGGGATTGTTTGACTTGATAATGTGCTTCAGTATTGAATTGTTGAGTGTTTGCATCCTTGTAACTTATGAGATCTATTACTGCTATAAGAGTTTTATCAACAAGAGCACCACCACTTGCGTCATCAATGAGAGTTCTCTCCATAGTCAATAACCCATCATATAAGTATTTGATCAAGAGTTGGTCAGGTATTTGGTGGTGTGGCCAGGTTTCAACATGCTTTTGGTACATCTCCCAATACTCATGGAGTGATTCACTTTGGAACTGATGTATACCACTCATTTTCTTTCAGATTGAAGTAGAATGATAGGCATGAAATATTTTTTTCTAATTAGAGTCACTTCATGTCATTCATTGAGGCTATGGATCCAGAAGGTAGGTAGTAAATCCATGACTAAGCAGGGTCAGCTAGGGAGAAAGGGAATGCTCGATGTTTGATTTGTTCTTTAGAAACCCCATGAGGCTTCATGGTAGAGCACACCACATGGAACTCTTTAAGGTGGAGATGTGGATCCTCACCAGCTAGCCCGTGGAAATGGGGAAGAAGATGTATCAAACCCGATTTGAGTTCGATGTCAGCCTCTATGTTTGGATATTGAATACCAATGGGTTGGTAATTCATATCAGGGGAAGTAATTTCTTTATGGCTTTGTACCCTAATATTATCCATATCTAGTTCAACTGGATGTACAAGGACTGGTTCTTGAATGAGTTGATTATGTCTTATGATCCTTCTATGTTGGCGAAGTGTTCCCTCAATTTCAGGGTCAATCAATATGGGGGGTTGTTTGGGAGGCTACGGGGTATTCAGAGAGATTTTATAGAAAGAGGGAGATTATTTTTTCTTTATTTTTTTTTGTTTATTATTTTTAGGTTAAGACGTGTTTATCTTTGTGTGTTTTTTTCAGTTTTTTTTTAAAATTTTTTTTGGGGGGTTTTATTACAATAACCAGAAAAATAATGAATACTTAAAACACCATCCCAGGAAATGACACCATTTGAAATGCATGTATGATTATCTCCTATTGACCAGTCATGGTTCCAGTGCTATATTAATGTGTATAGAAGCACTCGGGTCGAATCCTTGGTGATGATAATTTGTAATATTCGTTTGTTTTTTGTTTATTGTATTTTGATTAGGGGGGTTATTTTTAAGAGCTTAATTGAAATGATATATCGACTATAATTGATTTTTAAAATTTATAAATATTTGGGTGAGTTCATCTTAAGGGATTTAAGCTTGTGATATCCATGATCTTTGCTTTATATTACATTTAAATTAACACCCACTTCACAAGATGATCGTGATTGGAATTCCTAAGTGTAAAGATTTTATCCAAGCCTGAACATAACTAAGGGTTCTGATCATTGCCATTACATTTTTATTGTAGTTTAAATATGGTTCTATTAATCCATCGAAGCCACATATTAAACAAAATATGTCATTAATCCATGACTTGTTAAGTCCAACATACACAATGTTAAATTTATGAATACTCATCGAACAAATACTATGAATAATTTAACATCCCAAAATTTGGACTCACCGCAATGAGATATTTACTCATCCATTTGGGTGTTTAATAATCTACTTATAATGATTTTGATGATAAATTATGAATAGAATAAAAAGAAAGGGATAAGAAAATAGTGGTGCGTCGAACACCCACACACGAACAATGATGAGAATTAAAAAAAAGACTTTCGATTGAATGAGGAAGAAAAAGAATGGAAGGGGATTCAAATATATTTAAACTATTTTAAAAACATTAATATTAAACTATATAAGGTGTATGTGAATAAGAGATATTTAATATGAAATTTTCATTAAAATAGAATCACAAAACACAAACATTAATGTTTACAAACGAAGAACAATGCCAAAGTGAAAGGAAACAAATTGAGGATTAAGGGTATCTCAAGTGATAACAGGAGTATGTAAGGTCCCCCAAAACCCTTGGAAAGGCATTGTTAATTCCAATATGTTCTCCTCCCTTCTGAAATTCCAACCCCTTTGAAGGAGTTGAGGGTGATGCATTTATAGCCCAATGAAGTGGAGTGTTTTCATTCCATATCATTCCCTCAAGTTTCATCGCCATGTTGCCTATTCCTAAATCCGAATCAAGATAAATCTCCTTCTTCAAAGTTGTATAAAATAATGTTGGGAGACTACTCTCAATATTTGGAGACATTTTGACTTATGGTGCCCATGTTATGGCCAGTTGATTAAACAATTTTAATCTGTCCATTTCAATCTAGTGTTTTTGAAGTCCAAAATATGAAAAGGTTTTTTAATAGGAAGAAACCTTCAAATCATAAATATGTCTTCTGAAAAGACGGCATCCAATATCTCCTCTTTTTCTCTGAAAAATATTATCTCATAATGATGTCTATATCAAGATCCATGTTATCAACACCGTAATGATTATAATTCCCGGCCAAAATTGTGGGCTGAGAACAAATGAATCAGTTGGGCCTCTTGTATTTGGTATTGGGCCATGCAATCTTTATCCTGGATTACTTTAGATAATATATAGTAATCTCTATAGTATCATAAAATTTTGGCTTATAGATGGATCCCAGTAATTCCATTGTCATGGTTGTTACGGTTTCTTTACAGTTTTATAGAGTCTTCTTGTGTGGTCCATACGGTCGTTCAAATGGCCGAATTAGCCAATGGTTCATTCTAAGGAAAGGTAGTAAATTGAATATGGATTTATAAAAAAAATAACCAAAAAAATAAGATATGTATAGGGATTGTTTTTAGTAAATCATTAAACTGACTTCAATCTGAATGAATTCAAAAAGTGAACAAAAATAATATTTAATATTTAAACATTAATATTTCAAACAAATGATGCACATTTCATATAAAATAGGTAATGGGAGTAAATAAAAAGATATGAAAAATTTTAATAACATTACCTAAATCTACAGAAACATCAATAAAATGTGTTACTCAATCATCATTCTTGTGTATGGCGGACTGCCGACACACGAACCGATGTATTTTGTTTTTCCATTAACACCATTCATGGTTTGGAATAATGAAGGAATTAATATTTTTATATTATATATATTAAATTATTCTATGTTTATGCTCTTTTAATTATCATAAATCAAATAACATCCTAGTTTTCCTTATATAATAATATGTTAACTTCGTTTGTGGGAAAGTACACTACCACCACCTCAAATCGACAAGATCTATTCCCACATTACTATGAATATATTGAGGATGTGATTTGAAAAATTATATGATATATAAAAACTAATAATTATATTAAAATTA
The DNA here is from genome assembly GCA_963277665.1 of Viscum album. Taxonomy (NCBI): domain Eukaryota; kingdom Viridiplantae; phylum Streptophyta; class Magnoliopsida; order Santalales; family Viscaceae; genus Viscum; species Viscum album. The sequence goes on from OY728157.1 coordinate 202,339,674, forward strand.
AAATATATAAAAATAAAAATTATTTTCATTTACATTATTTTTTTCAATATAAAAAAATTAATAATAAAAATCACGCGTATGTACGACATACCATCTCCATAACCAATGTATTCTATTTCATATTTCAATAATTTATTTATTTTTATAAATATTTATATAATTATTATATATTATATCTATATCATTTTTTTATATTATAAAAATTTTAAATCATGATATAAGTAATAGTATCAATAATAAAATGTTTAAATAAATATGAAAAACAAAGTGGTTAATACCCAAAATGGAAACATAACTTGAAACTTTTTATAAATGGATAATATGATTTCAAAACAATATAATATATGTTTTGATATAATATAATATTATAATATGGTATATTTATATTAGACAGATATTTATTAACCAATATTTTTGATCCTGTATGAAAAATTCAATACTTATAAAAAGTTGCTTCTCATCTCACATTTATTTATTAGAGATATAAGCTGTATTCAACACATATTATATTTATATATATTATATAAAAAATTATTAAATTTTATATTGTGAATATAATTTATTTCATCATATTATGTTTCAATTAATTTAATTTTTTCTCGAATCTCATGATTCAAAACCTACTCAATAATTAATGGGATTTATGTTATCAATTTTATTTTTCTGAGAGTTAAGCTTAATCCACCCCCATTTTCATCTATGTGTCGTACATACTACTCATGAATGATTAAAATTATTATTATCATCAATCATTGTGTTATTTTTACTTCCTTTTTATGATCTCAATTTCATTATGTTTTATAGTTCATAAGTATCAAAATTTGTAAGGTAATTTTGTATCAATATTCAATAATTGTGATGCATGTTTGTTATTCACCTAAATATTTTTACAAGATGTATATATATACTATACACATGTTATAACATTAATATCAATATTTTAATGATATTTTATGCTTCATTTACTTATATTAATTAATGAGTATTTTTATCCATTGTTACTAATGTGATAAGATTTTACTTCTAAATTCTAATAGATTATCGTGGAAACATGATCTACGCTGCAACTTCATCTGTCCCAGCGACGATGCCCTAATCGCATGATCCGAAGCAAGGCTCCCCCCTCTCGATCGGAGGGGGGAGGTTCACATTCACATGATCATGGTAGGACTAACTTCTAGCCGTTATCCAATCCTGATTACCTCCCCTCTTTTCTGATGATTCATCTATACCTGAAAGTCAATGATCTCTTCCTAGGAGCACAACAACTCCATCTCTCCTCAACAGAGAATAATCATTCTATAGATGTTTGCAATCTCACATTGGTAGCTTGGTTTTTTCTTCAACACCCTTTGGTGGGTGAATTCGACCGGTTTGTTTTCAATTCTTATGATCTTCAAGAGCACGCGGTAGTCGAATTGATTGATAGGTGGCATCTGGTGATTCGGTTTGAGACGATGGATGATTTGATATCGTCCTAGTCCAGAGCACCTCAAAAATGCCATGGGGAGTCATTTTATCTATTTATATGGAGCTTTTATTTCCACAAGCGGTGGGACCCAACTGTGATGGAAGCTTGGGTGAGTCTCCCCGATCTTCCCATTTCCTTCAAAACCCATCCATATTGTCTGCTATTGGGAACATGATGGGACGATACCTCTGCTCCAATCGAAGAATGGAGGTGGTATGTCACCACATTCTACCAATAGATATGTATTTAGATAGATGTTGCATGACCGCCTATGAATTGGGTGTGGATCACAGATGGGACAGAGTTTTGGTGGAATCATGAGGTGATGTTTGAATCATGGATGCATTATTGTGTTTCTTGCAGACTTTTTGTATATGTGGAAGTGGATTGTCACAGCAACTACTCGGCTGGTGTTTCACAGGGGATGAAGCAAATGGGCCTTGGCAACAATGGTGAACCTAGTGTGGTTTTTCCATGGTTGAAGGTTCCCCTGAGCGGTAGCGAGTCAAGAAATTAACCAATTTATGGCTCCCACTTACAGGGAGTGTGTGCAGGTGCGACATCTAGTGGTCATGCACTAGCTGAGGTGTGACCTTCTATGAATATGGTTGGTGTAGTGGACATCAATGAAGGTCATGTCTAGAAAAAGAAGCAGTGGAGGTCACAGGAACCAACTGTTAAGAATGTTTTTGAGAATTTAAAGAATGTTCTTGTATTGAATCTTCGTTTACTGTGGATAACACTGTGGATTTCTGTCCCTCATGTCTGGAGGATGGGAATGAACAATATTTGGTCTCATATGCCTCAGATTTGAAGGCAGTGGATGCCTGTCCTGAAGTGCTGCAAAGGTGGGAGGATGATTCTAGTGAAATTGATGTTGCGGTCTCCACTGGTAACCATTTTCTTGAGCTGGAAAATGAGGAGAGTTGTCAAATAGAGGAGGTGGATGTAATGAAATTAGTTGAAAATATACAGTATGCTTTCTCTAAGGATGCTGCAACTATAGAAGGTGAGATTCAGAATGATACTAAACAACCACATTGTCTTTTCTATAATTCATTCTAATAGACAACTCCAACAAGAAAAGGGCTTGGACGAGAGATACAAAGAGGTGCAGATCTTTGGAAAGTGGGGTGACGTCTCTGATAATGACAAGGAAAATGATAGTTTTATGGTTCGGCCTTCCTACAACGATGTTGTTCAGGGCGGGAGGATGATGGTGCCTCGGAGTGAGGATGTCATTTTTTCCCCACCACGGCGATGGATGAGGAATGATTACTCCTCTCTTCCAAGGCTGGTGTCCACCAGATCTCCTTTTTCAAAGTAATGTTGGGCTATACAGTCCTTGAAGTAGTTTCCTTCATTAGAGAATCTGAATCTGTGAAGGAAATATGCTAAGTTACTTAAGCATTATAAAAGTTTTGGGTGGGAATTATTTATGACAGTTGAGGTAAGTTATGAGGGATGTGGTGATGGATATGTTTTTTATGTTATGTAGTTTTATTTTCGTCCATGTTGTACATTCGTGATGCTGTTCATATCTTAATAAACAGTTATTGGGTTTCCTCTGTCTGATATTTTGGGTCTAATAGATTATCATGATTGATTATTACAATGCTTCCATTAATATAATGATCCATACTAAATAATTATAATTACTTTTATTCTCCTCATTTATTTCATGATATACTCTAGTAATGGTAATATTTTCCCACTGTTTAGTAATTAAGATCATTATAAATGTGTATCTATGGAATTTTGACATTATTTCACACTAATGTCAGAAACCAACTTTATTCAAAAATGTTTTATTGAAAAAGATTTATGATTTTCATTAATTGATACATAATGATAATTTTCATTGAAATAGAATTTTAAAATTATATTATTTTTATTATGTCTTTCAAATGTTTTTCAAATCTTCTTATATATATTATCAAAATGTAATTTTATATGAAAATTATTTCAATTATTGAAAAGATTCTTTTAAAATCATTAAAATCTATTTTCAATGAAAGTGGTTTTCAAAATATTATATGTAACATAATGTTTTTTCTAATATAAAATTGATATTATCCACAAGAAATGTTTTAAATTATATAAAATAATAATTCATAGGTTATAAATGTGGTTTCTAAAAAAAGTTAATTATAAAATGTTTTATGTATCAAAAAATAATTTTTACAAAGAAATGTTATTTTTTATAAAAATAATCCTAGTTATAATTAAAAATCATTATACATATATATTTACATACATTAATACAGTTTTTTCATTAATTGAATATTATCCATTGTAACCAGTCTTATTATTTATCTGAATGGTTTATATTTAAGTTTACATCATGCCTGTGATACCCATTTCTCTTCCACAACTTGTGCCATGATAAAATTTTTATTAAAATGACATCCATTACATAATTAGCATATGATTAATTTTTTTTGAAACTATTATATTTTACAAATTTTATGATGTGATAAAATATTTATAATACCTATTTAATATTATAAGTTATGAAATAATTTTTATGAAACACATAAATTTTATTGATTCATGATTTGGTGATTAAATATGAACATGTGGAACATGTATATATGATTTTCTTATGTGATGGGTGGGAAAAATATAATCATACAGTGACATGGGAAATTATTTATATCTCATGATATAAATTAATAAACATGTTTATATGAAGGATTTATAAAAGGAAATATATTTTTTCCCTTATCCACAATGGGAAAAAATTATGTCCTGATCCAAACTATGAAACATTTGTGTTTGAATGCATAATAGAAAATAGGTGTGTCCTAATCCTCCATTATAAAACGTTTTTTCATTATCCCCTTTGTTGGTTTTATTAGATGTTAATCATGGAACATTAAATGATTCTCAATATTTATGATTTTTTCGCAAGTATATGACATGATCTTCGGTTAATGAAAAATTTATGATGATTTATTGGCCTTAATGTTCATGTATTATTAATTGAGAATCATTATTATATGATGTATGTGTACAAGTATTGGTATACATAATATGATATTCAATATTTATTAACATATTATAGAACACTAATTCTCATGTTATCTTTATGTATCACCATTATTTTACTCACTTAGAATATCAGGTCACTCTCTATTAGATTTCCTTACCAAAGGATATGAAGAATGGGTTTAAGTTGGAGTATAGAAGGAGGTTATATTTATGGGAAACATGGAATATCTTTACCATGATAAAATTTTATGATCCCATGATTTAAATAAAATAAACTATTATTGTAACAGCCCAAGATTTTATAAAAAAATATTCTTTTTAATTTTATTAAAGTCTTGTGTTGTACGCTACACCAAAAGGAGCTTGCACAAAACGCATCCTTGACTTGCCTTGTATTACACGCAATCACGACCTTCCTCGATAGCGTGTGTAATACGCAATACCGAGTTTCACTAAACAACGATATGCTATTAAAATATTATTAAAACTAGCCGTTATGAATAGTAATAACCACTTTTTAAAACTCTGTAAATCTTATTTTTCAAAATGAACTTCATTTTTAGATTCGGAGTATCGAATTTAGCCTAAGGTGAAATTTTGGTACTTTTCGGATAACTTTCATATTCTAATGAATAGTGAAAATTACTAAATTATAATTAAAAACAACTTTTTTAATCGAAATAATTAATAGTGATAAATTATTAATTTGAGTGGTTTTAAAGTATATTTAGAATATATTTTTACAATTTAATACAATGTTGGTCATTGGATGTAATTTCACATTTAAACCAGACATAATCAAGTGTCAATCTTTTGATAGATATTGTTTCTTAAAAACACGCTATTTGTTTTAACAGCGGGATTTAATTATAAAATTAATTAATGAAAATTCTATGATATGAATTTGGTAAAATAGACTTCATTTTTGAATTCGGAATATGAAATATAGCTTAGGATGAAATTTTGGCATTGTTCTGAAAAACATCAATTTTTGATGAATAGTGAAACTACTAAGTGGTAGTTAAAAAAAATTAATTTCTTCATAAATCTTAATTTTACCGCTTCTGTGAATGAAATTTCAAAAATCCGAGAGACACGGTTGATTTCATTAAGTAAAATGTGGTTCAATGAGATGAAAATTATTTTTGGTGAATAGTAACTTTTTACTTTTTTTACCACGGTTAATAGTAAATAGGGTAACTAAGGGTAAATATGATATTACTATTACCCTAAAACATGTCCTAATTCTATTGGATAATTGTAATTCGACCAAAAACAACCTTATGAATATAATATGACAATTTAGGTCCACTTGGATTAGATTATGACATTTAATATTATATTATTTAATGAATAGTTAAAATAGTTAAAATCAAAGTTTAATAACTAAAACATTTTTAATATGGGGTTATACATAAGATAAATTCGACTATAAATATTAATTAGAAAGCTAAACAGATTTCCTACATAATGATATTTTATTTATAATTTTTAGACTTTATATAAATTAATTTATTTATGACACAACGATGATGCAGTAATTACCCTTTTAAGGAAATATTAACATAATTGATGTTATAAATGCTCAAATGAATGTAATTTGAGACTTTTTATGACTTAAACTAATTTTCTAGGTTACTATGATATATTAGTGTTGATTTAATTAACTTGGTTCGAACATATAATTCTGTTATGACTTTCAAAAAAATCATATATCAAATAGTGTAAAAATTTACACAAAATAGTTTTTAAATCAAATATTATATTATTAATTTTTATTTTATTTCTAAAAATCTAAGGTTCGGACAAATGACTTAGATAAGGATATATTTATTAATAATATACAATTTGGGGTTTTGTTGCCATGTTATAGTGAGTGTATTAACCATATAGTGAAAGAAAACAAAAAGTCACGGTAAAAGTTAAATTATTTAACTCAGAGTTAAATCTAATTGATAAGGTTAAAATAATAACTTAAACTTGTCTAAATCCTATTGAATGATAGGATTTCGACCCATACCCACTTTATCTTCGAAATAAGACCCTTTGGAACCATTATAAACCGATTTTGACTTTAATATAAAATAATATTTTGAGATATTCCTAAGGTGCCCCTCTCCTCCCTTATAAAAGGACACCTCCTCCCCCTCCTCCTCAGACCAATTTGAGCACTCAAGCTCGGACAACCCCTGAAAAAATCCCTTCTCCACTTCCCTAGAATAATCCTAGTGGTCTTGGTCTTCTTCAAAGAACAATCTTAGTTCCCTAAGTGGAGGATTCAATGAAGCGTTTCAAAGAAGATGTAATATCCATTACCGATCTTTTCAATTTCTTTCTTCTTCAACTTCTTTTTCTTTAGTTGTTTCATGATAAAGTAATAACATCAGTATTTATTATATACTGATATGTTATTATAAATATGAAACAACTCTAATTCACCTTCAATCTATCCTACAGAAAAAGAAATCACCACGCGTGCGTACGTACGGAATACCGTCTCCACGTCGTGGTGTAATCTATTTTCCACCACCACCTTACATGGATGGGTATAATGGTGTAAAGAATAACTATACATAGTTATTACAACATCATATTGATTCTGATATATTGTATAATCCACTCCAATTCAATTCAATATTTATGGAAATGATATCATCGCTCGTGCGTACGTACGGACTACCGTCTCCACGACCCGATGAGATTCATTCTCCATGTTAACAATTTAAGAATGATTATAAAGTATATATAATAAATAATAATGAAATATATGACATTATAAAGCTACTGGATTTATGTATATATATATATATGTATGTCATCTACTTACTTCCATTCAAGACAATAGGGAAAGGAAAACATCGTTCATGCGTACGTACGGACTACAGTCTCCATGAACGGTGTTTTTCATTTCATTTATCTATATATTTTATATATATATATATATACTGAATATATATGATATATAAATCATATTTTATATTCTGGAAGTAAGTAAATCATTATATAAGTAATAATAATGTCAAGAACAACAAGTCAAAACACCTACGATAAAAGAAACGATTTTACCCAAAACGCTTCTTTAACATGGAATTTACAAAAGAACGGGTAATATAATGTCATAAGTGAACCATATATGATATCATAACAATGAATATGATTCTGTAATAAGTCAATGACATTATTTAAACCATTATACAGGAGCTTCGGACACGTACAAAGCAAATCGGACCTAAGGTAAGGGAAATATCACAATCTCATTTTTATCCGAGATTGTTTATTCGTAAGTATTTACTGGGGTGTATTATATCATCCACATCCATGTTTCATCAATATGTAATATTATTTCCATCCACCTACAATTGTTTAAATCCATTTTTACCCTTCGGTGAGTTTTTAGAAATATGTATGAAAGGAATCTTTTGTCGTTTTTCGTACGAGGTACTTTTTGACTTTTCCGACAAAAGTACGAAGAATGTTTTTTTTAACTTATACGGCACGAACAGATTTCTACTGTTTTATAAAGCCTTATTTTCATGAAGCTTACTCTAAAAGATTTCATGACTATTTTCAATAAAATCTCTTTCTTTTAAAATTGCATGATGTTTTGTGAAAAGAAATTGATTTTGAAGAAGAAAGGATATTTTCCTCAAGAATTCAATTCAAGTGTTTTATCAAAATTATTTTCCATCTAAGATAATAAAGGGTTCTGTTTCTATCCATATTTTTACATTGATTTGACTATGTTGTGATGGAATTATGTTTATGAATTCCTTTATCTTATATGAATTTATTTATGATGTCATGATGTTTCAAGAATCCCATTTTTGTTACATGTGTTATGCGATGATGTATGTTTTATGATTATGTGGCACACATAAGAAAGGATTCATTATAAGATGGGTGGGACCTATATCTCCCTCCAATGCATTGGGTAATGATTTTATATCTCATGAGATAGACATGGCTGGAATGGTAGGTTATACCGGTTCAGTGAAATAGGACTGAAACGAGGGTTACCCGATTCAGAAAGGGACTTTGTCCACTAAGATAGTCTTGGAAATGAGTCTTGACTAACAAGAAATGATTCTCTATGATTATGTGTGAATGCCACAAAGTTTCATGTTTTATGTTATGATTATTGTGATTACATTTCACTGCCATGATTTACCCCATGTTATGAAATTATGATATCTTTTACAGGTTAAGTTTTCCAAAAGTTATGTGCTTATGTATATGATGTGATTGATATTTCTTTTGTTTACCCTTACTGAGCATTTGAGCTCACCCTTTTATGTTTTCTTTTCCCCAGGATATAAAGAAAGGTTTTAGGTAAAAAAAAAGAAAGATCTTTATGGGAGATTTTGAAGATCTTTCACCACGATTAGAAGATTATAGTCCGAGTTTCCAAAGACACTAAACTATTACGGTCCTTGTGTGTGTGTTTTTGTAATGTACTAAGTATTCCGCAAAAGTAATGTAATGTCATTGTACGTCAAGATACGAGTCTCTACAGTTGGTATCAGAGGAATGGTTTAGTCAAACTTTGGAAACTAGGATGCGAGAACTTTAGTGAGATCCCTAGAGATATTTCTAAGGTATGTCGAGGGATGTCCCTAAGGTTAAGTATACGTATAGGTTATAGTGCTAGAATTACGCTAACGATCATAGAATTAAACCTAAGATGTTAGATATTGAAGGTACTTCCCCTTTATTATGTTGTTTTCCCTTGCATGATTTTTGCCTCTCACACTATTCTTTTTGGGTTTTAGAAAATGGATGGAAACAAGATGATTCACGATAATAGAGGATATGATGGACAATGGAATGATATTCTTCATAATGAAATGGCATTTGGAAGTCCAAACATAATTATTATGTCGAATCAGCAATCTCATAATATGATCAATAAAGTAAAATTTGGTAAGTTTCCTGACTCGGCTAATAAGAGAAAGATGGAGTTTCATGATGATCATAGAGGAAAGAAAGTTCAATTTCCCCTATGTAATTCATGTAGGAAGAGGCATCAAGGAGAATGTTTCAAAGGAACTGGAAGATGCTTTGAGTGTGGAAAAGAAGGACACAAAGCCAGTAAGTGCAAAGGAAAAGGTTCAGTTAACACCAGGGATGAGGATAATGGTATTGCTACGACATCAACACTGGTTAAATGTTTTAAATATGGAATGTACGGGCATTATGTAAACCAATGCCCTACGGGAAAGTCTCATGAAGATAATCAGTATGGTCGTATGGGAAGTATTTATGTTGATGATGATGAAGAAACTACAAATGATATGTGAGATGAAAGAAATGTTGAAGCTCGGTCAATGGTCTAAGAATGTAGTGGAATTATTACATGTTTATCATGTGTAAAGTTGTATAAGTAATCTCATGGAATAAGGAGACATCTAAGGATTGTTACACTGTTGTCTTTCCTTAAGTTTTTAAGTGTATGATGAATGGTACCAGTAACCATTAAAGGTTATTCAGATACTTTTGGAAAGTAGATGATAAGTGCATAATGAAAGGATAAGAAGATAATGAGATGTTTGATTGTATTCATGAGCTCATGATTGATATAAGGACTAAGTGATATCATGGTTTGAGTATATGGAATTTTGAGGATTTTAGTATGTGGAAGGTGTTAACTTTTAACTGCGTTCATGTTTTCACTAAGGTATTCAATAGAGTACAAGATTAAGGCCTTTAAATGTTTGGAATGTGTCCAACAAGATATATCTTATGATATATGGGGATCAATGATGGTATTAAATCTCTGGTAATCGTTTTCACTATGTTATGAGAATGGACTGCAGTATTATGGATAGGACTAAAGATTGGAATGGATTATGTTGGACATAAGTTAGTATTGTTTAAGGATAGAAGTTTTTTCGATATTATTTATGGGATGTTATAGTAATATAGTTTTAGAAAAAGAACAACCTGCAGGACGGGTGACAGCCCATCGCTTCGGACAAGGCTGTGGGAATCGAACCCACAACCGAAGTGCGACTGGCCTTTATCGCCTACCACTGGCCTACAGGAAGTCCCTGTTTAGTAGAAACTAGTTTTATTATATTAAGCAGTATGATATATGAAGTATAAGTCCATTTTAAGAACTATATATGATTAATCTCACTATAGATCGACTTATGTATATAATTTTTGCTATCCTTTTATTTGAGACAGATGGAATGACCCGTCATTCTATCACATGATCTGCTAACACTTCACGAATAACAAATTCAACTTCATTTATTTAAGAGCTGAAGTGGAAATTGTTCTAGGCACGAACAACAGTGATATTGTACCAAAATAAAGTAAGTATTTATTCTAATTCAAATTTTCAAATTAGGGAAATGATCTTGAAAACCAAAAATGTTGTCCTAGTGATCTTATACCTGATGAATCGGATGGTACCATAGATCGTGAAAAATTTATGGATTTGTGATTACTGGCTTTTCCATAGCCATGTTCTCTACCACTCTCCATCAGAACATGATGGTTAGATTTCTCTTCCATATCCATATTTTCACCTATGTGGAAACCCAATGATTAGTTTATTTGGGTAACCGTTACGTTTCATAATTTTGTTTTTAAAGATTGGTTTTGATATTCCTTTTTACGATGTGGGTTTCTATTAAAGAAACTTTCGAATAGTAAACCATTTATAACCCCGACGAATTTCGAGGGCGAAATTCATTTTAAGGGGGGTAGAATGTAACAGCCCAAGATTTTATAAAAAAATATTCTTTTTATTTTTATTAAAGTCTTGTGTTGTACGCTACACCAAAAGGAACTTGCACAACACACATCCTTGACTTGCCTTGCATTACACGCAATCACGACCTTCCTCGATAGCGTGTGTAATACGCAATACCGAGTTTCACTAAACAACGATATGCTATTAAAATATTATTAAAACTAGCCGTTATGAATAGTAATAACCACTTTCTAAAACTCTGTAAATCTTATTTTTCAAAATGAACTTCATTTTTGGATTCGGAGTATCGAATTTAGCCTAAGGTGAAATTTTGGTACTTTTCGGATAACTTTCATATTCTGATGAATAGTGAAAATTACTAAATTAAAATTAAAAACAACTTTTTTAATCGAAATAATTAATAGTGATAAATTATTAATTTGAGTGGTTTTAAAGTATATTTAGAATATATTTTTACAATTTAATACAATGTTGGTCATTGGATGTAATTTCACATTTAAACCAGACATAATCAAGTGTCAATCTTTTGATAGATATTGTTTCTTAAAAACACGCTATTTGTTTTAACAGCGGGATTTAATTATAAAATTAATTAATGCAAATTCTATGATATGAATTTGGTAAAATAGACTTCATTTTTGAATTCGGAATATGAAATATAGCTTAAGATGAAATTTTGGCATTGTTCTGAAAAACATCAATTTTTGATGAATAGTGCAACTACTAAGTGGTAGTTAAAAATATTAATTTCTTCATAAATCATAATTTTACCGCTTCTGTGAATGGAATTTCAAAAATCCGAGAGACAAGGTTGATGTCAGTAAGTAAAATGTGGTTCAATGAGCTGAAAATAATTTTTGGTGAATAGTAACTTTTTACTTTTTTTACCACGGTTAATAGTAAATAGGGTAACTAAGGGTAAATATGATATTACTATTACCCTAACACATGTCCTAATTCTATTGGATAAGTGTAATTCGACCAAAAACAGCCTTATGAATATAATATGACCATTTAGGTCCACTTGGATTAGATTATGACATTTAATATTATATTATTTAATGAATAGTTAAAATAGTTAAAATCAAAGTTTAATAACTAAACCATTTTTAATATGGGGTTATACATAAGATAAATTCGACTATAAATATTCATTAGAAATATAAAAAGATTTCCTACATAATGATATTTTATTTATAATTTTTAGACTTTAAATAAATTAATTTTTTTATGACACAACGATGATGCAGTAATTACCCTTTTAAGGAAATATTAATATAATTGATGTTATAAATGCTCAAATGAATGTAATTTGAGACTTTTGATGACTTAAACTAAATTTCTAGGTTACTATGATATATTAGTGTTGATTTAATAAACTTGGTTCGAACATATAATTCTGTTATGACTTTCAAAAAATTCATATATCAAATAGTGTCAAAATTGACACAAAATAGTTTTTAAATCAAATATTATATTATTAATTGTTATTTTATTTCTAAAAATATAAGCTTCTGCCAAATGACTTAGATAAGGATATATTTATTAATAATATACAATTTGGGGTTCGTATGGCATGTTATAGTGAGTGTATTAACCATATAGTGAAAGAAAACAAAAAGACACGGTAAAAGTTAAATTATTTAACTTAGAGTTAAATCTAATTGATAAGGTTAAAATAATAACCTAAACTTGTCTAAATCCTATTGGTTGATAGGATTTCGACCCATACCCACTTTACCTTCGAAATAAGACCCTTTTGAACCATTATAAACCGATTTTGACTTTAATATAAAATAATATTTTGAGATATTCCTAAGGTGACCCTCTCCTCCCTTATAAAAGGACACCTCCTCCCCCTCCTCCTCAGACCAATTTGAGCACTCAAGCTCGGCCAACCCCTGCCAAAATCCCTTCTCCGCTTCCCTAGAATAATCCTAGAGGTCTTGGTCTTCTTAAAAGACCAATCTTAGTTCCCTAAGTGGAGGATTCAAAGAAGCGTTTCAAAGAAGAGGTAATATCCATTACCGATCTTTTCAATTTCTTTCTTCTTCAACTTCTTCTTCTTTAGTTGTTTCATGATAAAGTAATAACATCAGTATTTCTTATATACTGATATGTTATTATAAATATGAAACAACTCTAATTCACCTTCTATCTATCCTATGGAAAAAGAAATCACCGCGCGTGCGTACGTACGGAATACCGTCTCCACGCCGTGGTGTAATCTATTTTCCACCACCACCTTACATGGATGGGTATAATGGTGTAAAGAATAACTATACATAGTTATTACAACATCATATTGATTCTGATATATTGTATAATCCACTCCAATTCAATTCAATATTTATGGAAATGATATCATCGCTCGTGCGTACGTACGGACTACCGTCTCCACGACGCGATGAGATTCATTGTCCATGTTAACCATTTAAGAATGATTATAAAGTATATATAAGAAATAATAATGAAATATATGACATTATAAAGCTACTGGATTTATGTATATATATATATATGTATGTCATCTACTTACTTCCATTCAAGACAATAGGGAAAGGAAAACAGCGTTCATGTGTACGTACGGACTACCGTCTCCATGAACGGTGTTTTTCATTTCATTTATCTATCTATTATATATATATATATACTGAATATATATGATATATAAATCATATTTTATATTCTGTAAGTAAGTAAATCATGATATACGTAATAATAATGTCAAGAACAACAAGTCAAAACACCTACGATAAAAGAAACGATTTTACCCAAAACGCTTCTTTAACATGGAATTTACAAAAGAACGGGTAATATAATGTCATAAGTGAACCATATATGATATCATAACAATGAATATGATTCTGTAATAAGTCAATGACATTATTTAAACCATTATACAGGAGCTTCGGACACGTACAAAGCAAATCGGACCTAAGGTAAGGGAAATATCACAATCTCATTTTTATCCGAGATTGTTTATTCGTAAGTATTTACTGGGGTGTATTTTATCATCCACATCCATGTTTCATCAATATGTAATATTATTTCCATCCACCTACAATTGTTTAAATCCATTTTTACCCTTCGGTGAGTTTTTAGTAATATGTATGAAAGGAATCTTTTGTCGTTTTTCGTACGAGGTACTTTTTGACTTTTCCGACAAAAGTACGAAGAATGTTTTTTTTAACTTATACGGCACGAACGGATTTCTACTGTTTTATAAAGCCTTATTTTCATGAAGCTTTCTCTAAAATATTTCATGACTATTTTCAATAAAATCTCTTTCTTTTAAAATTGCATGATGTTTTGTGAAAAGAAGTTGATTTTGAAGAAGAAAGGATATTTTCCTCAAGAATTCAATTCAAGTGTTTTATCAAAATTATTTTCCATCTAAGATAATAAAGGGTTCTGTTTCTATCCATATTTTTACATTGATTTGACTATGTTGTGATGGAATTATGTTTATGAATTCCTTTATCTTATATGAATTGATTTATGATGTCATGATGTTTCAAGAATCCCATTTTTGTTACATGTGTTATGCGATGATGTATGTTTTATGATTATGTGGCACACATAAGAAAGGATTCATTATAAGATGGGTGGGACCTATATCTCCCCCCAATGCATTGGGTAATGATTTTATATCTCATGATATAGACATTGCTGGAATGGTAGGTTATACCGGTTCAGTGAAACAGGACTGATATGAGGGTTACTCGATTCAGAAAGGGACTTTGTCCACTAAGATAGTCTTGGCAATGAGTCTTGACTAACAAGAAATGATTCTCTATGATTATGTGTGAAAGCCACAAAGTTTCATGTTTTATGTTATGATTATTGTGATTACATTTCACTGCCATGATTTACCCCATGTTATGAAATTATGAACTCTTTTCCAGGTTAAGATTTCCAAAAGTTATGTGCTTATGTATATGATGTGATTGATATTTCTTTTGTTTACCCTTACTGAGAATTTGAGCTCACCCTTTTATGTTTTCTTTTCCCCAGGATATAAAGAAATGTTTTAGGTAAAAAAAAGGAAGATCTTTATGGGAGATTTTGAAGATCTTTCACCACGATTAAAAGATTATAGTCTGAGTTTCCAAAGACACTAAACTATTACGGTCCTTGTGTGTGTGTTTTTGTAATGTACTAAGTATTCCGCAAAAGTAATGTAATGTCAATGTACGTCAAGATATGGGTCTCTACAATTATGGGCCATGGGAATATTATTTTCAAATATGATTCATAATTATGTAAAATGATTTAATATTTATGTGTGTTAAAATTGGATGACAATATGAACTATCCTTAAACAATACATAATCATGAGTTTTATGTCAATAATTATTTATATTACATTTTAGGATCCTTTAATGTTTATATATACAGAGAATTAGGTCATTGATCATAAATAACAACAACTTATATCACATAGAAGGCATTATTAATCAAGATGAATTAATCCCACAATGTAAATAAATTAAAATTAGAATTTATTTTGTTTTATAAGAATTATTTATGAAATTCAACATAAAATATTTTTTCCCTTAACCCTCCCTAAACCATATGTTTTTTTAATGCGAGATGAGAAAAAAATACACTGAAAGGGTTATAAAAATAACAAATCATTTAGTCTAGTGAAAAACATGGAAACCCATGGAAAAATATTTCTTAAAAACATAGATTTTAACCAAATGAGATCTATCAATTTTCCATTAAAAAGATCATTATTTTACCTTTGAATTAAATCAATATCTATTAAAAATAAATTGAAAACATAGATGTTTCATCCATGAATTTGGAAATTAATACCATAAAACCATTACAGAAAAATTAGAAACTTGAATAACTATATATATAACATCTAATATGATTATTTAGAAACTATAATAATTAATCAATGAATTAGAGAGATTTAATGGGGTTCACCAAAAATATATTGGACTATAATGTGGATCAAATCATCATTATTAGATCAATAATAGAACTCAACATGTCATATAAGCTGTATCAAGATAACATGATATAATAATAAAATTTCTAGGCCCTTATCATTGATAAATATTTTAAAAAATCCACATATTCATCCAAAAACCACTTAAAAATCATTAAAATTAAAATAAAAAACAATTTCAGATTTGGAAATAAAATTTTATATTTAATATCCTTTCCAAATACCAAATTCACCAAAAATAATAAAGAGGGGGTTTCATTGAAAACACATGAAATATTTTAATAAAATCCAAGCCTCAAATAATTGTTATGGTGGATCGAAAATTTGTGCCACTGTAAATGATAAAATTGAACATTACTATATTATTTTATTTTAATAATAATATAGAAATAAAAATATACCTTCTTGAAACCATTGATAAAAGTTATAAGTCACATAAAATTTCTGTATTAAATCATTTCTGTCCCATTAAAAAAATTAAAAAAATTTAAAATTTATAAAATTGAATTAAAATATTTGGAAAATACATCTTCATTTTTTTTAGAAAATTATGATACCATATAAAAATGTTAAAGTATTCATTAATTTTGAAATACATTATAATTATAGTACAATGTTTCTAGAATATGAAATTTAATATCCATTAATAAAATTATTGAGTCATTTAGGAAAAACAGAATAGAAAAAATTTCTGAAATTAAGGCCTTCATACATAGTCAACTATTTTTTTAATTAAATGTGGAATTATACCGGATGTGTAATTCATAAATTATGTTCAATATTATCCTCTTCTACATAAAATATCATAACCATTGCACATAATCTTTATTTGGATAGATTTCTAATAAAACCAAGGCTCTTAGGATGTGGGGAGGGTAGTATTGATGGAATTTTTTAGGGGAATTATTAACCAAAAGGATTTGGTTGTTTAAAGACGAGAGAAGAGAGGGTGTCATCTTTTATGTGGGGTGAGTGGACATAATTGATATTTACAAAAAATGTGATACATACATTTTTCACTTTCAAAAATCCTATGAAATTTACCATTAGAAATACATAGATGATATAAGGTTTAAATATTTAATCCAATAATAATTATGAAATATATTTTGTTATTTAAATTTATATAATTTTTCCTAATATAATGGTAAGTCAATTTTTTAGTTAATCTATGGTAAAATACTCGTATTATTTCATTATTATTAAAAACAATTAAGTATAAATTATTATATAATATAAATTATAATGATTTAAATTATGACAGTAGTTTTATTAAATTAAACTCTTTAAAAATTATAAATTTATTTTTAAATTAATCATCTGGATGGGAAGAATGTTATAAGTTTTTATGAAGTGAATTTCTAAAAAAACATAATATTTATATTAAATCAATGAAATATAATCTTCATTTT
Source organism: Viscum album (assembly GCA_963277665.1). Taxonomy (NCBI): domain Eukaryota; kingdom Viridiplantae; phylum Streptophyta; class Magnoliopsida; order Santalales; family Viscaceae; genus Viscum; species Viscum album. The sequence continues at coordinate 202,357,238 of OY728157.1, forward strand.
ATTACTATAAATTTATATTTTTGTGTATATAATCTATAAATTTCATTTAAATAATTCATTATTAAGATTTATTTTATTTAATTAAAATTGTGAATCATTATTCACATTAAAATTTCTATTTAAGAATGAATCACTTAAAAAATATTAAACTAATACTAAAATACTATATTGTGTTAATTAAAAATTAATTAATTAGATTAAATATAATTTATAACACTTATATTACATTAAATTATTTTCTAAAAATCATGATACATTTAAATTACATTATCTATTGAAATGAAATGACATTTATACAAAAATAGGTATTTCTTAGGATTCAATAAAAAATAAATATTTTCCAAAAAAAATCATAAAAAATCCCACTAAGTTAATTTTTATATTAAAATTTAAAAAATGGAATTTTTTTAAAATTCATAATAAATAATTTTTGGTATTAAATTCTATAATAAAATTTAAATTAATACCCAAATATTTTGGAGTTCATTCCCAAATGGTGATGTTAATATGAGATTATGGTCAAAAAATAGATTGTTCAACACCCTATTAGATGAAAATCTCATTTATTTATAGTGGAAAATATAAATATAATGACATAATAACATTAATGTGAATAAAATATGTTGTTTTTTGTTGTAGATAGTGAACAAAACAAATAAAATTTTTAACTTGAAATTATATTTGAATTCCTCCCATGGAATATATTGATATATATTTATATTTCTACATTGTATTTGGAAATGTTTGGAGAATCCATTTTATTAATTATATGTCATATTTTACATTATTTCAAGTTAAAAAATTTGCGGTATGTTCAGAAATTTCTTTCATCATTCCATCCCATTAATAATAATAATGAAAGTCCCCATACATTCTAGAGATTTATGGTTTAATGAAAAAAGGACTATCCACACCACTAAACGACACCCACTTTATCTGGGTGACAAAAACATGAACATAATGTTTTTCATAATTATATATCAACTTCTATATAAATATAAAATTAATATACAAACCATTTTTATCTATTTCTACCATTTCTAAAATTAAATGATCCTCATTATTATCTTTCATATTTCTCCAAAGAAATATAATTGTAACACCCGGAGAATTTTTGAGAAATATTATTTTTAATTACTTTGATGTCTTCTGTTATATGAAACACCAAGATTAGCTTGTGCTATATGCAGCACCATATTAGCCTGTAGTATACGCAAACACTATTCTAGGCTTGTGTTGCATGCCAGAGAAACCTTCCACGATAGCGTGTTTTGTACGCAATACAGATTTTCACTAAATGAGATACTATTATAAAATTATTATGAACTAGCATTTATGAATAATAATGCCCAATTTTTGAAATTTTATAAATTTTATATTTCTAAATGGACTTCATTTTTGGATTTGGAATATCGAAATTATTCAAGGGTGAATTTTTGTTATTTTTCTGAAAACTATCTACAGGTGATGAATATTGAAATCACTGGATTACTATTTAAAAACTTTCATTTTATTTAAATAATTAATTATTTTATTTAAATTTATTTTAGGTCAAAATAGCTACATAATACCTATATAATTTCAATTTAATTCATCGGATTCATTATATAATAATTTTAGATATATAAAAATTTAATTGAACTTTTAACCATCTTTTACCCACCTCCTAGGTGAATTTGAAAATTTACATAAAACATAATTTTACCGCATCAATGATTGGAATCTCAAAAATCTGAGAGACACGGTTGATATTAGTAAGAAAAATGTGGTTCAATGAGGTAAAAATAATTTATGGTGAATACTAACTTTTTACTTTTATTTACCACAGTTAAAAGAAAATATGGTAATTAAGGGTAAAAATAATAATATTATTACCTTAACACATGTCCTAATTCTATTTGGATAAGTGTAATTAGACCAGAAACATCCTTAGGAATATATTATTACCATTTAGGTCCACATGTATTAGATTAGGACATTTATTATTATTTAATTTAAAACAGAGTTAAAAAAGTTATAAACAAAGTTTAATAACTAATGCATTTTTAATATAGGGTTATACATAATATAAATTCAAAAATAAATATTCATTAGAAAGATGAAAAGATTTCCTACATAATATTATTTTATTTATAATTTTATGACATTATATAAGTTAATTTATTTATGAAACAATGATGATGCAGTTATTACCTTATTAATGAAATATTAACATAATTGTTACTATAAATATCCAAATAAATGTAATTAGATACTTTTTTTTGAATTAAAATAATTTTATAGATTAATATTACGTATTATTATTGATTTAAGTAACTTAGTTCGAATTCATCATGCTGTTATAAGTATCAAAAAAATTAATTACTAAATAGTGTCAAAATTGACATAAAATATTTTTTAAAACAAATATTATATTATTAATTGTTATTTTGTTCCTAAAAATCTAAGGTTCGTCAAAAGGAATTATATAAGGTTTTATATATAAATAATTAACCAATTGGGGTTCTTTTGGCTTATTATAGTTAGTTTATTAACCATATAGTGTTTGAAAACAAAAAGACACCGTAAAAGATAAATTATTTAACTTAGAGTTAAATCAAAATGATAAGGTAGAAATAGTAACCAAAACTTGTCTAACACCTATTAGTTTAAATTATTTCGAACCACCCCCACCTTATCTTTCAAATAAATCAATTTAGAGCTATTATAAACCTAATATGACTTTATTATAAAATAATATTATAAGATTATCCTAAGGTGGCCCTCTCCTGCCTTATAAATGGGCATCTCCTCCCTATCCTCTTTACGAAACATTGAGTCTTCAAGATCGGCCAAACCCTGCCCATTTTCCTTCTATACTTCCCTAGAAACATACTAGCAGTCCTGGTATTCTTCAGAGATAAATTTTAGTAACCTGAGAGGAGGTTTCAAAGAGGCGTGTTGAAGAAGAGGTAATATCCGTTACCAATTCATTCAAAATTATTTCTTCTTCTACATTATCTTCCTTAATTGTTTAATTATGAAGTAATAACATATATATCACCCATATACTGATATGTTATTATAAATATGAAACAACCCTATTTCACCTTCTATCCATCCCACGAAAAACGAAATCATCGCGCGTGTGTACGTATAGAATATTGTCGCCACGCCGTGGTGTAATCTGTATTCCACCACCACCTTACATGGAATGATATAATGGTGTAATAAAAAACTATATATGATTATTTGTAAATTTATATTGATTCTGTATTAGTATACATACACCTCAATACAATTCCATGATCATGGTAATAATATCATCGCTTGTCCGTACGTACTGCCTACCATCTCCACAATGTGATGCGACTCGTTCTACATGATCTTCATTGAATTATTATTATATAAAACAATATAATGAATAAATATGATATATAATACACTAATACCATTCTGTAAATGATGTATCTATAACCTAAAAAATAATAATAAGAATTTATTCGAGAAAACATACATTATAACATAATGCAATGAACACCCAAATAACAAGTAACAATGAAATATTACTAATAAGAAGATAAGAATATGACCATATATGATATCATAATAATGAATATGAATCTGTAATAATTCAATGTCATTATTTAAATCATTATAAAGGAGTATTGGATACTTACGAAGAAAATCAGACCTATGGTAAGGGATAATTTTGCAATCTCATTTTTATCCGGAATTGCTATTAAGTATGTATTTAATGGGGTAATATTTTTTATCCATGCCCATAAAATGTTTTTCGTAAAGTTCTTAATATTATTACTTGTATTTTTAATGTCATGTTAACCCTGATTTGAATTTTAATTTGTGTTATAGAAGGAATCATTCTTTTTTTAACATGTGAGGATCCTTTTGACTTTTCCAACAAAAGTAAGAGGGGAATGATTTTTTAACTTATACGACATGTAGGGATTTTTACAGTTCCATATCGCCTTATTTTCATGAAGATTTCTCTACAATATGTCATTAATATTTTAAACAAAATTATTTTCTATCAAAATTTCATTGCATTTCGTGAAAAGAAAATGATTTTGATGAAGAAAGGATATTTTCCTCATGAATTAATTTCAAGTGTTTTATCAGAACTATTTTCCATCTAAGATGACATTATTTCATATGTGAATGTTTCAAGTATAATGTCTCTATTATTTACATGTTTTGATTCTTCTTATGATGAAATTATATCCATTTGTTTTATATGGATTATGTGATGATGGGATGATGTTTATGAAACCCATTTTATTCTTTGGGTTATGATGAATGATTTATGATTGTTTTGTGGAACATGTTAGAATGATTTCAATATGATATGGGTGGGACCTATATCTATCTCCAATGCATTGGGTGAAGATTTATATCTCATGAGATAGACATGATTGGAACAACATGTTAATCTGGTTCAGTATTACTTGACTGGAATGAGAAGTGAACTCGGTTCCATAATGGACTTTGTCAACTAAGATGGTCATGGGAGCAATGCATTGGCTACTATGGAAATCATATCATGTTCTTAATGGTTTTCAACAATTACATGTTTTCTTCCCTTTCTATTTTATAATGATTTATGTTCTGTTATGATATATGCCTTATGTACTTCCATGAATTATGTCTTTTCTCAGATATTGATGGTTAGATTTTATGTTCATGTTTTTGCATTCAAATGTTTATAGATTATTTTATGTTCTATATGTTTACCCATACATAGAATTTGAGCTCACCCTTTTTGTTTTTTCATTTCCCCAAGATATAAAGAAAGGTTTTAGGTAAGAAAACAAAAGTGGTAGACCTTTATTGGAGATGTTGAAGATCTTTTACAATGATTAGAAGATTATGTTCCATGTTTCCAAAGACACTAAACTATTACCATCCATTGGGATTTATTTTTTGTTACTTTTTAAGTATTCCGCATAAGTAATGTATTGCCCATGTACGTCAAGCATTAGGTCTCTATAGTTGGTATCAGAGGTTCGGTTTAATTAACTTATGGAAACTAGGATGCAAATACTTTAGTGAGATCCCTAGATATATTTCTAAGGTATGTTTATGGATGTCCCTAAGGTTACGTATAAGTATAAGTTATAGTCATATAATTACATAAACTATATTAGAATTAAACCTATGATGTTAGATATCCAAGGTACTCTCCCTTGATTATGATTTTTTCCTCTCACACTATTCTTTTTGGGTTTTAAAAAATGGATTGAAATAGGAAGATTCACAATAATGGGGGATATGATGGACATTGGAATGATATTATTCATTAGAAACCAAATAAAAATGGATCTAGAAGTCTACATGTCATTATTATTCCTTATCAAAAATCTCATAATATGATCAATAATCTCAACTTCATTATGTTTCCTGAATCAACTAATAAGAGAATGATAGAGTTTCATGATGATCACAGAGGAATGAAAGTTCAATTTCTCTCATGTAAATCATGTGGGAAGTGGCATTAGGGAGAATGTTTCAAAGGAACTAGAAGATGATTTGGGTGTGGAAAAGAACGAAAAAAGCTATTTTGTGAAAATTAAAAGGTTCTGTAAACACCATGTACAAGGATAACGGTATTGCTAAGACATCAATAATGATTAAATGTATTCAATGTGGAACGTATGTGCATTATGCAAACCAATTCCCTAAGGGGAAGTCTCATGAATAGAATCAACATAGTCCTATGGGTAGTATTTATGTTGATGATGATGAAGAGACTACAAATGATATATGAGATCAAATAATTGTTGAAGATATGTCAATGGTTTAAGAAGGTAGTGGACTAATTTTATCTTTATCAAGAGTAATGTTCTATAGGTAATGGTACATTTGAATAAAGACACGTCTATGGATTGTTACACTATTTTTTTCTAAAGTATTTGAACGTATATGTTGAATTGTACCGGTAACCATGAAATGTTCTTCAGATATTTTTGGAAAGAATTTGATATGCGCATAATGAAGGGATAAAGATATAATGAATTGTTTGATAGTATTAATGATATCCTGACGAATATAAGGACAAAGTTATATCATGGTTTGAGTATATAGAAATTTGGGGATTTTGGTATGTGAAAATAGTTAACTATTGGCAGCATTCATGTTTTCACTATGGTTCAATGAGTAGTCATTTTTTAAGAGAATACATAGTTAAGGCATTAAATTTATTGGAATGTGACCAACAAGATATCTCATATGATATATAGGGGATAAATAATGGTATTCACATGATCGGTAAATAAAATTTTCTTGTAATTCATTTCTTTATACTATGAGCTTGGACATATGTATTTTAGATAAGCCTAAAGATTGGAATGGATTATGTTGGACACAAGTTAGTATTGTTTAAGGATAGAACTTTTTGATATTATTTTTGGAATGTTATAATAGTATAGTTTTAGAAAAGGGATAACCCTTAGGACGGGCGACAACCCTTCACGTCGGACTAGGATGCAGGAATTGAACCCCCAACCGAAGTTTGACAAGCCTTTATTGCCTATAACTAGCCTACAAGAAGTCCCTTGTTAGTAGAAACTAGTTTTATTTTATTAATAGGTATGCTAGAAGAAGTATAAGTCCATTTTAGGAACCCTATATGATTAATCTCACCATAGATAGACTTATGTATATAACGTTTTCTAACCTTATGTTTGAGACAGATGAAATGAACTATCATTCTATCGCATGATCTACTAACACTTCACAGAAGACAAATTCAACTGCAATTATTAAAGAGATAAAATGGAAATTGTTCAAGGAACCAACAATAGTGAGATCGTACCAAAATCACGTAAGTATTTCATCTAATTCAAAATTTTCAACGTTATAGAAATGATATTGAAAACCAAAAATGTTTTCCTAGTTCCCTTATATCCGATGAATCAGATGGTACCATAGATCATCACAAAATTATGGCTTTGTGATTGATGTCTTTTTCATACCCATGTTCTCTACCACTCTTCATCAGAACTTGATGGTTAGATTTATCTTCCATATCCATATTTTCACCTATGTTGTCCTCTATGGAAAACTAGTGCTGAGTTACTTTGGGTGACCATTATGATTGTAACTTTCCTTTTAAAAATTAAGTTTTAGTATTTATTTTTACGATGTGGGTTTCTATGAATGAATCATTGTAGTAGTAAAAAATTTATTACCCCGACGAATTTCGAGGGAGAAATTCATTTTAAGGGGGGTAGAATGTAAATCCCCGAGAATTTATGAGAAATATTATTTTTAATTACTTTGATGTCTTGTGTTGTACGCTACACCAAGATTAGATTGTGCTATATGCAACACCATATTATCTTACTATATACGCAAACAGTATTCCAGGCTTGTGTTTCAATGTAGAGAAACCTTCCTCAATAGTGTGTGTTGTACGCAATACTGAGTTTCCCTAAATGTGATATTATTATAATATTATTATGAACTAGATATTATGAATAGTATTATAGAATTTTTAAAATTTCATAAATTTTATCTTTCGAAATGGATTTCATTTTTGTATTCAGAATATCGAAATTATCCTTGGGTGAATTTTTGGTACTTTTCTAAAAACATTCAGTTTTTGATGAATAGTGAAAACACTGGGTAACTATTTTAAAAAAGACATTTTATTTAAATAATTATTTATTTTATTTAAATTTATTTTACATAAAAATATATAAATAATACCTATATAAGTTCAAGGTAAGTCATTGGAGTCATTTTATAATAATTTTAGATATATAAAAATTTTATTGAACATTTCAACGTCTTTTACCCACCTCCTAGGAAAATTTGTAAAATTAAATAAAACGTAAATTTACAACTTCTGTGAGTGGAATATCAAAAATCTGAGAGACACAGTTGATATTATTTTGTAATATTTGGATCAATGAGATGAAAATAATTTATGGTGAATAATAACTTTATACTTTTATTTACCACGGTTAAAAGTAAATACGGTAATTAAGGGTAAAAATGATATTATTATTACCTTAACACATTTCCTAATTCTATTGGAAAAGTGTAATTTGACCAAAAACGACTTTAGGAATATAATATTATCATTTAGGTCCACTTTGATTATATTAGGACATTTATTATTATTTAATTTAAAGAAGAGTTTAAAGAGTTAAAATCAATGTTTAAAAACTAAAACATTTTTAATATGTGGTTATAAATAAGATAAATTTGACTATAAATATTAATTAAAAAGTTCAAAATATTTCCTACCTAATTGTATTTTATTTATAATTTTTAGACATTATATATGTTAATTTATTTATGACACATTGATGATGCAGTAAATACCTTATTAATGAAATATTAACATAATTGATATTATAAATACCCAGATAAATGTAATTTTAGACTTTTTTGAATTAAAATAATTAAATAGGTTACTATGACAAGTTATTATTGAGTTAATTAACTTTTTTCGAACTAATCATTTTGTTATGAGTTTCAGAAAAATCAATTACCAAATTGTGTCAAAATTAAATAAAATAGTTTTTTAAACTAATATTATATTATTAATTGTTATTTTATTCCAAAAAATATAATAATGAACCACTTAGGGCTCGTTTGGATTGTTATAGTAAGTTTATTAAACATATAGTGTAAGAAAACAAAAAGTCAAGGTAAAAGTAAAATTATTTATCTTAGAGTTAAATCTAAATGATAAGGTTAAAATAGTAAACTAACCTTGTATAAAACCTATTTGTTGAGAGGCTTTCAACCAATCCCCACCTTAGATTAAAAATAAATAAATTTGGAGCTATTCTAAACCAAATGACTATTATAGAATAATATTTTATGTTTTTCCTAAGGGGCCTCTCTCCTCCCTTATAAAAGGGAACTCCTCCCACTCATATTTTCACAACTTTGTGCCCTCAAGCTCAAACAAAACCGGCCCATTTTCATTATAAACTTCACTGGAATCATAATAGAGGTCTTGGAGTTCTTCAAAGACCAATTTTAGTACCCTAAGATATGGTTTCAAATAGGTGTGTTGATGAAGAGGTAATATTTTTTACCGATTCATTCAAATTTATTTCTTCTTCTACTTAAACTTCCTTAGTTGTTTCATTATGAATTAATAACATAAGTATCACTCATAAACTGATATGTTATTATAAATATGAAACAAGCATATTTCACCTTCTATCCATCCTATGGAAAACGAAATCACCGTGCGTGCGTACATACGGAATACCGTCTCCATGCCGTGTTGTAATCTGTATTCCACTACCACATTACATGGATTGGTATAATGGTGTAATGAATAACTATATATTATTATTTTAAAGTGACATTGATTATGAATTTTTATACATACACTTAAATACAATTCCATGATCATGGGAAGTATATCATCTCTCATGCTTACGTACGACCTACCGTCTCCACGATGTGATGCTACTCGTTCTACATGATCTTCATTGAATAATGATAATATAAATGAATTGAATGAATAAATATGATATATATTATAATAATAACATTATGGAAATGAGGTATCTATAACCTAAAAAGAATAATAAGAATTCATTCGACCAAACATACATTAGAACATAAGGCAATGAACACCCTGATAACAAGTAGTAATGAAATATTACTAATATGAAGATAAAAATATGACCATATATGATATCATAACAATGAATATGATTCTGTAATACTTCAATGACATTATTTAAATCATTATACAGGGGGTTTGGATACTTATGAAGAAAATCAGACCTAAGGTAAGAGATAATTTTGCAATCTCAATTTTATCCGAGATTTCTTCTACGTAAGTGTTTAATGGGGTTATATTTTTCATCCATGCCCATAAAATGTTTTTCATAAATTGTTTAATATTATTACACGTATCTTTAATGTCATGTTTACCCAACCATTACTTTTACTTTGTTTTATGGAATAAATCTTTCTTTTGTTTACCATAGATGAACTTTTTGTCTTTTCTGAAAAAAGTACGAGGAAAATGTTTTTTTAACTTATACAGCATAAATGGATTTTTACGGTTTCATATCTCCTAATTTTCTTAAAGCTTACTCTACAATATTTAATGAATATTTTCAATAAAATTAATTTCTTTTAAAATTTCATGGAAATTTTTGATAAGAAAATGAATTTGAAGAAGAAAGGATATTTTCCACAAGAATTAATTTCAATTGTTATATCAAAACTGTTTTCCATCTAAGATGACATTATTTCATACGTGATTGTTTCAAGTATAACGTCTCTATTATATACATGGTTTGATTCATCTTATGATGAAATTATATTTATTTTTTTAATATCGATGATGTGATGATGGGATGATGTTTCTAAAAGCCATTTTATTCTTTTGGTTATGATGAATGATTTATGATTGTTTTGTGGCACACATAAGAATGATTTAAATATGATATGTGTGGGACCTATATATCCCTGAAATGAATTGGGTAATGATTTATATATCATGAGATAGACATAGTTCGAACAACATTTTAATCTGGTTCAGTAATACAGGACTGGAACGAGGAGTGAACTCGGTTCAGTAATGGACTTTGTCCACTAAGATGGTCTTGGCAGCAATGCCTTTGCTACAATGGAAATAATATCATGTGCTTAATGGTTTTCCACAATTACATGTTTTATTACCATGCTATTTTATCATGATTGATGTTCCACTATGATATATTCCTTATGTATTTCCACGATTAATGTCTTTGCTCAAGATTTTGATGTTTAAATTTTATGTTCATGTTTTTGCATTCAAATGTTTATTGATTGTTTTATGTTCTCTATGTTTACCCTTTCTGATCATTTGAGTTCACCCTTTTTATGTTTTATTTTCCGTAGGATATAAATGAATGTTTTAGGTATGAAAACAAAAGTTGAAGATCATTATGGGAGATGTTGAAGATCTTTCACCATGATTAGAAGATTAAGTTCCTTGTTTCCAATGAGACTAAACTATTACGGTCCTTCGGTGTTTATTTATGATATGTATTTAGTATTTTGGAAAAGTAATGCAATGTCGATGTACATCAACTTTTGTGTCTCTATAATAATGCTCATGGAAACCAAAAAAAGTAGAAGATTTCTAGGAATACAAAAAATGTTAGCTAAAATTCATTTAGTTAGTAAATAAATAGTGATTTTCCACATTCATCATGGTTAATGTATCCTTATATTTCTAAAACAAAGTATTGTAAATGATTTTTCTTTTCCCGGATGGTACTGAATCATAAAATCAAAATCCTTTATTATTAAATTCCATATTCTATATATCCTATTAAAATATTCTTAGTGGATATATACTTTATTATTTTATGATCAATAATTATTTAACACATTAATCCATACGAATGATCCTCCAATATTTTATATAAAAACGGTAGTGGCTACTTCCAGATCATATATAGTGTAACTTAAGTAATGAGTTTTCTGTTTCTACTAATTATATGAAATTACATGTAAATTATATTCCATGAAATACCAATTTATTTATAATGAGTCTCATTATAGAAGGTAAATTTATTCTTTTTAGAGGGATATTCATTTATTGGTCAATTACAAATATTATTATAATTTTTTGAAAATCATATTTATATTTTTTTTAAATGAATTAACCGTCCTTTAATGGTTACATTGTTATAATTCTAGATAAAAAAGAATTGTTTTCAATTGACCATGAAAATTAAACCAATAAACCAAGAAAACAATGAATATTTATGACATTTTTAGTTATTTTACATTATTAAAAAAACTATATTTCAAAAGGGTTAACTATTATGCTATATTTTAAAACAGTATACACAATGAAAAAAAAAATTTTATACCAAAACTCAAAATCACAACATTTTATATTATGTTTTTTTCATTAATTTTTCCCAAATATTATTTATATTTATTTCATACACTTAGTGGATTTTACTTCAAAAACATATCTCTAATAAAATCAACCATAAAAATATCCAAATTTTCATGAAGACATCTATTAATAATGAAGTAACTAAAGATGGTGCAATACATGACCTAATGGGTATAACTATAAAATCATAATTACAATTTGTATTTAATAATATTGACAAAAAAATATCATCCTCATTAAAATTCATCTAAAGGTACACTGACCAAATATAGGTATTTTGATATTTTTGATCTCTATAGATATGGTCAATGAATAAAATGATATGAAGAAAATGATATTATTTCTTATTAGATATTTCATTTTATTTTTTATAATAAATTAAAGGTCTGATTGAACGATATTTATAGTTAAATTAAAAAAATTGGCAACCACTAGTTATGTTATAGGTCAAATATAATATTTATTTGAAAACACTTTCAAAATACTATTTTATTTCTAAAATTTTAAAACAACCCATTATATAGGAGGATTGAAATAGAATTATAAATAAGATCTATGTATATAGTAATCTCAGCTGCCAAATCGTGTGTAATACTTGAAAAATAATTTTGAAATATATTTATGTAATAATATTATACTGAAAAATTAATAACTTCAATAGTTTCTGTGTTTTCAGTAATTATAATATAAGAAATATTCAATACTATCTCAAATCAATTTCACTAAATCTTCTCAAGATTTCATTGGTAATGATTCATTCAATAAAATTGTACTAGACTAAAAATATATATTAGCATATTAAAATGAAACCTAATATATACCCAAAATAAAATAAATATATTCAAAAGTGGTTTTTAAAAAAATTATATGTAATAATATTACACTATTAATTATAAGAAGATTAATATAAATATTTGATTATTTAATAAATATTTATTTTTTAATAAAATGTTATATTTTCATTTCATGTGGTTATATTCAAATATAATCCTTTTATTTCACAGAAATGAATGATTTCGAAGGCCCATTGTAAAATATGGCCCTGGAAGAATTTTAATAAATAAGTGACATAACTATCAACAAATCATTTCGTGGTCAAACATCAACTATAGTATTGGAAAAATATCCCCCTCTATTATTTTCAAAAATTATTGTTATTTTCATATCATGTGGCTATATTATAGAAGACATTAACATAATGAAATTATCTTTATAATTGAATCATTTTACAACACTATTATCAATATTTATTTGATCATTTTTATAAAATCAATATCATCATGTCCAAACATTAAATATCTATTGTAAATCCCATACTTCTCATGAAGTTCTCTATGATTATTTTTACAGAAATTATCATATTATTTTTACATTATTTTCATTCATAAATTATTTATTTGATTGATTCCAAATTATATTCAATATATAATTTGTGTCTTCTTTTTGTTTCGGAATACCTGATCATTACTTACTCCTTATCTACCATCTTATCACGGAAATCAGGTTTATTACAACTTTTTAGTTCATGGGAAGATAACACAGTTTGGTAACATGCATTCATCAGTAATTAGAGATAAATAATATTGCTACCAAGATGAGAGATAAAATTTATTACATACATGTTCCATCTTAAAAAGGATTCTTTTTACACAAATATATAATCATTATCCTTTTATAAAAATTCCAATAATTGTTTATCCATAACAGGTCGAACAACCATAATGTAATATTTCCCCAAGAGTATACTCTTAAATGTGTCAAATTCCATGTAATAATGCTCATACAACTCTTTATTATTCATTATAATATAACACTATCAAGAAACATACCCATAAAAAGTATAAATATATATTTATTCCATTTGAGGTTAGGAAAACCTCATGACATTAAATATAGTATCAATGGAATTGATATATCCTTCTGATAATAATGGTTTTGAGGATTCATTGAATGCATGAAGTCTTTTTTTCATGAATATCTCAACTATCAACAATTTATGTTATCAAAGCTCTAGATTCCATACATCATGGTTACAACCCCCACTTATATCCTACATTCATTGATCCATAGCAATAACAACCCTCTTAGTTCTAATTCAATCTTTCTGGAATATTTTTTGAAAAGATAATATACTATCTTTTCCTTCCCACAATAGAGTCACAGTTTACACTATTGAAAACCATTATTAATATATATAGTTTCAATAATATAATATGGTAATATTAATATTATATATAATATAAAAAATATTTTAAGATGAAATATTGAAATGGATTTTAATTAACATTATATTAAAATAAAAAACTATCTAAACCTACCTATGATACCATCTGTATGTGAATATCCAAAAAATGTAATAATATTAATTTTTAAGTTAATAAATCATTCTATTACATTTTAGAATCATTATAGGATCAATGTTTTAGTTATTTATTTAAAAAACCATACATTAAAAAACTAAATAATAAAAATTGAACACATCCAATTAGTTTCCATTTTCCCACAATATAAATATTTTAAGAGTAAATATGATTCCATTTTATCAATAATGATACAAAATTTCAACTTGAAATCTTTATTTATTTATCCCATCTATAAGCCCTATGTGAAAAAATTTGATATTCCTTAATTTTTTATAAAAACTCATTATGGGATATAAAATGATGAAATATGTCAGTAATGTGAATAACATGAAAAACATTAGAAAATCCTTTCATATAAATATTCATTTTTAATAAAAAGTGTTGTAAGTTTTTTAATATTTCATTATCATTACATATTAAATTTTTATATTTCCATGAAAAATAATTATTATGCATTGGAAATTCATATAGGTGTTTTGAGACATAATTTCATTTAAAACTTATAAAACCATTGTAGTATGAAAAAACTATATTTATGAATTCATATATAATTATCTGTAGATCATAATAATTAAAAAGTGTATTGGTGATATTTAATGAGGCTCACTAGTCATATCTCAAGCTATAACGGGGTTGAACCTTTCATATCATAAGCTATAATGGGGAGCAAAATGTCGTATAATATGTACATGGCTCACCCATTATGAAAAAAAATTTACCGAACCCTATTATGAATGAGAAATTTTAAATTTTCCCTTTTATATATAAAAAATATGAATACATAAAAAAAAATTCAAATGTCAATATACACTTTTCTATTAAATACCTATTTTTTATTCCAATATACAATGTAAAATTGAAACACAGTTTTTATTTAAATAAAACATTTATGTTTATAATAGAATAAAATAATAAAATAATGCAAAAATTTATAGGAAAATTCATTTTCACTATAGATGATAATGTAGAAAATGTAGTTTGTCTTTTTCTCCAAATGAATCATATTAAACACCTAAAAATTTTCTTCTGAAAACTATTAAAATAAAATTAAAAGAGACATAAATTTTCATTTATAAATATTTATTCCCATATATAAATATATATAAAATAATTTTAATAATATGGACAACGATGAAAAGGTGAAAAATATATATGATTATTGAATCAATTTTTTAATAGACAGACACTTATACAAACCCTTAAATTGATTCGTTTTTTAAAAAACATTTCATAAAAGTAAAATATGGAAAAAATTACTTTGGCATCCATTGAAATATAAATGATAATTATATTGATAAATTTATCAACACATTCAAGAAAAGTAGTTTAAAATAAAAAATTTAAATATTTTAAAAATGGTGTTTTATTTTAAATGATTACCCACCACAACTACAATGCATCAAGTACGCTCTTTATTATCCTCTTTATATGAATGATTCATAAGTATTACTACAAAATCATTCTTAAGATATATTTTTTATAAAAAAATTAATCTAAGTTGTGTAAAAGTATATATAGAATGAGTTTCTTCAAAGATCGGCAGACTAAAAGGTTTTGGAATGGTAAATTTCATCAAAGAGCGTGTGTCACCATGAAATTATGAAATAAAAGTGGTTCCCCAATTTATCATAGGCCAAATGCATCCAAAATAGATCACTATCAAACCTAGGGTGATATATGTTAGACATATTTCCATATAATGTAATTTATGCAAGTGTTTAGAACATTTTAACCCTTTATTTTAATTTTACCCTTGGAAATCTATTTTTACATTAACACGAGTAAATGGATTTTCCTAATTTCAGTATTCATAATGACCATGAATTATGTTGAACATGTTATATAATAAAAATTATGCAGATTTATAGTTTTTAATCCTTTTTATGTACTTATTGTTAAAAAATTGGAAGAATATAATTTTAAATTAAACATATTGATGAGGTATGAAATTTGTTTTACAAGATGCATATTTTTTTATTCCAAATTATTGTTTTATATAAATTCTATGACTTGTTATAAAACTTTAATGAATTTATATTATTACTTTTTGACATATAATTTTTATTTAATATTAATTATTTCTTATTATTGGTTATTATAATTTATTAATATGGAGGAAAATAATTCACTTTTCTATTGTTTATCAGAAAAAATCTTTTTTTTAATCACAGAAAATAATAAAATATTCCGTTATAAATATAAATAAAATATAAGTAATTGTATGTAAAATAAATAAAAATAAATTTTTCAACTATATATCTTAGTCCAAAAAAAATGTTGCTTTTAAATTATGTAACATATCAGAATGACGTGACATTATTTACAAAAATCAATATTTTTCAATATTTAATAAAAAATTATTACTTTCCGAAAATCCCACAATTTTCCTTAAATTTAATTTTTTTTTGCTAATTTCAATACATAGTTTAATATTTTTTAATTAATATTATATATTTTAGAAATTATGAATTTAAATTTAAGCTTATTCGATAATAATATAGGTAAAAAATTTTCATTTCTAATTTAAAAATTAATATTCTTTCGAAAAAAATAAACATTACCGTCAAAATCATAAATATTAATAAAAATGTAAAATATTTATTTTTATATTTCTTAAATTATTTCAAATTAATTACTAATAATTATCCCAAAAATTTTTATAGTCCTTTTTGTATTTTTCTCCAATATTCATCGATTCCCACATGAATATGATCAAACCCAATATAAATTTTTGAATTGATTTCAATTATAAATAATTTGATATCACGAATATTTTTTTCACATCCCTATTATTATATATAGTGAACTATGTATAAAATAAGTTTTTTACCCTTTTATTTGTGGTATATATTGATGTAACAATTATAATTTGATGTTTTTAACCAATTAGTGAAATAATATAAATGTTTCGGTTTTGGGATTTTAGATTAAATATGCGATTTAATTTTATTTTATAAATATGATAAAAAATATTCATGTTAATCATATTTCATAGTGGTATTTAAATACTTTCCTGAATCATCTAATTTATCACCACATAATAAATCCTAGGTGAAGAAAATATTATTATTTGATGAATGAAAGTTAACATTGACTGAAATTAAGGTTTAATATAAAAATACATTTATAATATGTAATGTTCAATTTTAATAAGATTATTACACCAATTCTATAAAAATATTGTATTCTATATCTCACATTAAGATCATTCAAGATTTTAAATTTCTTAATACCAAATGACCGATGATTGAAATTTTTGTTATTTAAAATTTTATTATTTCTCAAATTACATGTCGAACAAGATAGAGGAAATGTTAAAAACTAATTTTAAATTTCTCACCCAATTATCTCATGTGATGAAAAATAAAAAGAAACCCTGTTTAACTCTATTATGAACTAAATTAAGAGATCTTTTTGTCGAGTCATCATACAATGACATTAATCCACCTTTAGTTGGTCTTCTCTAGTTGAGGTTTTGGATGAGATAATAAACAAATAGATTTCTTTTCTTCCCTTTTTAGGAGATAATTTAATTTTAGTTTTGGAATGGATCTCAATTCTAGTTATCTTTTTTATTTTTAGGAGAATATGTTCTCATTTATCAATACAATGAATCCCATTATCAATTAAAATATATATATATATATATGAAGAATAGGATCAATATTTAAAATTTAAATCATTTATATGGGTCTTGATAGTTATTAATGTGGAATTCTTGTATCAAATGGTAGTGTGAGAACTCATCATTGATGATATTCCAGTTATGTGGCAGTATATAGATATATTTATTGAATGAATATTTGGTCTTTAACGAGAATTCATGGTTGATATTTCAATTTAACTAAAGCTATCTTCTACAAAATTATCAAATATTTCCTACAGAATATACCATATTGAATTAGAATAATTAATGATGAAACTATAGGATAATCTATAAATGGTTTCCAAAAAAAACATGTTCTTCTATATGTGTTGCAGAAGTCCCATTTTTTCACAAATACGGATTGTTGAATATATTTTACATTGATTATCACATACATAACCAAATCAGGATCAAGATAATGTATCATCTACCCAAATTAGATGTTATTTTTTTTCATATTTGGGGGTATCAATACATTCCAAAGGTTGATATCTTATATTTAGACAATTATCTATTATTGTGGTGAGATGATATATACAAAAGAACCATAATAAACAAGATATTAAAATTATGAATTCCTAATTATTCATTTTAGAGTTTCAAAATCTTCATTAGCAATTAGAAAAATTATGAATATATTAATAAGATATTAAATTATAATATTTTATATTCTTTTAATAATCATATTTTCATAAATTTTATGACTGTGGATAAGCATGAAATTAATATTAGTATATTAATAAAAAGAATATGAAATCAAAAATTATATAATGTGTTCAATATAGTTTTTATATGATACAATATGTATCATTACAGTGTTTTTTTAAACAAAGTGGGTATCTACAGATCAATAAAATATTTATTTTACTAATTACGGGAATATTCCATCGATGGGGACATAAATGAGTAGTTCTCTTGGTATAGTGGTATTTTATAGAAGTTTTTTTTAAAATTTCTCTTGATTTCCAAATACATAAAGCACATTATCATGGAATAAAGTACATTTTATCTAGGATAAGGAGTATAAATAATACTTTAGTTTACTAAATATGTATTTGTTCACTATACGTTTTCCTCAATTTAACCTATAATGGAAAATAATTATTTATATATAGTAATTCATCAAAGAATGTATTAGGATGTTTCATAATGAAAAATGAAATGTAATTTTCAATGGGTCATTCCAAATTAGATTCAAATATTAAATTACCTCAATGTTGATCTTGATAAGGATTTAATTATCATTTCATTATATATTTTGTTACAGTAACTCAATGAATTAAATTTAAAAGATATTCTAGTAATAAGATATTAAACTATATATTGACAATGAATTAGTTGAATATAAAAAAAATGAGATAGTGGTACATAATAAAAGAGAATATATTCCTAATACAATTCTATATCAAGATGGAAAAATATGGAATATACTGTGTATTAAAATAATCATGCTACCCATTCATCAATGAAGGTTTAATGAGACAGATTTTTTACTGATATTAAAAGGATGGGTACTAAATTCACCAATAAAGGGATGATATATTTATTAGTAAAAAATTATTTCGCATGAATCCATATATTAATTAATCATGGAGGGAGAAATGATAAAATGGGGAATATAATATGTCTTAAAGAATTATTGAGTCTTTATTTAACTATGGAGGAGTTATAAAATTTTGAAAATAAATATATGTCCCTTCAACACCATTGTAGAAATATTTTTTAAATGATGAAAATTTATTGTCCATATCTATTATTCTAAGATGTAAAAATAATCTGGAATTAATATCATTATTATAAATTTATTTTTTGTTTATATTATAAATCCATTGTTTGTAATGCAATAATTGATTATAAAAGGAAAAAAAATATTATAATATATTCTGTAACACCCCAATCATCTACAGTACACTTCTCTTTGAATAATGCAATTGCGTGTGTTGTACGAAACATCGAGTTCTAACCGACCATGACCAATCAAACTAGCCGTTATGAATAGTAATAACTACTTTTTGAAATTTAATGAATTTTATTTTTCAAAATTGTGTTCATTTTTGGATTCTGAATATCGAAATTATCTTAGGGTAAGTTTTTGGTATTTTTCTGGAATACTTCATTTTTAGATGAATAGTGAAACTACTAAGTGGTAGTTAAAAAACTGATTTTTTTATAAAAGTTAATTTTACCACTTATGTGATTGGAATTTCATGAATTCTAGAGAAACAGTTAATATCAAGAAGTTAAATTTTGTTCATTGAGATGAAAAAAATTTCAGTGAATAGTACCTTTTTACTTTTATTTACCACAGTTAAAAGTGAATATGGTAATTAAGGTTAAAAATGACATTAATATTACCCTTACACATGTCCTAATTCTATTGGACAAGTGTATATCAACGAAAAACAACCTTAGGAATAAAAAATTATCATTTAGATCCACATAGATTAGATTAGGACATTTATTATTATTTAGTTAAAAGAAGAGTAAAAAGAGCTAAAATCAAAGTTTATTTACTAAAACATTTTTAATATAGGGATATTCATAAGATAAATTCGATTGTAAATATTTATTATAAAGATAATATGATTTCATACATAATGATATTTTATTTAAAAATTTTAGACATTAAATAATTTAATTTATTTATGACATAATGTTGATGAAGTAATTACCATTTTAATAAAAAAATTTAATAATTGATATTATAAAAACCCCAAATAAATATAATTTTAGACTTTTTATGAATTACACAAATTATCTATGTTAATATGACATGTTAGTATTTAATTAATAATCTTTTTTCAAAGTAATCATTTTTTTAAGATTTTTACAAAAATAAATTATTGAATAGTGTCAAAATTGACATAAAACAGTTTTTAAAACAAATATTATATTATTAATTAATATTAAATTCCTAAAAATCTACGTCTCGGCCAAGAGACTTATATTATGATAGGTTTATCATTAGTGTACCACTTGGGGGTCTCTTGGATGTATATAGTAAGTTTATTTCCATATAATATAAAAATACTAATAGTCATTGTAAAAGTGAAACTAATTAACTAAGAGTTAATACTTAATGATATGGTTGATATAGTAACCCAAACCTGTCTAAATTTTATTGGTTGAGAGGTTTTTGACCCATAACCACCTTAACAATTAAATAATCTACTTTGGAGCCATTAGAAACCGAATATGAATTTATTATAATATAATATTTCTAGCTTTTCCAAAGGTGCCCCTCACCCCTCTTATAAAAGGGCACTCCCCCTTATCACTAATTCAAAAATTCAATGCCTTTTGGATCGGCCAAAACCTGCACAAATACTCTCTCAATTTCCCTCAGTACAACCTAGAGGCCTTAGTTTGATCATAAAGCCAACCTAAGGATCCCTTTTGATCAAATCAAAAGGAAGAACCTGAAGAAGAGGTAATGTTTCCACCACCCTTTTTTCAAATTCATTTCTTCTTCAACTTCTTCGTTCTTTGTTATTCCCATTCTAAGATAATGAATACAATATCTCCTATATACTGTAATATTATTATAAATATTGTACAACCATATTTAGTATTCAATCCATCCTTTGAATGACATGTCACCATACATGCGTATGTACGGCTTACCGTCTCCACGTCATGGTGTATTTGTTATTCAATATATTATTATTTGTATGGGTATAATAATGATTTGTCATTAATGTAAGTAATAAATATAACATGATAATGATTCTTTTATATTTGATATACCATCAAATTATATATTATTTTAATATCAAAATAATGATATTGTCGCTCGTGCGTACGTACGGACTACCGTTTCCATGAAGGTGATGAGATTCATTCTCCATCGTATCCATTCATGTATAATTATCATTTTATGTTATAAAAATAATGTTTAAAGACTTAATATCAATCTTTATATGAATAAGATACAACCAATCCATGACAAACATGGCTTATGTAACAATACATATAAATGAAAACGAGTAAGTTAACACCCGAAACAATGATAATACTAAGATATTATTAACAAATCAATGTTAAAAGATCAAATATGATATCTTATTAATGTATATGATTCTTGTATAATTTTAATAACAATTATTTCACCATTATACAGGAGGTTAACGTACCCCCAACCAAGGAAAAGTACAAGGTAAGGGTTTATTTCGCAATCTCTTCATTATCTGAGGTTGTTTATATGTAATAATCTTCGGGGATTTAATTATAATCCACACACATGATTTTTAAAAATGTATTTAAAAACATTTTTACTATAAAAAATAATATGGGTTAAAGACATTTATACCCTTGTTTGACTTTTTTTAATTGGTTTATAATGGAATATTTACGTCGATTTCAAAACAAGGTCTCTTTTAACCTTTTCAACAGAATTAAGGTCAAATGTTTTTTTACCTTATATGGCCAGTGTGGCTATTTTCAGCCATTATAAAATCTTTGAAGCTTCCATTACAAGATTATAAGAGTATTTTCAAAGAAAATGTTATATTTTATAAATATATGACTCTTAAATTATTTCAAAATAAAAATAAATATTACTCTAAAAAGAGTTTTGATTTCACCTATGTCAACATCCTATGATGGATTTTACGCTTATTTGATGCTGATTTATTATGATACCAAACTTCTATATTGAATTGAATTTTTTTGATTTGTTTGACTGTGGATGTGCTAATTTTATACCATTCTTGGTTTGTGGATGATGTATTTACATTTTTTATGCTAGTTTTAATACGAATGTTTATATTATGTTTAAACCTGTTCATATGAGGAATGCATTAGACATAATATGTGACTGGTGGATCCCGCTATAGCTCCTCGATGCATTGGTAGGTATCATGAGACAAACTAGTGTCTTGGCACAAGGCCTTGGAAAAATCGTATTTGTAGTTTTGGCACGAGGCCTATGCTATGTGGTTATGATAGTCAGGCATTATGCATTCCATCATTATAAAAGTGGTTATTGATATTGAATGTGATTATTCGATTAATAGAATATCCATGTGAATAAGTAAATGGAATTATTTCTTTTTATTTTTTCCAAAATATGTTTATGTTCAAGTTAAAGGACATTTGTTTTAGTTATAAATTTCCTTAAATGTTTATTCTTATTTATTAAAGTTTATGCTATATTGTTACCCTTACTGGGCATTTGGGCACACCCCTTTCAATGTTTTATTTTTCCCCGGATTTGAAGAAGTAATTTATGAATGACCTGCAGGGATAGTATGGGGGATATGAGTGTGGACTATGAAGAAAAGATGTTGTTGTAGTTTTCATGTTTATGATGTAATGTAAGACTTATGAATATATCTAGTGTTTCCAAGGCTACAAAACCAATCGGTCTTTCGAGATTTGATCTCTCTTGTGATAATGCCAATGTTATGTAATATTGCACCGACTCTGTGTAATAGGGGTCGGGGTGTTACAGTTGGTATCAGAGGGAGCTTTAGTACAAACCTTGGAAGCTAGATTTAGATAAACTCTGATTAGACCACATATATTTATTATGGACATTGAGGATTAGTATAGAAGAACTTCCTTGTGTTTTGGTATTGTAGATATTTTGCGAGTTTTCTGAGCAATACATCCCTGTCTGGATACAAGTAGGTAGAGGCAGCTCTAGCACAGATGTAACTAGAGGTAAAACCCGAAAACACCACTTTGAGCTAGACTCGAACGGGAACTGGTGCATGACAACGGTCCTTGCTGCACTCTTGGTTACGACACTCTTGGGGGATATGATTAGGATAAATCTCATTTTCATTACAAATAATTATGAAGGGTTTGTGAGTATATACTTCCTCAAAGAAAAATGTTTTATGATTATGGATTATATCCATAAATAATTCAATTTATGTTAAGTGTTTTATATGTATGGAATTATGTATTTTGATTCATTAATTGATCTAGTTTATTCCATTGTTTATAAATGGCGCCTAGTGGAAGAAATGGAAACCGTATCAATACACGAACTACATATAGGGATTTCCCTCCTGCTAAAGATAATTTTAGTGAAGATGGTGATGCAACTGGTGCCGATCAGCTAATCACCATACTGGGGCAACTCACTCATGTTATGAATAATATCTTACCCGTATAGAGCAACCTGATCCGCAGCTTGGATGATCAATGTTAGATCGAATCATGAGGCAACAACCACCAACGTTAAATGGGAGTACAAATCCCTTAGTATCTAATCAATGGATAAATTTCCTAGAAAAAATATTTCAGTCTTTGGGGAGTAGTGAAATGGAAAAAGTTATCATGGCAGTTAACCGCCTCACCGGAGATGCTGATCAGTGGTGGTCATTGATTCAAAACATGAAGGAAGATGATGAATTATCAAATATGGAATGGAGGGAGTTCAAATATCTATTTTTATAAAAATACATTCCTCGTGACCATCGAGCAGATATGGAAAGCCAATTTCTGAGTCTGAGACAAAAGGAGGATGAGAATGTCGCAAAGTATGAGGATAACTTTACAAGGTTTTCAAGGTATGCTTGAGATTATATATGTAACCGAAGAATTAAGATTGATAATTTCTTTGATGAGTTAAAAACATTTCTCTGTCGAGCATTAGTCTCACAATCCTTCTCATCATACGAAGACATTGTCTCATGTGCTATCAAGACATAAAAGGAATTCTCTAAGTCTTATGACTTTAAAGAAAATCAAGAGAAGACTAGATCTGATGATCAATCTAGGAATGGAAATAAGGGGTTGAAGGGAATGGTTGAATATCCATCATGTGGTAAATGTGGGAAGAAACACCACAGTACTGGTTTGAAGGGAATGGGTGTCTATTACAATTGTGGTGAAAAGGGCCACCAAGCTTGTGATTGCAAAGGGAAGAAGGATGTTACCAATGTTCAATGCTAAAATTGCAGGGAGATGGGACATTATACAAATGAATTTCCTAAGTGTCAGGGGAAATTACCTCCAAAAAGGCCAAGGGATCAAGGCAAATCTTATTATATCACAACTGATGAGGTAGAAGCGCCGAAAGACATGGTGGCTGGTAATTTAATGGTTTCCTCAAGTTTAGAAAATGAATTATTTGATTCTAGATAATCACATTGTTTCATATCTTCCCAATTTTCAAAGAAAATTAGATATTACCAATTTCATTTAACAAAGGAGTTGTCAGTTTAAACTCCAAAGAGAAGTATCATTGCAACATAGTTTTGTGAATCAGTCCCCATTAGAGCACATAAATGTACATTATCTGCTGATCTCATCGTTATACCTATGATTGAGTTTGATATATTCCTCGTTATGGATCGGATTTCGGACTATGATGCGATGATTTATTGTAAGAATAAGGAGGTTAATTTTTTTGATGATGATGATAAAGAGCACCTATCTTTAGAGCAGAATTATCACCACCTAATTCTAATCTAGATCCACCCCCAGTAGCTCAACTAAATTCAATTATTGGGGAGGAAGAGAATGAAATTACTATGGGTGAGGAAAGGAATGATCAAATAGAGTATGTACCTGTTGTGAAAGAATATTTAGATGTATTTTCGGAATATTTACCTGGACATCCTCCAGAACTAGAAGTTGAGTTTTCCATTGATTTAATTCCTGGATAGAAGCATATATCGAAGACCCCTTATAGAATGGCCACTGTGGAATTAGTTGAACTAATGAAACAACTAGAGGAATTCAATAATATGATATTTATTCCCCAAAGTGTTCATCCATGGGGATCACCTGTTCTTTTTGTTAAAAAGAAAGATGAATCTATGAGGTTATGTATCGACTATAGGGAGATCAATGATATAATAATAATGATCAAGTATATCCTACCTCGTATTGATGATTTATTTGACCAACTACATGGAGCTCAATACATTTCAAAGATTGACCTTCAATCTGGATACCATCATTTGTGTGTGAAGAAGGAAGACATTCCGAAGACAGCATTTCGAACCAGGTACGAGCATTACGAGTTTACTGTAATGCCTTTTTGAATGACTAATTCACCCTTTGTATTCATTGATCTGATGTATAGAGTTTTCAAGTAATATCTCAATGAATTTGTGGGGGTATTTATTGATGATATCATGGTATACTCCAAAATCTACGAAGATCTTGAAAATCACTTGCGCATTATCCTGAAGACTTTGAGAAGACATGAATTATATGGGAAGTTTAGCAAGTGTGAATTTTGGATTTAGGAGATTTCTTTTCTTGGGAATATTGTCTCTAAAGATGGAATAACTATTGATACTTCTAAGAATAAGGCAATCCAAGAATGGCCAGCACCTATGAGTATAAATTAGGTAAGTAGTTCTGTTTGTTTAGCAGGTTATTATCGTCGTTTCGTCGAGAATTTTTCCCGATTGGGTAACCAATTAAAGAAGCTCACACGTAAAGGGGTTAAATTTGTTTGTACAAAAGAGTGTGAAGAATGTTTTCAAGAATTGAAGAGAAGATTAGTCAATGCTCCTATATTGACTCTACCATCGCGGAATGATGGGTTTGTTATTTATAGTGATGCATCGAAGAATGGAATTGGTTGTGTCCTTATGCAGAATGACAGGTTTATTGCCTATGCATCACGACAATTGAAAATTCATGAACAAAACAATCCTACTCTTGATCTCGATTTAGCTGATGTGGTCTTTGCATTGAATATATGGATCCACTACCTCGATGTTGAAAAATGTGATATTTCTACTGATCACAAGAGTTTGATGTATATTTTTCTCACAAAAAGAACTCAACATGAGGCAAAGGAGATGTCTTGAATTACTCAAGGATTATAATTGTATGATACACTACTACTCGGGGAAAGAAAACAAGGTTGTATATGCTTTGAGAAGAAAATACCTTGGAGTTTTGAACATGATTAGAATTGAAAGGGATCCAATTTGCATGGATCTAGTGAAGATGGACATGGGAATATCCAGGGAAGGTGAAACATCAATGATTTTTCAAATGGTTTCCAAACCATAATTAGTAGAAAGGATTAAGAGTTCTCAGACAGATGATGAATAATTTCAAAAGAAGATTAAATCTGTGAATGATGGGAGATTGAGAGACTTTGTGTATGAAGATGGAATTTTGAAATTTGGGATGAGTCTTTGTGTTCCCGATATACAAGATCCAAAAAGGGAATTGCTCGGAGATTCTCATAGTTCCAATTTCTCTATACACCCTAGGAGAACCAAAATCTATAGGTATTTGAAGGAACATTTTTGGTGGGACAACATGAAGAGGGAGATTGCTGATTTTGTGTCAAGATTTATGGTTTGTCAACAAGTGAATGTTGGAAGGCAAGAGCCTGTTAGAGTATTGCAACCTCTTCCCATACCTGAGTGGAAATGGGACAATATTACGATGGAATTTGTCATGGGACTACCAAAGACTCCTAGAATGAACGATGCAATATGGGTTATTGTTGATCGTCTAACCAAGTCAGCACATTTTCTTGCTATAATAGAAGATCTACCACTAGAACGTCTAACAAGACTATGTATTAATGAATTTGTGAGACTTCATGGAGAACCCCTATCGTTTTTTTATCATGAACCTTGTTTTACTCCATGATTCAGGAAAAGTATTCAGAAAGCCTTGGATACTGAACTTCATTTGAGCATTGCCTACCACCATCAAATAGATGGACAATCAGAATGAACTATTGAAACTATAGAAGACATGTTGGGATCATTCTCACATGGCTTTTAGGATATGTGGGATCAATATTTACCTCTGGTAGAATTTTCCTATGAAAATAGTTTCAATTTGAGTATCAGATGGCACCATATGAAGTGTAATACAGAAAGAGATTTCATACACCAACCTGTTGGGATGACATTGTAGAAAGAAAACATGTAGGACCAGAACTGGTGGAGGAAATGAAGGAAAATGTAATGTTAATCCAAAACCATATCAAAGTAGCTCAAATTAGGCAGAAAATCTATGCTGATAATCGATGGAATGATTTGGAATTTCAAGTCTGTGATCATGTTTTCCTAAAGGTATCTCCATGGAATGGAGAAATATGTTTTGGTAAGAAAGGTAAATTGATTCCCAGGTAAATTGGACCTTTCAAAATTCTAGAACGAATTGGGGTTGTAGCTTACCGATTGGCAATGCCGCCAATTCTCTCCAAAGTTCACGATGTGTTCCACGAATCTCTGTTGAAGAAATACATGCCTGACCCAACGCAGGTACTCATCTATGAGGAATTAGAACTGTAGCCCGATCTATCTTATTTCGAAGAGATCTTCATGATTCTTTATACGTGATAACATGTACTGAGAAACTGGATGACTCATCTGGTAAAAGTCTTGTGGAGAAACCATAAGATGGAAGAGGCAATGTGGGAACCCGAGGAACTTATGATGAAGAACCACCCAAGTATTTTAATGCGGTAGTATTCAAGAAATTTTGAGGAAGAAATTATTTAAAGGAGGGGAGAATGTAACACCCCAAGCTTTTATGGTACGCTTCTCTTTGAATAATGAAATAGCGTGTGTTGTACGGAACATCGAGTTCTAACACACCACAACCAATCAAACTAGCTGTTATGAATATTAATACCTACTTTTTGAAATTTTATAAATTTTATTTTTTAAAATGGACTTCATTTTTGGATTCGGAATATCGAAATTAGCCTAGGGTAAATTTTTAGTATTTTTCTGAAAAACATAATTTCATGATGAATAGTGAAACTACTATGTGGTAGTTAAAAAACATAATTTTTCATAAAACATAATTTTACTGCTTCTGTGATTGGAATTTCAAAAATCCGAGAGACACAGTTAATATCATGGAGTAAAATTTGGTTCATTTAGATGAAAATAATTTTTGGTGAATAGTAACTTTTTTCTTTTATTTACCACGGATAAAAGTAAATAGTGAAATTAAGGGAAAAACTGATATTAATATTACCCTAACACATGTAATAATACTATTAGACAAGTGTATCTCGAATAAAAACAACCTTAAGAATAAAATATTATCATTCAGATCCACTTGGATTAGATGAGGACATTTATTATTATTTAATTCAAAGAAGAGTTAAAAGAGTTAAATTCAATCTTTATTTACTAAAACATTTTTAATATATATTTATACATAAATTAAATTCGATTATAAATACTAATGAGAAATATAAAATGATTTCCTACATAATGATATTTTATTTAAAAATTTTAGACATTATATAATTTAATTTATTTATAACACAATGATGATACAGTAATTACCATAATAGTAAAAAAAATAATATAATTGATATTATAAATACCCAAATAAATATAATTTGAGACTTTTGATGAATTAAACTAATTTTATAGCTTAATATGACATGTTAGGAATGACTTAATTAACTTTTTTCGAAATAATCATTCTGTTATGATTTTTACAAAAATCAATAATTGAATAGTGTCAAAATTGAAAAATAAGAGTTTTTAAAACAAATATTATATTATTAATTGATATTAAATTCCTAAAAATCTAAGGCTCAGCCAAGTGACTTATATCATGATATTTTTATCATTAATGGACCACTTGGGGGTCTCTTGGATGTATATAGTATGATAATTAACAATATAATATAAAAATACAATTAGTCATTGTAAAAGTGAAACTAATTAACTAAGAGTTAATACTTAATGATAAGGTTAATATTGTAATCCAATCCTTTCTAAATTCTATTGGTTGAGTGGTTTTCGACCCACCCCAACCATAAAAATTAAATAATCCACTTTGGAGACATTATAAACTGAATATGAATTTATTATAAAATAATATTTCTAGCTTTTCCCAAGGTGCCCCTCACCCCTCTTTTAAAAGGGCACTCCCCCTTCTCACAAATTTACACATTCAAAGCCTTTTGGTTCGGCCATACCTTGCCCAAATACTCTCTCAACATCCCTTAATACATCCTAGAGGCCTTAGTTTGATCAGAGATCTAACCTATGGATCCATTTTGATCAAATATAAAGGAAGAACCCGAAGAAGAGGTAATGCTTTCACCACCCTTTTTTCAAATTCATTTCTTCTTCAACTTCTTCTTTCTTTGTTATTCCCATTCCAAGATAATGAATCAAATATGTTTTATATACTGTAATATTATTATAAATATGGTACTACCATATTCAGTATTCTATCCATCCTTTGAATGATATGTCACCTTACGTGCGTGCGTACGACATACCCTCTCCACGTCGTGGTGTAATTGTTATTCAATATATTAATATTTGGATGGTTATAATAATGATTTTTAATTCATGTAAATAATAAATATAACATGATAATGATTCTGTATATTTTATATACCATCCAATTATATATTATTTTAATACCAAAAGAATGATATTGTCGCTCAGGCGTACGTACGGACTACCGTCTCCACGAACGCGATGAGATTCATTCTCCATCGTATACATTCAAGTATAATTCTCATTTGATGAATCAAAAATAATGTTTAAGGACTTGATATCATTCTGGATATCAATAACATACAATCAATCCTTGAAAAACATTGCTTATGTAACAAAACATATAAAAGAAAATGAGTTAGTTAACACCTGAAACAACGATAATACTATGATATTATTAACAAATCAATGTTAAAAGATCATATGTTATATCATATTAATGTATATGAATCTTGTATAATTTTAATAACAATTATTTAACCATTATATAGGAGTTTAACCTTCCCCCAACCAATGAAAAGTTCATAGTAATGGTTTATTTCACAATCTATTCATTATCTGAGGTTGTTTATACGTAATAATCTACTGGTATTTCTTTATCAACCACTTCCATGTTTCTTAAAAATTTATTTCAAAACATTTTTACTATTTACAAGAATATGGGTTATAGTCATTTATATCCTTGTTTGACTTTTATAAGTGGTTTATAAAGTAATATTTCCATCATTTTCCAAACAAGGTCCTTTTTAACCTTTTCGACGGAATTAAGGTAAGATTGTTTTTTTAACTTATACGGCGGGTGTGGCTATTTTCTGCCGTTATAAAATCTTCAAATCTTCCAATACAAGCTTATAAGAATATTTTCTAAGAAAATTTTATATTTTATAAATATATGACTCTTAAATGATTTCAAAATAAAATAGATATTACTCTAAAAAGTGTTTTGATTTCATCTATGTCAACATACTTTGGTAGATTTTACGATTATTTGAAGTTAATTTATTATGTTCCAAAACATCAATATCATATTGAAGGTTTTGTGATATGTTTGACTGTGGATGTGATATTTTTATACCATTCATGGTTTATGGATGATGTATTTACATTTCGTATGATAGTTTTAATATGAATGTTTATTTTATGTTTAAACCTGTTCACATGAGAAATGAATTGGACTTAATATGTGACGGGTGGAGCCCACTATAGCTCATCGATGCATCGGTAGGTCTCATGAGACAAACTAGTGTCTTGGAATAAGGCGTTGGAAAAATATTATTGGTATTCTGGGCATGAGGCCTTGGCTATGGGGTTATGATATTCTGGAATTATGGATTCAATCATTATGAAAGTGGTTGTCGAGATTTCATGTGATTATTCAATTATTAGAATATCTATGTGAATAAGTAAATGGAATTATTTCATTTTATTTTTGCCATACTATATTGAATTTCAATTTTAAAAGGCTTTTGTTATAGTTATACATTGCTTTAAATGTTTATTCTTATTTATAAAAGTTTCTGCTATATTATTATCCTTACTGGGCATTTGAGCTCACCCCTTTCAATGGTTTATTTTTCCCAATATGCGAAGAAGTAATTTATGAATGACCTGCAGGGATAGTATGTGGGGATATGATTGTGGACTATGATGAAAAAGATATTGTTGTAGTTTTCATTTTTATGATGTAATGTAAGACTTATGAATATATCTAGTGTTTCCAAGGCTAATAAACCAATCGGCCTTTCGATATTTGATTTCTCTTGTGATCATTCCAATATTATATAATAATGCACCGACTCTGGGTAACTGGGGTGAGGTCATTATAGAATCAGTACACTATCTCTGTGAAGGATGTACATTATATCACTACACCACATAATATTGATTCCTATATAAAAATGTATTTATAAAATAAATATGATATTTAATAAATGATTATTGTTTCCCATTTTAAAAATATTCAAAATAATAAATTCATTATAAATAGTTAGTAAATGTTATTTTAACATCCCAAAATGAACTTAATTAAAAATCAATTATTGTTATGAAAAATTTAAAAAGATATATAAAATTGTTTCCACCTATATATTGTTAATAAATATGTAATTATTTACTATTTATACATTGATAATATTTTCATTTAACACATTATTAATTTTCTAGCAATTATTTATCCATGATTTTCTCAATAAAACACAATATGGATATCATCAATGATAATCTTAAAAAATACTCCATTAAATTAAAAATAGACCCTCATGAACAAGTATATATCATATAATATATTTACCTAACTATTAAAGAGATAAAAAACCTAATTATATTGATTAACAATTGAATCCATTACCTTGAAATGGAAAATGAATAGTTAAATCTACAAATATCGTGAGAAAAATATTAGAAAAAAATGTGTAATGAATAAATTATATATTGAAAAAAAATATAAATATAAAACATCCTAATTTTGAAAAAGGTTCTTATTATTACTAGGTTAGAGAATTTATGACCATTCGAGGCTCCATGTTATCGGTTTCACCTCTAGAATCATCATTTTTGAGATTTATTCTTAATTATGAACATATATTGTTTAAATGTTTTATATAATTCCTTTTTAAAATATAATATCCATATTGGGTGAATAGTTATGTTTTTATGTTATATTTAATGTTATTAAATTCAATGTATTTTAATTCATATTTTAGAAAAATTGTATGGGGTTCACCAATATATTTTCATATTTGTTGGGTCATAATATTTCACTCACGACTTTGACATCATAAGAATATTATATTATGAAATTTTTTAATTATATTTGGAATTTTTTCATCCCTCTATTAAAATATCATTATTACATTAAAATACCTTTTTAAATAAATTCACAAAATATAAAATTATTATGTTGTTTTGAATATTTCTCATTAATTTTAGATGACTCTCTCTCTAACAAGTCCATATTTATATAACATAATATTGGATATTTTTCTACTGTGAAATCTAAATATGTGTTATCTTCAATATTCCTAAATGTTACTTATATTTATAAAAAACTACTCATACATAAAAAATGTTATTTTTTAAACATCCTAAATAATAAAAATGGATTCATTTCTATCTCATACATTTTTATCTTATACTACATATTAATTTAAATGAGGTATATTTATTGAATATAAAAAAAATAGTTGAATATTCATAAAACATTTTATATATTCTTTATTATAAATTTTTAATACTGAAATTTTAATGTATCTCATAACATTGATTTTATAGAAACTATAAAAAGTTTATCTACACAATCTTTTTAACGAATCCTCTTCCATTTTCCATTCTATCTCTAAATAATGACTCAAATATGGGGGTATGTTCATGATCATTCTCATAATTTATTTAAAAATTATTTTTCATAATTAAATTTTGATTATCAATGGATAATTTCTCAAATCCCTATTATTATATATAGCTTGAATATCATATAGAACCCATCTTATTCTAATGATTATTTAATCATACAATGTGTGATTGATTTCATGTGACTAAATTATATGTGATAATTCATTATGTGATGATTGGAAGTAATATTTTACACCAATTCATTATATAAATATTTTTATGCCACGAGAAAATTATTTGAAATTAGTTCTAATTTTTGATCAGCTATAGGAAATATGTATTGATATATGATCCCCTATGCCTGTAGAAATATGTAATGATTTTGGACCAAAATTTTATAATGGTTATAGAAGAAAATATGAAACATTATACAGATTCCATTCTATGTTTGTGGATGACATAAATTTTAAGCCATATGATAATAATATTATTCTATGGATTGTAATTTTTTTACATGTTTCTAAATAATGATATAATTTTTATACATCCATGATGATCATTTTATGATCCAATGTTATAATGTAATGACATTTGATTAACTATAATTGATAATTATTCTATCTTTTGATTCTATATTCCTTTTAATAATATATTTACCCTCTATTTTTGTTTTCTCACTTTCTTCTGATCCGGCCCTCTATGAGACATTAATAATTTTTTATTAAAAAACATATGATACAATTCATTTTTCCCCACAAAAAAATTAAATTATATAAAAAGATATGTATTGAAGAAGTATTTATTGGACATGTTACTTAGATATGTTGAACTAATTATGTGTAATGATATTTTAAGACATCTAATCAACTAGAAAAAATTAATATATTTATCTCTCAATTGTGAGATTTTCAATTAGATATAATGTTAAAATAAAGAGAATTATATAAAATTTATACATATTCATCCCATGATATCTAATAAACATATTATTATTTTTCATGATTGTTAATTCCTTCATGGATATTTGGGTTTACGTGAATTGTATTGGAACAATGTGTGTTCTCACAACCATCAAGGAGAATTAAAATTTTGAGGATGTGTTTATGGTCTTGTGGGATATAAGATATATTATTTTTTCATCGATTTTCACATCCTTTATATGTTAATAAGAAGGTGAACTTCTTCATGGTGGTAATTATTCTTGTGAAACATGTTATGTTTCATAGGTTCCTCTATTGGACTCAGATTGGATTTATTTCACAAGATAAGATGATATAGATTATTTTTTAATTACGATAGCGGATGGTAGATCCCCAGTAAATTTCCCTTGTTATAGATCATATTTACATTTAACATGATGGAATTTGAATGAAAATATATTTATTTATATATGGTTATCCACATATTTTTTCATAAGGTATTATGAGATAGCATAGTGCCATGTTTCTAAAAAAAGGAAACACGAGACATCCGGGTATAATATTTTTATGTATTAATTTCTAGAGATAAAAAAACATCAATATAAACTAAAATATTAGAGTAAATTTATGATACCCAACTATGGTGTATTTATAAAACCCTACATGAGAACATTGGTGCTAATTTAGACCTCATGTTTGTAACAGTATTATGTTAATAAGAATCATAGTGGATCTAGATGGAATAACTCAACTAGATTTTGAAATGGTGTCATGACCCCTACATTTAATAAGACCCTCCTTAAATTTATATGAATAAAGAGAGCTAATTACCCAATAGTAATACATCAAACATTCCTTGGGTTATATACTAGAATGATGTTTTTTATATAATCTTACAAAATGAAGGAAGTATTGTTATTAAATAAGATAAGATTGGATTTTGGGGAACCAAAAACAGTGTAATTCAATATTATAATATAAAATAATGTAAAAACCGAAAATAATAAAGGATAAATTTTAATAAAATAATATATTAAATTATAAAGTCATGTATAATTAACAACTATAAATAAAATATATAATAAATAGATTTTTATTTATCATTATAACCTATAAATAGTATTATACTATGGATGGGTAATGACATGAGAGTACATGATATGCCTCCCCCTAAATAGATCCACACTAAGTTGAAATAAATATATAAGAATATTCAATTCTTAAAAACACCCAAAAAAATATCTATGTATAGTCACCAACTAAATAATGGAAGGGATATGAATAAACTAACAACCACAATATTAAAAGTATACCAAATTCATCAAGGAAACCATATACATTATTCAATTCCATTCATCCACCACATTTTCACAGTAAAATATCATTCAAAAAAATTGAACATTACAAGATAATCAAAACCATTACACATTATTTTCTTATACTAAAATATAATCTTCTCAGCCCCAACATGTCACCTAGGGGTTCCCCCTCTCATACAGATAGTGAACCAATATGATGAAATTTTTGTAATGTTTAGGGATTTGATTCTTAATCAACTCTAATAAAATAATAAAATAATAAAATATATATATATTTGACTACATCACATATACACATCCATAACCACATTTCCATATTCACTATAATTCCATCTCTTTGAAAACACCCAACCGATAGATACTGTAACAACTAGAGACATCATCCATTTCCTCTACTCCTCTGGGTATTCCCCTCTAACTCCATTCCATTATCAATAATATATCATTATAAACATGTAAATAGACAACCTCATTCCCTCCCATAACATCCAAGACCACCATTATGAACCACCACATCCTCTCATCAATATAATCACGCAAGAACCATTTATGTTTAACCATCACAACACATATTCATATAATAATTCTGATCCATTTTAGAATATGGGAATATATGATCACATCATTCTAAAAAACGACGTGAATCACTCCATCAAAAAATTTATTTTACCTCCCCACATGGAAAATTTCCAACCAAAATATAATACTCACTCATCACGCAACATAAGTAATAAATTACAAATAACAATAAGATCAATAAAAATAATGACTACATAGGGGTCAAATACACCATGTTTCCTCAACTATTTCAATCTTTTTTACAATTAATAAATGGTCTATTATCATGTTTGGATTTCCATTTACTTACATAGCTATACCAAATTTTGTTATCAATCAATATCCCAATCCATAAGAATATTAAAAATAATAATAATGTTTATTCAAGTCCTAAACATTAATTATATTTCATTTACCTTTTATTTTAAATAAGGATACCCATTTAATTAAAAATCTACAATTTATTTAATCATTATACAAACCAATTTTAGCCTTTTTAATGAATTTTTTGAAACTGTAAATATCACCAAACTTGATTTCTCATCAAGAAACTATCAATAATGGTGAAACCATATAACATAATTTTTTTTGGTAATGTGCATTATAATTTATATTCCAATGTTTCCCATTATAATGTTACACATTAAGTGGTTATTTGTTTTTGGTTTTACATGTTCCACTTGAAATATATGAATTATAATCATTAAAAATTAAAAAATGATCATGAAATTAATCATAACAATAACAAAAATTGTTATTTTTCTCCATATTGTAATAATATGAGAAACATAATATTCCCAAAAAAATCCTACATTCCCAATTCAATTTCTATTATTTATAATTCACTCCATTCTTATTTTACTATCAGTATGGATTTACTTACATAAATTCCCCTCCCTATAAACTAAAACCCTCCAAAACATTCATAATAATATAAATAGAAGGACAAAAATTTGAATATTGAAGTATATTAATTACAATAGTTATTTGTTAAGTTAGAATATGACCGTTATTGAATATTTTATTCATCATAATATTTTTTAGCCAAATGAATAAGAGTGGTAGAGAGAGATGAGGAGTATTTGGAATCATTGATGTGTGGGGTATTTTTACTTCTAGACTAAACTTGTTTGATGATATGATTGTTCGTTGAGATGGGTGTATAATGAAGGAATATAACAGTGGAATGGTTTATATATGTAAATTTCTAATAGATTCATAAGAAATGTAAATATTAATTAAGATAAATAGTTAATTATTTTTAAAATGAATATATTATTTTGAAGAAATTAAACGTTCTTAATACAATTTATTTGGAGTTAAATTAGTTAATAGTATTTAACACCATGATTATAGATGTTAATGATCATTGATAATGAATTTTATGATATAAAGATGATAAAATTACAAAAAAAAAATTAAAAATAAATAATCAAATATATCAAATATTCATTATGAATGGGTAACATATTTATACCCTTTCCCGTATTATTACTGTTAGGTGAGACATATCCTCTATATAATGGTAACATAGTTTTACCTTACAAGGAATATAAATAATAGGAACAGAACATCCTACCATTTTGGAGTCTTCACATACCATGGGTTAACTATATTTAGAATCTAGAAGATCTGACATGCGCTTAAAAAGATAGAAAATCATATGTCATGACTTACACAATTACATACCTTATGAAAGAAAGAAACCTTGCACATGCTGGTACCCCTATGCATGTGGTGATTTACCCTTACCCAAGGTTCAGATTTTTGAGGATACCAATATGAAAAAATTGTATCATTTTTATAGAGGATATATACATTTATGTGATGAATAAAAGTTCCATGATACACTTATGTAACATTTAAAGACTCCCGATTACGATTACACTTTTTATAAATAAAAATATTTTTTTTATGTAATCTTTATTTCCATAGATAATAATAAATTTATCTTTGAAAATGTGACATATGTAATTAAAAAAATATATAAATAATTTGGAAAATGATTTATTATTACATCCAAAATACCCAAAATATTTATAATAAAACAAAATCACATTCATGAATGATAAGGTAATTTCCAAAAAAAAATTTTAAAACATTTATATTACTTCCAAAAATTTATAACCATTTAAAAAACCCTTAAAATTTATAAAATAAATATTATAAAAACATCTAAAACATATGAAACCACTCAAAATCAACCATAAACTATAGTGTTACAAAATAATAGATTCGGAAAATTTAAATAATAATTTTATATAGCTCCCAAAAACATATCCTAAAAAAGAAGTTGATAAAGTAAAATGGGAAAAAATAGAATGTAAAAAAAATCCATGAGATACCACTTCAGAATCCTTTTATAATGATTGTTTTATTTCAAATAAAATCATTCTTAGATTATACCAAATCACCTGAGAAAAAATATTTCCAACTAACATAGTAAGATCAATACCAAGATCCTCCAAAAAATTGTACCAGGAAATCCTCATAGATAAAAGATACAACTCTAAAATAAGACACCAGTGTGTCAATTTCCTTCTTCATTCATGTCCAAAACTACACTTTAATTCATTAAATTGTTTCCATGTTTTATTGATATCTACAAAATAAAGAGTTATTATAATATTCATTAATAAACGATTTCAATTGATTTTTTAAAATTCGTGATTTTTAAATTTTCATGAAAATCATTTTATATAATTTTTTAAAAAAATTCAACATAATTTTCAACAAATTTTATGAAAAGCCATAATTTTTCTATTATAAATGGAGTTAAATTCAACTACTTCATTGCTCCATTAGAAATTACCCTGTAGAGATTAAGAAACATGATTATACTTAGGATATTCATATGATCTGACTATCCCTCAAAGATTCACATTAAAAGTGAACAATTTCATATATTTAAGACTGCATAAAAACTCAACCCCAATATACTAGTCCTTTCCATTTCCATAAAACATCTCCTCCATCAATTATACTATATACCATAATTCATAACATGTAATGAATTCAACATCACCTCTCTAACTACTCATGATGAATTCTCATCAGAACCTTCAAACATAGAAAACCCTTTAACTATAATAATTTCATAGTCTGTCACAACAACATAAGATATAAATATGAAGGAAGGATAGGTTGTAGAAACCCTATCCTCAAATTAGATATAAAATATTTTTCAAAAACTATTTCATGAAGTATAAAATTAATGAATTGATTAATATAGTCTTTAATATAGACATCAAATCCCAATACATAACAACCCATTGGCCTAGTCTCAAGAAGACCATTTAAACTATCACACATCTATTCCCAAGAATGGAATATTTTTAAGAAAAATTTAATTAATGAATCCAATGTTAATTCTCTCAAATCACTATTCTTAATCTCCAACCACATTCAAGCCACATTTCAATAAGATTGGTCAATGGAATGTCAAAATTAGAATTTATATACGGTGTTACATATTGAAAATAAACCTCAACCTAAACATATACTAACTTATCCCTAAAATCAAGGATATATGGTCAAAAATATAATTTGAACACTATTTTCATATGAAATTCCAATAATTCCATATCCAAATACCTCCCATACATATTCTCCAAACCCAAAATGCAATGGTGTTTTGATGATATAGATTTATTCCATGGGAAACAAGTGTTACCGTAATTTGAAAAAACATGAAAAATGTAAAAATTAAATCAAAATTTATAAAAAATCTTGTAAAATTCAACAACAAAACAACCCCAATAACAACATTATCATCCTCCATCAAGAATCTCAGCACAACATTCAGCATTAGACAGAAGTCTCATTTTTGAAAACAAAACTGTACGTAAAAATTTCAATTTCCACGAAAGCTATTCCATTAACCACAAAAGAAACTAAAAAAATTATCATACTCTAATACAAAAATCTATTCAATTAAAATTGAATTCATACAAATATAAGACATTAAATCACTATATCATGATATTTTCTACATTGGTAAGCACTATCATAATATAAATATTTAAAAATTTCCATAAAGATGATTTCTAGATGGAAAATAGGTTGCAATAACATCCAATGATTGAATGAATAAAAAACTATAAGAATTTTTTCAATAAGAAGAAAACCAAAAAATAGAAATAGTATGTTATTCCTTTTTAGAAAAAAATTATTTTTAGAAAAAAATTATTGTTGATAAAAATTAATGATTCTACAAAGAAACATGATATTATTTCAATTAATTGATTAAATCCATTTTCTATGGGTGGTGGGTGATTACATAAATAATCAATGAAAAATAAAATACATAGTAATATATAGTGTCAAATTTCTAAATTATATTGAACCTAATCTCCCATATAACACTATTTTCGATGGTAATAATTTAATGGGTTCATGACTTATGCATCAAATGGGAAAAATATTCAATATCATTCAAAACTTCATTTAATAACTCAAAATCCTGTTTAAAGTGAGTAAATAAAACAATCAAATGAATTCAACAAAAAATATGGAATACAGATATGGAAATTAAAATTTTCAATTCATTTCATGTAAATCATCATCCCTCGAAATTAAATAAACCCATATATAATACAAAAAATACACAGGTTTGATTATTATGTCTGATTCTCTTCATTATCAAAAAATATATTTTTTGAACATCTCATTTCTTAGAGATAAATGATTATAAACATAAAACTAGGGAAACATGAATATTATTACTTTTTGAACACCCATTGATCACATCATAACATAATTTTATTCTATAGATATAGTCTTACTAAACATTTAATAATCATGAGAATTATGTTCTTTTAATCTATTAAACATTCCCACATATGTTATAAATATTAGATATTATATCTATACAAACAATATAAATATTATTCCCTATTTATTGGTACCAAATAAGTTTATGATTATAATGACATTACGTGTATAGAATTCTTATTTATGTGAAATTAATTTCATTATTCTTGGAATATACAAGTTAAAATAGGAATAATAATTTCATGGATCAATAGTTTAAAATAAATCAAACATAATTTACAAAAAATTGTTGTAATTAAGTAAATAAAATTATATATGGATTGATATTCATGCTTTTGTGTTCAAATACATCGAAAATATGGAATAACCAATTTTTTTACCAAGCATCAAAAATTAAAAATATCAATTATTTTAGAAAACATTCAAATTGGCATTGGATGGAAATTACTATTGAAATGTGATTTAGAAAATTTTAAAATAAAATAAACTAAAATTTTATCCTTCTAGTGATTTTTAATCCCTTAAATGTAACATAAAATTTAATTTGTACTATTAAAGTATAGTTATGAAAAAGTAAAATGGAATTGATTCATGTTATGTTTTAATATATAAAATCATTATAAATAGAAATGTTATTTATTTCTAGGGATTCTTTAATATTATATATTAAAATAATGTTTCAATATTATTATCCATAAAATATGTATAGAAAAATTTTTATTAAAAAATAAATGGTATGAAATGAGAAATATATTCAAAATACACTTAAACCTGACAAAAATGATTATTTTTAGAAATATCGTACGTAATCCACACAAAAAAATATTGGGGATCAAAACATTTAGATATTATCTGTACTAAAATAAAATATGAATACTTGGATAAAAACACAAATCACTAATAAACAAGATAAAATTTAGATCACTTTAAAAATGAATATAATTTCCTGGAAAAAAATATAATAGGAATGGGGAAACAAATTCAATTTCTAGTATAATGTTAAATTTAACACTATATTGTGATTGTATATAATTGTTATTTATTCATGTATGGTTATGAAATAAATATAATGGAAATATGATTATAAAAATATTTATTTCCCTTAAACCTATATATGATTAAATTTTTGATTTAACCATTGAGAATGATTAGTAAACTTCCTAATGAATTATATCATTTAATGAATTCATTTTCACATAAAATTGTCAGATATTTTTCTATGTCCATACATATGATTATAAATTTACATAAAATAACAGTCTTACAGTGAATACCCTTGATCTATATCAAATGTTTTGATTGAGTTCCACTACTTCCTTACCAAATTAATCCAATCTCACATATTTCCAACTCTAATCTCAACCCTATTTATCAACGCCCTATTATATAACTATATCATGAACCTCACTAACCAAAAGTCCCCCTCCTAGGTATAAAATGGAGAAATAGAGACAATTACCTAATATCCTAAATTTTGTAGGACATTAATTGAAGAGAATCACTAAGAGTATATATATAATTTAATACGTAATATGAATTACTCATAAAATATTAGTTAATATTGGTAGATATGCAACCAACCATAAAGAAGCACTATAGAATAATTTAAATTAATGGAATTCAAACAATCTAATAATGTATGTATAAAAATAAAAAACCCAAAAATATACTCATGATTAAATCCAACATCAAAATCCATTATTTTTTCTGAAATTAAAGAATAATATTTAGTAATCTACCCTACAAACACTATAAAATTATGATCTGGGTAATATCTGAGAGTAATTAGTATGTTAATCCCAATAACTAGATAAATACAATTGTGCAACACACACACACACACATAGACAAACACACACACTCATATATATATATATATATATATATATATGTATGGATAACAATATAATGGAATGATGCAAATAATGGAAAATATTAAATATCAATCCTTAGAAAAAGGTAATGAGGGAACAAGAATAATACAGTGGACAAAATGACACAAAATTAAAAAAAATGATCAATTCATATATAGTTGTTATTATTTTCCATTCCCCATCAACAACCAAAATTAAAATCCCCTTTCAGAAACAATCCAAACCAAGAGTCTATAATATTCAACAAAAACATTCTTCCTACAAGCTAATAAAATAGTCATCTTACTCCAACCCATCGTATATGTTTTCTCCCACTGAAATTGGTAGTGAGCCTATAGAATCTCTAGATCACCAATATATGGTTTCTGGCAATAAATAAACACTAGAATGATTCCATTTTTCATTTTTAAATCCATCCACAACTATATCAACATAATCCCAAATAACCTCATTTATAACTATATTACCACATTCCCTATAATTTCATCACATTCTAGTCATCCATTGGTATGATAATGTAAATAATATGGACATCAACGTCATTGAATTCTCTGTATATGATCATTCCAAACCAATATAACTCCATTACCAATAAAAAGGTATCATGAAAATGTAAGGAATAAAATCCATTGCCTCCCCTTTCCACGCATGACAGACACTATGAACCACCATATCCACCAATCAATATCACCAATTATTCAATTTTCAAAACAACCAATTATATTAGTGTGTATATTCCAACCGTATTACATTATAGAATAAGAGAATATATTTCTACTATGAATGATTGGTTACGACAAATAAAAATTTAACCCATTTTTCCTTCATTCATAAAAAATCCAATGATTCCTACCACCACATAATTATAACACATTAAATAACAAAACAAAAAACAATGTAATAACAATATTACCAATACCGATACTATAATGATTACAGTCAAATATAATCTGTTTCCTCAACCATATAATTATATTATCCATTTAATCGCTATTTTTCATACATTTTTAGTCTTCTATTTATTCAACTATCCATGCCAAGATTTCATCATTTCAAATCCAATTCTCCGTTTATCTATTATATAGTCATCAAGTTTATTAAATACATAACAAAGCCTTACTTTGGTAACCATTCATCAAAAACCTTCTTAAAATTTTAATTACTCATTAAATATTCCCATTATCATTTCACGTACAAATTTTTGAAATGTCCAGGGATATTATTATAAATATAAACAACCCCACACACCCTTTTATTCAATAATCCATATAAAAATTATATTTTATATCGAACCAATAATTTATAAAATGGTTTATAATTTAGTCATATATTTTCACATTATCATTTCTCTCAATAAGTGATTCTCTATTTTGAGGGCACTAAGTTCTATTAGAATTAAAAGAATATATAATTAAAAATCATTAAATCACTATAGATATAATCAGAATAATAAAATTAGTTGTTATGTTTTAACATATTGAAATAATATGAAAAGACATAATCTACAAATAATCTCTTCCCTCATTCAATAACTCTAAATATATACATCATTTTTATTAATAACTAATTAAATATTCTGGTCATTTGTACACTGCTTCCCTTTTATATACAAATAGAATTTACAAAAATATTACTCTAGAAAAATTGGATTGAAAAATAAAGAAATCTATCATAGTAATTGAAGTTGATTTGATATATGTATCATGATACCTACATCATATATTATTTTAATTTTGAACATCTCCTCAAAAAAGGAATATTAGTGAGAGGTAGAGTAAAGGTAGATTTTATGTCCACGAGATGATTTTTTTTCATGATTCATAGAGTACTTCATATATTA
This sequence comes from Viscum album, assembly GCA_963277665.1. Classification (NCBI taxonomy): domain Eukaryota; kingdom Viridiplantae; phylum Streptophyta; class Magnoliopsida; order Santalales; family Viscaceae; genus Viscum; species Viscum album. The sequence goes on from OY728157.1 coordinate 202,401,948, forward strand.
TTGGTATACACCTTGGATCATCCATATGGGGTGACAATAAAGGACAACAAAAAAAATTAGATATTTAAAATTTCTAAAGACATGTACAATTTGGTAACTTTAATTAATATCACAATTTAATAAGATTTTAATTAAATAATAAAGGACAAGTGATTAAAAAAATTATATATTATATTTGGGTTAAAATTATTCAATATTATTTATTAAATGATTATGAGAATTAAAATACTAAAAATGTGATTTATGGGTTGTGGATGTATAAATTAAGAAAATCGGGTAAAATCTTTTCACATTAATATAATGCATGTTTTGTGTATGATTAATATTATTTTACCATTATACAACTTGTTAGTCTTATGTATTCCACTACCATTGTGTAAGTGTGACATAGTATTACCATTATGGTGTATATTACTCATACATAAAGAAATTAAAACACATAAAGAGACTTTATATCTACTGGATTACCCTTACACAGGAGTTATAAAACTAATCTACCATTACACGATCTCAGAAAATGTTTGTTAGACTTAAAAAACTCCACCCTTTCTCAATACAATAACCTAAAACAAGTTGGAAGCCTAAACATGATGACATATAGATATACATGAGGATTGGATGTTCATGGTCACCCCCGTGAATCTAACATGTTACACAGATTAAGGGGAACAATACCACATACACATTGTATAAGTGATCATGTTTATTCTTATATATCATAAAAAAACACATAATAAATTATGAATCATTCAGAAACATGATTACCCATATGCAAATGCCCCAACAAACATAGAGGCAAATAATTCATTCAAAATATTATATTTATAATTAAACAAGCATATATATATATTAATGAAAATGATTTATAACCACTTTCAAAACTCAAAATGAATCTTACGAACCATTAGAATCATTTTAAAATATCCAAATTAATTTCCCAAAAATAAATTTAAAATGATTAAATTTTAATAAAAAATTATAAACTATTTCAATTCCCTATAACAATTTATAGAATTATTTATATAGAAAATAAATAAATTTTTTAACCTACTCCAAGATCCACCAAAAACACATTAAACATCAAAAATTGATAAAAAATATAGAAAAAAATTTTAGTTTCTTGGAAAATCATCTAACAGTAGACATATAGTACCTCATAAAACCACCAAAAAAATAGAAAAACCATACATTCAACATAAAATTTAATCAACCTGAGAACATAATCATTTAAAAATTAATTTGAGCACAATTTGGACATTCCCATCACATGATCTATTAATGGAACACCTGAAGCTATCAATGTGCACTGATAATATATAATTTCTAAGAACCACAACATGAATAAGGTACAAAGGGCATTAATTTTATCATAAAACTCATAGAATAAATCATAATTATTTTATAACATTATTTAATAAGAGAAAATGGGTTTATTTTCAATATCATATATTCATTATTAATCCTTGGATATTAAATGGGTTCTATAAAAATGATTTTCAAATAGTATTAACCTACGAACACGAAATACATTCAATAAGAAATTAATTGAAATATACTCAGCCCATGGAAATAAATGTGTTATATAATAACATATTTGATCAATATTAATCCATCTATATAGAGAAGAATGATGATACTAATATAACATATTCTCATCTAGTTAGAAATAAATTGGTTGTTAGCATTTATGAATAGTAATATCATTCAATGATCATTATAATCTTTCTTCAATAAAACAACTATTGTGTTTGTAGTACACTTTTTAAAAAGAATCATTTTAAAACCATTTTCATTGAAAGGATTCTATAGAATCATAAATTATGTTTTTAAAGTAATTTCAAAATATTAACAAGGAATATTATAATTTTTATTGAAAACAACTTTTTAAAATAAATTAAAAATATATTTGTTTTTTAAAATATATTTCTAAAAAATCATAGAAATGAATTTCGATTGTGTAAAAAAATACCTTATAAAATATTTTAACAATATATTTTTGAAAATTGATCAATTTCATGAAAATATCATGAAAAAATATTAGAATAGATATCATGAAAATTATATAATTTCAACATTGATGAAATAATGTTACACAGTACCGATAAATGATGAGGTTATAACACAATTTTGTTATGACATTTTTTTTATTTGAATCAAAATACCCAAAAAATAACATTTATTATAATATATAATATCCCTAAAAATTGATAATTATTGTGACCCAACCCTAGAAGGCCTTGATCCTATGTTTCATACTTTTACATTGTCCTGAATACAAGGAATGAAATCTCAATGTACTAGAGAGTAAAGTATTATTGGTAAAACTAATACATATATGGGTTTTATATTATAATTGAATACAATAATTACAATAGAATTTTTTAATTAAATGAATAACTTAGTGGATTAATTTATTCCATCTAGTAAATCACCATATATCATTCATAGTACTCCTTTTAGGTTCACTGAGAATGAAACATTATATGTATGATCTCAAATATTCAATTAGTGTAATGTAGAGCTGAAGAAATATTTAATCAATGAAATTATTAATTATGGAATGATAAATAATATAATATGCAGACCATATATACAAAAAACTAATATTTTCGTGCATAAACAATATGAAACCTTAAAAAATGGAAATACATTCCATTAAAAATAATAAATAAGGAAAAATAAATATATCTATTTAAGAAACTAATTTTTTTTAATTTTGATCAAAAAGTTAAAAATGAAATTCATCTATAGTTATGTTCACAAAAGATATCATTTATGAATTATAACTGAATCAAAATGATTGAGATACTTGATTTTTGGAAGCCATGTTTCTTATGTACATGGAACCATTAATTTCATGTGAATGATGAACTATTTTAATTTGGTAAATTAATTCGCCTCATGAGACTACTAATTCATAGAAGTTATTTAATTAACCATTCCCCAACCCATATTCAATTCCTTTAATTCATTCCAACACATGTATGTAATTCCAAACATTCCAAATTTTATAAAAAATATGCTTTAGCAAATATTCTTATTGAATAAATTATACATATTTATCAATATTCATCTAAATAATCAAATAAATTATAAATTAAAAACACTATGTAAAATGTTATATGGAAGATGAAATAATCAAACTAGTGGAAAATGATATAGATATTTAATATAAATTCAATGCTAAATGAAATTAGGAAAAACTAATATTTCATGGAGACATAAAGGAATAAAAGTTGTGGATGTGAATAAAATCTATTGGAGAATCATTCATAATATATCTATTGGAAAGTTATCTTAATCATTAATACACATATCCTAGATGATGTAAAATAAAGAGTTGTTGTTGATGAATAGAAACATTAAATGAATAATCATTTAATAACATTCTTAAGAAAAATATAGCTTTGTTTTGAAAACAATTTTATTTGGAAAATAAATTTTTAAATATTATCATTAAATAATAATCATTTAACATTTAAGGAATTCTTAATATAAACAATGGTTGGTAAATTCATACAAGACATACGAGATAAAGAAACATTCTTTTTTTTGTGATTAATGTATAGAAAAATGTATTTTTTTTAACTGAAGAAGGGTTACTTTGAAAAAATTAGTAAAATAAAATATCTATAAGAAGTATTTACTAAATATAATTAAATAAATTTGACATAATTTTAATAAATAGTTTTTTTTAGAATAAAATAGGTTCTCTAACTAATGAGTGATACACATTTTGTTTTTTTGAGAAAAATTTTCTAAAACATTTTGACAACTAAATATAGAAATAATGGTAATAATATATGAAATTGGTCATGGATAACCATAATAGGGAAAAGTAATAGTTTTATTGGACAAAGGGAACATTATTTCACTAAAGAGATATACCCTTGAAAGATCATTTTTGTTATTGTTGTGAAAAATAATCAATAAACATTAAAATGTGTCCCATAACACATTGAAATAATTCATATCATAATCCCCATGATGGAATAACAATAAATTTAAATTTATAATACCATTAAGATAAAATAATAATTATTTAGAATTAATAATTCCCATTAGATTCAACACAAAAAATATATAATTGATGAACATAACATTTATCACACATATATATTAAGTGAGATGAAGAACTCTTACCGCATGTTTGCTTTCTAGTGAAAATACATTAAATATATTCACAATAAACATATTTTACTTTTTTATTTCATTTATAAAATTTTTCTTGTTTATTAACACCTTTATTTTTTAATTTTTTTAAATACTTAAACAATTATGTTTATGTTGGGTGTTTTGAAAAAATTCGATTTATTTGTCAAAAAATCAATGGTAGGCCAACTATGGTCAAAGGATATATTATATAAAATAAGTAGAATAATATTCATGATATATATAACGACCCATACTTTACATATATTGTTAATACTTCAAAATTGAAGCACACTTATTACAACATATGACAAAACCACAAAGGACCGTATAGGTATAGTGTCTTTAGAAACTGGGAAACATAAACAATTGGTTCATAAATCTTCTACAGTGTCTCCCATTTATTTCATCATATCTAGTGTCCCTTTTAGCATATTCTACTTAATATCCATCTTCCTGACCTGGGGAGAAGAAAACATAAAAGGGTGAGCTCAAATGCTCAGCAAGGGCAAATAAAGAAAATAAAAATCATATCATATCTTTTTGAAAATCAAAACCTGCAAAAGAGATCATAATATCTTAACATGGAATAAATCATAGAAGTGAAAATGAGATCCCCATTATCATAACATAAAACTTGAAACTTTGTGGCATGCACACATAATCATGGAAAATCATTTCTTGTTAGTCATGACTCATTGCCAAGACTATCTTAGTGGACAAAGTCCCTTTCTGAACCGAGTTCACTCCTCGTTTCAGTCCTGTATCACTGAACCGAAATAACCTTCCGTTCCAGCCATGTCTATCTCATGAGATATAAAATCTTTACCCAATTCATTGGAGGGAGATATAGGTCCCACCCATCTTATAATGAATCCTTTCTTATGTGTGCCACATAATCATAAAACATACATCATCGCATAACACATGTAACAAAAATGGGATTCTTGAAACATCATGATATCATAAATCAATTCATATAAGATAATGGAATTCAAAAAAATAATTCCATCACAACATGATCAAATCAATGTAATAATAGGGATAAAAACAGAACCCTTTATTATCTTAGATTGAAAATAATTTTGATAAAATACTTGAACTCCATTCTTGAGGAAAATACCCTTTCTTCTTCAGAAACATTTTTCCTTTCATAACATGTCATACAACTTTAAAATAAAAGAAGTTGATTAAAAATAAACTTGAAAACTTTTAATGGAAGCTTCTTGGAAATAATGTTTTAAAAATCCATTCATGTCGTATAAGTTAAAAAAAACATTCTTCGTACTTTTGTCGGAAAAGTCAAAAAGTACCTCGTACGAAAAACGACAAAAGATTCCTTTCATACATATTACTAAAAACTCACCGAAGGGTAAAAATGGATTTAAACAATTGTAGGTGGATGGAAATAATATTACATATTGATGAAACATGGATGTGAATGATAAAATACACCCCAGTAAATACTTACGAATAAACAATCTCGGATAAAAATGAGATTTTGATATTTCCCTTACCTTAGGTCCGATTAGCTTTGTACGTGTCCGAAGCTCCTGTATAATGGTTTAAATAATGTTATTGACTTATTCCAGAATCATACATATTTATATGATATCATATATGGTCATATTATTAGCTTCTTGTTAGTAATATTATTGTTACTTGTTACTCGGGTCTTTATAACTTTTTGTTCTTATGCGTGTTTTGTCGAATAAATTTTTATTCTTATCTTTAGGTTATATATAATTCATTTACAGAATGGTATTAGTGTAGTATATACCATATCAATTCATTCAATTCATTTATATAATCATTATGAAATGAAGATCATGTAGAACGAGTCGCATCACATCGTGGAGACGGTATTCCGTACGTACGCACGAGTGATGATATCGTTCCTATGTTCGTGGAATTGTATTGGAGTATATATATTATTTCAGTATCAATATTACTTCATAATAATCATATATAGTTACTCATTAAACCATTATACCCATCCTTGTAAGGTGATGGTGGAAAATAGATTACACCACGGCGTGGAGACGGTATTCCGTACGTACGCACGCGTGGTGATCTCATTTTTCCGTAGGATGGATAGAAGGTGAAATAGGGTTGTTTCATATTTATAATAACATATCAGTATGTAAGTAATACTGATGTTATTACTTTATGATGAAACAACTAAAGAAGAAGAAGTTGAAGAAGAAAGAAATTGAAAAGATCGGTAATGGATATTACCTCTTCTTTGGAACGCTTCTTTGAATCCTCCACTTAAGGAACTATGATTGGTCTTTGGAGAAGGCCAGGACCTCTAGGATTATTCTAGGGAAGTGGAGAGGAGAAAATGGCAGGGGATGGCCGAGCTTGAGTGCTCAATTTGGTGTGAGGAGGAGGGGGAGGAGGTGCCCTTTTATAAGGGAGGAGAGGGGCACCTTAGGAATATCTCAAAATATTATTTTATATTAAAGTAAAAATCGGTTTATAATGGTTCCAAAGGGTCTTATTTCTAAGATAAAGTGGGGATGGGTCAAAATCCTATCAACCAATAGAATTTAGACAAGTTTAGGGTATTATTTTAACCTTATCAATTAGATTTAACTCTAAGTTAATTAATTTAACTTTTACCGTGTCTTTTTGTTTTCTTTCACTATATGGTTAATAAACTTACTATAACATGCCAAACGAACCCCAAATTGTTTATTATTAATATATATATACTTATCTAAGTCATTTGGCCGAACCTTAGAGTTTTAGGAATACAATAACAATTAATAATATAATATTTGATTTAAAAACTATTTTGTGTCAATTTTGACACTATTTGATATATGATTTTTGTGAAAGTCAAAACAGAATTATATGTTCGAAACAAGTTGATTAAATCAACATTAATATATCATAGTAACCTAGAAAATTAGTGTAATTCATAAAAAGTCTTAAATTACATTTATTTTGGTATTTATATTATCAATTATGTCAATATTTCATTAATAAGATAATTACTGCATCATCTTTGTGTCATAAATAAATTAAATTATTTTATGTCTAAAAATTACAAATAAAATACCATCATGTAGGAAATCTTTTTATCTTTCTAATGAATATTTACAATCGAATTTATATTATGTATAACCCCATATTATAAATGATTTACTTATTAAACATTTATTTTAACTATTTTAACCCTTCTTTAAATAAATTAATAATAAATGTCCTAATCTAATACAAGTGGGCCTAAATGGTCATATTTTATTCCTAAGTTTGTTTTTGGTCGAATTACACTTGTCCAATAGAATTAGGACATGTGTTAGGGTAATATTAATAACATATTTACCCTTAGTTACCCTATTTACTATTAACCGCGGTAAAAAAAGTAAAAAGTTACTAATCACCAAAAAATTATTTTCATCTCATTGAACCACATTTTAGTCATTGATATTAACCGTGTCTCTCAGATTTTCGAAATTTCAATCACAGAAGCGGTAAAATTAATTTTTATGCAAAATTCAGTTTTTAACCTACCACTTAGTGGTTTCACTATTCATCAAAAATTGAAAGATTTCAGAAAAATACCAAAATTTCACCCTAGGCTAATTTCGATATTCTGAGTCCAAAAATGAAGTCCATTTTGAAAAATAAAATTTATAATATTCCAAAAAGTGGTTATTACTATTCATAACGGCTAGTTTTAATAGCATAATGTTGTTTAGTGAAACTCGGTATTGCGTACGACGCAAGCTATCGAGGAAGGTCGCGATTGCGTGTAAAGCAAGCCAAGCAAGTGTTGTATAGAAAAAGATTCCTTTGATGATTTATATAACATAAAAGTCTCGGGTGTTACATTCTACCCCCCTTAAAATTAATTTCGCCCTCGAAATTCGTCACTTTGCAACAAACAGATGAGGATACTTCTCCCTCATCATATCCTCAAGCTCCCATGTAGCTTCTTCAAGTTGGTGGTTCCTCCATAAAACATTCACCAAGCGAGTGGTCTTGTTTCGTAGGACTTTTTCGCTACGATCCAGAATCTCTATCGGCTGTTCTTCATAAGAAAGATCTTGCTCCAGCGGTACCACTTCTGAGCTGAGTACATGTGAAGGATCTGGTATGTACTTTCTCAGGAGAGATACATGGAACACGTCGTGAACTTGAGAGAGATTCGGTGGAAGCGCCAATCGGTAAGCTACCTTCCCAACACGATCCAGTATTTCGAAAGGACCGATATATCTAGGGCTCAACTTCCCCTTCTTTCCAAATCTCATAACCCTCTTCCAGGGAGATATTCGTAAGAACACTTTATCGCCCACTTCAAACTCTAGGTCTTTTCTTCGGTTGTCGGCATAACTTTTCTGTCGACTCTGAGCTTCTCTTATGTGTTGTTGAATAGATCTGACCTTTCCTGCCATTTCATCAACGAGATTAGGTCCTAATAGCTTTCTTTCCCCAACTTCATCCCAGCAAGTTGGAGTCCTGCATTTCTTTCCATAGAGAGCTTAATAAGGAGCCATCTGAATACTGGAGTGAAAGATATTATTATAAGAAAATTCCACCAAAGGTAGGTGTTGATCCCAACCTCCTTTGAAATCCATAGAGCAAGCTCTCAACATATCTTCTAGGGTTTGAATTGTTCTCTCAGACTGACCGTCTGTCTGGGGATGATAAGCAATGCTGAAACTCAACTCTGTATCCAGAGTATGCTGAAGACTTCGCCAGAACTTCGAGGTAAATCTCGGATCTCGATCAGATATAATAGAAAGTGGTACTCCATGCAATCTTACCACTTCCTTTACATATATCCTGGCAAGCTGATCTAGAGAGAAATCCTCTCTAATAGGAATGAAGTGTGCAGACATTGTAAGACGATCAACTATGACCCAGATAGCATTATTGCCTTTGGATGTTTTAGGAAGTCCTGTGACAAAGTCCATAGTGACGTTTTCCCATTTCCATTCGGGTATGGGTAATGGTTGTAACATCCCCTTAGACTTCTGTCTCTCAGCTTTAACTTGTTGACAAACCAAGCATCGAGAGACATATTCAGCAACATCTCTTTTCATGCCATCCCACCAGAAGTACTCTTTCAGGTCCCTATACATCTTCGTGCTTCCAGGATGAATAGAGAATGAAGAACTATGAGCCTCATCCAGCAGCTCCTTCTTTAATTCGGGGATGGGAGGAACGCAAACCCGATTCCTGAACTTTATTTTCCCATCACAATCAAGGTTGAATTCAGGAACATTTCCCACCTTCTTTTGTAACTCGGCATCTTCTTTCTGTGCCTCTTTAATCTTCACATGTATAGATGGTTGAACATTAATTTGAGAAAGATAAGATTTTCCCCTTCCATTATAATTCCAAGATCCATCCTTTGTAAATCCATAAATATTGGATCCTTTGTGATCCTCATCATGGATAAACTAGCATGGTCTTGTCGACTTAATGCATCCGCCACCTTGTTTGCATTCCCAGGGTGGTAATGGATTGAGCAGTCATAATCCTTAATCAGCTCCAACCATCTTCTTTGACGCATATTCAGCTCCTTTTGTGTGAAAATATACTTTAAACTTTTATGGTCAGTATAAATATCACACCTTTCACCATAAAGGTAATGCCTCCAAATTTTTAATGCAAAGATTACCGCAGCCAACTCCAAATCATGTGTTGGGTAATTTTGCTCATGGATTTTCAACTGTCGTGAGGCATAAGCTATCACCATATCATTTTGCATAAGAACACACCCCAATCCCTTCTTGGATGCATCACTATAGATCACAAACCTTTCTCCACTACAAGGAAGTGTGAGCACAGGTGCACTGGATAACCTTCTTTTCAACTCCTTGAAATTCTCTTCACATTCCTCTGTCCAGACAAACTTAACTCCTTTCCGAGTCAACTTGGTGAGTGGATTAGATAATCGTGAAAAATCTTTTACAAAACGTCGATAATATCCAGCCAAACCAAGAAAACTTTGGATCTCAGTTACTGTTGTTGGTCTTGACCATCTTTCGATAACCTCTGTTTTTGCTGGATCCACAGATATCCCCTCTTTTGAGATTATATGACCCAAAAATGCAAATTTTTGAAGCCAAAATTCACACTTGGTAAATTTGGCATAAAGCTTCTCCTTTCTCAGGGTCTTCAATATAATTCTCAAGTGATCTTCATGCTCTTCCTTGCTCTTTGAATAGACAAGAATATCGTCTATAAAGACTACCACAAATTGATCAAGATAGTCTCTAAAGACTCTATTCATTAGATCCATGAAGATAGCAGGGGCATTAGTAAGACCAAATGGCATCACTATAAATTCATAGTGTCCATACCTTGTACGGAAAGCCGTCTTTAGTATATCCTCCATTTTGACCCTTAATTGATGATACCCAGAATGAAGATCAATCTTGGAAAAGTATTGAGCTCCGCGTAGTTGGTCAAATAAGTCATCAATGCGTGGGAGAGGATATTTGTTCTTGATAGTGATCTTGTTAAGTTCTCGATAATCAATGCAGAGTCTCATTGATCCATCTTTCTTCTTAACAAATAGAACAGGTGCTCCCCAAGGTGACGCACTAGGGCGTATGAATCCCTTATCAAGATTCTCTTGGAGTTGCTTCTTCAATTCCTGCAACTCAATTGGGGCCATTCTATAAGGTGTCTTTGAAATAGGAAAAGCACCCGGTACGAGTTCTATTGAAAACTCAACTTCACGATTTGGTGGAAGACTCGGCAATTCCTCCGGAAAGACATCATCAAACTCCCGTACAATGGGCATATTATTAATCGTGAGTTTCTCACCAACCATTTGAGATAAATAACCTTCATTTAGTGGAATCAATACCCATAAGATGGAAGAAATTTCCACTGGAAGGTTATGTTCATCCTTGCATTGATAGACGATCGTACATTGATCTAGAATATGAAATGTGACTTCCCTTCTTTGGCAATCGATATGAGCTCCATGTAGAGAAAGCCAATCCATGCCAAGAATCACATCAAATTCCACTAACGGAAGGATCACAAGATTTGCAGGAAGCACTTTCCCACAAACTTCTATCGGAGAAGAATTATAAACTTTTGATGCGATTGATGTGCCATTAGGTGTTGTCACAGCTAACTCAACATCTAATTGTTGAGGTAATATGGTGATACCCTTAGAAAAGTCTTCAGAAATAAAAGATTGGGTGGATCCAGAATCAAATAAAACATTTTCTACTTTAGAGTGGTTGATAAGTGTACCTTTCACCACATCGTTATCGTACTCCACATCGCTGATAGAAATTGCATGTGACTTTCCTTTGTCTTTAGCCTTAAGAGTTTGTTGACGTCGACCATCATCATCAACCCTTGGATTTGGGCATTGATTGGCATAATGCCCCATCTCCTTGCACTTGAAACATTGAAGTGTTGTAGGTTCATTATGTGTATCCCTTCCTTTGATTGCGTCATTAGACATCTTCTTCCCATTATCACGGCATTCAAATGCCCGATGACCTTCCTTTCCACATTTAAAACATTTACTTGTCCCTTTAAGACAACTCCCTCCATGTTTCTTTCCACACTTTGAGCATAAGGAAAATCTCATCTTCTTTTCTGTGTGCTCTTTAGATTTTTCTTTGAATTCCATCTTCCTCTTCTTATCAAACCCATGTGACTGATGGGTTACTCCAATCTCCATCTCGACTTTGAGAGCACATCGAACGATTTCCTCGTAGCTATTGAAGTCTCTTATGGCTAACGCCCTTCGAAGACTTGATTTTAAGCCACTAAAGAATCGATCGATCTTACTCTCAGGTTGGATAATAATACCAGAAGCGTACCTTGCAAGTCTTGTAAAATTTGCTTCATAGGTACTAACAGATTCATCATCCCTTTGCTTCAGTTCAAGAAACTCTTTCTCCATCTTTGTTCGGAGAATACGAGGGAAGTACTTATTGAAAAATAAGTTCTTGAACTCGTCCCATTCCATAGACTCAATTTCATCCCTTTGCCTCGTATTCTTAACAAGATTCCACCATTGATCAACATCTCCTTCCAAACGGTACACTGCTAGGATGACTTTATCATGTTCAGAACATTGAAGAACTGAAAATATCTTTTCAGTAGTACTAATCCATTGTTCAGCAACTAATGGATCAGTAGACCCGCTGAAAGAAGGTGGACGCTGCATAATGAAGGATTCAACAGAATGTTTCTCCCTCCTTTGCTCGTTTGGAAATCCTGCATGATTCATATCTTGAGAAAGTTGTGTGAGCATGGCTACAAGATTTTGCATTCCAGCTCCCATATCGTTTGGTTGCTCAGGGGGACAATCATTGCATTGCCCATCGCATTCCGCATTAACACGGTTCCTTCGGGTTCCAGCCATTGACTAAAACCAAGAAGAATAGTGTGAGCAACACTAATTATAATAGGAAAACCACATAATTCAAGAATAAAATTTTCATGCTTAAGGTCTTATCCTAGGTTATTCAAGGACATTTCTTAAACACTAAGATTGTGTTCTATGCTTATACATATCCTTAGGGTTCTTACTAAGGCTTTCACATCCTAGTTTCCAAAGGTTGACTATACCTTTCCTCTGATACCAACTATAACGACCCATACCTTACATACATTGTTAATACTTCAAAATTGAAGCACACTTATTACAACATATGACAAAACCACAAAGGACCGTATAGGTATAGTGTCTTTAGAAACTGGGAAACATAAACAACTGGTTCATAAATATTCTACAGTGTCTCCCATTTATTTCATCATATCTAGTGTCCCTTTTAGCATATTCTACTTAATATCCATCTTCCTGACCTGGGGAGAAGAAAACATAAAAGGGTGAGTTCAAATGCTCAGCAAGGGAAAATAAAGGAAATAAAAATCATATCATATCTTTTTGAAAATCAAAACCTGCAAAAGAGATCATAATATCTTAACATGGAATAAATCATAGAAGTGAAAATGAGATCCCCATAATCATAACATAAAACTTGAAACTTTGTGGCATGCACACATAATCATGGAAAATCATTTCTTGTTAGTCATGACTCATTGTCAAGACTATCTTAGTGGACAAAGTCCCTTTCTGAACAGAGTTCACTCCTCGTTTCAGTCCTGTATCACTGAACCGAAATAACCTTCCGTTCCAGCCATGTCTATCTCATGAGATATAAAATCTTTACCCAATGCATTGGAGGGAGATAGAGGTCCCACCCATCTTATAATGAATCCTTTCTTATGTGTGCCACATAATCATAAAACATACATCATCGCATAACACATGTAACAAAAATGGGATTCTTGAAACATCATGATATCATAAATCAATTCATATAAGATAATGGAATTCAAAAAAATAATTCCATCACAACATGATCAAATCAATGTAATAATAGGGATAAAAACAGAACCCTTTATTATCTTAGATGGAAAATAATTTTGATAAAATACTTGAACTCCATTCTTGAGGAAAATATCCTTTCTTCTTCAAAAACATTTTTCCTTTCATAACATGTCATACAACTTTAAAATAAAAGAAGTTGATTAAAAATAATCTTGAAAACTTTTAAAGGATGTTTCTTCGAAATAATGTTTTAAAAATCCCTTCATGTCATATAAGTTAAAAAAAACATTCTTCGTACTTTTGTCGGAAAAGTCAAAAAGTACCTCGTACGAAAAACGACAAAAGATTCCTTTCATACATATTACTAAAAACTCACCGAAGGGTAAAAATGGATTTAAACAATTGTAGGTGGATGGAAATAATATTACATATTGATGAAACATGGATGTGGATGATAAAATACACCCCAGTAAATACTTACGAATAAACAATCTCGGATAAAAATGAGATTGTGATATTTCCTTTACCTTAGGTCTGATTAGCTTTGTACGTGTCCGAAGCTCCTGTATAATGGTTTAAATAATGTTATTGACTTATTCCAGAATCATACATATTTATATGATATCATATATGGTCATATTATTAGCTTCTTGTTAGTAATATTATTGTTACTTGTTACTCGGGTCTTTATAACTTTTTGTTCTTATGCGTGTTTTGTCGAATAAATTCTTATTCTTATCTTTAGGTTATATATAATTCATTTACAGAATGGTATTAGTGTAGTATATACCATATCCATTCATTCAATTCATTTATATAATCATTATGAAATGAAGATCATGTAGAACGAGTCGCATCACATCGTGGAGACGGTATTCCGTACGTACGCACGAGTGATGATATCGTTCCTATGTTCGTGGAATTGTATTGGAGTATATATATTATTTCAGTATCAATATTACTTCATAATAATCATATATAGTTACTCATTACACCATTATACCCATCCTTGTAAGGTGATGGTGGAAAATAGATTACACCACGGCGTGGAGACGGTATTCCGTACGTACGCACGCGTGGTGATCTCATTTTTCCGTAGGATGGATAGAAGGTGAAATAGGGTTGTTTCATATTTATAATAACATATCAGTATGTAAGTAATACTGATGTTATTACTTTATGATGAAAAAACTAAAGAAGAAGAAGTTGAAGAAGAAAGAAATTGAAAAGATTGGTAATGGATATTACCTCTTCTTTGGAACGCTTCTTTGAATCCTCCACTTAAGGAACTATGATTGGTCTTTGGAGAAGGCCAGGACCTCTAGGATTATTCTAGGGAAGTGGAGAGGAGAAAATGGCAGGGGATGGCCGAGCTTTAGTGCTCAATTTGGTGTGAGGAGGAGGGGGAGGAGGTGCCCTTTTATAAGGGAGGAGAGGGGCACCTTAGGAATATCTCAAAATATTATTTTATATTAAAGTAAAAATCGGTTTATAATGGTTCCAAAGGGTCTTATTTCGAAGCTAAAGTGGGGATGGGTCGAAATCCTATCAACCAATAGAATTTAGACAAGTTTAGGGTATTATTTTAACCTTATCAATTAGATTTAACTCTAAGTTAATTAATTTAACTTTTACCGTGTCTTTTTGTTTTCTTTCACTATATGGTTAATACACTTACTATAACATGCCAAACGAACCCCAAATTGTTTATTATTAATATATATATCCTTATCTAAGTCATTTGGCCGAACCTTAGATTTTTAGGAATACAATAACAATTAATAATATAATATTTTATTTAAAAACTATTTTGTGTCAATTTTGACACTATTTGATATATGATTTTTGTGAAAGTCAAAACAGAATTATATGTTCGAACCAAGTTGATTAAATCAACATTAATATATCATAGTAACCTATAAAATTAGTGTAATTCATAAAAAGTCTTAAATTACATTTATTTTGGTATTTATATTATCAATTATGTCAATATTTCATTAATAAGATAATTACTGCATCATCTTTGTGTCATAAATAAATTAAATTATTTGATGTCTAAAAATTACAAATAAAATACCATCATGTAGGAAATATTTTTATCTTTCTAATGAATATTTACAATCGAATTTATCTTATGTATAACCCCATATTATAAATGATTTACTTATTAAACATTGATTTTAACTATTTTAACCCTTCTTTAAATAAATTAATAATAAATGTCCTAATCTAATCCAAGTGGGCCTAAATAATCATATTTTATTCCTAAGATTGTTTTTTGTCGAATTACACTTGTCCAATAGAATTAGGACATGTGTTAGGGTAATATTAATATCATATTTACCCTTAGTTACCCTATTTACTATTACCCGCGGTTAAAAAAGTAAAAAGTTACTATTCACCAAAAAAATTATTTTCATCTCATTGAACCACATTTTAGTCCTTGATATTAACCGTGTCTCTCGGATTTTCGAAATTCCAATCACAGAAGCGGTAAAATTAAGTTTTATGCAAAATTCAGTTTTTAACCTACCACTTAGTGGTTTCACTATTCATCAAAAATTGAATGTTTTCAGAAAAATACTAAAATTTCACCCTAGGCTAATTTCGATATTCTGAGTCCAAAAATTTAGTCCATTTTGAAAAATAAAATTTATAATATTCCAAAAAGTGGTTATTACTATTCATAACGGCTAGTTTTAATAGCATAATGTTGTTTAGTGAAACTCGGTATTGCGTACGACGCAAGCTATCGAGGAAGGTCGCGATTGCGTGTAAAGCAAGCCAAGCAAGTGTTGTATAGAAAAAGATTCCTTTGATGATTTATATAACATAAATGTCTCGGGTGTTACAATATAATTATAATTTTTTAAAATTATTTATACTTTTTTAATCAATCATTAAATATTTTAATTAAAAATGAACCATTGTTGTAATAATGGAGACGGTAGGCCATACATACGCATGAGTAATGTCCTCATTTTTCAACTCTTTTTACGGGAAAAAAATTGAATGTATAATTATTTCTTTCAAAAAAGATCATTATATCATAAATATTTTATTATTTAATCATATATACATGTATATATAAATCATTTTATGTAAATTTAATCACATTATTTCCTAGAGGCGGTAGTCCCCTAGTCCAGGAATGACATTATCACAGTTTAAGAGTGTGAATGTTTAATATAGAAAATGATATGAATATATATATTATTTAATGATATATAATTACATAATGTATAAAATATAGATTTTTCATAAAATTTTTAATTAAAATATTCTTTTATACTCTAAATTTATATTGTGAACCAATCAGATCGCTTTTGAGGGGTATACCACACTTTCCTAGACGATGTTATCAGTTTTACTACAAATGGAAAGAATACAAGTATATGGTGTAAAATAATTATAGAATTATAAATAATTTATAATTTTTATATAAATAATATATAAATATATTGTCTATCATAATGGATAACATGAGAGGTGTTGAAAGAAAAAATGATCAATCTTTTTTTTTGAGGCAGTAGTTTAATATAAACTGAAACAATGTGTTTGTTACAAATTATATATATGTGCATGTATGTGTAGATAGAACACTCAAGGAAACATATCATATTATATCTTGGATAATTTGTTTTATACAGTCATAGTATAATAATATTTAATGGGTTTTATAATAGAAATAAAACTAAAAAACTTATGGAATGATGTTCCATCATAATTAGGTAAATCTTATTGGTATGAACCAAAGGATTATATGGATTTCCTTATTCCAAAGGGGTGTATTATATGATGAGGGGAGGGGTATTTATGATCCATTTAGAACAATAGGTTGATGTGATGTGTATTGAGAATTGTGAGGATGTTGGAGGAGAGGATGCCTTTTATATTGGAGGGGGAGTGACACTCTTGTAATTTTTTAACAAAGAATTATATCAATGTTTTTTATTTTGGAAGTGGTTTACATAGTTGAAAAATAATAAATAAAAGTGTTTAAAGTAAATAAAATTGTCTATAAAATGGCGATTGGATTACAGTTTATGTCATTTGGGCCCTAATGATTACTGTTTTTCACTTAGTATGCTTAATTTTACCCTAACTATTTTGATTAATTTAAATTTCATTCTATATTTTTTTGGAATCAAAATTAATTGGAAATAATGATATTTTAAAAATTATACAAACTCCAAATATGTAATCCATTTTTCTAAATTAAAATCATATAAGAGGCTGAAATATATCTAAATTAATTCCATAGATGGGATGACATTGCCAGTTTTTAATGAAAAAATGTCTGAAAGTATGCTATGTTATTAATCTTTATTTCAATGTGATGTTTCTTAAAATGAACTAAATTAAATTAAATGATAAAAATATTATATAATAAAACATTAAAATGAAATAAAATTATAATTTAATATTATAAATATATTTTATGATAAAGAAGTTTTGAATAAAAATTTAATATTTTTAACAATTCATTAAAAATTGATATGTTTCCAAAAAAATATAAACATTTCACCCAATAAATATTATTATGATTATATTTCAATGAATAATAATATTTAGTAATATTAAATTAAATAATTTCTTAGAATTCATAATTCAAATTTGTTCTTCAATAAAAGGATGAAAAATTACCTATATACAAATATTTATTTTTATGTTAAATCGTGTTTGTTCTTAGATTATTTATATCAATCAAAGTAGATGAGTATGAAAATATATTATTCAATATATAACATAAATATTTAGTTCAATTAATTCAATAATTATAATTATTATTGTTTATTAATATAAATTTTTTTTTGGAATCATAAAAATAATAATATTTCATTTTCAAACAAATTGTTCCTTATTTTTTCCACATTAATTGTTAATTCAGGAATTTGTTTTACATTTTTATAAAAAAAAACTTATTTCCATTCATTTATTACTATTCAAAAATTCTACAATATATCATATTATATTAAATAATGATTTTTAATGATACATTTTTATTTGGTGAATCTTGGTCTTACATGTAACGAAAGATATTGTAAAAGGTCTCTATTTCTTGTATCAAAAGATAACGGGGATGGTCTACCTTTCATGTAATGAATGATATACAATTTTAATTTTAATTACATGCTATATAAAATATTATATTTATTGAGTGTAGTAAATATATTATATTGTATTGGCTTAATATATTCCTTTTTTACACTTGGTGTTGTGTGTCATACAAGTTATTTATTATAATGTTCGACATTACGTTTTAGGGTGTTACAAGATTCAAGATATAAAATTTAAATGGGGAAATACAGATAAATAATGAAAGGAATATAGGTGCATAAAATAAAAAACATCTGAAAGATAGAAAATTGGGGAAAAAATACCATACCACATTAGTAATAATGAGGCCATATAAACCAAGAAATAGAGTTTCTAAAATGGATATGTAAATCCCCATAAAATTAATTATAAGAATAATAAAATTGATTTATGATAAGTATATAGTCTACAGACATACTAATTGGGGAATACATAATATATATCACAGAAATAAAAGTGAGTTGAGAAACATTCTTCAATAGAGTTCGATTCGTCACACAAGTCTTTTAATTTCTTAAATAATAAATTTTTAATAATTATTTATTTTATTTTTTAAATATTTAATGTTTAATTTTAATTACATTTTACTTATTACTATATTTTTTCAATTTCATAATTTACTATGTTTAAGTCAGATGTTTTTACCATATTCATATTTTATATTAAAAATGATTTCAGGTGGTTGGATATGGTTAATGTAGACATTATTAAATCATCTATATAAAAATAATCCTGAAATAATTATATATATATATATATATTAATTATACATTTTTATCCTATCTTGAAATATTCTCACAAAAAAATTAATTAACATCACAATCATGGAAATGATATGACTTTCTCACACATGAGTAACTTTACCATTTATTAATGATATTATGGAAAGGAGTGTAAAATTTACTATTCATAGAAAAATCATAAAATAAAAATACAATATTAATTAATTATATATTCTTATATATATCATTCCTTTTATATTTTCCTGAAAAAAATTTATTACATTTATTTAAGAAGGTAGTAGTCATCAAATCGACAAATGATGATTTAATTGTTTTTCTACAAGTTTTAAGCAAAAAATAAAATGATATATGAAATTTACATATTGATAAATATGTACTAAATATGATAAATATATCTTTTATAATACATATATTTATTATATATACCCATATTACCATCAATGAAATATGTTAGTGAATAACAAATCATATCCATTCTATGGCCAGTTTTCCTTACAAATGAGCCACATTATTGAATCTCTTTGGGAACAAAACATAGAACTGTATATATATGATACAATGACTAAAAATCTATGTTAATGTTATAAAAATTATATAATAACTTTATATATGTCACCATCCCCCACCATAATAGGTGGTAATTGAAAAATGAATGACATCATTTGGTGAGGCGATAGTCAATCATAAAAATGAATAATTTATGGGGTTATCATAAAATAAAACTAAAAACATTCTTGATGAATATTACCACATGTTTTTTTATCATTTATTTTTTTCACATAAAACAACAATTAATTGGATTTCAACCCACCTAATGCTTACAAATTTATAGGAGAAATGTGGGAACTAATATTTTAGGGTTTTTATGAGTCCAAAGGATTATGGTGGTTGTAGAAGTCAGTAGAGTGAATTCCTTTTTATAATAGAGTATGAGTGATATTCTAGTAAATTAATATAAGTCTTCAATATTTTTTTGTATCCCTTACATTTTGTGCTGAAAAAATTCATTAACAATTGTTTCAATTATTTATTAGATTAAAAACACAATGATAAAAAAATAAATAAATTTTTATCTTATAATTTAATAGTCATTATGTATACTCAATTTTACCCTTACAGTCTTTTACACGATGATTTATATCATTGTATGTACTAGGGAAAATTCTACATTAAGAATAAAATATTAATATGTATTATGACATAATTAAAATCGAGTAATTATAAATAATTAATTATTTTCATTGAATAAAAAATCCCATGTTATTGAAAATAGAACATTAATATAAATGTTTGTACTGAATAATACCCTATTTTAACAAAAATTGTGATAATTATTTTTAATTTTTTTTACAAATAATTATCATAAGAAATTAATTTTATATAACTAGATAATATAAATAATGATGTTTCTAAATTTGGAATCAATTTTACCAAATAAAAATTACATATATAGGATATATTAATCTAATATTTATCCCATAAATGGTGTGAGATAAAGGTATTTGATGAATATTTTTTTTGAGAAAAACATGATTCTATATTAACACTACAACTAAAAATAGTAAATGTATGAGACTAAATTAATATATAATGAGATATATAATATATAAAATTAATTAAAAAATTCCAAATTATTTATAATTATTTTAAAATAAATTGAATATCATAATTCATTTTAATTTCTTTTAGAAAAAACAATTTCTAATAAAAAAATAAAAAATAAATAAAAAAAATAAATTTTATTAAAAATTAAATATTGAATTAAAGATAAATTAAGAAATCTTATGTTACATGAAATTTTACTTATATGATAATATTAATTTTTAAATATATAATTTATTTAAAATAAAATATTGTTTTTAGAAATAATAAATTTTAACTATTCACTAATATATATATATTTTCATTAACATTCCAAAATACCACCCAATGTTAATTATGAAACTAATAGTGACAAAAATAATTTTAATTTCATTTAATTTATTTTCATCATGATAATAATTATTTTTACTAAAAACTACCTCGAAAAAGACAACAAAACTGATTTTTCATAAAATGAAGTTTTAAGTGTCAAAATGGAATTATTTAATTCTTTTTTCATCAAAATAAATAATATAGATGTTTAAAATATTAATGAATATATTTTATATAAATACAATTAATATAATTCCACAATTTTTTTAACTAATTTATTTGTATAAAACAAAATATTATTCATTAAATAATGACTTTTCTAGTAAAGACTTCACATTATTACAAAAATGGTTTTATTTTAATTTTAAATTAATTAGTCAAAATAGAAATTATTATATATGATTATATAAACCCTATTTTCAAAAAAAAATCATCCTTTTCAAACATGTAATTCATAATGCTGAGTTACAACTATCATATTAAATAATATTAATAACAATAATGGGTTTGTTAAACTCAATATAGCAGTAACATAAGATAAACACTAAATTGTGTATAGTAGAAGAAAAACTTAGTGTTGTTTTCATATAAAACATTAAACATAATTGTATTCTTTTAAAAACAATGTGTTCCACATTCCCCATTTAGTAAATATTTTTTTCACGATTTGATATAATTCTCAAGTGATCTTCATGCTCTTCCTTGCTCTTTGAATAAACAAGAATATCGTCTATAAAGACTACCACAAATTAATCAAGATAGTCTCTAAAGACTCTATTCATTAGATCCATGAAGATAGCAGGGGAATTAGTAAGACCAAATGGCATCACTATAAATTCATAGTGTCCATACCTTGTACGGAAAGCCATCTATGGTATATCCTCCCTTTTGACCCTTAATTGATGATACCCTGAATGAAGATAAATCTTGGAAAAGTATTGAGCTCCGCGTAGTTGGTCAAATAAGTCATCAATGCGTGGGAGAGGATATTTTTTCTTGATAGTGATCTTGTTATGTTCTCGATAATCAATGCAGAGTCTCATTGATCCATCTTTCTTCTTAACAAATAGAACAGGTGCTCCCCAAGGTGACGTACTAGGGCGTATGAATCCCTTATCAAGATTCTCTTGGAGTTGCTTCCTCAATTCCTGCAACTCAATTGGGGCCATTCTATAAGGTGTCTTTGAAATAGGCAATGCACTCGGTATGAGTTCTATTGAAAACTCAACTTCACGATTTGGTGGAAGACCCGGTAATTCCTCCGGAAAGACATCATCAAAGTCCCGTACAATGGGCATATTCTTAATCGTGAGTTTCTCACCAACCATTTGAGATAAATAACCTTCATTTAGTGGAATCAAGACCCATAAGATGGAAGGAATTTCCACTGGAAGGTTATGTTCATCCTTGCATTGATAGACGATCGTAGATTGATCTGGAATATGAAATGTGACTTCCCTTCTTTGGAAATTGATATGAGCTCCATGTAGAGAAAGCCAATCCATGCCAAGAATCTCATCAAATTCCACTAAAGGAAGGATCACATGATTTGCAGGAAGCACTTTCCCACAAACTTCGATCGGAGAAGAATTATAAACTTTTGATGCGACTGTTGTTCCATTAGGTGCTGTCACAGCTAACTGAACATCTAATTGTTGAGGTAATACGGTGATACCCTTAGAAAATTCTTTAGAAATAAAAGAGTGGGTGGATCTAGAATCAAATAAAACATTTTCTACTTTAGAGTGGATGGTAAGTGTACCTTTCACCACTTCGTTATCGTACTCCACATCGCTGATAGAAATTGCATGTGACTTTCCTTTGTCTTTAGCCTTATGATTTTGTTGACGTCGACCATCATCATCAACCCTTGGATTTGGGCATTGATTGGCATAATGCTGCATCTCCTTGCACTTGAAACATTGAAGTGTAGTAGGTTCATTCTGTGTATCCCTTTCTTTGTTTTCATCATTAGACATCTTCTTCCCATTATCGCGGCATTCAAATGCCCGATGACCTTCCTTTCCACATTTAAAACATTTACTTGTCCCTTTAAGACAACTCCCTCCATGTTTCTTTCCACACTTTGAGCATAAGGGAAAGTTCATCTTCTTTTCAGTGTGCTCTTTAGATTTTCCTTTTAATTCCATCTTCCTCTTCTTATCAAACCCATGTGACTGATGGGTTACTCTAATCTCCATCTCGACTTTGAGAGCACATCGAATTATTTCCTCGTAGCTATTGAATTCCCTTATGGATAATGCCCTTCGAAGACTTGGTTTTAAGCCACTAAAAATCGATCGATCTTACTCTCAGGTTGGATAATAATACCAGAAGCGCACCTTGCAAGTCTTGTAAAATTTGCTTCATAGGTACGAACAGATTCATCATCCCTTTGCTTTAGTTCAAGGAATTCTTTCTCCATCTTTGTTCAGAGAATACGAGGGAAGTACTTAATGAAAAATAAGTTCTTGAACTCGTCCCATTCCATAGACTCAATTTCATCCCTTTGCCTCGTATTCTTAATAATATTCCACCATTGATCAGCATCTCCTTCCAAACGATACACAGCTAGGATGACTTTATCATGCTCAGAACATTGTAGAACTGAAAATATATTTTCAGTAGTACTAATCCATTGTTCAGCAACTAATGGATCAGTAGACCCGCTGAAAGAAGGTGGACGCTGCCTCATGAAGGATTCAACAGAATGTTGCTCCTTCCTTTGCTCGTTTGTAAGTCCTTCATGATTCATAGCTTGAGAAAGTTGTGTGAGCATGGCTACAAGATTTTGCATTCCAGCTCCCATATCGTTTGGTTGCTCAGGTTGACAATCATTGCATTTCCCATCGCATTCCGCTTTAACATGGTTCCTTCGGGTTCCAGCCATTGACTAAAACCAAGAAGAATAGTGTGAGCAACACTAATTATAATAGGAAAAACACATAATTCAAGAATAAAATTTTCATGCTTAAGGTCTTATCCTAGGTTATTCAAGGCCACTTCTAAAACACTAAGATTGTGTTCTATGCTTAGACTTATCCTTAGGGTTCTTACTAAGGCTTTCACATCCTAGTTTCCAAAGGATGACTATACCTTTCCTCTGATACCAACTATAACGACCCATACTTTACATACATTGTTAATACTTCAAAATTTAAGCACACTTATTACAATATATGACAAAACCACAAAGGACCGTATAGGTATAGTGTCTTTAGAAACTGGGAAACATAAACAACTTGTTCATAAATCTTCTACAGTGTCTCCCATTTATTTCATCATATCTAGGGTCCCTTTTAGCATATTCTACTTAATATCCATCTTCCTGACCTGGGGAAAAGAAAACATAAAAGGGTGAGCTCAAATGCTCAGCAAGGGCAAATAAAGGAAATAAAAATAATATCATATCTTTTTGAAAATCATAACCTGCAAAAGAGATCATAAAATCTTAACATGGAATAAATCATAGAAGTGAAAATGAGATCCCCATAATCATAACATGAAACTTGAAACTTTGTGGCATGCACACATAATCATGGAAAATCATTTCTTGTTAGTCATGTCTCATTGCCTAGACTATCTTAGTGGACAAAGTCCCTTCCTGAACCGAGTCACCCTCGTTCCAGTCCTGTTTCACTGAACCGGTATAACCTACCGTTCCAACCATGTCTATCTCATGAGATATAAAATCTTTACCCAATTAATTGGAGGGAGATATAGGTCCCACCCATCTTATAATGAATCCTTTCTTATGTGTGCCACATAATCATAAACCATACATCATAGCGTAATCCACGTAATAAAAATGGGATTCTTAAACAACATGACATCATAAAACAATTCATATAAGATAAAGGAATTCATAAAAATGTTTCAATCACAACATAATCAAATCCATGTAATAATAGGGATAAAAACAGAACCCTTTTATTGTCTTAGATGGAAAATAATTTTGATAAAATACTTGAACTCCATTCTTGAGGAAAATGTCCTTTCTACTTCAAAAACATTTTTCCTTTCATAACATGTCATATGAATTTAAAATAAAAGAAGTTGATTAAAAATAAAATTGAAAACTTGTAAAGGAAGCTTATTGGAAATAATTTTTTAAAAATCCATTCATGCCGTATAAGTTAAAAAAACATTCTTCTCATAATTTTGTCGGAAAAGTCAAAAATTACCTCGTACGAAAAACGACAAAAGATTCCTTTCATATCTTTTACTAAAAACTCAACGAAGGGTAAAATTGGATTTAAACAATTGTATGTGGATGGAAATAATATTACATATTGAGGAAACATGGATGTGGATGATAAAATACACCCCAGTAAATACTTACGAATAAACAATCTCAGATAAAAATGAGATTGTGATATTTCCTTTACCTTAGGTCCGATTTGCTTTGTACGTGTCCGAAGATCCTGTATAATGGTTTAAATAATGTTATTGACTTATTCCAGAATCATACATATTGATATGATATCATATATGGTCATATTCTTAGCTTCTTGTTAGTAATATTTCATTGTTACTTGCTACTCGGGTCTTTATTGTATTTTGTTCTTATGCGTGTTTTGCCGAATACATTCTTATTCATATTTTAAGGTTATAGATACCTTATATCCAGAATGGTATTAGTGTAACATATATCATATTTATTCATTCAATTCATTTATATAATTACTATGTAATGATGATCATGTAGAACGAGTCGCATCACATCGTGGAGACAGTATTCCGTACGTACGCACAAGTGATGATATCATTCCTATGATTGTGGAACTGTACTGGAGTATATATATATTATTTCAGTATCAATATTACATTATAATAATCATAAATAGTTACTCATTACACTATTATACCCATCCTTGTAAGGTGATGGTGGAAAAATAGATTACACCACGGCGTGGAGACGGTATTCCGTACGTACGCACGCGCGGTGATTTCATTTTTCCGTGGGATGGATAGAAGGTGAATTAGGGTTGTTTCATATTTATAATAACAAATCAGTATGTAATTAATACTGCTGTTATTACTTTATCATGAAACAACTAAAGAAGAAGAAGTTGAAGAAGAAAGAAATTGAAAAGATCGGTAATGGATATTACCTCTTCTTTGGAACGCCTCTTTGAATCCTCCACTTAGGGAACTAAGATTGGTCTTTGAAGAAGACCAGGACCTCTAAGATTATTCTAGGGAAGTGGATAGGAGAAAATGGCAGGGGTTGGCCGAGCTTGAGTGCTCAAATTTGTGTGAGGAGGATGGGGAGGAGGTTCTCTTTTATAAGGGAGGAGAGGGGCACCTTAGGAATATCTCAAAATATTATTTTATATTAAAGTCAAAATCGTTTTATAATGGTTCCAAAGGCTCTTATTTCGAAGCTAAAGTGGGGATGGGTCGAAATCCTATCATCCAATAGGATTTAGACAAGTTTAGGGTATTATTTTAACCTTATCAATTAGATTTAACTCTAAGTTAAATAATTTAACTTTTACCGTGTCTTTTTGTTTTCTTTCACTATATGGTTAACAAACTTACTATAACATGCCAAACGAACCCCAAATTGTTTATTATTAATATATATATCCTTATCTAAGTCATTTGGCCGAACCTTAGATTTTTAGGAATAAAATAACAATTAATAATATAATATTTGATTTAAAAACTATTTTGTGTCAATTTTGACACTATTTGATATATGATTTTTGTTAAAGTCATAACAGAATTAAATGTTCGAACCATGTTGATTAAATCAACAATAATATATCATATTAACCTAGAAAATTAGTGTAATTCATAAAAAGTCTCAAATTGCATTTATTTTGGTGTTAATAACATCAATTATGTCAATATTTTATTAATAAGATAATTACTGCATCATCATTGTGTCATAAATAAATTAAATTATATAATGTCTAAAAATTAAAAATAAAATAACATTATGTAGGAAATCTTTTTAGCTTTATAATTAATATTTATAGTCGAATTTATCTTATGTATAACCCCATATTAAAAATGATTTACTTATTAAACTTTGATTTTAACTATTTTAACCCTTCTTTAAATAAATTAATAATAAATGTCCTAATCTAATCCAAGTCGGCCTAAATGGTCATATTTTTATTCCTAAGTTTGTTTTTGGTCGAATTACACATGTACAATAGAATTAGGAAATGTTTTAGGGTAATATTAATATCATATTTACCCTTAGTTACCCTATTTACTATTAACCGCGGTAAAAAAAAGTAAAAAGTTAATATTCACCAAAAAATTATTTTTATCTCATTGAACCACATTTTACTTACTGATATCAACCGTGTCTGTCGGATTTTTGAAATTCCATTCACAGAAGCAGTAAAATTAAGTTTTATGCAAAATTCAGTTTTTAACCTACCACTTAGTGGTTTCACTATTCATCAAAAATTGAAAGTTTTCAGAAAAATACCAAAATTTCACCCTAGGCTAATTTCGATATTCTGAGTCCAAAAATAATGTCCACTTTGAAAAATAAAATTTATAAAATTTCAAAAAGTGGTTATTACTATTCATAACGGCTAGTTTTAATAGCATATTGTTGTTTAGTGAAACTCGGTATTGCGTACGACGCAAGCTATCGAAGAAGGTCGAGATTGCGTGTAAAGCAAGCCAAGGAAGTGTTGTGTAGAAAAAGAATCCTTTGATGATTCATATAACATAAAAGTCTCAGGTGTTTCATTTCTACTTGTTGTCTGGCTGCTTTCCTTATGTTGAGTTCTTTTCTTTACACTCATTTGCCTAATGACCCATTTCATTGCACATAAAACATTTTACTAAATGTAAATCAGATTTTGCCTTACCATTACCCTGATCTTTTTCAGTGAAATTATGAGAATTATGTCCCATTTTACCACATCTATAGCATTTACCATAATTCAAAATACATTCCCCAACATACTTTTTACTACAATTTTAACAAACTGTAAACATAAGTTTCTTACCATCAGACTTTTTTTAAGAGTTCATCCATTTCACCTGCCTCCTCGACCTCTTATTCTGTTGTTTTTCAAATGATACATGATCATCAGAAAACTCCATTTCCACCTTCTCCGCACAATGATCACGTTTTTCATAACTTTTGAACTCACGAGAATCTAAAACCCATTCAATACATTTTCTTTAATCTTGTGTAAAAAGGGTTGATTTTACTATCATGATCTCATATGAAAATTTGGAGCATACCTTCCCAGATGAGTAAATTTTTTTCATAAGTAGCCACTGAGTCATCCTCCTGCCTCAATTCCATGAATTGTTTTTCCATCCTAAGACGAACCACCTTAGGAAAATATTTCCCAAAAAACATTCCTTTGAACTCATCTCAATCAAGAGCATCAATCTCCTCACTATCCCTGATATTTTTCACCATCGACCACCACTGATCAGCTTCACCTTCAAAATAGTAAACAGCAAGACTATCCTTTTGATGTTCTGAACAACCAATGAAATAAAAAATCTTCTCCAGTGCGTTAATCCTCCCGTCAGCTAGCACATGGTCAGATGATCTTCTAAATGATAGGGGATGTTGCCCCATGAAATGCTCCACCACTGACATATTCTTCTGTGGTTGATCTGGATGATCTTGTACATGGATACCACCAACATTTATAGACCAATTCAACTATGCCATCACTTCAACAAATTGTTCAGTTATGATTATGAACCTCTAAGGTTTCTAATTTCGAAGGTTGTCTTCCTCTTGATGTCATCCCAACATAGGTTCCCTCTTTTCTCAACCGAAAACCATTCTGATCACAAAAACATCATAGGTGAAGAAACATGGTAATCTGTAAAAGTATATGATTTCAATATTAATATAAAATACTTTATGGATATTAATTTAACAACACCTTAACTCCTAAAGTTATCTAAACTGACTTATGATACCAACTATAAGGACCCGGTATTAAACATTACATAATATTGAATTATATGAATAATTCACATTGAGTATCTTTTCTATTAAGAGTTTAACAGAATTTGGACATAACTGTTACATATCAAAAGATTACAAGGTAGACATATCTATGTAGTTTTAATTTTTTTCATAAAATAAAAATTCATGAATAAAAAGAGCCATGTCTAGTTCCATGTTTTAGAAAACATGACTTTTCCTTGATCCCATCCTTGACCTTATTCATCTTTATGTCCGGTGATAACATTTCAAAACATTGGATGAGCATAAAAAGCTCAGTAAGGGTTATAAAACAAAGAAGGAAAACATTTGTTCATAAAGACATTCAAAACATGATCTCTTTCACTTACCTCATGAAATCATAATATTTATGAATGACACATAGAAATCATTAATCATAAAGGTAACTTATGGGATCCAAATAATATTTACATTGTTGTTATCACAACTACATAGGGACATACATTGTAATACCCAACATAGTATATTTCCAATATCTCTTAGGAGAAACATTCACATTTACCTCCATCATGTTACCAAATGCATTGGAGAGCTATCTCGAGCTCACCCTCCCTAGGTTTATCACGAAACCACCTGTATACGTAAATAACTCCCAAGAACCATAACATGATCACAACACATAACACAAGCATAAAAGAAAGATAACATTTCCACATTGCAATAAAAAAATATATTTTCAAGATATTGAAATAATAAATCCATTCTCAAAATCATTTTCAATACGAAAATACATAAAAAGAGTATATGGTTTTTAATTTTTCTTTTAAAATCATTACCACTTGTTAATGAAGCCAAAGTTCAAAGAATACTCATGGCGGTGGGACGGTCGTTCTCACTGTTTATGTGAAAAAAACATTAGTTTTTGTCTTTTAGTAAAATTCTTCATATAAAAATATTTCCTTTGAATAAAATGTAACATCAAAGGGTTTTTACACCGTATAAAATAAAGTCGTGTATAAAACTAAAAATTCCTTAATGAAAGGAGATTGAGATAAAGTCCCTTAACTCGCATTCAACATGACTCGATTGTTATTTAATCTCATGAATAATAATATAAAGTTAATATCTACTTGCTTAAGAAAGTTTTTCAGGTTTATTATTCATTTTATATCACTTATTACATGTTATAAACATTCTGAAATCATTTAAATTAATAAAGTTCATTTTGTCGATAATTGGTACTTGAGTAAAAATGAACACCTTATATTTACAAGTTGTCCATTTTCTCAATGGTTCATTATATCCATAATGATATTCATGATTTTGATATCATATATGTCATATATATCCAGTATATACATGTTTTTATAATAGTATATAACATTTAGAGGTAAGAAATGAAATGCACTGTTAATGGAGACGGTAAGCCGTACATACGAATGAACGCTACTTTAATTTCTATTTCTTATATTAATTGAAATAAAACATAATGATACATAGGTATATTATAATTACAGTATAATATCATATATAATATTGTTAAATCCATGTTTTTTACATCCAACATAAGGCATTAATGAATAAATTCTCATTGATGGGGCGGTAGTTCACACTTCCTCAAATGAGATTATCACATTTACCAACTATGGAAACCTTAAAGGAATGATATAAATGGGAAGTTCATAAGCATAAGGAAATCATAAACATAACATATATCATATATAAATGCAGTACCACCATAATGTCCACCATGAGAGGAGGTAAGATGTAATCGAACAATCATAATTTCGTGAGGCCTTAGTTTGTCATCCATAGAAACATTATGTTCTACATCCATTAGATGGAGGTGTGTATAAGTGTAGTTTGAATTATGCTCATAACAACATACTAGTATATTGAGGATACTGGAGTTGTTACAAAATAAAATAATAAAAAGATTTTAGGGGTTGGAGAAGTAAAATAAATAGAAACAATTTAAGAGAAACGGTTACCTTTAATTTGGGTAACCCCGTTTGGTTTGAGCCAATGGACTTTCGGAAGGGCCTTTTTCCTAAGGTAAGGATTATAAGTGGAGAATAAGGATTTTATGAACTTAATTGGTAAAATTTTGGATGATCGAAATTGCTTGAGATGTGTGTGGAATTGGTTTGAAGTTTTCTCCTTTTATAAGGGAGAGGAGGGGAACTTTAGGAAAGTGTGAAAAATTTATTTTATTATATAATGATATTAAGTTTCTAAAGGTCCAAAAATCATTATAGTCGAAGATATGATGACTCATGGTCAAAATAAAATAATACAATTAGATTTGGACATGTTTTGGATAATATTTTAATCATTATAATCTTATTTATTTAAATCATTTACTAAAGAGGTAAATATTGTATCATTATTGTGTCATAAATAATTTAATTTATTCGAGGTATACAAATTATAAAAAAATAATATCATGTAGGAAATCATTCTAGACATCAAATTTATATTTATAGTCAAAAATATGACATCTATATCACTAAAAAAATTTAATTTACTAAAAGATTTTTAATATTGTCAATTTTGTCTTTACATTAAACTAATTAATCTAAAGTGTCATTATTTTTCATAAGTGGCTCCATGGGGTCCCAAAATAGACCCAAGGATGCCCATGTTCGGCCACTACATATCAAATGAGTTTAGGGTAAGTGTTAAGGTAATTTTGAATTATTATAATATTTTTTTTAACTTTAATTACCATATTTACATTTAATCGCGGTAAATAAAAGTCAAAAGATACTATTCACAAAAAATTATTTTCATATTAATGAACCAAATTTTACTACTTTATAACAACCATTTATGTCTGATTTTTGAGATTCAATTCACAGAAGTGGTAAATTTTCGTTATAATTATAAAGTGATTTTTTTAACTACCACTAAGTGGTGTCACTATTCATAAAAAAATTTATGTTTTTCAGAAAAATACAAAAAATTCAACCTAAGAATTATTTGATATTTTGAAATAAAAATTGAAGTATATTGGGAGAAATTGAAAACATATAAGTGAAATTTATTAATTTAAAAATTAATTCAGGTTTTTAAAACAAATAGCGTGTTTGTACGAAACAATAACAATCAAAATATTGATAATCGTTTATGTCCAATTTCAAAGTGAAATTAATTATAATGACCATAATTGGATTAAATGGAAAAAATATATTTCAATTTCTCATTAAAACCAACTAAAAAGATAATCTAAATAAATAAATAAATTATATTAAAATGAAATTTTGAATTAAAATACAGTATTTTTCACTATTCATTAAAAAATGAACTTTATCGGAAAAAATTCCAAAAAATTACACAAAGTAAATTTTAATGTCCCCATTCTAAATAAGGATAATATTTGGTCATATAGAATTTATTAAAGTGAAAAAAACAATATTTAAAGAGGGTTCTCCATTAGAAGGCGTGAAATCAACATTTTAATGTAAATTGTGCTAAAAATTAGATTCATTCCCATTTTAACCATATAACTTTTTTTGGATAAATGTAAATACATTTAAGAAACATGTATACTCATATTTTAGTGAGTTTTTTTCATTCCCGCCAATACAACGGCTAGTAGTTAACTACCATTTAACACAATAATATTACATTATTATTGTGCAATGTAAGATTTCAAGGAACCCCGTTGTTGTGTATCGGGTACGCTATCGAACATAGAAACCCTTTTACAGTAAAATTAATATTTAATTCACAAATATTAATAAATATGAAATATATCTTATTATTTATTTACTTTGGATGTTAAATAAAATATTATAGAGAGAGATTAGGTTCATTGATCTAACCAAACTAAATTATTATTAGAAAGTAAATGGCATAAAAAAATAATGAGATGATATACATGACCATATGTTCTTCAAAAATTATTTTACTAAGTTATATATTTTATTTAAAGAATATTATCTTTGAGATGAGGAATTTTATAACCATATAAAATATGTGAATATGGAAATATAATTATTTGATGAGTATATTTCATCCTTTAATCAATATTCACCAAAACATCATATTTTTATCCAAACAATGTATATTATGGATTAATTAATCCTTTATGAATCAAAAAATTGTATTTTAAATGACCACTCAACCATAATACTGATATCAAATTACTAATACAATCTATACACATTATCCAAAACCTAAATTTTTATCATATTTTATGAAAATTATAAAAATGAAAAAACAAGTATATTATATGTAATCATAAAAATTAAACAGTAATAAAAATCACTGAAATAAAATAAATCTGTAACTCTATATCCTAATAAACATAATAAACACAAAATTAAAGGGATATTTAAACTCATTGATTATCTCATGACATTGCAATTTCCAGACCAAAAATAGGGAATCTTATTTTAAAGAAACAATAATCACATAGTCATCAAATAAAATTTAAATCATACAGATATCTATAAGATAAAACTCATGTTACCAATTTCCATGATCATAATAAACCTAAACGTTATCATAATCTTAAATATAACTTCCAAAAATGTAAAATTCTTTTTTTATGTTACACCCTATTTTTTAAAATATTTTATCCTATTAAAACATAACCTAAAATATCATTAATTACATTAAGATATCATCAATTAAAACCTCCAATAGTGTGTCTAAGACATTGAACTTTTGTTAAAAATTATGAATATATTCCTATAATGGTATCAATAAATCTTAAGGTTATCTCACATGAAAACATCATAAAATATAAGGTATCTAATCCTAAATTTTTTTTCAAACTATAATAGCCCTAAACCCATAGTCCCAAATTAATTCAGGAAATCATAATCCTTAAATTACTATCTTTCATTATAATAATTGTGACACAATTTTTTCAATCCAAACCTTGCAACCCGAATATGAAAAATTGGATTGCATGCATCTTCAATGACCTTTTTTATAAGAGTTGTAGTTATTTACGACAAACTCCTACATTAATAATTCCTCAAACAATATATAATAATTTCCCCCACTGAACCAAATGTTAATTATTCAAATTATGACATAATCATCATCCATATGAAAGTATTTCTATGCAATTCTCATTAATTTTTTTAAAAACATGGGAAAAAGGAAGCATAAGAATGGTGTGCTCAAAATCTCAGATAGGGAAAATGTAAGAATTAAAAAATTATTATTATTAATGAAAATAATAAGTGAATAAGGGTATGATTGGATAAATTATATGAATGATTATGACATAAGAATATTTTTTCCCACCAATACATGGATCATAATACTTTAAATCATGTAAAAAAAATTTATCAATGGAAATATTAATAAGAATTAATAATCATGAGACATCTAATACTAATATTGATCAAACTAAACCTCATAAAACAATAACCTGAATAGATAAAAATATTGTTATCTTGAAACATTATTTAAATACCTTTATATAACCCTTTCATAACCCATACTAATTTGAAGAACCATACATCGAGCTTCCAATATAATTCTTCATAAACATAATCACTACTGAATTTATGAAAGATATATATGGTAAAACCATTCATATATGATATTATAGAAACATGATGTCCTATCTGGGAACACCCATCGTTTAAAATTTCTATAAACCACTCTATAAATAATGTACATATATATTTATTTTCCTCATTAAACACTTAAAAATATTATTTATTTTTATATAACATGGTTAATTGATGGAAAAGAAATAGGTTTATGTAAAAATATTTAAATCATGACTATCCTATGGTAAATAAATAGATTATATGAACATATATTTAAAACATGATTAAACCTTGTAAATGAAATAGTTTTTATCATAATACCTTTTGAAATATGGTTACCTCAAATTAAAAATTGGGGTTCCATAGAAATATATTCAAAAAAATAATAGAATAATTCGAATTAATTTATCAAAACAACATATACACATTTTAGAATGAATAATTTCTTATTTATCATTGATTAATATAATAACAATTAAAAAATAATTAAAGACATCATAGAGGGAAATTTCATTTTTATGATGAAAATGAATTATTAAAATCTAAACCATTTGGTAAATAAATTTCTTTTAAGAACCCATTAAATTTTACAATATATGAAAAAAATTAGAAAATTTCATTTTGAAAATTTAATTTATTCATTCATAAAAAACATTTGAAAATAATTTTTATTTGTTTTGAAAACAATGCCTTTGATGAAAATAAATTTTTTAATGATATGAAAAATAATGTCGATTTATCATAAATCAATTTGTAAAAACTTTATAAACCAAATAGTATATAAATGGTACAATTAGATGAAATTATCATGAAACCCCATATCATAATAGATGTCATGAAAATTATATAATCTCAACAAAGATACTTACTCATGTATAATCTCGATATGTGATGATACCTTAACAAAATATGATTACCATGTTTGTGACATAGAATAGTAATCGCCATGAACTAAAAAAATTTAATGAAAATATATTTTAATTAAAATACCTTTATTAAACATGTGACATGTAAATGGTAAGTTATATATAAACCCCATTATGTAATATAGGTATATATCAAAACAATCATCTCAATGAAGGAAAATTGAGAAAAAAAATTGATTGCAAGATTGTTAACTTTGAAACTGAAAATGCAATGAAATATAGATCCTAAAATGGATATGTAAATCCTGTTAAATATAAGGATTATAGTATTAAAATAAATTCCTGGATATTACATACCAAAAACACCAAAATCATTGGTGGATATTGCATAAATCTCATAAAAATAAAAGTGAGATGAGAAAAACCCTTACATCGGGTTTGATTTACCACATATGATCTTTATCATCAACAATAATAATATAAATTAAATTATATACATAAATGGGAAAATATTTAATTATGACTATTAAATTAATTTCAATTATTATCATTTTATATAAAATTTCATAACAGGTTTAGCATACATCAAATTTTCATAACATTTTCATATTGTGTGTCAAAAAATACTTAGGTGGGTTTGCTATGATCAAATAGTTAATTATTTGAACATATACCAAAATTATCATGAAAAAATTATCAAATTAATATTAAAATTTTAATTTTTAAAACCATAATTAGTATTGGTTATGAAAAGAAATCTAACATTAGGATCATATAGAGGGTAGGACTAATGTACGCTTGAGGAATATTTCCATTTTTATAAGATCGTTCTGAAATGGGTTAGATATATTTTATATTAATAAGGTGATAATAATATAATAAATACCATATTTTTTAATCAAATATTCTTATATATATTATCTCTTGTATGTGTAGGTAAAAAATAGTAATTATGTTGCTTTGTGGAGGGGGAAGTCTTAACACCCAAACATGACATTATCATTTTTTCAATGAGGGGAAATGAAAAATGAAAATGTTATATTATATTCATGAAATATTAATATGTCATTAATATCATACATATATAATTTATATCTCATATATTTATTATAATTACCCTTCTAATGATTCATGTAACATGTTAGCAAGAAATGAATTACATCACTTCATGAGGCGGTAGTCTATTTTACACAAGATTGATGTTATCATCTCCCTTTAATAATAGAATGTAAAAGAATATATATATCTATGATAAAATTACTAAAAATTTATAATTATTTTATAATTGAAATATATATATATATATATATATATATTCATATTTCATCTTCATACCAATCCATGAGAGGATGTAACGAAAAAATGGAAGAAATTATTTCCCATGGAAGTAGTTTTTCATACAGAGGAATGATTATTTCAAAACCAATTTGATTTAAATGTGTGTGGTTTTTTGAATTACACTTAAAATTATAAAATCTTAGTATATGTAAGATATTGAGTTTATTATTTCTGCATGTTATAAGATTAATTAAATTCATATGAGAGTTAAATAAAACCAAAATGTTTGTTGTGGAGTCTTACATCTACATTAGTTATCATTATTTTGTATGGACCAAAGGCCTTATATGGTTGTAATTCTACAAAAATACTTTTTCTATGATAATAGGATGTAATTTGGGAAGTGATTTTAGTTGGTTTTGGTCAATAAAATTGTATTTAGGGGGTAAATAAGTGAGGGGAAAATGACATTTTATAATTGTAGAGTGGTGATCTTTTAAATAACAACAAAATATATACTATTGGAAGGTCTCCAATAAATCATGTGGGTAAAAATTTAAAAAATAATAGATTTTAGGGATCAATTAGTATATAATAATATTCAACACACAAAACTTAATACTTTTTTTCTTCTAATCTTTTACATTTATGATTACACATTTTATTATCTTTTAGGTTTTATAATAATAACATGTATCATTTTTTACCTGTGTAATTTCTAGAATAAAACTAAAATGAAAATGATTTATATTTGAGAATATATACCTAATTATTAAAAATATATAATTCAATTTATTAAATAAATATAAAAATCATCGGTAAAAATAAATATTATACATATGCATGTCATTCGAAAAACCCTATTTTAACCTTAATCACATTTATTAATCTAAAAATATTTTAACTAATAATTATGGTAGAAATTAAATTTCACAATATTAGATAATTTAAATTAATATTATTAAAAAAATTCAATCTATTTTTTTATCTCAACTCACATATGAGGTAGAATTCAATTTAAAAATAATCCTGCAAATGTGGAATGAAATCTATTTTTTAAAAATGTCATTTTTAGGAATATGTGATTATATAATAATAGTATGGCTAATAATAATAATTTTATAAAAATAAATATATATTTATTGATATATATTATATAAAAATATTTAATGAAAAATTCCCAAAATGGGATTATATTAAATAACTAAAATTGAGTGAAATTATCCATACTAAAAAATAGGATTTTAAGAGTATTTAAAATGGCATTTATCATCTCTAAAAAATGATGACTACTAAAGATAGATTTAAATCCCTAGTATTTAATAATTTCTAAAAAGAACTGATAAATGGTTCCTGCATACGCTGGTTTATTTTCACTATTTAAGGGTCATACTACATTGTGTTGTTACAAAAGACTCCATTATTATAACAATGTGCTATTATTGAACAATGAAGCACCTGAAACACCAATAGAAATTAGAAAAATGTTCTATTATTGAATAATTTTGATTAAATATATCATATAAAAAATATTAAAGATAAAAAATTTATCACAGATATTCTAAAAAACATATATATAAATAATTATGTACATATTATTATATACATTAAAAAAGAAAAATTTTCATTATCATTTCATTGCCTCCTTAACTCATGCTGTTTTTGAAAAGACCACCCATAATTGAGAAAAATAAAACATATGTATGAGGAAAAATTATTCTATTATTAATAAATTAAAAAATCTTAACAAAAAGTCTTGATTTTAATATAAACATTGATTCGTATTAATAATATTGTGTAAAAAATTTAGTTTTCATTGATTCCGACATGTTAGACTATTTTTTTACCATAATGATT
This sequence comes from Viscum album, assembly GCA_963277665.1. Classification (NCBI taxonomy): domain Eukaryota; kingdom Viridiplantae; phylum Streptophyta; class Magnoliopsida; order Santalales; family Viscaceae; genus Viscum; species Viscum album. Next base: position 202,440,626 of record OY728157.1, read on the forward strand.
TATCATTTTTATAATTATTAAAATAAGACTACGATATAAACTATAAGGAAATTAATTATGTAATACTGTAAATAATGATAACAAAAATATCTAGGATCATTTTCTTGGTTTTGGTGAAGTGATGAACATATTAAACTAGAATGATACTTATATATTGAAAAGACAGTGTTGAAGTCATACTAGCCCTACCTTGAATCAGATTAAGGTGAGGTTTATTCTTATTATTCACAAATGTGTTATGAATTGTTTTCCAAAATTATCGTAAAAAATTTTGGGTAACATTGCTCAATTTTATTTATGTCACTTGTATTTTTTACTAAAATGTCATTTTTTAATTGAAACACAAACATTGATTCATACCTGTCACATTGTGTTTCATTTTGAAATGAGATTAATTACTAAAAATAAAAAGGGATACATTAATAATTTTCCAATTCTATAAATAAAATATAACCGTGTTTGCTCATTTTTTAGGGAGTGAAATTTTTTTTAACTATAATTTAAATTTTGAATAGATAAAAGACACCCTAATTCATACCATGAACATTATGTATTGGATTTTAGAAAATATTATTTATACACATCAAAAATTACATATCTATCATTTTCATAATTTCTAAAAAGAATCTGAATATTTTTTCTCTGTTTTGAGTATGCTAGTTGTCTTTTTCACAAAAAATAATTTCAATTTTTAATATAATGACACCCTGAGTGTTATAAATTTCACACCATGCTTCATATTTAGTTGATGATGATTAATAAATATCCCAAATGATTAGGTTATCATTTTCCTAAACAATCAAATCAATTTGATGTTATTATTATCTAATTTGAGTACGTTGCATTTCATTTTTATTAAAATGTCATTTAAACTATAAACCAAAACATTTAGTCATACTAGTGACATAATGTGTATGATTTATGTGATATTTATTCGTACATGTCAGAAATATTATTAATCATTTTACTAAAATATCTAAAAAAACATATTCCATTTTCTGGTTTTGTAGTGAGTGACACTTTTTTAACTAAAATGTCAATTTTAAATTCGAAAATAGATATTTGAGTCATAACAGCCATGTAGAGTATCAGATTTATGTGAGGCCAATTCATATATCTCATAAATGAATTATGGATTATTTTCATAACATTTCAAAATAATTTGAATACGTTTGATTGGTTTTTAGTATGTTAGTTATCTTTTTTTACAAAAATTAATTCAAATTTTATATAAAAACACAAGTATGGTGTCATAATATACATTCTATGAATTGTATTGTGGTTCATTTAATTTATAAACATCCTAAATTAATTATGGATCATTTTCATATATAATCAAAATAATATGAATGCATTTTCTCAGTTTGAGGTTCATCACATTGTTTCTTACTAAAATGACATTTTATGCTTGAAGTTTGAACATTAAGTCATACAAATTATTGTTTTTTGTTTTTTTTCATATGATACTTGTTACTAAACATGAAAAATTACTTATGAATCATTTTACTAAATAACCATTATAATTTTAGCTATTTTTCTTAGTTTTTAATGGGATAATCTTTTTGAACCAAATTGTCAATTATAATATGATAAGTTAAATATTGAATCATTCATGGAATATCATGTTAAAAGGTTAAGTTCCGCTGTTTCATACAAATCAAAAAAATTATTTATCAACAAAAAAATGTACCAAACCATCAAAATGTGTTTTATCAGTTTTGAGAATGTTATTTGTCTTTTTCATTAAATGTTATGACTATTTCAAATAAAATGTCACTCATAGTGTCATACCAGTCACAACATACATTGGATTAAGGTGAGTATGATACCTATATGACCAAAATAATTTATTATTAATTTTAAAATGTATAAAAAACAAATTTGTTTTTTTATTTTGATACGTCTCTTTTCTTTTTATAATAATATTTTGTTTTAAACTGGAAACATGAACTTTGATTCTTATTAGTCACATAGTGTATTATTTTGACATTGAAAAAATTATATAACCAAAAAATGTGTTATGAATAATTTTTATAATTTATAAATAAAATATAAATGGGTATACTTGTTTTCATGAGAGATAATTTTTGAATAAAACCTCAATTTTAAATTCATTATAGACACATTGAGTCACACTGGGAATATATTGTATCTTATTGTTGTGCAAGTGACTCTTAATAAATAAAAATAAAAAATATGGATCCATTTTATAAAGTAAAAAAATTATTCTGAATGTCGTTTTATATATTAGATAATACCAATTTTATTTTTCACTATATTAATAGAAATGTAAATAAAAAATAAGAACATGGAGACATAACAGTCACACCATGTATCAGTGTGTGGGGTGAATGATTTATATTTCTCCCAATGTCTCAAGAAATCCCAACTACAAATTTTACTACTCCCTCTATTGTCAACTCGTAAAACAAAAAACAAGATTTTGATTCTATGTTCTTTTCCGAAAAGGTTTTCTGGCCATGAACATCAACTAAATATGTAGTTTTTTTAGTTATATACATAAATAAAATGTAGTGACTGGTAACATTGGTATAAAATAACATATTATCTATTTTGTGGCTTATTATAGATTGGTGAAAATAAAATAGGATATCCCAAGTTATATTTGAAACAAATTAAATTTTTATTTGAAACAATGATATTTAAATTAACATAAAAAAGAAAATATAATTACGAAAATACATTTTAAATATGTTTTTAGAATGCATATTTTCATGAATTCTGTATAAATTATTGACCCATGCCATTATTTTTATTATATCATTTTCAGTCTCAAATTCCAATCTCTCATGAACATGAGTTTCTTCAAAAAAGCTTCCCCAACTAAAAAATTGAAGGCACTTGTATAAGAAAGAAATTATAATAACAGTAATACTAAAAATATATAAATCATTCATAAATATGATATAGTATAATAATTTTTTGTACAATGATTTTACTATGAAAACATCATTATTACCACATTTATTTAGTAAAGGCAGCGTTTTTTCTCTTCTAAAAATGTAGTAATGAGAATACGATGGATTGTGATTAATTACACCACATTAAGGATGAAAAAAATTTGATACAAAAGAAGAATGTGGTAGTTCTATTAAACAAATTCTAGAACTACTAATATAATTATTCTAAAACAATTGAACTATAAAAATATGACTTCCCAAAATATCTATAAAAGTAACTTTGTAAGTATTTAATTTAAATTAAAAGAAGATTAACATGAAAATATTTGAAAAAATAATAACTAATTTAATTATACATGTAGTTGGAATTCATTTATTCATGATTATTGTATAAATTCGTAACAAATTTACGTTTTATTATCTCTGTTTCAACCTTAAAGTATAATATCTAATAATCATTAGAAGCTATGAATAAAACAACCAAAATAGTACAAAACAATAAACTTATTGAAGAAAAAAACATTATGTGATTAATAAAACAAATAAGTTAAACATAAATATGATAAAAAAACTATTTATATTGAAAATAATTTTAATATGAAAACATCAAGATTACCAATAGGAATGGGGAATGGTAGTATTGTTTCCCCTATAACAAATTGATTGGAGATAACATTAATGAATTTGATAAATGGAAAAGTGGAGGGGATGAAAAATGTTTTGTGGGAGAATAATTATATGGGTTTTTGGTTAATACATGAGAAATAAGGATATAAATCAACATAAAAAATGAACACTTAAATTAATAAAAAAATTACTTCCAAATTTCATTATATAATTTTTCAATAAAATAGAGAAATTATATCCTAACTTTACTTTTAAATTTTCTCATAGGGTTTCCATCGTTACTTATTATTCTTCCATGATACTAGTAACATCATCAGGTGTAGTAGAAATTATATTCTTGAGTAATTATAAATTTAATTTATATTATTTTTATAAAGTATAATAAAGATAATATTATGAGGAATTTTTTTGAATATAAACAATTTTACATTCTCACTGAACTAGAATTTTTTACAATTTTAGGTATTCAGATCCTCTATCAACAAAATAAATTACCACTTTGTGGACCCCTCTAATTTTTTGATAGTTTCTACATTAAAACTAGAATTAAATGTGTGTGATATCCCAATAAAAGTGTCATCCTAAATTTAATCTTCAACTAGCATGAAATTTATTTTAGTTTCATAGAGGAAAATCAAACAATTATTGTTTTATGAACCTGAGATAAAAAATGTATTTTATTCTTGTGATTCCATTATGAAAACTTTTGTTCACCCCTTTTACGCTGAATTTATCTTTCACAAATCCCATTTCATCAACGTTAATTTTACTCCTATTGTCAACCCATTTGAAATGGAGATTCAAAAAATTAAATTTTTTATAATATAAATCATATATGTATTTAATAATTTCAAACTATTAAAAATTTGAATAAAATACTAGTCTAAGATATATCACGTTCATTCAGTCTTCTGAATATCCATTTCTATTTTTCATTAATTGAATTCATATATACATGTATCTCATATAAATTTGATCTCAAAATCATTTTATACAGTGTTGATTATGTTTATTTTAAATCCGTCCTTCAGCCCTTGATAGATTTTAATCTCTAAGAATTTATTTGTGTGCTTTGATATATGGATCAACATGTAAACAAATATGTTCATTTTAACGGTGTAATTTCTCATAATCTATAATTGTAACTATAAAAATTTTTCTTCTAAAAATCACTTTTTCCATAAGACATCCACTCAGATTATAATTTGGGAGATATATGTATCCATATTTGATAACTAATCAATAAAAATTTCAATCGATTATTCATTAATATTATTCATCAAAACAAACATCTATCCATCATTGATTTCTATCATAACTATTTAAAATAATTATATATCATTCAATTCTGTACATAAATCTTCATAGGATAAGACCACATAGATGAACTTCTCTATATAGGTGAACCATTTGGTAGACCATTATTTCAATGGATTATGGTAGGAAGAACATCCCTAATTAATATATTATGGCAATATCATTTTTATTAATGTTTGGAATATTCATAAAATCTATCACATTACTCCATAAGGATTTGAATAATATGTAAAGTTTGGTTAACGGATTATATAAATTTTTTGGTTTAATGTAATGTAATGAAAAAACGATCAAATATTTAATCAAGATGTGAATGTGATAAAATTTTAGTTCATGTATGTTCAAATTATTCACAGTCATGACATTCATGATATTTTATGAATAACTCAATTGAAACATTATATTGTTAATGAAAGGTAAAATATTAATATTTTTACCTTCTGGATAGAGTATAAAATATTCGGGGATGATAATTCCTCATTTAAAAATTCACTTGGGTCAACACTTCCATTACCCCATGTCAATCATGTAAAAACTATACATGATTCCATCATTCATATTATCTATAAACATATAATAACGTTCCAATGGAACTATCAAATACATTTTGATATATGCATGATATTAAAAAAAATTGACATAAAAAATCTAATATGTAAGTTCAATGAAAATTGATCTCTTCTTCCATCAAATTAATTTATGGATTTTTTAAAATGATTTTCTAAAAATAGTGTCAATATATTTTAATTAATCGTTCAATTGATCACCCATTAGTTGAGATGGCATAGTAAGTTTTTTTATATTACCATCTAATGTTTTTATCTGGGAAAAATATTTATTTCATAAATATAAAAATTCTTGATGTCCTAAAAAATTCTATGAGGAATGTTTCTACCGAACTGAGAGTGTGAATTCTTCAAAAGTGGGACCCACCCATATAAATTTAATTTTAGTGTTGTATTAATTTACAAAAGTGGTGATGGTACTTATCTTCTTATAAAAATTGTCCAACAATGTGAATTCTTCTCTTCTATGAGAATTATACATTGTGACACTCGTATCCCATAACAATTTTATATCTTTGGTCAATGCAACCAAATATAAGTCAATAAAATTAACATTTTTTTCTCCTGATATAATCTGAGATAACAATATGTATTTTCAAATCAATGATAACCATGGAGGAATTTTATAATTTAGAAACAGGATACAATATTTATTTTGACCACTAGTATATACAATAACATGATATATTCCAAATATTGACAATGCAAAAGATAAGTTCTCAAAATATTTCAAAATTCAAGACAATTGTAATGAATTTTATTCCAATTTGGATAGTCTATTGGATGAATTTTTTTTCCAATCTATAAATTTTTTTATATCTATTCAATGTCAATTATCTAGAAATTCACTAAATTCTATATAGTCATCTTACCTTGTGGAATTATTGGAATGAACCATACGAATTTTTAAGGACTTAATTCTATTTTATTGAATTCATCTTCACCACATATTGGGAATTATATTAGTTATTAATCATCCTTATGAAATCATATGCAATCATTAGGATTAGAATATATATTTTATATATTTTTCCATTGAACATATCATTAAATTGGTGTTTTGTATTTTACGTGTAATTTTATTTTCTTCTAGTATAATGTGATTAAAGAGACAACATAGTTCTATAAAGCTTGGGTCACTCCATCTTTTACCTGCATTCAATGAAAATAAATTTATTATAGCTGAACATGTATTTTATTTATTAAAACTAGTATACAATAGTCTCTTAGCACAACAATTTATGTTCATAATCAACTTTGGAATGCCATGATATACTTCTTCAATTTTCATTGGTATTTATTCTATTGAATCTCCATAATCATTTATATTGTTATTCACTTCAAATGATCCATTAAATGTATTATCCTAAAAAAATGTGATCATGTTTAGTTTTTCCCCATATATAGAAAAAAATATAGATTAGATAAATTTAGGGAAAAATTAAATGTTCATTCAACTCATAAAGTATGACATGTATGGAATAAAAACAACATAAACCACAAAAAAAAAGTTTTTAAAATGGGTTTATGCATGCTCCATTTCAAACATGATAAACTCTTTAACATCATATTCATAATAACATGTCCAAAAATACATTTAATCCATTTTATATTCATATCCACCATATTGGGTTGCTTAAATATTAATTTTTTATACAAATAAGTAAAGTCAGATAATAAATTCATTATCAAATGGGATAGTTATATATAATTAAAATAAGGGATCCCCAAAATTTCATTATTTAAAATAATATATCTATGTTTACAATAAAATGGATATTATTACTTTATAAAACAATTATTCTACTGTGGTAGGTTTTTTCTTCTAAATTTATCCAATGTTGAATGCTCAAAAATACTATTATTGTCATTTATCATCTCAAAAAATAGTTACATTTGAAATTGTTTTTATCCCACTCATACAATATGTCTTTTTAAAATGAACTTATGTTTCATTAAATAATCTATGATGTAATCATACATTTGTTTAATATAAATTCGAGTGATAAAAAAGATATGGGGAATGTTTTTTCGTGAAAAATTTCAACTGATAATATTTTGAAGATGAAGCTAATGATAATGATAGTTGTATTCAATTTTTTTCTATAAAAGGGGATATGCCTCCAATTTATGATAATTATAGAATTGTAACTAGTTATTAACTTATTTCGTATTGGTGGTGATATGGGGGGTATACTAATTCATATATTTTATTCAAGGGGTCTCAATGGGGAAATTTTATGATAATTGAATCCTTGGGAACTCTATAAATTCAAAATTTATATGAGAAATAAAACTTTTAATAAATTCAATACTTTAGCAAATTGTAGTCCTATCTCTATTTAAAAAAACCATCAAGAAATTCTTAAAACCTTAAAAAATGAATATATAATATATAAAATTAAGCCTTAATAAGAAACCTAAATATGTTAATAATAAAAATAAACTTTCATTTTATCATATATTGGATATTAAAATGTATTTATATTACATTTAAATAAATATAGTGATTCTTCATATGCTTGAATTGTAAATGGATATTCCTAGGGGTTGAACTGACACACATAATACTAAAAAGATGAATACCTAAAATGAATTTCTAATAATTATTCTCACATATATTGAATTTTATTAAATCCAATTGGTTTTTCTGAATCATGTGATGTAACAACCCAATTAATTATTACATTTAATGTCTATGGAATATCAAATATTTGAAAACATCTCAATGTTATAATTTTAATATAAAATAGAAATTTATATAGAATAGAATCAATAACTTTAGGTAATGAAAATTACTAAAGATTATAATGGCTTCAAACACTCAAAATTCATAGTAGATAAGTTGTTTCAAGAATTATGTATAGACATGTTGAAAAGAAGATTTATTTTTAAGCATATGAAGATTGGGCTTTATATAAAAATTAAATTTTCATGGAAATTAATGATTCTATGGTGATTATATGAATCTAGCATATAATTATAGTAAATATGAGATAAATAATTGTAATTATGGAGGATACATAGGATTTATGATAAATGGGATATGAAAAAAATTAAAAAATTAGGTTTGAAGAAAAATGAATATCCTTTAGTAAAATTGGATAATTAATTTCAACCATTTAGTGAACAACATGTATCATATGAAAAATTAAATTTATGTTTGAAGGATTCTCATAATATTATGAAAACATAGTTTAATGTGAATTAATAATTTGAAATGTATTATATGATTGAGAATAAAAATTTAAGAGGAAATTATCATTGATGTCACAAAAAAACATTTACAAATAAAATAACCTTTAATATAAGATATTGGTTTTTCATGACCCATAAATGATATATTTATGTAATTGAATATTTTTAACAAGTATAATGGGAAGATATTATTTTAGAAATAATGGATATCTAAGAAAAACTATTTTCATTTAGAAGATGTTTTCAATAACAAGAAATATTAAATAATTATTTTATAGAAAAATTAAAGTAAAACATACATAGTTTATAATAGAAGTGTGTTGAAGGAAACTAAGTGATATTTAAGAAGTATTAATTAGTATGCTCTCATTCCAAATATAGATTTATTTTTTAAAAAGTTTTGATAAATTGTAGAACCATAATCTAAATTGGGGTCGTTAAAAATTTATGTTAATTTAGTTTGAATGAAGAAATTAATTCATGGTAGTGGAAAATTGATCGTTTTAAATAAAGATACATTTTAATACTGACTAAAAATGGTGGATTGAGATGATATTGTAATGAACAGTAAAAATTCATACGTACTTTATTCTAATTAGAATTGAAATATTATGAGTAATTAATATAAAAAGTTTGAGATTTATATAAAACAACCCAGGGAGTTTAATAAGTAATATATATATATACAGTATAAGTATAAAATAATTTCTTATTTCATGTATTTAATTTAACTCATAATTAATTATACTCAGTCAATATGTATTATGTTTTTTTTAATTTATATATTTATATATATAAATAAAATTTAAATTTTATATAGAATTTTTAAAAATGAGATTAAATATGTTGTAAATAAGTCTATATTATAATATGAGGTTGAGTATATAGAACACAATTTGGGGGTGGTAAAGATAATTTTATATTCCTCATTAGTACTGAACTGTTGATGGAAAAAAACATTCCCTTACTGATTTTATTTTGGATCACTCACTATTCCCATCACAAATTTATTTTTTATGGTATGTTATATATATTATAAGGAAATGAAACGTATTGTGTATTATGAAGATTGATTCAAAACAAATAACACCAATAATTAAAATACAAGATTATAAATACAATATAATTTGAAATAATGATATATACTTATGGAATATCTTTAAAATATATTAATTATTTTTTAAATTTGCTTTCACATGTTATGTCCCATTATATAGAAACGATAAATATAAATCACATAAAACCATTGACGTTTTATATCTGGTAAAGAAATAGTACATTAATATATCATGAGAGTTATGACTACTATTTCCTATGTGAAATGATTGTTGTAATTCATCAATAGAGTACAATAACCCTTGGATTCTATATCCATGAAGATGAATGAATAGAAATTACCCAATTGTACACATACAGTTGTCAGTATGTCAGTCCCTATATAGTCACAAAGGTCTATCATATTCATGATATATCTGTAAGTGGATGAATTTATTAAACTATAATGTGAGAAGAAATAGTAGTGTAATGAATTATAGAATGAATGATGATAAAAAACACAATTAGATATCCCCAAATATGAAATAACCAATTGATGAGGAGAAAATATCATATATTGGAATGATTCATTGAATCGTCTGTGAGATAGTATGTTTAGTTCTAAACCTAGAATCCATTTGATACATGGATTTGTTCCTCCCACAAATCATTTGAGAAATGGATTCGAGCCTTGGATTTGATTCGAACCTGGATTCATGCTTGGATTCAAGGAAGAGGTACACCAATAGTAGCTACATTCTATTGAAATATACAAATATAAGGATGTGTTCCTAATAGGTTTAGGTTGTTTACAATGATCTGGACACATTAATCAAAATTTCCAAAAATGAATAGATAAATTTCCCCCTTATAAACACTTAAGTAATAATGACTAATAATTTTCTATCTTTACCTTTGAAAATATATTACTTATTAAGACGACTATTATCTATGCTTATTTATTTATCATTGATAAAGGATTTATAATTTTAAATGTAAATAATATTTTTGAAAATGTATTTATATAATAATATTTATAACTAATGAATACATATAAATATAAATATAGTAATGATATTATTTATTTTATATATTTATTATAATTGTGTAATTATTTGTATATATAATATTTAATATATTTATATAATAAAATTATAACATATATATATAGGTATATATTATTTATATGATAATTATATAAAAATTAATGTATGATAAATATTTTCATTATATTAATATGTTAATTATATTTTTATAATTATTAATATATTTATATTTATATATTTATATATTTCTAATAATTTATTTTTTTTTTGAAAACTAATATTTAGTTGTTTATAATTTTAAACATATAAATGTACAAAAATAAGAAAATATACATTTAAAACTATATTTATTTTTAAATATATATTTTCAAATATAATATCAACATTATAAATGATTATTTATTTATATGTTCTTGCATCAATAAAAAGAGTGAAATGGAATAATTTAATGTTTTTCCACATTAACAATACTATAAAATGGAATGGTTTTAGTCATTAAAATTAAATTATTAAATAAAAAGTGGATATATTTTGAAATAATGATGAATACATATTGAAAATATTAAAACATTGTAAATAAATATATATATATATATATAAAGATAATATAAATTAATTATTTTCTTAAAAAATAAATAAATAATTAATACCCAACTATAAGGAAAATAAAAATAAATTTATAAAATTTACCAATTAAATACATGATATTTTAAATGTATAATGTTGTAACTAAATTCAAAAAAACACTAAATTTTTTATAAACCACATAAATTTTTGGTGTAACTATTTCTATATAATATTTTATTAAATAAGTTAATATTTGGGTGTTTGATTTGTATCTAAAAATTCAATAATTAAATGTGTGTATGTGAAATCAAGATAACATGTTCTGGATATTTGTACAATTTTAATGTCAAATGATATTCAATAAATGTACATTACTTGATGCAATTAGTCTGTATTAATAATTTTGATTAATTATAAATTATAATCCATTCTTCCTTAAAAATAAGATTATTTAATGTCAAGAATATATAATTTTTATTATATAAATTCTATTAATATACATCATATATATCTTTATATTTAATATATTCTATTTATTAAAATTATAAACCATTCTTCCTTGATTTTTTATAAAATTTATATTATATATATAATAAATGTATAATATTTTTTTATATTTTGTAAGTGGTAAGTTGAATTAATTAATTTTCATCAAAATAATTTTAATAATATGTTTTTTTTAATTTTTCCATTAATTTTGTTATTTTTTTATTTATAAAAGTATTTTATTTTATTGGGGTCATTAGAAACCTAAAAATAATTGAAAAGGATATCGTCGTCTTTGAAAAAAATATTGTGTTGAGAAAGGTTAGCCTTTATCAGTGATAAAAATAAACTATGTATAAAGGGTGTCATTTATCATTGTTAAATAAAAGTACTGATAATGGGTTCTCTTTATCATTTCTAAAATGATGATAAAATTAACACTTTATCCTAAAATTTTATTTATAATATTATAAAAAATAATTTTAAAATATGTGGTCTATAAAAAGGTGACCAAAACATATTTTTGAACAGTACTGTTTAATGCTCAAAATTGGATTTTTATTTTTATTTTTTATAGAAACACAAAAGATCAATTTATAGCATGAAATGTTCCCACTCACCTTCTATATGAAAATTACTTAAGCAGACTACTCGATAATCCGGTTGATAAAAATAAGCCTAAGACCTTACAAGATGCCAGAAACCAAAATGTTCCCACTCACCTTCTATGTTCAGATGATATCATGTTGTTTCTAAAAGTGAACCAAAGAAACATTAATGTTCTTAAACAAGCTATTTCTCATTATGAGGGAATTTTAGGTCAAGCCATTTCCTGGAATAAATCACATATTTTATTTTGAAAAATCTTACTTTCTAGAAGAAAAACTATAATTACCAATAATCATGGAATTAAAGAAGGTATTTTCCTTTCACTTACATGGGAGTACCGATATGTGGGGGAGACCTAAATCTTGCTACGTTTCTAATACTATTGATCAAATTATAAATCAACTCTCTACTTGTAATGGAAAATCCCTTTCCATGTATGGAAGAATATTCCTTGTTAAAACGACCATTGCCTCTAAAATAGAGTATAATATTATGATTTATAAATGGCCCGTAGGTACCTTCATAAAAATTAATACACTTATTAATAATTTCATTTGAACGGGAATTATTTTTGAAAATAATCTTGTCACCATCCCTTGGAAGACATGTTGTAAACCTCTTAATAAAGGAAGAATTGGTATAAAAATGGAAAATTGTTTAATGATTCCCTTCAATCTAGACTCACTTGGCATCCCATAAATTGTACTTCAAAATCTTTTGAATTTTTAAATCATAGATTAATTAATAATATTTTGAAAGGGAACATTAATTTCATTAACTCCTCGATCTGGCCTCCCATGAGGGACTCATATCATAAAATTATGGAAGAATCTAGATGGTTGGTTAGCACTAACTCATGAATTAATTTTTTGGTGTGACAATTGAATTGGTAACCCCTTGATATCATTGTTACCTCTTAATAATACTCCTAAATATTCTATTTATACTCTCGATGGGGTTTTACAATCGCATAGGCATGATCTCCCTAACAACAATGAACAAATCGTTGATAATTATTCATTTTCTACTTCTTGATATTTCTTTGTTTGGGAACCTACTGCTAATGGTATTCTTGATTCAAAAAAATTCTACATGTAAAATTTCTCTATAAATGAATTTAATCATCAATGGGAGAGTACTTTAAACAAGCCTTAGATCAATACCTCAAGGTTCACTATTATTTGGCATATTTCATATAATATATTTCCCACTAAAATTGGCCAGTAAAATTTTGGCATTCAACTCTACTCTAAATTCCATTTGTGTAATCAACATAGGGGGGATTCCGATCATCTCATCTTGTCTTGTGTTATGGCCTCTACTTTATGGAATTATATTTTTTACATATTTAATTGTATTTGGTCATTATATGACTATATTTGTTTGTTCTTGAAAAAATTTACTAGACATGAATCCTCTCAACATGTTAAAAACATATTTCATGCGGCAGTGCAGAAACTCTTTCATGAGATTTGGTACGTTAGAAACGATATTATTCATAATAAGTACTCATTCAGTCTCAATAAGGAAAACTCTAATTATCATTGTGATCCATGAAACTAATTTAATTCAAAAAGGATTTTGAAACATGTTAGTTGGTGACTTTGATATCCTTAGACATATCTGGGTTCCAGGTATTTTTCCACAGCCCATACGTTCCTTTTATGTTTTCTGGAAATCACTGATGCCAGGATGGATCAAAGTGAACGTTGATGGTTCGGCAAAGGGCAACCCAAGCCCTTACAGTTATTGAGCTATCTTTAGAGACTCATATATCCAGTGTCAGGGTTGCTTCTATGGTGGATGTGGTCTTTCATCATCTTTGGAAACTGAAAAGGTGGGAGTCATCCACAGTGTTGATTTCACGCTTCAAACATGATAGAGAAAGCTTTGGATTTAAATTGATTCTACAACCATTGTCCATGCCATTTGGAATTGTGTTATTTATCTTTCCTGGTCACTTAATAATCTTTGGTTGAATTTACTGAAATCGCTCCATGGGATTGACTACATAGCTACTCATGCCTTCCATGAAGCAAATGTTGTTGTTGATGCCCTTTCCTACAAAGGTGTTCATCAGAACATGACTTGGATGGATACCCTACCAGCTGATTTATTTCATATTTTTGATAGAGATTGTAAAATAATCCCATATTTTTTTCATCTGTTAACTTTGGTTTCTTTAATTAATAAATAGTTCTTTTTTCTTTGACCAAGGCATTATCCTTATAAAAAATCTCATTATTTCATATTGTTTACTATATGGAACATATTTTTATTAGATTAGAAACTGCAGTTTTCAAACTGAGTGTTCTAATTTAAATGATTACTAAAATGTAATATATTATGGTTATATATATATATAAATATATATATAATTTTTGGTTTAATTCATTAATAGATGGATATTTTTTATATGGATTATTACAATCCCCATGATATTGACAATCACATATATAATAACTAAATATTTAAATCAATTTATTAAATGAAGTATTATATTTTGTATCATTTTAATTTAAAAGAATCTCACATTCGTATAATTATTTTATTCCATGTGAGGATGAAACAATGTTTGGGGGTAATTTAGTGTGTTTCTGTTTCCAATGATCTCCCAAATGATCCAAAAATGTGTTTATTTGGAAAACAGAGCACTTTTTGACTAAAAATTAATGTAAAAAATTTATATAATACATGATATTATTATTGGTTTAATCTCATTGTGATATTCCCATTAATTATATAATGATTATTTTTCAATATAACAATATTATATAGGTGAATTACTTTTTTAATGTATTCAGTAGTCTCATACTCTATCATACCTTAATACCACTCATAGAGTTGAAAGTTATATAATCTCTCACTAAAGAATGAATCAATTTTAATAAATTTTTCATGTTTTATCTGAAAAATTCATTTAAAATTACATGAAATTTATTATTGCATTAATATCAATCATTCTAATTTCAATTATCTCTTTATTCGTTTTGCTCTAATTTTTTATACCTATCAGTGACGGAATTAATAAAATATATTTCTATTGATGTAACCCTATAAAATTTGTCAAAATTATATTCATTTAATGATGTATACTTTTTTATCACCATTATCCACATAAAAAGAGTTTTTTTGATCAACTATGTTCTCCTCATATCATTCATAACCTCCATGATTATGAAATATACCATCTCCCTATTATATGTTTTCAATAAAAACTAAATTATTCAATTCATTTATCGTTAGATAATTTTAATGTCTCCATGTTAGAGGAATTTTTATTTATTTTTAGTTTATATATCTGAATAAAATGCATATGTAGTCATATGTATGACATAGTAATGTAAGAAAATTACATATCACTCCAAAAATCAAATCATAATAAAATATGTATCCAAATACTTATAGTTTCATCATTTCTAAATACATATATTTTAAATATATTATTTTCCAATATTAAATGACATTATGTAATTCACATCAAAAAATGAGTACATAACATTCAAATTTAGCATAATCCACAATACGAAAATACTAAACTGTTCCTAAAGTTTATGAATAATATTACACTGTAAATAAAGGTACAACTTTAATAATTTTCATAATTCACTAAAAAACTGAAATATATCCAACTACCAAAATTATACCATACATTAATGATCACAATATAATATAAACCAATTATATTGAAATATTTATAATTAATACATCCAAAATACATCAATGAAAAAAAAATTACATCTTTAAAAATTCATGAAAAAACAAAATAATAAAGTAGTTAGTTACAAAACATTATTGATCAAACTCACATAGACTAAATCACAGAAAAAATAGTAAATAATATTACTAAAAAAATTTCACTCTATAACTGAATCCTATGTAAATACATATAAATAAATATATCACTCTTAAATATAATTTTCAAATCATACATTGAGTATTTTTAAAATATTTATTATTTATTTTGGTTTGATAAATAAAACCTAAAATGTTTTATGTGGGTTTATACAAAAAAAATTATTATGGTGTAAGAGTTCCTATAGTAGTTCAATTGATTATATTATAAAAATTATTTTTATTTTTTCTAATATAAGAAAATATTTTGAGTATGAGTTTCATTTTATTGTATTATTTATAAATTTTCATGCTATTAAGAATATTTTATTATCATATCTTTTATTCTAACTCAAACTATATTTATTAAATAAAATTCATTTTGGTCTTTATATTATGGGATAAAATTAACATAATATATTATTTGTTAAATTTGAAATTAAAAACTCACACTATATAGAAAATTGTTAAATGTAATAGAAAATAATTACAAAGAATTTGCAAAAAAAATAGAATATAATTAACATATAACATTGTTCTATGAATATTTTTCTCAGAATGTTCATGTGGAGAAAATATACACTATATTAAAAAAATATTTAAGAGAAAATGTAAAGTGGTATCATATAAATTATAAGAATATATGTTATAATATTATTATATGATAGGGATATTTTCAATATATTTGTGACTATGATTATAGAATTTTAAATATTTTCAAGGATTGGGTGGGTCATTTAATACCTTTATTCAAAATAGTGTTATAGTTAAAAATGTCTACACCATTTATAAATGTGAATTATTAATATAAAAAATTGGTATTATTGGTTATTAATAATTCTTTGGATTTGATAACATTTTTTGTAAATAATAATGTTTTCTCTAACTTATTATTGTCTAAAATCTCATTGTGACACCCACTAAATCACTATTAGGTTTTTTAATTAATAATATTATTCTTATATTATTCTCTAATTATAAATCATTGATTTTATATGAAACTATCACAAAAACATTTTAAATTAAAAGCTTCCCGGACATTATGTACTTATTATTCATGTTAAAAAGTTGAATTGTACAGAAAAGAATAATGTTCAAAAACTATTTATTATCATTCAATAAGATTATTCATTACCTGAAAATAAAAAATAATTATATTATATAAATAAAAAATTATATAATGAAAATATTATTATGTACTCAGTTGTTAAGAAATAATCCAAGAGTATATCCCCTTTATATTTCTACCTCCCTTAATTTCTATAGTTGGATCTCCATCATGATTGATATAATACACATGTTATGAAATATTATATCATCTCCCCTAAACCTATTCTTTCATATTTATTGATATTCTTATCCAAAATAGCTGATTGATGCATATAATTTCATCTATTAGAACATTATTTTGAGGTTTTCTAAATTTATTTCTTATATTCTCATCTAAGGGGTAATTATTCATAAGTTTTACATGAATATTATTTTATATCATTCATTTCATCCCTTGATATTTTAAAAACCCTCTAATTATAGTATATATTTCCCTTTTAAAAAAAGTCATTGTTTTTTGGTATGCATGTGCTACAAAAAATACAGAACTAAATTCTATAACAATTTATAAAATAGTTAATGAATCACAATAAAAAATATTTGTTAAAAACAATGTTAAAAAAAATAAATATTTTTTATGAAAATATAATAATTCATATATGATATAAAATTTATTTTAATGAAAATATTTTTATTCATTTTGAAATAATGAAAGAATAATAAATTATATGAAATGTATCCAAATTTTTTATTAACATTTAATGAATCACTTTTAATATAATTTAGAAACATACATATATTTTATTTATTGTTTTAAGTGATACAATATTTATTTTTAGCTAAACAAAAACGTTTTACTTAAAATTTATATTTTATGAAATATTAAATATTATTTAAAAAAAATTATAAATTTGATAATTATTATTTGATATATTGAACATAATTCACATATTCATCATAGAGAAATTATCATATGGTGAAATTATATATGTTTTCACCAATCGTTTTATTTTAATTTATTTAGTGAGAATTTCCATTTCTTCAAGAGTAACATTTTTTATAATGTCAATAAATAAACATGGAAGAAAATTTTTAAAAAAAAATTGGATTACAACAATTTTTTATGTAGGAAAATAAAATATTTATTATAATAATTTTGAATTTGTTGAACAATTCTTAACTATTTGGACCAGAGTTATATTTTTATACAATAAAAAATTTATTTTTTCTCTTCTCCTTTAATTAAGTGTTCAAAAAGACAAATTAATAATTTCCAAACATTAAATATGATGAAAAAAACCTATTTTAATAATAATCAAATAAAAGCAATTACAATAAACATTATACTAGATTGTGAAAAAAATCATATTTTTATTGAATATGGTATTTTATATAAATATTGTTTATTTGTTCTATGTGTACTTATATTAAATTTATTTATTAAAACATATAAATTTTGAATTATCTAAATTATCTTTAATATTTTCATTAATAAAATTAAAATTAGTTTTAGTGATTAATTTCATTTTTGGTGATAAAAATGTTATTAAGGAACATTTTAGTCACCACGGAAGTGGTTTAAATATTTTACAAGGGATTAAACTCTTTGTTAATTTTAAAAGTATCCAAAAACATTATTTATATAATGTTAAAAGGGTGTATTATATAATAACATATATTTTCATTGAAATATTTCTTATTTGGTAACACTAAGATTTCATAATTACTTAAATTTTATTTAATGTAAACATCATTTTAAAAAGATCTTTACTTCTCACATATAAAATGAATCCTCCTCCACCATCATCAAACCACATCATTACTTAATAGATATATGATTTACCACACCCAATTATCTCCCACATAATATACTCGATATTTTGGGAATCACTTGTCCCATGAGTATGTCCTAAACCACTCATTTCAATGATGTACTTTTAGAGGAGATTAAATCTTTTGATGTTAGAAAAATTATTATTATGATTTTTTTATATATTCATGTGACACCCACCATATAATTATAAAATATATTTTAAATTTAAATAATTTTTTCTGGATGATTTTTTCTTTTTCGAGTTATTCTTTCCTAAAATGTATAAAATGATATTATTTTTCATCTTGGACATGGTTTCCTCACAATGTTCAGAGGAAACCCTATAGTGACCTTAAATGGGTAAATTTTTTACTTCAGTTATATAAATGGTTGGTGCTCATTTATAGAATAATTTGTTTTTCAGGAAATGAATATCATAAGGTAAAAGTTGTAGGACCCTTAGTTGTGATGGGTGTGGGTTCATAACATGAAAATAGTTTTGAAAATTAAGGAATGATAATGATAATTAGTAATATAAATTTAAAATGACCTGGAATGTTTGTTTCATTATATTTCTGACCATTTATGTTAAAAGGTATACAATAATTTGTTTTTTATTTATAATATGGAATGTTTATTGTTGATGCATGTTTTTTGAAACAAAGTAACAAAACAAATCGACCTAGGAATCTTTATCAAAATTTGTATTAAAAAAATACATGTGCACAATTTGAAACATTCATACTACTTTTCCTCTTCAAAACCATTATGAAGACTAGTCACACCCCTTTTGTAGTCTCCTCACATACCACTTATATTTTGGTGGTCCTCCCCCATGGTTTCATGTGGATTCCACTATATCATGATACTATAAACCCCTTTTAGTATTTTAGTCTTTCTTCCCAAGGATTTTATGTTCCTCCCATGATCCTTAATATTAGTTTTTGTATAAAATTGGGTGGTGATATTTTTCAACATTCCGTATTTTCTTATCAATATTTTCTAGATGGAAGATCATGTATTTTTAGAATATTATTCCAAATAGGTGAAAAATCCCAACTTTTTTGTTGAATCAATGTAGGTTTTTCTTTTTGGTGACTTCTTATTATATTCCATTAAATTTTTTATTAATTCATAATGGATTATTTTTAAAATATATACATATATATTACCAATTTTAGGTAAAAGTGTCATTATTGTAGACGTTTCATTTTCCATTGGATTTGATTCCCTATAAAATGATTATAAAAATTACAATGTGGAATTTTAATACATATTATTGTTTCTAATACTGTATATGGATGTTGGATTGAATTTATAAATGGTAATTTTATTAAAACATAAATTGAATAATTTATTTTAGAAATTAATTAGTTTTTATTTGAGGATATATATATATATATTAAATAAATGGAAAAAATAAAATAAGGATTTAAAATATGTTCTTTCCACCATCTAAATTTGAAATTGAGTATTTATGTATTTTTTACTATTTTTAAATAATAAAATGGTTCGGTTAATATTAATAGGTGTGTTTTGAAAACATTATATGGTTTTTTAACCACATTAAAAAATGGTGTATTTATATGGTTTTCAATGTCTGATTGATTTCCAATTAATACTGTAAATTATAAAAAAAAAATTTACACTCATTAATTGATTACAGTGAATCTGAAATACAAAAAATTATTCTAATAATTCAAGTCATGTTTCGATAATAGGGTTATATTAAATTTCATGGGAAATGATTTTTCAAAAATAGATTGAGAAAATATTTATCCCTATTTGATTATATGTTATTCTTGAGCGGGAATGTAATCAAAGAAAGGAATGTCAAATATTGATGTATCCTTATATGATGTATAGATTTAATGTGGTTAGGGATATTATTAAAAAGTGTAAGGTGGTGTGTTGTGGGAATTTCAAATGCATTATATTTGTCTACTTTAATATTTTATTATGCTTTCCTTCATTTGATGTGTCACATGACTCCATAGAAGAGGGTATTTTTATTATAATAGGTCATGATGTAGTATTTATTACTTGGATACCAAGAAAATTATTCCCAGATATAGGACATTTTATTCTCCAAATGTATAACAGGTCATTAGATTTATAAAGCATTTTATAGAAAATTATTGAGTATGTGCTACTATAGTTTTTATTTAAGATTTACCATTGTGGGGCTACATGGGACATGGAATATTATAGCAGTTTTGGTTATGTTTTCTTTATCAACATATCATAAAACTCATAATTTATTCCATAGTATAATAACTTTGTCCCTAGGATCCATTTTATGATTTCTCTTTGGGATTTATCCTTTGTTTTAATAGAATCCAATAATTTCTATATAATTTTACTACATTTATATAATTTTGATTTTTTCATTTCATTGTCATTTCAAAACTAATATTCTTTCTTATTTCATTTATTAATATAGTTATTTTTTTAATTTAATTTTAAATATCTAAAATATTTTTATTGAAATGTTTTTATATGATGGAGATTCAAAATATTGTTTTTATGTGCATCGAAAGTATCGCAACATTCAGTTTCAAGGTTGATATTTATTTGTGAGTATTTATATTCAAAATATTTTGAGAGTGTTTTATGGGATGGAGTAAATTTTATGATATTAAATATCATGAATGTTTGAGATTTAAATAATCAGTTTTATGTAAGTGTTCTTATTTTTACATTGAAAAGGGCTTTCTTTTGTGATCAATAAAAAAATTTGAATAATCATTGAGTTTTAAACAATAAAATCGTAAAAGAAAATTATCCTGAAATGATATTTAATATTTTTAAAATATATGTTTATTTTATAAATATCTATTTATATAATTATATATAAAAAATGTATCTTTCTCTATTGTATTTTCATAAATAATATATTGGGATAAAATATTAATTCAACAATTCATGCTTGGCCGGTTGAACTAAAATTACATCATACCTCATGCTTATATTATTATATGTCGAGGTTCATTCTAGGATAATTTTTTTATATATGCATTTGAAAAGAGTTTTTTTATGGTGACTATGGTTCAAATCTTGTATTATAGAACTATTCGGTAATTAATTCAACTTTTGGGTTTGTTTCATCGTTTTTTGTTTGTATCATTTTATTTTCATCATTTTTAATATATAGTTACACTATAAAACTATCTATATTTCTGTTGTATCTTTCTTATTGGTTTTTAATTTGTTCTACTATTGTTTAGTTTAGGGGATTCATTCCTCTACTTAGGTAATTATTTGTATGAGCTTGAAATCCTTCCCAAAATAAGATATATGATTCTGAGGAACTATTTTCTATATTATAGTGATATGAAATTCACATTGGGAAATGTGATAGGAAAGTTTAGGAGTCATGTTAGATGGTACCTCAGGTCGGTTCATTACATAATGAGATCTGAGAGTAGATTCTCATTTATACATTGGCTTTTTAATTTAAATCATTTTTTCAAGGTTTAGGTATCACAGTTGTGTGTATGTCAATTAACAAGAGGTAGGTGACATGACAGTGACATGTGATATTTCATTCCCTATGCCCCGAGTTCCCATTTATTGTCTTGTTTGATTAATTTTTTTTATATACAATTTATGGTGTTTGTAGAGTGAGGTTTGATGATAATTTTGGTGGTTCATTGATTGTGAACGGAATGTATTGTGATTTATTTAAATTCATGATTGGTTTTGGAGACTAATATGATATTGTGGAAAAATACTATGGTTGGAATATAGGTTTCGATAAACTATATGAAAAAATAATCCTAAATCATGGATATATTTTCTAGAACAATACCCCCATTGGCATGTTTCTATTAATCAAGTGTATATGTAAGGAATTTTTCTATATCACAATCGATTACTCTATCTAGAAAACATGATTCTTTTATTTTTATGTGTAAAATTGATATGATAATAGAGTCATGATTAGTTATATGATATGTTGGTTTCATTGGATTTGAGGTTGAATAAGGATTTTTTAATCTTTTTTAGATGATTTCATTTATTTTGTGAAATCTACATTTTTTGTGAAAATTTTATTTCATTGAAAAAATCATTGGGCTTAAAAATTCATATTTACAACTAGTTCATTTAATTTTAATGATTTCATAAAATTTTATTAAATGTTTGTTTTGGTATTGAAAAGTTTAAATTCTTTTATTTTTGGTTTATTTTATAATCGAGTTCTTATATTGTTTTCAAATATGGGTTCTTTTTTCAATGAATCCAATGATTTAAAATTGTATTTTCATAGATAAATTTTGTTTTAACCATTTCCACATGTTTAAAAAGGGTTCATTTATTTTATGTTCTTGCAATTTGAAAATTTTAAGTATTATTATGAATCCTATAAGGTTATTTTTTGAGCACTAGTCAATTGTGGTTTTGAAATAGGATTTGTAAGAAATTTAAATTTACCATGTAATGATTGGTCTATGAAATTTAATTTTATTATAGATTTATTATTATATATTATGATATTAGTCTTTGTTATATAGGTTCCTATGTTTTCAATTGATGTTTTTGTGTCTTTTTTATATATGTACTAACTTTATAATTTCTTTATTTGATTTTTTTAATTATTCAGTATTGTATATGATTTTTCCCTCAATTGGTATTAAGATTTCCATATATAATAAAGGATATGTGACTGGAATGAGTTCATGTCTCTATATTTTCAATGTAATAATCCAAAAAAATTATTTTCTTTTAGAATAATGTTAGTTATATGGGGTCTATCCTCATTATTTTACCACCTCCCAATATCTTGTGTGATTGTTATGTGTAATTTTCCACACAAAAGGTGTGTATTTGAGCTTGTAATGACGATGATGGGTTAGTTACATTACTTTTGAATAGTGTATGATTTGTTTATTAGGATATGAGACTTGGTTTAATTTTTATATCACTATCAGTAATATTTCATTGAGAAACAAATGTGAGATCTAGTTTAGGTTGTTTAGGCGACTAGTCTTGGAGATTTATTTGGTTTATAGTGTGGCCATAAATTTTTCTATCATTTTGGTTTTTAATATTTTATATTATGAACTATTTTGGTTTATAATATCAATTAGTTTAGAGATGTTTTTTCATAAGAAAATTTGTATCGGTGTATTCAATGAATTCTCTTTATGAATATTGGTTATTGTGTCGAATTTTAATACCCCGTTTTTTATAATGATCATATATTACTTTTAATAATATAGACGTGCAATAGCTTGTGATTAATAGTTTATAAATATAAAGAACTAATGATGGAAACATGTTTTACAAGTAGTGTAGTATTTTTGTTAAGATTATGGATTAAACTAAGTTGCGTTTTCTATTAAAATTCAATTGAAACCTTGTTTTAAATTTTAGATCATAACACTCTCATATACGGTATATGACCCTAAGTTAGGATCCATGTCGTTAATTGTTTTGACATGTTTATGGTTTTTTTATCCCTGGTTTATTGATACCATGGGTTTTGTAATTTTATATTTTGTTCTATCGGTATGTTATTTCATCTTGTACAACCATTGATAGTTATTGAACATTTTTTTCCTATTTTGGATATATCTAAAGGATCATTAGAATAAATTTTGGTGTTTTTATGAATATTGTTACTAATTGAAACCATTTTTTTGTGAATATGAGTTTTTCATTTCATCAACCAATTTATTTTATTTCACAATGGGGAGGATTACAATTCCAGGCCTCTACCATCATTGGTACCACTTTTACATGTGTTTTAATATGTTTTTATAGGATTATCAATTTCATTATATAGATCAGGATATTTAATGGCTTCTGTTCTTTTAATAATATTTTTTCGAGTAAGCCTCAAGTTTTCCCCTTGTAGGACATAAGGATCTAATGTGGTAGAAAATGTTGTTGAAGAGAGAATTGTGACACCAACTATGTCTTTGTGTGATTTAGTTTGTATTTTTTTTCATGTGATATTTTTTGTTTTATATAATTTGGTTCCTAAAACCAATAAACTGAATAGTTTTCTTATTGTGATGTTTTTTATGCTTTATTAAGAAGAAAAATTATGTATAAAACTACCCAATGGACCATTTAGTTAATTTTTTTTATTCATGGTTGGTATGTATGGGTGGTTCATGATTAAGTCGCACTAATGATGATCTAAGGTTAAAACTCTCAAGACCCCTTGTATAAAATATGTTGGGAGAATCTCTTGCATATAGTTTAATAATATATTCAATAATTATATTAATTAGCTAGTTCATTTCATTGTTCCATCTGACATGGTTGGTGAATGTTATTTTTAATTGAGAAGGTTCCCTAACAAACCATTTTTATGGGTTATTTTCTAGAATGTGGCATATACATGGTTGGAAAAAAATTGATAAAATGTGTGAAAAAACTACTTGAACATCCAAAATTTAATATGAGATAAATTTAAAAAAATGAAATGATCTATATTAACTACATGCCTCTAATGATCCATCCCAAAGAAGATCCTACCATGACTCCCCCAGTTAACCTCCAAAATCACTATGGGCTGGTGACTAGAACCGCGTAGGCATGTCACCAACAATAGAGGCATTGAATTTTAAACTGTATGCCTATAGAAATATCCAATTTCATATAATGATAATATGTACAAACCACTGATTAAACAATGCACGCAGACAAATCTATCCAAAAACCCGAGTATGAAATAATGAAATGTAAATAAATGGATGTCTAAATAGAATCCCACCACAAATAGTATGTAACAACATGTCCAACCTATTAGAAAAGGAACTTTAATTTTTTCATATAGATGTTCTATGTGACCATAGTTTGTATGGTATCATAATGAAATGTCTATTCATGTTATGACTATTGCTCCTTCAAAAGAAAATGAATCCTCACATAGCATAAAATTCATGGGAGAAGCCCGTTCATGGATGGAAAAAATAACTCAGTATCACACAATGACACTACAAGGATATATAAAAATGGAATTTACATTCATATCCAAATAAGTATATAACTATAGAACACATAACATGAATATCTGGATATACACAACAAAGACACACAGTCTGCAGGTAATCCACAACCACTGTATACAATCCCTGAGAATTTAGCTCAAATATTTCATGAAGAACTAGTACAAGAAAACGCACTCTTGAGCCTGATAGAATTGATGACAGAATTATGAGAGGTAGGGCATATTTTTTACTATTATGAGGGAGATACATTGATATATTTGAATATAATACAATATAGAAGATGATAATTTTAGGTAGGGCCATGGGGTGATACCAACAACTCAATATGTGTTTAACATATATGTTGAGGATCGAAACAAGTGTTTTTTCACAAAGATACTGAGAACTCCACCAAATGAATGAACTATTTATTAATCATTCTAATTGATGCCACTTAGTGGATTCCAACAACTCGATCTAGGAAGTCATGCTAAAGGGATCATAGATCTAGGAGTGGTATACTATTCATACCAACCTCCAATTAAGTGTTAATGAGAAATAATCCTAACAAAACATGCTCAATATATGGAGGAAAAAATTCTCAAGTCAATTTAGAAGTGGTACACAACATGTAGTAGGGTCACGTGTCTTGTTCTTTAACCCCAGGTGCAACCAATGTAAAATAGATCCCTTCATTAAGCTGTATCATATTTAAGAGGAGTGTAAAACATATAGAAGGGTAACCTACCATTTCCTCACATTCAAGGTCCACCCATGTACTCTAGTCCTCTTCCAAAACACAGCATCAGACCGTGTGTCTCTACCAATGTAATTGTATATAGTGTAGTCCATGTAACATGTCTACGTCAAGCCATGCAGGGATTATACAACATCTAAGAAAACCGTGTACTCCACTTTATGTCTGTGTACTCCCCATGTGCTCTCTGTGTTACCTAAGAAAGGTCAAAAACCATGATCTTGTGTAAATCAATGTGTAATCCTTGACTTTTCCCCCAAACCCTAACAACTGTAATGGGGGCCCACATGCCATGTAATCACGGATTACACGCATTGTGGTTTGTTATTTTCAAAATCCTTATATAATCTCATACGAACTTCTACTACTAATATCAATCGATGTAATGATATGTTTTCCATGAAACCAGTGACAAAATCTCATTCAATCATTTTGTCACAAAAACAATGAGTTTTTCTTCTAAACCATTCGGAAAAAAAATTAAATCATCATTCATCATTCTTCAACGAATAATGTCGCAGAATGAAGATTTGGGTATCCCCATATTTCTGACTCTCAACACATCGTTCATGCTGTTCTTTTCCTAGGTTTTTGATATCTGATGATTTCACCAATAATCCAGTGCTCAATTAATGATTTAGTTGGATTTTTTGAGTCTAGGTCCCATAGAAGAACTCCTATGACGATTTATGAATGGGGGAGAAAATAATAAAAACAAAATAGAAGAGAAAACCATAATCAGTGAACATTTAGATCACCATCCCTCTCTGTTAGATTGGTAATTGAATAAACAAATAATCAATGATCCCAATCGCCCATTATAACCCCACAAATTTAATCTCATCCCACAATGTTCACGATCTATAAATCAATTCATTCCTCGATATATAAAAAAAATTCATAGAAATAAATATTTGGGAAAAAATAAAAATAATACACATTACCTACCTTGATTATAATTTATTGAAATAAATATAACTATTTTCATCATCATCATTGGAAAAATCTATCAACTCAGTTGTGTGTCGATCATCGATTCATGATCTATCGCATTTTGAATAGGATGATTATCATGAGCTCTCTACCAAATAAGTCCCTAGCATCTTAAGTGTCATGAAAATATCCATGGATTTATATCAAAAATATCGATTTAATTTAACACCCATCAATAAATCAATGATTTGAAAAAAAAATAACATTATTTAAGTATTTTACTCATTTATGAACCTGTGAAGAATTTTTCACAAAAACTCGTGCAAACTAATGTTAATCCGGCCATAGGATAAAGAAGGTATTTTGAACCCAATGGATCCCTCAGATATCCTATCAGGGAAAATTTTATATGTTATTCCAAACATTCCGTAAAACCATAAAGAAATTCTATTTAATATAATTAATTTATTTAAAAAATATATTCTCGAAACACCAGGATATAAAATTTCTTGATCTCTCAGCAACTAGTCTTGAAATTAAAAAATATAATATTTAAAATTAACTCATGAAACATATAAGTAATCTTATTCAACAAAATATGGGGATTTACGTCCCTATAAAGACATAACAAAGGCTTCGGAAAACAAGTATATTAATGACAAGGAATATGAGCATCCCACTATCATGTTATCTATTATAGATTCCAATGATACAATCAGAAACACAGTGAAGAAATTGAATGATCAAAAAGAATCATCACATGTCGATCCCCGATCTCCACTGGGTACTCAGAAAAATTATCTCCATCCTCAATTTCATTCTCTCCCTAGTGAACAACATGTGATGGGGGTGTGGACTTAACTTCTCATCTACAACACATGATATAAGTTGTGTACACATTCTAAATATGGAGGTAGAGCTATCTGTTATGGCACATTGACAACCCAATGAATTATCTAAAAATTGAAGTTGAACCTCATAGAATACTTGTTTCCCTGAACAAATATCTACATTCTCGTACCATTATCTATACATTGATGGCCAATATATGTTATATCTATTAGTATTATGGTGGGATAGAAAATCTTGATTTATATGTCCATTTAAATTACATGAGTATCAATGCCTCTATGTTGGATGACAGAACACACCATGTACGACCTGAAAAGAAGAACCTATATCTAGGGATCTCCTAGTAAATTGTATAGCACACTATAGTACTTCAGATTGATGTCAACTCCCAACTGTAAAGGGCTTCTATCTTTATTTCTCATTACTAAAAGATTCCAACTTTATATGGCCTACCAATTAACACTCAACCACTTTGGCTCATTCTATCACACTATAATTTTAAGGAATGCATTGAGGGATAACATTGTATTGGATGTCTCTACACATACCTCATTCAAATCATTGAAACCTGAAGAACTAATCGTGTACCATATCCATCGAGTACCTAGAGAGGATGGTATAATAAGATCAATAATTAGATAATGAAGTGTAGTCCTATCAAAGTTGTAGAAGCTCATTCATACAGATAGACCTTATATTATAAGATAATAACTCATCTCGAAAAATTTTCTTAAACATTGACCATGAAATATTCAACTCATCGTAATATTGGATATCTAAACCCCAAAATCATCATACTGATTCAGGAATAAGGATCGCTGTTAGGACCACAATCTAATATACTCATGTCAAGACTAGATGGAAAACTAGTTTTACCACATTAAGTAAGTTCTCAGTCTCATTCAGGTAGGGCTCTCCTTGAGACATGAGTGGTATCTATTAATGAAACTCCTCAACTATTTCTATCTTACACACCTCATTTTTCAGTACTTCTGGTACCCCATGCTACACTATAGGTGGAAGTATTGCTTGTTCACCACATTGAGGTAACATCTCACGAAATGGCCCCATCATCTAAGCATCATCAGTTCTGGGGTCATCCACAATATTAATCTACTAAATCCAAATAGGTATGCATTATGGAGGAATCCTAATAATAAACATGATGTACCACAATAAATGAGTTTTTCTCTAGGGCAGGGTGAAGATGTACATGGATACCATAATCCATTCTTATATGAATCATGTATGATTATTTTCCCTACAATATATTTTCTCATTTTCTGAGTACAAAAGATGGTAATTATAGTCATAGTGTATGGATAAGTCATATACTACACCAACACTGGAGCCCTTGGTCTAAAAGATGAACTCGAAACACATAACACTATTTCTCCAAACAAATCTCATAGACTCCCAATCATAAAAAAAATTTCCCCTCTAAAACCACAATGTAATGACATGTCCCAATGGGTATCATTCCCTGATTCCTCAATCCCACCACATTTAGGGTAGGTTTTGGTGACTAGAACTGATTAGACGTATCACTAACATGGGAGTCATTGATGATTTACCTGTACGCACACCAACATATCCTTGCCTGTAAAATTTTGAAATGAATAAACACTTATAAACCAATACATGTATAAAACTACATCACACAACATGAGTAATACTAGAAGTAATGTAATGTAAATTTTGGGAAAATACAATCCCACTGCGAAGGGACTATATCGATAAGTCCAACTTATTAGAAACGGTTTTTGGAAAGCTATCTAAAACCATAGGAACACACCTTGACATTCCAATTCTCAAAAATCACCATCTACTCCTGGACCCCCTTGGAATTCATCAAATGTTTGATCATCTTCACAAGACATGACATGTGTGGAAAAATCCTGTGCATGTGTGAGTATTACAATTCTTTGTAGGAAAACTAGAAAACCAAAATAATCAAAACAAATAAATTATAGTTAGTCATATATATGTATATATCAACAGAACATGTAACATGAATATATTATATAATCAACTAAGTCACATAGTTTAGAGGTAAGTCACACCCACTACATACCATCCCTAGAAATGTAGATCAAATACCCCATTAATCCCTCGTTTAGGATAACATTATCCTTAGACCAAAACCACTTATGAAATCCGTCTAATAGGTATCTATAATTGGGTACTCTTATGAGAGATATACCCGAATATATGTGAAGAGAATACAATAAAAAAGTGAGGATCACAATATGGTCCATGGGTTGATACTAACAACTCAATCTGGGTTAACACACTTAATAGAGTATTAGAGACCGCATAGAATTGGTCACCTAAATACCATTGTAGAGACCTGAAGCTTAACGTACATGGACATTACATTACTTTTCCGGAATACTTAGTACATGACAAAAACACACACACAAGCACCGTAATAGTTTAGTGTCTATGGAAACTCGGAATATAATATTTTAATCATGGTGAAAGATATTCAGCATCTCCCACAAAGATCCTACTTTTTTTACCTAAAACCTTTCTTTATAACCTGGGGGAAGGAAAACATAAAAGGGTGAGATCAAATGCTCAGTAAGGGTAACCAAAAGAAATATCAATCACATCATATTCATAAGAACATAATATTTTGGAAATTTTAACCTGCAAAAGAGATCATAATATCATAACATGGGATAAATCATAGTAGTGAAATGTGATCCCAATAATCATAACGTAAAACATGAAACTTTGTGGCATACACACATAATCATAGATAATCATTTCTTATTAGTCAAGACTCATTTCCAAGACTATCTTAGTGGACAAAGTCCATTTCTGAACTGAGTTCATTCCTCATTCTAGTCCTATTTCACTGAACCGTTTTAACTTGCCTTTCCAGCCATGTCTATCTCATGAGATATAAAATCTTTACCCAAGGCATTGGAGGGAGATATAGGTCCCACCCATCTCATAATGATACCATTCATATGTGTTCCACAAAATCATAAATCATACATCATTGCATAACCCATGTAATAAAAATGGGATTCATAAACAACATGACATCATAAAACAATACATATAAGATAAAGGAATTCATAAAAATAATTCCATCACAACATAATCAAATCAATGTAATAATAGGGATAGAAACAAAACCATGTATTATCATTGATGGAAAATAATTTTGATAAAACACTTGAACTCCATTCTTGAGGAAAATATCTTTTTCACTTCAAAAACACTTTCCTTTCTTAACATGTCATACAATTCTAAACTAAAACAAGTTGATTAAAAATAAATGTGAAAACATTTAAAGGAAGCTTCTTGGAAATATAGTTTTAAAAATCCATTCATGCCGTATAAGTTAAAAAAACATTCTTCTCGTACTTTTGTCGTAAAAGTCAAAAAGTACTTCGTACGAAAAATGACAAAAAATTCCTTTCATATATTTTACTATAAACTGTCCAATGGGTAAAAATGGATTTAGACAATTGTAGGTGGATGGAAATAATATTACATATTGAGGAACCATGGATGTGGATGATAAAATACACCCCAAAAAATACCAAAGTATAAACAATCTCGGATTAAAATGAGATTGTGATATTTCCCTTACCTTAGGTCTGATTTGCTTTCTAAGTGTCTGATCCTCCTGTATAATTATTTAAATAATGTCATTGACTTTTTCCAGAATCATTCTCATTGTTATGATATTATATATGGTTCACATATGACTTTATATTACCCGTTTTTTTGTAAATTCCATGTTAAATAGCGTTTTGGGTAAACTCGTTTCATTTGTCGTTCGTGCTTTGACTTGTAATTATTCATATGATTACAAAGATCATGATTACTTAATTCCAGAATATAAAACATGATTTATATATAATATATATTCAGAATATACATATATATAATACATATGTAAATGGAAAGAAATACAGCTTTAATGGAAACGGTAGGTCGTACGTACGCATGAATGCTGTTCTATTTTCTTTATTGAGTTGAATGGAATTAAGTAGATGACATAAATATATACACACATAAATAAACTATCATTATTATTTCATATATTTCATGATTACTTATTATATATACTTTATAATCATTCATGAATGGTTAACATGGAGAATGAATTACATCGCGTCATGAAGACGGTAGTCCGTGCTTACGCACGAGTGATGATATCATTCTCATGATCATGGAATTGTATTGTTGTGTATGTACCATTTAAGAATCAATATCACTTTACAATAATCATATATAGTTATTATGTACACCATTATAACCATCCATGTAAGGTGGTGGTGGAAAATTTATTACACCACGGCGTGGAGATGGTATTCTGTACGTACGCACGCGCGGTGATTTCGTTTTCCATAGGATGGATAGTTTGTGAAATATGGTTGTTTCATACTTATAATAACATATCAGTATATGAGTGATACTAATGTTATTACTTCATAATGAAACTTCCTAAGAATAATAAGTGGAAGTAGAAATAATGTTGACAGAATCTGTAACAGACATTACCTCTTCTTTGAAGCACCTCTTTGAGACCTCAATTTAAGGAACTATAATTGGACTTTTAAGAAAACCAGGACCTCTAGGATGTTTATAGGGAAGTTGAGAAGTGCTTTTTTCAGCGTTTGGCGAAGCATGAAGGCTCAATGTGGTGTGAGGAAGAGAGGTATGAGGTGCCTTTTTATAAGGGAGGAGAGGGGCACCTTTGGAAAACTAAAAATATTATTTTATTATAAAGTCATATTCATTTTTAAATAGCTCCAAATTGATTTATTTAGAAGATAAGGTGGGTATGGGTCGAAATCCCCTCATCCAGTAGAATTTAGAAAAGTTTAGGTTCCTATTTTAACCTTATCATCTATATTTAACTTTAAGTTAGATAAATTTACTTTTACCATGTCTTTTTGTGTTCTTACACTATAAGGTTAATAAACATACTATTAAAATCCAAACGAACCCCATGTTGTTTATTATTAATATATATAACCTTATATAAGTCATTTTTCCGATCCTTAGATTTTTAGGAAAAAAATAACAATTAATAATATAATACTTTTTTTAAAAACTATTTTATGTCAATTTTGACACTATTTAGCAATTGATTTTTGAGAAAATCATAACAGAATGATTGGTTAGAAAAAATGTACATAAATCAATATAAATATTTAAAATTAACCCATAAAATTAGTGGAATTTATAAAAAGTCTCAGATTACATTTATTTGGGTATTTATAACATCAATTATGTCAATATTTAATTAATAAGATAATTATTGTATCATCGTTATGTCAGAAATAAATTAAATTATTTAATGTCAGAAAATTACAAATAAAATAACATTATGTATTAAATCTTTTTATATTTCTAATGAATATTTATAGTCGAATTTATCTTATGTATAACCCTATATTAAAAAATACCTACTTATTAAACCTTGATTTTAACTATTTTAACCCTTCTTTAAATAAATTAATACTAAATGTCTTAATCCAATCCAAGTGGGCCTAAATGGTCATATTTTATTCCTAAGGTTGTCTTCGGTCGAATTACATTTATCCAATAGAATTAGGACATGTGTTAGGGTAATAATAATATCATTTTTACCCTTAATTACACTATTTACTTTTAACCGTGGTAAAAAAAATAAAAATTTACTATTCACCAAAAAATATTTTGATCTCATTGAACCACATTTTAGTCCTTGATATTAACCGCGTCTCTCGAATTTTCAAAATTCCACTCACAGAAGCGGTAAAATTATGGTTTATGAAAATTTCAGTTTTTTAACTACCACTTAGTGGTTTTACTATACATCAAAAAATGAATGTTTCCAGAAAAATACCAAAAATTCGGCTTAAGATACATTTGATATTATGAATTAAAAAATGATTTCTATTTTACAAAATTCCAAACATATCAGTTACATTAACTATTTTAAAAATTAATTCTCGTCGTCAAAACAAATAGCATGTTTTTAAGAGATAATAACTATCAAAAGATTGACACTTCTTTATGTCTGGTTTAAATGTGAAATTACATCCAATGACCTAAATTGTATTAAATTGTAAAAATATATTATAAATATACTTTAAAACCACTCAAATTAATAATTTATTACTATTAATTATTTTTATCAAAAAAAAATTTTTTAATTAAAATTTAGCAATTTTCACTATTCATTAGAATATGAAATTTATCTGAAAAGTACCAAAATTTCACCCTAAGATAATTTCGATATTACGAATCCAAAAATGAAGTCCATTTTGAAAGAAAATTTTTATAAAATTTCAAAAAGTGGTTTTTACTATTCATAACGGCTAGTTTTAATAATATTTTAATTGCATATCATTGTTTAGTGAAACTCGGTATTGCATACTACACACACTATCGAAGAAGGTCACGATTGCGTGTAATGCAAGGCAAGTCAAGGATGTGTGTTGTGCAAGCTCTTATTGGTGTGCGGACAACACAATACATTAATGAAATTAAAAAAGAATATTTTTCATAAAATCTCAGGGTGTTACATTCTACCCCCCTTAAAAGGAATTTCGCCCGCGAAATTCGTTGGGGTTATAAATGGTTTAATACTCAAAAGTTTCTTTAATAGAAACCCACATCATAAAAATGAATACCAAAACCAATCATTAAAAACAATAGTATAAAATGTAATGGTTACCCAAATAAACTAATCACTGGGTTTCCACATTGGTGAAAATATGGATATGGAAGAGAAAAATCTAACCACCATGTTCTGATGGAGAGTGGTAGAGAACATGGCTATGGAAAAACCAGAAATCACAAAGCCATAAATTTTTGAGGATCTAAGGTACAATCTGATTCATCAGATATAAGAGCACTATGAAAACATTTTTTGGTTTTCAAGATCATTTCCATAAAGTTGATGAAATTGTAATTAGAAGAAATACTTTTGTGATTTTGGTATAGTGTCACTGTTTTCCATTCTTTGGACAATTTCCACTTCATCTCTTAAAGAAATGAAGTTGAATTTGCCATTCTTGATGTGTTAGAAGATCATGTGATAGAATGATGGGTCATTCCATCTATCTCAATCAAAAGGATAGAAATGTTATCAAAAAATACATAAGTCCGTCTATAGTGAGATTAATCATATATGGTTCCTAAAATGGACTTACACTTCATATATCATACTGCTTAATATAATAAAAATAGTTTCTACTAAACAGGGACTTCCTGTAGGCCAGTGGTAGGCGATAAAGGCCAGTCGCATTTCGGTTGTGGGTTCGATTCCCACAGCCTTGTCTGACGCGATGGGCTGTCGCCCGTCCCGCAGGTTGTCCTTTTTCTAAAGATATATTAATTAACATCCCATCAATAATATCGAAAAAAAAGTTCTATCCTTAAACAATACTATCTTATGTCCAACATAATCCATTTCAATCTTTAGGCTTATCTAAAATACCTTGGTCCTAGCTCATATTATAAATAAAACGATAACTTGAAATGTCATCAACAAAGCATGTGAATACCATCATTTATCCCTCATATATCTTGTTGGTCACATTCCAATCCTTTGAATACCTTAATCATGTATTCTCTTGAAAAATGAATACCCATTAAACCTTAGTAAAAACATGAATGTTATCAAAAGTTAACTCTTTTCACATACCAAAACCTCAAACCATGATATAACTATTTCTTTATATCAGTCATGAGCTCATGAATACTGTCAAACATTTCATTTTCTCCTTATCCCTTCATTATGCGCATATCATCTTTTTTCCAAAAATATCTCAATCACTTTCCATTGTTACTGGTACCATTAAATTATTAAAAACCACAATAGACTAATACATAAATATTCTAATATTCCACGATACTATATAAAACATTATTTTGGAATCCCATTACATAAACACATAATCATTCCACCACATCGTTTTCATATTCAACATCTCCAATAGTGATCGAATGTGACTTCCCTTTGTCCTTTTCCTTATGTGGTTGCTCATGTCAATCATCATTAACCCTTAGATTAGGGAATTTAATAGCATAATTCCCCATTTCCTTGCACTTGATGCATTGAAGTGTTGGTGCTGAGTTCTCTGCAGTCTATTGTTTATTCACATCATTAGAAACCCTTTTTCCATTACTTCGACACTCAGCTGCTCTATGACCTTCTTTTCCACACTTAAATCATTTTCTAGTCCCTTTAAGACAATCTCCACCAGGCTTCATTCCACACATTGAGCATAATTAAAAATTCATCATCTTTTCACCGTTATTCTGAGATTTCTCCTTGAACTCCATCTTTCGTTTCTTTTCAAAAACAATGAGATGGATAAGTAACACCAACTTCCATTTCTAACATGATAGCACAATGCACAATTTCTTCATAGCTACTGAAGTCTCTTATACCTAATTCCCTTCTAATATTTGTTTTTATGCCACTGAAGAATCGATCAACATTACATTCAGGTTGGATGATAAATCCAGATGCATACCTTGCAAGCCTTGTAAAATTTGTTTCATATATACCAACAGATTCATCATCCTTTTCCTTTAGTTCAAGAAACTCCTTCTCCATCTTTTTTCGAAGAATACAAGGGAAGTACTTATTGAAAAATAATTTCATTAAATCTTCTCATTCCATGGACTCAATTTCATCTCTTGGCCTCGTATTCTTGATAAGATTCCACCATTGATCAGCTTAACCTTCCAAAAGATATACTACTAAGATGACTTTATCATGTTCAGAACATTGAAGAACTGAAAATATCTTTTCAGTGGTACTGATCCATTGTCTAGCAATAAGTGGATCAGAAGACCCACTGAAAGAAGGTAGACATTGCCTCATGAAGGATTTAATAGAATATTGTTCCCTTCTCTACTCATTTGGATGTCCAGAATGATTCATAGCTTGTGTAAGTATAGAAATAATATTTTTCACTCCATCTCCCATATCCTTTGTTTGTTCAAGAGGACAATCATTGCATTGTCCATTTCATTGATCAACATGGTTCCTTTGGGTTCCATCCATCGTCTAAAACCCTAAAAGAATAGTGTGAGAGGCAAAAATCATGCTAGGGAAAAAAACATTATAAAGGGGGAGCACCTCCAATATCTAACATCTTAGGTTAAATTCTAATATCGTTAGCGCAATTCCAGAACTATAACCTATACTTATACTTAACCTTAGGTACATCCGAAGACATACCTTAGAAATATCTCTAGGGATCTAAATAAAGCTCTTGCATCCTAGTTTCCAAAGGTTGACTAGACCTTTCCTCTGATACCAACTGTAGAGACCCGAAGCTTAACTTACATGGACATTACATTAATTTTACAGAATACTTAGTACATAACAAAAACACAAACACACGAACCGTAATAGTTTAGTGTCTTTGGAAACATATAATATAATATTCTAATCATGGTGAAAGATATTCAACGTATCCCTTAAAGATCTTCCACTTTTTTTACCTAAATCATTTCTTGATATCCTGGGGAAAAAACATAAAATGGTGAGCTCAAATGCTCAGTAAGGGTAAACAAAAGAAATATCAATCACATCATATTCATAAGAACATAACATTATGGATATTTTAACCTTAAAAAGAGATCATAATATCATAACATGGGATAAATCATAGTAGTGAAATGTAATCCCAATAATCATAACATAAAACATGAAACATTGTGACATACAAACATAATCATAGATAATCATTTATTATTAGTCCTGACTCATTTCCAAGACTATCTTAGTGGACAAAGTCCATTTCTGAACCGAGTTCATTCCTCGTTTCAGTCCTGTTTCACTGAACCGGTTTAACTTACCATTTCAGCCATGTCTAACTCATGAGATATAAAATCTTTACCCAATGCATTAGAGGGAGATATAGGTCCCACCCATCTCATAATGATTCCATTCATATGTGTGCCACAAAAACATACATCCTACATCATTTCATAACCCATGTAATTAAAATGGGATTCTTAAACAACAAGAAATCATAAAACAATTCATATAAGAAAAAGGAATTTATAAAAATAATTCCATCACAACATAATCAAATCAATGTATTAATAGGGATAGAAATAGAACCATATATTATCATAGATGGAAAATAATTTTGATAAAACACTTGAACTCCGTTCTTGAAGAAAATATCCTTTCTACTTCAAAAACATTTTCCTTTCTTAACATGTCATACAATTTTAAACTAAAAAAAGTTTATTAAAATTAAACTAGAAAAATTTTAAAGGAATCTTCTTGGAAATAATTTTTTAAAAATCCATTCATTCTATATAAGTTAAAAAACATTCTTCTCTTAATTTTTTCGGAAAAGTCAAAAAGTACCTCGTACGAAAAACGAAAAAAGTTTCCTTTCATATACTTTACTATAAACACACCAAAGGGTAAAAATAGATTTAAACAATTTTAGGTGCATGGAAATAATAGTACATATTTAGGAAACATGGATTTTGATGATTAAATACACCCTATTAAATACCAATGTATAAACAATCTCGGATAAAAATGAGATTGTGATATTTCCCTTACCTTAGGTCCGATTTGCTTCGTAAGTGTCCGAACCTCCTGTATAATTATTTAAATAACGTCATTGACTTATTCTCGAATCATACTCATTTTTATTATAATATATATGGTTCACTTCTGACTTTATATTACCCGTTCTTTTGTAAATTCCATGTTAAAGAGCGTTTTGGGTAAAATCGTTTCATTTGTCGTTCGTGCTTTGACTTGTAATTATTCATATGATTAATTAGATAATGATTACTTAATTCCAGAATATAACACATGATTTATATATAATATATATTCAGAATATAAATATATATAATAAATCAGTAAATGGAATGAAATACACTGTTCATGGAAACGGTAGGTCGTACGTAAGCATGCACACTATTTTCGTTTCCTTATTTAGTTGAATCGAATTAAGTAGATGACATACATATATATACACATAAATAAAGTATCATTATTATGTCATATATTTCATGATTACTTATTGTATATTCTTTATAATCATTCATGAATGGTTAACGTGGAGAATGAATCTCATCGCGTCGTGGAGACGGTAGTCCGTACGTACGCACGAGTGATGATATCGTTCTCATGATCGTGGAATTGTATTGGAGTGTATGTATACTATTTAAGAATAAATATCAATTTAAAATAATTATATATAGTTATAATGTAAACCATTATAACCATCCAAGTAAGGTGGGGGTGGAAAATAGATTACACCAGGGCGTGGAGACGGTATTCCGTACGTACGCATACGCGGTTATTTCATTTTCCGTAGGATGTATAGATGGTGAAATAGGGTTATTTCATACTTATAATAACATATAAGTATATTAGTGATACTGATGTTATTACTTCATAATGAAAAAACCTAAGAAGAAGGAGTGGAAGAAGAAATAATGTTGAAAGTATCAGTAAAAGACATTACCTTTTCTTTGAAGTGCCTCTTTGAGAACTCCTTTTAGGGCACTAAAATTGGTCTTTGATGAAGACCAAGACCTCTAAGATGTTTCTAGGGATGTGGAGAAGATAATTTTTCATGTGATGGACGATCTTGAATACTCAAAGTGGTTTGAGGAGGAGAGGGAGGAGGTGCCCTTTTATAAGGGAGGAGAGGGGCACCTTTGGAAAACTAAAAATATTATTTATTATAAAGTCATATTCGGTTTTAAATAGATCCAAATTGATTTATTTAGAAGCTAAGGTGGGGATGGGTCGAACTAGACTCATCCAATAGAATTTAGACAAGTTTATGGTCCTATTTTAACCTTATCATTTATATTTAACATTAAGTTAGATAATTTCACTTTTACCGTGTCTTTTTGTGTTCTTACACTATAAGGTTAATAAACATACTGTAACAAGCCAAAAGAATCGCAAGTTGTTTATTATTAATATATATAACCTTATCTATGTCATTTTTCCGAACCTAATTTTTTTATGAATAAAATAACAATTAATAATATAATACTTGTTTTAAAAACTATTTCAAGTCAATTTTGACACTATCTAGAAATTGATTTTTGTGAAAATCATAAATGAATTATTAGTTACAAAACAGTTACATAAATAAATACTAACAAGACATATTAACCTATAAAATTTGTGGAATTTATAAAAAGCCTCAAATTACATTTATTTGGGTATTTATAACATCAATTATGTCAATATTTCATTAATAAGATAATTACAGTATCATCGTTGTGTCATAATTAAATTAAATTATATAATGTCTAAAAACTGCAAATAAATTACAATTATGTAGGAAATATTTTTGTATTTGTAATGAATATTTATAGTTGAATTTATCGTTTGTATAACCCTAAATTAAAAATTATATACTTATTAAACTTTGATTTTAACTATTTTAACCCATCTTTAAATAAATTAATAATAAATGTCTTAATCTAATCCATGTGGGCCTAAATGGACATATTTTATTTCTAAGGTTGTTCTTGGTTGAATTAAACATATCCAATAGAATTAGGACAAGTGTTAGGGTAATAATAATATCATTTTTACCCTTAATTACCCTAATTACTTTTAACCGTGGAAAAAAAATAAAGAGTTTCTATTCACAAAAAATTATTTTCATCTCATTAAACCATATTTTAGTCCTTGATATTAACCATGTCCATCGTATTTTCGAAATTCCACTCATAGGAGCAGTAAAATAAAGTTTTATGAAAATTCAGTTTTTTTAACTTCCACTTAGTGGTATCAGTATTTATCAAAAAATGAAAGTTTCCATAAAAATACCAAAAATTAGGCCTAAGCTATATTTGATATTATGAATTCAAAAATTATGTCTATTTTACCAAATTAAAAACATATCAGTTACATTAACTAATTTAAAAATTAATTCCCATCGTCGAAACAAATAGCGTGTTTTTAAGAGATAATAACTATCAAAAGATTGAAAGTTGTTTATGTTTTTTTTAATGTGAAATTACATCCAATGACCAACATTTTATTAAATTGTAAAAATATATTCTAAATATACTTTAAAACCACAAAAATTAATAATTTATCAATTTTAATTATTTCTATTAAAAAAATTGTATTTAATTAAACTTTAGTAATGTTCACTATTCATCAGAATATGAAAGTTATCCGAAAAGTACAAAAATTTCACCCTAAGATATCTTCGATATTCCGAATCCAAAAATGATGTCCATTTTGAAAGATTAAATTTATAAAATTAAAAAGTGGTTATTACTATTCATAACGGCTAGTTTTAATAATATTTTAATAGCATATCATTGTTTAGTGAAACTCGGTTTTGCGTACTACACACACTATCGAGGAAGGTAGTGATTGCGTGTTTTCCAAGTTAAGTCAATGATGAGTGTTCTGCAAGCTTCTTTTGGTGTAGCATACAACACAAGACCTTAATGAAATTAAAAATAATATTTTTCATAAAATCTCGGGGTGTTACAACCATGAACTCCACAAACGTAAAAATAGATGAATAGAACATCCAACTTTACGCCTCTCAGGGGAATCCAATAACATAATCGACAAAGTCCTGCAGAAGGGATCATAGTCTCATTAGTATGAAATGATTAGTACAAACCATTATAAAAGTGATAAATGGAATGAACATTGATGAAATATTTTATTTATATAGAGAATAAGAATCTCAATACATTTGAGAAGTGGAACATAGTGTGTAGTAGGGTCACACATCATGTTACAAGACTCTGGTTACTACCCTTGTACAAAGTCTTGTGTCAAAGTATTGTGTCATGTAGAAGATGGGTACACAGTGTGTATAAGGCTTATATGACATGTCTTCACATTTGGGGTCCTCCCACGCGCTCTGTCTGTGTTCCAATACATGTCATTAACCCATTTTCCTTTTCCCTTGTACTAGTACTGATGGTATTCCATGTAACTAGTCTAGGTTAATCCATGCGGCGTAGTACATGCCATTTAGGCAACTCGTTTACTCTACCCATGGTTTATCTAGTCCCCATGAACATGATGAGTTACCCAAGAGCAGTCACCAACAATGTGTCGGTTATACAAAACATGGGATAGTTTCACACTCCATGTGATCATTTCTTTTCCCCTGAATCCATATCCACCATAAGGTGTCCCCAAGAACATTGTAATCCTGGATTACACACCCCGTTGTTCACGATTTTCCAAAATTGATGGAGCTTCACCCATGCACTTCCAACATTTTTAGCCTTCAATACAATGATTAATCTACCGTGAAAAAAGATATTAATGGTAATTTAGGCATGTTATAATAAAAAAAAATGATTTCAAAATTTCAATTGGGTCCCAAAATCGATTGAATTTTTGTTTTTGGTTTTATACTGAAGAATTTCAAAGAACGCAAATTCAAGGATCCACTATCATCTGAATCACTATGTGTTTATCATTGCACATCCTTTGTGATTTTGTGGTCCCATATCAATGTTATCAAATTTTTTAACAAATAATCTTGTGTGAATTGAACGCTTCATCGAGATTTTTCGATTTGGGGACCAAGAGAAGAAGGCTCACGACGAACGAATAATGGTGGGTCGGGGAGCACAACAAAAAAGTAAAGGGACACACTTTGATCAATGTTCCTATAGATCATTATCATTATCTAATTGAGTGAAAATAGAATAAATAAAGAATCCAAATGACTAATCTCTTATCAAAGTGCCTAAAATATAATCACATTTAAAAAAATATGTGATATGTGAATCAGTATATTCGTCTAGTGATTCATGTTTATCATATAAAAAAATAATGGGGTGGAATGAAAATTTAAAACAAATTCCCTCACTCAAAATATTTGGATCAAGGTTGAAACCAACTATTTTCATCAACATTGGAAATATTTTTTAAAGAGGTTGACTGTCAATAATGAATCAATGCTTTGTCATTTTTTATCTAAGGGGATTATCTAGAGCTTTCTCTAAAATAAAACTCTGATATCTCGAGTTTTATATGGATAAACATATATTTCGATCAAAAATATATATTTAAAGATCCTCCCATATCTATATCAATGATTTTAAATAAAATAATTTTTCATAATTATTTTATTCATTTCGTCAACCATAATGACTATTCTAATAAATGGCTCATGGTGACTAATTTTAATTCATTCCTATTTTAAAAATTACATTCAAAGCTCAATGGTGTCCTATGACTTTTTATCTTGATTTCCATTTATAATTCATTGTTCTTATTCATGATAACCATGAACACATGATGTTTGATATATATAATATATTTTAAATATTTATTATGGGAACATCGGGCCCCAAAACCGTACTTTGTCTAAAAACCTAGTCTCAACTAAATCCCAAAAATATTTAAATATTATCCATATAAAATCATAGTCATTAAAAAAAATCTCATTATATTACCTCTCAATCAAATGTTCCCAAAAATCACACTTTTATAGTCTTTTTTTACTTCCATTTGGTGGTCCTATACCTAGGTTTTTTGGGATTTTTATCTTTGGTAAATTCCGCTAAAACCATTACCCTCTTCTATTTATTAGTTTTATATATTTTTAATTTCACAGATAGACCCTAATAATTATGTCAGTACATTTTATTCTGTTGATTGGTTTATATAAATTGCCTTTTCTCATGTAATTGTGGTATATGGTTCATCTTATCTTTTAGAGTTTCTATATTGAACCTATAAATTTATACATATATATTATAACTTTTTATGTGAACATTAATTATATTAAAA
This sequence comes from Viscum album, assembly GCA_963277665.1. Lineage (NCBI taxonomy): Eukaryota > Viridiplantae > Streptophyta > Magnoliopsida > Santalales > Viscaceae > Viscum > Viscum album. The sequence goes on from OY728157.1 coordinate 202,484,950, forward strand.
AAGACATTCTTTAGGGATATAATGTTATAATACATTTGGAATGCGAAGAACATAATTAACAATATCATAATTAAACTAAATCATCTCCCACTAGGATATGAATATCATGTATCCTTCCAAGAGATATAATAAATTACACATTTCTTTAATAACCTAGAAAATAAATACATAAGAAAAGGTGAGCCCAAATGCTCAGTATGGAAAAAAATGGGAGATACATAAACATAAAATTAGTAAAAGGGAAAGAGATAATCTATCTAACATTGGAAAACCTAAACATTCGTATAAAAAAATAATATTCATTCAAGGAACGAATATTTTTATCTCATATGACATGAATCATAACTAGATTAATGAGCCTGATCCATGAGAGTATATCATTTGAAAAAGACATGGAATTATGGAATAAATACTATAAGAAAAAAATATACTTAATAATCAATGATCAATTTCTAAGGCTATAAAACAATAATGGTATCACTACCCAATCTATCATAGTAGTCAATGTCTACACCATACACTATCACTATTAAAAAATTCATTTACTAATCTAGGTTAACTCCCCATTCATAACTTCTTTATCTAAATATAATTCATTATTTATCCAATGGAATTGAGATAGATTTATGTCCAACCAATAAGATAATTTTAATCATACAAATTTTTTCTATAATACTATAATAAGATCATTTTTCCAGAACCAATGAAATGAGATATGTATAAAAAAATTATTTTATATCATAACACGTGGAAAAGAAATATGTTATATTATTAATTTTCTAATTCATAATATATTTATGAATGGAAAAATATATCGGTTTAATTAAAATTTTAGTTCTATGACTAATTTAAAATGAATGTGTTTTTTAAAAATCATGTCATAATAATTATAAAAAATATTGATAAAGAATATGAATTATATCTCTGGATCACATACTCAGAAAAACATGAGTATCGTAATTGGATGCCATATTTTATAGAAAATTATTTCTAAAGATCACTCAGAATATATTCAATCTATATTAATATATAATATTTAAGACATAAAAAATTTATAGAATCCAATTATTTAAAAATAACATAGTAAATTTATATATGAAGACATAAAATTCATTTGATACATTTCTTGATGAAAATATCATTCTTACTTTGGGAAATATGTTTTTCAATACATAAAACATTTTGAAAATAATTTTATTTGAAATAATATTCCCAAAAATTAATATTTAAATGAAATATTGGTTATGGAGAACAAAATTTTCATTCATGTTTAACTTGTTATAAAAATAATTATTTATTTAATGTTATTAGTATATACCAAATGTGGCTTTTTTAGTAAATGAGATGAGGATTCAATAGAAAAAATTTGTTAAAATTTAAAAATTTTTAGAAACACCTATAATATATCATATATAGATTATTAAATATTTTTTAAAATTTTTTTAGAAAATTTTGATATATAAGGAAATTGATTTTTGAACGAAGATAGAAATAAAGATGATTTTCATAAAAACATTAGTTAGGTATCTTATGTACATAAAGAGATAAATTAAAAATAAAAATATTATACCTAATTAAATCTCCATATTATATTATAAATTATGGTATTATTGTGATTAATACCATATGATCTAATCCTTGGATATATATTTTTAAATAATCATGATTACTAATTAAATTGTAACATCAAACAGTTACCACATTACTATTTTTTAATAGTATTTCAAATTTAATAATAACCTAAAATTAGAAAATTGTAATGGGAAAAAAAGATTCATTATTTTTGAATTCAATCATTTAGTATATAAACCTCATATACTAATGTAACTGAATAACATTACTTATGTCCAAATAAATGAAATTTGAGGGAAAATTATGTTAATGCTTTCGTAATCTCTTGAATCGGTAACCACATTAATGAATAAAATATAAAAAACTTAAATAACATGAAAGGTATTATATTTACGATATATAATATTAGTGTATAATTATATCCACCATATAAATTAATTGATTGGTGATTATAAAATATGTATCCCATAAATAAAAGAGACTGGAGAAATACATAACCTTATGTATAGACTTCAATAAAAAAAATTAAAAACTTATATATAATAGATAAATGTTATTTATAAATAAATTTGAGGTCCATGACTATATATTTCATACCACATATGATATATTTATGGGATTTTAATACATGTTTCCTAAAAATTTCATGTTAAAATCGAGTTAATGAAAACAAATTCTTTAATAAATTCATGAAATTTACCAGTATGAAATAATTTTTACCATTATGAAATTATTTTTATGTCATAAATCATTAATAAATTCATGAAATTTACCTAAATAACATTCAATTTAATGATTTTGTTAAAATCTAGTCACATCGCGTCGTAAGGCGGTAGTCCTCTAAAAACATGAATGATGTTGTTATATCCCCCAATTAATGGAATGTAACATGGTATATGTTGAATATTTAGACTAAAGGTATATTTATATTAAAAATATAATATATATTAATTTAATATATACTTTTTAAACATCCATGTAAAAAAATAAAAATGACATCACATCGGTTCGTGAGCAGATAGTCCATCGTACGCACTAGTGTTGTTAATTTTTTCCAATGGTATATGAAGTTGGTATGTATATTTTTTATTATAATTATTGATGTATAATAATATATTAAATATCTTAAATTTAAATTTAATCCATCATTATATAAATTCATGATAGGTGGTGATGGAAAACAAATAACATCGGCTTTTGTGGTGGTAGTTCATTGTACACATAAATAAAATATATTATTTTTCAGTTTGATAGATGTAAAGGTGGATAAAAATGATTCAATTAACATAAAAATATAAATATATTATATATAATTGCTTAATTATATTATAATAATTTTATAATATTTTAATGAAATATAATAAGATGTAAAAAAGGTCTCGCTTAGAACTATACGTACTACACAAAAAACATATTTATGTCTTACGAAAATCCTTTCAAGATTGGATTTATTAACCCCCATGGTCCTCTAGGATTTTGTTATGTACAGAATATATCTAGATAGTTATTTTCAAAACAAATGGGTTTAGACGTGTGATGATGAGAGGACATTGAGTGGAATTTTTTTATTTGGCCAGATGAATCGCATGGAATTTTTGAAATAAGTATGGTTTCGTATGTTTTTCACCTAAAAGAAGGATAAAAAACAAAATTCTAAATCATTATAGTTTTTAAGGGTAACATATATCAATAAAATAGGCAATGGACTAGTTTTAGGTCAATTTATTGAATATATTATTAGTTTAACCCCTAGTAAACGTGTTTTGACATTAACTGTGAAAATTGATTTTTATCTTAGTTATGGTAAAAAATTAATTTAAACATTTTAGAGAATATAAATTAATATGAATTATAATTTTTAATCTATTTTTTCAAATAACATTTAATTTATTTTATAATTTAAATTTAAAAAAAATCCAATAGACTTGATAAAAAGTATCTTTTCAAAGAGATAAGCTACCTATGTTTTAATAGTTTTTAAATAATTAATCAATATTAAATTCATTAAAAATGACTATTTTTTATAAAAATATTATTGAAATAATATTATTTTTTAAAAAATATTAAAATAAATTATTAATTTTAAATTAAATGAATAAAAAGGATATTTTTATAAAAACTCTAATTTTTTGTTTTTTATTGAAAAGGTTATATGTATAAAAATTCTAAAAAAGTCAAACAATAAACAATTATACACATCTATTTTTAAAAAATATTGTTCAATTTTTTCAATTAAAATAACTAAAATTAGAAACAATTTATTTACAAATATATGTAAACAAATGGGAGAAAACAACTATTTATAAAAATATAGTTTTATGTGTATATTTTTATTTATTCCAATTTAATGCCTTGGAAATATATTAGTTGAAAGTTATAAATTTTATTGAATATATTAAATTACAATATAAAGAAATTCATTGTATAGTGTTTATTTTTTTATATTATTAATGTAAGATACATTGATGTGCATAAAATTTGATTTTAAAAATATTATATCCTTTATTTTAAAATTTAGATTATTTTCCCTTTATAACAATTTGTTAACTAAATAATTAATTTTATATTAATTTGTATACCATATATATTCATAATTTAGAAATTATTATTAATAAGATCCATTCCAATAACATGAATATGTTAATTATTTTATATAATAATATTTTAATAGCGTGTTTCATTTTTTTTAAACTCATTGTTTTTTAAACACATGTTTGCAGAAAAATTTTTATTTACTCGACAAAAATAGCATAAAATATCATGAAGTTACATTATAACCTTTTAAATAAATTATATACTCACTATCATTACTTTTTCTTAGAATTTATGGTGTTTAAAATTAGAAACCCCATTTTTTTGGAAGCCCAAGTAAAAAAAAGGTTAATAAAAATTCAACTTATATTGAAAGAAATAGATATGCGAAGGTAATAATGATTAAATAATAACAAGTTATCCCTGTAGAAATTTTTTTTGGGAAGTGAAAACATTGAAATGGTTGTTAAAATTAATTCCCAAATAATAATATAGAGTGATAGAGAACATGATTAAAAATTGTTGTGAACCAAAAAGAAAAAAATGTGTGATATTTTAAAAGTCCATTCATTCATTGTTATTGACTCTAAATGCATACATTTTTATTTGAGGATCACTTTAACAATGTTTATTAATTTTCATGTGAAGTTAATGTAACATTATTTCATTTTATTCTAAAATAACATTTCCATTACATCAATATACTTTTACTAATTTATACGGCTTCCCTTATTCTAAGTGATGATTTATTTCATGCATTAAGAGATAGATTATAATATTATCCCTATTATAATGATAATTCCAAACTTATATATCTAATTATTATTTAAAACATTATTTACCCATGTTACAAAATACACAAAAATCATCATATGATTAAATAATAGATTAATCACTAAAACATCAAATCGAATTTTAAAAAGTTTAATAAATTTTTAACCTTACAACCAATGAAAATTAAAAAAATAATTATGTTCAATAAATTTCATAAAATAAATATAACACCAATCCCCAGATTTTCATAACGTATCTATTAATTATCACAAACCAAATCTATTAATTAATTGGTAAAAAATGGAGTATTTCTAATAAATCCAAATAAATTGTAAACTATATAAATGATAAATTAAACAACCTTTTCATGAAGTAATTAATCAGTTATCAGGTCATCAATATAATCCAATATAATTTATTGAAAAAAATCATAAATTTACCATTAATAAGAAGAATATTATTTACTTTAGAAATATATTATGGGTAAAATTTAACAAATAAAGTGATTTCAGTAATATATCATATTATTTATAAATAAATTATACAGGAAATCAGTATTTATTAAAGAAAAATTAATGGAAAATAAATATTTAACAATCCTTATATATTTCTAGATTCTTGTAATTCATCAATTACATTACATAAACACTTATATCATTCCAATTAATTATTAAACTATTAAATATGACTCATTATCTTAGTCCGTAATAAATTAATTTTTTTATATGTCATTTATACTCTAGTTGTCTTCAATTAAATAATATTTACTTATGAAACTGTTGATGTCCTCCCCTTTATCATCCTCCCTAGTAAATTAATTTTCATAATTTACATGAATTCCTCATTAAACACATCCATACATTGAATGTACTATACGGATACCAATATTAAAATACAATTCATTAACTAAACTGTTCAATTTTCCCATCATTTACATTCTCATCCCAAATGTTATCTATATAATAAACACGTCCTCATTCATTTATGTTATTACCATGTTATCATTCTACCACATTCTCAGTATATGGAAAATTGACCACTCTCTTTTTTGTGGTGTACACCTCCAAATCACACAATAAATTCTATCCATCTCTAAATTACATAGTATATGTGTTAGATATGGTGAAATTTGATTAACATATATAGTAAAAAAATATATAGGATTAATAACAATAACTAATACACATGTAATTATATGATTTTGTTTCTCAACAACATTACATTTAATGTAAAACTAGTTCTTTATAGTACCCAAAGTTTATTGAAACAAAAATGAATAGTGTAAGGTAAAACAATAAAATTTGGAAACAACAAAATCATAATATTCACTTATAATATGTCGAAATCAATGACATATTCCTTTTAATATTTGAAGGAATAATCATAATATAGGTCATTCATGTATATTATTATAATATTTCATAATGGTTCCTAATGTGTTTATTAATTTCCAAAGAATGACCCCTAGATTATCAACACATATATTATGTAAATTCTAGGGACCGGAAATTCCTTATTTAGTTAAAATAATTAATCATTAAATATCTAGAATTGATATTAATACATGTTAATAAATATTTCACCCATCCAAAACATAAAAAATTGAAGGGAGATATAGGGTACATTAAATATACAATTATATTTTAGTATTATAGATTTTTATAATTAGGAAAAACTCAATATAATTTTGACAAATAAGAAAATTTCATTATAAACATCAAACTCACCTCTGACAATACTAATCTTTTCACATTCCATATCATGTATTAAAAATTTCACATACAAATTATCAAATATATTGGATTTATTAACAAAAACCTTTTATTATAATTCGTTATCACCATGGGAAAAGGTAAAATAAAAAAAGTGAACTAAAATTTATAGTAAGGGTGTGTGTGCTAGAAATCAATCAATGAAAATATAAAAGAATAATATATTAATATTGATATAATATAATGAAAAAGGCACAAGATGTTCAAATTAAATTCAATAAATATCATTAACAAAATTTATTACTTAGAACATTAGCTTTTATGAAATTTATAGTGAACCAATTCATTATTCCATGATTATTACCTCATTTATGTTATTGAAGCTTAATATTTATAAATTTAGGGATCTAATGTTATTAAATTTTAGGAAAATTAACATAATAAATATCTTAAAAATAACAAAACATATAAATTTATTAAAATAATAATTCTTTTCCCATCTAAAATCTCACATTATCCATTGTTCATGTAGTCGCCTGGGGATATATATCAACAAAAAGGTGGAGAAATAATTCTAATAAGAGGATCAATAATGGACCTATATCAATATAAAATGGGATATATTAACAATTATAATCACATCAAAATTATAGGATCATAATCATAATCATGGGGGAAAATATTTTTTTATGAAATATAGTGTGAAAATGCCTAAAAATTAAATATTTTCTATTAGTTTTCAGATAAAAAACTTAGTTGTGAACAAATCTAGAATCATTTTATTGCATAACGTGTGTTTATAATCATAACATCGTCATTCTATACAAGCAAAAAACATGTTTATTAATAATACACATTATATCATGACATACCTCACATTACCCAAAGAATATGATGGATATTTATTATTGATTCAACCCATTATATAATAATATTCACCTAATAAAACTGGTTATATAGAATGTATCAAAATCATAGTCATCAAATACCCCACAAAATAGAATGGATTTAATTAGTATTTCATAAAGCATCGTTTTATGAATAAACATGTCTATCGCAAATGAAATTGGGGATTATAATTATCATAAAAATAATCACTAATGAGAGAATAAGAAAAAACTCATGAAGAGTAAAATATTTGTTTTTAAAGGAAAAATAATTTTGGAAACTAATATTATTAGTATTAAAAATCACGGTGAAAAAGTGTTCATACCCCAAAATAAAATATAAAAATAAATAAATGATATTTAAGGAAAATTATAGGAATATGAATATTGATTATTTCATGAATGATATATAACCAAAAGAAAATGTTTTGGTTTGAGAATCTTCTTTACCATTATTGCCATATTATTTCATCACATTTATGCATCCTGTATAATAAAAATAGATTTGTTAAAACAATTATATAGAAAGAAATTATTTTAGTTTTTTCCACTATTTAAAAAATATAATCATTTGATTATATTTCATAATTTCATTGATTAATGTGATTCCATTTTGATATCATGTTTACCTTAAAATTTTCTACTTTTTTCAAAGATTAATCAAATTTTCTAGTTTAATTTTTATTTTACTTTGATTCATTCCAAAATCATACACTAAATATATATATATATATATATATATATATATTAAATAATAAAAATAGTGCTGGTGATATGAAAATGATTAGAAATGTCCATGATAGTAGCTTACAACCCAACAATGGGAAATTGTTGAAAGATATGGAAGGGGGTGTTTAAAGTTGATATATAACATACATATGATACTTAAAATTGGTTAAAATAATTATTTAAATTTTCAAATAATAAATATTATATTTTATATGATTTGTTTTGAAAAAATTAGGTTAAAAATAAATATAATAAGAAAATGAGAGTGTAGTTGATAGATTCTTACTCATTTCATTGTGTATTTCATCTTGTCCAACAATGATACCATAATATTTAGATTCGGTTTACTCTATAATGTCCCTAGGTATTATATGGTGCTTATGAGATTTAATTTTGGAGATGGTTTCTTTTTTTAAGAGTGGTATTTTTGGTTTTCCTATGTGAAAGAGAGGAGTTACATATACTTGAAGAGAAGGGTATTTTTAAAATAAAATCTTAATACTACAATATATGAAATGTTAAAATAGTAATAGTGAAATTATTACACTATAAATATCATATAATTCTAATATAACAGTTTATAATAATTTAAAAAAAATAAAATTTTAATCCATTAGTTTATTAAAATGGAATATAGAAATAAATTATAAATTATTATTTTTAGGGTAAATTTTTTAAATTATTATTTAAAAAATGAATTTTATGTTTGGAATTTTTATTTATTTTATTTCAATGTCCCATTGATAAAATTAAATATAATTTTTAAAAAACACCATATTCTAGAAATTATTATTTAATTATTACATAATGAATGTTTGAATTTAAGATATATTAGTTACAATAAAAACTATATTTTTACTATTTATATCAAAATTGATGTATTTTAAATATTTACCATAAAATAATATATATAAGAATTTATTGTGATAAATTAAAAGAACAATGAATTTTTAAATTTATATTTATAACATATACAGTATGACTTTTTTTATATTTATTAAATATAACAAATTATTGTTTTTATAAAATGTGGAAATATTTTATTTGGATTTTCCTGTCAATATTTTTTTCTGAATTGATATATTTATTTTTAATTATAATATAGTGATAAATATTATTTATATCAAAATATTTTACATTCAGGTAAAATTAAATTTTCGACAGTCTGAATATTATTCCAAATGATTAGGTTACTTTTCACAATGGTCACATTAATTTTAAGATTTTAATATTACAATTACAACATCGATATTACCACAAATATACACCGCCTAATTATTTCACAAAATATTCTCAAAAAATCTGTCAAGGTTCAATATTCCCATTATTAATAATGTTTCTCAGTTTACTAATATATATTTTTCAATATTATTGTTAATGGGAGTGATATTTCTAAAAGAAATGGGAGATCCATGTTTTCCAAATATAGATTATTTATTTTATATGTATTATCACTTATAAATAATTGGAATTTTAATTAGTTTATACAGTAACTAATTTAATTATTATCATTAGTTTTATAATACCTATTGTTTCTCTATATGACATATGTGTATAATATTGTAAAATAAAATATAGTACACATTCATTTCAGTAAAAACATATCACTAATAAGCATTCAGCTATTAGTTTTTAGATATTTATAAATTTCTACACTGAAAATTCAAATAATTTTCTATCTTGACAATAGGTAGGGGTACAACTATTTTATTATTTCTTGCTGGTCCCATGTTTCATCTTTATACTTACAGTTTCCCAAGAATACTTTGAGGTTGTGTGTTTTATTTTTTGAATAGAACATTGTCTATTAAGTCTAAACTATTCAAATATTATTTCATATATGAACGTTCACTCTTTAATTTTATGACATGTATATTTGGAACACATGAGGGATCTTATATTTACTCTCTCTAGAAATAAATGTGTAAAAAATCATTAGCATTTGAAAAAGTTTGAAGAAATGGATGATGATAGGCCACTGAACCTATGTGATCAAAGATATCAAAGGATCCAATCTATCCAGCACTAATCATTTACATCCTTGTTAACATCATGAATCTATTCAATTGTTATATTTAAAGTGAATATTTATCCCCAACTATAAATACCAAATTCATTTTGTGCTTACCAACATTATACTTCTTCCATCTCTCTATATGGTTTATAGGATTCTAGATTTCTTGAACTATTTCAGTAATCTATTACAAAAGCCCAGTTCCATGTATTTTTTCATTTTATCCTTCATCTTAATAAGTTGGATTTTTAATATCACTTCCAATATAGCGATTAAATTAACCATTTTAATAATTGAGTATAATTTAGGTTTGTAAGGGATCCCATCTAATTGGATATTTTGATTCCATCAATATTAGAATTACATTGGAAAATATCTCAACTTGCCTTTGTTTGTCTTAATGTTCCTTTCAGACTATCCATCCTTTTGTGGGTGATAGTTCAGTCTAAAATTGAATTCAGTAATCAAATCATATTAAATAATCATCCAAATTTTTGTTTTAAACCAAGGATAGAAATTATATATGATTAAAAGTGCAACCACATGTAACCAAACCACTTCCCTCACATATATCATGGAATTTTTTTCATGTGACAAATATTCATAAGTATCAATAATGATATCAGAAATTGTATGTTGATCCACCACAACCCATATCAAATTGTTTCTAATATATTTTATTGGTAGACCAATCATGATGTCCATGGTGATTCTCTTCCATTTCCACATGGGTAAAAACACTTTTTAAAACCCCCTGATCATCATTATTGTTTATTTATCTTTCATACATGAAATGAAACATAATATATACTAACAAATATTTTTACTCATGTTTACCCACAATATGTACCCTCATAGATCACAGTACATCATTGTACTTCCATGATGAATAAATAAAGGTGAAATATGTGAATTGTCTAATATCTTTTTCCTTATATCGTTTGTTCATAAAACATAAATCCTAGATCTAAATCGAATTAAACCATCATGATCAATGTCGATCACATGTGTCTTCCCTTAAATTATTACTTCCACCATTGTTTTTATCACCATATCATCTCTATATGACTCCCTAATCTTCGTTTGGATAGGTGGCTGGGAAATATTTTTGGAATTGTTGGATGTTTTTCATGGTGTTATGATTTAATGAGATATCATCAATTTATCCAAGAAGATAAGGTCTTAATAAATAATTATCGTTAATAAACTAGTTGGTTATACCATGCTAATATAATACTCATCCATACTCTATTTTACTAGATTGGATGGAATATATAAATAGTAGTTTTTATTAGATCTAATGATCTTATTAAATGTAAATTGAGATCCTATTATGTTAAGATATACATTAGAGTCTTTTGATTGGTATACATTCCACTGTTCTAAATATAATGTTACATCCCCCATATCAATATAGTAATGATAATGGTTTCTAACTCCATATCATGCACTGGGTTGTCTTCCACATTGATATTTAAATCTCATGAGTCATACACTATCACATTCCCATTCTAGAAGAATACACAATCCAATCCATTCTGTGAAGAATCATTATATTTCAAAAATAATATATACGTGTTTGTAGTATGATTATAGTTGCAAATATTACCCCATTTTTGACCTCCATAATTATTTCCTCAAATTTTTATATCAAGAAATACACTAATCAATTCCATGTCAACACATTTAGAATTCTATAAGAGCAATGCGACTTTCTCAGAAAAAATGTTAGAATAACCATTCAACACTAATATAACTATGGATCTCCATGACACATGTGAATTTCTATATATTCATTAAATGATTTTTTCATTGAAACATCCAAAAAAATACCTTCTATTGTCATCATGATCCACATGAATGTTACATTGTGCATCCCAAAGGCTCAATTGATTAAATTATTGTAACTTTTTTCCATCTGTAATTTCTCAATCACAATCACTAAATGCTCTTCATGATCCAAAATCAACAAGAACTAATTACTAATTTCATCGATAAACACAAAAAAATTAAATAAAGGTACTATTTAATGACTTTATAACTCAAATACATAATGATTTTTGTGGAATTATTATGATTGAAAGGAATTACTATGAACATATATTTCCTGTACATTTTACAGACATAAATATCATTGATATATTTCATGTTAACCATTAGCTAATGATTTCCCTAATAATGATTCACCTTTGAGAATTTCAAAGCACCTCATAATAGATCAAAAAACAACCTAAATCCTTCCAAGGAGATACTTTTCATTATGGTGTTCTTAATAATATGCTTGTAATTGATACAAAATCACATTGGACTATTCATCTTCATTAAAAAGAAAACTGGCATGCCCAAAGGATAAACACATGAGAGTATGAATCCATTTTATATATTATATTATATATATATATATATTTAAATAATTGATTTTTATTTGGTCCATATAATATAGGAATTTTTAGATAAGTGTGTCTCTTGGTATATGTTCAATTTATAAATCTATATAGCGATATAGGGGTGGTCTTGGTAATTCTTTTGCAAATACATCAATATATTTCTTCAAAATGTAAATTTCTACATGGTTGATTTCTTCCATTGAAGAAACCATTTTAGGGATGTATGTGTCTTCATATGTTATCAATATCCACATCTTTGAGGGATTTTAAGAAGAATATGCCAGATATTCCTTGAATTTAAAGGGGATCATATGAATGATTGGAATACAAAAACTGATTACAATTTCATGATTATTGAAGTTTACAATATATAATAACTTACAATAAATGCCAATTTCATCATCAAATTCCACAAAGGGAAAGATTATGAGATTCTCTAGAAGAAACCTCTTGTATACTCCAATAGGAGAAGTTTCCAAAACTTGGGTTAAAATGATCACACAATGAGGTGTTTTTATAATACTATCAATTTAATTTTATCAGGGATTAATGAAAATATTTATTGAAAAATCCAGTAAATAAAATAAGTAATATAAATAAAATCAAATTAAACATTTTCTAGTCATCGGTAAATAGGAATTATACCTTTTATGATGTCATTTAAATGGTTTATTTCAGTAATAGTTATTATTTAAGAATTTACATTCTCTTTTCGATTTTGTGGTTTAGGATAATTATTAAACTCAAGGACATATGGTTTTCTGAACTATATTTCCTTCTTAACTTGATCCTTATAGATGAATAGATGAACCATAGTTATTTCATTAGGAGTTCCCCTCCTTTTCTCCATCATGTTGGTAACATCATCCTATCACCACAATAATCATGATATTGGTTGCCTTATATCCCATAATTAAATAATTAATTATCTATTTGTTGTAATTCCCTGGATTCTTCAATTAAAATTACTTACAGGTGGCTGGTACATATTCATTCCTTTTTTTTGTTTGAATAACCCCCCATGAAACCCCACTCTTCTATTAGCATCACTAAATACATTGGGTTGTTATCCAAAGTATATCTCTAAATTGATAGAACATCATATATCTTCATTATAACTCCCAATGTAACTGATTGATAAATCCTTCCAAAGGTTTGGATTCAAGACACTAACGACTCTATCTATTTTAGAAAAAAAATTCAAAATAAAACCTAAGGAATCTTATAATCCTTTTGAAGTGCCAAGGTCATGGTAAATCACAGAGGGGAGGGGGGGTGAATAAGTGATCCGATTGAAACTTTTTACGAAATGATTCTTTTTATTTAAAATTCTATGGCTGGTTAATGCCTCGATCCACTCTTCTTGTTTCTCTCATTCATACCACGAATGATGTTGTAAATGTAATGACACTGAACACATGTATTTATAATGTTCAGTTCAAATACCAACTCCATGGTGTGTTGGTTATTCTCTTTAATTCAAATTCTCCACTATAATTTTGTTAGTAATTAAAATGGTCATTATTGAATCCCATTGTGTCTCTCCTGAGTCCCACATGATGATCTTTATACGACTTCCCACAGTGTTTCCAGAGTCCCACTGGCCTTCCTCAGAGTATCACTGATGTCTTCTTCAAAGTTAATCTCACATGGGTCTTCTAGCTCTCTAGTCACAGGAGCATCTTCATTCCATAGATCATTCTTGATTCACTATAGATGATCTTATGATCTTCCCACAGAAGCTTGTTGAATCACACAAGATTTTATATCTCTTTAGTAATATTCAACAGCCATTGGTAACATCTATTGACCTTTCTCAACAATTCTGATCACTTCCATTGATTAGTCCTTAGCTCAACAATTCTCAGGATATTATTTCTTCAACTGATGAGGACCTGGACTCACTATGATGCGTGCCAATGGTGCACACATCATCTTCAAGAATATTTTTATGCAACAGTGATCATGCACAATATCAGTAATATATTCCTTCTAGGAATCTCAATTAGTAAAAAATTAGATAAAATATTTCTTTAACTCAGTATGGATACAGTCTCAATGTTAATTCACTTCATGAATGGATTGCATGGGATCCAATACCACTTGTATTTGAATATCTCACTTTATTCTTACTTAGTGAAATAGATGAATGAACTACACATTCCACATGATTTCTTGGAAAGAATAACAAACACTTATGTGATTATTCACACAATTATGATCATCTCCCTTGGTATTATCTGAATTTATTATGCTTCATGCATAATTTTCATATAATTTCTTCATTCTGTTCACACATGTGCACTAACTATCTAGATTCATCATTTATGTGTCTATACGTGTGCATGTGCATGTATGAATTACATCCCAACCCTTTTCTTCTTTGTGTGAAAAATTATAATGATAAAACACATTGAGCATACACACACAATATCCTATCTTTTTACTTTTCTCTTTATCTTCTTTTGGGTCATAGGACACACACACTTGTTCTTGTTAATTAGGGTTCAAATGTTGTTTTTTATTTTTATTCATTCCTCCTTCTTCACATGTGCACAAACACATTGTTCTTATGGTACCCTGAATGCACCCTCCTTCTTCATTGTGTAAAGCACACACATAACCTGGATGGGTGTAATCCACCCTTTTTCATGTTCAGGTATCTCAAATCATGCATATGCATGAATGTGAATCATGTATGCATTCTCCTTCACCTTTTTGTTAACTAATCCAAATGAATGTGGAATGTGTGTGGGTTATTATTCTTCTCCCAAGGTAGTGTATGTGTACACTATCCTTTTCCTGTTCTCATGAAATGGGTGAGTGTGTGTATTCCCTTCATGAAAAAATTTGTTTTGAGGTCCTTCTCTTCATGATTTGAAAATATTTTGTGGCTCCCCTTCGTGAACCAAGGGGTTCTCTCTTCTCTTTCACACAATGGATGCACGAGAATCCATCCTAAAAGAGATGTGTAGAAATATATTCTTCCCACATAAAAGATGTGAAAATGTATTGTTCTTTTCATGAACTACAGGGGTTCATGGTAGTTCTGTTTTATTGGAGAAGTAGTAGAACTTTTCCTAAATAATTTAAGCAACATGCTTAGGATCGGGGGTCCCCTATTTATAAGAGATATAACTGCCTCTATTCTTCTTCAAAACCCAGATAGATATGATTCAAATATTTTTATGATTAAGTATTTATCCCCAGTTTTAATACTTCTAGAACAGTGAAACTATTTTCTACATACCGTGTGATCTTCCTTCATGACTCATTCTTATTATTCTCAGTGAACAGATCATGTGCATGTTATATAGATCACATGAAATTTATTTTCACAAAGGTGTGAGCATTCCAACAAATCCTCACAACTCTATTTTCATTGAACACTATCTAATTCTTCATCTTGAAGCCATCATGAAACATTTAATGAATTCATGTATTCTGTTATTCAAAAAAATAATCATGTAAAAAATTTGATCTCAAATGATGGTCAGGAGTTCGATCAAGGGGGATCGACATCATCTCTGGATCGCAGATGGTGATAGAGATTCGCGGTATGTTCAGAGGTGGAAGATAACCTCGGGGTACCTCCTTGACCATTGGACCAATCACAAATAGTGAATATTATACCGTAATATGCAGGATGGAGCGTGCGACTCTTATTAGATATGGGATCTGATAAACGGTGCAGATCGCATATATATTTTTAAAATTCCTTCCATAACAAAATCAGACGTGTTTTTCTTGCTCATTAAATATTAATCCGTGTATGCTTTAGCTCATATTACTACTCCTCCATCAACGGTATCGCCCCGTACCTTGTTCTCCCTATGGGCGTGCTCTTAATGCCCACTTTGTTCCTCATGCACACACCTAGATACCACTATAAATGCTTACATGCATGAGATCATCATCGTGTGTGCTCCTGTATGATTATACCTGGCCCAGATGTGCACTTCATGCGGGCTGGCTTCGACGCCTTCCCCTTGGGCACAGTTGACCCTTGCGTCGCGCATATGCCTTGGCTGAGGGCTTCATCTAGAAATCCTTATTGGGCCTAATTGTTTGGGTAAAGGCATATAAAAAGTAGTTACTATAAAGACCAAGTATGATTTCTTCCTTGAAATTACAAACCATCCTTCTTCATTCAAATCCCATGCATGCCTACTTTCTTCTTCTATAACTTCAAGCATTATCCCTACCATTTTTTATGATCATAAATTCCAAATAATCTTTAATATTTTGTTTGCATCCAATCATGGATGATGAAATAATATGTTGTTTATTACACATGAATTAATGAATAATTCATGGATTCTCTCTATTGTGAGGGATGTGTTCTCCATTAACACATTTCGTGGACTTTGATAACTAGCTCAAAAACTCATCTTATTTTATTCACAACCATCATCCTATTAGGTGTAATTAGATGTATTTTCTTTCTCCTCATGAAATTTTGTTTTTCTTGGTCTTCTTCATGTGTTGTAACAATGTTTCAACTTCATACAAGTCAGAGAATTTAATACCAGTTCTACAATCATCATAATTGTATCCTCTTAATGTATTGATCAAGTGTGGCATTAAATTTATTCAATCAACAATAGTTCTCCAAGTCATCAGAAACAAATTCATCAATACCTTTATTTCTCATATTGACTTCTCGTTGACAACAAATTTAACTCTGATTCACTTCAAAATTATTGAAAACAAATGAAACTATTATGCACATCAATCTCCACCTTTGTATTTAAACGTCAATATCACCTATTCACACTTTGTATGGGTCAATATTTGTTCTAATATATTATCACCCTTATTGTAAACCAAATGAAAAGGTGTAGTGGGGGTCTGTTTTGAACATGTTCTCCTTTTTTTGAATATCATCTTCTTGAATATTTCTAAGAGAGGGATGATGTCACATTATTCACATCGAAATGTGCCCTTAGTAAATCAACTTTATGTCTACATTGGCTAACCTAGTATAGAAAAAATGAGATATATTAAAAATGTGTTTAATGTTTTCCATAAACAACCATACATGTGAAATCATGCTCAGAATATATCAACTCAAATTCCAGGCGTTGGAAAAAATTAGATTTATCAAAGAGAGGAAGAATCCTGCACATACCTAATAAAAAATATTAAAAAGTTCAAGTGAAAAGATAACAATCCCCCTATCATCCGATATTTTCATCAATCATGAAATCCCCCTTAATACATATGATAAATATATTAAGACCAATATATGAAATTTTGATTAAAATATCATAATATCAGCTTCTTGAGATGAGATGAATTTCATGATTTTTCATGACATAATCATTGATATCATATCCTTTATATTTTCTCTCCCTCAATGGTTTCACTCCATTTGAATTAACATGGTGGATAATATCATCAGATAATATTAAAGATATTAATGTTGATAATAATCTATTGTAGATCACTTAATATATTTATCAAATCATGACAAATGAGATCAACTTATAGTACTACACTTTTCTCATTCAACTATAATTTTATAAATGACCTTCATCTACAATTCACAACAATGTATGAACACATTTATAACAAAAGTATAAGGGAATAAAATGGAAAACATGTATTCTTCTTAATAGAATCACTGGGGATGAGAATTTTCTATCAACCTAAGAACTCCATTCCATGCTGCTCTAAAGTGTCTGGTATACATCATGATAATGTATCCTCTCCATTTGGATTTTTTATTTTCCATTGTGTGCATGTATTACTTATATCTATTCACATTCAACTTGTGTGGATTTCTTTCTTCACTTATGTCATTAGTGATGTATCTTCAGTGAATTTTGCTCAATTTTCACCATTAGTCATGGTAAAATAGTTATACATTTGTTTTTCTTGATTTCAAAGATTCTTGTACCATCCATACAGTTGTTTTGAGGCACTTTGGATATCTTTTGTTGACAACCTCTCATGATATTCAAATTCTCCTTCATGTGGAATACCATGTTTTCCCTTTTCCTTAGCATTAGCTGGTATTTGATCATTATCTCTTTGCAGTTCTCTATCAATTTTCAAATGATTAAGCTAGATAAATAAACACTACTTAATATTTTTTTATTTGTATATCCCACATATTATCTTCATTTTATTGAAGTACCATTTCTCAGGAAACATATTGGGATTATCTTTATGAATTTCTCTTTTCAATTCCATTTTATTCTGTATTGATTCTCCTTTTATTTTCTACTTGATTCCATTCATTTGCATGGATTGTTGTAGTGATACATGGTATAAATTTTCCTTCCATAGAATAAAATTATTTTATAGGATGATATGACATTCTTGGAGCCCAACTAGAACATCTTCGTGGGAATAATTTCTTTCACAAGATTGTTGTATTCATTGTAATGCATATTTCCAATGGATGAATTTTCAACTAATTCTCCTTTTTTCATTATATAGTTGTGGTCTATGATTATTATAAAAATATGGTTGAATCATGGAAGGAATAAAAGAGCACTGATCCAAACTATGAATACTTTTGTTGCAATTATCACATAAGTCTTCATGATAATCCAATATATTCTTGATAGATAGATACTTCTTCATCAGAGATTTCTACCTTTTCATTATAGGTGTCTTTATTTCGTCACATCTACATTCCCTAAAATTAGGCCGTCCATAATTTTCATATTCTTACTTATTATACAAGAAATTATTGGCCTGATTCCAAAACATGCAACAATACCAACAATTTACAACAAATCTATTTATATTACAGGTAACATCAGTCTAACTAGATTTTCTGCATTGTTGTTTATATAATTCTCTTTATTAATTTGGAGAATACATTATAGAGTTGTTATTTTTTATTATCCCGTCAATGATACTTGATGTTTTTAGGGATTTTTTGACATTGTAAACAATCAATATCTTCATTGATTTTGGCATTGAACATGTACAAGCCGATGAAAATGCTTCAGTAGAAATAAAAATAACTAGGTTGTGGGATAAATTATTCATGGAGGATGTTGTCATTGTATTAGAGCATGATTTGATATTCCTCTTTGAATCATATTCCTCAATGAAAACATGAGTGGAAACATATCTTCTTTCAGTAGTTTGGGAAGTTACATCATGGAGTGATTGTTGATTCCTCAATTTCACCTTCATCTCCAAACACATAATGTTGAGGGGGTTCTTGTCATCCTCAACTAATAATAGTTTTCATTCCTAATTCAACTATAGATTTATCATTTGTTTTTCATGAATATTTTTTTTTATTTTTTCATAGATATGTCAAGCTCATTTATCATATTTGATTCTTCATCCAGATGAGATGCTTTGACAACCATTGAAATATTGGGAAATTTTTCAAATGTATGTAAAGAATCTATAAACACATTCTCAAAGAAATCCCCATCACAAATACATCCTATCAATTCTTTAGTAACATGACCATGTATTTCATTTCAAAGAGATATTGTTTCTTCCTTTTCCTTTACTATTTTAATGAGTGTGTTGGATATTCCATCCCTTTTAGCCAATTCTTATTCTATGTCATTATCTTCTTATTACAACATTATGTTTTCATCCGGAAGAGAATTATTTATTGAAAAAATATGTCTTGCCACTTCTCAAGGGAATTGCACAAGATTTCCTTTGAGTACAGATTGAAGATAACAATGTGATCGATCATCAACACAGCTTGAATATGTTTCATTAGAAGACACATAATAATAAAAGTAATTATCAAATGTTGTACCTTTAAGATTAAATTAAATATAATCTATCTCCCCATTACCAATAAACTTTTTATTCTTCATATATTCTATTTTCATCTTTTTTTCTCTTCTAAGACATGGAAAATATATCCATTTGAGGGTGTTCACTCTTTTACCCAAATCTAAACTCCATAGATACTCCCTTGGATCATTTATAGGGAACTTTCCTATGATACCAATTGATGTGGCATGGTATGTGTGAATAACTATGATGGGGAGGTGTGAATTATTGATGTTTTTGAATTCTATACTAATTTCATCTTTTAAATTAATCCTCTGTAGCTGGTTAAAGTCTCGATACACTCTTCTAGTGTCTCATAACCTTACTTGGAATTATTTTGAAAATGTAAAAGGATAGATAAAAATGATTTACAAGGTTTGGTTTGGAGAGGTACACTTTTCTATGTCAGTTATTCTCCCCAACACATATTTTGCACTATAATTTTGATAGTAATTACATCGGTCGATACAGATTCCCACTATATCTCTCCTGATTCCCAATGGCCTACTTTAGAGTCTCACTGATGTCTTTTTCTCCTCTCTAAATCTCATATTGGTCTTTTAGATCTTAATTCAAAGGGGAGGCTTCTCTCTTTGTGTTATTTTCAGATTTATTATAGATGATCTTCTAATCATCCCACACAGGCTGGCAAAATCACACTTTCATTTGTATTTCATTTAGAATCTTTAACATATATTGGTAAGGTATGTTGGGCTTGATCAATAATTCTAATCACATCCTTTGATAAGTCCTTACCTAAAAAATGCTACATAAATACTTTCTTCTTCTAAAAAAAGGCATGACCTCAATAAGATGTGTGCCAATGTTTCAAACATCATTTTTAAGAATATAATTATGCAGGAGTGATCATTCAAAATATTAGTACTGTCTGCCATATTGGATTCTCAATTTCTGAACACTCGGTTAAAAGGACTTCTTCAACTCTATATGGATTCTCTCTCAATGTTAATTTACATCATGCATGTATAGCATGGGATCCAATACCTCTTGTATTTGGATATAT
Organism: Viscum album; assembly: GCA_963277665.1. NCBI lineage: Eukaryota > Viridiplantae > Streptophyta > Magnoliopsida > Santalales > Viscaceae > Viscum > Viscum album. The sequence goes on from OY728157.1 coordinate 202,506,351, forward strand.
CAATTTCTTCTTTTGTGGTACAATAGTTGAATGACCTAAACCAACTACATGTTTTCATGGAATATGTCTCATACAATTATGTGATTTTTCAAACAATGAGGATCAGCTCACTGGGTATCAGCTGAATTGTTTATCCTTTAGGCATGAGTTTATTGGAATTTCATCTTCCTGTTCACACATTCTCACTAACAATATTGACACTTCTTTTAATTTTCTTCACATGTGCGTGTGCATGAAGTTTTTCATGCATGGAAAATCATTTTCCTGATTGTGTGAAAACCTCGAATGACAAAACACTTTGAGCACACACACACAATCTCTTCGCTTTCTCATTTTATCTTTCTCTTCTTTTGGGTCATAGGACACCCATAATTTTTCTTTTAATTTAGGGTTTAAAAAGGGTGTTTTTTATTCCTTCATTCTTGTTCACATGAGCACAAAAACATTTATTTTATGGTACCATGTATACATCCAATTTTATTTTATGTAAAGAACACATGTAACCTGAATCGGTGTAATCCACCTTTTTCCTTGTTTGGGTAATTCAAATCATGCATATGCATACATGTGAATGATGCATACATTTTCCTTCTCCTTTTTGTGAAAAAACCCAAATAAATGGGAAATGTTTTTTTGTTATTCTTCCTCTACCAGGGAATTGTATGTGTACACATTACGTTTATTATTCTAAAGCAATGGGTGTGTGTGGATTCCCTTCGAGAACCAGGTTGGTCCATGATCCCTCTCATCGGGAACCGATAATGGTGTGAAACTCTTCTTCGAGAATCAATGGGTTCGCTATTCTCCTCCACACAAGGGATATATGGTACTCTTTCGTGCATGTGATTCATGGAAATCTCTTCTATGCATAGAAATGTTGCGCGAAAATCTTCTTCTTTTTGTAATCCATAGGGGTTTGCAGTTTCTCTATTTTATAGGAGAAGCAGGAGCTCATTTCATCAATATTGGCAGAAAATTGCTTCGATTAGAGGGTCCTCAATTTATAATTGAGGGATATACCTCGATTCATATCTAAACCACCAAGTGATATACTTAAAATCTACATAAGATTAATCTTAGATCCTCAATTTTAATATTTTCAAACCAGTGAAATGATTTTCTGCATGTTGTGGGATCATCTTTCTTGACTCATTATTCTTCATCTCAGTGTTCATATCACGTCCAAAAGATATAGATAAAATAAAACTTTTTATATAGATGGTTCAAGTATTCTAATGTGTCCTCGAAACTCCGTTTTCTTCAACCACGTTGAAATTATTCATCATGATCCATGCTAGCATCTTTTAATGCATTCATGTATTTAGTCCATCTGTAAGATCATCATGTACTATATTTAAGCCCTATTGATTGTAGGAAGCTCGATCAAGGTGGATCGGCATCCTCAGTAGTTCGTGGTTGGTGACAGAGCTTTGTAGTATATACTAATGGTTGGAGATTTCCTCAGGGTATCTCTTAGGTAGAAGGATCAATCACGGATGGCGATGATTATGACACATGATGCGGGATGGACCATGCAGATTAGATCAAAGGCAGTATTAGATGAACGGTTCATATTGTATCGATGTTTTTTAAATTTCTTCCCACATATAAATGGGATTTATTTTTTACATGGTTTAAATATCAATTTGTGGTGTCTTCAGCTCATATTACTCCTCCTCCGTCCATAGTACCGCAGCATACAGTGGTCACACTGCGGGTGCAATCTTAGTTCCAACTCTACTCCTCGGGCGCTCATCTAGTGCCCACTATGCATGCATGCACTCATGGGTTGATCACCATGTGTGCTCCTGAGGGTTTACACATGGCCCGCATTAATGCCTCTTATGGGCTGGCTTCATGTACTTCCCCTTGGGAGCAGTATACCCTCGGGTCCTGTGTATGCCTTCGGTGAGGGCTTTATATGGACTTAAATATTGGGACTAATTTTTTTGGTAAAGGTATATACTAAGTATTTAGTATATAAATCATGTATCAATTAATCTTTAAATTTCCAAACCATCCTTTTTCAATCAAAGCCCAATCATTCTTCCTTTCTTCTTATTCACCTTGTAGAACCATCTATTCCTTTCCTTCTAGATTATATATTCCAAATGATCTTCAATATGCTATTTTGATCCAATCCTTGATGACGCATGGATCATTTATTAATTCCTCATGCACTATGGCATAATTCATGGATTATTCTTGTTCGGAGGGATGTGTTCTCAATTAACACATGTCTTGGACTTTGATGACTAGATCAAACTATCATTTGAATTTACTCACCACCTTCATCCAATTTAAAGTAATTAGATAGAACTTCTTTCCCTTGAGGCAATTTGGTATTGCATGGTATTCTTCCAATGCTATAACAATGTGCCTCCTTGATACAATTCAGGGGACATAAGTTCAGTTTTTAAATCATAATAGTCGTATCCTATTAGTGTATTGATCAAGAATGTCATTCAATTATTTAAATCAATAATAGTTCTTCATGGATTCACCAACATATTCATCAATAACATCCATTCACATATTTACTTCTCAATGAAAACAAATGAATATCTTATTCACTTCAATCTTATTGACAAAAAATTAAACTCTTATGCACATCACCTTCTAATGTTTTACATGTAAGTCAAGATAGATTCATATAATTTTCACTTCATCTCTTTGAATTTTATTTATATCTTTGTCAAAGGTGATGAATAGAAATACTAATTATAAATATTTTCATATATACTTCAAAAATTATCTCTTACATTTCATCATTCGGATTGGTTTTAATTATCAATTCCCACCATTAATATTAATTTCATTATAAATGATAGACAACCACAATCACCATTTCCTTATAATTGCAATGGATCCCTAAATGGATCTTCTCCTGTTAGAAAAACCCCATTTCCTTGATAAAATTATTTGAATATCTAATAAATGATGTTGTTTTCTACTATATAAATGACTCAATTGTTAGCTGGTCCGTCATGGGTGAATTCATTCATTCTATACGGTTCTGGTTATAATTCATATCCTACAAAAACTACATATGTTTTATATGGATTATTGGACTATTCAAACCATTTCGTGAATTTCCCAAATTCCTTTTGATTTTTAATTATATTTGGTAACACATTTTTTAAATACGTAGTAAAGGTAACCATCCATGTCCCATAGTTTGATTTGCATAGGAAAAATGAAATTACCCGAATCCCATAGGCATAATTCCCTAATACATGACTTGAAGTCCCAACCATTGTACATTAAGAATGATCCTTACTAAGACCAACATAATTAATGTTCTAGACCCCAACTTCACATCACTTTATTGGATTGTATTTACCTATGCCAAGATGTACAGTGCCTATTTCCAATAGAGATTCACATATCTTATTTTTCATTAAAATTCAATTATCTCACCTTTAGGTTCTTTTATATGTTGTTGAGTTGTCTTTGGGGGTCTCATCTAGTGTTTTGTTCCAAGGTTGATTGTAATTCCTTATTTCCAAAAAGATGTTATCTGGAGGGAATGTGGTCACCAAGGGTCTTTTTCCCAATATTCCTTGAGACATGTTGGCCCAAACAGGTCTCATGATGGTCCAAATCAGATTAGTTGTTATGGATGATATTGTACTGCAAAATAGGTTCTATAGAAACAACTATATTACTACTCAATTTGCTCTGAAATTTAGCCCCACTTTTATTTTTTCTTTGGACTTTAGGGTTCCATGAAGGGTCCACTACCCCTTGGGTACATTCTCATTAGTACTCCACATCCCATTGAACTGTTGATCTTTTTCGGGAAATCATTTTATTTTTGGTTACATGGGTTGTTGGACTATTTTATCATAGTTCTAACTGTTATCAGAAATAGAAAATGTTCAAAAAATGAATTCAACAAATCTTATATAATATATTTTATTATTTTGTTTATTGTAAATTAATGGAATATATTATGATATCCCTTTCTTTATCATTCTTATAAAACATAAAATTATCGGTTTTTTACATATACATTGACTTATACTATGGGATTCCACTAATGGTTACTAATCCTATTTTCCAAAATAAATAACCATTTTTATGATGACAAAAATCAAAATCAAAATTTATTTATTTGACTATTACATTATTTTAATTATTAAAAATAATACTTATTCAATTATGGATAAAATAAATTTGTATCATAAGAAAATTATTGAAGTACATCACTTATACAAAATAAAATATATTTATTTATTTAAATCCATTTTCATTATCCTTTTAAACAATCATATTCACATTAGAACATGTTGTAACCTAAGGATATGCATCAAAGAAAGGGGGTGAGTTAAAATCCCAATATTAGGTGGAATAAAGGAATGTAACTTATATTATTTTGGTTAGAATAATCATCATCCTAAATTTATTATTATATTATCATCGTCATAATCATGATGGTACTATATGATATAATAATGCATTGTTGAAATTTTAAAAAATGAAACATCATGTCATCACGTTCAAATACCATACATAGTTGTGACCAAAGATATCATCATGATCATATGTGAATAATAACATCTTAATCAATCTAAAAATATATTGCTTCATGTTAATAAATAATACACATTTTTAATATGAGATATATCACATTTATGAATTTATTTTAGGGATATGTAATTCTTAGACAACTCATCAAATTATTATTTCGGAATAATCATTTATTACACATAATAAGATTTTACAAAAATAGACATTCAATAACCTATGGAATTTAATGATGATCATAAGGATTTCAAAGAAAATGATTCATGAATTTTCATGAGGTCACAAAATGTTTGTCTGAATTCATAATTTTCATAAAATTCATCACCATTAGGTGAATAAGAAATAACACAAGATGAGTAAATAAGGTGTTTTTGAATGAAAAATATTTTTTGAAAATATATTTATTTGGATTAAAAATCAAGGTAAAAACATTTTTATTTATTAAAATAAAATGGAATAATTATGGAATGATATTTAAGTAGAATTAGATAAATATCCATTCTATTAACTTCATGAAATATAGATAACATAAATAAAAAGAGTTGAGTTAGAGAATCCCTAAACCTTAATTCTCAGTTTATTTCATCACTTTTATATTTATAGAATAATAATAATTGATTAATTAAAAAACTAAAATAGATTTTAATTGTTGTAGTGTTTCTAAAAATTTATCAATTGTTTTAATTTTATAATTTTTCTTAACTTCCATGGTTGAAGGGAAGATATTTTGATATCATGTTTTCCTAAAAAAATTACTATTTTCCTTGATTTTACTATTTTATTCTATGTAATTTATACATTACTATGATTAATTAGAGAATATGAATATAAAAATGTTTATACATGTTAATTTAAAAAATAGACATAAATATGATTAGTGATAATAAAATAATATACTACATCTTCATTAGTGGTTTAATTATTATTTATCATACATTATCGAGAGAGAGGGAATGTGATTGTTGAAATTTATATTTGTCAAAAATATGATTCTTTGAGTTGGTTAGCATCATTAATAAATCATTGACAATATTGAGAATTTATTTTTTAATACTTGGTTTTCAATTAAATTATGATAAAACAAAGTAGTATATAAAAAAGTGTAGATTTGAAATATTCTTTCAGTTTCTTCATTATACTTTCTATTATATAGTAATAAAACGCCTTTGATTTTGGGAGTTCTTCTAATATAGATGAACGATTTGGACCATTCATGATGTTTTCATCGGTGATATTTATGTTCTCTTCATTATTTTGTATGTACCATGGTCTAGAGTTATGAATTGGGGGGAGTTTGGTTGGAGTTTTTAGAATAAATTTGAGAAAAAGGGTCGGTATACAGTTGGCACATAGTTATAGTAAACTGAGCACTCTACCAAGAATTCCATTTGAACCTAGTAAAACATGTTCACATGTATAGAAGAAAATTTTAGAGACCATTCACCCAAACCCCAGAAAGTTTTCGACCATAGACATTGAGTCGACAGAGTTGGCGCACTATTTCACGTAACCATTCACCCCTTCTTAGGAATCTGTGTGTGCAGTTTCTAATTATACAAAAAAATATCTTAAAAATCCCCCAAACCCCCAAAACACCTTCTATTCAACCATGGATCATTACAGGAAAATTTATGGGGATCCCATATATTATTGGAGGGGTTCCAAGGACATCTGACCTCCATTATTCAAAATACAAATCACAAATTTACGATCATTTATTCTCACATTATATGGATTTCATCATGATGCTTCTCCTATTAATTATTCTATATTTCCTTGATCATATCATAGATTATATTCTCTATTTACTTACATCTATGACTATGAGTTGAGATCTATACCTATAATCATGGATCTAGATCTACATTTATGAGATCCTAATGACTTTAATATTGATTTTTGTTTAATAATTTAGATCTGGAAATTTTATCAACATCGTTGTGCTGCTCAGATTTTGGTGATTTTTTTTGATTAACATTCTATCTAGGAATTGAGGTTTATGTTCTAAATATAATTACGATAGTCATGGATTTGATATATATATGACTCATTATATCATTTATAGCATCCTTTAGAAATTTATTTCCTTGAATTGGGTTAATTAGATTGAAAATTTGATTTACTAGTGCATGCTTGAAATAGGTTACTAACTGGGGAATTACTCATGAGATTATTGGGCTCCCATATTAGATAATTAATTAGAGAAAATTTATTATATAATGTATGTGTGATAATCTGGTTAATTAATTGTTGATTAATTACGGTATATTAAAATGGCTAGGATGAGATAATTATTTGTGGGATTATTTATAGAATGATGGAATTATAATTAATTATGTAAATATATTTATGGAATATTAATTGTTATATTGAATATTTAATTGATTAATTAGTTATTGGTTTGAATCACTTAATTAGTTTATTAGTTAACTAATGTTATGGATGTGTGTACATAATTTTTAAATTAATAATGATATTGAGTTGTATAATTAATTTGTAAATTAATTTTTTGTTAGATAATGGGAACATGACCATTCTAAATTGAGAATAACAAATTGTAACAAGGTATTCATACTTGTTATTATAGAAAATAATAACATGGTAATTATAAATTTATAATTATACATGGGGATATGATCATTATAATTATGAGTAAATAGAATGGAAACATGGCCATTATATTGATGATTCATAATGGTAACATGGTCATCATTCATGCGTTTATTTCATATTGGTAACTTTGGAAATGTGTCCTATAAATGATAAATTATAGAATAGGAATAATGGAACTATCAGTTATGAACTCAGCCAAGAATATTCAAACATCAGAAAGAGTCAAAATATGTATTGGGATAATATAGAACATTGAATACGTCAAGCATAAGAAATAAGTGTGTATTATGTTATGATATTACCTTGGGACAACTTCAGGATCTGGTATGAGATGAAATTTGTATTGAGGCAAGAGTATCCATGGGTACCCTAGAGTTAATGTAGTTAGTTATGAATAAATGAAAATGTGATAAACTGTTTATTAATTCATTATAGGTATTTCTTTAAAGAACATCACACACTATCTTTTGAATGGAATTTTTTTAATACCATTGATGGTGGCCTACAAGTTTGTACCCACAAAACACTTGGTCTGGTTGAGTGGTAGCCAGATATATTATTTTGTTGTAGGACATGATACGGTAAAATTCCTTGGGATAAGAGGTTGATTGTGGATTGATCATAGAGGTGGGATCCAAACATGGATGGGGACCTGCTTCAGGAGTCCCAATGTCATTATTTTAAACAGTGTATTAGATAAATGACACTTATATTGACACATCATGTTTTGCCTTTCAATGAAGTAATTTATATCATATTTGGTTATAATTTGAAATTAGTATTGTTCTAGTTATACATGACTCCTCTATTATTAATTTGTATCCAATGAAGTTTTACTATGATATTTGTGGGTATATTTTACCCATGAATGACTTACCGAGCCATCGCCACTAATTGTAAACCTCTTGAGAATATGGAGGAATTTTTGATGTCATGTGGCGAACTGTCTTAAGGAACCATTGAGTCGAACATGTTTTGGGGTGTTATAAAGTGGTATTGGAGGATGGTATTCATTCTTCTTCTTTAGAATTTCTATTTTTTTAATGGTAGATAGGTTACTAGGAAGTGTCATTGCATCATAATGAGATCACACATGGGAGTTTCAAACCCATTTATGGGGGAAAACCAATGTACTCAATGTGGTATTATTATCATTGATGATTTTTGGTATAATTGAATGTTATTTCACTATCCGTGATGCATTAGTGGTGTGATGTGATTATTGTTTTTTAGAATTTTATAGTATTGTTTCGTTGCCCAAAAGGCTTGAGATTTGTGTCTTCGTGGTTCATTCCAGTCACTCTATGCTATTATGGAATACATAATTTATGACAAGCATTAGGGAACAAGTTATGGTTAATTTGTTTAAGTTGAAATGTTTTCCATGTTGTGAGATCATAATGAAGAAATGGACGCTAACATGAATGGATAACTATTTTAAATTGATTAAAAATGAGAATAATTGGGTGTGTAAATTAAAAAATTTATTATGATATTGTTTCTAGCCTCTTAAACAAAAAAATGTGTATGATGGTAAAGGATAGTGATAGAGAATCAGTTTGACCATGTGGGGAGGTGGGTGAAAAAGGCTCTTTTTGATTATTTCCTCTTATGTAAATGTTATAATGTTGTGTTTTGAGACCAAATACATGTGTTTGGAATTGTAGAGAGAATGGATCCAAAACCAATATTGAGGAAGAATGAGGGTCGTGCTTAATAATATATTTTATGATGGGTAACATGAGGAACTGGTCACGACATCTGAAGTTGAAGGGGAGAAATTTTAAAATAATTCTTCCATCTTAATTCAATTCATGGAAAGAGACTCAGTGAGAGTTGTGAAATGAATGTCTTAGTTGACAAGGGAGTTCTAGTTGCAGTACCCAAAAACTTTTACTATTGATGTTGTGATTGAAGGAGTTGATTTCAAGGATGAGTTCAGGGAGACAATACTTGACCATTTGGAGACTCCTATTGAGAGTAGGTCATTTTTGGATGCTTATATTCTCTAGAGATTAGCGAAGAACTGGTGGAACATTTTTTTGAAAACTCAATAGACTAACAGAATTTGTGAAAGAATGTTTTGAGGAGGTTCTAATTTTTTTTCTAGACACACTATTATAAGAGAAATCTATAAATTTCAAACATCTGACAAAGGGGAGAATGTCGGTGATAGACTGTGATGGATGCTACACAAATCTATTGTGATTTTCCCTAATGTTAGCATGAGATGAAGAATATTTTGAGAAAATTTTTTAGGATGGACTTGTGTGTGTGATTATATTCCAGGTGAATATCTTCAAGATGAAGATGTTTACGTATGTGGTAGATCATGATATCACAATGGAAGGGAACCATAGGGGGTATTCTAGTGGTGGATAGGTAGTGGTTACTGGATTAATAGGTGGTGTGACTTATGAGAGTAGGAATCTCTGTTATGAAAACATAATGTGGGATAAAGATTATGTAAACTAATGGACTGGATGGATAAGACATTACTGTGGTGATGTAACATTAGTGTGGTAGGACATGACACAATCATCCACATAGTTCATTACCAACAGTAGAGTTTTGATCTTACAACAAGATGTACCATCCATTAAATTTCTATAGGTTCCAGTGGAAAACAGGTCCCAAAGGAGATAATAGTCGATGTTAGAGTGTGTGAAGTCAATATTATAAACCAAATCAGTCTAGCAGATAGGGTTCTACTGGCTGCAACAGTAGAGGTAGTGTATGTGGTTCTTCTAGGTAGAACCACCCACATCAGCAGAGTGGTTAGTTATACATTATCATATGGAAGATTGGTGACATAGTTATATTAAGTACATCCTACACTTGTGGATAGAAAGGATGGACCATTAATAGTGAGATTTACTATTATATTAGCTTCAAAATTACATTGAACCTTTTTGATATTAATGCCTTGTATTCGTTTACCTCAATAAAACATGTTAATTGTTTAATCATGGTGGTGGAGTTTGTGAGAAAGGTAATTACTATATTTAAACAACAGATAATATTGTATATAGATATCTATATATGTATGGTATGTTCACTAGAGATTGAGGAATATTGTTTTCCATTGAATATCTATAAGCTTGAGATGGTTTACTTCGACCTAATTATGGTTACGGACTATTTAGTTTCTTACCAATTCCATATTTATTTTTACCTTTGGAGTGTGACAGTAACAAAACTAAAGGGTAAAAAATATAATATTTATATAGAGTGGGATATCTAAGAGGCCCAAAAAGGGACAACTACTCAACAACTAAGAGAGCTCACACCATATGTTTCTTGTCTATTTTTCTGGTTGATAGGTGGTTTGGAATTGTGGCCTACAACTAGTAGTGGAACTATTTCAGGATTCCATTCCAAAAGAATTATTTGGGATACCACTATATAGAAATTAGAATTCACTATTGATCTCCTTTTGGGGATAATAATGTATATATTCCACCGTAAAGAATTGATCTCACTGAGCTTCAAGATATCAAGACTTATTTTTCTGGTTATGGACCATAAAACGTTTATCCATCCATGATTTCCTCATTGGGGATAACCTAAATTGTTGAAAAAGAAGGTTGATGGGAGTTTATAGTACTAGGTCAATTAACGTTTGTTGAATTAAATGGTTTTGAAGAACCATCATTCAATTCACATATCAATGATCTGTTTGACCAATAGAAGAGATCTTTTGTGTTCTCAAAGGTCAATTTGAGATTAGGGTATTAGCGATTGAAATTTCAGACAAATGATATACCAATGACTGGTCTTTAGAAGTTGGTATGGCCTTTATGATTTTTTGTAATGTTTTTTGGGTTTACAAAAGAACATGGAAGGTTTATGGATTATATTAACATGTCCTTTAATTATTATATATATATTTTTTTTTGTTTTTTTTTTGGATGAAATATTATTCTACTCCAAGACACAAGACAGTCATTCCCAATATCATGAAATCTTACTCAGTACACTGAGAGAGCATATATTATATGCAATGCTATCAAAGTGTCTATTTTGGATTAAATAGGTACACTTCTTAGGGAAATTTACTATAAGATGTAAGGGTGGTTATCTAGATACCAAATTGGGTATTATTAGGAGGTATTAAAATTGATAGGTTGAGATAAATTATTGAGGTTTTATGTATGGAATGTTAAGAATATATTAAATTCTAGAAATTTAATTTTGGAATATGAATTATGATTAGATTCAGTAAATGATGAATTAATATATGTTTTGAATCACTTAGTCAAATGTTGAGTAGACTAATGGAATGGATGTGCTAAAATAATTATTGAGTGTGTAATTAGATTGAGGTGCATAGTTAATTAGTAAATTAATTATGAGATAAATGAAGGGAACATGGCCATTCTAAATTGAGAAGTACAAATGGTAACATGGTCATCAAACCTCGGAGTAAATATAATGGGATCACGGTATTTATAAATTACGAAGTGTACATTGTAACATGGTAATTATACGTATACGTAAATTGAATCCGAACATGGTCATTCTATTTAGGAGTAAGTGTGGTAACATTTTCATATTATGTATATTTTAAATATTGGTAACATTAGAGATGTTTCTTAAAAATGTGAAATTATAGAATAGGAAAAATTGCACTATGGGTTGTGGCCTCTCACGGGAATATTCAAACTCCTTCATGTGTCAAAACAGGCACTATGATATCATAGAACCTTGAATTCATTGAGATTATCAAAGAAGATGGAATTAATATATTATATTACCTAAGAAACTCTTTAGGCTCTAGTATAAGATGAATTTAGTATTGAGGTACGGATAAACTTAGTAACTGTAGAGTTTATGTAGTTAGATACTAATATATGATATTGTGATAAACTAATTATTATATCATTGTACTTATTTACTTATCGACCTGCATGAAATATCATTTGACGGTACTTGTTTTTGAAACCGTTGGGGGTGGGCTATTGACTTGTACTCACACCCTACCCAAGTTTCATGACCAGTAACTGAATAGATTTCATTTTTATTTGGAATGATAATGTAAAATTCCTTTGGATGGGAAAATGATCAGTAATAGATCATGGAGGTGTAAACCAGACATGGTTCACGACCCACTTGGGGAGTCACAATGTCTTTCATTTCAGTTTTATATTAGAAAAATGAAACTTGTATTGGAATATCATGTTTTAAATTTCATTTTATTATTTTATTTCTAGTTTGGTTATCTTTTGACAGGAGTATCGTTCTAGTTAAATTTGCTTATGAAATTGAAAATTTATTTCTTATATCGTTTTACCCTGATAAATGAGAGTATAGTATTATCATGATTTCATTATGATACACTAAAGACTAATCAACATCCTCTAGCATCTGGGGAGGTGTGCTTGAGGTCATATAATGTCCATAGGTACAATAAGGGGCATTAAGCATAGTATTTGGGAATTTTATTAGATTTTTATGATAGGGATGAGTGGTCTTCAAATGGATGATATATGGGTTATTTTAATGTATCATTCATGAAATTTTCAATTCCATAATATCTTAAACTATATAATTTTGTTATTAATTATGTAAAAATATTTAACCATAATAAAGCGAAATTTTAAATTATTTATTATTCTAAAGGGTAATTCTACAGTTATTCCTCAAATTTTATCTAATAATATTCATTTTAACCAAAATCATATATGGTCTCTAAAATTTCATTTTCCCCAAAATAACATTTATCTCTTAATCACAAAATCATATTCAATCTCATGGGTTACTATATAATGAAATATTTTTTCAAAATATTAATATAAAATATATCTATTTAGTAGTTTATATTGAGAAAAATAAATTTCATACTATGTAGGAAATCATGCTGGATAGTTGTAGGTAATCCACCCTTGTTAACCTTCATTTGTGGGTTTAAACCTCATGATCATCCTAGATACAACAGGTTTTGACATGACCTAGTTTGAGTCCTATTTTATAAAACTATATTAACATAATCATTATAACATTACAATAAATATTATAAAAATCCAATTAAATAAAATTAATATATTAAACTATAATGAAATATTTTACCAATAATTTTTATCTCATACCTTTTATTTGGAATTGAAATTATAGTTAACCATAATTATCAAACAATCAATGATCATATAAACCCTTAATGTTACCCAAACCTCTAAAAATAAATCGAAAAAATAGAAATCTTCCTCAAATAATTTTTTTAGATATTGAAGATATGGTCAATATAATCCTCAAACAATAATTAAACTATAACACCCCAAGCTTCCACGATACGCTTCTCTTTTAATAATTCAATAGCTTGCATTGTATGCATGTTCAAGATTCTAACACTCCGAGACTAATCAAAATAGGAATTATGAATAGTAATACCAAATTTTTTAAATTATTTATATTTTATATTTAAAATGGACTTCGTTTTTGGATTCGGAATATCGAAATTAGCCTATGATGTATTTTTGGTATTTTTCTAAGAACTTCAAATTTTTTATGAATAGTGATAAATACTTAAAAGCAAATTTTTTAATCAAAATAATTTATTGTGATAAATTATACTATTGAGTGGTTTTAAAGTATAATTAGAATATATTTTTACCATTTTATCCGATGGTGGTCATTATATTTAATTTCACTTTGAAATTGGACATAAACAATAGTCAATCTTTTGATAATCATTGTTTCTTAAGAACACGCTATTTGTTGTGACAGTGGGAATTAATTATAAAATTAATTAATGAAACATAAATTTTTTGAATTTTTAAAAATAGAAATAATTTCTGAATTTGGAATATCAATTATATCTTAGGGTGAAATTTAGGCATTGTTCTGAAAAACTTCAATTTTTGATGAATAGTGAAACCACTATGTGGTAGTTAAAAAACAGATTTTTAGTTTAAATGAAACATTACATCATCTATTATTTTATTTTCAAAAATCAGAAAAACATGGTTTTCATTAGAAAGTAAAATGTGGTTCAATGGGATTAAAATAATTTTTGGTGAATAGTATCTTTTATGTTTAATTAATCACGATTAAAGGTAATTAGTGAAATTTAAGGTAAAAATGATATTATAAAAATATGAAAATACCCTTAAACTTGTCCTACATTTATTTTATGTGTCATGGCCGACCAAGAAAATCCATGGGTCATCTTGGGGACCCCATGGAGCCACATGGGTATGAAAATGACATTAATAAATTTTTATTTAAAGTAAAAATAAAATTGTCACAAACATGTGTTGTTTTACTAAAAAAATTATTAAATGGGGTTATATAAGTTAAATTTTCATCTTTAAATATTCATCGGAAAGATAAAAAGGTTTCCTACATCATGGTATTTTTTTATAATTTTTATACATTAAATAAATTAATTTTTTCATAACACCATGATGATTCAACGATAACTCATTAATTAATGATTTAAATAAAATGAAAAAATAATGTAAAATATAAGACATACACTTGTCAAAAACCTATTGGATGAGTAGATTTCGAACCATTATCACCTTATCCTTGAGATATATAATTTTGGGACCTTTTAAATCCAAAAATAACTTCATAATAATGTTACATTTCATGACTTTCCAAGAGTACCCCTCCTCTCCTCTTATAAAAGGCCCCCACCTCTACCTCCTTATTCACACCTTCATGCCATTTGGATCAGCCAAACTCTGCCCAAATACTCTCAAAACATTCCTCTATTACTCCTAGAAGCCTCACGTTTTGTAGAAGTCTTCCCAAGGAGGCCCTTATCTCAAATCTAAATGAGTTGCTCGATTTTAAAGGTAATGTCTTCACTTGGGTTCTTTTGTTTTATTTTACTTCCCCAACCCCCAAAAATCTTTCAAATTACTTTATTTTGTAACAAAAACAGTATCAAAAATATTCAAGGATTTTGTAATGAGAAGTATTTTATTTACACTTACACATAACTTCATCTAATGGTTAAAGAACATACTGTTTCTGTGGGTGGCGAATTACTGCCTCACGAAACGATGATTGTTCAATATTTTTTTAACACCTCTCATGGTGGCCATTATGATGACACTATTTTCATATATGATATATTTATATTGTTTATGTTCTCCTTATTCTTCTGTATTTTTCATTTATACAATACCTTTATGATTTCCATTATGGGTAAATGCGATAATTTCATTTTAGGAAGTTCGGACTACCGCCCCCTCAAAGTGATTTGAATCGTTAATGCCATATGAGGGACGTGTAAAAGATGGAGTAAATGATAATATATATGTTATTATACTGGAATTATAATATAACTTTATATAATTAAGATTTAATTCCATTAAATATGAAATAGAAATGAAAGTAGCGTACATGCATACGTACGGCTTACCGTCTACTTGAACGGTGCATTTCATTTCTTACCTCTAAATGTTATGTAATATTAAAAATGAATGTATATACTAGAGATGTATGATATATATGATATCTAAATAATGAATATAATTCTGGATATAATGGTTATTTTACCACATGAACAACATGTAATTATAAGAAGTTTATTTTTGACTCAAGTACCAATGATCAACAAAATGACTATTATTAACTTAAATAATTAGATAATGTTCATAACATTGTATTAGCTAATATAAATGGAATAATGGAATTGAAAAAGGTTCTTAAAAATGATTAAATTAACACCATTTTATTATTCTGGAGACTAAATAACGATCGAGTCAAATCGGACACGAGGTAGGGAAACTTCTTAAACCAATTTCCATTCTTCGGGTTACTCTCCTACTTTCAAATTATGTCACGATATTATTATGTCCTATATATTATTTTTATTTTCTTTATGTGTACTTATAGTTAATACACATAATAGATCTATTTTATTTAAAAAATTATCACTGTAAGGACTGTGTCTCAATCTTCTTTCATTGAGGCATATGTTGTTTTATACACAAATTTCTTTTATACGTTTTATAAACCCCTTTGACATTTACGTTTAATCAAAATGAATATTTTTATACGAAGCATTTTACTAAACGACCAAAAGGAATGTTTTTATTGTCATACATATGCGGCGACAACGACTCCTACACCGCCGTGACCATTATTTGTGTTTCGGCATCCTCTACAAGCCATAACTTTTTTTAAATGAAAAATAAATACCATGTTTTAATATTCGTTTATCATGGTATTGAAAATGGTTTTGATGGTGTTTTTATTATATCAATGTGTGGTCTTGATATCTTGTAATTGAAATGTGGATAATTTATGTTTTCATTATGCATGTTTTATGTGATACGATTATGTTATGGTTTATGATATTTTTAAACTTCTTTATATGAGGAATGCATTTGAATTAATAAGTGATGGTTGGAGCCTGCTACAACTCCTCGATGCATCAGAAGGTCTCATGAGAAAAACTAGTTTCTTGGCACGAGGCCTTGATAAAATCTTATTTGTAGTTTTGGCATGAGGCCTTGCCTACGTGGTTATAGTAGTCTGGCATTATGCATTCTATCATTATGAAAGTTGTTATTGATATTTCAGGTTATTATTCGACCTGTATAATAACCATGTGAATAAGTAAATGGAATTATCTCATTTTACTTTTTTCATATTATGTTGAAGATCATGTTTAAAAAGATTTTGTTTAGTTATATATTGACTTAAATGATTATGTTTATTTATGAAAGCTTACTTTATATTGTTATCCTTACTGAGAATCTGAGCTCACCCCATTCAATGTTTTATTTTTCTCCGGATGTGAAGAAATAATTTATGACTGACCTACAAGGATAGTCTGAAGGGGATAGAAGTCTGGACTATGAGACTATGTTATTATGATTTTTCACATTATGAGGTAATGTAACATATATGAATCTATCTAGTGTTTCAAGGCTACTAAACTAATCAGTCATTCGAGACTATATCTTTTGTGTTAATGCAAATGTTACAAAATAATGCACCGACTCTGGGTAACTAGGGTCGGGGCATTACAGTTGGTATCAGAGGCAGTTTTGAACAAAACTTGGAAGCTTGATTTAGATAAAATCTGATTAGAGCACACATCCCAAATATATACCGTGAGGATTAGTAAAGAAGAACTTCCTCGAATTTTGGTATTATAGAGATTTTTTGAGTTTTCTGAACAATACATCCCTGTCTGGATACGAGCAGGTAGAGGCGGCTCTCAAACAGATGTACCTAGGGGTAAAACCCAAAATCACCACTTTGAGCTAGACTCAAATGAAAACTGGTGCATGAAAACAGGTCTTGCTGCACTCTTGGTTACGACACTCCGGGGGGATATTCGTAGGATAATTATCATTTTTTAAAAACCATTATGAAGGGTTTATGAGTATATACATCCTCAAGGAAAACATTCTTTATGATTATGGATTATATCGATAAACCGTTCAATTTACAATGAGTATTTTAAATGTTTGGAATTATTAATTGCAATTCATAAACAAACCTAGTTTATGCCATTGTATTGAAATGGAACCCAGTAGAAGGAATGTGAACTCCATCAATACGTATGATCTTAAGAGTAATAAGGATCAGATCATTCACGATATTAAGCCAACATTTAGAAGGAAAATAGTCTCCCATGTGATATCAACATATGAAGAAATAATATCATCTGTTATTAAGATATGTAAATAATTCTCTTAGTCTTATGGATTTGAAGGGAAGAAAGAGAAGAATAGGATGGAAGAGATAATGATGGATAAAGGGACGAGGGAAAAGGAGAATTTTCCAATATGGGATAAACGTGGGAAGAAACACATTGGAACATTCCACAAGGGAATGGGAGTTTGTTATAATTCTGGAGAAAAAGGACACCAAGTCTGTGACTACAAGGGTAAGAAAAAGGTTTCAAACGTACAATGATTTATCTGCAAGGAGTGGGGACACTACGCAAACCAATGTCCAAATCATCAGAGTATGCCCCAAATGATGTTATTGGATAATAATCAAGTTATGATAATACACCAAATGATGAGGAATGATTAGAGTTCTAATGTTGTTATTATTGTATTTTGTCATTTGAGTGTTGTATCAATAATGTACTAGTTATAATAATTATGGAGTATATAAGGATTGTACTGTAGTACTATTTCATCAAGGACTTGAGATTGTGTGGAACCAAAAAAAGTGACTCCACAACATGTTAAAATTTTGAAAAATATATGGTTAAGAGAAAGAGAAACCATTATATGGTTCTGATACCGAGATAGTGATTTTGGAATAATGCATTATTGATTTTGATAAATTATATTAGATATTCTTAGCTTCCTTGAAACTGATTTATGATTTGTATACATTTTTGGATGGAAGGAGTATATCTAGTATTCTATAAAGAATAAATGATCATGAATGTAATAAATAAGGATTTATAGTAATTCATGACGATGCGGTGTTTTAAAAGAATAGATGATGAAGGTGTTCACATGATGTTATGAGGAAAAAGGATCTTCATTATGTTTACCTTCCTTATAAAATTTGGACTGTGAGTAAGATAGATGTATTTTGGATAACTATAAAGCTTGGAATGGATTATGTTGAACCTTGGATAGTATTGTTTAAGGTTAAAACATTTATGAATTTTATTTTTGGAATATTATAATACTATAGTTTTAGGAAAAGGACAACCTGTAGGTCAGGGGATAACCCGTCGCGTCGAACAAAGCTGCAAGAATCGAACCCACAACCATAGTGTGACATGACTTTATTACCTACCTCTATCCTACAGGAAGTCTATGGTTATTACAAAATAGTTTTTCTAATCTAAATGGTATGTGATAATATTTTGAACCCTGTACGATTAGGATAAATATAATATTTTTGAGATATATTATATTTTTGAGTTAAAGTTGATGTCGTGGTAGAAATTTGTTGAAGGTTTAAACTCTACTTGTCAAGCATAAATATATATACCTATCACTTATTCTATGAATAAATTAATTCTTAAACATTAGTAAATGGATATTAAAATAAAAAAATGTGTTATCCTATTATCTTATGTCTTGTTGAACTGATAATATGTTAAATCAACAGAAATTGAAGGCTTTGAGGCCCTCAATTTTTCACTTTTTTGTGATTGATAAACTCAATCACTCCCTACAAATATTTACATTTTTCCTCCAATAATATGTCTCTAATTGCCACCAATGTTCTCCTTATCGAGATCATAATTTGGTGGTGACTTTTTCATTTCCCTTTCCCTCTTATTAAGGCTAAATTTTACTACCCTTATTTCCGAAGTGGGTTTTCCACAAAGGTATTTTCAATTTTCAACCTTTTATTTTCGACGAAAAATTTCAAATTGCGAGGACGCAATTTATTGAAGGAGAGGAGAATGTAACACCCCGAGCTTCCACGATACGCTTCTCTTTCAATAATGCAATAGCTTTCATTGTACGCAAGATCGAGATTCAAACACACCACGACTGATCAAAATAGCCATTATGAATAGAAATACACAATTTCTTAAATTATATATATTTTATATTTCAAAATGGACTTTATTTTTGGATTATGAATATTAAAAATTTCATATGTTGAATTTTTGGTATTTTTCTGAGAACTTCCAATTTTTTATCAATAGTGAAAAATACATAAAAGAAGCTTTTTTAATCTAAGTAATTTATAATGATAAATTATACTATTGATTTCATTAAAGTATAATTATAATATATTTTTACCATTTTATCCAATGGTGTTCATTAATATTAATTTCACTTTGAAATTGGATATAAACAATTGTCAATCTTTGGATATATATTGTTTCCTTAAAACATGCTATTTGTTGTGACTGTGGGAAATAATTATAAAATTTATTAATGAAACTTATATGTTTGAAATTTTTTAAAATAGAAATCATTTTTGAATTAGTAATATCAATTATAGCTTAGGGTGAAAATTTGGCATTGTTCTGAAAAACATCAATTTTTGATGAATTGTGAAACCACTAAGTGGTAGTTAAAAAACTGATTTTTCAATTAAATGAAACAATACCTCTTCTGCGATTTGATTTTAAAAAATCCAACATACATGTTTTTCATTAAGATTTAAAATGTGGTTTAATGGGATTAAAATATTGTTTTGGTGAATAGTAACTTATAAGTTTAATTAATCACGATTAAAGGTAATTATTGAAATTTGAGGTAAAAATGATATTATAAAAATATGAAAATACCCTTACACTTGTCCTACCATTATTGGAAGAGTCATGGACGACCATGAAAATCCATGGGTCTACATGGTGACCCCATGGAGACACTTGGGTAATAAAATGACATTAATAACTTTTTATTTAAAGTAAACATAAAATTGTCACAAACATGTGTTGTTTTACTAAAACAATTATTAAATGGGGTTATATAAGTTATAATTAAGATTATAAGTATTAATTGGAAAGATAAAAATATTTCCCACATCATAGTATTTTTTAGATAATTTTTAGACATTAAATAAATTAAATTTTTTATAACACCATGATGATGCA
This sequence comes from Viscum album, assembly GCA_963277665.1. Taxonomy (NCBI): domain Eukaryota; kingdom Viridiplantae; phylum Streptophyta; class Magnoliopsida; order Santalales; family Viscaceae; genus Viscum; species Viscum album. The sequence continues at coordinate 202,526,995 of OY728157.1, forward strand.
AGGATTACCTCATTAATTAACGATCTAAATAAAATGAAAAGATAATTTAAAATCTAAGACATAAACTTGTCAAAAACCAATTATATGAGTATATTTCTAACCCTTATCACCTTATCCTCTAATTATATAATATTGGGACCTTTCAAGTCCGAAAAGAACTTCATAATAATGTAACATTTCATGACCTTCCAAGAGTACCCCTCCTCTCCTATTATAAAAGGCCCCCACCTCTACCAACTTATTCACACCATAAAGCCATTTGGATCGGCCAAAAACTGCAAAAATACTCTCCCAACTTCCCTCTCTTACTTCTATAAGCCTCACTTTGGGCATAAGTGTTCCCAAGGAGGCCCTTGGCTCAAATCAGAAAGAGTTACCCGATTTTAATGGTAATGTCTTCACTTTGGTTGTTTAGTTTTATTTTTCTTTTCAAACACCTTAAACTCTTTTACATTCCTTTATATTGTAACAACACCAGTATCTAAAATTAACTAGGATTTTTTCATGAGATGTATTTTATATTCACTTACACCTACCTTCATCTAATGGTTAATGAACATACTGTTTCTATGGGTGGCGAATTACTGCCTCACGAAACGATGATTGTTCAATCTTCTTTTAACACCTCTCATGGTGGACATTATGATGACACTATTTTAATATATGATATATTTATTATGTTTATGTTTTCCTTATGCTTATTTATTTTTCATTTATTGAATACATTTATTATTTCCATTATGGGTAAATGCGATAATTTCATTTTAGGAAGTGCGGACTACCACCCCCTCAAAGTGATTTGAATCGTTAATGCCATATGTGGGATGTGTAAAGGATGGTGTAAATGATATTATATATGATATTATACTGTAATTATAATATAAATTTATATAATTATGATTTCATTCCATTAAATATGAAATAGAAATGAAAGTTGCGTTCATGCGTACGTACAACTTACCATCTCCAGGAACGGTGTATTTCATTTCTTACCTATAAATGATATTTAATATTATAAATGAATGTATATAATAGATATGTATGATATATATGATATCTAAATCATGAATATAATTCGGGATATAATGGATATTTTACCACATGAACAACTTGTAATTATATGATGTCTATTTTTGACTCAAGTACCAATGATCGACAAAACGACCATTATTAACATAAATAATTACATATTCTTCATAACATGGTAATAAGTGATATAAAAGTAATAATGAACATGAAAAAGGTTCATAAGAATGTAGAAATTAACTCTAGTTTATTATTCTGGAGAATAAAGAACGATTGAGTGAAGTCGGACACGAGGTAAGGGAACTTCTTAACCCAATTTCTATTCTTCAGATTAATCTCCTACTTTCAAATTATGTAATGATATTATTATCTCCTATATTTTATTTTTACATTAATTATGTTTACCTATAGTGAATACACATAATCGATCTATTTTATTTAAAAAAAATTCTTTGTAAAAACTTTCTCTCAATATTTTTCTTTGAGGCATATTTTGTTTTATACATAAATTTCTTTTATACAGTGTATAATCCACTTTGAATTTTACATTAATTCAAAAGGAATATTTTAATACGAAGCATTTTACTAAACGACAAAAAGGAATGTCTTTCTTGTCATACGTATGTGGCGACAATGAATCCTCTGCCTCCATGACCATTATTTGAGTTTCAGATTCCTCTATAAGCCATAACCTTTTCTAAATAAAAAATAAATACCATGTTTTAATTTTATTTTATCATGGTATTGAAAATGGTTTTGACAGTGTTTTAATTATATCAATGTGTTGTATTGATATCTTGTGATTTAAATATGAAAATTTTATGTTTCCATTATGCATGTTTTATGGGATATGATTTTTTTATGGGTTATGATATTTTTAAACCTGTTCATATGAGTAATTATTGGACTTAATAAGTGACGGGTGGAGCCCGCTATAGCTCCTCGATGCATCTGTAGGTCTCATTAGAAAAACTAGTGTCTTGGCATGAGTTCTTGACAAAATATTATTTGTAGTTTTGGCACGAGGCCTTGGCTACGTGGTTATGATAGTTTGGCATTATGCATTACATCATTATGAAAGTGGTTATTGATATTTCATGTGATTATTCAACCAGTAGAATATCCATGTGAAAAAGTAAATGGCATTATCTCATTTTACTTTTTCCATATTATGTTCAAGTTCAAGTTTAAAAGTCTTTTTTTGTTATACATCGCTTTAAATGTTTATGTTTATTTGTAAAACCTTCCGCTATATTGTTATCCTTACTAAGAATCTATGCTCACCCCTTTCGATGTTTTATTTTTCCAAGGATGTGAAGAATTATTTTATGACAGACCTACAGGGATATTCTGAAGGGGATAGAAGTGTGGGATATGGAGACTATGTTTTTGTGATTTTAAAATTTATGATGTAATGTAACATTAATGAATGTATCTAGTGTTTCCAAGGATACTAAATTAATCGGTCTTTCGAGATATGATCTTGTGTGATCCTGACAATGTTACATGATAATGCACAGATTCTGGGTAACAAGGGTCAGGCCGTTACATAAGCTTCCTCCAAAATTGAACTTATAAATATAATATAGATTCACCAAAAACCTCAAAATGGGTGTTTAAGACATTGAACATATAGTAAACTATCTACAGGTATCCCCATAATGATATCCATAACTATTAAAACACTTTTTAGGAAAACTAATTATCTATTAATTAATCGATTCCTTGATTGGAAACCATCCACAACAGCTTGTGAGTCTCACCCATATATAGGGAGAAAAACATTAATGATACATTTATAACATTTAATGTAATTAAAGTGACTTAATTTTTCCCCATCCAACAAATTTAACATCAAAAGGAAATTTTTATCACTTATATACACAAGTACCTTTTCGGTTTTGAATTTTGGAGAACCATGACAGTCTTCTAATAACATGGGCCCACAAACTAGTAGTTTATAATGATTAAAATCATATCCCACTATAAACAGATTTTTATTGTTTGTGTTAACTCTTGATAAGTATTATAAAATTCCTCATATATATATCAATTCCAAAAAAATCATTTATCACTAATTATTATGTCCTTGGGAAAAGGAATCATTTGAAAGGGTGGTCTCAAATTCTAATTAAGGGTAAGCATGAGATATTTTAATTGATAATTAGATGAAATCTATAGAAAATACAAAGTTTATAAGATCATGTCCACAACTAAAATTTTCCTATTCAATATGAAAAAAATTATCAATATGAGTTATGGATTTAAACATTATCATTACTTATGTACTGACTTACAAAGAAGGGGAAATCCCCAGAACTCAATCAGGAACCATATTTTCATCTCATAAAATATTTTTTGGATCTAACATATTTATTAAAGCCCTTTCATATGAAAGGTTAACTACTACGACCATTAGACATAGAATCGGTACATGGTTCCCCTAGTGGATCAAGTCCATCGGCTATATTCCCATAACATAAAAAGAAAATAAAATTTCTTCCCATAACTATATTAGGAATATATAACATTACCTAATAATTTTATTGGAGGTGTTGGTCACATCATTCAAATAATGAAAATAATTCATATGTTTTACAGAATATATAGAAAAATATTCATATAAAACATCTAATTACCCCAAATCTATTTGAAACGAATTGTGATTCCAAAACATCATGATATTATAAACATAATCCATCTATATAAATATTGTGTATATTATCATTGGACAATATATCTGATAAATTATTATAAATTTTATATGTTTTTTTGTTGATGAATAAAATGATAATAAATATATCTTTTAAATCATTCATAATGGGAACACCATTTCCATTTTTTGAAATAACTAATTCAAAAAACCCATTAATGTATAAAAGAATGTTTTATAATGAAAATCAACATATAAATTATTAATGTAATTTTAAAATTAAAATTTAGTGATGTTTGAGAGAAAATATAATCACGACATATTAATTAAAAAACATTCCATATACAAATTTTTACTAAAATTTCAAAGAATAAATTATTTCGAAAATTAAAAACTAATTCATCTTGAGAATGTTTTTTTTGATATTCGTATATGGGTATAATTGATTTCAAATAATATTTTTGTGAATAATATAATAAATATTAAAAATATGATTATTAAACATGGTAAATTAATGAAATAATCTCCAATAAAACTTATACAAAATCTTTCCTAAGTAAAGATGTGTGTGTGAAATAAACCCTTACCAATTTGGTACCATTTGAATAGTAACCCATGATGGGAATAAAAATAAATAAATATGTAAATTACCATAAAATTATTAATATATTTAATTAAAGGAATTCATGTGACACATATACACCTCAGAGAGTAATCAACAGGTTAATAAGTATTATGTCACATAGACATAAAAATGAGATGAAAATACCTAAAATTGATTTTAAATCCTCATGTACTCTATTTATCATCATGAATAATATACATATAAAGATTATTTTCATTCATAAAAATATTTATCATTTTAATTATCCCTTTTATTTCACATATAAAAATGATATAAAAATTACTTAGTCATTTATGTGACCATTAGACAATTTAGTGATATTCGGTATATATTCCAAAATTAAATTTATATGTTTTATATGTTCAAAGGTGTAATTTTCAAATTATCTAATGAATAATATTCCTGAAATAATTATAATTTTTATCACAAAATTTTCGTAAATATAAAATGTAAATGTGATTACGAAAAATGAACTATGTAAAAATATTGGACATTTTAAGACAACAGAATCTAGATTATTGTTTCCATTAATCAATGATCATTATGGGAAGAAGTGAAAATTTATTTCATGTTTAATAAATGATAATAATTTCATGTATTTCTTATTTATCATTTAAAGAAACTAATATATATAATCCGTGTTATTTGGTGATTGAAAACGAATCGCATCTATTCATGGATGTCGTAGTCCACTCCTATACATGAATGCCTTTTTTATATTCCATTAAATGATATTATATGAAGGTAAAGTAAATATTATATTTTTATATGTATAAATATTTTATATAAATCATATATAAACATTATTTCCATCTTTATAAAAAGTTATGACACATGGTAATAAGAATATTACATTTTTTCACGTGATAGTTCTGTCTTGTATACATGAATAGTTATTTTTATTCCCATTTTATGTATTTTGTATATCAATATTGGGTTTTCATTAAAATAATAAAATATTAATATAATTTTGATACTGATTTTTATTTATGAATTGTAGATGAATATTTAATGTAGTTTAATGATGAAACCAAACTAAAACGTATAGTTGGAATCTTTAAATCTTATTTAAAAATCCTCCTTTTCGTAACATTTTATGATCTATAAGATTTATATTATAATCATAGTAATTCCTATATAATTATGGGTTTTATTATATGAATTAATTTTATAGGTATTTTATGAACAAAATGCATTTATTTGTGATGGAATAAGTAAAATATGATCCATTTTATAAAAGTGGTGATGGGAACACATGGTGTTTCTCAAAATATTAAATTAATATAAATTAATATTTTATTGCCATTGGATTTGAAACCATTTATTTAGAATATGTGACTATTATGTTTCTAAATATTCTCAAAATATATAAATATATATTTTTTCATTGTTTGTTATTTTTATTCTTTGGTTTTAACACCTCATTAATCTTTTCTAAGCCTACCATGCAAATGTGGGTTTTTATTCAATAAGATTCATGATGGGACTATAAATTAAAAAACAACTGTAAAAGAATGATAGATGATATAATAAACAATATATTACTATATTTTTTTATTTTGCATTTTTTTAATGATATAACATTAAATAAGTATTTATTCATTATTAAATATAAATTAGGTCAAATTTTAAAATAGTCATCAGTTTTCTATATTAATATCATGTCAACAAATAGACATTGATGAAATTATATTATAAAATTTATAACAAGTCACGACCTTCCAAAAAAGTTGTGGATCATAGTAGTTATCATAAATTATAATCCCTTTACTAATTATAATATCATTTATTTGATTTTTCAATTAATTAGATAATTATTTTATTACTGTTATAATGGAATTTATGGTAATTATTTCATCTCTAAAAATTAAAAATAAAATTTCCTTATGATAATAATATTTTTCTAAATAATATTTATATATTAACATATTGTCTTAATAATCCCAAATTAAAAATCGTTTTTTTAAATGAATTAAGAGTTTGATATGATTGATATTTTGTGAAATAGAATATTATAAAGGTCAACATAACATTCAAAAGGACATAAAATTATATATAACCAAATAGTGGAATAATATGGATAAATTTTATTCATAAAATATGGTTATTAAAATTTTAATTGTTATTTAATAATCCATATCATTTTATTTTTTTAATTAGTCGATTTACACTTTATTATGTTAACAAAAATGTTGAACTTTATTTTTCATGTTGAAAATGAATGAATCGGATCAATTATCATAATTTGAACTTAGAGATTTAAAATATTTAATCCATCATAAAAAATTCCTAAAATATAATTGTAATAATTAAATTCACAATCAAATTGAAAAAAGGAAGAGAAAATATTTTTTAAAATATATGAATTTTTTATACCTAATTCATGTATATAATACAATTTAAAACATAAAAATATATTATTTTAAATCATTAATTAGAAATTTAATTGTAATAATAATAAAAAATAATATTTTGTTTTGAAAAAAAATTATAATAAAACACGTTTTCCAAAATTATTATAATTTGTAATTATTCAATGAAAAATAATTCTTTCAGAAATATAAAAAAACATTTCCCAATTAAAAATTTTCAAATGTTGATTTTAAAAGTGATAAACATATAATATAATATATTTTTTTAAATTAATATAATTTTTTTAATATTCCTTAAAAAGGAAATAAAAACAATTTATGATGAAATCATATTGTAGAAGAATAAAATGTATTTTTTTAAAATGTATTCTTCATTAATATGAATTAATTAAAACATATGTATTCTAAAGAACCAATAAATATATATTTTAAAATGTATTTATTCCTATTAATAACATATATTCAACTTATAGGTCATAGTGTTCATATGAATTTTTTTTTATTTTTCAATTAATATTACTATTATGATTATTTTACATTATCGACTATAGTCATTAATTTTTAAAATATTATGAAGATGCATGAATTGTAATGATTTTTTTCAGGTACATGGTAATTCTAAATTCATTTCTAACATTCATTTTTCATCATTATTACCCTTTGGTATATCTATATCAGAACCATGACCATAGGTCGCATCTATAAAGGGATGCAATTTCAATGAAACCATTCTTTATATCATTCTTCAATATTCCAATATATTTTCATATGCATAGAATTTTACTAACAAGTATACATCTACATACACCTAAATATATGCATAGAAAAATCCATAGGTATATTACTAAATTATTCTAAAAAACATTTCCAATGTAACAATACATAACTATAAATCAAACTATATCAACCAATGTTTTTCATAAATATATTATACATCATTTTTTATAAACATTCATTACATTACATATAATAACTTTTGAGGATAATTATGCGGAATTTAATTTCAAAACACAAAAACATTAAGAAAATTGTTCATAAGTGAACTACGTGATATCCCACATATTCTTTCATTGCTAGGATGTAACACCCCCTAATTTTATGGTATTTCAATTTTAAACTTTTTCCACTTTGATAGCTTATGTTAGCTATAACACCAAACTTAAAAAAAAGTGAAATATTATGATAAAATTGGCATTAAATTGGAAGGAATTGATAGTATTAAACACATTATGATATTTTAGTACTATATATTCCATCCAATTGCTTCACATTGCACTAATATATTTTTCAAACATAATATAAAAATAAATCCATGTTTACACATAAAAAGAATAAAATTTCTAAAGGAAGTTTTTCCCATTTTTTGGATTAATTTTTTAAAATTTAAATCATTCATAAATTTGTTTCAAAAAAATAAAAATAATTTCAATAATTGTAATATCAAATTTACCTTATAGTGAATTTTTTGTATTATTTAGAGAAAATAATTTTCCAGTGAATAGTTATAATACTAATTTTTATAAACCTGTATTCTTAATTATATTAAAGTATATTAATGATTTTCAAATCATATAAATTTACTATAAAAAAAGTTACATCTAAATAATATAATATTTTTTCTATTAATAATCCTTATACCTTATTTGTGTATATGTACATTAATCTTTTTAAAAATTTTTATTTTGAAAAAATTATTTTCCATTGCATTTTGTGTGATTAATTTTGAATTAAATTTTGGAAATTATACATTAAATTTTTTTAAAAATGGGTGATATTTTTTTATTCATAATGAACAAATTTTGCAAATTTTTTCCTTTTATGATGGGAAAATATGAATTGTGAATAGTGTTTTTTGTTACCATATTAAAGGGTAAATTATGTAATTAATGTTTTAAAAATGATTAAGACACATTAGTATCCATAACACATGTAGAAAACTTGTTGGATGTGTTTTATTAAACTATTAACACCATTGAATTGATATTGAGTTGTTTAATGGACATTATTCTATAAAAATCATGTATATATTATTTAAATAATTGAAATTATACAATAGTCACATTATTTTTATTAATTATTTCTTATGTGTCAATAAGAAAGAAATGTTAGGTTATGAACTAATATAGGATTAAAATTTTAACATAATAAACATATTCTAGATATATAAATTTATTTTTGACAATGAGGACCGCATGAATGTGGTTATAATGTTTATAATAATTTATTTAATGAAAAATTAATAATGTCACATTCATTTTATTAATAACAATATCATTTTTTATATTGGGTTATTAAGAAGATAAATTTGATTATAAATATTATGTTTAAATAAAATTATTATCTATATCGTGGAAATTTTATCATTTTTCTTAAAGGTGGTACGATTAAAATATATTCTTACACAACACATTTAGAGTAATGATATTGTTAATGTAAATATCAAATAGATGTTATCAAAAATAATAACATAAATACAATTTTAGATAATTAATTTCATATGTGAACATTGTATAATAAATGGAAACTATAGGTATATATTATTGTATTATTATAATAATTTATCTTATTTTTATGATATTCTTATAACTCAATGAATTGATTAGTGTTAAAATAGACATTAATGATATTTTAAATAAATAATATATAATAACATGATATAAAGTTACTAAAAATAATAGATTCAGATATATTATTTAGATATGTTTTCAAATTTCATCCATTATTCATAGAATATATATTTGGTTTTTTATTATAACTATATTAACCAATAAATTGTAAAAACCATAGATGTCACTTTAAGAGTAAATGATATCAAATAATGGTTGAAACCAAAAGATAATGTTATGAATTTGACCTAATGATGTATTAAAATTATTAGATACTAGTATTTTTATTCATAATCATATTATATTCTATTTATATAATTTTTTTCAATTTTAAATTAAAACTTAAATAATTTAATATCTATATAATTTCAAAAAGAGGCCTTCAATTCATTTTAAAAAGGGTGCATCTTCGATAACATTTCAATAAAATTTTGAGCCATATATATCTCCCAATCACTTAAAATATATATTCTCAGCATCCTTATTTATTTTAATGTTGTATTTTCTTTCGAAAAGTCCAAAAATATTTTTCCTAAGAGGATATCTACGAGATCTTCTTCGGAGTAGTGGAAATCATCTATAATGACTCTTTCAATTATATTTCATGTTCTAAATCCTCTACATTTATTGTATTAATTATAATGTAATATATATAGTATATTATATATATTCAAATATTTTGTTATATTAAAGGGAAAACCATATTCAACTCTTTATCCATCATAAATAAAACAGAATCACTCTATGTGAATTCGTATATCTTATCATGTTTATGCCATCCCATAATTTGTTTTTCATTAGAAATTTTCATGGATGTGTATAAATATATAAATAATAGATATATATTGTAATTATGAAATGATATTTTTATATAAAATTAAAATACCACCAACATCCTTCCACATTCATCATTAAGGAAATGATATTGTCGCTTATGTGTATATAGGGTTTACTATATCCGTAATGCGATGAAATTATTCATCCATTTTCAAAATTTAATAATGACTGTAAAATTATATATAATAATTAAATATTATATCAAATACCTTAATATAATTATCTATCCGACAGTACTATATCCTATAAATAATAATTGTCACATAACCAATAAAACATTATTTGTAAAATAAAGCAGTTAATATCTGAAACAAGGGTAATTAATAAATATTATTAACATACATGAAATAATATGAAATTAGATGGTGAAATATGGTAAATTAATTATGATTTTGGGTTTTTATAATGAATCAATAACACTATTTAAACAATTAGAGCTGAGGATAATGTAAATTCCAATAATAGGGTGAGTAAAATAATGGTTTCTCAAATATCTTTTACTTTTGTGATATTTATGCATTATTAACACTTATTTATTATGTGTGGTGTACATATAATTCCATTTGATATATCATATAATAAATATAATTATATTCTTTGTATTCAATGTTCTTGTTAATAATTATTACCCATATGTGGAATATGTTTCTATTTATTACAACTTGGAAGGGGATTTCCAAACTCAATGTTAATTCATTACGTTATACTTATGTTTCATTAATTTTGTCATGCTTTGTCTATATGTAGAATTGATTTTTATTATATAATTTTTTTCATCAACTTTTTTATATTTATTTATAGTGGATATACATGATTGATTCATTTTCTGAAAAATATTGTGTTTGTATGTGAATACACCACAATTTCACATTATTGAGAAATATTTTAATATTATGCACCAAATTTATTTTATATTTTCTATATAATACCAATTTAAAACAATTATGATCATCATTCATTAAAATTTACATTTATCAAAAATATTTATATTTATTTAATCACCAATCTAATTATATAATTAGTTGAATGACATTTTTAATTAAGGAATATAATTTGATAAATTGGGGAAATAATGTAAAATATATACCCTTTAATCCAAACAGATATTTTTCAAAATTTATACTGATTTAGAATTATGTTGATTTATTTATATATATTGATTATTTTTGATATGCATGAATGGGTGGGGACTGCATATGAAAATCCTCTTAATTCATTAGTAGTCTAATGTGATGAATAAATTGGAAAAATTATTTTTGATTTTACCATAATGATTAAATTTTCTGTTAATGTGTCATGATTGTAAAGATTTTATGTTATTTGGAAACATGATATTAAATTAAAAATCGTTTACATAATTATTATTTCAGTTGTTATCATCTACAATATTTTCACTATGCTATTATAAATGGTTTAATTGTTTTCATGAATTATTTGTGAAATGGTAGTTATTAATTTCGAATCATTTACATTTCCATAATGAATATTCCTCAATATATCATTATAAGAATGTTATTTATTAAATTTCATGTGTTCTTAGTTCTTTAACTTTCCAAATTCATTATTAATTACTGATTCCAATTAGCTTCTATTCTACTCAATTCTTGGGTATCATTTCCATACACCCCATTCTTATTACTTACATTCCCCTCAAGTCTGTTAAGTGTACTGAGGCTGATATGAAATTAAATGTAAGAGGTAATAATGTTATTCCAAAAAAACAACTATTCATTAATTTTTTTATTTTCATGTGTAATACTAAATCACATGTTTATATAGTTTAACAAGAGGTTTGAACTATAAGTTCATTTGCGATGTGATTCCATGTATATAATGAAAATGTAATAATGCAATGAACTAGGATTATAAATTTGTGGTTAGTGTATTTATAGTTTGCATCATATAATATTTAGTAGAAACCATGTGAACTATATTTTGGAAAAATGGATTGGGGAATATAACCATAAAACTAACAATTTAGGAACTTTTATATATAAGATAAAAATTTATACATTTAGTAATGACCATGCACAACCTATTCTAATAAATTGATGTAGTCCAATTTTGAATAATATTTCATATATCAAAATGATTATTATAGTTTTATTTTTACAGTATTAATTTTGGTTGTAGTCAGTGGGGAGAACTAGAATGAATTGGTTTAAAATTAAAATTGAAAGAAAATTTGTTGAATATATATTTCATGAATAGTATTACGGTTAGATGAATCCTGAAATGTATAAGTAATTGTATTCAGTTTATATATTTATATGTTTCAATTAACATAAAAATTAGATACACTAACATTAGAATATGAGTTTAATATTGATCATATGTTTAAATTCTTAAATATCCTTTTGATGTTTTACATTGTGGGATTTAATAAATATTAAAAATATTTTGGGATACAGTTTTTGTATGATATCCTATTTGTTTAGTATGTGAAAATTTTATTTATGAAATATTTTATTACATTTTTTGCAGATTATTTTATGATAAATGATAGAAGTTAGGTTTAAATGATCATTGATTTATAGGTATTTATTTTATATTATATTCATTATAATTGAAAATTGAACGTATGAGATAAAAATTGAGGATAATAAATATAATTAATTATTAAATTATTAATTTTATTTATATTATTTTTAATATAGTTTTAGAAATATGAAAACTCCTACATCGGGTGATAACCTATCACACCTGTTGTGGTTTTTAGGTTTGAAGCCACAACAGAAGAATGAAAATACTTAACCTATTACCACAAGTTTTTTGGATTTAACAATAGGTATCAAAATTAGTTTTTTATTTATCAGTTTTATGGATAAAGATAAATTGACTTATTCAACCATATTTCATTGATATCAATGGGATTGAAAATTGAATTGGTTTTACATGATTAATATTATTTTATAAGATTCTCAATATATCATTAACTCTATAAAATTAAAGAAAACAAAATAATATTGGAATTTATTAGATTAATAAAGAATGAATTTTTTATGAGTAATGTAAGATTTTATAGTTTATTTTTACTGATTCATGTTATTTGTGGAAATATTTTCCTTTTCACGGGGATTATGTTATTCCTAAAATTATATTTTTGTTATGAGATTTTTAATGTAATTTATGTTACATAGAGATAAATTGTTATTTTATATTAGATGATTGTGAGATTTATGGATTTCAATGTTATGATAGAATATTTTTATGAAAGCATTATATATTTAATGAATGATCAAAGCTAAATTTTGGGCACAACAATTGAATTTTTAATGATTAATTTAGTTTTGTCCATATGAAGGATTATTCTTCTAGGAATATTTTTTTTTCATATTCTAACCATTGGGGTTTTTGTATGAATCCATTTCTATGTTTCAGAAATGTTTTTCCTTTTCTGGTTTTTTTTTGAGAAAAAGAGGAAAATATGGAAATTTTCAAAGTACATGATGTGTACGTTATGAGTACATGCTGTGTACATTAATGTAGTGTCGGGACGTGTGTTAGCCATGACCGGGCCACACACATGGTGCATAGGGGTGATGTGGAGGCCATTTAAAGCGGAGTATGGAAAGACCAAGTACACGCCAAGTACCCCATAAGTACATGCCATGTAGTTTTTTTAATTAATCGGACCGAGGTCGCGCCTAATCGATGAAAACGTCTTCTTATCTAGGTTCTTCAATCTACAGTGACCCGTAAGGCCAAAAACATCCTTCGAGCCCCTGAGCCTACGTCTACTTTCTGAATTGACTGTCGTCAATTGTGTTGGAACCGCAGCGGTGATCTCTTCATTCTTCTTGTGTTTCATTCCATGGCATTCTCTCTTTTTCAAGTTATCGTGGGTTGAACATTTTATGCATTTTCATATATCTATGTCATTTTAAAGATTATAAAGACTAGTGGTTTTAGTATTTCAATCTTCTAGCATCAAGGTAGGTGTTTTCTGCCTTAACATTCAAGGTCTGTGAGTTTTAGGTGAAATTCCACCAATACCTGTGAATGGGGTATTGCATATTTACCTTTTTGAACCCGTTTCTTTCCTGCCTTGCTTGTATTCTTCGGTAGAGGTAATCTGATCATGTTTGTGGATATTTTCTATACTTGGATGTTTTTCCCATGCGTTGTTCTCATTAAAACCATTGTGTCTTGTTAGCCTTTGGCCTCTACACCTGTTTTCCATGCCTTGTGACCTTAGGATTGAATGTTATTCTATACCGGCTTGTTATGCTGTGGATAAGTTATCTAAGTAGCTCTATAGGTGTACATCGGTATTATAACATTATTATGCACTGATTGGCATAGAACCATGAGAACCTAGTGTTGTAGACTATAAGGGATGGATCGAGTGAGCTTCCCAGAGAGTCTTGAATATTATAGAACACAGGAGGGTAGACAAAGTGAGATTCCTCATAGGGTCTTGGAAAATGTAGAATACAAGGGATAGACCGATTGAACTTCCCATAGAGTTTTAGATAATATAGACTATAGGAGGGTAGACTGAGTGAGCATCCTCATTGAGTCATTTCATTGTTTGAATTTCTTTAAAACCATTCCACACAAGAGAAGGAATTAACTGAACGAGATTCCTTAAATAGTGTATGATTGATAAGAGACTATAGGAGGAATTTAAAAAGCAAGCTTCCTTAGAGAGTTTCTATACCATAAGTCTATAAGAGGGTTAGACCACGTGATCTTCCTCTGAGAGTCACTGAATACCCTATACTATAAGGCGAAGTGACCGAGTGAGCTTCCCTAGAGAGTCTTGTAATTTCGTATGACCAAACCAGAGGGGTTAGGCTGAGTGAATTGCCCATAGGGTTGTGGGTACTTCTTGGTTGGGACCATAAGGGTTGGCTGCAAGTACTTTCTAGAGGGGTTCCTGTTGTGATTATCTGTTTGCTTCACAGTAGTTTGTTGTTCTATGGATTGACTACTATTGAATATCATCATGTTAATGCTTACTATTTACTGTATTTCATTTACTGTTACTGTTTACTACTTACCATACTATTACCTACCATATTCTCACTGACTGTTAGGCACAGATATTCAGGTGTTTTCCTATTGAGATTTTAGTCTCACACCCTGTTTGGTCCATGCTTTTGGGCCAATGCAAACTATGTTTTTTCAGGTATAGAAAAGGGAAGCGCCATTTGACTTCTGGTACATGACTTCTTTGGAGCAGGAGGGCATGGGACAATGTCGAGGATTACGATGCTGAGGAGTTTCTTATCTGTTTACTTTCTTTGTACTTTGGTTTATTATTTTATTTAAAATTGTGACTTGTTAGGCTACTTTCCTAGACAAATGTATCGTGTATCATTTCATATATACATATGTGGTCCTGCTGTTTATTTTTTTAGTCTTCTGCTATTTATTATTGTTGGATATTTACTATTTCCACAATTGTAGGGTTTTTTTACTTCCACCGTGTACTCTGCCAATTAAGGTTTAGTTTCCCCACTATCACATCAAAGTCCTTCGCTGCTAGTCAGCAGCCTCTGGAGGTTGGGGAAATGTGCTGGGGGCCATGTGAACCACTGGGTACGGGGAGCCTCTGGGTGGCTTTCGGAACAGGGACATTACAAAGTGGTATAAGAGGAATTATTTTCCCATGATTTACTGTTTGGAGCATTTAACTAGGGATATGATGGATTTGGTATTTGGTAATAAGCTGTGCCTCAGAGTAGCTTACCCATGTATAGGGAAAAAACAATCTACCTTTTTTATTACAGTTTTCTAGTTTTGATAGTATACGGTTGATATAATTTATCCTAGAGTGATTCACATTCCTTTTTTTGTTATTGTTGTGTTATTACGGTTCTATTTCTCTCACAACATGATGAGATGAGGGAATGGAATTTCATGCATCATATAGGTACTTGTTAGAAATAGCATGCCATACTTTCTTGCCATTCCATATACATGCATTAGTGATTTCATGTTGTTGTGATAGACATTGTGTAGATTATGCATGCTGTTGTGATAGATGCTTGGATAGAATCCTTACAGTTTTATAGAAAAATTGTTTGTATTGTTCCTTGTTTAATTGAACGCCAAATTTGGGATTTTGAGGTGTAATGGGCCCTCATGAATCAGAACATGGTGGATCATTGACTTGTTACCCTTGTATATGATATGTAGGAGATGTCATGCTTTAATTCTCATTGATTATGGGCCCTCACAGATGGGAATTTCGCACCTCCATGTTCGTTTTTTAGTGTTTTCCAGGCTTCGGTGTAGTTTCTGAGCTACTACCTAGAAAAATCTCGGAATTCATGGTGTGTACTTGACTGCATGCTGTGTAGTTTAATACTATGTCACTGACTGTGTGTGAAGAGACACGGTGGGGTGAAAAAGTTTTCATCAAATCGTCGTGTACTGTAGTTTCACATCATGTAATAATGAGTCGTGTACCTGGCCTTGTCACTAACAACACGGGTCGGGGATGCTCGCATGGTACACACCGTGATGGGTATGAACAAACCATGTAGCCTCACTCTAGATACCGGGCCATGTCACGAACAACATGAGACAATGTTATCTTCTCTTATACACTCCGTGTTTGTTTAGAACATGCTGTGTAAGGGGTAAGTTGTGTATTCAGCCATGTAACTAACAACAAGGTCACCAAAAATTTGTCTAGTACACACCACTTCCTTATGTTAACATGTTGTGTAGTCTAGGGTTATGAGGGCCGTGTGGGTTATCTGTGTGTAGAGACTCCGGCAGTGGAATGTAGATCCAGTACATGATGTGTGTAGGGACAACACGCCGTGTAATCGGGGGTGTTACACGTCTAGAGGTGGAAAAGGTACGCGCCCATGTGTCTGGCATATGAGGAGACATTATGTAGTGTTTATAAACTCCATTTAGTCATGTTTTGTACAACCTGATTATTCTTTTCACATGTTCCTATTTTGTTCTCTTGTGTTCTCTATCCTAGATAATCCGGATATGAGGTGTGCTTTTGATTTTTCAGAGCTATGCCTCCGATATGACCTCCGGTTCTACTTCAGCTGCTAGACGGTGATCAAACACCTGATATGGCCAATCAAGAACCTCTTGAATATCCTCCTATTATTCCAACCTTGGCACCAGTAGTAATACCTAATGCAGGCACTGATGCATTGTTCAGGGAGGACATCCTGAGGATGATACATACCTTTCAGGGAGCGCCGCCTCCTGCCCCGTCGATGGCTGAGTTGATGTGGCTTTTCCAATAGTTTCATCCTCATACTTTCTATAGGGATAGAGGTCCCCAGGATACATAGTCGTTGCTAGAGGCCACGCTGATGATCTTAGAGAACCTAGAGATATCTCTAGATAAAAGGGTAAAGCTGGCTACTTATATGATCCGAGACACTGCAAAGAGATTGTGGGAGGTGATCTCACAGTCAGGGAGCCAGTAGAGTATGACTTGGGATGAGTTTTGGGGCATCTTCTATGACTACTTTTATCCATATACCTTGAGGGCCGACCGAGCCCAGCAGTTTATGAGTCTCTAGCAGGGTACTCTTTCTGTTATGGAGTACCCGTCTCACTTTTATGAGCTGCATTGCTTCTCATTAATTATATCAGGTGATGAGTTGTTCCTTTCTAGGAAGTTTGAGGATGATCTCAGGCTAGAGATCCATTCCCAGGTGATTATATTTAGGTTGACTTTGATCTCCTCTATCGTCAACCAGGTTCTGATCACTGAGCGCAATATGAGAGATTATGGAGCTGTGAGCTAGGGCGGTACGACATCCAGAGTCAGTGCTCCTCCCACTGATAGCAGGAATCACCATAGGGAGACAGCTTGAAGAGGGCAGGGTTAGGTGGAATGTTTCGTCAGGTTGCCAAGTTGTATGCTACTAGTGTGGTAGGAGTGGGCATACCATGCCTCACTGTCAGAGAGACCTGATGGAGTGCCGATATTGAGGAAAGATAGTCCATATTAAAGGTTTATTTTAGATCTTATCACCTACAATTGGTGGTAGGGGTTATTATATGACCCTACATGCAACAGATATATATCCAATTTCTCACCAGTATGGGAATTGGATTTCTTCCAGCCATTCAGGCCGAGGTGGAGGTCGTGGCCATGGTGGTCAGTCATGAGGCTACCATTGACAGTAGAGTGGATTAGCTTAGAGTGGTTAGCCAAGGGCGCAGGGCCTCAATACATTCCAGACATTTTCCATGGAACAGACCGATCAGGAGCAGGATCCAGACCCTTCTACAGTTCGAGGTATGATCTTAGAATCCTCCGTTTTATCTTCAGCCCTTTTCGATATTGGTTCTTCGCATAGTTTTATCTTTGTTTCTGTTGTAGAGAGCCTTGAGCTCTGTATCTTTTCATCTGCTGACATGCTGACTCCTGATACACCGTTGGGAATGAGGATGTCTAGCATACGTCAGTGAAGAGTGTGACCTATTGAGGTTTCAGCGTGTCATTTATTATGTGTCCTCTTTGTCCTAGAGATGATAGACTGTGATGTCATTCTCGGTATGTACTGGTTAGTTCCCTTCCAGGAATTCATCGATTGCTATCGTCGTAGGGTGAATTTTATATCACCAGAGGGCAGATCTTTTTTCCATAGAGACAAGTGGGTTGTCTATGCTCGTAGAGCTAGAACAGAGCATCATGGTCTAGTTGAAGTTACATCCCAGATTGCCTGTCATTATCTGGATGACCAGGGTACCTCACAGTTAGAATTTCCTCTAGTGGTGGATCATTTCAGAGAATTCTTTCCATATTACTTTTCAGGTCTGCCTACGGAGTGTGAGGTATACATTTCTATGGAGCATAGCCCCGGAGCAGCACTAGTGTTCATTCCTCCTTATATGATGGCTACACCTGAGTTGGAGGAGCTCAAGAAGTATTTGGAGAAGTTGCAGGAAAAGGATTTCATCAGACCCAGTACATCTTATTGGGGTTCGCCTATCATTTTGGAAAAGAATGCAGACAACACCCTTCAGATTTGTGTTGATTATCATAAGCTTAACCAGCTGATGGTCAAGATCCGATATCCCATTTTGAGGATTGATGACTTATTTGATCAGCTGGGTGGAGACCATGTTTTCTCAATGATAGATTTGAGGTCTAGTTATCATCAGTTGAATGTTAGACCATCAGATAAAGCTCTTACAGATTTCAAGAGCATGTATGGTCTCTACGAGTATACAATTATGTCGTTCGGTCTCACAAATGTGCAGTAGTTTTTATGGCACTGATGAACCAAGTGTTCAATCCAGACATGGATTCCATAGTGGTTGTTTTCATGGATGACATCTTGGTGTACTCTCACACTCGACATGACCATGATACCCATCATGAGATCATTCTATGTACACTGAGAGATCATCAGATTTATGCTAATCTCTTGAAGTGCATTTTTTGGATAGATCTGATTCACTTATTGGGTCATGTTATCATAGATAGGGGAGTATCAATGGACCCAGAGTGAGTGAGTGCTATAGTTTTTTGGGAGAATCCAAAGAACATCTTTGAGGTGAAATGTTTTCTAGGGCTGGCTAGACACTACAAAGGCTTTCTTTAGGATATTTTACACAATTCAACACCGTTGACAGGTCTCACCAATAATGGGGAGATGTTATTATGGTCAGATTCTTCTAAGTCAACCTTTTAGGAGCTGAAAGGGTGGTTGATGTCAACACCGATACTAGTCTTGCAATATCCGGGCAAGAGCTACAATGTTTACTGTGATGCATCCGGTGTCAGATTGGGAGTTGTGCTTATGCAGGGAGATGGAGTCATTACATACGGGTCTTGACAGTTGAGACAACATGAGAGGAACTACCTAACACATGATCTGGAGTTGGCAGCTGTTGTTCATGCCTTATGCTGTTGGTGGAATTACTTTCTGGGAGAGCACATTGTGGTTTTCCCTGACCACAAGATTCTCAAATACATCTTTACTCAGCCTGATCTGAATCTAAGACAACGTAGGTGGGTCGAGTATCTTCAGTCCTTCAACATTGTTCTTGTTTATACACCGGTAAAGGGAAACATAGTGGCTGATGTGTCGAGCAGGAGAACTCAGATTCATGTAGTTTAGGAGACCAGCAGCGAGTGGCAGAATTGGCTTTATTCTATGAGATGCATTTGTAGGTGCCTGAAAAATAGGGGCAGACTTTTCTTTCTTATGTAGTTGTTTCCTCTACTCTTCTTGATTGGGTAGAGATGAGGCAGCTATCAGAATCAGAAGGCCTAGTCCTTCGAGAGAGTGTGTCAGGAGAGGACCCTCCTCCTAGATGGACCGTGGGTGAGGATGATATCTTGTGTTTCCAGGGACGTGTATATGTTCCAGAAGACATACGCGAGAAGATGATGCGGGAAATTCATTCCTTTGTTTGGGCAGTTGATCCTGGTATCACCAAGATGTATCAGGATCTTCATCTCCTGTATTGGTGGCCTTGTATGAAGAGATATGTTGCTGGTTTCGTTATGAGATGTTCAACTTGTCATCAAGTGAAAGTGGAGAATCAGCAACCGACATGTCTTTTACATATGTTACCCATTCTTGAGTGGAAGTGGAATGATGTCGTGTTAGACTTCGTGACCGGGTTACCGAGGTCACCACAAGGGTTGATGTTATCTGGGTTGTCATCAACAGGCTTGTGAAAGTTTCTTACTTATTTCCGATCAAAAGGACCTTCAGTGTTGATGAGCTGGGGAGGTTTTACATTCAATAGATTTTATATTTGCATGGAGTTCCACTCTCTAATGTAATAGACAGGGATGCACATTTTACTTCTCGCTTCTGGCAGGGGATTTAGAAGGCTTTTGGTACACATGTACTTTTGAGTACAACATAGCATCCCCAGACTGAAGGCATGTATGAGCGTATGATCCAGGTTCCTGAGGATATGATCTGATCTTGCATTCTAGACATTGTGGGTTCATGGGAGAATCATATTCCTCTTGTGGAGTTTTCCCAAAACAAATGTTTTCAGGGGAATATTCAGATGGCACCGTACTAGGATTTTAACGGTTGGACATGCCGATCAACATTGTTCTGGCTCGAGGTAGGAGATGTAACTTTGATATGACCTCGTCTTGTTTAGGTGTCCTCATAGTAGATAGAGTTGATTTGAAACAACATGGCTATAGCATAGTCTCGACAGAAGTCTTATACTGATATCTGAGGACGACCTCTAGAGTTCGAGTTCAGGGATCATGTTTTCCTATGTGTCGCACAGCGGTTGGGACTCAAGAGGATTCAGAGACAACACAAGTTTTCACCACATTACATTGGGTCGTTTTAGTAGTTGGAGAGAGTTGGGCTGGTTTCCTATCAATTGTAGTTACCTAGTAGGTACCGGGCCATGCACGACATCTTCCACATTTCTCAGCTCCGATGATACTTTTCAGACACATATCATGTATTTCAACCCGAGGAGGTTGATCTTGATGTGGATGAAACAGTTGTGGAATAACCTATCTGGATTATCGATCACAGTACGAACATCCTCCAGGGACAGTCTGTTCCTCTGGTATGGGTGATATGGCATCACAGGCGAGTACATAATGAGACATGGGAGAGGGAGGCTAATGTACGATCGCAGTGGCCGGAGTTGTTCATGATTTCTTCTTCTACACCTCGCTAGTGAAATTCAGGGATGAATTTATTTAAGGGGGTGGATTGTAAGAACTTGAATCTTTTTATCAGGTATGTTATTCATTTTCTGGTCATTTTTGAGAAAAATAGGAAAATATGAAAATTTTCAATGTACATACTGTGTACTTTATGAGTACACACCGTGTACATTGATGCATCACTAGGACGTGTGTTGGCCGTGTCTGGGCCACACAAATGGTTTTTAAGTGTGATTTGGAGGCCTCTTAAAGTAGAGTTTGGAAAGGCCACGAACACACCATGTACCCCAGAATTACACCCACTGTTATTTTTTTTCCTTTAATCAGAATGGGGTCACATCTAATCGACAAAAACATCTTCTTATCCAGTTTCTTCAATCGAGAGTGACCCGTACGACTGAGAACAACCTCCATGCCCCTAACTCTCCATAATTTTTCAGAATTGACCACCATAGATTGCATTCGAATCGTAGCAGTGAGCTATTCCTTCTTCTTGAGTTTCATTCCATGATTTTCCCTCTTTCTTATGTTATCATGGGTTGAACTTTTTGTGCATTTTCATAGATCTACATCGTTCTAAAGAGAATCAAGCCTCGTGTTTATACTAATTTGATATCCTAGAATCATGTTAGGTGGTTTGTGCCTTAACTTTTTAGGTCATTGAGTTTTATGTGAAATTCCACCATTACCCATGAATGGGGTATTGTGTGTTTACCTTGTTTACCCCTTTGTTTTCTTGCCTTTCTTGTATGATTGTGGAGAAGTAATTTGATCATGTTTGTGGATATTTTCTATGCATTGATGTTTTTCCCATGGCTTATTATTGTTACAGCCATTGGATCTTGTTAGCCTTTGATCGGTATACCTGCATTCCAAGCCTTGGGACCTTAGGATGGAATGACATTCTTTACCAGCTTGTTTCGCGTTAGACTGTTTATCCAAGTAGCTCTATAGGTGTACATTGGCCTTATATCATTATTATGCACTTAATGGAATGGGAAAGTTAGAACCTGGCACTATATACTATAAGGGATAGACCGAGTGAGCTTCCAAGAGAGTCTTGAATATTATATACCACAAGAGGGTTGACTGAGTGAGCTTCCTCAGAGGATCTTGGACATTGTAGACTACTAGGGATATACGAAGTGAGCTTCCCAGAGAAACATGGATATTATAAACTATAAAAGGCTAGATCGATTGAGCTTCCTTAGAGAGTCTTTACTTTGTTTGAATTTATTTAAAACCTTTCCAGGCTAGAGAAGGAATTGACTTAGTGAGCTTCCTTAGAGAGTCTGTGATAGACTTGACACTATAGGAGGAATTGACCGAGTGAGGTTCTATATAGAGTTTCTAGTCCTTGGGGATATTAGAGGGTTAGACCACGTGATATTTCTCAAAGAGTCCCTAACTACCCTAGACTATAAGTGGAATTTACCGAACGACCTTCCTCAAAGAGTCTTGTAATTTCGTATGACCAAACCGGAGGGGATAAGATGAGTGCACTGCCCGGAAGGTAGTGGGTACTTATTGGTTAGGACCAGAGGGGTTGGCAGCGAGTACATCAAAGAGGGGTTCCTGTTGTGGTTAGATGTTTACTTCAATGCTTCTTGTTATTCTATGGATATATTAACGTTGTATATAATCCTATTTCTACATACTATTTACTACCTGCCATTTACTGTTACTGTTAACTATTTACCGTACTATTACCTACCAATGTTCACTGACTGTTAGGAATATATCTTCAGGTGGTTCCCTATTGGGATTTTATTCTCACAACCTATTTGTTCCATGATTTTTAGCCCATGATCACTATGTTGTTGCAGTTATAGACAAGGGAAAGCACCCTTCGACTTCTAGTACCTGATTACATTGGAGTAGGAGATCATGAGACCATGTCGTGGCATGTGATGCTGAGGAGTTATTATCTGTTTACTTTCATTGTACATTGGTTTATTATTGTATTCAACATTGTGACTTGTTTGGCTACTTTCCTTGAAATATGTATCATGAATCATTTTGTATATATATGTGTGCTCCATCTATTTGTTGTCTTATTCTACCGTTGTTTATTATTTTCGGATATTTACTGCTTCCTCTATTGTATGCTTTGTTTACTTCCTTTGTGTACTCTTCCAATATGGGCATAGTTTCCCCACTATCACACCGAAGTACCTCACTGCTATTCGGTGGCCTCTGGCATTTGGGGAAATGTTCTTGAGGCCATGTCACCCACCGGGTACAGGCACATCTGGGTGGATTCTGGAACCAGATCATTACAGTTTTTGTTAATTGTTAATTACATAAGGAATAGATAATTATTTATTATGTGATATGAATAATGTGATTATTATTTTTTATCATAAAAATGAATAATCATCATTTTCAGGAAAATTAGTTTTGGTTGGAAATTAATTATATGATGAATCATTACATTGAAATTAATTATATTTGATTAAATTTTTTCAATTGCAATAAGAATAATTCATCAACTATAGGAAAATTATTTAGGGAAAAAATAATATATATTTACATATAAAATTGATAAATCTAGGGCCTTTTAAACATTTATTTGTATACATTTTTATGTGGGATGACTTTTTAATGGCCATGTTCTATATCACCATATTTAAAAATATGGTAGTTAAATTTATATTCTTTGTATATGAATTCACTTCCCCCTAATTATATCCTTTTCAAAATCCTAATTTTACGGTGGACATTGAATTTCTCATTCCCTTTTGGTAAAATTATGTTTTATAAACAGTATTTATACTGTGAGTCTCCCACAATGGAATTTTCAATTATTAAAAATTGAATATAAAATTAAATCATAAAATTTCGAGGGAAAAATTTCATAAAAAAGGGGAGTATTTAACACCATATATTTTTAATTATTTATCTCTTTTAAAATTTATTCTCTTTTAATGTCTATGATTAATAAAACAAACTTCTAAATAGTTAATGTAAAATTCTTACTTTAATCAAATAGATTTTATTGTCACCAGATAAATAAAAAAAATCCAATTTTCATAAAAATGAAATAATTTTCTATTGGATGTTTTATTTCTTTTTGATGGGAAAATGTCTCAAATTTAATCTTCGAATCATTTATCAATTTTATTTTATAAAATAAACTTAAATTTGAAAACAATAATATGAAAATATATTTAGGTTGAATTTTAGGTATTTTATAAAAAAATTATCGATTTTCTATTGATTAGTGAGGAATAATAATTTTATAAACGTTTAATTTCATTATGTAAAATCCTATTACTTTTTTATTTTTATCTCAATGTAATTTTATAACTCTTTAGATACAAATAATATAATCCATTTCATTTCAGTTTTACTTATACATTATTTTTATATAAGTACATTTTTAGGCCTAAAATACATTTTTGATGAAAACTATTTTTTATTTAGTCTTGATGGATTAGTTTTAAATGTAATTCAAAAAAAATCTGTTTTGAATTATTAAAAATAAATTCCATATTTGTATTAATAATTTATAAATTTAATATATATTTGCCAAATTTTTTCACAAATTGATTAGGAACTTTTATAATTTTTGTTTCTATTTCAAATGGAGAATCTAGTAATTAAATGTGAATGTCTAATTATAAGGGTCACCAAAGGACAATAAATCTTGAAATAATTTTATTTGATGATGTTTATTAGGCCATTAATACATGAGTATTAAAATATAGTTTTTTAATTGAATATTTTCGATGGATATTACTTATATATTATTTAAGTCAACATAGGCAACAAAATGTAACATTCATTGTATTAAATATGACATATGTATTACCATGAAGTAAAAAAAATGTAGGATAAATATATGAATGGTGATGCTCAATTACATGAGGGAGTGGAATTGTATGTTTAAAAACATTGATTTTTTATCCTTAAGGAAAAATATGTTTAACAAAGATAATCAACGAAAAATCACACACCCAAAAATAGTTCTACAAGACAAACATGCCAGGTTCCAGAAATATGGTTCTAGAAATGAAACATAAAGAACTATTACAAGGGAATGATTCTATTATAAATCCTATAGAATATTACATACCATATTATGAAAAAGTACAATAACTATTAGAATGTTATATGTTTTTACTTTATAAAAATGTAGTAGATATAACCGTAAATCGAAATAAGTAATAGGTAAGAAATATTTTAAACCAATGAGGAGCGTATCCAAAAACCATGGTTAAAGGTCCTTTTAATTATACATTCATGAAATATTATCATTCTAAAATGAGTGTAAGGCCTCAATAGGAATATTAGAACCGTGTTTTCTATCCCTATAAGCCCTCAAACTTTAAAGTGGTTAGAACCATTATCTTTCAGTCCCTTGAAGTCCTCGAACTTTATGGTAGCCCGAAACTCTGTCTCCCTATCCCTTGAATTCCACGATTGTACTCAGTAACAATTAGAGTCTCAAGATGAAATATGAACTAGATGTTCAGAATAACAAAATTTCAGGGATTCTATCACTCTAGAAA
Source organism: Viscum album (assembly GCA_963277665.1). Classification (NCBI taxonomy): domain Eukaryota; kingdom Viridiplantae; phylum Streptophyta; class Magnoliopsida; order Santalales; family Viscaceae; genus Viscum; species Viscum album. The sequence continues at coordinate 202,553,236 of OY728157.1, forward strand.
TCACATCAACCACATTAAATGTCTAAAGTGATCAAAACCTTTTGAGACCATTCAAATTAGATCCTATTATAAGAACTTCTCCAACAGTTGGTTCCTTCCTTCAACGGTCATATTTCATTAATCTCAGAAGGACCAATACACCTATCCCTCAAACAACAGTTAATTATAAACTGCTTTTACGACATCGTTTCATGATAATAACAAGTGTAAGTAAAATGAAGTTAGTTAACATAATATCTTTTTCATAGTATAAGATAAAATAGAATTCAAAGTCTAGAAAAATTTAAAATTATAATTTAATAACCCATCGATATTTTAATTTTATTTTACAAAGAATTCTTATTCTTAATTCTATAGATTATGGAGTCTAAATTCTAATAAATTCATAGTCTGAATTCTGATAAATTGGAAGTCTTCATTATAAGGAATACAAAGGTTGAATTCTGAGCAATTCGATGTCAAAATTAAATGGTATTTTGAGTATGAATTTGGAGTAATTATTATGAATAATTCATCATAATTTTGAATCATAATTTTGATGAATTCAGAGTTTGAATTTTAGACAATTTAGAGTATGAATTGCAGTAAATTAAGAGACAGAATTTCAGTGAATTTGAAGTCTAAATTTTAGTGAATTTGGAGTCTAAATTTAGATAAATTGGATCAAGAAAATAGAATAATATATATCTATGTAATCATAGTATTACATGGTTTTAAATGTGAAATAAAATTTTAGACTTAGAAATAAAAAATATATAATTTTAGAGAGATTATGAAATGAATAATGAAAACAATGAAAAGTATAAATATTTCCATAGTGATGGGAAATTTTCCTTATTAAAATAATCCCTAGGAAAAAATATAATGTAATTGTGATTTTAAAAATATAGAATAATGAAAAGTTCATAATGAAACATTATTCACTCATCTATCTCACCCTTTTTAAAATGTACAAACATCCTTACGAAGAAGAACATATGGAATAAAAAAAAATTTTGAATATAAAAGAAAAACGTCTCTCCCATTACTTATTAATCATGGTGAATACATCAAACTATTCCATAGGGTTTTAAATCCTAAAGGATCATATTCTTGACTTCCATAAAGTGAATTTGATTTTTTTTTCATAATGAAATATTCTTTGATAAATATTTACTGTAGATAGACTCCCCATTGCTTAGGGAATTATATTATATACATACCAATTATTTACCATTAAATTCTCTCCTATTGTGATTTTGAGATAGGAATAGAAATAATGGAAAAAAATATGTTACATGAAATATTAGTAATATACCAAAAAATATATAACTAATTCCCAAAATTATCAACAATATTGAAAAATTTTGTATAAGGAACGTAATACAACAATATATTAGAGTTAATGAAAAAATCCATCCTTCTTTTTACATCTTCATAATATTCCTGACAATGGTCATCAGATTTATATGCTTTTTATTATCCTATTCAAAATGGTTTAGTAGTTGATCATGATATTCATTTTTATTTTCCATAGAATTGACCTTTTCTTCGTAAGAATTATGAATTTCTACCTGAGACATCAAAATATCTTCTTTCTTATTGAGCATTTCTTAAAAATAGATTCCAATTTCTCATTCACTTTTTAGACTCAATGAAATTGAATTACTTTTCCAATTCAGATCTTTTTCATCCTGCTACCATGTAGATTGATCATGATTGAGCTTCGTATTGATAATTTTAGTGAGACAATTGGTCTTTATATCATATGTATCAAAATCATACTTCACATTATCTATACAGTCATCAAAGATTCTCACCGCTTAAATTGTCTTCATGAACCTCTTAGTGTATTCCTTGAATGACCTCATGTGGGAATCATATTTGATGTCGAAAGATTTAAAATCATCCTCAATCATGGCGAATTTGTCCATAATCATGCAAATTGAATCTGAATAATGATTAAATCAATGCTTATGCGTCTGACATCTTGAGTCAATACATGGAAACAAATTTATTATATCAACCAATTTCTTCAGGGATTGGACAACAAAATCGTGACCCATAGAAGAGTATTAAGAATTATATTCCCTTGTTGGTGAAGATTCTTCCTATAACTCATCATTATTTGTTTTATATGATGCACCAACAACTTTTTTAGCCACCGAATCCTTATTAGGTGTATCAGCTAACACATGTTTTTTTTCACCACATGGAATGATCTCAAAAACCATTGGTGATTCATGTTCAATATATTATAGTTGGAATATATTATCTTAGTCAACCGTTTCTTTTTCAATAACTGCCTACAGATTCTTTAGTTGAACAAATTCAAGGTTGCTTCTCTCATCGACTGGTGGATTGTTTACTTCTTCCTAACCCTCTTTGGATTTTTATGGGTTAACAAGTTTAGAAGATTATGCCTAAGATGTCCAGATTAAAAATTTCTCATAAGTTCTTTCCATCTCATGATATTATAAAAATTGAAATATCATATAACCATTATCATCACATCATTTTTATTGTTATTCTTCTTCAATTTCCACTTCCTACACATTTCCATCATCTTCATCAGGTTCTGAAGTGACCATTTTTTCCCTGAGGCACTATAAGTGATTCTTATAGAAAGGATTCTAGTACCTATATTTGATCAAAAATAATTATCAGTATATTTGGGAAGATATTAATAAATTTAAGCCTTATCCATCTTCTTTTTTTTCTATTTTTTATTTAATTGGTTCTCATATTCTTCAATAGCCTTAATCTTCATGGATTTTGCCTCAGGAGGGTCCCAAAAAAATAGGATGTCATAACTTCTTACTATTTTATATTATCGCCACATAGAAACAAAATTATCCAGATAGTTATTTTGATTCTAATATTTTCGGGGTTCTGGTTAGGATTCCTAAACTACAAGAGTTTTTATTTGGCTTTCAGTTATTTCTGCATTCTCTTCCTCTGACCCTTCTTGGAAGTCTATACTACTTTAGTCTTCTTGGAAGTGGCTAGGATTTGACTTTCGGATATTTCATGTAATACATTGGACTTTTTGTTGAATCCATCCATCACTCTTTTGAGCATATAATCACTCATCAACATAACCATTTCATTTATTGTTTGAGAACTTCACACGATTTTGAAACAATCTAGACAAATTACTTTAATCATAGAAAAAATTTGTGGATACATAATGATTTATGATTTGAGGGTCCTATTACTGATATTCATAGTTGTATGAATGACATAATTTGCCAGATTAATCTTCGATGGTTGACCAGAAAATTAGGAATGTTAATGTCAACCTTCTTTATGGTATCTTTATCACTCTTTTTCAGAATGAGAAATCCATAAACACATAAAACATGAGTCCAAAAATTTATAGATTGATTATTAATCTTATGTGTCTTAACCACTGATAGACCACAGAACTCTATAGCCTTCTCAATATCAAATCATCCAGATATACCCGGTCTCTTATGGTGACAGAAATCAGCTTCCCAATCATAAGGATTCCAAATTATGTTGGCTACCATAATTTAGTAAAGGTAATAGGTATTCTAATAACACCTAAAAGACAACATATATCTCCCTCATTAAATAATGAATCAAATAATCTCACAAAATTCTATAAGGAATTCCAGATACATCAGATCCTTCTCCTTTGGATTGGCTACGTACATGCTTTCCCTTCCATTCAGGTTGATGTTTTTAGTAATGAGAGAATCACAGTTACTGAAAAACATCGAATCTAATATCCTCTATCTTTATAAATACAACTTAATAACATCCTCATTAGATGAAATTTTCATCTATGGGGATGCTTCCAAAGAAATTCGGATTTGAGTAAACAATAATATTCAGAACGACCCTTGTGTAGGGTGGTAGAGGATCAACATGCGAGAGATTGAAAACTGAAGTGGGAAAACCATTACCGGGGCATTTATATAAGAGTTTACAAGACCATTCATATTCCATTATATATCCACTATTTGAAACAATATTGATATGATCATATGGTTGAGATGAATGATGAATAAGGATTTTGGTAGATTCTGGTCTTTTGAGGTTTTTAGGATAAAACATCATATTTAAGGAAGGTGAATCTAAAAAATTTGCATAAATCAAGATGAAAATAATAATAAAAAATAATTTGATTAAAAAAAATTTAGTAAGTAAACGTAGCTTCCAGATTGCAAGAATAATTTTTTGTGACAAGGGAAATTTTTCTGTATGATCATTAGATTGTGGAAAATTTTCTTATGAAAATAAAATTTTTGAAACACAAATAAATAAATATATATATATATATATATTTATAGCAAAATTGATTCCGTAATTTTGAGTTCAACATATAAATTTGATTTTTTAATAATTTTATTAAAAAAAATTATTATAAATAAAATGTGATTACCAAAAAATGTGATTATGAAAAAAAAAATTGATTATGAAAAAAATATGATTACGAAAAAAATATGAATTCAAAAAAAATATGATTAAAAAAATATGATTGTGAAAAAAATATTGATTAAAAAAAGTATTGTACTCCCCATATGAAAAATAGTTTCTCAATGTAATTAGATAATATTCAACAAAAAGTTTTGATGGAAGATTACCATAAAATTATCATTCCTAATTTGTTTAATGAATTCAAATATATAAGATGGTAATGATTTTTTGAAAAAATCATCAAATTGACCTTATATTTTATTAAATTGAAGAGTGATATGTCTTATATGTTTTTGATCCCTATGAAAGAGATTCCCAATATCTATATGTTTTCCATTGGAGTTATGTGAATGTTTTTTTCTCAAAACAATGGAACTGGTATTATCACATATTATTTGTGATAAGTTAAAAGTCATCCCATAGTATGCGAGTGTGTGCTACAACCACAACACTTGAGGATAACAACCTTCACCTACTATAAATTCATCTTCAATAGTGGAAGGTTCTAATGAGTGGTCCATTTTTTATAACCAAGAAACTAAGTAATCTTCTAATAAATGACATGTTCTAGATTCATATATTCAATCCATTTAACATCCACCAAATTCTGCATCAAAAAATCATTTAAAAAAACCATTTCCAGAAGACTAAAAGAGTCATAATTTATTGGATACCTTTAAATAGAAAAAAAATATATTCACATTTTTTAAATGAAATTTATTAGGATTAGATTGATATCTTACACATAAACATAATGATAAAATTATGTTTGGATGACTAGCTCTCATGTATAGTAAACTTCTTATCACACCACTAAATGATGGTTAATCTACTGGTTTCCTACCTTCCTATAGATCAATTAAATTTTTGGTAATTATTATAGTACATATATTTTTTGTGATGAAAAATCTATACATTTTATGAATATATTTAATATACTTATATTGATATATATATGTTTTTTTTGGTTTTTGATAAATTTTAAAACCAAGGAAAAATGTTAAGTCACCCATCATACTCATTTAAAACTACATTTTCATTACATTTTCAAATGAATCAGTTAAATATTTCTGAATTGAACCAAATATAATGTCATCAATATAATTTTGAATAATAAACACATTTTTATTATATTTATTTATAAAACGAGTTGGATCACCATGTCCCCTAACATAGTTATTTTGTAACAAAAATAATGTATGTCTACCAAATCAGGTAACATGGGCTTTTTGAAGTCCTTATAAAGCATTGATATGTTTGAAAACATGGTCAGGATATTTTGAGTCTTAAAAACCATGATATTGTTCAAAATAAACTTCATCTTGAATATATCCATTATAAAAAAGGCACATTATACATTCATTTGAAGATGATTGAAATTAAATAATATAGAAATTGCATGTAAAATGTGGATAGTTTCAAGTCTAGTTACTAGAGCATATGTTTCTTAATTGTATATTCATTCTTGTTGACTATATCCTTTAACAACTAATCTAGAATTATTTTTACCATTGATTTCATTTTCGGCATAATTATTTTGGAAGTCTCATTTTTCTGCAATTTTTGAGTTTTCTTTAGGGATTTCAACCAAGGTCCAGACATAGTTCATTTTGAATTCATATATATCATCTTGCATAGATTTTATCCTATCACCATCCCATAAAGAATAAAAAATTATTTTTTTGTTATAATTGGGAAGGGAATCCAAGAAGTTCAACATTATTTCTTATGGAAATTCTAGTCCTTATTGGTTGATTTAGATCACCAATGATACTATCAGTTGGATCATTTTTATGAAACAACTGGTTTGGATTTTGTACAGCATGTTCATCAACATTTGGTTGAATGTATTCTTGAATTAATGCTTGAAATTATTTTCTTGAACATTCTTTTATCATAGGATCTTCTATCAATGGTTGATAATCAGTTTTTGAAAACATGTTAGAAGATATCAGTTGTATTTTTTTTAAAAAACAACAGGATCAGTTTCATCTAATTTATCATAAAAATTATCTTCAAAAGTACATGTGTTTTTATTAGAAACTCTATAAGATTTAATATTTATGGAGTATCCTAGGAAAAATCCTTGATAAGATTTGGGTGAAAATCTATTTAAATTATCATTAGTTTTTATAATGAATATCTTGAAAGAAAATACCCTGAAGTAAGAACGTCTAGGTTATCTAAAATTTCAAAATTCGTAAGGGGTATGGTTTAGAAAACATCTAATGAAAACTCAATTTATAGTTTAGAAACAACAACATACAACATCATCCCAGAAGTGTTTATCTATATTATATTATATCAAAATGGTTCTAGTTAATTCTTAAAGAATCAGAATTCTTCATTCAATGACACCATTTTGTTGGGGAGTTCCTGGAAATGAGATGTTATGAGTAATTCCTTTATTACTTCAAAATGTTTCAAAATATGAAATTCTTTAAATTCTACTCCATGATCACTATATATAGTTATCAATGGTTGGTTTTTCACATTTTTAATATGGGTCCAAAAGATTTAGAATCAGAAAATGATTTATATTTCTTTGATATAAAAAAGCCTCACATAAATCTATTGTAATCATCATCTTAGAAAAAAACATAAAATTTGGATCCAATCCTTCTAGACTGTTTTGTACCAAAAAGATCCATATGAACTAACTGTAATACATAATATAATAAGACTTCACCAATTTACTTAAAACTTGATTAATGTTGTCTAAAAAATTCATAGGGATCATAAACATTTTAATAATCTAATGTAAAATTTGCTAGATCTTTAACAAGTCCTTTCATCGAGAGATTTCATAGGTTCTTATAGTTATAGTGACCTAAGATTCTATGTTATAACCTAGATGGGTATTTAATTTTATTTAGGGGTTGTAGATCATGATTTCTAATGTCTTCTAGGTTTATTGTGTATACATTCTATTTCATATGGGCTAAAAGAATAAAAAAAATTCGGAATTGTGTACTAATCACTTATCATTCCTAAAACTCACATGGTAACCACCAACTCATAATTAACATATTCTAATGATGTTATTCTTATGATCCAAAATAAATAAAACATCTTAAATCAATGTTGTTACAAGAAGAAAAATGTTACATATACCATCATTTTCACATTGATCATTATCTCCGAAAGTTACTTTTCCACCTTTTATCTGGATAATATTTTTAGTGATGTTTTTATAACCAATCATATGCCGTGAAAATATAGTATTCATGTAACATGTATTTCTGTTTGTAAATTCCTTATTTACTTTAAAATTAATAAGTTAGTATTTTTGAATTAAAACATTCAATGATCCATAAATTTCAGAATGAAAAAGTTTAGGTATCAGAAATTTCTATGAAAAACTAGATTTATGAAAACCCAAGGACTGGGTTTTGATTAATGAAAAAAAATTCATCAAATTTCCTCCATTCTGATGTTTAGTAAAAAATGCATCACTTTTATGAATAAAATGGTTATTTTTCAAACATGTTTTGAGAAGTTATAACAAAATCCAAAATGATTTCTCAAAGGATAAATTCGGGACTACATCTTTGTCAAGATTTTACTTACTTAGAATAAAATTTGACAAACATTTCATTAAGGAAAAGATTTATGACATTAGTTTGATAACTATATCATTATCCTTAGGAACTTTTCTTTTCGAACTAGATTTTTCCTCTAAAATATTTTTCATAGAAATAACATTTTCACGATCCATAAAAAGTTTATTCCTCTCCGAATTAACTTCCTCATGGTATTTAGAACCAATTTTAAAATAACATATTTTCTTAAATTTACCTTTAGAAATATCTAATACTTCATTTATTAAAATAGAAATTCTATATTTTTTCAATATCATTTTTAATGAGTTTTGAATATTCAATCTCTAGATGTTTTGAAAATTTAGAAATTTATTCCTAAGAAGGTAAAATATTATCATCATCATAAGAAGATTATTTATATATTTACTCATAATATTTATAATAAGTAATGTTTTCTTTCAATGATACATTAGCGATAGTGTTGACATTGGGTACCTTGGCTATTAGGAAATGATTTTCGATGGGCAGTCTAGCTAGTAGAACACGATTCGTCAGACCATATGATTTATAATCTGAAGATTGATCTAGAGTGTCACCACCGCTGGCACTCGAGGTGTCATTTTATTTCAAGACCATCAGAGCCTTGGACATGTGATAATTATATCTATTCATCTTATAATTTATTCCCCTCTTATGCTTTTTCTTATGAATGTAAAAATCCAGCCATATATTCCCATCCCATTTTCATTCATAGAAATTTAATTATGAGTCATTCATGTCTTTTCACCATTTATTATTATATCTATAATGAATGTAATTCATTCCCACTATATTTTTCATCCTTTGAGAACTATTAGATAACTAATAATATGAATGTTCACTTCCACTAAATTCATATAAAATAATGACTTCCTTAGACATGGATCTTCTAACCCTTTATAGTTTCTTGGATTTAGTAGTCGTAATACCTACAAATCAATTACAGTTATTCTTTTTATTCATATCAGAAACTATATCCTTTCTTATCTCATGTTGAATAAAAGTTACAAAATGATCTTCAAGAGTAATTTGATATACATTATTATCCTCATCAATTGATGTTCCTTTCAATTCCAACAAATTAGGAATATTATCAACAAAAAACGTTTCTATAAGAGCATCATCATTTAGATCATCCACACTCATAGATTGTAAAATTTTGACAATGGTAATAAATCATTTTTCACCTTATATACTAGTTCTCCATAATAAAATAGAAATCCATGATATTCTACTCTACGAATAGATCTTCTAGTTTCTTTAACATTAGATTTTCCAAAATGTGTAACATATAATTTCTTCTAGATGCAGTTGGCTGCTTCACAAGAAGACTTTTGACTATATATATTCCTTTTCCTAGAAAACAACAAAGTATTTTGTACATTGTAATATAATTCATACACTGAATTTTCTTGATATATAAAGGTTTTAGTTTCCTTTTCTGGGATTTTATAGTCTCTACTAGGAATAGAAAAGCTATATACTCCAGTATTGTTAACTAATGTCTTCATTGTATCTCTCTTGTATTAATAATCATTCAAATCAAATATAGGTGGTCTAGTTGGATTTATATTGTCAATTAAAACAACATTAATTATTTTCATTTTATAATAAAATTTAATTTCACAAAACCTTTTAACCATTATCATATGAAAAAAATGACAAAAATATCTAACAAAACTTATGCAGGAGGAGTTAAGAAATAAGGTGTTTATTACAATGAATTCATGATCCAAAAAACATATATGTGAATTTATTTATTTCTAATACGTCCTCTAATACAAATTCTAGGATACAAATATGAATTTAGATACTCAATTATATGAGGGGGTTGAATTGTAGGATTAAAAATTTTCATTTTTATACTTAAGGAAAAAAATGATTAACAAATTTAAATATGGAAAATTCACAAACCCTGAAATACTTCTATAAGGAAAAAATTATATGTTCTGGAAATATGGTTCCTGAAATGAAACTTAAGGAATGATTATAAGGAAAATATTTTACTTTAAATTATATAGAATCATACTTATCAGAGTATAAAAAGTAAGAGTATGTATAAGAATGTTATAATTCCTTCGTTTATCAAAATCTAGATGAAATAAACTTGAAACAACACAAGTTACATGTATAAAATATTTTAACCCAAAGGGAAGGGTATCCAACAACCTTAGATAAAGGTCCCTTTATTTATACTTTAATGAATGTCTGTCTTACCCACACCCAGGAAATCCCTTGATAAGAATATAAGAATATACCTTGTAATCCATGAAATCCCTCAAACATTAAGGTAGTCGACACCTCTATCTTTCTATCCCCAGATGTCCTCAAATGTTAAATTATTCGGAACCACTATCATCATATCCCTAAAATACCTTGAATGTACTAATAAATAGTTAGAGTCACTTGAAGCAATCTGAACAATATTTATAGAACCGTGAAAATCATGATACTCTCTCTCTATAGAAACATAATCAGCAGTATGAAATCATTAGAGTGAAAAACACATCTTGAGCTTGTCAAAATGAGCTCTTATTTATTGGATCTTCTTCAATGGTTGGATCCATCCTCGAATGGTAAAATGCTTCCATGAATATCATAAGGACCTTAACCCATGTCAATCAATTAATGGTTAGATTGAAATAGATTGTACGAAATCATTTCATAACAATCAGATGTGTAAGGAAAAATAATTTACATAACGAAATATATTTTTCAGAGTTTATGAAAACATAGAATTCAGAGTCCATGAAAATAAAAATTGGATTCTATAAGACATGGATATTGATATTATATTTCATGAAGATTTTTTATTTTTAATTATATATTCTATATTGTAAATTCAAATTAATTCAGAATTTGAATTCTGAGAAATTCAGATTTTCAATTCTGAGGAATTCATATTCAGAATTCTGAGGAATTTGGAGATTGAATTATGAGGATTTCATTGTCAAGATTCTATGGAATTTTGAGTCTGAATTAGGATGAATTCAGAGACTAGATTTTAGGGAACTAGGAGTATGAATATCATAGTATTCCATGTCTAAATTTATGAGATTCCAGAGTCCAAATTTATAGAATTTATAGACTTAATTTTAGAGAATTCGGATCTTGAAAATAGAATAATCTGTATCGATGGATTTATATGATTCATAGGTTATATATGTGAACCCGAATATTAGATTTATAAAAAAATTGGGTTAGATTTAGTGATATTATGAAAAGAACAATGAAAACAAAGATAAAGAAAAACCATTCTAAGAGAAGGAAATTTGTTTTATGAAAATAAACCTTAGAGACAAATATAATTTTCTTTAAGATAATGTGTTTGTAATTTTAAAAACATATAGTATGTGAAAATTCATAAGGAATCCTTATTGACTCAATAAAATTTATGTTTTAAATTAATATAATGGTACATTTTAACAAAAAAATTGTATTTTTTAGAAAAATTTATTTAATTAGTTTGGGGCTAGATGGATGAGATTAAGATTTTTATAATAATTTTCATTATGAAAAGTCATTGAAATAAAAATTATTTTTTTAATAACTATATAATTTTTTATAGGATTATCCATTATATAACTTCTACTGTAAAGATAAATTTGATTTTTAAATTGAATATTTACATCACGGTAATTTATTTATAATTTTTAGTGGTTGAAAAATAAAATTAAATTCATGTACAACACTGATGGTAAAATTATTTCATTAACGAAAATATCAAATAAATGTTAATGAATATAGTAAAATAAATTTAATATGATATATGAAATTTTATCCATGATTTTTATAGGAAACGTTTTATATTATGAATGAATTAGAAGATAATTTCATTTGAATTTTTATTGTTCAAATTATAGTTTTAATAGAAAAATTAATGAATAGTGATAAAAATTAATATTGAAGTTAAAATTTTTGATATTTTTAAATTAATAATATCTAATTAATTGGAATAAAATTTAAATTAATAATTAGTTAATAAAAATTATTCGGATTAGGTTTATAATGCCATCAAGGAATAATTAATGTGGTTTTCTCATTTTATACAAACTATATTATACCTCAATGAACAAAAATCCATGTTTTTATAGAAAGTGTTAATGAGATTAATTAAGGATAAAAATACAAATCTATGTGTTTGAATGTAGATTAAACAAGTCAAAAAATTACTTGGATAAGAGGACTTCAAAAATTATTCATATTGTATTCGAAGGAAATCATCTTAAAGCCAATTGGAACCCAAAAGTAAATAGTTTTAAATAACAATATTTTCAAAAAGATCCGCTTCCCACATTTCTAAAAGGGATTATCCTCCCTCACTTTAATATACAAATTTGATCATTCTAACTTGAATTATATAGTATCAATACCTTTTATTGAGATGTATCGAGTTTGTTTATTGGTACAATATTTATTTAATGATGACTACTTATCATTATGGTTTTACCTTAGAGTGTGTTTGGGAAACAAGTACGAAAAACTAAATATTAGGGGATATACTAGGATGGTGCATATTAAGATAAAATCATTCTCCCCAGCATAAGTACCAATGAAACACTTGCAATAATGGAATTCCATGGTTATAAAATTGGTTTTCTAACCATTCAATCTTATAAAATATTCACGCTATTTAGGTGCATGGTAAGGGAAAACTATATACCCCTTCCCGGTAATCGTTTTGTGGAAATAAAAGTCTTATTGTATTATGTTTTTTAATTACCCCAACACAAAAATTATTCCCAAATTTACCCTCATTGAACCCAAGGTACTCATTCTTGATTCTCATGGTCTACAAATGATTTCCATGCCTTCTAGACATCCATTCACTGTGATTTGATGCTTTGATAAATGATCATCACCCATACAATTTGGTTGATCTTATCATGTTGATTTCATATGCATCCTCATTTATTCTCTCAATCATTTGGTAGTTTTAATCCAATTTTTGATAAATATTGATATAAATATGATAAATCATTATCTAGGATTTGGGATCAACATATTGATCTATGATACAATGATTTGTGTGATCTTGATTTTGGTAATAGATAAGAATATCATATTATACCTTAACTCAATTGAATTTTTAATATTTTTATTGAAAAATAATCTATCAATGAATCGATGTAGATGGTATAATATTTATATCCAATTATCATAATTGTGATTATGTGTGTGAAAATTATATAATTTATATATTTTTTAGGGCATGAATATCTTAAATGTGTTAATTAATATGTTGAATTAATTAATATGGAATATTGTAACATTGGGATTTTAGGATAATTAATAATAGAATTAATTGTGAGATATATAGATACTAAAATTGATAATTAATTTCTAAATTAAATATATTATTTTTGTATTAATAATTGAGATAAATAATCATGGAAATTATTATGGGATATTGATATTATGAATATGGATATTTAATTTTGGCACATCTATGTTATGAATTTAAAGGTTAATTGGTGTATAAATTATGAGATATTGAAATTGTGAGTACAATTAATCCATATCTGAATTAATAATTTGGTTGTTGAGATATATTTAATATTATTATATTATCAATTATGTGTAATTAAATTTAAATTGTAACATGTACATTTGTAGAATTATAATGAATGGTTACATGCCCATTCAATTATGTGAAATTAAATAGTGAGTGCTAACATTGAAATTCAGCTGTATATTATGAATTGTAATAAAAATATTTAATTATATGTTATTAAAATGTTTAATAAAAACATTGAACTTAGGAAATGTATAATTAAAGGTAACATGGTTATTCAATTATGTGTCATTAAATGGTGGATGGATAAATGAACATTAAGCTAAGTATTAAAAATAGTAACATGGTTATTCACATGTCATATGAAGAATGTCACAATAGATATTCAATTGTCATATCCCTTATGGATGGATCTGACTCTGGCACGAATCGAAGTAGGTATTGAGGTTCGAGTGTCCTCAAGATCCCATGGGTCTGCTTGGTCAAATAGAAAACATTTCATAATGTGACAAATATTTATTAATGCAATGTACCATTTATTTATGAAACATATAACTATATAATTACCATGATTTATATTATACAACATTGGTTGTGGCCTATTGAGTTAGACTAACACCTTACTCAGGCTACATGATTAGTACCCGAGTAGATTTTATAGATGAAGTATATGTTAATGGAAAATGATCAATGTTTGGTGGAAAATTTTGTTATGGATAATGGATCGGGGAACCTAATATGTTTTTTTGACTAATATGATATTTTTTAGTGTATTTAATTTTCAATTTCACTTTTTAAACATGAATCATACATAGCTTGGGATGTTTTTTTTTACCTGAGTTGGTTATTGTATTTTATACTTTGATAATGATGATATATTATTATTATTAATGGAAATATGTTATTATAATATATTTTTATTTATTTCAACTCCTTTATTACTCGAATTAAATAGGGCATATTCTCTACATGGTCATCGTATCAGACTCTCGTTGCTAGTCGGTAGCCAATGGCATATGGGGAGGCATAGTTCATGTCATATGGTGGAAAGTCTCAGGACCCAGTTGTGTGGATCCAAGGATATAAATTAAAACCATACCGTACCAATTCCTCCTCTAAATATCCTAATTTATGTTTCTTAGATTCTATTTCTTCATGAAAATAACCATTTAGTCTTTAAGTGGATATCAAAATAAAGATTACCAAATAAGAGGTAAACATTTTTACTGACAATTTCAATTATATTTCTTCATCAATTACCACATAATGTGTTTACTCCTTTAAAAGTAATAAATGTTTCATGAAATATATTCTTATATGTAATTAGTAATATTGTTAAAACTAATGTCACCTTTTATCCATCCTATGAAAGAAATCATCGCATCTGTGTACATGTGGTTTACCATCTCAAAATCATGGGGAAATTTGTTTTTTAATCAAAACATTACAGGTATATATATAATGATAAAAATAATATATATATATATATATATGATAATCATAAATAGATATTAATTATTAAATAATTAATATACCATCAACTAACTTATCCTTTTACCATTAGGTTAATGAAACCATTGCAAATGTGTAAGTATGTCCGACTGTCTTCACGATGTGATGTGATTCATCAACCATTTTCAAAACATACAAATGATTATAAAAATGAATATAATGAATAAATTTTATATCTAATATCGTAATATCATTCTATAGTTTATCGAACTATATCATATTCACATGAGCTAATATTCATAGGATAAAAAGTGCATAATATAATGAATTAGTTGACACAAGAAACAAGGGAGATATCAGAATAATATTTACAAATAGGTTATATGATTTTATAAGATAAAAATATATGATATCAAAGTATTAATGTGATTAAATTTTAAATTAATAATATTATATTAAAAACAATAAACGATTTCAATGAACACTCAACTAAAGGAATGCTCAATGTAATGGCCTCTCATCTCACTTTTACTTATGTGAGATATATGCTTTAGGCACCACATATTTCATTGGTGTAGTATATATTTATTAAAAGATGATATTTCATATTAATAATAATGTTTTAATAATTATAATAACTTATTTATTGAATAATTATTAATTTTATGGGGCATATGATTCAATTTATAACAATGTCGTAAGGGATTTATTAACTAAAATTTTACTCACTAGGATAAAAATATATTTCATTGATTATTTATTATTGTGGTTATGTGTGAAATATATTGTTTTATGTTATTATATATTACAAATTTTTCATGCGTTTTTACACTAGATATATATAATCAATTTATTTGATTATTGGTATGATATTTGTAAGGGTATTCACCTCAAATTCACTTTAGTGAGGCATATTTTAATATTATATTGTTAATTTATTTAATATGGGGTAATAATAGTTACTTTTATTCATTTATAATCATAATTTATTGGAAATTTCATATTTTTTAAATATCCATATTTATTAAATAATCTATATGATTATTACTAATGTTGTATACCATTTTTTATATCGTGTTTACATACTTTGTTATTTGATAAAATGGTTAAATAATGTTAAATGGATATAATTTATTCAATAAAAAAATGGTTCACAGGGTATATTTATTAATTAATTAAAACAATTATTTTATATATACCTAATTTTTTGGATATTCAAGAATGAGTGGGGACTATAGTGAAAATTCATATTGAAAAATCATTAGAATGATGTGATGAATAAGTAGGAAGAATGAAATAGTTTTTACCCATAATGATTAATGCATCTTGTGTGTGGTCTTGATTGTAATGTTATTTTATTCATGGGGAACACTAAATATGATAATCAATTATTTAATTATTTAACATTCAGTTATTATTATCAATGAGTTTTTTACTTTGATATTGTCTTTGGATTTAACTTTTTCTCATGTCATTGATAAAATGGGATTTTTTTCAATAAATTACAATTCAAAAATTAATATGACTTAAATTTAAATTATTACAATGTTTTTATTAAATGAAATGTTTTTTCAATTTTTACCATGAAATATTTGTGATTCATTATTAACACGTGTTAGATTTCATTTTTATTAACTCTTACTAATCATATAAGCTCACCCCATTCATATTTTTTACATACTCAAGGAATCTATAAGGTATAATATGTTTTTTTTACATGGATATGAAATTGTGAATAATATTATTATTGAAAAGGAATGTCTTATAATATTCCCTTAGTTTCAAATGTATCATTAAAATCAAGCATGTATCTATATTAAAATAGATACTAATAAATTTAGTCCTTTATAATTTTATTACTTGTATTTTATTCCAAAATAATAAATTATGGAATAAAATATAGTATATTGCGGTCAATTAAATTTTATATGACCCCTGTTAAACATATCATATATAACAAATTTCATCATGGCATGGTGTATATAAACATAAGAAATGGTTAGATCAAATTATTAGTAACAAAAAAATAGGGATATATGTAAACATAACAAGAGTAAAAGGATATTAGAACATGATAATATCATTTTAAAAAATTATCTTTCAAAATAATATCATAATATTTATTCAGGGTATAGAAATTTATAGTTTTTGAGATATATATCATAAAAGAATCAACAAACACAGTCCAAAATGGAATATAAATGGATTATTACATGGAATTGTAGAATATATATAATTATAAAAAATAATATATTTAGTATTCAGAGTTCATTTGATGGAAAATCATGTTGTAATGGGTTTACACCCCCATAATATTATAGTAATCAAGGTTCACTCCAAAGACTATCATTGTGCACGAATTATATTATCGAACATGGTTCACTCCCCATTCCAATCATATTTCAATCAAGAGATTTCAATACATACCCAATAATTGGAAGAAGATATATTCCATACCTAACACATAATGAAATTATACATATTCATTCGATAATATCATAATAATTTTATCAAATAAGATCCAATGTAATTGTATTACTTTCAAAACCTTTTTATCTTTGAATAACATGTTGGAATGAAATGAGTTACATAACCATTTCATAATTTCATCATATCAATTTATGTGGAAAATGAAGTGGGCCCATTTAACATTTCATCATATTGTAACACATGACAACGAAATAGGGTTCATAAAAATATGTCTTTGTAAATCATAAAGATTTCATAAAATGAATAAGAATTATATCCTTAGATCATATCCTACATACGCATATGTAATAACCAATGATGACTTGATTTATAGAATTTAATCCTGAATGATTACATGGAACATACGATATCGAAATTTTGAAATTCTTTTAAAAACATTTAAAAATAAAAAATTCATTTTCATAGAAATTGTATATTATAACATATAAAGGATTCATTAAAAAACATTTAAAACATTTTTTGAAGAAGATATCCATTCCACATGTAAAATACCTTTTTTGACATGATATTTAAAAAATTATATTTTTGAAAATAAACATTATGCCATATAAGGTAATATTTCATTAACAAAATGCTCAAGATAGTATAAAATAAAATTCATGTCGTACATTTTAAAAAATAATGATTATATTAACATTTCCTATAAATGATAAATGGAACTTAATTACATATTAAATCAATATTACTTTTAATTTTTAATTTTATCTCAATTTTGGGTAAATATTTATTTAAAATATCATTTTGATTATGTTAATTCACATTTGAGGATAATTTAAAATTATTAGATATGGATGAAAAATGGGTTTTAATTGATGAGTGAAATATTGATTATTTTTGTTTAATATGCAATTTTTTATACTAAATATATAAATAAAGGAAAAAAGGGAAAAAATTTATTTTCATGAAATAATAATAAGATAAAAAATTTCAGGGTTTAATTGATAAATATTTTATATGATATCATTAGTGGAACTGTGATCATAAACATTCTCTATAAACAATGATATTGAAACATAAATCCTTTTCCACTTTGGAATCATTTGAATTTTTGGGTACACTATAGAATAAAACGAAATGAATCCTTTAATACCATCAAAATTAATATATTAAATAAATTACAATTAAAATGGGGATTATATATGCTTAATTTAAAATATATGTGTATAATATATCATATGTCACAAAGATGGAAATTTAAAACAAAAAATCCCTTACTATATTGGTAGTCACTTGAATCCTGAACTACACTACAGAATAATATAAAATGAATCATTAAATATAATTAAATATAATATATTCATTATATAAAATTTATATGGGGAATTATATAAATCCCATAATATATATATGTTGTGATTATTTAATATGTCTCCTGGAAATAAAAGGATGACAAAAAATCTATTATCTTAATGCTCAATATCCATTGATCAGGTTTAATCCTCCATTATAATAGATGTATTATTATGATAAATATGTTAAAAAACTATTAATACTTACATTTTACCACTTATTGTTTTCATATGAACATTTAAAACACATTTATGAACAATTCCATGTAAAAATAATGTTTCAGATAATAAATCCTTTGTGTTTCATGTATGTTTCAATTTTATTTTTTTCAATTTTTTACATAGATAAGGGTAAGTATTTTTTTTATTTAAAACATGATATTAATTAAATATATATTAACTATTCATTTGTTTATTGTAATCTATAAAATTTATAGGTAGAATGTTATAAACATTATTCATTGAGATGGTCTGTTGTATGTACATAAGAATGATGTTTCGATTTTTTCAATGGATAATATGAAATAAAAAACATATTTAAATTAAATATTAATTTATTGATTTATATATCACATATATTGTCTTTATTTACCATAATTAACATCCACTCAATGCGTTAGTGTAAAAAAATAACATCACTTCACGAGGTCGTAGTCCCCAATTTTCAAAAATAATGTTATAATATCTCCCAATGAATGGATAGTATAAAGTTATATTTGATATAATAATTTATTTAGAATAATTATCTTAAATAAATGATTAATATTAATTAAATATATACATATTACAATTAATTTAAAATATAGGATAAAACATGTCTAATTAGTTCGTGAGTTGGAAGTATGCCAATGAAACATGCAAATATATTTCATTCAAATGGGCTATGAGATAATAATTTATAATTTGTATTAAAATTACATAGGCATAATATTATCATATATATATATATATATAATATATAAGATGAATCCCACTATTAAATAAATCTATTTTAGGTGGTGAATGAAAATGAATAACATCAGCATGGGAGACAATAGTCCTCGAC
Organism: Viscum album; assembly: GCA_963277665.1. Taxonomy (NCBI): domain Eukaryota; kingdom Viridiplantae; phylum Streptophyta; class Magnoliopsida; order Santalales; family Viscaceae; genus Viscum; species Viscum album. The sequence continues at coordinate 202,573,033 of OY728157.1, forward strand.
ATACTCAATCAGTAATTTTTTTCTAAAATGTTAGAAGGGAATATTGATATAGGTTATTAAATTAATAAAATAAAATACTATTATATTATATATAATTTTTAAATATATATTATTTATTTTTGAGGATATTATGTAGTTAATAAAAGAATTAAAAGATGAACTCATAATTTAAAACATTGCCTCTACATCAGAAAACCTCCAAAAAATTATACGAAAGCCATACATGATTGGATTTATTTTATAACAATTGAATAAAGTATTTCATGAGGTATTCAGATAAGATATTTTTTTGGTAAATTCATAACCATTTTTTTGATGTGTTAATTTAATATGAGATTAGGTGGACTTTTATATATTTCGAGATGACAAGCATTGATGTTTTGAAAATAATGATGTTTAACTATGTTTTCTCATACCAAAATGCGTCAAAATTAATCATCATCAAACATTACATATGATATGGTCTAAATATTTCCATCTCATTTGTTTTGGACATTTTTCAAGGTTATTTTATAACTTATCATTTTTGTTCAACCCCATAATAAATTTATTTTAAACTGAACCGTGGTAATTAATTTTTATAGTTTTTACTACTAATTATGGTTAGAAATTAGTTTTATCAAATTAAATAACATAAATTAAATTAATATTAAACATTTATTCCATTTAGATATTTAAAAATGTTTAATTTGACATTAATTTCATAGACAAAAAAAATAATGTGTTCTAAAGAGAAGCCTTTTAAAATAATAACATAATTTTACTTCAATGTTAACTATGAAATTAATTCATATGACATAAATGTATTAAAATATATATAATTTTAATAAATATTATTTTATACCCATATTTAATTGAAATTTAATATCGTATATTCATTGAATTAAAATGTAGTATCTTAATAAAAACTAATAATTTTCACTATTCACTAAATTTTTTCGTATTATAATGTTATCAAAAGTAATATTTAAATGAATGATGATATTTTTGTTTTAAAATTGATGTTAAATATTTATAATACATTTTAGAAAATATGAACATATTATTTTTTAGAAAATTCATTTTTAAAATGTGGAAAATTTTTATTTCTTAAAACTAGGAATTTTAACCAAAAATTAAATGTATTATAATTTCATACCTGAAAAATATTGAATGTTGAAACTCTTATGTAGTATATAATATATAAATTTCAAAAACAAATGACCATGAACCCAGTATCCTGGATTCGGTGTCTTCTTTTTATGTTGCCATAATATTCAAGGTCTCACAACTTGAAGGAAACAATTTTTTAATATTCATTGCAAAATAATAAAAATCATTAAACATGCATTAATTTCTAAATAATAAAAAATACGTTCTCTTTTAGAATTACATTATTCTCATAAGTTTTTGTTTTCATATCATTCAGAAATCACTTCCTCGTGTCCCAAGGAAAAAAACCAGAAATGGGGAGTTAATATGCCAAGTCAGGGTTAACATACTGAGAATGATTTGAATAATCATTTAATGAATGATTTGAAAATTTAAATAAATTAAAAAAATTATTTAATAAATTACATCATCATTATCTGGATTTAATTTTTAATTATTAAATAATTCCAAATTAATCATCACATGAGCTTGAAAGCATAATCATGTATATTACAAATAATTTATTAATAACATGTAATTTATATATATATAACTAAATTTATAAATATGTAATTAATATTTATAAAAATATTGAAAAGTCGATAAAGTTCTTTTTCAAATACATATAATTCTCATGGGCCCTTGTTCCATTGTATCATTATAAATTTGCATGCCCTCGACAAAAACCCAGTCAAGTTTGTCTAAAGTGACATTGTGATGAATCTTGGGGCTATTGCAATCCTCAACCATCACATTCTACATCCAATGATTTTCACATAATAAAGTGGTGGGAAATAATAAATATAAATATTCATATTGAAAAAATAACATTAAAAATTTTAATACATACAAAAATAAATGAACATCATTATGAACAATCCAGAGTAAAATGATTAATAGAAATAAAATTATACACCCCTTTTCCAACATGTTATATCAAATATAGCGGAATTAATATGATGGTGAGATATAACATATCCATAGTGTATTATATGTAAAATATTGGTTTAATATCATTGATAAATTTTAATACCTGAGAAATTACGCTGACAACTTTTTGATGAAAACAACCATTCAAATAAAAAATTTCCTAAATGATTAATCATAAAACCATTTCCAAATAACTATATTTGAATCTCGTAGTTGAAAAAAAATTAAAAATATTATTTAAAACATTTGAGGTTCATGATTTATTATTTTTTTACTACCTCATATATGTTAAAACTAGGACTCTATTAATATTTCATTTCAAAGAAACCTATCCATTTTTAATTAAATCAAAAACAATTATTAAAAAAATTATTAAAAAGAATAATATTTTAAAATTTATATTTACAAAACATTTATAAGATTTAAAAATAATATGTTTTTACATTTTTAGAAAACTTGTCTTTCTATGAAAACTTATTTTCGGCTGAACTGAATATTATGTATGATTTTATAGAAAATATATTATTAATAACATTAATTACCAAAAATGTGAAAAATCTATACTATTAGATGAAAAATATTATAAATATCATGTTTCAAAGAAAGTATATTTATTTTAAGATAAAACTATCATATAATTACATAAATGGTGACTTAAAAATTATTTGCAACTAACGTTGATATATTGAAATAAATGCCAACCACATTGCTATCTAATCAATCATAATCCCCATGAAGTAAATAAAATCGAATGAATCCTTCAATAAAATGATGTTGAATTAATTTTTTATATAACATACAAAAAGGGTAGTAAATTCAAAAAAAATTAGTAAGCGGTGAATATGTGATATGATTCATTGAATTAAAGGTGATACGATAAATAAATACCTTGATTCTGAATCATCAAATACGTTCTTTATTTTCTAATATAATAAACTTCCATAAATTATATACATTATGAATAAAAATTCACGTTTGTTATTCATTTTATATCTCTTAATAACATGTTATATATTATTACTTAATAAATGATGTTTATGTCGGATGATTCAATGATATTTTCATATGTTCCAGATAAGACTTTTGGTTATTGACTATAATCAAAGAGGTCTTTATTTAAAAATAAATAGAATAATAAGAATAAAATAATTATAATATTAATATGTAAATTAATATTTTACAAAAATAATTAATGATGGTTATGAAAAATATACAACATTAGAATCACAATGTTGATAGGATGTACATACATTTGACTTAAAATTTTAATTTTTCAATGATCATTATTAAAAATGTTATTAAATATATTCTTTATATAGAATGATCCTTTTATTATATATAAAATGTTATTTAATTAATAAAAAGTTTTATATCATCCATTTAGATAGCTTATTAAAAGGTATTAATATCACTACATAAAGGCAGTAGTCCACACGTACACAAATGATGTTATCATAATAAAGTGAGTGAAGAGATAAAAAATTATATAATAAATTTTCAGAATAAAAAAATTTCATTAATATAATAATTATTTAATTTTTATCACATATAAAAACTTTCATTAAACATAAATATTTCTCTATAAATAGTTAGTGGATGAAATATCACATCCCATTGTATGGTGGAAGTACATCTTACACACGAGTAACGTTATCTAATACACAGTGGATTGGAATGAAAAAAATTATATATATGATATAATTGATACATTAGTATGATGTTATATTAAATATAATATATTAACAATATATCAAATATTATTAATATCTTTTTGTGGTTTTGATTGAAAATTTTCCACATTTGTTCACAGGGTTGTAGTTTTCCACACACCCAAGTGATATTACCTTTTGTCATTTGAGGGAATATGGGATGTAAATTTATCATTACCTCAAAATAATATATCATATTTATATTGGAGATGCATTTTTAATTAAATAATCCTAAATGAATAAGAATTTATGTAGGTGAAAGAATAAATAATAGAAAAAACATATTTAAAAATATTACATCTTTCTAAAGCTCATCAATATAATTATACCTTCTGCATTCCTGAGATGTATATATAACAAAAAAGGCATTATATTATTTTTTTATATAATATGGGATGTGAATTTGAATGGTATTGGAGGAACCAAAATTTCTTAAATGTTTGATCAAGATAGAAGAGGGTTGAATTTTTATAGGTTTGGTTAGTAAAATATATGTTATTTTTAAAAATACAAATGTAAAACCTCAATTTTTAAAAAAAATTGAAAAAAATGGATTATTATATATTTTTATACATGTTATGGTCGAAATATGGCCATATAAAAGGTTTTAAAATAGTATTACAGTCATTTTAAGCCTTTTTTTTATTTTATCAACATTTTAAAAAATCATCAGCTTAACTACAATAATTAATTTTAATAGTTTTCACTATTCATTTTTGTTAAAAAATATATTCGAAATATTAGATAATATTAAATTTTGTATTACAAATTCTGTTCATATATGGGGTAAATTTAAAATTAAAATTAGTCACAAAGACGTGAAAAGTAAATAGGTTTTCAAAGAGAATGTGTTCTAAAGATTACAACTACTTTATATCATAATATATTATTAAAATCATTATAATAAACTAAATTGGGTTGATAGATATATAATTGATATAATTATATATTCAAACCATTTTAATATAAAATTTTACTAGGTAAAAAAATTTATTAAAAATTCAATTTTCAATTCCAATGTATCGTTTTAACTATTCAGCACAAAAGTTATAAATTTGTAAAAATAACAAAAAAAAACCGCCTAAGATAATTTTGATATGATAATTTCATAAATAATTATTAATTTTTTATATTTAATATTTTAAACGTGATAATAATTAAACTTATAATATATGCACACTACATGAATGATACACCTTTCAATAAAATGTGGGATTTCATAATAAATCCCTTTATCTTTCAAGTAATTCTTATTTTATTTCTCATATATATATAGAATATTAATTTATTTTATGAAAAATTAAAAATAAAAATTTCATTACTTAGATATTATTATTCATGCTCCACATCTTACTGGATAAGTTAAAATTTTAAAGGCTATATAATAATAACTGGATATATTATTGCATTTAATTCAAACATGGTGTTGCATATATTGAAAGATAATAAAGTGACTTAATTTATTTTAATATAAATTTATCATATTGAATTGGGTTTTCATACTCTATTATCTGAATGTTGATTCATGTTGTAAAATCTATAGAACAAGGTTGACTCATTTAAAATCATAGGGCGTTACAATTTACCCTAATTAAATAAATTCCATCACTCTATTTAAAAATTATCATAAAAATAATTTCATTGGAATTTGAAAATACATTTATTGAATAACCATATCATAAAAAGTTTGAATAAAACATCCTCTTACAAAATCATGGAAGGGTAGCATCATGGTAATATGACAAAAAAACATTAATAGGTGCCACAACCCCTCCCTCTAAAGATACCCCTCCTAGGACAACAATAAAGAAGGAAAGATAATGACACCAAGATTACTGCCTCTAGTAGGCCCCAAGTTGGCAACTAGAAATAGAGGATAATATTTTCTTACAAATTGGGAATCATTTCCCTTTCTTATATTGAAATATGATCTTGGGAGATAAGATGTATCAAGATCAATATTACTCTATGAAACGCATAATGAAAATCTAAAATCCATCCCACATGCATGTTTAAAAAAATGATACATTGCAATATAAGTCCAATATAGGTACCAAAATTAATGCTAAGAAATGAAAAAACAATTGTCCCCATGTCTAAACTAGTAATTCCTATCAATGATCAGACAGTCCTCCAGAAAACCTGCAATATGTTTTATATACGTAGGGTGATTATACATGTATACTCTTTAGGAAAACCAAAGTCCCCCATTCACAAGTGAGATAAAAATATTAATTCTCCAATGAGTAAACTGTTGAACTAATTGCACCTAACATGGTATACTAACCATTCACACTATAAAATGGCTCACAAAACCTGTAACTCAAGTATAGAAGAGAAATATAGTAATCAAATAAATTATAGGGTACCACACACCACCTCTCAATGGATTATCATCTATTGCCTACAAAAAAATATCCTCACACTCTGACCTCATCCAAACCAACCATGTCACATCATGCCTACACAAAACTGGTTCCCATAACTACATTGTGTCGCATCACCTAGGCCTTGAGCCACATCAAATCCCTCCCACAGACACCTTTTTCCGAAAACAACAATACATCATACCCATATAAATTTAGCGCATGAATCACATCACATCCCACTGGAAAAATCATGGGCCACAAACTATACCTCATCCTAATGACACTTGGGAAATCATATCACATCCCATCCCTCCAATGACCTATCCCCCAGGGCCCATGTTCTGACTACCCTAAGAATGTGTTCCAAAGGCCAGAGGATTGCGACTAGGTCCGGATAGCCATATCCTTAAAAGAGTGAGGCATTTCCTCCATAACTTATATATATAAGGAGATAGTTTATATTGTGCACAAGTAAACACAATAAAGTAATATATGTTAAATCAACAACTAAAACCCACCAATGAGTGTAAAAGTGAGTACATAAAGTAAATTGTCCAAAATACCATCCCAACTGAAATTAAAGTACAGACTACTAGTAAAGCATCTCTTGAGGTCATCCGCCAAGGTTCATACCTATAGGAAAGGTACATCTTGTCACTATTGATTTCCAAAACCATTGGTCACCTTCATACAAAATAATTTCTTGGTTCCTAGAGACTCAATCAATGATTCCCATCTTCTACACAAGACACAAGAAGGTTTCGTCAAAGGCCGTGTTGAGGAGATTATAACAACACCAATAAGGGACCCTGATACCCACGAAGGTATCTCATTATTTCAGAATAGAAAAACCCCAAAGCATGATTTCAATCACAAAGCACAATGAAATATATATCTCATGTTGGGTATAATCTAGTGTAGTAAAATTATTAGCATCATTAACTTTGTTGAATAACAAGGAAGTCTTAGAACTCATTGTAAATCAAGTACAGTGAGACTACCATGTCATAGAGAAGTGCTTCTCACAAACCTTGAACTGTTGAGGTACTTCTCCCAATCACGTACTATGGGTCTGCTAGGTCACACAAAACCTCTCTCTACCATGGACTACTAAGGTAATCCTTCTTTCGAGTACCAAAGGTCTTCTCTTTTACCCAATGCTGCTCCCCACCATGGGACTATGAAGTCACACAGAGGCACTTCACACTAGGTCATCGAGTCCCACATAGTCGAATGTCATTAGTCATTAAGACACAACATGTCCCAGGGTTATGCACATAAAGATATTATAATATCCTCTCCTCAATGCATCATTTGTATTAAAACTAGCATGAAGTTTTTCGAAAAAGTATCTCGATGATCCACTAGGTTATAAGGATTCCATCTCAACAGACGACACATCGACCAGATGACCAGTCTGTTTGTAATATGTCTTTTAGTGCCAAGGGACTACTGGGATTATAGTACAATTAATCCTATACAAACTCCAACTTTCCCCTAGCCATTCTACTCTTATTTAGAATTTATCACCTCATTTTAAGGGTTATGGCACCCCATAAAATTTGTCAAAAGGATGTCCAATTTAGGAGAAATTCCCATTTACGAATAACTATGCTGAAAGGGGTTTGGGCCTAGTTCAACCTGGTCTAGCGGACCAGACCCGGCATGCTAAGCCTGACTTAAAGGGGTTGGGCTCACACCAGTTTAGATGTGCATTTTCTTGAACACTAGTCTGCGGGCTCGGCCCACTGTGCTCTTTGTTAAGCCCAGCCAAACCGGTTGGGCGAAACCCACAAGGTAGTGGAATTGTCCGACTATCTAGCTAGGCATAGGGTTCTTCTCCCCTTAGATTTCTGTAATCTTTAGGTTACTACGTGTTATGTATTCCATGGTATATTCATAACCTTGAAATCATAACCATTTGGATACCCTGGAAATAGATTTTTGTGAATCTCTATGATTTACAAGATAAATAGTTATATATTAAAATATACATCAGTTATGTGTGATTTTATTGATATGTTTCTCTACTAAATAATATTATTACATAATAAATTTTTTATTTGGTATATTTATGATGCAATAAGATTCTAAAAATTAAATTGATATATTGGGTCGATTAATGATTTTTAATGGGAGTATAATAATTAAATTTAATTAATAATCTATTACAGAATCTGATATTCTTACATAGATAGGTTGTTGTTGTAAATTATTTAATTATTCATATATATCATTGAAGGTATTTTATATGTTTGAAGAAATAATTTAGTCTATATTTTTATTTGTGGTTGAAAAGATCTCACAATGTGATTTACATTGATCATATATATTTGTATGATATAGAAATATATTTCTCCAATTCATAAACATAATTATTTCATATATGGGGTGAAACATAGATTTTCCAAATCAATGTAAGCTCATAAATATGAGAGAGTTTACAAAAAGAAATTTTGATCATTATTTCACCAATATAGTGGAGGTTTCTACATTGGAGGTATAAACTTATGGTCTAAACCAACATAGTCGACTAGTTCAGGAATATGAATAAATATTAAAAAAAACCATTCTATAAACAATAATTTGATTTTTATATCATGTTTGGACAAGAACATGATTTAATCATAATTTAAAATAAGAGTTTTCTTATTTTGTTGAATGAAATTATTATTTCATTTAGAATAGAGTAAATAGATTATATATTATTAATATGGATATTCTTATATTAAAATAATAATTTTATTGTTGATTTAATATAATATAAATTCCAAATTTTTACCTTCAACATATATAATTGAAAAACATTAAAAGAGTCCTTTGAGAATTACAATTCTAATCTTACAATTCTAAAATAATTTTAATATTGAAATATTATTTATTATAAAAAATTTAAAATTAACTTTTAGTAGATGGTGAGAGAGATATTTGGACTACTATATCCTTTAAATAATGATGTGGTTATTAATAAAGACAATGGTGGTAATAAGTTATTTTTAACAATTATATCGATATTTTCTTTGATATATTTATTTAATGAGTCACAAATATGAGAACATTTAAAAAATTTTGGTGATATATAATAGGCTATTGAATTAATTGGGTAATAGTTATACAATTATCTAATCAGAACATGTTGGTGAATACTTTTGAAAGGAATCCACTTTTTGGGTAAAACAATATTAAATATTCCGAAACATTTCACAAACTGGAAAACCACATTGAAATATTTTATATAATTTGGGGAATCATAAAATATTGGATATGGTTTAATCAATGAAAACTATGTGTGACATTACAATATGATTTTGGGGATATTTTATTTAAACTACAGTATTTCAACCATGTGTTGTCTGGACTAGGGTATTCAATAATGAAATATATGAGTTGCGTAGTGAGAAGTGTCCCTAACTGTATTTTACAATTTATTCGGGTATTGAGATATAAAATATTTTTTTTAATCTATAAATTTATTTTAAAAATATGCGAATAAAAATATAATTTGGTACTTGAAAGAGTCTATGTGATATTAAATTTATTGTTTAACTGAACACAATGAGTTCTTGGATTGATTATGTATTTTCATTATTAATGATATATTATCCATAGATTTATTAGGAATAAATTTTATCTAGGAGAATCACAGTACTAATAATTATAAAGTGTTCGTGGGATATAATTTTTTATGGGTTCTATATATGAAATTGGTTGATTAATGGACTCATATTACACATTAAATATATAGTTCTAGTGCGTCTCAACATGAGAAAAGGATATATGGACATCTCATGGCTTATGATGATGAAGTAATATTCACATTTTATGAGCCTATTGGCTAATAAGATGAAAAATAGGGTTATGATTTAGGGAAATGGTTACATAATAAGTAATCTATATTGGAATCCATATACACTAACCATGTTTGAAAAATGATACTTTCATCTAATTGGGTTAGAATATAAAGAGTCAAAGGATAACATTATTTCCACTAACACGAGGATGAATAAGTTATTAACTATTGATGAATAATAATCTTTTGAATCATCTATCATGAACATGACACTATTACCTATCCACTAATTGACATCTCACAGTATCACATGTTATGTATAAATATTATGGGAGAGAACATGAAATGGTAATTAGAAGGTTCTATACAATGTCATAAAACATTTAATATTTTTAGAACACTCTTACATGGATTATCTATAATATTATTATTATTAAACGTTTTTTTATGAATAAACTGGATTTAAAAACCAATTTTAGATCCTCCAGCTGATCATGGTTATACTCCCCCACAATTAGAATTTTCTTGTAAATCATCAACCCTAGTTACCCAGAGTCGGTGAATTATAAAATAACATTGTCAAGATCACAAGTTTTCAAATACCAAAATACCAATTAGTTTTGTAGCTTTGGATGTACTCGATACATTCATATGTTTTTCATTACTTCATGAAATAAAAACTTCAACAATAGTTTTCAACTTTTTAACTCGCTTATATCCTTAGATTATCCCTGTTGGTCAACCATAAAACACTTTTTAACATCCTGGGAAAAATAATACATAGAAATTGGTGAGCTCAAATTCTCAGTAATGATTACAATATAGTGAAAACATTCATAAATATAAATAAACATTTAATGAAATTTATAAGTCTGAAAAAAAAATCATACTAAAATTATACTATATCATAATATAGATAAGATAAAATCAAATAATTCCATTTATTTATTCACATGGATATTCAACTAGTCGAATAATCACATGCAATAACAATATCCACAATCATGATGAGGGGATGCATAATTCCAGACAACATAATCACATAGTCAAGGCCTTGTGATAAGACTACAAAGATGATTATTTAAAGGCCTTATGCCAAGACACTATATTCTCTCCTGAGACCTACCGATGCATTGGGGAGCTATAATGGGCTCTATCCATCACTTAATATGTCCAATGCATTCCTAATACGATAATGTTTAAACATAACATAAACATTCATATTAAAACTAAAATATGAAATTTCAACAGTTTATCTATAATCCATGAATTGTATAAGACTAACACATCCATAGTCAAATGTATCACAAAACCTTCAATAAAATATGGAAGATTTGTATCATAATAAATCAACATCAAACATGCTTAAAATCAATCAACGTATGTTGAAATAGATGAAAGAAAAAGTTATTTAAGGAAATATCACTTTCTATTTTGAAATCATTTGGAAGACATGTAATTATAAAATAACAAATTTCTTTTGAAAATATTATTATAATGTTGTAAGGGATACTTCAAATGTGTTATAACGGTGACAAATATCCACACCTGTTGTATAAGAATAAAAAATTCTTTTCTTAGTTCTGTTGAAAATGTCTTAATGGACATTGTCTTGAGAACTATGGAAATATTTCTTTATAAAAAATTTATTAATTGTCAAACAAGGGTATAAATGAGTTTATCCCATTATATTGGAAAATGAAAAAAAAATGTTTTGAAATATATTTTTATGAAACACAGATGTGTTTGTTAAAGAGGTCCCAATAGATACATACATAATAACATCCTCAGATAATAATGAGATTGTGAAATTAGCCTTTACATTTTATGATTCCTTAGTCGAGGGTATGTTAACCTCATATATAATATTTAAAATATTTTTATTAAATTATAAAATAACCATATACATAAATATGAAATCATACATGACCCTCTAATATTTCATTGTTAATAATATTTCAGTAGTATCATCATTTCAGGTGTTTACTAAATTATTTTCCTTTATATTCATGGTTATGTAAGACTTTTTTTACGGATAATATGTATTTAATTCTTATAGAGAATGATATTATGTTCGTAATCATTATTTTCAATCATAAAATGAAAATTATTCTAGAAATATTACGATGGGGAATGAATCTCATCGCGTTCATGGAGATGGTAATCTGTACGTATGTAGGAGCGACAATATCATAATTTTGATGGTGAAATAATATGTAATTGTATTATATAACATATATACACTATAATTAACTTTTTTTATTTGTGATTTACATGAGTTATCTTCATTATTATACCAATCCAAAATAATGATGTGTTGTAATAAAAACAACACCACGAGGTAGAGACAATAAGTCGTACGTACACACATATGATGACTTTTCCATTTATAGGGTGGATAGAATAACGAATATTGTTGTACCATATTTATATTAAAATCAAAATATATAGAAGCTACTAGAGATATTATTTTATAATAGATACAACAAATAAAGAGGAAGTTGAAAAAGAGATGAACTTGAAAGAGGCAATGGAATATTTATCTCTTCATCAGGTTCATTATTTTGATTTGATCATAATGGCTCCATAGGATGGCTTTATGACCAAAGTAAGGCCACAAGGATGAATGGAGGAAAGTTGGTAGGATATTTAGTTATGGTTTGGCTGATCCGAATGGCTATGGAGGTGTCAAATTAAGAGAAGGGGATGCATCGTTTTATAAGATAGGTGAGGGTCACTTTAGAAAAAGATTCAAATATTATTTTATAATAATATCATTTTCATTTTATAATGGCTCGAAAATGTTTTATTTAGAGGCTATGGTGGGGATGGGTCGACAATGTCACATCCAATAGTTTTTAGATAGGTTTATATCACTATATTATCCTTATTATTTAGATTTAACTCTTAGTATAATTGTTTTTCATTTACCATGTCAATTGTTATATTTATATTTTATGGTTAATAAACATACTATAACAAGCCAACCAATCCCTAAGTGGTTCATTATTAATATATATAACATTATCTATGTCTTTGGCTAAACCATAGATTATTAATAATATTACATCAATTAATAATATTGTATTTGTTTTAAAAACTCAATTATTTTAATTTTGACACTTTTTAGTATTTGGGTTTTTCTGAAAATCATAAGAACATGATTACATTGAATAAAAAACAATTAATCAACCCTAAAATTTAACATTAACTTACTAAATTAGTAAAATTAATCAATAGTCTCAAATTACATTTATTTGGATATTTATACTAACAAATTTTTTATTATTCGTTAACAAGGTAATTACTGTATCATAATTGTGTCATAAATAAAATAAATTATTTAATGTTTAAGGTTTAAAAATAAAATACGAATATGTTGGAAATATTTTTAGCTTTATAATGAATATATATGGTCGATGTTATCTTACACAAGTAGAAAAATGGGTTTTGACGTCATTATTTTGATTTCGGTTTCATATAAGACGATGTAATATATGTTTAAGAAATTTTTTTGGCATCATTTAAATTAAAAACTGATGCCAAAAAGAAAATTCATTTATTGGGAATCAGTTTATTTAAAAACCGACGGAAAAAAAGTATATTTTTTACTATGTTTTTCATTATTTCATAAGCTTCAATTTCACTAGTCGTGGAGAAAAAAAAAGTTATGTATTAAAAGAAATGGTTTTCAGAAATTTATCTTCTCAAATAGAAGTCTTAAAGAAGTCCATCATTAAAAGACCATAAATTTAAATCCAACACTTTGTTTTAGCTCCACGAACAGTCAAATAGAATCATAATAAAATATCTAAAACATTATAATAATGTATTCTCATTTTTTTTCATATGTTTTCATAATAATTGAAGCCAATTTTTTCACGGAAGTTTTTCTAAAAACAGACCCAAAACATTTATTATTTGCGTCTGTTTTTATAACACCTGATGCGAAAAGTGATTTATTTAAAATTTTATTGTATTTTTCTTTAAAACTCGAGGGGAAATGTAATTTATTTTTTACTTTTTAGTGAATTTTTTTTAATAACCGACATCAAAAAGGATATCAATTGACATTTTTGGCATCATATTTCTACAAAAAAAATTCCAAAAGACCAATTTAAATCACCATTCACGTCAGTTTCAAAAAAAAACCGACGTCAATGTGTATTCTCCAATATACGGGATCAAAATTTCAGGTTTTTTACAATGTGAATTTAACATTTTGAAATCCTACCAACATTTCAATACAACACTTTCAAAAATATTGTTGATTACTATATATAAACAAATTACATCCTTCGTTCAACATTTTCTTCCTCTTAAATTGAATCATGTTTACAATGCGGCTTCAATCATTAATTTTCACACTGTATCTATTCTAATCATTTATTTTATTTCTTATTCTACTCCTTCATTCCAAAATAGCTCTATTAGGGTGCTTATAGAGATGATTTATTATTTTTATCAAGTAAAAAATATAGATCATTTGAATGAGATTTACCAACTGTGGTTTAAATTTAATTATTGATCACCATTTTTATTTGATGTATGAAATTTAAATTTATGTTTATCAAAATTTATTTGAAAAGAGTTGTACCAATCGAAACAATGACATGTTCAACATCCAAAGACCAAAATTTTTGAACTGTAACTCTATTTTTGATCTATGACATATCAAATCGAATCTTAGGAATTGATCTAAAACATTTATGAACAAATTTTTTCAATTTTTTAGCTTCTGTTTTTGTAAAAACAGATGCCAACTTTTTTTTCCATTTATTTCGTAGGTTTTTTAAACAAAAATGATGCCGGAACTATTTTTTAATATTTTTGGAGTCCGTTTTTAAGGAAACCAATGCCAACAATGATACGGATGTACTTTTGTTGCATTGATTGTTTAAAATCCGATGCTAAAAAATAAATTTAATTCATTTTTGGCATTGGTTTATAAAAATAGACATAAAAATTCAGATTTTATATGTTGGAAGCTTCAACGTTAGTAAAATATTGATGACTAAAAAAACTAATGTGAAAATTAATTTTTATACTAGAGTTATGTATAACCATATATTAAAATTTTAAATGTTTTTAAATATTGAATTAAAATATTTTAACTCTTCATTAAATAAAATAATAATAAATGTTCTCATCTAATCCAAGTATAGAAAAGGTGATCATATTTTATTCCTATGTTTGTTTTTGGTCAAATTACACTTATATAATTGAATTAGGACAAGTGTTAGTGTAATTATAATATCATTTTATCCTTAATTACACTATTTACTTTTAACCATGGTAAGTAAATGTCAAATGTTAATATTCAATAAAAATTATTTTTATCTTATTATACCACGGTTTAAATAATGGTATCAAATGTATCCCTTGTATTTTTAAAATTCAACTCATAGAAGTGGAAAAATAATGCTTCATACCGATTTACAAATCCTCATTATAAGTGGGTAAAAGATTGTAAAAAGTTCAATAAATTTTATAAATATTTATTCTTTTTATAAAATGGCTCCAACGAATTTCATGGAAATTATATAGGTATTATGTACCTATATTGAACTACAATAAATTTAAATAAAATAAAAAAATTCTTTATATAAAAAATTTGGTTTTAAAAAAGAACATTGTGTTTTTCACTATTCATCAAAAATTAAATGTTTTCAAAAAAATACCCAGAAATCACTCAAAGTTAATTTTGATATTCTAATTTCAAAAATGATGTCCATTAAAAAAATAAAATTTTAAAAATTTTAAAAAGATTGTATTACTATTCATAACAGCTTGTTTTATTGGTCGTAGTGTGTTAGAATCTCGATGTTGTGTACAATGCAAGCTATTGCATTATTAAAAGGTAAAGGTACTGTGGATGCTTGGGGTGTTAAATTCTACAATAATTAAAATAATTTTGTTCTCAAAATTTCATAATTATTACTTCACAAAATTGTACATATGGTTCATCCTCATAAGTTCCTCCCATTTCCATGTTCCCTCTACCTTATTATAGTATCTCCAAAGAACTATTACTAGATGACTCATCCAGTTTCTCAGCACCTATTCTATTGTAGCATGAATTTTGGCAGGCTCTTCACAATAAAACATATCATGTTCCATTTCAATTTCCTCATAGGTGAGTACATGTGTTGGGTCAGGCATGTATTTTCTCAGCAGTGATACGTGGACTAGGTGATGAAATTTGGAGAGACGTAGAGGCATTTCAAATTGATAAGCTAAAACTCCAATTAGTTCTATAATTTTAAATGGTCAGATGTACCTGGAACTCAATTTACCCTTCATACCGAAACGAATAACACCCTTCCATGTATATACCTTCAAGAAAACATGATCTTCTACCTGAAATTCTAAATCATTCATTCGGTTATCGGTATATCTCATTTCCCTACTTTGTGCTTCTTTGATGTGGGTTTGGATAACCTTCACATTTTCCAATATTTCCTAAATATGTTCTGGAACTATGAGTTTTCATTCACCAACATCATCCCAACAAGATGGTGTGTGACATCTCTTGCTATATTACACTTCATATGGTGCAATTTGAATACTTGAATGTATGATAGTATTATTGTAAAATTTTACAAGAGGTAAATATTGATCCAACATACCTTGAAAGTCATGTGAGAAAGATCTCAACATGTCTTCGAAGGTTTGAATATTATATTCTGATTGTCCATCAGTTTTAGGGTGGTAGGTAGTGATCAGAAAATGTTCAGTATCTAGGGACTTATGAAGACTATTCTAGAATCATGATGTAAAATGAGGATCAAGATCAGAAAAAATAGATAGGGGTACTCCATGAATTAATAAACCTTCATTAATATATAGTCATCCCATATGATAAAGTTGTAAATATCCACTTATAGGAAGAAAATGTGATGACTTGGTATGATGATGAACAATGACCCATATTGTATCATTCCTTCTAGGAGCCTTTCGTAGCCCCATGACAAATTATATTGTAATATTATCCCATTTCCACTCAGGTATGGGGAGAGGTTTCATGACTCTTCTAGGTTGTTTCCTTCCAAAATTCACTTGTTTACAAACAATACAACATGACACAAAATAAAAAATCTCCCTCTTCTTATTGTCTCAGAAAAAAATTTCTTTCAAATATCTATACATCTTTGTGCTACTAGGGGGTATAGATAAATTTGAGCTATGAGAATCATACTACAATTCCATTTTTAGATCTATTTTATCAGGAACACAATATCTCTTCCCAAATTTCAAAATTCCATATTTAAATATGAATTCACTCAATCTACCATCATATGCAACTATAATCTTCTTTTGAAATTCCTCATCTTTAGTATGAGAACATTTTACCCTTTCTAGTAAATATAGTTTGGAAACTATTTGAAAAATCATCGATGTTTCACCTTCCATTGTAATTCCCATATCAATCATTACTAGATACTTGTTTATAGGATCCTTTTTAATCTCATCCTTTTCAAAACTCCATTATAGTTTCTGCTCAAAGCATCTATCTCCTTATTTTCCATCCACAGGTTGTAGTGTTTAGTTTATTCATAATCATTGAGTATTTTAATCCATCACTATTTCCTCATGTTGAGTTCTTTTTGTGAGAAAATATAATTGAAACTATTGTGATCAGTATAAATCTCACATTTTTCACAATAGATATTATGTCTCCATATTTTCAGAGAAAAGATTATAGCTTCTAACTCAATATCAAGAGTGGGATAGTTTTGTAAATGAATTTTTAGTTGATGTGATGCATAGTCAATAACTATATCATTCTGTATAAGGATAGAACCATGTAAATTCTTTGAAGCATCACTATAAATAGAAAACCCATCATTCCCTGATAGTAGAGTCTAGATAGGTGCATTGACTAATATTATCATCAGTTATTTAATACATTCTTCACACACTTTTTTCCAAACAAATTTATCCACTTTAAGTGTGAGCATGGTTAATGGGTTAGCCAACTGGGCAAAATCATGGAAGAAACATCGATAATTACATGTTAATGCAATCAAACAATGTAACTTAGTTATACATGTCGGTGCTAGTCATTCTGGGATTTCCCTGTTCATTTAAGGATCAACATATATTCCATCCATATAGACTTTATGGCCCTGAAAAAAATCTCTTGAAGCCAGAATTCAGATTTGCAAAACATCCCATATAATTCAATTCTTCTAAGAGTCTATAGAATAATGTTGAAGTATTTTTCATAATTGTAGTATCTTAGGGATTATACCAAGTTATCATCAATAAATACCACTTAAAAGACCTCAAGATATTCCATGAAAACACTATTCATTAATCCACGAAGACAGAGGGTACATTGGTCAATCGCAAAGGCATTACTATAAAATCATAATACCCATACCTGGTTCGAAATGCTATTTTTGGAATGTGTTCATTCATCTCACATAATTGATGATATCAATATTGAAGGTCAATCATTGATAAATATTGAGCTCAATGAAGTTGGTCAAATAAATCATCAATGCATGGTAGGGGATACTTGATCATAATTGTTATAGAATTGATCTCCCTGTAGTCAATGCACAACCTCATAGATCAATATTTATTTTTAACAAAAAGGACAGGGGCTACCCATGGAGAAACACTAGGGAGAATAAATCCCTTATAACTCAATTCCTCTGGTTGTTTCCTTAGTTCCACTTATTCCACATTTTCCATTTTATAAGGGGTCTTCGATATGGGATTGAAACAGGAATTAAATCAATGTAAAACTCAATTTCTTATTCTAGAGGAAGTCCATGTATATCATCTGGAAACACATCTACATACTCTTGCACAATAGGTACATCACCTATTCGAACATTATTTTCCTAACCTATAGTTATTTCATCCTCTAATTCCTAAATAATTGAATTTAGTAGAGCTACTTGGGGTGGATATAAATGAGAATCTGGTGGTGAAATTTCTTCTCTAAAGATTAGGTACTCCTAATCATCATTGAAATTTATAACCTCTTACTTCTTATAATAAATTTTTTCATCATCATTTGAAATCAAATCCATTCCGAGGATTAAATAAAATTTAATCATGGGTAAAACAATGAGATCATCAGATAATGAACATTTATATTCACTAATGGGAACTGATTCCAAAAACATTGTTTCAATGATACTTCCTTTTAGAGTGTTGAATAGAAACTCCCTTGTTAAATCAAATTGTAAATATCTAATTTTTTTAGCAAAATATGAAGATAATAAACAATTCGTTAACACAAAACAAATTATTGCATTGGATAAACATGGAGAAACCATTAAATTACATTCCACCATGTCTTTCAGAGCTTCAACCTCAACAGTAGTGATCACATAAACTTTCCTTGATACCTTGGCATTTTCTGAGGCATGTTACCTTGGTTCTTAGTACATTCATTTTAATAATACCCATTTTATATACAATTTTAGCATGAAACATTGACAAACTATTTCTTCACATTGCAATCATGAGCATGGTGTCCTTTTTCACCACACTTGTAACAAACTCTCATTACCTTTAGAAAGTACATGGCTATTTCTTCCCACATTTACCACATGATAGATATTCAACTTTCCCATTCATCCCCTTATTTCCATTTCTAGAGTTTTCAGTAGATCTCCTTTTCTCTTGCGTTGCTTTAATGTCATAAGACATAGAGAATCCATTTTTTGTCTTGATAGACCAAGAGGCAATATCCTCATAAGATGAGATTTAATTTGAGACTAATTCATTAAAGATAATTGGTTTTAACCCATAAAAACTTAATAAATCATATTCCTTGTGTTATGTATATAATCTGATGCATACCTTGCTAACCTAGAAATGTTAGCCTCATACGGTGTGACATTCTCATCCTCCTTTTGCTTCAGACTCATAAATTGCCTTTCAATATCTACTCAATTGTCATGATTAAGGTATTTTTTCAAATAACTCCATTACATGTTTGAAACATATTCATATTCCATTGTGTATTGGATTAATGACAACCATTGATCTACATCTCTTGTGAGGCGACAAACTGTCGTGAAAATTTTTCTCTTTCGTTACTCCCCAACGAATGAAGTATTTTATCTAAGGAATTTATCCATTTATCAAATACAAATGGATTTGTACTCTAATTGAATGTTGGTGGGTTTTACCTCATGAAGAGGTCTCACATTGATCCTACATATTGTGGATTAGGGTGCTTTCTATGGGTAAGGATATTATTCATAACTTGAGTGAGTTGTCCCAGTAAGGTGATAAGCTAATCAACACCAATTGCTCCACTAGCTCCACTATAATTATCTTGAGTAGGAGGGAAATCCCTACATGTATTATGTGGGTTGATACAGTTTCTATTCATTCCACAAGGTTCCTTTTTAAAATAATGGCATACAATAGATTAGTTTATGAATCGTAATACATAATTCCAAAAATATAAAACACATAAAATAAATCTAACAATTTAGGGATATTATCCATAATCATAAAATTGTTTTCGTTGAGAATGTATATACTCACAAACCCTTAATAGTGGTTTTTAAAGAAAATCATAATTATCCTATGAATATCCCAATGAGATTTCTTGACCAAGAGCTCATCAAGGACCATTGTTGTGTACCAGTTCCCATTCGAGTCTTTCTCAATGTAGTGTTTTTGGGTTTTACCCCTAGGTATATCAATGCCAAAGCCTCCTCTACCGGCTCGTATCCTGAAAAGGATGTATTTCTTAGAAAATTCACAAAATCTTTATAGTTCCAATATTCTAGGAATTTATTTTATACAAATCCACAATGTATATCTTAGGGTAGTGTTCTCCAATCAGAGTTTTTTTAAATCTAGTTTCCAAGTATTGTACTAAACTTCATCTGATACCTATTGTAATGCCTCATCCCCAGTTACCCATAGTCGGTGCATTATTATATAACATTGGTATGACAACAAGGGATCAAATCCCGAAACACCAATCAGTTTAGTAGCCTTGGAAGCACATGATATATTCATAAGTTTTACATTACATCATGAAATAAATAGAGCAACAACATTTTTTACCCTTTTGAACACACTTATATCCTTTTCCTATCCTTGCAGGTCAAACTATAATATTCTTATTCACATCCTGGGAAAAATAAATCATAGAAAGGGGTTAGCTCATATGCTCAGAAAGGATAACAATATAGCAGAAACATTCACAAATAAGAATAATCATTTCAGGAAATGTATACGACTAAAAAAAGATTTTTATACATAAACATAAGTATAAAATTTCCAAGATAAAATCAAATAATTCCATTTAATTATTCACATAGATATTATACTCCTGGTATAATCACATGCAATTTCAATATCAACTTTTATAATGATGAAATGCAAAATTACAAGCCTCATATCCACATAGTCAAGGCCTTGGGCCCAGACTACAAATACTATTTTATAAAGGGATTGTGGCAAGACACTAGTTTGTCTCATGATACATATCGATGCATTAAGGATCTATATCGGTATCCACCTGTCACTTAATATTTCTAATGTAGTCCTTATAAGAAAAGGTTTAAACATAACATAAACATTCGTATTAAAACTGGCGTAGGATATGTAAATACTTTATCTATAAGCCATGAATGGTATAAGAATAAGACATCCACTATCAATCATATCACAAAACCTTGAATATAATCTGGAATACTTGTATCATAATAAACCAACTTCAAACAAGCTTAAAATCATTCAAAGGATGTTGACAAAAAAGAAATGAAAACTTTTTGAGAAAAATATCTCTTTCAACATTGAAATCATTTGAAAGAAATTCAATTAATATAGAAATTGTTTTTTAAAATATTCTTATAATATTGTAAGGGAATCTTCTGAGAAAATTTATTGGTGGAATGTAGCCGCACCTGACATATATGTTAAAAAACATTCTTTCTGTAATTTTGTCAAAAAAAAAGTTGCAAAGGACATTGTTTGGAAAAAAATTGAAATGTTCCTTTATTAAAATTTAAGAAAAAGTCAAATAAGGGTATAAATTAAATTAATATATATTCTTGGAAATATTAAAAAAAATTGAAATATATTTTTAGGAAACACAGTTGTGGTTGATAAAGATGTCCATGTAGATACTTACGTAAAAACAACCTCGGATAAAAAGAGATTATAAAATTAACACTTACCTTGTACTTTTCCATGGTTGAGGGTATGTTAACCTCATGTATTATAGTAAAATAATTTTTATTAAATTATATAACAACTATATACATTAATATGATATCATATATGACCCTCTATTATTTCTTGTTAATAATATTTCAATAGTATCATCATTTCATATGTTAATGGATTAATTTTCTATAATATGCTTTGTTATATAAGCAATTTTTGTTACCAATAGGATGTATTTTATTCATATAAAGAATGATATTATGTTCATAAATAATATTTTTAATCCTAAAATTAAAATTATTCATGAATGATTACGATGGGGAATGAATCTCATCTTATTCGTGGAATGGTAATTCATATGTACACACGAGTGACAATATCATTATATTGATGGTGAAATCATATGTAATTGGATGGTATATCATATATACCTAACCAATAACATGTTATATTTATTATTTAAATTATTTATATTCATTATTATACCCATACAAAATAATGAATTCATCAAATAACAATCTACAACATGACTGTCACGACCCCCTCCCACCAATGATGCCCCTCCAGAGATGGAAATGGTGAAAGGGAGATAATGACCCCCGAGTCCCTCCTCCAGTAGGCCCCTGGTTGGCTAATAGCACCAAGGGTATGAGTTTTCACAAATATGGGAGGCATTACCCTTTTATTATTTTTATGATCATGAAATATGACAAGTCAACCACCAAAAAGGAAAAGAACAATTGTATGGAAATAAACCCAAACCAAGCCCACATGCATGTTTAAACAATCATACAACAAGGTAAAAGTACAAGAAAGCTCAAAAGTACAATACCAAAAGAAATCAAGATTACATCAACTGCAACAACTCCAACTGTCCGACTAGTAGGGTCCCGCATGGCCCTGGTGGTCCTCCTAGAAACCTGAAAGTAAACGTAGGGTTAGCATACAAGTATACTCAGTAGGGAAACCTAAAGCTCTCATGCACAAGTGGGGAGACATCCTAATGTCCCGTGAGAACAAAGGAAGAAACATAGCAAGAAATTTTATCCACCCAACCTCACCAGCTAAACACACCAAAAACACTATCAGAACAGGTTATAGTATATAAGAACAAGAGTATTGGGTATCCCGCACCATTCCCCATTAGATAGCTTCTCTTCCTAACGGCGACCGTCCTGAAGCTGCCACACTCTCCCCGTCCGCACACACCTGGGCCTCACAACCAGGTATCCCACCCGCACACACCTAGGCCTCACCACCACGTATCCCACCCGCACACACCTAGGGCTCACCACCGCGTATCCCGCTCGCACACCCCTGGGCCTCATCCTGAAGGTTCTTTTGAAAAAGTAAGCCTGCCCGAAGAGTCTTGGGGCAATCCAACCCAATCGAGACCTACCAGGAGAGTCGTAGGTGTAAGGTCACCTCAATCCATCACAGCCTATGGATGAAGGAGCCTGAAGGAGCTAGAAAATAAGGGGAAAACACCCTCTCCGGTGAAATGGGAGTGTTCGACACTAATTACTCAACATGGGTGGGATGCGATAAGACACAAAAGATACAGATATACATATATATATATATAGTAACCACTCTGCCCAAACTATCGCTTCTAAATAGAGAAACTGAGCATGTGCCTCGGAACTGCTACCATGATGCATGCATACAACAAACAACCCCTTCCCCATTTTGGTTTTCATGTTTAAGAAGAATTACTTTATTAGTTCTTTATATACTTGGAAACTATCAATAACCATCCACATCGATTATCCCTTCCATCCACAAATCAAGATAGAAAAACACAAGCACAACAAACCCTTCTTATTAACCAACCAACTCATTGATTATTTATCCTGTTCCACTACTTTGACCCATCGTTCATTAACTCTCCAACTTTTATTTATTATTCACAACCCATAGTCTATTCACATTTAAACCCATACCTACAGCCCCACTGCCAACCACTAAAACCACATCAAAACCCGTACAACAGTATCCCTTTAATACCATTTATCACAGCACCGCTGCCCATCACCATCATAGCATTCACACTAACCCACAACCATGTCAACCGCAGCCCTGTTGTGCACCTGATCAACAACAACCCACAAAAACAACCCCATAACATGCCACGTATCCAAGACAACACCCACATGTTATTTATTCTAGTTTTGTTCAATCCGGGTGATCACACAAGGGTTCTAGATTTTAATTATCCAACTTTACATGATTAACCAAATTCGACATTCAACATAGTTCCATTCACAAAAATGGTCTAGAAGATAGGGAAACATTTAATAGTGCAAGAAAAGTCCCCCAATGACCGTGATTTTTAGTAGGCATAAGCCTATTCAATTCACAAAATAATATCACAGGATATATAAAAAAAGTAACTATATTCACAACTTCCCATCCCCGTTATATAAGCCAATTATTATCTTTGTTAAACTGGTTCAAAAGTGTTTCAAGTAAACAATAGGAAACCCACCCGAGATGATGCACAAATTATAGAGACGAAGGTACGATCCCTACCTCAACGGGTTCTGATAACAACGCTCCTCCCCATATCAGCTTTAGAAAATGTATCTCGGCGTCTGTCACTTCGGTAGGGTCCCAGAAAATCCTCCTCAGGCGGATTTCTAAGAGGAAAGGCTAAAGGAAAGACAACAGATCCAAGCTCGGAAGATCTTCCTCATCGTTTCGATCCCATGGCCGCTGACAGATCGTAAATCGGAGCTCGGACGATGAAGTTATGGAAGGAAGAGCCTTTGAGTCTCTTGGGAGAACTCTGCTCAGAGGAAAGGGGAGTAGAGGGGTGAGTTGAAAAGGAGGAGGGGACCCCTCCTTTTATAAACGAGAAAAGAAAAATCACACAGCATGTACTTTATGGTACACAGCCTGTACTCAGATAATTCACACGGTCTCCATGGGGCTTCTAACACGACTCCGTGGCCGTTGACTAGTCAACACACAGTTTGAGGGTAATGCATACGCGTGGAAGGACTACACGGCATGTAGTACTGGACACACGACGTGTACCCATTTATTGCACACGACAAGGAAACTTCTCCAACATGGAACACTGTTGTTTACTGGTAACGCATACGCGGAGAAGGTCTACACGGCGTGTAGTTTAGACACATGGCGTGTACCCATTTATTTCACACAGCAAGACATGGCCTTTAACATGGGGTATACACGGCAAGGGGGGTACACAGCGTGTACTCAAACTACACGGAATGTAGTTTCAAAATTCTAGAAAGTGTGGGAAATGTCCATCTTACCCACTATAACACTTTGTGGCCTTCTTTTGTGCCAAAGGAATGGGCTGGAGAGGTTCGGGCCATTACATCAGATACCTCTTAAAACATTCTTGTCCTCGAGAATTCAAAACCATCCTAGAGGAATCCAACAAGATACCTCTTATGCATTTTTTTATAACAGGAACACAACCACCAACCCTAATTATAGGTGTTAGTAATTACTTCTCCTAAGTCGAGATATTATCCACGTTAGCCCGCACTGACTTACCTGCACAAGTTTAATCGCATCCTCATTAATCAATCTTGATTAAGAATCGGGTCTTCCCACATCTATAAATTAGGATTTTTTTTCAACCCACACTGCCCCCAACACCGGACAACCCACACACTGCCCGAACTTGTGGTTTGTGGAAAAATTACATTTCCTATGTCGAGATATTATCCACTTTAGGCGGCACTGACTCGCATGCACGGGTTCAATCGCATCTGCATTAATGCGTCTCAATTAAAGATCGAGTTTTTCCCTTCCCCACATGCCCGGACATGTTACACACTCCAAGAAAACAAGGAAAAAAGGTCTCATAACCGACAAGCCAAGCATTCCATACATCAAAGGTACAAAGTAAAACATCAACACAAAGATAAGAAGAACAAGGGAAAACAAAAGTCAAAAAAACTCTGGGTACTGAGCATGCACCTGGGTATCCTACTCTTATGTGCTCTCCTCGAGGCCACAATGCCTCCACAATGCGCGAACAAAAGCAATGGTTCATCCACGGAGCACCTTCTCTTTACGATCATTAATTCTGACTCGTCGTTCCACAAAGGTCGTGTTTTATCCCAAATCTAAATATCCCTAGTGGACAACAGGAGAGTCATCGTGTAAGTACCGATGAAGCTAGGAGACGTGGAAGAAATCATGAACCTTCTCCAACTGAGGTGGCAGGGCTAGCTGATATGCCACCTCACCAACTTTCCTCAGCACCTCAAAAGTTCCGATGAACCTAGGTGAGAGCTTTCTCCCTTTCCCAAACCACATCTGTGCCCGTCGAGGGGAAACCTTCAAGAACACATGATATCCCACCTTGAACTCCAAGGGCCTCCTCCGACGATCAGCGTAAGACTTCTCTCGGTCCTGAGCCACTTTCATCCTCTCACGTACAAGCTGGACTTTCTTTATGGTGCTCTATACTACCTCTGGCCCAAGAGCATATGTCTCACCAACATATAACTAGCAAATTGGTGAACGACATGGTCTTCCATATAAGGCCTCAAACGACGCCATTCCAATAGTAGAGTGGGAGATGTTGTTGTAGGAAAACTCCACTAAAGGAAAGTGTCATACCAATGATCCTTTGAAATCCAGAACGCATGATCGTAGCATGTCCTCCAACGTCTGGATAGTCTGCTCCATCTGCCCATTGCTCTGGGGGTGGAAAGAAGTGCTAAGGCGTAGCTGGGTGACAAAAGCATACTGTAACCCCCTCTAGACTCATGATGTAAACCTAGTATCCCGATCTGAGACGATAGTCTTCGGGACTCCATGAAAATGCACCACCATGTCTACATACCTCTATGCTAAGGTACTCACAGGGCCCAACTCCTTAATTGATAAGAAGTGAGCTGATTTCGTCAGACGATCCACCACTACCCAGATAGTGTCATAACCACCATGAGCTCTAGGTGGTCCTGTGATGTATTCCATTAAGATTTCATCCCACTTCCACTCGGGGACATCCAAAGGATTCAACAAACCACTGGGAACACAGTGTTCAACCTTCACTTGTTGACACACTAGGCATTTATCCACAAACTCCACTACTGCCCGTTTCACCCTGGGCAACCAAAACTGTTCCCTCTGGCCTCGGTACATTATTGAAACTCATGGATGTACCTCCAAGGCTGTGCTATGGAAATCACAAGGAACTCCCTCACGCATTTCCTCCAGAACAAACAACCTTCCATTGAAATGCATCTGATGTCAGCTGTCCTCTGACCATCCTTCTGGAGCGTTCCCCTGATCTACACAATCCCGCATTACTTCCGCCTCAGAGTCCCCCCACTGAGACTCTTCCACCTGCTGCAACAAGGAGGACTGCACTGTCATTTGTAACAAACAGCCTCTAAAACCTTCTACCCTTGCATCTAAGTGAAAGGAAGCCAACTCTCCCATCTCTTTTCAAGCATCAGCGGATTCCCAAACCACTTCCTTATGAAACTTCCTGCTCCGGGCATCAGCCACAATGTTTCCCTTACCTTCAGTGTAAGATATCTCAAAGTCATAGTCTTGGAGAAACTCAACTCATCTCCACTGTCGTAAGTTCTAGTCATGCTGGGAGAAGATATAACACTGGATATTGTGATCTGAGAAGACCACAAAGTGCTCTCCAAGGAGGTAATGTCGCCACAACTTCAGTGCGAACACTACTGCTGCAAGCTCTAGGTCATAGGTGAAATAGTTATGCTCGTGAGGGCATATTTTCCAAGACCCATAACAGATCACACCCTTATTCTTCATCAACACGCACCCCATACCAAGGCCAGAAGCATCAAAAAACACCTCATACAACAACCCTTTCTCTAGAAACCTGAGTACGTGAGCACTTAACAACTTCTCCATCAGGTATTTGAAAGCCTTCTGGCACAGCTCGCTCCATAGGAAGACCTGGTTCTTCCTAGTCAAAGCTATCAATGGAGCAGTAACTCGAGAGAAGTATGAAATGAACCAGCGATAGTAAGCTACTAACCCCAGGAAACTGCGATCTTCTGCCATGCTCTTGGGTGTTTCCCATGAAACAACTGCCTCCACCTTCTACGGGTCCACCGAAACTCCATGTTGAGACAGCATGTGCCCTATGAAGTGTACTTCTTGTGTTAATAACTTACAGTTCGACAATTTCCCATAAAGCTGGTGGTGTCGAAGGACATCCCAGACTGCCCTAAGATTCTCAATGTACTCCTCCTCTGATCTAGAGTAGATCAGGATGTCATCGATAAACACAACGAACAATCAGTCCAGAAACTCTCGGAAGACAATGTTAATAAGTCCCATGAACATAGCTGGTGGATTCGTAACTCCACACAGAATCACTACAAACTCGAAGTGCCCATACCTACACCTGAAAGCCATCATAGATATGTCACTGTCCTTCAACCTTACCTGATGATATCCCGATCGCAGATCAATCTTAGAAAACCAACCTGCTCCCATCAGCTGGTCAAAGAGATCATATATCCTTGGAAGGGGGTAACAGTTCTTGAATGTTACCTGGCTTAACCTTCGGTAGTCTATACATAACCTAATTCCACCATATGCCTTCTTCATGAACAAAACATGAGAAACCCATGGAAATACATTGGGTCGAAGAAAACTCTTCTCCATCAGATCGTCAATCTGAATCTGCAACTCCCGCAACTCTGAAGGTGCCATCCGATAATGGTACATCGAAATAGGAGGAGCACCAGGCTGTAAGTCTATCCCGAACTCAATATCACGTCAGGGGGGAGAGTCACAACCACCTCAGGAAAAACATCGAGGAACTCCCCAATAACCTCCGGGACATCCATCATCTTTGTATCAGCTGGAACCACTAATAACCTGCCTAACAAGGAAAGGAGATGCTCTACATGTCGGCTTCCTACCTGATAGCTCCTCTCGCCAACAAAAGATACGCGTGGCCCATACACGTCGGAGAACACGACTCTTCTCCAGATGCAGTCAATGACGGCACTAACAAAAAAAACTAGTCGATGCCTAGGATGACATCGTATGGCTACATCTATAACAGAAGAAGATCCACACTAGATCGATGTGGTCCCAATGTCATCCCACATCCCCGGAAAGCACAAGATACACTGTTCTGGCCTCCAACTAGTGTACTCATCACAAAGTGTACGGTAAGTATCTCTACGTCTAGTCCCAAAGCATGGGCTAGACTAGGTGCAACAAAGGAGTGCGGGGCTCTTGAATCGAACAAAGTAGAAACGAGAGTGCTGAACAAACAAATCCATCCTCGCACCATCTCTGGACCTGCTGGAGCTACCAACTCTGCTGCGTGCAACTTTCCACGCCCAGTTCCTCTGCCTCTATGATGTCGCCCACTGCCCCGACCACACCCTGGTCAAGGTCCCTGAGGAGCATCATGAGGTCGGCCTCCTCCTACAATGTCTGCCCTCGTAGGAGCATGGTCTTGCTGCTGCTGGAAGGGCCTCGCCGATAACTGGTGCTGCTGAGGTGGGTGCTGAACCTGCCCACCCCCACCGTACTAAGCTCGGGTCAGGAACCGCCTCTGAATGTGCCCGAAACCTCCACAAGAACAACACTTCGGTCCAGGGTTAGTGAAAAAAGGACGAGGACCTGATGATCTGAACTGGAATTGCTGGGGCCTGCTCCCCATTGGCATGAACCTGGATAGTCCCGTCGCCGAGGACCTACTGCTGACTGCCTTCCCTTTCGATGGGCCCGGCTGAATCCGCTCTCGTGGTGCACCTCCTAGCGAGTGCATCATCTCTACAACCTCTGACTTCTTCTGTACCGCCATGTACGTCAGAAGGGTGAAGGGGGTGAAAACATACTGAAGTGAATGGCAAAGTGCCTCCTCTAAACGTCTCACCCGAGACTCCTCATCCAGAAAGTGATCTGGAGAAAAGTGCATGAGATCCTTAAACAGGATCCCCAACACTTGTACTGACATACTACCCTGCTGAAGGGAGAGTAACTCCTTCTAATTCTCTTCCTTGATCATGGAAGAAAAAAATTCCTCTCGGAATTCATTCTCAATGTCAGCCCATGGAACCTCTTCCTCTATCCTCTCCCCGAGGTAGAGCATCCACCACTGTCGCGCCGCACCTCTCCGCTGGCTGACTGCTAGGGGAACTCAGTACTCCCTCAGAGCACGGATCATGGAAAAAGCAATCCCTAGCTTATCAAGCCATCCCTCCATCTCCGTATCCAACGCACTACCCCAGTACTTCTTGAGGGTCTGCTGCTGGAATGAACGAAGAGTCTTCTGCCACAAGTTATATTCCTCCTCTCAGTCAATCCTCAATTGATCGACCGCCTGAATCTACTGAGCCTCTGCTGTCTGAGCCACCCGGGGACGACGTCCACGTGCCATAGCTGTACGGTAAACAAGGATATCCTAAGCCCAAGTAGTAAGGAAACTTCTCAAGGTTTTATTTTATCATATTATTTAAATTTCATTCTCAAAACTCCCAAATCATGTAAAACACAATCATGATGATGCATTCACGTTCCCTAGGGTCTCTACCCTACAATCAATGTGGTCTCACTTGGTCGTTCGGTAGGCTCAGAGTCCTTGCATCGGATCACGGGGGGGCCTAAAATCCCGTGTCCTAGCTGGTCTTCCCTGGCCTATGTCACGCACCATGATTAACCAACATTGTTTCCCTACCATCCCATGCAATCCTCACTGTTCCTAACTATAGAATCCATCATATCTATCAACCTTCTTTTGATAAAATTTTGTCACGACCCCCTCCCACAAAAGATTCCCCTCTTGAGCCGCAAATGGTGAAAGGGATATAAGGACCCCAGATTCCCGCCTCCAGTATGCCTTGGGTTGGCAACTAGCACCAAGGGTATACGTTTTCACAAATATGGGAGGCATTGCCCTTTTATTATTTTTATGATCGGGAAATAGGACAAGTCAACCACCAAAAAGGAAAAGAACACGTGTATAGAAATAAACCCAAACCAAGCCCACATGCACGTTTAAACAATTTTACAACAAGGTACAAGTACAAGAAAGCTCAAAAGTACAATACCAAAAGAAAAAAGAGTACAGAAACTGCAACAACTCCAACTGTCTGACTAGTAGGGTCCTACACGACCCTGGTATTCCTCCTAGAAACCTGAACGTAAACGTTGGGTGAGCATACAAGTATACTCAGTAGGGAAACCTAAAGATCTCATTCACAAGTGGGGAGAAATCCTAATGTCCCATGAGAAAAACAGAAGAGACCTAGCAAGGAATTCTATCCACCCAACCTCACCAGCCACACTCACCAAAAAAGAAATCACAATTGGTAGTAGTATATAAGAACAAGAGTATTGGGTACCCCGCACCATTCACCATTAGTTATATTCTCTTTATAATGGTGAACGTCCTGACGCTGCCACACTCTCCCCACCCACACACACCTAGGCCTCACAACCACGTATCCCGCCCGCCCACACCTAGGCCTCACCACCACGTATCCCGCCCACACACACATGGGCCTCACCACCATGTCTCCCGACCGCACACACCTAGGCCTCATCCAAAAGGTTCTTGGGAAATAAGTAAGCCTTCCCGAAGAGTCTTGGTCCAATCCACCCCAATCGAAACCTAACCAAAGAGTCTTATGTGTAAGGTCGCCTCAAGCCATCACAACCTAGGGAAGAAGATGCAGGAAGGAGCTAGTAACTAAGGGGAAAACACCCTCTCTCGTGAAATGGGAGTGTTTTGCACTAAGTTCTCAACATGGGTGGGGTGCAATAAAAAACAAAAGATACATAGAAATATATATATATATATATATATATAGTACAACTCAGCCCAACCTATGGCTTCTAAACAGATAAACTGAGCACGTGCCTCGGCACTTCTACCACGAAGCATGCATACAACGAACAACCCCATCCCCATTTATGTTTTCATGTTTCAACAGAATTAGATTCTTAGTTCCTTATCTACTGGGAAACTATCCACAACCAACCACATCAATCGTTCGTAAAGCATATCCCTGCCATCCAAAAATCAAGTTAGGAAAACACAATCACAAAAAACCCTTCTTATTAACCAACCAACTCATTAATTATTTATCTCGTTCCACTACCATGACCCACCATTCGTTAACTCTCCCACTTTTATTTATTATTCACAACCCATAGTCCGTTCACATTTAAAACCATTCATGCAGCCCCACTTCCAACCACCACAACCACATTGAAACCCATACAACATTATCCCTTTAATACCATTTATCGCATCCCCGCTGCCCATCACCATAATAGCATTAACACCAACCCACAACCAAGTCAACTGCAGCCCCACTATTCACTCGATCCCCAAAAACCCACAAAACACCCCCATCACATGCCACGTATCCAAGCCAACCCCCACATGTTCATTATTACATTTTTTTCAACCGGGATGATCACACAGTGGTTCCATATTTTAATTAGCTAACTATACGTGATTAACCAAATTCCACATTCAACAAAGTTCCATTCACAAAAAATGGTCCAGAAGATAGGGAAACATTTAATTGTGCAAGAAAATACCCCCAACGACCGTGATTTGCAGTAGGAATAAGCCTATTCATTTCACAACATAATATCACAGGATATATAAAAAAATTAATTGTATTCACAACATACCATCCCCGTTATATAATACAGTTATTATCTTTATTAAACCGGTTCAAAATTATTTCATGTAAACAAGGGGAAACCAACCCCGCATGATGCACAAATTAGAGAGATGAAGGTTAGATCCCTACCTCAACAGGTTCTGATAAAACGCTCCTCCCCAGATCAACAAAAGAAAACGTTCTTCGTCGTCCGTAACTTATGTTGGGTCCAAGAAAAACTTCCTTTGGTGGAATATGGAAAGGAAAGGCAGAAGGAAAGACAACAGATCCAAGATCAGAAGTTTCCCCTTGTCGTTATGATCCCGTGGCCGCTGACGGATAGTAAATAAGAGCTCCGACGAAGATTTTATTGAAGGAAGAGACTTTGAGTCTCCTGGAAGAACTCTGATCAGGGGAAAGGGGAGGAGAGGGGTGAGTTGAAAAGGAGGAGAGGACCCCACCTTTTCTAGGATAGAAAATCAAAAGTACACGATGTGTACTCGGTTAATTCACATGGTCCCCACGCGGCTTCTAACACGGCTCCACGACTGTTGACTGGTCAACACACAGTTTGAGGGTAACACATATGCGGGGAAGGACTACACTGCGTGTAGTACGGGACACACGGCGTGTACCCATTTATTTCACATGGCCAGGACACTGCTCCAACACATCACATGGTTGTTGACTGGTAACGCGTACATGGGGAAGGACTACATGGGGTGTATTTTAGACACACGGCGTGTACCCATTAATTTCACACAGCAAGACACAGCCTTCAACATGGGGTATAACTGGAAAGGGGGGTACACAACGTGTACTCAAATTACATGGCGTGTAGTTTAGAAATTCTAGAAACTGTGGGAAAAGTCCATCTTACCCTATAGAACACTTTGTGGACTTCTTTTTTGACAATGGAATGGTCCGAAGAGGTCCATGCCATTACAACGTCATAGAGATGGTGAGCCGTATGTACGCACGTACGGTGACATTGTCATGTATAGGATGGATATAATAAATAATATGGTTATACCGTATTTATTATAACATAAATGTATATAGAAGAAATTTGAGTTATTATTTTATAATAGAAACCACAAATAAAGAGGAAGTGGGAGAATGAAATAATTTCAAAGAGGTGAAGAAATATTTACTACTTCTTTGGGATCTTCCATTTGATTTGATCAAAAGGGATCTTTAGGATGGCTTCATAACCAATGGAAGACCTCTAGGTTGAAGGGGGAAAAGTTATAAGGATATTTGGGTTGGTTTGGGATGAGCCAAATGGATTTGGCGGTGTTAAAATAAATAGAAGTGGAAGGACCCTTTTATAAGAGATGTGATGGTCACATTTGGAAAAGATTGAAATATTATTTTATAATGAAATAATTTTTGGTTTCTAATGGATCCAAAATTATTAATTTAGAGGATATGGTGTGGATGGGTGTAAAACCTCTCAACCAATAGGATTTATACTAGTTTTGGTCACCATATTGACCTTATCTTTTAGATTCAACACTTAGTTAAATAATTTTTCATTTACCACATCTCATTGTATTTTTATATTATATAGTAATAAACATACATTAACCAGCCGAACAAACCCCAGGATGATAATTATTAATATATATAACATTATCTATGTCATTAGTCAGATCATTATATTTTTAGAAATATTATATCAATTAATAATTTAGTATTTATTCTAAAAACACAATTATGTCAATTTTGACACTATTTTGTATTTCTTATTTTGAAAATCATAACATCAATATTACTTAGAAAAAAATAATTAAATCAACCCTAACATGTCATATTGTCCTATAAAAATATTGGAATTCAAAAAAAGTCTCAAATTTCATTTCTTTTGATATTTATAATATCAATTTTTTTAATCATTCATTAATAATGTAATTACTGCATCATCATTGTCTCATAAATAAATTTAACTATATAAAGTCTAAAAATTATAACTAAAATACTATTATTTATGAAATCTTTATAAAATTTTAATGAATATTTTTGGTCGAATTTTTCTTATGTATAACCCTATATTAAAAATGTCTTAATTGATAAACGTTGAATTTAACTCTTTTAACTCTTTTTTAAATAAAATAATAATAAATGTCCTAATCTAATCCAAGTTGATCAAAGGGGGTCATATTTTAATTATGAGGTTTTTTTGGTCGAATTACACTTATCATGTAGAATTAGGACATGTGTTAGGGTAAATATAATATCATTTTACACTTAATTACCCTGTTTACTTTCAACTGTTCGAAATAAAAGTCAAAAGTTACTTTTCAACAAAAATTATTTTTATCTTATTAAACCACATTTTACATTCTGATATCAACAATTTCTCTCAAATTTTTTAAATTCAACTTGCATAACTAGTAATATTATGTTTCATGAAAATTTAAAAATTCTCCTAGGAGGTGGGAAGAAGACGGTAAAAAGTTCAATAAATTTTTCATTTCTCTAATCTTATTATAAAATGAATATAATGAATTACAGTAAACATATATAGGTATTATATATCTATTTTGACATTAAAATAAATTTAAATAAAATAAATATTTATTTCAATAAAAAAATCGGTTTTTACCAATAACACAGTGATTATCACTATTCATCCAAAATTGAATGTTTTTAGAAAAATACCAAAAAATTACCTTAATCTAATTTTTATATTTTGAATTGAAAAATGATGTCCATTTTGAAGAATAAAATTTACAATAATTCAAAAATATGGTATTACTATTCATAACCACTAGTTTGATAGGACGTGGTGTGTTAGAATCTCGAAGATGCATACAATGCATGTTATTGCATTATTTAAAAGAAAACATATCGTATATGCTTGTGGTGTTGAACATATTCCTTAATAAGATAGACAATCTAACAAAAATCACTGCTAATCTACTATTATAACCCAAATATCTACCCTCTTGAGAAACATGTCATACCAACCAGTAATAATATCATTCCTCTTATCATTGCTAATCATCTAATAGAATATAATCCACATTCACACTAGTGTTCTTACATCATAATAATGGATCTACAATATTTTTTTACTACTTCACATACCTTAAATTTCCATTATTGAGTTTCAATATTTATCAATTATTCTGATCACCTACATATGATGAGTTTCCTAAATACAACAATGCATAAGAAATTATTCATTTTGTCGATGAAATCCTAGACTCAATTTAATTTATAAATGCGATGAATTGAAATTATTAAAAAAATTAATTTAATATAAGTCATTAACAATTCTACCAATCTTCACAATGAATCAAAATTTGATACATTCATGAAAAACATTATACACATGTCATATAGTGCATGGTCTTATTAATATAGTTAATGCTATTAAATAAAAATATATTATCCTTAATATTATATATTATAATGATCACTGTCTCAAAAAAAATTCATGGATCCGTACATTGAATAGAATTCAAGTCTCTCAATGGGTATGCTTGTATTGCATGATCAAATTAATGGACAATCTTTTCCATTATGTAAACCATGTTCAAGAATTCTCACATTGACTATCTTATTTCAAACTAAAAAACATATCATAATGATATGTAAATTATCATAATTTTCATAACATTAATGGACTATATACGTGAAAATACTCATTTTCCTCATAATGGATTCTTATAAACAATGAAGGATTTACACAAAACTTCATCACAAATCCAATGAGTGTTTGTATCAAATTTGTAGTCCCATGGTATCTCAATTACATTATGAATTATTTGGATTGTGGAAACTTCCTCCATAACATGAATAAGTTAATCTATTGTCCTTCTATACTGCAGATAAATAATTAGTGGACAAAATCAATTTATTAAAGTAAAATGAGAGCACTCGCTGTAGTAAATATCCAATACTCTCATCCATGGTTCCTTGATATTTTTTAGAGAGGTATATATAGCCTCTCCAATGAGTTTCTAGATTCATCAATGATTGATGATAATATGATAAATGATTCTAAATTTTTTAATACATGACTAATTTTTCATTACAAATTGTGTTCTGGATACCCAAATATCTAGGTGTTTAAAATATATCTATTTTGAATTCCTTCTTCGTAATATCGTGTAGATTTAAAAAATGTGGAATATATTCCTTCACACACCCACCATTAAATATTATGTACTAGAATGATTCATTATGGCCAATCACCTACCTTTCTATATGCCATTAGGGTAACTCAATTCCCATATAAGGGTCAACAACATATATAAGGGTATCCCAAATCATCTCTTATATATAAAAGTTAGTGAGGGAGAACCATTCTTATGTGCCCAATGGTCTATATCAGTTTCCTCCATGGTCAATTTAACCTTTATGTTTATATGTGTTTTTGGTCTTCGTTAATGTGATTATCTTAAGGTAAACTCAAAAAACCACACCACACACACATTATTCTCATGCCACACCACCTTTCACAAGACCATTATCCCACCTATTTATGTTCTCAAGAAATAGTTCTTTTATGTATGCTATGAATCCACCGTCATTCATGTAGGGGATCACTCATGATGTTAGGTAGGCCCATTGTAATGTTTCTCTTATGTTGTCAGTATTCAATGCACATTATGTTAGATAATGAATAAATTTTTTTGTTATGTGGATAACTATTTTTCTATATAATGACTAATAAAAAGGAACATTCAATAATTATGAATAAAAATTTTAATATGAATACCTTCAATAAAAAAATTTAACATATTTATAAAAATTCATGTAGTTCAGATACATCATAGTGATATAAAATTTACATTTTATGGCCTTAATTAATTCATCAAATTCTTAAATATTCTAACAAACATTTTTAACAATTTTTCAACATGAGACCATTTTACAAATCTTTTAAACATTAAAGATGGGTTCAGTTATCATCATAAATAATATAGAGATAT
The DNA here is from genome assembly GCA_963277665.1 of Viscum album. Taxonomy (NCBI): domain Eukaryota; kingdom Viridiplantae; phylum Streptophyta; class Magnoliopsida; order Santalales; family Viscaceae; genus Viscum; species Viscum album. The sequence continues at coordinate 202,610,686 of OY728157.1, forward strand.
GTATTTATTCATGATTATTTATCAAAATTATGAAACTAATATTTTTAATATAAAATACATATCGACACATTATTGGAAAAAAATATAGTCCTATTCCATTGGATTCAATATGATATCATATTGTATATTTTTTTTAATATCTCCGGATTTAAAAATAGACTATATAGGACCTCTGTTATTTTCTCCACCTAATTTATTATCGAATGAAAATGATTTTTGGGGTATCCTAATGTCAAAAAAATAAAAAACATGTTATCCCACATTATATCAATATTGATAGAAATATATTAAGTGAATGATGATATCACATTGTATTATTAGACAATTAACTTTAGATATTAAACTCTAATTCAATTTGGGATAAACAAATGTCAAATACAAAGAAATAAAATTGAGGATATAGATGATATCCATAAAAACCCCATGCATTAGATATCAATCATAAATATTATAAATTATAATTATAGTGGACAGTTTGAACAAAACCTGATCCCTAACAAACTCTAAAAAGGAATACTTTGGTAATGTTTACTATAATAAATCCCCCCATATATCAAATCATTACATTAAACAGTATCTCCCCATTAATGAATATGATTAAAAAAATTAGAATTATAGGTAAGAGTGTGACTGGAATACCCCAAACTCTACTATAAATAGTATTACTAGAAAATATTATATTTATATAAAGAATTATTTGGTAGCCACCATTATCAAATTTAACCCTCATGGTTTTATTTATATTATTAATTTTCATGTTTTCAAAAGGATCATTAAAATAAAATAGCATCATGTTTTTCATAAATAATATCATCAATCTAATCCATCCATTAATTTTTTATTTTCTCATAACATTTATAACAATTTTTTATATAACGCATCATTACCATCATCAGTTATGTTTCTCCCACTCTCAGAGTTCCCTATTTGGAGTGGAGATTTAAATGTTGATTTCATGATTTTTGGTAGTCTTAAAGAGATTGGCTTGCCTTGTACATAGGCTACATAATATGTAATGGTTACAGGGTGAATTCCATGAGAAGGATTCATGATGTGAAATGTTGCATGATGTTGAATGTTTTTATACATAGTAAATTAAATAATAATAAAATTTTAATATTTTAAAATATGGTCCTAGTGTATTTGGACATCATATATTTTAAGACATGTAAAGGTATTGAGCCTAATTTACTATCATGAGTAGGGATAGTTATGTTTCCAAATAGGATTTTAGTGTTCATTCGACTACCAATTCTCATTTTCTCTCAACCATGGTTTCCTCTCCGATGATTTTGGGGAACACTATTCCTTCTTGAATGATTTGTTCAGCATTATATCTTCTTTGTGGTCGTAGTGTGTCTCTTTAGGTGTGTTTATTTTCTATATCTTCATTTAAATTTTTGTGGTACTGCCCTTGGGATTCACTTTTGGATTTTTTTTCAGAAATTTGTTTCTACTTGTCTCTTAGATCTATTGTGCAATATGGTTCTGAAGTCCATTAATTTTTTTGGCGTGGTTCCATGAGTGTATGTTCTTGAGTTATTTAGTTTTTACTTTTATCCATAGACCATATCTCTCAATTTAATTTATTCAGAGTTTTAGATTGGATTCTAGGGTTTCTATATTTTTATGGTCTTCATAATGCCTCATGGTAAGATGAAAGAGAAGGGGTTCCACTATTCTCATATGTTAAGGATAGATGAAATGGATTTCATCTATGATTTTAACATTCATGATTAGGATATTATTTATGTCATTATCATTTTGGATTTTCTTGCATCTCATCAAGCTACAATTTTTTGTAATTATTGGTGTGTTTAATTTCAAGGTATTGATGGGAGATATTTTGTTTTTCTGGTTGAGGGAAACCCTATGTATGGTCATGAAGGACGTTACCCCACAAAAATCAGGAGTTATTTGTCTATTTTTGATAATGATGACTATTTTATTTCATATATTATTGGCATCCCCATTTTCATTCATGGATTTTGTAATGTTTTTCCAAAGGACTTCTTGAGTATTTCTACCAATTTAGAGGCAGAAATTATTGTTTACCTACTGCAACATATGTCATTGTTATTGATACCGTTTTATCTTACGGAACTATAATAACAAAAAGATATTATTATTGAGTTAGATGGCCTACAATTGAATGTATTTCTTCACCATTGGGTCTCATCATGGGCAACCAAAATACTCATTTCAACAATGGTAGATGGTTTACTTATTTTTTATGTGAACAATCTAATGTTGAGATTGGTAATAGTTAAGAATAGGTATTTATTTCCTCACGTGGATTATATTTTTAATCAGTTATTGGTTAAAAGTGGTTTTTAATTATTTACTAATGGTTGGGTTATCATCCACTCAATGTCTGGGATTTGGATATACCAAACATGACATTCAATAGTTGGTATGACCTTTATGAATATATTGTATGAAATTTTGGTGTAACTAATTCTAATGCTGTTTTATGGATTTTATGAATCAGAATTTTGATCAATATCTTCACACCTTTATAGCAGGGTTCATGGACGATATTATTATTTATTAGAAATAAATAAATTGCCAAAATAACCATATGAGTTTGGATCATGAAATTATAGTAATTCTTATTTTGTATGAAATTATTTATAAATGTACATTTTATATTCCTGAAGTGAATTTCCTAGGGCACGTATTTTCTAAACATTCCTTATTTGTTGATAATGAAAAGTTGAACTTTGTCATATCATGGTAGAAAACATAGAATTATATTGATATATATCTAGTATCTTTGGTCATTATAGATATTATTGATAGAAGTTTTAATGATTTCTCTATGATGGAATCACCTTGGACTTCTCAAAAAAGAAAAGTGGTGAAATGTGCATGGGATGTGAATTGTCAATCGTCATTTGATGAACTAAAATAAATTCAAATAGTGTCTCCAATTATCTATGTCCTTAAATATTGGATGCACTATATTTTATGAAGGAGTTTCACATTACATTGAGTTCATAAGAGATTGAGTTATATATGTTCTAAAAAATACTTGAATCTTAGATAGATACTGTGGGTAGAATACTCAAAAATGATTGAAATCAATATTTCTTACACCTCATGGAAGGGGAATGTCATTATATATGCTATTATTAAGAAAAATCCATCATTAGCTGTTCTAAATTCAATGGAAGAATGAAACAATACATATATTGTTTTTAGTTCAACATGGATGATCTGGAGGAGGATTCAGGTATGTTTTTGACTAGTGTTTTGTTAAAGTCATCTATCATAGAAACTATTATAGATAAAATGAAAAGAATATGACTTTACTAAAATTAGAGAAGGAAATTATGGTGGGGAGACCCTTTTTGTTTAGTCAGTCACTTTAGATGGTATGAGCCACTATTTGAAGTGGGTTGTCACCCTAGCTTTAATAAAGAGGTTAGAATTGTTTAATTTTCAAATCCTATCCTGGGTTGTTCATTCGGGCACAATGAAAAAGTATTAAGACATGAGAGGATGATTTTTTTGGTCAGATATTAAGAATGAAATTTTGGATTATATGACATGTTGTTACACCTACCAATAGAGAAATTATGAGAACATGACACGCTATTTTTTTCCTCACCGAATTCTAGTGATAGTTTGTAAATGGAAAGCTGTATCCATGGTTTTTATTGTTAGATACCATGAACTCCACAATAGAGAAAGTTTCTATACATAGCTGTCTATTACTTAACTAAGTATACTAATTTATTTTCAATCAATGAAACCACTATGGTGGAATATATGTTTATGGTGTATGTGCATGAGACTATAAGGTTAAATAAGATTCCACCAGCCATTGTTGCATATTAGGATCCATTACTCGATTTTATAGAGGAGACTACAAGAGGTGATAGAAAGTTAGGTCCTATTGAGCATAGTTTACCATCCACAGTCAAACGGTCAGAAAAATCATGTGATTCATATCCCAAAGTATATTCATCATGAATGTGTCTTGGATTTCATTAGAGCATGTGATATCTATCTATGAATAGTTGAGTTGATTACAACAACATTTATATGTCATATTTTAGAATGAATCTCTTTGAGGTATTGTGTGGTCACCCATGTATATAACCTATTTGATAAGACAAGGTGGGTGATGTATCTTTGACTATACCACGTATAGTGAAGGAGACATTAGATATGATTCATGATTTACATCGATGTCTACACACATCCCAGATTTTGATGAAATCATGTGGAGATAAGAAACACCATTATTTGGAGTTTTTCATTGGTGACTGGGTTTTCTTGAATGTTTATCCACAGTTGGTCAACATCATCATGGAAGGTAGGGAACGTTGGCTTCAAGATATGTTGGACCATTTGATTTCACTGAATAGCTTGTTCAGTTTACTTATTAGTTAGCTTTTTTTGTTATGTTGAGAGGTATTCTGAGGTTTTCCACATATCTCAAATAGGGATTTATCATTATAATCCCAATGAAATTCATTAATGGGAATAAATTTAGATAGAGCTAGATGTATTTGTTTTGGATAGACCAACTTTTATAATTTAATCTCACGTGAATTTTATATGTGGTTTGTCGATTCCAATGGTCATAGTTTTATGGAAACATGAATCAAATTCACAAGATAATAGGGAAGGTGAGTCATTAATGAGGGAGGATTGACATAATATTTATCTATGGGTTACATCTTCCACTTGACTTCTGGGGGATGGAAAGCCATTATTGTTGGTGCGTTTATAAAACCCCAACTTGTTGATTGTTTATATGGTTTCATCTATCCATGATCCCTTTTTGGCATGGAGCATTAAATGATAATTTATGGATTTTCTACTGATTGTAACAAATTTACATAACATGTAACGAGGTTACACGATGTGTAATGATTGATTGTTATGAACTATGAGAAGGATTCGGATAATGAAAGTCTAAAAAATGTGACACATTTTTACATGTTGTTAGTTAATTAAAGATCATGTTTTAATCCGTGACAATTATTTTTTCAATATTTTTAGATATTATGGATTTCACAATGTGTAAAGTCATTAAACGTCTTATAATTACAAGATAATTAATTCTTATGGCATTGAATGAGATTTTAGTGTCTATTCACCGTTCAGTTATCCTATTATCTCAAGTAATAGTTCATCTCCAGTGATTTTGGGAGAATTCATTCCTTCCATATCGATCTATTAGTCATTCAATTTTTATTGAAGTTTTTGTGCATCAATTTTTGTGAGTGACATTTTTGCTTTATCATTTCCACTGACAACAATAGCACAGTTGGGTTGTGTTATCTATTTTTTTGGTCAAAAATGGTTTTTCCTCATGTATTCATTCAGATCTATTCTGCGATCCCATTTTGATGGTCATTTATTTCTTTTTATGGTATGATCTATGTTTTTTCTAGAGGTATATGGTGTTTCAACTTCTCTTCCAACCCTTTTTCTCACTTGAAGTTATGTTGTTGTAGGGACTTTATTATGAGGTTTCCATGGATGTTAGTGGTTTTATTTTTCACTAGATCCCATTGCGGATTTGTTTGAACATTGTTTTGAGGTAGAGGGTTTGGCCTATAGGCTATATTTGATAAACCATAGTGTTCCATTTATATAAATTGATTTATAAATCAAAATAAATGAAATTGGAATGATTTTTATTGGGTGTTGAGAAGGTATTTATATTAAAAGTGTTTTTATTTGTTTTTGATAAACATAAATAAAAATTTCATTTTGAATGATATTAATGAATTTTAAATATAGAACATGGGTTACCATGGGATCTTAGGGGGATAAATAACTCTATGCCATTTTCTTTTTTCGTCATTATATGGAGGTTTTCTCATTGGGATTTTATTTTTACCTATGCCCGTTGTTCTAAAGTATAAATATTGATATTGATTGAGGGTTTGGATCAAGGGGTATTCCTTTAATTCCTAGTTCTTCTTCATAGGAACCAAAATTTCCAATCGATTGATTATGGTACAAGTATCCTGCAATCCAATATTTTTATATTCATAAGGGTTTGAATACCCATGATTCTATAGTTTTATTATATTACATGGTTTAGTAATTTTTTATCCTTGATATGCATGTTGATTCTTGTGAAAGAATATATATAAAATGCTCTTTCAAAATTGAAATACAAATTTTTTAGAATGGTGGAAACATGTTATTGTTTACCATGTTTTCTATAAAAATTGATTTATAGCAAATCAATCCTTGTTTTTTATAAAATGAAAAAAATAATAATTGTTATAACAAGATGTGAAATGAAACACTTTGGAGCGATCCAATAGAGAATCTTAGGCCATATCATGAACCCCCCATCAGTGATGCATAGACCACTGAATGTTATCCAATATAGGTAATGTCAAGGTATTAAAATGTGTATAGAGGTTTCATGTCAGGTGAGTTGTGTACCTATTAGTGATATGGTAGGAGTTCATATACGCTATCACCTAAAGTATCTATTTGATTTTGGTCCTTTGACGTTGAATTTTTTTTCTTGGATATTTTGGCTACATTTAAATCCATTTTCTTTACACTTTATTCTTAAAATTATGTAAAATATTTATTACCTTTCTATTGTTACTTTATACTCTGAGTATATATATTCTATGTGTTTGTTCGGGTTGGAAGAAATTGTTCCCTTTAGTTTTGTGTTTGATACATGGGTTCTTTTTTTCAACCCATGAAGATCAATAATGCCATTTTGGTATGTGAAAGATAAGGGCGGCTTCCATGTTTTAGGGTTACCGGACTCTATTCACTATAGGTAATATATGGGGACCTATGGATTTCTAATAATTAACTCATATCATTAGAGATTCCTATCAACAAAGATGACTAATTCATTCATATTTCTTTCATTTCATTTAATGATATGTTATTCCCTACTATTATCATTTAAAAATATAAAATATCATTTCAGTTCTCTATATATTGTAAAAGATATCACTTTTTAGTAATAATATCTATGTAATATTGTAGAACATGTCTAGATTTAACACACCTTTGAAAAAAGTCATGATAATTCTTCATTTTACCAGTTCCGGATAACTATCCATGATTTTTTACCTTTTCATTAATTGACCCTTTATTTCCATCAGTTTAAGATATTTTTCAGTTTCCTTATTTTTCCATTTCTACATTTTTGTAATACAACACTGGAAAAACTCATTATTCATTAAAATACATAAATCATTGAATAAAGATTTACTTGTATTGTAAAAACACTTTTTATTCCTCCCACTTCAAAAATGAATAAATTATTTTTTTTCTATAATTTCCTCTATTGCCTCAATGATATTTTTTGCAATATCTCCCAATTTTTGATATGCCCATTTCTATGCTCTTTTTTGTCATGACCCGACCGTACCCAGGCTCGAGCCGCAACTACCCCAAGCCCGCCTCTATAGGCTTGGTGTTGGAGACAAGCGCTGAAGGCTAATCAACTCAGGGAGGCATTTTCCTGAGTACCTGTACACACACACCCGCAGCACACTCAATGCAAAAGTGCAGAGTAAACAAAAAACAAGTAAAGAAAATTACCAACTGCTATAATTAACCATAAGAGTGCATCGACCTCTAAACAGTACAAAGTAAAAGCTGAAGGTAAACTGAAAAGAAAAGGGGAAAAACACCTGCCCAACCAGAAAAGTTCCACAACCTGGGAATAGGTAAAAAAACAATCAACTGGAAGGGTCACCCACCTAGAAGCAGACTCTGACCACCACACATAGTCCAAGCTCCCAAGCTCATATTCTCCGCTGAAGTCACCATCCACCTATCCGTCTTCTACGAGGGCACACCACATGAGGGAAAATCCCAAGATGAGGGAGTGTAAAAATACTTAGTAGGATTACCCGAAGGCTCGAGGGAGCAAAAAAGGAAGTACCAAAGGGTGAGCAGTAGAGAGAACAGGGAAAAGTAATGGAGTACAACTGATGGTGCAGTAAAGAGTACAGCTCAACCCAAAAAGAGAACGGAAGCAGGCTCATCCTGACACAAGGAGCTAAGGATGGTGAGAATATGAACATCTTTTCGAGTCTTCGCTACCTAAAGCAGGAGAGTAGGCTCGTCCAACCACGAGAAGCTAGACACATAAAGCACATGGCATAACCCGCACGTCTTCGCCTCTCCTAGAAGGGGAGTTACCAAAACCCATGAAATGGGAACTTAAAGATGGAATATACATATCCATATCCTCAACAAGAAGCCTGAATCAAGGTTTTAATTGGATCTTCATCCCGTAGCTCAGCCCAAGAAAGTGAGTAGCCATCAGTCCCAGAAGTAACACCATCGATTCCCAGCATCCCACACGTCTGCCTCGAACTACATGTCAAGGGGCTCAAACCACCACTCCTCGACACTATCCTCTTTGAGCGGAACGGACTCGCCCCCACGGTATCAGGTTGCATCACAATGAAAGTTATATATGTGGGAAAATCTCCTCGTACTTGAGAGTTATTAGGGAACGTCAAACCACAACTTGACAATGTCCCTTAGTCGATAAGACTGGTCAATAAAAAGCTGTCACATTACCGACCCGTACAACCTAGGGTCCCACTCAGGTAATCATAGAGGAAAGCCACCGACTAGCCTAGTAGAAAGGGCTGAGTCTGGAATGTCGACGGGTGACACACTGCCCAGCCCTACTGGAAGATAAACCCTAATACATCGTCAAGCGACCCACTGCCTAGACCTACAGGAGGGTAATTTTGGAATAAGTCGTCAGGCGACGCACTGCCCAGCCTTGCTGGAGGGTAGACCTGGAAGAATTCGATGGGTGACCCACTGCCCAGCCATGCTGGAGGGTAAACCCGAAACAAGACGACGGGTGACCCACTGCCCAGCCCGGCTGGATGGTAGACCCTCAAGAGTCATCGGATGACCCACTGCCTAGTCTCTTCTTGAGGATAAACCCTGAACAAGTTGACAAGCGACCAACTGCCTAGCCCTGATGGAGGGTAGACTTGAAAAAAGATGACGGGTGACCCACTGCCCACACCTTCTAGAGGGTAGACCCTCAAGAGTCGTCGGGTGACCCACTACCTAGTCTCTTCTAGAGGGTAAATCCTGAGAAGTCGATGAGTAACCCACTGCCCATCGTCGCTGGAGGGTAAACCCAAACCTGCTCTGGACTTCTGTACTGAATGGTACAACACTGGCCAACCGAACAAGGAGTGGGTATCACGCAACCATATGACTCCAGAACAAGACCAGGGGAAACCACTCAACCCTACTGATCTAAACCATCGAGCACAGAGCTGGGGGGAAAACACAACCCCACTGGTCAACAAATGAGAACCAAGGGACCATCTACATCGTGAGATGTCAATGGTATGAAAATCAGAACACAACATGCACATGGGGCCCACACGACGTGTGGCCCCAAGTCAATCCCCAACCAAGCGCACAATTAGTCTCATGTACGAATCCCACGTACCTCCAAGCGCTCCCGTATACTCCCAGAGTATACCTCACTATCAGCCCAAGGGCTTTCGTGCACACGGCACCCAACGTCAACGTGAAGGCGAGACGTAACATCTCCAAATTTTTGCCTCAACGACTGGGGAATGACCAACCACATCTATTCAAGCATTACTTCACTCACACGGGAGTTCATGTGATCACACACCAAGGGTCCCCTACAAACACAGTTGAAGAACCTCCCCCGGGGAACCTTCACATTTCAACATTTAATAAGATCGCGTATGAGGCTCCACATAACCAAACAGATTCTACTGTTGTAATCCTCGCGGAAAAACACATGAGATAGGCTACATATTCACCTCAAATTAATATCCGACGGAAAGGTTTCCAACACAACCTCATGCCCGAACGACGTCCTGTGATTCCAAGCCTCGGCCCCGAAAATAGTCGGGTGCATCGCACCATTGTGATCCCCTCAAGAAAACACGTCAAAAGCACTACTAACTTGAGTGAAAGGGATATCCGGAGAAAAGGTGCATTCTGGTGCTTCACACATGAGCGGTGCTTCGTGGGACCCACAACCCGGTCCTGAAACACAACGAATAGATTGCACCGTTGCAATTCTCTCGAAAAAGAACAAAAGATGGACTATTCACTTGACCAAAACGGTCACCCGGTGATAAAGATGGAAAATCACCGTCGACTCCCAAACGTCCCTCGTGGGCCCCACACCATCATGCCGAATTAGAGAGGTCAGATTGCACCATTGAAACCCCCTCAGAAAAACATCCATATTCAACTGCTCAAACGCCCCGAATGAACACCCGGGGAGAAAGTCACCAAACGTTGCTCGCAGCTCAAATACGGGCCATGGGGCCCAGGCCTCAACTTCAGCCTCAACGGCTGAAACAACCCTGGAATGCTTTGCATCAGTTCCAGGGTTCCAAATCCACTGACGGCGCTCAAAACGGATGTCAGACGCACCCGTTCTATTCAATACAAGATCCCTATGAAAAACATCAATTCACTAAAAGACGTGTCACGCCTCCGAGGCGCCTCGTTTCGGGAATTAAAAAATCCTGAAACCATCTCAAAAAGACCGTCTCATCGATACAGTTACACTACTATAGACGGTGCATCAAAAAGACGCGCCGTTTTGAAGTTACGGCCCCTCGAACGCAGGGGGCCTAACTGGGTAAGTCCACCTTGGTCGGCCCACTTCAGACCACAGGCCCGTGGGCCAACCACGAGTCCGGTCCGGTTCGCTCTGGCACACTCCCCGAGGCCTGCCTCCAAAGTGCCGGAACCCTCCTTGGGTCCGGTTTTTCGAATGGACCGGCCGCCCTGGCCAGTCTCCCTTTGTCCGTACCGCATCCAAGAAGACTCATGCACCGCGGGTCTTGTTCCCTCCCGATGTCGCCGCCTGCCGACGGCCACTGACCAGCGGATCCGCCGGCCTCCGCTTGCCCAGTGCCTAACGCTCACCCAGCTTATCGTGCTCACCAAGCCCCCATCATCTATTGCCTTCCGCTAATGGCCACCACCGCCCGGCCTCCACGACCGAGGCATCCCGCCTCCCCGCGCCAGACACCTGCGCCACCCGTTCCCTGCCGGACCGCCGTCGGAACCTTCAAAAACCATCAAACTTCTGCGGTCGTCTGTGGGGTCATCATAACTCGATTTTATGAACCGAAACATGCGATGGAAAGATAATAAAGTATAGTACGGGTTTATGGGATTTGATTTGATTATCAAACGTCAATCGAAGCATATAATTGTGCTAGAATGATGGTTAGGAAATTAAAACACAAACCAAGACCTCCTACCTCTTGGGTGTTGCCCAGAGCTTCACGGAGGATCCACCGCCGCGCTTCGCCTCACCGGAGTTGCCTCGCCTGAGCGGAGGAGAGGAGAGGGAGGTTTGAGGGGATTCCTTGAGGGTATTTTCGCCAGGGTAGAACAAGGTAGGGGGGTGGAGAAGGAGGGTTTAATTAAAAAAGAATTTTAATTAATTAAACCATTAATTTTCCTCGCATCTAAAAACATTGGCGAGGTCAAAATTAATCCTCCCCAAAGGTAAAAACCACCTTATGAGCACAAATATTTTCTCATAATTTTATTCAGATCTTTCATTTTAATGTTATAAAGCTGAACGCCCAAATCCACTAAATTATGAAAACACCCCTAGGGCCATTTTTCCACAGACAAGCCATGCCCGTGAAAACTATACCCCTCCGAGGTTAACTGGCACACTCCGGAATAAATCGTGCCCTCGGTGTTTTCATCTGAGCTACCTATGAGGATTTAATTGAGTTACGATGTTAAACGAATAAATTAATTATTTAATTTATCCTTTCGATGCTCTGATAGTGAGAAAGGGGTCCAAACGTCCCGCACTGACATGTTTTATGTCGTTCCTAGAGTAAAAATTCCATTTCGGAACCATCCGTACACTCGGATATCTGATCTAGATCATCGTTTAGGAGTTATCCCATTTATTTGGCGTTCTCAGTGTGAATGCACTGAAAATTTAATTCTGGCCACTCTAGGGCTCGGAATCATATGCCATCTGAGGGTGCTTCTCTAGAATAACATCAAGAATATTCCAAAGTCATTCATAGAAAAAACTGGGTTCTTACATCATTCACTCCTTCAAGATTTTCATCCCCGAAATGAAAAACCAGGGAACAACTTAGGGTACTATGCCCACACCTGGCTCTCCCGTACCTAGAAGAAATCATGCATAGTTCTGCGCCACCGTACACAAACCAAATGATTTGATCTATCCACGTGAGGTCTGCCCTCACCGATGTCGCACATAAGAGCACACACACCACTTCTCGAGTGTGTCATTTGGGAGACGTCACGCACCCAAACCAGCCTTTGCGGTTAGGTTAAATTGGTAGGGAACCTCCCCATCCATTCGCACGGTCTCAAACGGCCTGAGGGCTCTCGGGTGTAGCTCACCTCCCCGACCAAACCCCTACGTCACTGGTCGTTACTGGAATCACCGCCCGCACCGGAAACGAGGCTTGATGATTCCCTCTTTTAGAATATCCATATGGAGAAACACCCAAGGATATATGGTCACTCATGATTTCACAGTCGATGTATATCAAACAAGACTCTCTTGAAAGCTCTAAAGGCGAAGGAGTCGACACCATCGACTTGAGAAAAAGGTCCCATGACTTTTACCTTACCAACATAGGGCTACATCTGATGCCTTGCGTCACACTGGTGACACCTCAAACAAGGAGTAGGGAGGAAAGCATTCCACACGCATAGTCTAACAATTCTATTGCAAAAAGGTAGTAGAGCCATAGAGCGTACCTCTTATCACCCCATGCTCTACTGGATCGTAGACATCTAAAGCTCGCGACTGTTCGTGGTCCCAACTGTCAGCTCCTGGAGCCTGACATGGACTGCCTTGTGGTGATGGGAATACCTTTTGAGGTCATACTCCACTTTCAGCTCCTCCCGCTCCTCCGCTAGCACCACCTCTCTAGGCGCTACCCCGATCATGGTGCTGCCTCTGCCGTGGTGGTGCGCCTGCTGCCTGCCCGAAGCTCTCAGAAACTCCAGTTGGTCAGTCTCGTGCCAAGTGATCTTGCGCATCACATGCATTACACTAGTTCTCTATGGGCTGCCCTTGTGCCCTCCAGTGCCACTAAATTGTACGACCATGGCCTGAGATCCATTATCGGAAGGGCATCCTCGGCTGAGGCCCTGCGCCTTTTCCCCATACTGGTATACAACCACGTCTCCAAAACCAGCAGTGGTAAGGCCACCTGCATCGAGGTTCTGTCATCTGGTGCCCGCTAGCTATGGCAGACGTCTCGTCCCCAATGTGCATGCTACCAACACCATTTCTAGAACATGTCAGGAAGCTCTCTGTCCCCAGCACCTGCTCCAGCACTCCAGCATATGTGGAAATTCCCATTGGTAATATGACAACAAAAATCTCTCGGCGGAGACCCTACTCAAACATCCACCCTCGGATGTTGTATTCATGGACCAAGTCTGGGTAAAAGTGTGCACGGTCTGCGAAACTAGCCACGGACCCCCCCCCCCCCCCGTTTCGAATCAGTTTCGGTCTTTTGTCCATGACTTGAGCAACGGACCTCCGATCGATGAACCGTCTGCGAAAACGCGATCCTTGGATCGCGACGGTCGTTTCGGTATATCGCACTCAAGGTTTCGGATTACTTTGAGTTCGGACGGGTTGGTTCGTTCACGAAACCAACCGGGCCTGCGGAGCGGAAACGCTCATATCTTGAGCTACGAACGTCCGATTGACGTGTCGTCAGCCGTGTTGTGTTCCTCTTAGTGAGACGGATCTTTTGGAATACTCTGCCCGAGGTTTGGACGCAGGTGGAGTATAGTCGGGTTGGTTTTGCCTTAAAAACCAACCGGGCCCCGAAAACGAAAATGTCAATAACTCTCAGACCGGGCGTCCGATCGACACGCCGTCTGTTGCGTTGAGTTCCTGTTGACGATACAGAACTTTTGGATACATCAACTCTGGACTTTGTGATAGTTGATGTATCAGCCTCTTGGCTCGTGGAGTGGACCCTCCGAATGAGCTTGCTGTGTGCGGGAACCCTAGTGCTGGCTGTGACTGTTACTGTGACTACTACTGCTGATACTGCTACTATGACTGCGACGACGACAGTACAGAGATCCTGTGTAGATTCGATGACGACGACTTCAGCACTCAGCGATCCTACGTGGATCAGTGCTACAGGTCCTGTGTGGGCCTGATCTTGTGTGGCTCCGATCCTGTGTGGGTCCTTATGCTCAGCGGTCCTGTGTGAACCAGTGCCTATAGGTCCTATGTGGGCCCGATCCTGTGTGGGTCTTTTGAGGGGGTAAGTTACCTATCGATCCTTCGTGGGTCCGGCGACATAGATGGATCAGAGACCATCTTTATCGTCTTTCGATGATGTTTACCTGTGTGAGCTGAATCCTATTGCTTTCCTGTGTGGATTGTGTTATGCTATCCTGTGTGGATTACGTTTTTCTTTCCTGTGTGGAATACGTTTACTTTCCTGTGTGGACTGAGTTGTACTTGGGATCGGAGGTTGGAGCATATTTGAAATTGATGACTTAGGTATATGTATGGGCATATACCTAAGCATTGTCGGTTATTACATCGTGATTGTTCCTTTCTTCGTGGTTTATCCTTTGTGGATTTGAGAGACCTTCAGGGGTCTCGGGGTCCCTACTGAGTAACTTATACTCACCCCTGCACGGGCTTTGCCCGCACTACGTTGTGTTGGTTGCAGACGACGGACAACGTTGACCTTAGCTGAGGCTCGCAGAGCGGGACGGTACCCGGAGGTGGACCACTGGGCGGGACGTGCTCGGAGCGGACGGCGAGACCCATGGAGCAGAGGAGCTATATGTACCCACCCTTCAGGTGGGATTTCCAGTGGACAGCTCGGTGTAGCGGCTTTTACCTTTCAGTTGCTGTATTCCTTTTAGAGTTGTACTTTACTTTCAGTTTGGGTTTGTATACTGGCCCATTTACTTTTCCGCACTTTCAGTTGTACTCTTCTTTTGCTTAGTGTTTACTTTCCGCTTTCTTTCTCTGTGGTGTTTGTTTACTTTACAAAGGCAATGTCTTCCCATTTTACCGGGATTTACGCCTTAGTGCTAGTCGCCAGCCCCTGGCCTATGGAAGGCGGGCTTGGGGTAGTCACGGCACGGACCCCGAGGGCGGGTCGTGACAGGAGTTACTAGAGTTAAGCATTTAAACGAATAAATTAATTATTTAATTTATCTGTTCCATGCTCAGATAGCAAGCGAGGGGTCCAAACGTCCCACACCGATATGTTTTATGTCGTTCCTAGGGTATACACCCTATTCCTGACCCATACGTACACTCGGATATCTGATCCAGATCACCGTTTAGTGGTTATCCCATTTATTTGGCCTTCCCAATATGAACGCACTGACAATTTAATTCCTGCCACTCCGAGGCTCAGAATCACACGTCGTCTGAGGGCGCTGCTCTACAATAACATTAAAAATATTTCAAATTCTTTCTCAGCAAAAACTGGGTTCTTATATTTTTTATCTCCAAAAACATTGAATTTATTTTCCAGATAAATATGCCTTTTATAGAATTAATTTTATCTATGTATGTCATAGGAGTGGAGATTCTTCATGTGGATTTATTACCTTTCCATACCTTATTTATAAATTAAATACCTTTATATATGAAATATTTTATAAATGAAATCATAAGATTCATGCCTCAATTATTCTCTCCTTGATTGATAAGTTTTCTATGGTATATATCTTAAAACATAAATGGGTTATTTGGATATGAAACATGTAGTAATTATCTTATCATTCCTTCTTTAATAAAATATCGTTGGTGCCTCATAATTTTATTAAACCAAATCTCCATACGTTTCATAGACTGACATATTAAATCAAGATTTCATGTTTGGATACCGCATTGTTATTGGAAAATTAAAAATATATTTTTTGGGGGATAATCATCTTCTATTCATAGGTTTTCATTATCCCCTCAATGTATATTATTTTCATTTCACTCACCTTAAATTTTTAATCATATAAATTTCTATTTAAAAAAATCCATACCAAATTTTGAAGTTTCCTCATGTTGAATTCAATTTGTATGATGTTATCATTCAACTCCTATTCCATTTTCAATTATTTTAATTTTTTTTTAATTATCATAAATTAAATCACTTTTCACTATGAATTTGGTTTCCATATTATTATTGTTAAAATTCAAGTAATCATTTTATCTTCAATATCTATTTTTTAAGGACTAATATTATTCAATTCAAATGTTTGTAGAAGTCGTGATTCTAACATGGTCTTCATCATTATAAAAAAAATTACATGTAATAGAAAAATAATGTTGTTTCTTATAAATCACAATAATTAAAATAAAATCTTAGTAACAATATTTATTTTGAGATTTTAAAAATATTAACAACATGGGTGTTATATTTTGAAAAACAAATTTGTTCATATTTTTCCTCGACTACAGAGAACAAATTCTATGATGATTCCCCCCTTTTCTTGTACCTAGAATAAAAAATAGGTTTAATTAATAATTAAATTTTTTGGTGAAAAGGATGGGTCCAATTTCACCATCATACTGGAAATTTTATTCTATGATAAAACTATGGAATTGTCTTTTTTTCAACAATATTTCTCACAATTTATAATGTATCCCCTAATTTATAACATTACTTGTCTATAACTTTCTTAGAATAAGGTATATAATCTCATTTATTAAATCTTTCATTCTTTCATTGAAAAGTCTTGAATTATTATGAGCAACTACCCATTGATACAAATTCAATAGACTAAGGTTCATTTATGTGCCACCGATATGGGGGATGAATTAGTCGTATATGTTTTATGAATTATTTTTTTCTCATAAATATTATTTAACTATATAGGTTTCTTTATCCACTAAATTATATCTCAAGGGCTCTTGTTGTATATATAAATTCCAAGAGATAGAACAACAAATAATTTGTATTTGATTTGGAAAAATTTCTAACCCTATTTCATGTTGGTTAGACCCCCATACAAGGACTATCAATAATAAAATTGTTATCAATTAATTTTTTCAAGTTAAAACAGGGTATTAAACCAAGTAGTTACTCAATGTATTTTTGAAAAACAATCCATTTCATTAAATTTGGTATGTTAGACCACCAACCCCCATTGACAACTCTTATTATCAATTTGTGCAGTTGATTAAAAAAATATTCTATATTTAGCATTTATGGTTTGATATTTTTTTAAGGTAACAACATACGACATTGAAAAATTATACATATATATTTATATTTATATTTATATTTAATACTAATAAATTAAAAAAATTAAATATTAATCATGAATAATAAAAATATAATTTATAATTTATTTTATTATTTTAATTATATTTCTTAAAAAATATTCCTCAATTAAATATATATTTTTGTTGTCTTTAATTACTCATATTTGTTGAAAAAAATTTGTTATAACTTAAATGTCATTGGGAAATATCATTGAACTTCTTACAAGTTCGATTGTCTATAAAATTATAATGTATAATATATATCGTGCCTTTCTATTATCCAACACCAACATTTTACATATATACTGTAAAGGTGTCATGAAAATTATATGAATGGTGATAGATATGTATTTCAAATTTCGTTGGGTAATTATTTAATTTTCAAATAAATTGAACCTATAATCTAGAGATAGGTTTTTAGAGTTCTGATTTAGTGTAGATGTCATATTATTTGAAATATAAAAAAGAATCAATAAAAACAGATCAATTTTGTAACAAAATAATTTCATAAGAAGGCATCAGACTCTTCTAAATAAAATGTAATTTTCTTGTATAAAAAGGATAGTTATGTTATAATGGTTACCTATAATGAAAACATGGTGGTGATGTGTTTTATAAAAAAAATCATGGAATTGAATATGATAAATATTTTATGTAATTTTTATGATAAAATAAATATAGATATTTTTATCCCTCGAATCCCATTATTATTATTATATATATCATATGAAACAAGAAAATTATAAATGAAATTTTATTTGAGGAATATTATATTATTCAACCTAAATTTTTTAAATTTCATAATGTATCTAAAATGGTTTTCATGTTACAAAATTAAATTTGTGGATTGAATAAATATTCTCAGATTTATATCAACATATTTAATGGATTAATTAAAGAGTATTTTTTTATCTAGAAGTTGAATAATTATTATTTATGTACATTGGTTAGTGCGAGTATTTTTTATATTTATCATATTTTTTATGGAAAAATTAATAGTCATTGGAAATGATGTCTCAACACTATATTGTATAATAGTTTGGTTAAAAAACTTACTATCAATGATTCGAAAGGGCGATTTAGATTATAGAAAGGCTGTAAATATATATTGAAATAAATAAAATATGTTTATTAAAATTTGACATAATACATGCACTACTAACTATTTGAATTTATTTAGAAAACAAATTCTAAATTGGTATTTAATAGTGGTGAATAAAAAGAATATTGGGATGATTACACATATTTATTAGTATATAGAGAGGACTAACATTATTCTTTATCATTTAAACATAATATATACAATGTATGATATTTTATATAATAAATGCTATGTCACATATTCTTTCCCCAAAACCTGTTGATACTAGATGAAATATGGTGACAATTATTAAATTTTAATTAGGAATATACATTTTTATATAAATGGAAATGAATAAATTTTCTTAACAATTGGATATGAAGATGAAAATACATTATGGTGTTAAACTATTTTAAGTTTCTTAATCGGAGTTGATAACATGAGATAATTTTTTTCCTAAACAATAGAACAATAAATTAGAGAAGTTATAAATATTCCACTATATATGTCTTCAATGTTTATGAATAGTATATCAATCCATTTTAATATGTTAAATTTAATATTTGGATCATCAGATTAATCATTAAACACTACTTCGTTCTAATAATTGATGATGATATTGTTATCTATACTGACAAAAATTGAGTTATTTTTGTGATAAGGAACCTTATTCTCACTAAATGACCGAACACATCATTGGAATATACCCTCTAATTTTAATGATAAGTGGAGGAATAATTTACATATGTGTTTGGAGGATATTTTATAAAATAAACATTATCCTTACAGAAATCGGTTGGCAGTTTATATACACGATGGACTTATCAAATATCATATTATATATTTCATAAGTGAATAGATGAAATTATTGTAAAATATATCTTGATTAATTTGTAATGTTAATATAATTTATAATTAATTTACAATTTATATATAATTATACTATATTAAAATTGTATCGATAAAATCTATTCAATGTATGATACTATGATGTCCTGAATCCATTAATATTATAGATTATTACAACTAAGATGGTATGTAAATACTATATTGACTAGAATCATAAAAAATATATATTGATTTGAATAATATATAATGATTATTCATGTGAGATAGAAAATGTAGAAATATGACATGCAGTGACCCACTAATTAATTAAACATGTAAAATCATATTATAATTAATATACATAAGGTTATATTCTGAATATGAATAAAAATTCAAAATGATGTGGGGATACGAAACATGAGAGTAATTATTCATTAATAACAACCTTGTAAAATATTTTATGATTGACTATTTCATGGGTTGTTCAGTCTGTTGTAGATAATTTTACTTTTTAGAGGGTAACAATATTTTGATTTGGGATCTTTTATGAAATGAAAATGAATATATGACCATGTAACAAATTGATCCAATATACTTCTTGAATAAAAACCATACCATTTCCACCACTATGCAGAATGGGTTTCCCCAATCTTCATTGGCTTCAAAATAGACATTGTGAATTAATAATTATCTTAGGATGTGAATATGTATACACTAATCACTGAAATTTAACAATTTATAGAAATAATAGGATATGAAACCAAACATGGACTAATAAATAAATAGGAATACAATGATAAAAACAATGGAATATATATAAAGAATGTAAAAACTCATAACTATCCTATTTAAAATAAGATAGTACAAAATACTGGAGTAAAATAAAAAATAAATCGATCTTCAGAAGCTCGGATATTGTTGTTATTTACATCCAATCACATACAACTCTCCACCATCAATATATGGTCCAACCCAAACCAGATTAATGTAATGAAGCATGGCACTATAAACCTAAAATTTTTATATATATATATTTTTTTGATAAATGGACTAGTTGTTTTCCACATACTAAAATAATTTAAAAATATTTAATACATGATTCATGAAATTTACGTTTAAACAAAATATATATAATAATTTCATTGAGATCTGTAATAAAAAAATATATTAACATCGAAGTTATAAAAATTAAAATAATATCCAATTTTATAAATTATTATATTTTTTAATATAATAATCAATAAACCATTTATAACCATTGAAATGGGTCCCTTACACCCATTGAATACAAACCTAATCCCTAATCGTCCCTCTTTCAATGCATTTCACAATTTCTTCATTTTTGTAAATAACAACATTGAAATCAATAAATTAAATACCATTTATAAAATTGAAAAGGTATTTCATTTCTAAAACCCACACATTAAACAAATGTATCAATTATAATTTATACCACAGCAGATATGATGTGACATATAATATTAAGAAGGATCCAATCCAGGTATGAAACATAATAATGACAAATACACAACATTATTGCCATAATAATAATAAAACATGGGAAATATATAAATGCAAAGATAGGTATCAACTAAAGTGACTTGAATGATTATACGAGTCATGGGAAAAATCATAATACTCATATATCCAGATCCTAAATTGGCCCTGGAGAATGTGTGCTAGAATTACATGCCCTATTTTAACTAGGTAGTCTAGTAGAACTCATCTCGATTTATACGGATGTATTAGTCAAATGAAAACTAAGTAAATTCCATTAAATTGTTGGACCTAAGAGATATCTCATCCGCATACTAGGTATGATGGTGTCCAACACTATAAAGTGCATTATTCACTGATTAATTCATTTATTTAGAAATCTAATTATCTTTTTGGACCCTAATGTCATGTCCAAACTGTTGTAGAGAATCCCTTGAAATAATAGAACACCAAATAAATAAAAATTTTTTATTTGAAATTAAACCACACCTCACTTATTTTACAATCATAATAACCAAAACATTATATTTTTATATATGAGAACAGCATGCAATGTTACATCATTATTAATCATTTCTATCATTTTGTTAATATCCACAACTGAGAGAATAAAATCATAGTGATCAATTAAAGATAAAACTTATTTATTAGCAAGGATACATAATGTTAAAAAAATCATATGTGTTATTATGAAGACAGGAAATTTATGAATCATTTAAAAATAGACATTTAAAAATAATTTTTTAAATAAATCATTAATTTCAACTTAAAATCTAAAAAATATTCAAAAAACTATTTCCAAAATTATAAATATATTCATTACGAAAACATAAAATTCCTAGAAAAAATTCATGAAACATATTTATAAAATATTAAAA
Organism: Viscum album; assembly: GCA_963277665.1. NCBI lineage: Eukaryota > Viridiplantae > Streptophyta > Magnoliopsida > Santalales > Viscaceae > Viscum > Viscum album. Next base: position 202,632,245 of record OY728157.1, read on the forward strand.
TATTTCACGCCACCATGAGACCCATGTGTCTCAGAATATTTAAAAAAATGAGGTCAAATCATTTTCTCTTATAATACACCTTCAAAAGTACAACACCAATAGATTTTATAATCTCTTTTTCTTTAAATAAATTGGATGTCAATTATAATATTAAATAAATGAAATGATTAATTTATTTTTATTATTAAACAAAATAATAAATAAATAAAATAAATTTTATATTTTAAGGAAATATAATTATTAATTGTAATTTCAAATTAATTATAAAATACTATTGATACTGAAGAATTTTTTGGAAATATTTATTTTTATTAGAATTCTTTTATCTTGTATATTTTAATTAATAAAATTTTATTCTATTTTCAAACTATTTTTTAATAATACCAATAAAAAAATATTACTTACCCATGTATAAAATTAACTATTTCATAAATTAATATAGAAATTAATAAACAATCTGAATGTAAAAAAAGTGTTGTTATAATGAAATTCATCTTTTCTCTATGAAATTTGAATTTATCATAATAAATTAAGTATATCATTATTAATGAATTATTGTAATGAAAAATATTTATTATATGATCAATATCCTATTTTAATAATAATGTAATGGTTTTTAACAGCAACAGAATGATAATATTTTTAATATTGAGATAAAAATAAAATTTTAAAAATCTTTCTATGAGTAGTTCATGATCATTCCATCTTTAATATCTTCAAATTTAATACATAATTTTATTAAATATTTTCTATATTTGGATTTATAATTTAGTAAACAGTAAATAGATCAATTTTATTATCGTTAAAATTGGATAGTAAAAATTGTTATAAAAATTAACTATATTTAGGGAAAAGGGATGTTTACCAATTGTGTTAAATTACGTTTTCAGAACATAATGAAACATAAAAATTCATAAATCCAAAGGTTTGAGGATATTGTTACATTTTCATAAAATATATATGTAATAATTTTCATTGGGTTCCATATTCACAATAATGTGATCTTATTTTATTAAAATCATATATGTAAACCCATTTCACTCGCACATGTCTCATAATAAGGTAATCCTCATCTCCTAACTTATCAAGACCATTGGTAACTATTTACCAGAAAAAACCTATCAAAACCCTTCCATGTTTTTTTACATTATGTATTAATCTTGTTTTATTACTCTAGTTCTATCATATGATGCTTTATGATGTAATTATATAGTGGTCTTACTGATAAGAGGTTGTCATCATACCTAACTCAAACAACATTTAGTTTTCCTTCTCCATCGTCTAAATCTATTTCATTCATCCAATCATATGTAAAAAAAATCATAAATTTGTTATAATTTATTTTTATTATTTTAAAACCATTTTGATCAACTATTTAAAATAATAGGTAATGATTTTACATTTTTTTGAACATATTCTTTTCAATCTCAAGACATAATTTTATTTATTTTACCGCTCTGATGATCTTCAATGACTATTTTGATGTATTTAATGATTTTATATGAATATTATGAAAACATTATTCTTCTATATTTTTTCAACATCATATAAATCCCTTCACCTTCCAGTCCATTAGAGACTAATAACATTGATTGGTAATGCTTATGGGCTACCTCCCCCATAAGATAAAGTGATATGTTTTTTGATTTATTCATTACATTTCATCAAATAGGAATTAATTTAGATGATATATAATATTTTTATGATAGAATAATTATTCTATATATAAGGATTTTAATTTACCATTATATCTTTACATTCATCAAAATGATGAAACACCACTCATGTATAGATAAAAAATACCATCATCAGGAAGTGATATAATTAATTTTTCAAATAAAAAATTATATATTTTTATAAATGGGTATAAAATTAATAGATATGAAATTTATATAATTTTAGATAATCTATATATTATTAAACCATTAAAACATAAAATAAAAAAACCATCAAATGAATACAAGTAAGGAAAACATATCCATTTTCAATCAAATAATGGTTTTCATTATAAATTATTAATAGATATAGTATTTATAAAATATAAGGGAATTAAATATTTTAATATATATATATGTGAATATTATTTTGGTATAGATTTATAATCAATAAATACATATTAAATTAATGGTTTAAATGTATACGTTGAATGTGGAGGCATGTGGTATGAGATTTATGATACAATTTTATTTCTCTTCAATATTGACTATATAATATTCACATTGAGGGAAATTCTATATTCCATAGACTTAAGGAAAATGACTTTTTATTTTAATGTTTTTATTTATCATTCTATCATTTTTACCTTTTATTATTCCCGGTTTGGAATATTAAATGATGGAGAAAATGGTTTTGGAAAAGTTTAATTTTATTTTATATTTGGTCAAAAGGATTTCCATTCCATGACCATATTATTCAAAATCTATTACGAATAATTATTTTCATTAAAAAAGTTGTTATTAAGGAACTTTTCAATGTTATTTTATATTATATTCATTTTTTTAAAGGAAATTTGTTTTCATTTTTCCGAATAAGGTTCTTTTTAGTAGAAAAAGATTGGAATGAACCTTTTATATCATTTTCTATGTGGATATATTTTATAGAAATCACAACTAAAATTTTATTTTAAGATTCCTAAACATGTATATGTTTTTATTATCAATGAGTTTTCTTAATAATAAATTTTTTTTTAATTTATGATACTAACAGAATAGGATAATTTCCACTTTTTCAATGAAAATTTCTAATAAATATTGAAATAGGTTTTTCATCTCCATAAATATCATCAAATGTTTTTTATTCATCATTAGGGACATTATTCAATGATTCCATCCATATTCATTATTTGTGAAGCATATTGTTTTGTAAAGTTTTAATTTTTATGAAGCTATTTTATTTTCCATGGATTACTATATATTGAAATGAAGAATGTTTTCACTATTTTGGAAGCACATATTTATTATTTTCATTTTCTGATGAGTGGGTTTGTTAAATACCTCCAATGAATATTTTCATGTTATAAAGATATATAATGAGATGATGATGATATGTGGGTCATGATTTTCAATACATATGTTCACATTTTTATATGTTTTTATGATTTCTTCAATAAATGATCATAAATTTATGACATGGAATGATTATGTATAGTATTCTCCAAAATATTTTATTTCCATACATTTGTGATACCAAATACCAATACTACTAATTGAGAAACGCGATTTCTATTTCGAAAACATATTATTCATGCATCTAGATATGATATTATTTTATGGTTTATTATCTATGATTTTATAAGTATAAATAATTTACATATTGATAATTGGATAGATTATGATATAATAGCCTTATGATCATTTTATACCCAATTATGATTGATATTTTTATATTGTACTTGTGCTTACATTATGATCACACTCATTATTTTATTTTATGTATACCTGATTGGATGGGTGGTTATATGTAGGATATGTAGATAATGGTAATAAATGTGACAAATGTTATTGGAGAAATTGTAAATTTTTAATAAATATAATTATTATGTATCTAGTCTCCCATGGAAAATAACATTACAATTCAACTGAATATATTATTATGAGATGAAAGTATGATTTATAAAAAATTATGTAATATATAAATAACATTTATTGATTCACTCTCATAAGATGGTATTAGATAAAGGATTAATTTTTTATTATAATTATAATTTTTTAGAATGAGTGACATAATACTGGTTTTTCTAAATTAATTAATAATAGAATAACATTTTATTCAATTGTGTATATTACAAAAAACACCAAGATCATAAAAAAATGTAACTCCATAAGAAATTTTGATATATTTGTTTTTAAATAAATTATATATCTTCAATATATTCCATTACATGAAAGATAGTTTTTATTTTCTGTTACTTGCGAGACTAATTTTAGCTTGCATTAATAGGAAATATAGAGTTTATCTTTCCATGCCCAGAACAACAAGTTTAAACTAAATATTATTTTTTAGAAAAAAATTATTTATTATAATGGTTATAATGTAGACTATATAATTGATGGTATTAATATTAACAATTAAAATTTATAAATTATTATTATATATTGTTTATAAAATAAAATAAAAGAATTTTTTTGAATGAGATATTTTTTCTAGAAGTCATTATTTTTCTAAAATGTTATTTTATCATGCATTCCTCAAATAATTTTTTAAAAAATAACCATATTTAAAATTTTAATTTGATATGATAAACATAATAATTAAAATATTCATATCCATACTCTATTAGAGTGTATTTTTAGAATATTTTTGAACATTATCAATTTTTGATGAATTTAGAAAATTACTGATTTTTTTTAAAAAACATTTATTTCATATAAATGATTGGTAAAGATAAATTATTTTTAAAATTTATTTTTATAGAAAAAATAATTTAATTATTAATAAATTAATACAATTTAGGTCAATATATTCATTTTCAAATTTATTTTTGACATAAAAACATTGCAAACATTTGAACATTTCTTACTTGAAACCACCTTATCTCTTCAAATATGTGAATTTATTTTTAAATTATGTATTTACTATATATTAATTTAATATTAATGATTGGATATAAAATTTGGAATTGGAATAAATAATTTTTTAATATATTAAACACAATATTTTTCTAGAAATATATGGAAATTGGAAAAAATTAATTATTATGCTTAAGGTGAAAATTGATTATTGGGGGGATAAACTAAGAATATAAGTGTCTAAAATACCTTCAAAATTATCCGACACCCATTTAATGGAAATATTTAAAAATTATATATTATATTACTGATAATTGAAATTAATAGATGCATTTTTTATGATAAAAATTTAGTTATGATTTAATCATTTTTAAATAATTACTCCAATCCCACTCGTCTAACTTATAAGAGGCCACCCACTATCCTTCCATCATCATACCATGAAATCTTATTAGTTCATACTAGACACTCTCAAATGACAACCAAAAATATATAATCCCATCTTGGAGTCAAAATTTTTGGAATAAATCCATCATAGGATAGATTTAGTAGAAACTGTGGAGGATACCTTCATAGAAAATAATGTTCTTCAATGTGCATCTTTATTTTATTTCATTATCAACCTATGTAAATTTTTTTGACCATTCATGTATTGTTACCATATTATATTTCATATAATAAATTTTTCTTTTTTTATTTTATTGGCCTGTAATCATCACCACATTCCTTAAATTGGTCACCAAATCATTGTTTGTTTGTACGGAGGACTACTACCTCTTAATCATATTCCATTTAGTTATCTATCTGCACCTATAATAATTATTTATAATGATGGATAAAAATTATATATTTTTCATTTATAGAATATTTATAAATATAAATAAATTATTTCGTATTTATTTATTTTTTACATTCTATATCGTATGGGATTTGATAATGCTACTTGTTTGAACAATAGACTACCACCTCATGAAGTGATGTGATTCATATATCTATAATCCATCACATAAAATCATATGAGTATGAATTCCATAAATATATGAAATATACAAGAAATAATTATTATATTCAATACTTATTTCTCATTCTGAAATTATAATACTATTTCTTACCATTTAAAACACTTAAATAATATATCATCATTCATGTTTGTGTGGACTTCCACATTCACAAAATAATGTGACTCCCTTTTAATCACCACATTAATGACACATATAAGTATAAATAATGAAATAATAAGATATATATGTATATATATTATTATTATATTAATATAATATATGACATACCATTTTTCGATTAAGATCACTTTAAAAAGGAATTTTTACTCTTGTGTTTGTACGAAAAACCATCTCAATGATCGTAACATACTACCCATATCAAGACCGTCATTCATGAGTGTATTTGGAAGTAAAATTGTTATAAAAATTTGATAATTAATTTTATATTATTATTCTATATATGATCAAACTAAATGAATTATGCATGAACTAGACCATTCATGATGAAACGCGCATAAGTCAATTAACACATGAAATACTAAAAATAATTAATGATTATTATTGAACATTCAAAATGAAGTAATTGATATATCATATATAATATTATAAAAATTAATATGGTATTGTAATAAGTTATTTAAATTTTATTAAGACTATATTTGTGGTCAATAAACATTCAGTAAAAATGAAAAATAAGGTATTGGATTTCACCTCAATTTCATTTCATTGGGGAATATTTTAGTGTGTGGAACCAAATTTCATTTATATGATATATATATACCAACCATTATATAAGTAATAACATGAATAATTAAATATTCAAGGTAATCATTGTTTGAATATGAATTATTTCATCAAGGATTATTTTAATTTAAAATTACCCATTTGTAAAGATCATCATAACTCAATTTATTTTCATTGGGTAACATTACTTTGTCATTTTCATTTATATTCAATGATTATGTGCATTATGAATTTTCAATATATTATGTTCTGTTTAAAAAATATTTATGAATATTTATAGTTTATAAACATAATTGATTAATTGATTAATTCACACTTTAATGATATTATCACTTTAAGGTATTATTTAAAAACTTATTTCTTAACATTATTGTTTATTACTGGATTTTAGAAGAAGGAAATTATTTGATAATTTATAATTATACGAATTCAATTAGATCATCCTTTGGTTATTCATTTTATTTCTTAGCAATATTACCAGTTTCTACTCATTTGAAATAATAATTGAGGATAAATAGTTTTCATGAAAATAGAACATTTTCCCCTCTTTGATCAAAAATATATTTTAATTATAATAACAATATAAAGAAATGTTTTCAAAAAAAAATTTACAATTTAAAATGATTTTATATTTGTATTTTTACTGATTCTCTAAATTTGCCAAAATGTTTTGGATGGAATCATCATCTCATTTTGAAAATAAATTTCATTTCAATTTAACTAAAAAATAAAACAAATATTCATGTTAATTTTAAGACAAGGATCATTATTAAATTATTATAGTGAAAAAGGGAATTTTATTTAGAACATGTCTTTAATGTACGTAAATAGCAATCATTATCAATGACATTTATTAGAAAATTAATTTATAATTTTACGATGTAATTCTTGAAGGAAATTTATTTCCTAATATTCTAGAAATATATTTGTTAGTTTATTTTAAAATTAAATGATTCCAAAATGAATTATGTTTAAAAAAATTCATATTTATAGGGATATTTTCTTCAAGAAAATTTTTAATCATATTTGCGGTCATAAATGAAAATAACCCAATAGATTATATATAATATTCAAGGGATGTGTTGTACTGACACCTTCATTATTCTTCATCAACATGATTTATTATTATTTTGACCAAAGATACTATTAAAATTTTGTTCACTGTTCCATTTCTATAGAACATAACATCCCCATGAATTATTCACATTCTTATAGTCATTTTATATTAAATTTCCAATAATTATCTCTAATATTTTCCATGGATACGCTTTTTACATAAACTATATATCATATTCTCTTATGGTTTTTGTAAAAAAACTTATTTGATTAACTGGGGTAGTATTGATATAATTTTATTATTTACTCAATACAAATATTTGATGATATGATACATTGTTCATAAATTAGATGTATAGTTTGATATATTATGGATTGTTTGGACATATAGTGGTTGGTGGTCCCCATTATTAATATCTCTCCTCAAAGCATCAATAGGTTTCTTCAGAAAAATATGTTGGCCAATTTAAATGAACATCTAAATACAGTTATAACTGTCATGAGAAAATATTTTGACGGTAGATGTTTTCATGTTCCTAATACTTGACATCGAATTACTATGAATTTCCATCATTATAGATTTAGTTTTTATTAAAAATGATATTTGTATTAGGATATTATCTCGTTATTTATTTAATACTCAATTAATGATAAAATGGAATCTGTGTTCTGTTATTTTCTTTTCCATTTTGTTTAAACATTATCCTATCATTACATTCATCTTATTTAAATGGAGTTAATATTAATTAATTTACCCATACCTATTGATGATGCCTAATTTTATTATTATAGGTAATTTATTAATATAGTATTTCTATTTGAATATTTTACATTACAAATTGAATAAGATTAATGATTCCTAATATCATCCAATGACCTTAACCAACATAGGAATTTTTTTTATCAAAATTATCTATTCTCTTTTCCCTAAGAATTCATAAAGTGTGCGTCAAATGATATGAAAGGATATCCTAGAAAGAATAATGTTATATAAAAAAAATATTTTTTTAATTAGTGTATCGAAATATAATATGGAATTCATTTCTATATTTTGTTTACCATTATGAATATTCTATTTATTACATCAGAGTACAATTTCATGTACAATATACCAATTTAATAAAGTAGAAACATTCTTTATGATCCTGGGGTCGGGGTCACTATAGTTTTATTCAATGATATTTAGTGAAATATTTGGGAAATACAGTAAGGAAATCAATCATTATAGAACACAACTACCTTATATTGATTGAAGATAATATATCATAATTTCATAATGTTAGTGAGAAATATAATATTTATGTTTTCCAATAAATTATACTATTTATAGATTCTAATTATAGATGGCATTCCAACACAGAGGTACCTAGAGTCAATTCCTCTAAAAATGGGTTATTTTTCTTTACCTGCTCATCACAAAGTTCATGAAATATAGCCTTACCATGCACTAGGATTGGAACCCAATGGGATGTGGTTATGGTAATTCAACATTTCATTACAAACCATTCGGAATGATTTGAATAAATGTTGAAAAATAATTACCAAGGATAAATCATTTATTTTTATACCTAAAATAAGGTTTATAAAAGGAAATGGAAAATATTTTTTTGGTGGGAAATAATTTAAAAATGTAATTGTCAGGACCCAACCCTTGTATGGGGCTCTAGACCATACTACCCCAAGCCCATATCCATACTCCATGGGTTGGAAATAACTGAAAAACTCTAAAAAACATGGGGAGACCTTTTCCATGAACCTAAACGTTCACGCAAATCCCACTCAATGAAAAATTGTAGTGGAAAAGTAGAAAAATAGAAAACTCTTAAAAAAATAACAAAAATTACATGAACCACTAATCATAACAATGGTATGGTAGTGTAAGTTGAAAAGTAAAGGGTAAAAAACATGCCAATAACCAAAATCTATCCCAACCTAATGGAACTTGAGATATTGTGACAGTTAAGAGATCTGCACTCATAAGTCCTAACTTGGACCACAATACGCGGTGCATACGGCCCGTATCCTTATGCTTCACTATGTTCACAATTGATTTTTCCACCATCTAAAAAATACATGATATGTGTTGGTTAAATCCAATGCTGGGGTGATTATATAAATACCTCGTAGGATGCCCTGAAAACATGAAGAAAGAGAAGAAATACATAAACCGATATCGAAAGTAGTATACAAAATAAGGTACGATAATATTGAATGGAAAGTGTACAACTCAACCATGCAAGAGAGAGAAACTAGAATCATCCAAAAATAAGGTGCTCTAAGTAGTGATGAGGTTAACTCCTCATTTAGTATTCAATATTTTAAATGTATCGTAGGCTTATCCAACCATATTTACCAAGACACTAAATTCACATGGAATAACACAAGCTCCTTCGCCTTTCCACAACAGAGAGTAACAAAGACCGAATGAGTTGGTACCATAATAGGCTAGATATATATTCTTATTCAAATAATTATATAGAATAGGGTAAGGGGATCTATATCTCATATCTCCTCCTAGGAAAGTGAGTAGTGGGATGTTCTATGGAAAATTAATCTACGACTCCAAACATTTTGGTGGTCTACATGGGAGGAACAAGTAAATGGGTATCAAATCACTATACCTCGATACTATCCCCTATGGGAACCACTGACTCATACAAACGGGTTTAGGTCACATCATAAGAACGTGTCTTAATGGTCAAATCACTCATAATTCTGGTGAATTTTTCGGTGAACTGAATCCATTCTTCTCCATTATACATTCACAGTTGAGGGTATTATCTAGTTGTCACCAAGGAAAACCACTATCTAGTCCTAATATAGGGTACTTATAATGTCTCTTATTTCTGTGTATTATTTTTAAATATAATATGGAACTATATTGAGACCATACCATTCAATTGTGTGCAGTTCCAGGGCCTATAGTTCTTAGAATAAATGTTTGAAAATAAATTAAACTTTTTAAACAGCGCGTGAGAGCGGATTTTCTCAAGAAGTTGAATAATTTTTAAAAGGGTTCCTGGATCAAAAAAAATAGGGCACAATTTCATTAAGAGCATCAACTTTCCCTTAGGAATGTCCTAACATCTACTAGCGTGGGTCAGCTACAAGAGCTAGTTTTTGGATGTTTTAATGAAAATAAAATAAAATAATAATTTATTATCTTTAAAAAAATTTCTTTTTTTGCGTTTAAATTTAATCCCCACTTATATGTACATGCTTATGGAATGATTGTAGGCTTATCTCAATAACCCTAAAAATTAAGGATATGGAATTGATGTTTTGGAGGATAAACTGTTGGCAGATAGCAACGAAACGTTCGATCGACGCTTCCCAGATTCGATGAACCTCACCATGGAATGTGACTTGACAATCTTTCTTCAACCAGATCGAGGTAGGGGGTTTGTTATTTTGGTTTAGTTTTTCCCCATTCTTTGATTAAACAATTAACTCAGATCAACACATGAACTGGTTGATCCAATGATGTTTTATTCTTACTGGGGGGTTTTTATTGGGATGATTTTGGGGATTATAACACGATGTTAAAATTCCATGTTTTGATTCCATCACTTTAAAACCTTCAATCTTTATTGGATTAACATCGTGACGAATGATGGTGGGCTTCGTTTTTGTTTTGTAAATATATTTTCTTCCCCTTTGTCTCCTGTGTTCATTGTGTTCTTCATAGGGAAAAGAAAAATAGATCATTGCATTTCCGTTTCAAATTGCATCAATCCAAAATTAAAGATTCGACATTGCAACGACCTATAGGAGGTGTGAAGAAATGGAGTCCAATGAATCGACCTAGTTCTGGAGAAACTGTATTTCAACCGTTCATTAGAAGGATGATCAAAACAATATTATGGGGTCGATCGAATGCCTAAAAACCTCTCAAAACATCGATGGAATGGTGGGGAGACCTTGGATCTGGAGTATCGAGAATATCAGAGGACATGATCGAGGATTGGAGGAGCCCTAATGTACAGGTGACAAAGAATCATATTTTTGTAAATTTCCAAAGAGCAAAGCATGTATCCAGACGAAAAACTACGTGGGATCACATCAACAGTGGATGGGGTTCCGCAATGCACAAAGTGATGATATAGTGTATTCTCCGAAGAACATAGTGTCTGGGTCCTTATGTAGGACTCTCCATGTATCTCGGACGATAGACTGAGATGGAGTGGATTACATGGTCGTGTACTCCATCACACGACCAAACCCATCCGACTTCATGGGTTACCCCACGCACCAGTTACACGGGTTGCAACACATGGGTTGAAGCCATGTACGGGCACCTGGCCAGCATACATGGGGTCCTCCCTAGATATAGGAACTCGACGTTCCAATCCCTTTATCATAGTGTGTATCTTATTATACACAACAAGCCTTGCAACCCTGACCATTGTACCCAGGCAATACCCAGGGTCAGAGGACATGACATGTGACCTTTCTACACACCGTTTACTTTTCAGTATAGGGCGTGATCTTCTTGCTCACCGTAACTTGGATGTGTTTCATTTTGGTTAGTGCCCCTTTTACTTATTTCCCTAGAGGCTAGGTATCGTTTCCTTTTTCATTAATATGATCCCTTCAGCCGGACATTCCACAATAGTGTTATGAATCCCACCAAGAGGTCTAGAGAGAGATCCTATATCATTTATTGACCCTAGGTGGAGTCAGTTATCGACATGACTATTCCCACAGGGTGCTGACACACTACCTAGAAGGTGAATTAGGGTGAGTCATGGTATCCACCAAGGCCTAGGTAGTGATCGTCATCTATGTGTCAAGATATATCCCCCCTTAAGAGTGTGTTTTCCCAGAATGATTGTATCTATCTCTCATGATATTTCCCAATGGACAATACTTCTCATAAGGACATCATCAGGGCTATTAGACTTGTGTACTATGTTCTATTAGATGATTGCTTCATGGAATCTTCGAACTGAATTCCTAGAGGGGGTATGTAGTTTTGTAACTTCTCTATAGTCTATGGGTCTAGGGTTTGAGTGTATCTGGATTTTTGTTACTCTTGTTGTATTTGTAGTAGTCATATATTTTGTTGATATGACTATACCATTCCATGTTTTATTGATTTGTGGTTGTCGAGTCCTCTACTAGGGATTGTTTTACTCCTCCCCTACACGAGCTTTGCTCGAACGCATCATGTATTGTGCTAATGGGTAGCCTTTTGATGGATTCTAGGATTGATCTGGACAGGACTAAGCCTTATGCATTCCCTAGAGGCTGAGGTGTTCCTATGGATATGAACATCAGTCTGAGTACCAATTCGAGTTTACATGATGGTATTGATAGTATTTAGACACTTTTTTTGGGGGGGCTTATATTATGGCCCAATTTACATTTATTACTCCACATTCCATTGTACTCTGTTTGTTGGGATTAGTTGTATTCATTCATTTCATTTGTTAGTGTTTTTTATATTTCATCATCTATGGTCTTGGATATGTGTGTGAGTGTACATGTACTTTTTTAATTCCACCCATGTTACTATCATTCCTACATAGTTCTATTCACCATCCCCTATCCTTTTTGTGGTGGGCTTGGGGAGTTTCCAAATGGGACCCACAGGGACAGGTCATTAGAGAGTTGTATCAGAGGGTGGTCAGTTCTACCATACAACCAAGAGTCTATGATATTGGTTGGGGAAATAGTTTTAAGTGTTTTGAGCACGGCATTCATGCCAAAGACTCCAGAGTTGGTATGGATGACCGACGTATCAATATAATTGGAATTTGATAACCAACATTTCTACTCGGTACATGAAAAAACTATTTGTAGAGAAATAAGTGATTGGTAAATGAATTACATAGGAATGGGTTGTGTTTTCTTTTTACTCTGTGTCAGCTCTCTAGATATAATATATGACCGGGGTACATCTTTTTCATTACATGATACCTCGAAGACGCATACCCGCTACAATTCTGCAGCACGATAACCAGGATGACCCCCTCAATGACGAGGCTTTGAGACAGTGACTAGTTCCACAGGCATTGCCTCTAGGTCGAGCACAAGTTATACCACCAACAGTGGATCAACCCATGGTACGTGAAGTATAAACTAAATAGGGACATAGGCTAAGCATGCTCCATGACTTACAGGGATAGAAAACCCTCAGGTTTTGAAGCATGATTTACCCTCAGGTGGCTGAAGACTCTCTTGAAATGCTGACTATATATTTCTAACTCGTGAATACACTGGTGGACTAGATGGTGATCCTATGAGAGAGCCTTCTTCTGGGATCAGCAGGACATTGGTGTATTCTGACCACACAGACTCACGACGTGGTGACTCTTTTGTGGACGGAGTTTGAGCGACTCATTTGGGAGGAGTTATCACATGTTATGCTGAGAGTAGTGCGTATACAAGAGTTTCTTAAGCTCTAGCAGGGTAGTTTGACTGTGGATGACTATTCAGGGTTATTAACCAACCCCTTCAAGTACTCGATGTATATAATCAGGGATCAGTACATTAGATCTCGGAAATTCGAGTGAGGTCTATGTTGGGAAAATCATGCTAGTGTCGTGCCTCTTTTCATTCCAACTTATACCAGAGTGATCGAGCATGTCTTGGTGATCAAGAGATTATTTGGGGAGTAGAAGAAACTGATGATAGTCAGCAGAAGGTAGATAGGTGCAGAGACCTCAACAGTAGGGATCCAACGTCATAAATATGGATAAGGATATGGGAGACGTCAAAGGAGGACCCAGGATAAGGGTTTGGTAGTCCAGGGCTCACATGTGGGATCCAACCAGCCTAGAGAGAGGCGATGCTATAGATGCAACAGTTGGGGACATCTCTCTAGAGATTTTCTGACTCATCGAGATATAGATAGGGAGGTGGTTGATGGACCACCAAGGTACATTCATAGAGTAGTGTAGACAGAGCCTCCAGGCGGTGGATGTGGAAGTGGAGTAGATAGAGCTGCAGGTGGTGGCAGACGCTTCGATCTACTTCTGCCACCACCCCCAGGAGGTCCGCACCAGGCTTAGGGAACCAGGGTTCATGGGTGGGGACAACTATATATAGTCGAGGCATACAACCTAGGGACACTAGGGATGATCTGAGGTATGATATGTGTCTTCTCAACTTTAACTTCCATACTTATTGGTGTAGGTGACAGTCATTCCATCCTTGCACATCTTTTGTACGAAACCATTCGATTATAGTAGAGTCGTTGACTCGATCCTTACACCTGGAGTTACCTACAAGGGGAGACTCGATGATCACACACCATTGATGATTGTGTGATCTTTCCCTTAGAGGCGATAGTTTCTATTGGAACTTCTTTGTGGTAGAGTCGAGGCCTTATTACGTCATTCTCGGTATGGATAGGTTATCCTTGGTAAATTTCTAGATTAATTTATTTAGGTGAATTTTACATTGTGTCAGCAGCAATGGGAAGAGGTTTACCTTTTTCTGTGAAACGAAGACTCCTGCATCTCAGAATGGACTTATGTATAGGAGGGTATAACCAATCACTCAAGTGTTGGCTAGCCTAACCATTGGAGCAGTAGATGTTTTGAGCTCCCAGTTCCTATCATTAGTGGAAGAGTATGAGGGAGACTTTCCTGAAGATGTTCCATGAATACCTCTCCCCCCTGGGAAATCAACTTTTTCATCTAATTACACACCCGAAAGACACCGATTTCATCATCAGCATATTAGAGTAAGGGTATTTTAAGGCCTAGATTTTCACCTTGGGTGGGACAGTATTGTTTGATATGAAGTAAAATGTGAGTTATTTATTATGTGTGCCTTACCGGATCCTAAAATAGGAAACTGTAAAAAAAAAATTATCCACTACCGAGGATCAATGTCCTCTCCAACCAACTGAGTGTGGAAAAATGGATCTCCAAGGTTGACCATCGGTCAGGTTACCTCCAGTTATGTGTACGAGAAGAGGATATATTGGAGACCATTTTTAGATTCTACTATATCCAATATGAGTACTTGTGGATGCCTTTGGACATAATGAATGCCCATGAAGTGTTCATGGGATTGATGAACCATATATTCCAACCGTACAATGATCTGTTATTAGTGTCCTTCATCAATGAAATCCTTTTTTACTCAGCGTCATAAGAGGAGCACGTGAGACACCTGATGATTGTTCTGTATGTACTCCGACAGATCCAGCTTTATGAGAAGCTCAATATGTTCTAGTTATATATTTGGGAGGTCCACTTTCTATGACATTTTATTTTATTAGATGGAGTAGCTGTGGAACCATCCATGGTGGAAGCAGTGTTAGCATGAGAGCCACCTTAGAGCATGATAGAGGTGCAAATATTCTTGGGGTTAACAGGATATTACAAGATATTCATTCCTGATTCACACAAATAACAGCACTAATGACAGCCTAGACCAGGAAGGGGAAACCCCTTATTTTGACAGAGATTGTTCAGCAGGCTTTCGAGCTGTTGAAGTAGAGTTTGATAAGCACCCCCATCGTGAATTTACTAGAGGAGGGTGTGAAATACATAGTTTTATGTGATGCATGAGGGACTGGGCTTGGATATGTCTTGATGCAATGAAATGTGGTGATTGGTTTTTTATCATGCCATCTTATGCCACATGAGAAGAACTATGTGACCCTTGATCTGGAGTTGGAAGTGGTAGTCTTCGCATTGAGGATGTTGTGACACTACCTTATGGGAGAGCAGTTCATCTTCAACTCTTACCACAAGAGGCTCATCTACATATTCTTATAGAAGGATATGAATCTATGATATATGAAATAGATTTAGTTCTTCCATGAGTATGATTTCAAGATCATATATACTCTTGGGAGGGGGAAAAAGGTGGTAGATTCTCATAATAGATGTTCAGGCTCACAGCTGTTGAGTGAGGCGATATAGAAGTTAGACACGTTACAATTATCGTTTGTGGATAGAGGTGATGTGGCTTACCTTTAGATGATGTTTTTCAACCCTCCACTCTTACAGTGATTTAGGTAATCAATGCTTGGGGATGTCAACTGTGAGGCTTTACATGCTCAGTTATCCATAGGATATGCTCTCGATGGATATTCAAAAGGTGGGGAGAACATTGTTTTTTTTGAGGATGCATTGTTGTAGCAGTGGTGTCATAGTGGGAGGTCGTATGGTTGTATCATACATCCCCCTTTGAGGTACATCGTGGACTGGTGGAGTTTTACCAGGCTCTCTAATGATTGTTCTGGTGGTCAGGCAAGAAGAAGGCAGTAGAATAGTTCATTAATCAATGCCACACATTCCAGCTGGTGAAAGATGAGCTCCCAATTCC
Source organism: Viscum album (assembly GCA_963277665.1). Classification (NCBI taxonomy): domain Eukaryota; kingdom Viridiplantae; phylum Streptophyta; class Magnoliopsida; order Santalales; family Viscaceae; genus Viscum; species Viscum album. The sequence continues at coordinate 202,648,845 of OY728157.1, forward strand.
AGAGGGATTAGCTCATCCCCTAGAGGTTCCATATTGATATTGGGATGGAATATCAATGGAATTCATGACATGATTATCATGGTTGTCCATGGTGCATGATTCAATCTTAATTATTGTTGATTGACTGGCCAATTCATCCCACTTACTTGCTATCAATGAGGAGTGTTTCATGTAGAGAATGTGATTCCTCTACATTCAAGAAATAGTTCGGCTTCATGGTGTCCCACTGATGATAGTATCAGATCATGATGATCACTTCACATCTTGGTTCTAGAAATGATTACAGGAGGCTCTTGGTACTCAGTTATGCTTGATCACATCATTCCATCCCTAGACTGACGGTCAGACAAAGAGGACCATTCAGGTTCAGGAGGATATGTTGTGGGCATGTTTCTTGGACATTTTTTTTCTATTGAGAGGACCACCTACAAATGGTGGAGTTTTCATATAATAAAAGCTACCACTTGACCAAGCGTACGACCCTGTCAGTCAACGATTTACTGGACCGACCCCATTGAGTCAGCACTCAGGGGTCTAGAGTTGGTGAAAGATACCACCGAGAAGGTGAAAATCATGCGGGAGTAGATAAAGATTTCACAAAAATAGTATAATTATTATGCTGATAGTCGACTAAGACAACTAGAGTTCAAGGAAGGGGTCCATGACTTTCTTAGGGTCTCACCTTGGTGAGTGTTGCACAGATTTGGTCGAGCTGGAAAGTTATCATAGAGGTTCATAGACTCTTTTCATATACTAAATTGAGATATAGAGGTGTTGTATGACCTATCTATACCACCACAATTGAACTGGGAACATGATATCTTCCATGTGTCACAGTTGTGGAGGTACATGCATGACCCATCACACATCATTGACTGGGGCGAGATGCACATCGATGATGGAATGACCATTTCTAATTACCCAGTGGAGATCAAGGATCAGTAGGGGAGTATCCTTCATGGGAAATTGATGCCATTTCTACGCATTTGGTGGATGCATGAGAATCATTAGGAGATTACGTGAGAGCATGAGGCTCAGGTACTTTCCCAATATCGATATCTTTTTGAGTAGGCTTGTTTTGGATTTTTGGGGAAGAAAAGCCTCAAAGTGGGGAGAATATAATGGATTGGATTTTAAATGTATTACTTTAAAATTTTAAATGGAATTATTTTGAGACTAGACTATTTGACGGGGTGTGGTTCTGAGGCCTTGAGTGCCCTGAATAATTGTTTGAAAATAAATAAATCTTTTAAACAGCGTGTGCTAGTAGTTTTCCTGATGAAGTGGAATAAAATTTAAATGGCTACACCAATCAAAAAAAATTATGGCACCATTGTGTTTAGCGTAGCGGTATTGCTTTAGATAGGGTCTAACGTCTACCAACGTGGGACAGCTACAAGAGTTAGTTTTTGGATATTATAATGAAAATAAAATAAAATAATAATTAATTTCATTTAAAATGTTTCTATTTTGAACAGAAACCTAATACTCTCCTATAAGTACATGTATATTTCAAGTTCGTAGTGTTAGCTGCATAACCCTAAAAATTGAGGATGATCCATTGATGTTTTGGGGGAGAACCCATTGGCGGGCGATGACAACTCGGCCGATTGACACATACCAGATTCGGCAATCCATGCCAACAATCATGAACCGATGATCATTCTTCAACCGGATCGAGGTAGGGGTCTCTTATTTTGATTTAGTTATTCCAAATTTTCGATCAAATGACAAAAGCAGATCAACCTATGAATAGGTTATTCTGTGGATTGTGAATTCTTGCGGGGGGGTTTTTATTTGGATGATTTTGGGTATTAATACTTGATGTTAAAAATCCATGTTTCAATTACTTCTATTTAGAACCATCTAATTAGATTAGATTAATTCTATGATGAATGATACAGAGGTTCTTTACTATCTTATTCTTCAATTTTATGCCTCTCTCTCCCCTACATTTTTCATGTTCTTCGTGGGCCAATGAATAATGGATCATTCCACATCCATTCCACCTCACAACGATCCAAAATTAATTATTCAACATTTCAATGACCTAGTGGAGGTGTGATGGCAGTGGAGGTAGACGAATTGGCCCTGTTCGGGAAAAAAATTTCTTTGACTGTTCAACATGTGGATGATCAAAACATGTTTTAGGGCGTCTCGAACATCTGAAACTGCTCGACACATCGATGGAATGGTGGGGAAAACATGGATCATGAGTATCCTAACGATTGGATGGCCAGATTGTGGATCTAAAGAGCCCTATGGTGTGGCACCAACAATGATTCTGTAAATTTTTTAATAACACGGAGTGTATCCTGAAGAACACACCAAGAGGGACCAGCTCAGCGATGGCATGGGTTCCATGATGCACAATGCGATGACACAATGTATTATCTGATGAACATGGCATGTGGGTCCTTATGTGGGACACGCTGTGTATCTAGGACAATACACGGACATGGGGTGGAGTACCAGGTTGTGTACACCACCACACTGCCATTCTAGGTTGGCTGCATGGGTTACATCATACAATTATTACAAAGGTTGTAACACATGGGTTGAAGCTGTGTACATGCACATGGAGAATGTACATAGAGTCCTCCCTGGAAAGAGGAACATGGCGTGCCACTACCTTACACGTCGTGTATATAATATTCTTCACGACAAGACTTGTGACCCGATCCGTTGTACACAAGAAGTACATGTTTTTAGAGGAATCAATGTGCCACATTTCTATACTTTGTGTGCATTTTAATACATGGATTTAACATCATTTCCACCTTATATTTGACATGTTTCATTCGGGTTAGTAACCCTTTTACATGTTCCCCTGGAGGATAGGTATAATTTCATTTTTCAAGAATATGATCCCTTCATAAGTACTTTTCAAGAGAGAGTCATGTATCCCTTTGAGATTCCCAGAGTGAGATACTTTATCCATTCTTGACCCAAGGTAGAGTAAGTTATCGATGTGACTATTACCATAAGGTGGTGATCCTTTACCTAGCAGGTGAATCTAGATGAGTCGCGATATCCACCATGGCCCTTGTAGTGATCCTCATCTTTGTATTGTTATTGTTCCTAAATCAAGAGTGTGTACTCCCAAAATGAGTTTATCTATCTCTCATGACTTTTCCCAATGAAAAGTACATCTTGTGAAGAAGTCATCAAAAATATCAAACTCATGGAGTGAGTTCACCAGGATGATTGCTTCGTGGAGTCATTAAACTAAATTCCTAGTGTGGGTATGTGGTTATGTAACATGTCTCCAGACTAGGGTCTGAGGTTTATGAATATCTAGATTTTTGATACTATTTCTATATTTTCATTAGTAAAATATTGTGTAGAGATGACTATAACATTATTTTGTGTATTTCATTGTGGTTTTCAGGGTCCCTACTAAGTATTTTTATACTCACCCCTACACGGGCTTTTCCCACAAGCGTCATTTCTCTTGTAGACGAGTAGCCTTTTGACGGATTCAAGGGCAGACCAGAACAAGACTGAGCTTTCTGAGTTCTTTATAGGCCATGGTGTTTCTAAATATATGAGTATATGTCCCATACTTATTTTTGTTTATCGGTTGGAATTTGTAGATTTCAAACTCCTTTTTGTGGGCATGTAATCAATCCTGGTTTATATAAAGTACTCTACCTTCCATCGTACTCCATGTGTTTGGATTTTTTATATGATTTCATTTTGTTCTTTAGTGTTTTTTTAACATTTCATCATTTGTGGGCTTGGATATGTGTGTGTATGTACATGTAATTAAGAAATGCCTCCCAGGTTAGTAATATACATACATGGTGCTACTCACCAGCCCCTGGCCGATTGGAAATGGTATTTGTGAGTCGAACCATGGAAATCCCTAGGACGAGTCATGATAGTACCACTTGGTAAAGGAAAAACAAAAAACCACTGCCCCAATAATTCAAGATTGTATGCTTGATGAGGTGCTAGGGGAAACTACTGCCAATCCATCCCAAGGGTAACTCCTAAATGGTCATCAAGGAGTACACTTCCAAACCAAGATAGAGGTCCATCCCAGAACATCAAATAACACCACTAACAATGTAAAAGAGGAGGTTGACTCATAACCATCCAGGACTAAACTACCAAATCCCACTATAGCTTTATCCTAGAACTTTTCGGTACTACACTACCCTGCCTAGTTGGAGGGTCAGGCTAGGACTGCTCTAGTAAACCCTAACAAGATGCTATCATCAGTAGGTTTCCCCTATGTGTGTTATATCCCAGAAGATTCATTTGATATCCTGAAAGCCACATATGAGGGAACCATAGAGTTCTATGAAGAACAAAAATTATGTTAGGAATCTCATGGGACAATATATAAGTCCAAATAATGGAGAAAAGGGCATAAAAGATCATTATGAATATATTAGGAAGAACACAACAAGTACGAGGCACACAAGGCATGTGGTTCTTCTCCAATACATGAAAGTTTGACTGGAAATTACATTGTTCCCATCACATGTATTAAATCACACTGTGTAAGTGGAATACATGTTGTGTAATAGCTATTCGGGATCAGAGTAGTGTCCATGTACACATACCCCTTGTATTAGTACTCTTGTACATTGAATGTGTTTGGACATCTGTTTCTTAAAAACAATTATTCACATGAAAATTTTTATATTAAATGTGTCAAGGGGGTTCATGTTGAGCCATACCTATCTTCTGAAAACCCCTAGAACCAACACTGAGGGAGGCTATACAACATGTGTTCATTATACTACACGATGGGTAATCGAGACTTTCAAGAAACATAAGGGTTTCATCGATTCGAACTACTACAACCAATATGAAATATATATGATGTTTGTCAAAGGATTATTCAATTAAATATACATATCTAGATGAAAACATGGAATAAAATAATCATTCATCATGAATGATCCACGTTCAGAAATATGGGTTTGGCTGAATCATCAACATGTTTTCGCAGATTAGAATCTCATCGGATTGTCGTAAATCCTTTGTATTTTTAATTATTTTGTTGTTCCATTTCTAAATCTATTAATTGCACCTGATTTCAATGACATCAGGAAAATATTTCATGAATACAAGTGCTTGATCGAACTCAGGTTTCCTGATAACTTTCACATTGGTATCTATAGGTATTCCACAGTGATGAATGTGAATAAATGAGGGGGAAAGGCACTATAAAAAATTAATTGGATCATCTACCAAGAATTTTTTTCCAGTGATCGAAAATTGGGCATCATGAGAAGAATAATAATTAATAAAAATCATGTTCATAGTGATTGGGATCACACAAATGGGATGTAGATTGGCGAATCATGTTTCAACATGGTCAAACATGTAAATAAGGCATAAAACACAAAAGAAAATACATACCTCGATTTTTATTGATCGTTGGTGAAACAAAATCTCCAAATGTGTTGGGAGGTGATTATGCGGTCCATTGGATTCGATCAAACTAAATCCAAGGTATTGTGGCCTATTGTAGGGATTCTCAAAAGGGGGGAGAGATATCTCACTGGTGGATTGTAGAAAATATATAGAAACCAAAGAAAAATACCCTTAAACAACAAATTATACTCATTTTATAGGTTAAAATTAGTTTTAATTAATTAAGTGAATTATTTAATGAAGTCTCTTAAATGCACATCTAATTAAAGATGTGTCTGGACGTCCTAAACAATCTTCTTTTTGTGTCGTAATTATAGAAAATACCATATTCTTGACCCAACCATGGTCTTGGATTTCCATTTTGATAAACTGTTTATGATTTATCATAGTTTTTTTTAATTAATAGCTCACGTGAAATATAAAATATATTTAACATTTTTATAAAATTAATTTCAAGGATACTGGGCCATGGAATTTATTGTTGTGTCAGCACTTGAGGGTCTTGATCACTAGGGAACCTTTGAAATCACTAGTGGCAGAACTCATATAGGGTGCATTGTAACGTCCTGACCCTAGTTACCCAGGGTTAGTGAATTATTTTAAAACATTAACCTCATTACAAGGAATCATGTTCCGAAGGACTGATCTGTTTAGAAGTCTCAGAAAATATAATTCATACATGAACGTTACATTACATTATAAACTGAAAAACAACAAAAACATTTTCTCCATTGACCACATTAACTTCTCTTAGACTATCCATAAACATTAGTCATAATATACATCTACGCATCATGGTAAAAATGAAACATAAAAAGGTGTGAACTCAGATGCTCAATATGGATAAAAATATAGAGAAAACTTTCATAAATAAGCACAAACATTTAATGCAACACAAAAAACTAAAACAAAATCCATTTAAACAGAAAATATTGTATAATATTTAAAAGATAAATCTAATAATTTTATTTACTTATTCAAATGGATATTATACAAGTCAAATTATTATATGTAATATCAACAGCTAATTTTACAATGATGGAATGCATAATGCTAGACTTCATAACCATATTTTCCAGGCCTTGTTCCAATACTACAAATAAGATTTTGTCAAGGCCTTGTGCCATGACACTAGTTTGTCTTAAGAAACCTACTAAGAAAATGAAGAGATATATAGGGCTCCACCCATCACTTACTATGTCCAATGCATTCATTATATGAAAATGATTAAACATAGCATAAACATTCGTATTATAACTAGCATACAAAATGAGAACACTTTATCCATAAACCATGAATGGTATAAAAATAAAACATCCACTATTAAACATATCACAAAACCATCAATACAATATGGTAGAATTGTATCATAATTAATCAACCTCAGTATAGAATAATGTCCCATAAAGGATGTGGACAAAGCTGAAAATGATCAATAAAAATCATTGAGAGAAATATTCATTTTTTCATGAAATCATTTAAAAGCCACATTATTTATAAATGAATTCATTTGAAAGATATTTTTTAATCAAAGCATCCAATACAAATTTGATTATTTTTAAATGAATTATCATTTAATAACATTAATGTCTATATAAATAAATCCTTAAACCCATTTTGAAAACATGATGATTAATGAGAAAGGATTAGAAGAATATATCATTGAAATATTTAAAAGGACGTTTTAGAAAAAATTCCCTTAAAAATACATTTGAACACACTTTTATGAAACCTGTACATGGATAATAATTATTTCTTATTAAATACATACAAAAAAACTACATCGATTAATAAGAAGACTGTGAAATTGACCCTTACCTTGTACATTCTGTTGGTTGAGGATCCATTTACCCTCCTATATAATGACCATTGTATGTTATTAAATAATAAAAAAACCATATTAATATTTAGTATATTATATATGATTAAATTATTACTTTATATAACCAATTTAATAATGATTTCAATATTTAATCAACATTCTGGGTAATAATCACTTTCTTTATCTTACGTCATTTAACATTTTATTATTGATTGTATCATTTAGATCATGATTTAAATACATATAGAATATAATCCTAGATTTATATATCATATATATTTAGAATATAAATATTTATAATAGACAGATATATGAAATTTAAGGAACCGTTTATGGAGATGGTAGGTCGTATGTATACATAAACATTGTTTTCTTTTTCATATTTTATTGAAAACAAGTAAGTGAATAAGAAATATGTAAGTACATATATATATATGTATATATATATATTTATCTCCAAAAGAATTATTATTTCATATATTACATACTTATTAATAATATATATTTTATAATCATCATTGAATGGTGAATGTGAGAATGGATCTCATTTCGTCGTGGAGACGGTAATCCGTACGTACGCACCAGCGACAATATCATTATGTTGATGGTGAAATCGTATGTAAATGGATGGTATATCATATATATTGAATAATTAAAATGTTTTATTTTCTTATTTTCAATAGTTATACTCATTATTATACCCATCCAAATAATGAAGTGTTTGAATAACAAACTACAACACGATGTGGAGAAGGTAAGAGGTAGGTACACACGTAGGGTGTCAATGTCATTTATAGGATGGATATAAAAACAAATAAAGTTTTAACATATTTATTAAAACATAACGGTATGTATAAGTTACAAGAGTTTTTATTTTGGTATGGAAACAAAAAATAATTTGGGTGTGGATGAAGAAAAGAACTTGAAAGAGAGTGGTGAAATTATTACCTCTCCTTCGTGTGTTTTCTTTTTGAGTTGATCAAAAGGGCTCCTTAGGTTTTATTTGAGATCAATGTAAGGACACTGGTATGATTTTAGGGAAGTTGGGAGGATATTTGAGTAGGGTTTGGCTGAGACAAATGGATTTGGAGGTGTGATTTTGTTCGAAGGGGAAGTGTCCTTTTATAAGTGGGGTGAGCGTCACTTTAGAAAAAGATTAAAATGCTAATTTATTATATAATGATATTTTGTTTATAATAAACTAAATGAACTTATTTAGAGCCTTATTTGGTTTTCGGTCTAAATATACTCAATTAGTATGTTTTAGAAAAGATTAAATTACCATTTTAACCATATCTTTTAGATTTAACTCTTAGTTAAGTAGTTTAACTTTATGGTGTCTTCTTGTATTCATACACTATAGGGTTAATAAAAATAATATAAACATAAAATTGAACATCAAGTGGTTTATTAATGACATATGTAATATTATATAAGCCCTTTGGCCGAACCTAAGAATTTTTGATCTATTATATCAACCGATAATATAGTATTTCTTTTAAAATTTAATTTACGTCAATTATGACACTATTTGGTATTTTGTTTTTTTAGTCACAAAAACGCTATCAATTCAAAAAATAATATCTAATCAACCCTAAAATATCTAAAAATATAAAAAATTAGTTTAATTCATCATAAGTATCAATGTACATTTACTTAGATATTTATAATATTAATTATTTTAATATTTTATTACTAAGGTAATTACTGCATTAACATTGTGTCATTAATAAAATTTAATAATTTTTTCTCTGAAAATTATAAATAAAATACCATAATGTAAGAAATGATTCAATATTTCTGTGGAATATTTATTATCAAATTTATGTTACGTATAACCCTATATTTAAAATGGTTTTGTTAAAAAACATTGAATTTAATACTTTTTAATCTTCTTTAAATAAAATAATAATAAATATCTTAATATAATCCAAGTGGACCTAAAGGATCATATTTTATTCCTATGAGTTTTTTTTGAATTAAACATTTCCAATAAAATTAAGACATGTGTTAATGTAATTATAATATCATTTTTACCGTTAATTTCCCTATTTACTTTTAACTATTGTAAATAAAAGTCAAAGGTTAATATTCACCAGAATTATTTTAATCTTTTTGAATCACTTTTTACTTACTAATGTCAACCAAGTCTCTCGGATTTTTTAAATTCAACTCATATAACCTGTAAAATTATGTTTTATGGAAATTTGAAAACGTGCATTGATGGTGGGTAAAAGAGCTTTAAATGTTCAATAAAATTTTATAAATCAAATTTTATTATAAAATAACTCAAATTAATTACATTGAACATATATAGGTATTTAATATTTATTTTTACATAAAATAATTTTAAATAAAATAAAAAATTATTTATATAAAAATTTAGTTCTAAATAATAACGTAGTGTTTTTCAGTATTCATAAAAAATTGAATGTTTATAGAAAAATACCAAAAATTTACCCAAAGATAATTTTGATATTACAAATTCGAAATTTAAGTAAATTTTACAAAATTCAAATTAAATAATTTTCATTCCTTAATTTTAAATTAATTCCCATTGTCAAAATAAAAAAGTGGGGTTTTAAAAAGTACAAAATATCAAAAGATTGACATGTGTTTATGTCATATTTAAATGTAAAATTATATATAATGACCAAAATTTTATTAAATGATGAAAATATTGTCTAATTATATTTCATTACCATTCAAATTCATAATTTAACACTATAAATTATTTTAATTAAAAAATGTTTTTTTTGAATTAAGACATAATATTTTTCAGTATTTGTCAAATTATGAAATTTATCAAAAATGTACCAAATAATTATAAAATCATAAATTTTATGTCCATCATCTAAAGAATAAATTAATTTCATTAAATTGAATATATAAAATTCTAAAATATTGGTTTTAAAAAATGTTCACCATTAAAAGGTGGTAAAATTGTATTTTTTAAAAATTACATATATTATTGGAAAAACATAAATTTGTTCTTATATTATGTATAAAAAACAAATAATATGGATATTAAAATTTAATAGAGTATTTAAAATTGAAAATTCAGTTAATACTATTTATAACTACATTTTTAACGGCTTGTTTGGTAAGTTGTGTTGCGCTCAAACTCGGTGTTGCATGTGGCGCAAGCTATTGAATTACATTAATGAGATAACATACTATGAAATCGTGGGGTGTTACATTCTACCCTCCATCAATTAATTGAGACCTCACAACATGAAATTGGACTTTTTAAATTAATGCTTAAAATTAGAAAAATACAATTGTGGAAACCCACATAGGAAATTGAGTCAATAAAATTTAATCTTAATAAGTGGGAAATGGAAATTAAAATGTCACCACCAAATTATGATCTTGATTAGGAAAAAATTGGTGGAAATTAGTGACCCGTAGATGGAGGAAGTACAGAAATATTTATAGGTAGTGATTGAGGTCATCAATCACAATCAAGTGTCAAATTGAGTGCGTCAAAGATATCAATCAAAGATGATGTAAAATATCATTGGTTTAAAAATATATGGCATTTAGAAAACACATTTTTTGTTTTAAGATCCCTTCCCTAAAGTTTATGAATTTATTTATTCATAGAATAAGAGGAAAAATATATATATTTATATATATACATGAAAAGTAGAGTTTCAACATTCTAATAATTCCTACCACAAACACATTTTCACACCAAAAAATAGTAGAAGTCAAAAATATTATATTTATCCTAATAGTATAGGGATCCAAAAAATTGAATTCATAATTTATCTATCAGACCATTTAAAAAAATACATTATACAAACCATGACATCACATAGGATAATGGTTGGTGATTCACAATTTTTTCTATTTGGTTGTGGTTTCAAGTCTCACGACCTTGACAGAGGTAAGGGGTTGTCACCGAACCTACGAGTTGTCCTATTTTTTGATAATCCAAAAATAATCTCATGAAATGATTTAACAATAAAAATATTATCCACTGTCAATATTAATTGATTCCAACCATTAGACTTATCCAAAATACTTCTATCCAAACTCACAGTCCAAAATTATTAAAGAAGGTAAACACAATGAAGATCCTGTTTTCTACAAGGTAACATGTGAATACCATCATCATGTATACTTTTATAACACTGTAACACACTAAATTAACATAAACCCATATCAAGTACATTTATGCTCCCTTATTCCTTTATATAACACTAGATATACTCCTTCAATAAAAAATGTTATAAACACCAAAAATTGTGGTATATAAAAATCATTAATCAGTTTTAATTTAGTCATGATCATTCAATATAATTCATCCTTATCATTAATTTATTATTTCAAAATCACTACCTCAGTATTAGAAATATATTATTGTTTATCATTTTCTCATGTATTTATTCTCCAATAAATAATAACGTACTATTTAGTCACTTTTATTGGTTCTACACAATCTCAAGTCCTTAATGAAATTATACTGTAGTACAATAATTTTATACTCTATAATTCTTATAACATGTACAACATTAATACAATACAGAAATGACACAATACATTAATAAAAACAGAAGAAATCTAATCACTCCTATACAACTTTTGTAGTATCATAACTTGATCGTTATCTAATTACAACATTTGGTGTATACTCTAATGATTTAGACATTACTTCACATAGTGTCCCAACTCCATGAAGATGAAGAATTCAACATTTGAAACTATTTTCTTACCCTTGCAATCACATTCTTGGTGTTGTTTTTATCCACACTTATATCAAACACCCATTCCGTTCAATAATTTACCATGATGATTCATTCCCCAGTTATCACATATGTGAAAATCCTTCTTTCCCTTCATCCCTTTATCCATCGTTCTATCAACCACCTTTTTCTTCCCTTTCGTCCTGTCAAGGCTATAGGAAATAGAAAATTCTTTACATTTTTTATTAAAACATGATTATATTTCTTCATATGATGAGAATACATGGGAGTCTATTTCCCGCTTAAATGTTGGCTTAATACCATGAATGAGAGAACCCTTCTTGATCATTCTATAATGCGTATTACTGGAATTCTCATTCCATTTACAAAGATCCTTTTCGAAACAATTTCATATGATATGTTAGTTTATTAATCAGAATTCATTATTCCAAAAATGAAAAATACCAAAAATAAATTGAAAATTTTATTCCTATAATATATAATCATAACAAATTCTATTAAGGAAATATTTACCTATAAATTAATCATAATAGCTTGTACTAAAAATGTGAATTATCATAAGCATATCCCTTGGGATTTTTGTAACCATGAGTGAAGCAAGGACTTCTGTTGTGTAACAAGATAACCCAAGTGAAGCCAGAAACTCTTTGTTGATATTTTTACTCATAGGTATATATGTGCCAGATCCACCCCTACCTACTCGTATCCAAATAGGTATGTATTCCTTGGAAAATACACAAAATCAATACATTGGAAAAATTCTAGGATGTTCTTATATACTAATCCTCAAAGTCAATCATAGTGTAATTTTCTATAATTAGAGTTTATCTAAATCTATTTCGATGGTTTTTTCTAAACATTCACAAATACCAAATGTAATTCTCCGACCCCAATTAAACAGTGTGGTTACATTATTTTAATAATTTGTCTTGATTAAAAGGAATCACGTCCTGAAGGACCGATCAGATTAATAGTCGTTGAAAATAGATTACAACCACGAATGTTACATTAAATTATAAAATGAAAAAAAACAACATTGTCTCCATTGACCACATTCATTTCTCTTAGACTATCCCTACAAGTTAGTCATAATATACCTTTTACATCATGGAATAAATAAAGAAAACAAATAAAGGGGTGAGCACAGATGGTCAATAAGATAATAATATAGTAGAAACATTCAAAAATAAGCATAAACATTTATTCCAATGTATAAAACTAAATACAATCCATTTCAACTTAATCTATATCATAATATGGCCATGATAAATTAAATAATTCCATTTAATAATTCACATTGATATTATTATAATCATATAATCACATATAAAATCAATATCTATTTTTATAATGATGTAATTCATAATGTTAGACTTCATAACCACATATTCAAGGCCTTATTCCAATAATACAAATAATATTTTTTTAAGGCCGGGTGAAAATTCACTAGTTTGTCTCATGTGACATAATCATGCATCGAGGTGATATAGTGGGCTCTACCCATCACATATTATGTCCTCTGCAACCCTCATTTGAACAGTTTTAAACATAACATAAACATTCGTATTAAACCTATCATACGAAATGTCAAAACATTATCCATAAACCATGAATGGTATAAAAATAACTCATCCACAATAAATTATATCACAAAACATTCAATATAATATAGATGATTTTCATCATAATAAATGAACCTCGATCAAAAATAATATCCTATAATGGATGTTGACATAGATTAAAATGATCAGTAAAAATCTTAGAGAGAAATATCCATTTTTTCCTCAAATCATTAATAAGTTAAATAATTTATAAAGGAATCGTTTACAATATAGTTTTGAATCAATTTTTCTCATACCGCTTTGAAACATTTGATTGGAACTAACATATTATGGCATCCATGTACATATAAATAAATCCTTAAAACCCTTTTGAAAACATGGACATTAATTTGAATGGATTAGACGAATAAATCCTGAAAACATTTATAAAGATGTTTAGGTAAAAATGACCCTTTACAATAATCCATTTGAAACTAATTTTATGAAACATGTACATGGATGATAAATATTTCCCAACATATACTTTTATAAAAACAACCTCAGATAATACAGAGATTGTGAAATTAACCCTTATATTGCATATTCCATTAGTTGATGGTACATTTAATCTCGTGTATAATGACCATAGTATGTTATTAAATAATACCAAGACCATATGAATTTTTTTATAACATAAATTATTCATTTAGGAATTTATACTACCCCTTTAATAATGATTTCCATGATAAATTAACATTTTGGGTAATAATCGCTTTCATTATCGTATGTGTTTTAACTTTTTATTCTTGATCGTATCATTTAGATCATCATTTAAATACTTCCATAATATAAAAATTGATTTATATATCAAATATATTTAGAATATAAATATTATTAATAGATAGATACATGAAATAGAAGGCACCATTTATGGAGATGGTAGGTCGTACGTATGCATAAACGATGTTTCCATTTTATGTCGTATTGAACAGAAGTGAATAAGATATATGTAATTACATATATAAATACATAATATATATATATATATATTCAGGTTCATTATTATGTAATATATTACAAAATGTTTAATAATATATATTTTTATAATCAATGTTGAATGGTGAAAGTGGGAATTAATCTCAGCGTGTCCTATAGACAGTAATCTGTATGTACGTACAAGTGACAATACCCTTATATTGATGGTATAATTATTTATAATTGGATGGTATATCATAAATACAGAATCATTAACATGATTTATTTTTTATTTACATTTGTTATACTCATTATAATACCCATCCAATTAAACACATGTTTGAATAACAAAGAACACCACTACGTGGAGATGATACGCCATTTTTACACATTTATGGAGACTATGTAATTTATAGGATGGATATAATAGTGAATATGGTTATAAAATATTTAATAAAATCATAGTATGGAGGAGTTACTGGAGTTATTATCTTTCTATGGAAACAACAAATAATGTGGAAGTGGGAGAAGAAAAGAACATGAAATAGGGTGGCGAATTTATTACCTCTTCTTCGGGTGTTTCCTTTTGAGTTGATCAAAAGGGATATATAGGATGGATTTTGGATCAATTTATGAACTCTAGGTTTATGTTATGGATGTTGGGAGGATATTTTGGTAGGTTTTATCCAAGCCAAATTGAATTGGAGGTGCAATTTAGAGAGAAGGGGATGATCCCATTTCTAAGAGGGGTGAGGGTAGTATTATGAAAAGATTAAAATATTAATTCATTATAAAATCATGTTCGGTTTATAATGGCTCCAAATGAATATATTTCGAGATGTAAGTGGTAATGGGTATTTATCTTATCCACCAATAGGGTTTATAAATATTTAGGATTCCATTTTGTCCTTATCTTTTAGATTTAAATATTACTTAAATAGTTTATCTTTTACTATGTCTTCTTGTATTATGACACAATATAGAAAATAATCTTACTATAAACATCCAAGAGAAGATCAAGTCGTTCATTAATGACATATATAATATCATTTAGGCCCTTAGGCACATCCTTTGATATTTTGGAATATTATATCTACCAATAATATAGTATTTGTTTTAATAACTAATTTATGTCAATTTTGACGTTATTTGGTATTTTGTGTTTATGAAAGTCATAAAAACATTATCACATTGAATAAAATTTAAATAATCTACACTAAAAGGTCATATTAACCTATAAAATTATTTTATTTCATCATAATCCATAATTTACTTTTATTTGGATATTTCTAATATCAATTATTTTAATATTTCATCAATAAAGTAACTACTACATCATCATTGTGTCATAGATAGATTTAATTATTTAATATCTAAAAATATTATATAAAATAACATTATGTATGAAATCTTTTAATATTTTTAAGGAATATTTATAGTATAATTTATATTATTTATTAACCTATATTAAAACTGGTTTAATTAAAAATCTATGAATTTGACACTTTAAAATCTTCTTTAAATAAAATAATAATAAATTTCCTAATCTAATCTAATAGGACCTGAAGTATCATATTTTATTCCTATATTTGTTTTTGGTCGAATTACACGTATCCAATAGAATTAGGACATGTGTTAGGGTATTTATAATATCATTTTTACCTTTAATTACCCAATTTACTTTTGACCATGGTAAATTAATGTCAAAAGAAAATATTCACCAAAAAATATATTCATCTTATTGAAGCACAATTTACATAATTAATTCAACCATTTCTCTCATATTTTTGAAATTCAAATCAATAAAGTGGTAAAATTATGTTTTATTCAAATTTGCTAACATGCCTAGAAGGTGGGTAAAAGAGGTTAACATTTTCAAAAAACAGTATACATCCAATTTTATTATAAAATGACTCCAATGGAATACATTGAACTTATATAAGTATTTTATATATAATTTTATATAAAATAATTTTAAATAAAATAAATAATTATTTAAATAAAAAGTAGTTTGTAAATAATAACATTGTGTTTTTCACTATTCATCAAAAATCGAATGTTTTTTGAAAAATAACATAAAATCACAATAAGATAATTTTGATATTAAAAATTCAAAAATGAATTCTATTTTACCACATTCCATACATAAATGTAGCATCTATTAAATAAAAATTAATACCCATTGTCAAAAAAATGTGTTTTTTAAAAGTAAAAACTATTAAAATATTGACATGTGTTTTTTGAAAAATTTAAAAGTTAAATTACTTATAATGACCAAAATTTTATTAAATGATAAAAATATAATCTAAATATACTGCCAAACCATTCGAATTCGTAATTTTAAAATATAAATTATTTCGATAAAAAATGTTTTTTCAATTAAAACATATTATTTTTCACTATTTTTCATAATATTAATGTTATCAGAAAAGTACAAAAAATCTATCCAAACTAAATTTTTATGTTCCTAATATAATGAAAATTTTAATTTCATTAAACAAAATATATAAAACTATAAAACATTGGTTATAGAAAGGATTCTTCGTTAAAAGGCGGAAAAATTGCATTAATTAAAAAATACCACTTTTATGTGAAAGAACTGAATCTGTACTAATATTAGATCTATGAAAAAAATATGGATGTTAAAATTATAGTGAGTATTTTGGATTTATAATGCAGTTAATACGATTCATAACCGCTTTTTTTACCGCTATTTTGGTATGTTATGGTGCGCTCGAACTCGGTATTGCGTGTAGCGAAAGCTATTGAATTACTATAATGAGATAACATACTATGAAATATTGGGTTGTTATAGGCTCAACATGTGCTTATCCTGAGTATGTTTTTCCAGATTTAAGTGCTACTCACATGGTTGTGGTCCCACTACCTACCCATCATGACGAAGTGGATCACAAGATGGACCATGAACTAAGGTCTCATCGCTCGTACAACCATCATCATGAACCTGTGTCGATATCAAGGCTTGCTATTATTGTTGTGGCATCCTGAAAATTAAAAAAGAGTATTGTAGTTAAAAGATAATATATATATATATATATATATCAAATGAAATCAGGAGCTTACTTTAGAAGGAATGTTCAAGACTCAATCTTATAAGATGCATGTACCACTATTCCTGACATCAATGTCTTATGGCAGAAAGACAACAAGTGGGTAATCAGGGTCCTGGTGGATGGCTATGTTGGCTTACCACACCATCACTATACTTATTGGGTTGAGAAACACACTTGAGAAACATTTACATTGTTTCCCTAAACCCATCTATTTCTTTCTAAGGGGGTAAAATCCAATGAACATTACAAGGAATGAACATGCTCTGATACCACTCTTTGATGACCCATCCCATGCCAAGGAGTGATCCCCAACTTCCAAATGTCAGATTCCATAGTCCCTGGGTTACTGACATGATATGAAAAGACAAATTACAATGAGAGGGCTTTTCCTAAAATATTTATGTGCACACACATCCCACTCATGGAAAACGTATAGAGGAAAATATTAAAATGAAAAACATAAATAAAATTTAAAGACACGAAAATCCCATTGATTTTTTTAAAACATGGGATTTTTAAGAGTTCACAAAAACTGACATCGCTTAATTCCGAGACCCATTGTGCCTAGAATCAATTTCCGATTTTTGTTCAGGTACATTCAGTAAACATACGAGTAGGTTTTTATAACATTTGAACCGGTTCTCAGAATCAAAATCTAAGGGCACCATTGAACTCACATAGCAAGTATTCTCTTATGAAGGCTTTCACCACGGCTTTAGATGGTCAGGAATGAAGGTTCTTTTTGGGTTTTATGTTGGAATAATAAAAACAATTAAGTTTGTGTCTTATATTTTTTTATTTTTAGTTGGTTAGAACCTCCATGAGGAGGGTGGAGGTGGGGGCCACCACACGTTAACCTCCCATTACAGGTTATGGTGGTGGGCCCCACATGAGGTATAAAAACCACTTTTTCATGAATTTGGTGGGGACCACCCTAGGTATAACCTCTTGGATCCCCCATTAAGTGGGGAGAACCCCCCTAGAACTCCCCACTTATGTTGCCATCCCTCTCAATTATTAATTGAACACATTTAAATAATTAAATTAAACTTTATGAATTATATTCCAACAATTTAATAGGATTTCATAATCTATTATTTTGTTATAATTTTTCTTTTTGGGGAAGATTGGGAGAAAAATAACCCTCCAATGTAGAACACTACTTCCCCCAATGATGAACAATCTACCACCAGGGCAAGGGGGAAGTGTCGTCCTTGATGAATGCCACTGATGACGTCCTCGACTTCCTCATCTTCTTTCCCAAAGTCAACGAATCAATGTCCGCCTTTACATGATATTGTCAATGAACAAAAAACCTGAGGTATGGGATTTAAGTTCGAAATTGTTCCCATTTATCAACTATAAAATATTGGTTTACGATATGCTGAATGATATCACCATAACGCGGAGAGAACATGATGAATGAACATGGCCCGGCCCTCCCACTCAACTTTTCCATTCTTGTGGATGACAGTTGTAGTGCAACTGCGGCCGGCATCGGGCCGGCCGAGAATGGAAATGGTGGAACATGGTCGTCGGGTCACTGGAAGGGTCCAGCACCATCGTGCCGTGTAAAATAGTAGGCTAAAGCCCTTGGCCCTGACGGTGCACACGGGCGGCCGCTAGGCCACAAGAAGGGTGCGACGTTGTAGCGCTGCACAGAGGATGATGTCCCGGGCCCCTGGCCGCGGTGGTGGCACAGATGTGTCCAGCTAGGGCGGCCACCAGTGGAGCATATCGACTAGCTGCTCGGCCAACAGGATGATGTGGGACCCTCCTGGGTACTGCGGGCTACCAAACCGGTGCCAAGTTCTGGTTCCGTTCAGGAGACATGTGGTGCAACACCCCCCTTACGCGGCTAGGGCGGGCCCCATAGGGCGTCGCCTACCGCTGGCCACCCAGGCCTTGTGGTACACCAGCCCAGGACACGGAGGCTGCCAGCATAGGCCATGCGGGGCACTGGCCATGAAACGTGGGCTGTGCTCTAGCAGGTCGGGCCGCCTAGGGCAGTTCGGGTCACCGATGCAGTCCAAACTGGTTTCGACGGGTCGTTCCAGTTTCGAAGGGCCAGGTCAGACCTTCGGACCCATCCAGACACTGGTTTTGACCTAGGTCGGCTTGGGTAGATCCAAACTATGATTGCCCACGCCTGGCCTGGCCGGGTCGTCTGACTGGGCCAGACTTTACCCGGACCCGTTTGAACGATTTCACCTTTTGACCCATTACCTGTGCTACGATTGTCTGATTGAAGAACTATCTGCAGTGATGGAAATCTTGGAGGGATGCAATTCTTTTGGAATACCCCACATGAGGTTTGAAGGAATTTGGGGTATGTCTGGGTTGGATTGAACCTAAATCTAATGAGGCCCTTAGAACAGAAATGCCAATAACATTCAGACCGGTCATTTGATCAACTCACCGTTTGTTTCATTGAGTTTTATATGGGAATACAGATCTCCAGGATACATCAATTTGGGACTACATGAATTTTGATGTCTCTAATCTGGGAATAAAGAGCTGACCCTCCCAGAATCAAGCATGCTAGTGGAAACCCTGAGGCTGGCTGTGTACTATAGACTATTCCTGGATCAAGGGTTGGTCTAACAGTTCTGATGAATATTCATGGATCATGTGTTAGTCCGATAGTTCTATCTTATATTCATGGATCATGTGTTCATACAACAGAAAAGATGGTCCTAGATCATGTGTTGGTCCAACAACTCTGACTACTATTCCTTGATCTTGTGTGGGTCTGATAGTTCTAACTGCTGGTCCTGGAACCTATGTGGGTCTGACAGCTTAGATGATTCATTGGCTACATCTATTTATCTATATCTCTCTACATAAGTTGTATACTTATGTGACGTGAGTCAATTACTTGTGTTTTCGTCATGATTGATATGGATTACTAGATCACGTAGGTATATGTATGGGCATATAACTAAGGGGTGTTATCTGTTAATTTATTACACTCTGGTTCATCCTTGTTGGATTTTGTGAGAACATGGGGGTCTCAGGGTCCCTAATGAGTATCATTATACTCTCCCTTACATGGGATATTCCCGCACCTCGTTGTGTTGGATGCAGATGAAAAAATAGCACCGACTGAGGCTGAGTAGCAGAACTTTACTGTAGCTGGAGGTGGACATTAAAACGTGTCAGTACACGGAGGAGACTAAGAGACGTAGAGTTCTAAGGAGGCCATCTGTATATACCCTTTAGGTAGGAACCCTAGAGAAAGACTCAGTAGCTTCTTTTTTTTTTTATTGGTACTTGTTTTTCCGTTGTACATGCACTTTCCAGTTTTTCTTATATATACAGCCACTTTACTTTTCAGCACTCTTTTGTATTCATCTATACATTGTGTTTACTTTCATCTCATAATCTTTTGTGTGTGTGTTTTCAGTTTATAAAGGCAATAACTCCTCAGTTTTAGGGATTTTTGCCTTTGGTGTTAGTCTCCAGCCCCTGGACCATGGAAGGCAGGATTGGGGTAGTCATGGCACGGGCCCTGGGGGATGGGTCGTGTCAAATTGGTAATAGAGGAGTCGGTTCTACCACAGTACAAAGGACTCTGATATTATTTTGGGAAGAAATAATGTTAAGGGTACTATGTGTGGATATAAGTTCAGGGAGTCCAGTGTTAGTGCAGCGGCCGACGTATCTAAACACCAGTACCTT
Source organism: Viscum album (assembly GCA_963277665.1). Classification (NCBI taxonomy): domain Eukaryota; kingdom Viridiplantae; phylum Streptophyta; class Magnoliopsida; order Santalales; family Viscaceae; genus Viscum; species Viscum album. Next base: position 202,670,044 of record OY728157.1, read on the forward strand.
GACATCTGATTTCTGACACAATGCACAAAAACACTAATTGTGTGTGTGTTTAAAGATTTTTCTTTGTGATCTCGTTGAGTCATCTAACCTGGTATAACTTATTGATCATGGAAAACCCGTTTATTTTCAGGATGCCTCCACACATACATCCAACTAGTTTTCTTAGGTTTTTGCATATGGATAGCCCACTGAGCAACGATGCCTCGGTGTAAGGACCTTATCCAGCAGGGGCACAGGTGGTACCGCTACCCAATGGGCCATTGATGAAAACAACCCCAACAGTAGAGAGTGCACACAACCTGAGCCCGTTGCATGAGATCCAACACTAGAGGCTTCATGGGTTCTGGGGGGGGGGGACGAACCCACAGGTATCTGACGATTGGCTAGAGGCTACGGTGAGAGTCTTCATACTAATAGGGACACCGGAAGACCTTATGGTGATCCTTGTCGTGAGTCTACTTCAGGAAGCAACAAGCAGAAGGTGGAGCCTGATGCTCCAGGTGCATGATGAGGTGACACTACTCTGGGCAGACTTCGAGAGACTCATTCTGGTAGAGATTATCCCATCCACACTACATGTGGTGCAGATACATGAGCTACTGCATCAACATCAGGGTAGCATGATGGTGGAACAATACATATCAAGGTTCACCAGCCATTCATGTCACTCCAAATATATGGTACGAGACAAGTTCTTTAGGGCCTGAACCTTCAAGCAGGGGCTCAGGTGAGAGATCAGAACATCGATGATCACCCTCAGCATCCTGAGGTAGGTGGGGGTGTAAAGGAGATCCCTCCTAGTGGAGAGTTTTCTTGCAGAGCAGTCACTAGTAATGAGATTCATCACAAGTAGACATGCATTAGAGTCTTCTACTGTTGTCAGTAGACAGATGTCGTAGAGGTCTAAGCGGACCTGGCCATCTAGTGGATGACCTTAGGACACAGGTTCAGTTGGGCGGGGCACAAGAGACAGAGCCAATCATGCCAGGAGCGGGCAATGCTGCTCTTGCATCGGGTAGGGACTCATGGCTCGTGACTGTCTGACCTTCCATACTGATGATCAACTGATAGTTGACGGACCATTCAAGCAGAGGCATAGGTTCGATCAAGGAAGAACATAGGGAGTAGGAGGATATGGTAGAATAGTATACCATGTAGCTAGAGGTGGACGATGATTTGAGGTTTTACTACCACCACCACCAGGAGGTCCACCCCGACCGTAGGGATCAGGTGTACATAGGAGAGTTCTGCTCCAGGTAGCTGAGGTATACTACCATGGTTCTCTGGAGACGATTCTAGGTACAATATGTGTCTAATTCACCATAGCTGCAGTGATTATAGACACATGTGCCAGCCAATCATTCATTTCCACTGCCCTTGTTTGGAGCTTGGAGATTCCGACAGAGCTGTTCGCTCAATCCTTATGACTAGAGACTTCTACGGAAGAAGAATCGATGATTACAAACTGGTGGTGGTAGTGTGAGCTTAATCTAGGAGGTGCAAGCATCAGCTAGGATCTCCTCGTAATTGAATTGAGGACTTACAATGTTATCTTTGGTATGCAGTGGTTATCTATAATACATGCTTCGATCGACTGTATGAGGTGAAATGTGTGTTGTGTCTGCACCGATGGGACGGGTTTCACATCCACCGGTGAGAAGGGACTCGTTGCAGCACAGGACGAAGTCAATTAGAGGAGGGTGCAGTCAATCACCCATCAGTTGGCCTCTCTTACCCTCAGAGAAATAGATGTGGAGAGTCAGAGCTATCCTATTGTGGTGGACCAGTAAGTGGTTATTTTTTCTGATGATGTTCATGTTTTTCATTATTTTAGATAGGTGGACTTCTACATTGAAATGTACCCCAGGACAACACCAATATCTACAACACCGTATTGGGTGGCTCCTATAGAGCTTCGCGAGCAACAGGTATATCTGGAGGACTTACTGGGTAAGGTATTCATCTGGCTTTTTCTTTCTCCTTGGGTAGATCTAATTTTTATTTCCATGAAGGTGGACGACAGCTGAAGGCTTTTTGTTGACTATTGTTGCCTAAATAAGGTGACTGTGAAAAACAGGTACCCACTCGCCTGGATTGAACACCTCTGTGAGTTGCTGAAGGGGTCACGGTGGTTCTCGAAGATAATCCTTAGATAACACTATCAATAGCTCAGAGTTCGAGACTAGGATGTGAAGAAGATGACCTTCTAATGTCGTTACGACCACTACGACTTCTTGGTTATTCCTTTCAGTGTAACCAATGATCTTGAAGTGTTCATTGGACTCATGAACATGATCTTCTAGGTGTACCTTGATTGCATTAGCATTGTATTCATTAACGACATTCTGATCTACTCAACTTTTTAGGAGGCTCATGCCTACCATTTGGGGGTTGTAATAGACATAGTTTGAGAGCACCAACATTATGGTAAACTCTTGAAGTTCCAATTTTGGATCTGAGAGGTTCACTTTCTGTGTCATATCATCTCGGAGGCTAGAGTTGCAGAGGATCCAGTGAAGATTGAGGCGGTACATTCATGGGAGCCACCCAAGAGTGTGATGGAGGTATCTAGTTTTCGGGGATTGGATGGTTACTACCTGAGATTCATTCCAGACTTCTCCATAGTTGCAGCACCAGTTTTTTCCTTGACAAAGATAGGGAAACCCTTCATGTGGTCAGGGAGATGCCATCAGAGCTTTAAGGAGATGAGGAAGAGGCTGACTAGTGCCCCCATCTTGAGGCTTCTAGAGGAGGGCATATGGTATGTAGACTACTGCGATGCATTAGGGACTAGACTGAGGTGTGTCCTGATGCAGGATCATGAAATGATAACTTATGGTTCTCATCAGCTGAGACATCATGTGTGGAACTATGGTACCCTTGACTTGGGGATAGAAGTAGTGGTCTCCGAGTTGAAGATGTGGCGACACTATCTTATGGGTGAATGTTTTACTGTGTACTCTGATCAGATGAGTCTCACGTATATCGTCTCTTAGAAGGATCTGAACCTGAGACAACGATTTTGGATTGAGTTCCTCCACAAATATGACTTTGAGACAGTCTATACTAATGGGAAGGGGAACATTGTTGCGGATTCTCTCAGAAGGATATCTGGTTTAAAACTATTAAGAGGTATGATAGAGAAGGAACATTCCTTACAGATATCTTTTGTGGAAAGGAATGGAGAAGCCTTCCTATATAATCTTAGAGTCAATCCCCCACTGTCTCAGCGAGTTAGGGAAGCACAATGTGGAGACGCTGACAGTGAGACACGAAGTGCTCAGATATCCACAGGGCAGGAACCTGATGGATTTTTAGAAGGTGGGGAGCACAATATCCACTTTAAAGGACATTATATGGTACCCATTTCACTTCAGGAGGATGTTTTGAGGGTGTTCCACACATTCCCTCTAGTAGAATATCCCGGTGTGGCGATGATGTATCAGGACCTCCAATGACAGCACTGGTGGCCAGGTATGAAGATGGTTGTAGCAGAGTTTGTCTCATGATACCTCACTTATTAGCAAGTGAAGGAGGAGTACCAAGTTCCAGTGGGCTTGGTTCAACCTTTAGTGGTCCCAAAGTGGAAGTGGGATGAGATAAATAGGGACTTCGTGTTGGGTCCTCCATGTACATCCATGGTAACAACTCGATTTGGGTGATCATCGACCCACTCACCAATTCGGCCCACTTCCTACCGATCCGAGAGCAGGGTTCATTAGCGGGCATGGGGTGCCTCTATGTGAATCAAATTGTGAGTTTTCATGGTATTCCATCAATGATTTCTCCGACCATGATCTATGGTTTTATTCTTGGCTATGGATGGGGTTTCATGAGGATTTAAGGAAACAACTATGTATGACCACCACATTCCATTCATAGAAAGATGGTCAAACTGAGTGGACCTTTAAGACCCTTGAGGACATGATACTTTCTTCTATCCTTGACTTCAGTCAATGTTGGGAGGACCACTTACCCTTGCTGGAGTTTTCATACAACAGCATTAATCATTCCACCATAGGGATGGAACCTTTTGAGGCATTTTACGTGCGACCTTGCAGATCACCCTTGTGTAGGACAGACCCTGGGGATTCAGCACTGGTGGGATAAGAAATGGTACGAGCATCGACAGAGAAGGTGCAGATCATTATTTAGCGGTAGAATACTACACAGAGATGGTATAAGTCGTATGTCGATAAGAGACGAAGACCTATTGGGTTCGAGGATGGCAACAACGTCTTTCTACGGATCTCACCTCGATGAGGTCTATAGAGGTTTGGTCGAGGTGGAAATTTATCTATGAGATTCATCAAACCATTCATGTCTTCATCAAAGTAGGCGAGATGGCTTATCGCTTGGCTCTTCCACCTCATTTCCACCTAGTGCACAATGTCTTCCATGTATCCCTGCTGAGGGGATACATGCACGACTCTTCTGACATCATCGAACATGGAGATCTGGACATTGATGATGGGGCGACTTTCATGGCGGTTCCAGCGGATATCAAGGATCGACAGGAGTGGGTTCTAAGTGGATTTTCGAAACCTCTGGTGTGCATTTCCTAGTGGCATGAGAACATCTAGGAGATACCATGGGAGCGGAAGTCTTAGATGCATGCCCAGTACCACTAATTGTTCACTTAGTTTGAGATGTAGCTTATGGGGATGTAATGCCCTGAGGTGTGGAGAATGTAAAGACTCAGAAATCATGTAAAAAATTTTATTAATACATGGTATTATTAAGATTCTGCAAAACTGGAAGCACTTGATTTCGAGGGCCGGTATGCCCGTAATCAATTTTTGAAGTTTTTATCAGGTTTGGGAAGTAAACATATGGGCGGGTTTTTATAACTTTGGAACCAGTTCTTTGAATTGAAATCCAAGGGGACTATTGAACTCGCAGTGCCGGTTTTCGCATAATATGTGTTTCACCTCAATTCCAGATGGTTAGTAATGAAAGTTAGTTTTTGGGTTTTATGTGGAAATAATCAAATAAATTAACTGCTTGTCGTAATTTTTTTAGTTGGTTAAAACCTCCTAGAAGAGGATGGAGGTGGGGGCCACCACAACTTAACATCCCATGAGAGGATATGGTGGTGGGACCCACATGAGGTCTAAACACCTCTTATTAATTAATTTGATGGGGACCACCGGAGGTAAAACCTCTTGGACCCCAATTATTTGTGGATAATACCCTTGAACTCCCCACTTATGGTTCCAAACATATCAATTATCAATTTTGCACTTTCAATTACTTTATTTAAAACTTTTGAGTTCTATGTCAAAAATTTAATAAGATGTCATTATCTAGTATTTTGTTAGTATTGGTCTATTTGGTGATGCTTGGATGAAAAATAACACTCAATAATAGAACACTTATTCGGCCAATGAAGAACAATCTTAAACCATGGAAAGGTGGGAAGTTCCATCCTTGAAGAACTCTGATGATGATGTAATCGACTCCTTTATCTTCTTTCCCGACATCAATGAATCGACGTCTGCCTATCTGCAACATAGTCAAAGAAAAAAGAACCCAAGGAATGGGATTTATGATTTAATTTGTTCCCCATAATCATCGTTGAAATCTTGTTTTATGATTTTACAAATGATATCACCATAACACGGAGGTCCCATGGCTAACGAACACGGCCCGAACCTCCCCCACTACTTTTCCTTTCTTGTTGACGATGGTGGTGGTGCGACGGTAGCCGACATTAGGCTGGACGAGAAAGAAACTAGTGGGGTAGGGCCACCAGGTTTCCGGAAGGGAGCAGAGCAGTCGCGCCGTGCGGAATAGTAGGTCACGATGGGGGCACATAGGTGGCTGTCAGGCCGCCAGAGGGGCGCACTGCCATCGCACCGCATAACGGAAATAGTGGTGGCCCCTACCGTGGTGGTTCTCACAAGTGGCCGCCAAGCTTCCAGAGGGGCACAATGCCGTCGTGCCACACAGAGGTAGAAACCAAAACCCCTTGACCGCGGCAGTGGAGCAGAAGTGGCTGGTTAGGCCGGCCACTGGCGGAGCAGACCGACTTGCCACTCGGCCATCCAAACAAGGTGGGACCCTCCTCGGTCATGTGGGCTACTTAACTAGCACCATGTACCAGTTCCGTTCTAGAGACGGGGGAACCCCCCCCCCCCCCCGCCCTTATGCGACTAGGGATGGCGCCACCAGCCACTGGTCGCCAATGCCACGCCAGCCGCCAGCTGAGGCCACGTGGGCCGCCGGCCCAGGCCATGTGGGCCGCCAGCGCAAGCCAAACGGGCTGCAAGCCAGGCCAGGCGAGCTGCCCCACCGACGGGCTCGGCCACCCAGCACGGGACAGGCTGGGCCGCCGCCGTGGGGCGAACCGGTTTCGGCGGGCCGGGCTGGACCCAACATGGACCTGTTTGACCTGATTTCATCGTTTTGTCCTTAACAATGGCTATAGGTTTCTAATTGATGAACCATCTATGGTGAAAAACCTCATAGAGCGAGACTGTTCTTTCGGGATACCCCACATGAGGTTTGGACGCAGTTTGTGTACAATCATATTGGATTGAACAAAAATCCTACCGGGCCCTCGAAAACTAAAATGCCAATAACACACAGACTGGTTTTCTAATTGACGCATTGTCTGTAGTGTTGTGTATCTTCTAGGATGTCTAATATTAAGGATACATTATCATTTTACAATGTGCCAGTTGATGTATCGACTCTTGGCTTGATGAGAAGACCCTCCCAAATCAAGCATGCTAGTGGAAACCCTAAGGCTGGTTGTGCACTTTTGACTGTTCCTGGATCATGTGTTGGTCCAATAGTTCTGATGATTGTTTCTCGATCATGTGTTGGTACAAAATTTATGACATCTATTCCTAGATCATGTGTTGGTCTGACTGAATAGCTGGTCCTTGATCCAGTGTTGGTCTGACATCTCTGACTAATGTTCCATTATACTGTGTGGGTCTGACAGTTGTAATCACTGGTCCTGGATCCTATGTGGGTCCGACAGCTTAGATGATTTAGTGGCCACATCTAATCATCTCTATCTCTCTACAGAAGTTTTATACCTTATTGATCTTATTCAATAACACTTGTTTTCTTCATGATTGAGATGGATTCCATGATAACATTGTTATATGTATGGTCATATACCATAGTGGGGTTATCTATTGATTTCAAAAATTGTGGTTTATCCTTATTGGATTTTGTGAGAACTTGGGGGGTATCAGGGTCCCAGATGAGTATCGTTATACTCACCCCTTCACAGGCTATTCCCTTACCTCATTGTGTTAGATGTTGAATACATACAGTTCTGACTGAGGATGAGAAGCAGGACTAGACTGTATCTGGAGGTAGACCTCACAACATGTCGGTACACAGAGGAGGCTGAAAGATGTAGAGTGCTGAGGATGTCATCTGTACATACCCTTCTGTTAGGAACTCTGAAGGAAGACTCAGTAGCTAATTTTCTTTTTTCAGTTGTACTTGTTTTTTAGTTGTACATGCACATTCCAGTCAGGCTTGTATTTTTGGACCCTTAACTTATCATCACCCTTTTGTCTTCAGTTTTACATAGTGTTTACATTCATCGCATACTGTGTTGTGTGTCTTTTTTCAGTTTATAAAGGCAATGTCTACCCCGTTTTAGGTATTTTTTCCTTTGGTGATAGTCGCGAGCCCCTGGACTATGGAAGGCGGGTTTGGCGTAGTCACGGAATTGGTCCTTGGGGATGGGTCATGACATAAATATACAAAAATATTCACAACCAACTAAATATATTGAAGGTATGGTTGTTTTAAATGAACTGTAAATGGAAAAAACACACACCAAAACCAGAAACATATCCCAACGAGCAGGAGACATCAAAGGAGTAGAAATCGGGAGAGCCTTGCTCCTGAAACCAAACTCATACCATAGTATATGGTCCACTCATGTCATATCCCAAAGGCCGTTTAAGATACATATCATCATGTCCACCTTATAAAAAAGAAACAACACGTGATGTGAAACCCCCATGCATGGGTTATTATATACACAACTAGTTTGATTCCCCAAAAAGGTGAACATGGAGAAATTATATATACGTCGAAATGGAAATAAATAGAGAGAACAAGTTACGGTATAATTAAAAAAAGGCAGTATAGATGAACTCAAAAAATAGAGTAAATGTAGAGTATTCCATGAACAAGGAACTCAAAATAGTGATGATAGGGAGTTCTCCTTATGTCTCCACTACCTATAGCTGGAGAGTAGACTCGTCCAAACACAATAATCATTACATGGAAATCTTGTGGAATACCCCAAATGTATTTTCCTCTCCATGAAGGAAAGTATCCAAGACCCAAAGAGTGGGTACTGTAATAGGATATATGTATATATGATCAATCAAGGAATCCCAAATGAGAGGCTATAGGGATATCAATCTCACAACTGATCCCATGAAAGTGGGTAGCTAACAGTTCCAAGGAAATGTCATCTGTGATTCCCAACACAATTTTCATCTTCCCATGAGGTACATGTCAAATGGTTTTATATCACCTCCCATATATGCTATATATTTTTGGTGGAAATCACTCACCCACATGGATTTTGGTCACAATGAATGAACTCATCTCATGGGGGAAATCACCCCTCTTTTTCAGGAGTCCATAAGTGAAGTTGATCCATGCCTCACCACTATACCAGAAAAATCAAGGGTCTTATCTAGCAATCACTCATGTATGAAACTACCAAGTCCTTTATGAGGGTACCAATCAGAATAGTAACCCAGGAATGACACTTCCAACACACTACTGGAGTGTAGGACCGGTGAGTCTTCATGGGATGCTACTGCCCAGCCTAGCTGGAGGGTCACACTTGGAATGTCATCAGGGTCTAAACTACCTAGTACAACATAATGGCCCACCTGGATCCTTGGGAACTACACATCCTAGGTCCTACAAGATTATTAATCAGAATAATCAGTTACTACACTTCCCAATTTCATTGGAGGGTAAGATCAAAAGCAGTGCTAACTACACTACCACATCCACCTAGAGGGTTAGCAAAAACCACTATGGTAAAACCTATCTGGTTGCTACTATAATTTCATGTCATCTCTAAGTGTGACAACCTTTAACATTCATTTTATATCTCAAATGATTCATATAAGGGAAAAATTTATTTCGACGGGGAAAACAATAAAAATTGGTATCTCACATTCCAAATATTTTAGACCAAACAAAGGAGATCCAAGGTAAAAATAAACATCGGAAGAGCCTATGAATAATACGATGTGTAATGGGACAACATGACATTTGTTACTTCTTATCTGCCTAGATATGTCTTTAATTGGCACACATTCCAAATCCTATATAGTGTCACATGTCTTGTAGTTGGAAAAAATATTGTGTCCTAGGGATCTGGTATCAGGGTCTTGTTCGCTGGTCATGTACAAGTACTCGGACCGCCTGTCCATGTACTATAGTATGTGGCGTGTGTCTGGTCGTGTGTTCCATTACATGTCTTTTTTAAGAAACATGTTAATATATTGTGTGTTAAGGGGTTTCCACATTGTTTCATCCCTCTATTCCATGAAACCATAGCATCGACACTGATGGAAGCTACACACCATGTGTTCTTAGTACTGTATTTCAGGTAGTTTGTTTTTTTAGAATCCCAAGGGGTTCAACAATTAAATCAACTACATCCAAATATTCAAATATTGTGACCATGGTACCCATATTTTGTTCCAAAATTCTTCTATCTGGCTGAAACACATTGAATCTCATCATCATTCATCGTGAATCATCCTTGTTTGGAAAAGATGGTTAGGTCATATATTCAACATGCTACCGTGTGTTTCCTCCTCATCTGATTATCATGAGTTATTCAAATTCATCATCCTTATGGTGTTCCATTTCCATATTTGTTTTATGACAATGATTTCATCATAGTTATGAATATCAGGCATGAATCTAGGATCGTGATCAAGAGTAGTTTTTATGGAAATTTTCAAACCATGATCTAAAAAGATTTAATAGAAAATAACATAATGTAATTATGGGCAATGGTAACATAAATAACGATTTTTATAGGTTTCCAAAAATTCTTGGACAATGATCAGAAATGGGATTCCAGATTATATGACCAGTTACTGAATAAAGTGTTCTTAGTAATTAGAATCATGTAAAGGGGGGATGGATTGAAGAATAATGTTTCAACATGAACAAAAATTAAATATAGGGAGTAAAAAACCAATGGTGATCCCTACATCACTTTGGATCAGTAATTGGTAAAGAACACGCTTGACAATGGGTTTTTGTGGGGCCACTATGTTAGTTGATCTTCGTTTCTCCAAAAATAGAGGATTCATATTTCTTCATGTGGATTATCCAAAGGAGGATGAGAGATCTCACGAATGGATTGCATAAATATTGAACCCAATCCTAGGAAATTAACTTTAACCATATAATTATAATAATTTGTATGTTTAGAAATGGTTTTAATTAACTAAATTATTTAATTAATTATATCCCATAAATGAACCACCAAAAAGCAAGGGGTTGAGATGTCCCATGCCAACTTATTTTCTGTCTTGTCTAAAGATAAAACAGTGTTCTGAATCTATCCATAGTCTCAGAATTCCTATCTTTTTACACTTTTGTGAGTTATCATGCTTTCATTAATTAACCACACACATGTAATATAAAATGTATTTAAATTTTTTATAAAATTAAATTAGGCCACACCGGTTGTCAAATTTTTTTCCATCTCAACGCCTAGCTCTATAATAAACATTTATAAATATATTGAAGTCTTAAAAGGAAAATAACTATCTTCCTACAGTAATGAGTTTTAGTGGAATGATTAGGAGTAAAATGGAAGGAATAAATTTCATCCCCATGATCTATTATTAGTTTATTGTATAAAATGTGGAAAACCATGGTATTTTATATGTCATGTATATATTCAATGTGTTATCTCCAAGACCTAAGACGGAAAATTTCTGAAATATAATAGTTTTGTTATTTATTGTGATTCCAATATAGTATTATCTAAATAAATTTACCTATAGTATTTTGGTATTAGTAATAAAGAAACATCTATGTATTATGTTATATTTTAGAATAAAATATTTCCTCATTATGTTAAGAGATGTATATACCTTAATGGGTTTGTGGGTAAAAAAATTACCATAAATTGAACGTATTAAACACCTCCTTTTATGCTTTATGTTACTGAATCCTACCAAGATGAAAGATAATTTGGGTATTTTAAGGGATGTTTAGGTATTAATGGAAGAGTAATATGATTAGTAATTCCTTTAAAATTTTAATGTGTATTTATTTTGGTATTTATACCCATTTATTTTAATATGATAATTAATGTAATTGTAATAATAATCAAATAATAATAGTATACATTGTGAAAAAATAAGATTCATGGAAAACCATAGTAAAAATTTCATCTAATAATGAAATTTGTTTCAAGGATAACAATTCTATTTATTAAAGACCATTATAGTAATTATATTAATATTGATTAAAAAAGGTCAGCCTACATTCTGGGTGAATACAAGATGTGTTTGGAAGGGACATGGGGTTTCAACACATGACCCGAAAAATATCAGTTAAATGACAACCACTGGCCTCAGTGATGTCATTGTTAACATGACATTAGTTAAATGACATGAAAAATTAATATTACTGATAAAAAAATTATATTTCATATAATGTGTATTGATTTGAAGAATATATTGAAAAACATATACTAAACCTATATGTTTTTCATAACAGGTTGCGACATATGAAAGAACATTATAGTATTTTATTTATCTCATGATATATTAAAAATGATTTTTCATATTGTAGTAAAAAATATTAAATATCAATATTATTTTCATGGAGTAATAAATGAAATGTAATTAACTAATGAATAAAAAATTTATGATACAATGATAATACAATAGAAATATATTATGAAATAATATTTTCTTCTATTATTATATTTTAAAATAATAACTCAACCTTTGTAACAGGGTCTTGAAACAAAAATGTTATACAATTAAATTCATATTCGATGTATCATATAGTATTTTAAAAATTAAATAGTAATGGATTTGAGGTCCTCAAAAATAAACTTTTAACTCGCATTATTTTTATCAATGACCTTTATCCATATCTATAATAATTTATTTTTTTATCCGGGTCATGATATTAAATTACACTATTGATTCCCTTATATAGAAACCATGTTATTTTTTCTTCCATATGTCCTTTGGACATCTGTTTAACTATTATTAAGGTTTTATTCATTATCTTTTTTAAAATGTGGGTTTTATGAAAATGAATTTTAAAATATAAATTCAATGAATAAAATAATCATGTTTAAATTTTTTTGAAGTAATTATTTATAGTGGGGAGAATGTAACATCTAGATATTATAGATGAATAACATTTAACTTGATATAATTATTTACATGAAACATCAGGCTTATACAAGAATATAACACTATCATAAACAAAGATATAATAATTTTTAGAGAAATTTAATCTATTCAATATATTTTATTAATAAAAAGCATTATCTTTAGTTACCAGAAATAGTAATATTAGTTTTTGTTACAGGAAACATATGATATAGGTAGAGTTACATAAAACACTATGTTTCAAAAAAAATGACGAATAATTACAAAAATCTTTTTTAATATAATAGTTATCAACTATCCTTAACAATATATTTTATGAATTTTAAAAACTAATTTATAAAAATTATGCTTATTTATTTATTATAAAAAATATGAATAATTTAATATAATAATTTTTGTTATTTTATAATTTTATTTTTCTAAATGAATTTTTAATAATTATTTTCTCAAAAAAAATTAATACAACATTCTAATTTAAAAAAATGAAATGGGAAAATATAAACAAAATTTTTTAAACAAAAATCAAAAATTATCTTGGGGTGATGTGTTTTATTTTTCTAAATTGTTTCATTTTTTATGAATATTCCTAATACTGACTTTTAATTGAAAATTTTATTTTCATTGATATATTTTGTAACGTAAAATTATATATACTATTGGTTTTAATGTAGATTAAGTTAAATAATATAAAAATTAATATAATTTAGTTCATTGGAAACATTTATATATTGAATATTGATTTCTAAACATTATAAACTGTTGATCATTTTTTATTTTAAAACTAGTTATCTCATCCTTCTTATAAGAATAAATTAATTTTTTTTCGATTATGTGATTTATATTTGGAAAAAAAGTATTTCATATTTTTAATATTTATACATTATAATATATAATATGGTAAAATTAATTATTACCAAAATGAGTACTGAAAATAGAAAAATTAATTATAATGACTAATGTGAAAATGGATTTAACATGGGAAAAAATTCTGAATATATGGGTTATATATGATGTTAAAACTTCAAAAAACACGTTTTTTGGCCATATTTCCAAATTAAATATTATATGTTGGATAATGATCCATTTGAAAATATTTTTTAATTATAAAAAATTATGTATGATTGAATCATTTCATACAATTTCTATTATGACACTCTCTTCAATCATAAAAGGCCACCCCAATCCTCTCTTATTTTAACCTTAAAACATAATTGGATAGTAAAATATGTACAAAAATATCTTCCAATGTTTTATCATGTCATTATTTATTCAATATTTTTTTTAAAAAATATACCTTAGGATTGCTTTAGTGAAAACCTATGATGGATACCCTAATAAGTGGTCATGTTCTTCAACGACAATATTTGTTTTATTTATTTCTCCACAAACAAAAATTATTATCAAAATATAATGATATTAAAAATTAATTTTTTTATATAATGTGATATTTTTATAATTAGGATAAAAAAGTATACCATCTTCTCATACTAGTAACAAAAGACTTCCACCTCATGAACCAATATCATTTTTTCGATTATCCCAAATCACAGTTGTGTATGAGGATGTATATAAATTTTATATATAATATTTAAAACATATTTATAATTATGGATTAATTATATTATATGTATCTTTTCTCATTCTATTTTTATGGAATCTGATGATATCCCTTGAGTGTGTGATCCACTACATCCTTGTAAACTGATGTAAACCGTCTTTTACTAACACTTTACAAGGAAGGTATTTAGCTAAAATTAAAAAATATATGTAATATATGTGAAATAATTATTATATTCAATAAATATTTATTATTTTGAGAATATGACACTAATTCCATCCTTTTTACTCACCTAAAAATGAAAACATTATTCATGTACATGTGGACAACTACCTTCCCGAAGTGATGTGATAATATTTTCATCGCCACACCAATTGAATGATTTTGAATACAATTTAGAGAAATAGTGTGGTATATATGATATTATTATAATTCTATAATTATCATAAATTAATTAAATTCTTTATATAACTATCATTTGAACATTAAAAATTCTTCTCTTATATTCATGGGGGTTATTGTCTCCATGGTCATAATGTACTTCATTTTACTATACAATAATTAATGATTTAGTTTTAAAGTATAATTTAGTTATATATATGAAAATAAGACAAAATAACTATTATGGGTATGATGGAAATAAATGATATGAAAATGAATTATACATTTCATAAAGATATTTGTATATGTCAATTTACATCAGAAAAAATGAAAATAATGAATGATTATCATCAAACTGGTGATTATATGTTTTTCAAGTATTATATATAAAATTTTCAATATCAATATGAATTTAAAACAAGTTAATAAAATTTTTTAAACAAACATAATGGTGCCTAATTCATTTTTAATTAAATTTAAGTGAATGTTAAGGGATTTCATCTCAATATCAATTAAATTAAGGCATATTGGAATATTATGCGCAAAATTTCATTTATATTAATTATATGCTACCCCTTTGACTTGTAATGCTGTTAATAATTCATATATCATTTTATTTTACGTTTTAATATGAATTATTTCATCCAAGGGGATTTGAGATGAAAATTACTAATTGGTAACATATTTCATAACTCGATTTCTTTTCATTTAGTTATATTACATATTCATATTCACTGATATTATAATAATATATGTTAAAGAAATTTGATTTTATTATTTTTTATTTCCTATTTTTTCATGTAAATTTAATGTTGATGCAAATAATTTATTCAATAATTATTAACAAAAATCAATTTTATGATCATTTTATGTGATTATTTATCAATATGATTATAATTTTGATTGTTAATTTATCAATTTCACTTGATGGAAATAATATACTATATTTTTAATTAATACCATTTAAATTTAATCTAATATAGTTATTTATTATAATCATTTTTAATATATCCATTTTACATTCTCACATATTTATAATGTTTTATAGTTTTTTCTAAAAAAATATTACATCATTTATCTCATTGTTAAGAAATCAATTTTCATCCAAAATCATGGTTGCATGAAATATTTTCAAACAATATTTTTTAATATTTTTAAATCAGTTATTAGATAATGTTTTACCCAGTTTTTAAATTTTAATTTTTTTAAAGCTAATTATCATGTAATTATAAAAAAACTCTCAATTGCCTTTTATGAAATTTGTGAAATGAATCATATTATCATTCTTAGAACATTGATCTCTCCAACAGTTTTTACAATGAAATGTTTTTATTGCTTTTAACTTATACTGCAATTATTAAATTACCAGCTATCATGACCACAATTTATTTTAAGCATCCTTTGTATGTTTACAATGATTTTTTTAATGATTTTTTAAATTTTATCTAATATTAATGTTTTTTAAATGTAATTTTCAATGATGTGGATTTTAAATTTGTTTTATGTTTTAAAAAATTATTTTAGAAACCTATTAGAATTTTTTTACAAGAATTATTTTTATTTATATGTTTACATATCAGTGGAAATGTCCATTTATATTACATATACTCTGCTGGGGATATATGGTGACGATACCATCCTTATTTATCCCAAGGATTTTTTTGATCACGTAGACCATTGATATTATCGAAAATATGTTTCTTATTTAATTTTTGTATTTAAAAAATTCCCCTTGAATTATCCTCTTTCTAATGATCATTAGTTATTAATTTTATCCTAAATTTCCATTTTTTCATGGATATGTATATTTATTAAAAAGTATGTCATTGTTACATAATCTATATACATGGACTGTTATGTGATTAAATGTTGGAATATTTACAAAACTTTATCCTTTACCTAACAAAAATATCGAAATATTTTCCCTATAAAATTATCTATCGATGCATTTCGTTGTAATTAATATATTTAATGAGATGGTTATTCAGATATTTACAATTTCATATTGAATATGCATTATCATACCATGATAGTAATGTTATATAAATGAAATTTATGTTCGGTTTTCAACATTCCATATTGATTACTCCTTTTATTTTCGTTATATTTATGTTTTTAAAATGGAATCTGGGTTCCATTATTTACTTTTCAATATTGACGGAGATTATTGAATCATGATAGAGTCTTATATACTTATCCCTTTGTACATATATATTATCTCACTTATTTTTCTTCTTTTAACAAGGAATCCATGAAATCTACTGTGATTTATGGTAAAGGATATTCTTGATTGAATAAGGATATTTATAAAAAATTATTTTTTTATATGTGTATTAAAATGTAATTGTGGGAATTATGAATTTATCTAGTTTACCATGACTAATAATATATTGGGTCACTCAAGATGTCATTCCCTATATCTTATGGAATTTTAATAATGAAAATACTGACTGTTGTTTAATGGGGCAAGGGTCACAAAACATAATTATTAAATAATATCCCATGTTGTGATAAAGAATAATATACGGTTTAATATATAATACATACTTGTTTTCATATAGTCAGGTGGATGATTTTTAGGAATATATTTACATCAAGGAAAAACCATTGATATAGTGAATTAAATATTTGATTCCTCTTTACAGGCATACAATGAGTTGGATTAAGACTCTTCCCATAGCTAGACACTATCAGGTGAATTTACATGGAAAATTCACATATTCATCTAGATCCAATATATAGATTTTGTGGATATATTATATTACAAAAAATAAAAATTTATAGCTATATTAGATGTTCATACATTTTTATTGGTTGAATGAAGGTTTCATAGTTTATTATGTTACTTGAATTATTTTTAAAATCATGAGATTTACTACACTGGTTATTTAAGTTTGATATGAACATTGTTTTTTTATATGTTAGTTTTTTCAATATAGAGGAATAATGTAATAAGTGAATTTAATAGAGAATGTAATGGCCAACCTCATGAAAAAAAATTAAATGTGGAATGGACTATGATTTTTTTAATATACATATATAGATATCCTGAATTATGATTAGAAACATAAAACTACTTTATATTCATAACTACAAAAATAAGTGAAAATAGAATTTTATGAATTCATAATTAATAAACCGCATAACGGAAAAATGATTAAAAATTAGAAATATCATAAATTTTGGTTTAATAATACATGGAAATTTCTCAATGTAATGGGATTATATTTTATATTTGTGAAATAAGGTAACATTTCATTTAATTACTAAAAAAATATTGAGTTTGAGTGGGGAAATAATGTTAATTCTATGGCACCATCTATAATTTAATTTATTTTATATGTGAAATGTTTTAATTATCTATTTCTATTCCTTAATCGAAAGTCTAACTCTACAACATGGAAGAAAAAATTCCATATTTATCAATGAAATAAATCTTGATAATTAAGAGGAATATATCCACTACTCCAGTTTCAGGGAATTCAAGATAATTTTAATATTAAAGTGCCATTTGAAATTATTATTGAATCTCATTTAGTGAAATTTTATTTGATTATGAGCATTAATGGTCTATTTCTAAATAAATCCTTTATATATTTACATAATAAAAAAATATTATTCAATATAACAAATAAACATATTATAATATTTTAGATAGTGGGTGAATATGAACATTCATTGGAAATTTCATCAATTTTTTTTGGGTTTACTACATATAATAGCATGATATTAATGTCAAATGGTTGGGTATAAAACCCAAAATCGATGAAATTATTAATAAAAAGGATTATAAAAAGTTATTTTAAATTGATATTATTGATCTCCAATATAATTGTGTAGTAGATTTGTAAATTGTATTCTTACATTCTACAACTATTATTCATGTAAATTAATATTATCCGACCTAATTATATTTTTTTCATTATATATGAAACCTTATGAGAATAATTAAATCATGCAGAAATGTGATATACCATATCATTATAATATTAATTTTATATCATAAATACATGTGACGATTAATGGGACATAGATGGAGGATGTGGAACTGAAAAGAAGGTGAAAATTATACATGAGTTTAATCATGATTGTTATGAAATGATTTGGGTTGGGATATATATATATATAGTAAATAGTAAATATGATGAATGATTTGTCAGAAAAGTCACCTAGATCATCCGTATCTAATAATTCAATTAGTGAAAAATATTTATAGTGTTCTGAAAGTTGATTTAAATATTGAAAAAATGCATATTGCAGAGTATATACCTTGATAACTCATATTTCAGTATGTATAATTAGAGAGAATTAATTCTAAGATATATCTTCAATAATTACTAATACCAGAATAGAAATTAGATAAAAATTTAATTTATTTCTTCAACGGACACAACATGACATCTAAATTTTATAAGTTCACGATTTTATTAATTGACCACCTCATAATGTTTAAAAATTTCATTCCCAAAAGAGAATATTTATCTATTAGTCATATTTATATAATGTACATTAAATAAGTTCTAAGGTTTTTTATAGTGCAACATTCTATTTTATTTGATCATGATCTATGTTCTAAATTGATGTTTTAGGGATGTCTTTAGCAAGAATTTAATAAATAGTTTAAATTTAATAAATCATGCTAAAATAATACTGATTTTTGGATTGATTTGATTGGTCGAAACCTAGAAGATATGTTGGAATTTTTCTCTATTGATTTAAATTTTTGTTATGATAAACACTATCCTCTAGATGATTCTTTAGACAACAATAACCATAAATCAAGCATTCATATGGATATTTATGAAGGCAACTACAGAATTATTTGTAGGATACTAAAATGATGAAAATATGGATGAGAAATATAACTATTTAGACATATTCTATATGGTATATTTTTAAAGAATGATAAATCCATTAAATAGAAAATACGAGAATCAAAAATTCTAAAAAAATATTTTTTTGAAAATATTTGGATGTGTTTGTGGATTAATTTTTGTGAAATGTTTTTCTTATGAATGAATACATAGAATAATGTTAAGATATATTTAAAGAAAATAAGAATTATCCCAAGATGAATCATCCCGTTTGATATTTATGATCTTTTTCATAGTGCATTCCAATCACATGGAGCATCAATTTATTATTATTGGATGTAAAGATGTATTTTCTGTGTCAATTTGAACAATGTGAAGTCCTAATCCTTCACAAGCACTAAAATTTTAAATTATTTTATTAGATCATGATCTATCTTATAAAAAATGAGTTGATGTTCTAGATCTTAGAGAAAATATATTTTAAAAAAATACCCTTCATAAAAACAATTTTATTGTGAAACCATAAACATGATCATTATATATTGTAACACATATATTGAATGAGAAAATGTTTTCCCTAGTATTTTATATCATAGATATGAATTTTCATGGGATAAAATCATATAATGGGGTAAAATTTAACACCCTAATATTTTATGATATAACTCTCCTAAATAAAATTAAATGTGTTCAATATCTTTATTTCCAGGATAAACATAACTAATGTGAATAATTTTGACAAATAATAATATTAATCCTATTATATTTTTATTTAATACAATATAATAAATAATAAAGGCTAATTCACTATAGAAATACAATAGGTACTAAATACCTATTAAGATATATTTATTTATGAGTATTATGTTATTATATATTATTTATTTAAACCAAATATTATTGTATTTAATGAAAATAATTATTTTATGATTATTTAAAAATTCAATCATATCTATGAAAATAATTTATTGGTTATAAATTTGATAGAAATGGGAATAAGTTCATTTTAAGGTAAAAATAATAGTTTAAAAAAATTATCCAAAAAATGTTTTTTCTGTTAATAAATTTTATTAATCAATATTTTTCAATGATTATAATGAGTTTATTTGATTACAAATTCAGTTATATTTTTAAAAATTAATATAATAGTTTATACAATAATACAAATTTGAATAAATTTAATTTTATAGATAAAATGAATTATTCAATAAAATGTTTTCATTTCATTTTTCAAAATTATATTTATGTTAATTTTATCAAAATATATAAAAATAAATATGTTATGTATACAAAAAATCATAAAATAATAAATTTAAAAATATTTTAGTTTAATTTTTTCATTAAATGAATATTATAAACTATAAAAAACGTGTTTTTAAAATTAGGTTTAGAATGAGTTTACCATATTGTTTAACAAAACGATAAGGGTAAAAATAGCACTATAAATTTAATAACTCTTATTTTTTAATGATATTTAGTCATTAAAATATTTTATAATAATTTAAGTTTACATTTTTTCTAATTTAATATAAAAATGGCATTACATTCCTCTAAAATATTTTAGTTACATCAAATTATTACCAACACCTCACTTATAAAAAGAAACCTATTATCCACACTTATCCACAAATTTTAGAACTAATTGAAAATAAATTCAGACCAAAGAACATTCTTATATTCTATCTATTCATTTTATAGTATATGTTCTTTCCCATAGTGTATCCTAACAACTGTAATGTTTTGATCTAAATGTGGTCTCTCAAAAATAGGTAATCATAAAACCTACCTATTTAAAATATTATTTACTCCCAAATGTATTATAATTATATTTAATAAATCAAAATTTAACAATTAAAATTTCATTAAAACAATGAGATATAATTTTGATTATGGTAAAATAAATTTTTACCTCCTTTTATATCCAATGAGAAATAAAAGTATCCTTTTTACAAAGGTATGGAATACTGTCTCAAAGAATTGATGTATTTTATCTTCCATCAACACATTTCATGGTAGGTTAGTATAAGTGATTTAGTATTTATATATGATAATTATTTAATATTTATTATTTTAAATTATAATATCTTATCTATCATCGTACCTTCTCATCCATTAGAAAAGGTTTACTTTTCTAGTGGATGTGTCTGTACTATCACATCAATGAAGCGATATGATTTTTTTATCATTTATTATTCACATGGATAATAATTTGGATATAATTAATTAATATATATTATATTAAAGATATATTATTTTTTATAGTTAATTTATTATTTTCTTTTCTTTCATTTAATCCACTTAAATGTGGAAGCATTATATTTGGGTATGTATAGACAATCATCCCAAAAACTAAAACAATTTATTTTCCCCAAAATATTCTATTGATGTTTATAAAATTATATTAAATGTTTAATAGTGATATTTTAGTAATTTTATATTTTCTAAATATTTATGAACAGTTAACAATGTTATAATATTTGAAACCATTGAACCAAGAAATTCATGGAAAAAAGAAAAGTTTTCACAATATCTTGATTTTAATGATGATTTATTAATTGAAAGGTTAATTTAAAATTTCATGTATATGAGCCATAATATATGAATAAATTATTTCAGTTAATTTTTTATAGTAAATATATATTTATAATATTTTATTTATTAATGGGAAATAGAGGATAAGACTTGAGATATTGGATTTATTATAAAATATAATTTCTCAATGAAATTATATTTGGAAAATTATTATTAAGAGAAATTATAAAATCATAATCCATAAAAACTAATATATTTTCTTGCCATGTGATTATTTATGGAGTTTTCATGTCTCCCACTCATTATTTTCTCTTCTGTACAATAAACGTAGGAAATTGTTTTTTCTGAAAGTCATCATTTTTACTCATTGTATACTAAAATTTTTATTCCATGTCTATGGTTTTAAAAATATTTTCCATATTTATGTTTTCAATGATAAATTTAATATTTAATTAAATTACTAATAATATTTTATCTTTTATTTTTTTAATAGTTATCTTCGTTTCATTTTATGAATATTATACATACATATTTTTTTAAAAAAGTGAAGAATGAGTAATTATTTTATCAATTACCACACAAATGGATTTTATAAAAATATATATAAAAATTTTATATTAATAACCCCTTAACTTATTCAATTTATATTTTAAATAATAATATTTTCTCTCTACATTCAAGAAATTTTATTATGTGAGGATTATAATAGAAATTTATATTTTCCATATTTTTCAATGCTATATACAAATTTTCATTTAATGTTCTTTTATAAATTTTTTAAAATACTATAACATTTATTATTATTCGTAAAGGATAATATCTAATTATCAATTAAATGATTTTTCTCTTGATTTCATATGGATTTATGATGACTATATGTTTATTAAACTAAATTATTTTCCATCAGTTATTTTATGATGAAATAATAAATCTTTTAAGGTTGTGTTGATCCAACATTTATGGTTTTTGTAATTTGATAGGAGCATCAAGTAATAACTTCCAATGAATTTGATAATTTGACATACATATCCATATAGATAATGGTGATGATTTTTTAAATTTATTCAAATACCTATGTTCACAATTTTATGTGTGATCATGATTTCATCAAGCTAAAATAATATGACTATTTGTCTTCATGACTGATACTAGTTGTGCTCTCATTTTTGAGATTTACTATGTTTATTATTACACATGTCATTGTTATAAATCATTATTGATTATCTATATATTAAAGGCATTATTAATGTATCTTTTGTAAATGACATGATATTTGGGTTTATGATCTATGATTTATTATATGAATCTTATACGTTGAGAAAACCAAAATTATTAACTTTTTTTAACTTTTTTATCTCATTATTTTCACTTATGGGTGAATTTTTTCAATTCTACACATACTAGGATTCTAAGGTCAACCTTTATTATGATTCTCATTAATTTTATTTTTTGATTTTTCTATATATAGTTTAAATATAAGGTTATAAAATATAATAGCTATTTACAGGTTATGATGATGATTAATCATTAATACAATAAATAGGTTTCTAATCTCAAACTAAATTAGACATTTAATATTATAGGGAATATATTATTTTGATTTGTGGGGATTAATAAAAAAAATTAATTAATATATTTTTTGTTTATTCTTGACCCTCCTAAAAATAAGACACACACATATTAATAGTATATCAGTGTTTTACACCATTTCAAAACAATTAAAATACCTATGAAAAAGCTACACGAGACTTTTAATGAACACCTATCATCTAGAATATATTGATTTGAATTAATTAAACAATTTCAATTCTATTTAATAAACAAATATATTGATCTTTTAGAATCAATGGAAACATTAAAAACATTAAAATCATTTTAAAAGATCTAAAAAGAAATTCCACATACACAAGGCATTGGACACATTCCTACAAAGTGTAAAAGACATTTTGGAACCATTTTATTCTAAATAAATTCCTATATTATTCTTCTAAACTAATTGAAATTAATTTTAAAAAATAAATTTTATTTAAAACATACATTTAAAATAAATTCTAAATAAATATTTTCCCCATTCTATAAGAACTGAAACTGAATCTCATCACATTTTTGTGCATAATGCAAAATCATGATAATTATAAATTTTTCTACCCTAAAAAACCGTAAAAAAAATTAAACTTCTATGGTTTTATATTTGACTGTACTTAAAATATTTTGGAGAGAGAAATGGAAGATGATATATGGGGAAATTTAGAATAAATGAGGATTTTCATGCTTTAAATTTAGATGAAGTACACCTGAGTCAATTGGGGACATGGATATGGATCTCTAAAACATGCTCATATTAAGTAGAATTATAGGAGTTGAAATTTTGATTAATGATGAAAATACTTTGGGTAAAATACTATTTAATTATTTAAATGAATTATTTATAGTCTTTGAGGCATGTCTACCTGGTTTAGAAAAATGTGTTCTAGTCATGTATATGGGTAATCCTATGAAAGAAATCCTCAAAATGGTTTATCCGCATGGATTTAAAATGATTTACCAAAAAAATAATCCAAAATGATAAAACTACAGTTCATAACATATACATTTTAGATGGTTTCAAATTATTTCAAACATGTTTCGAAGTAGTACCCGTACATTAAAATAGATTCACATTGTATCTCCAAGTCCATTTTTGTCTTGGAATAATCTTTCAACTCATCCTGAAGTCTATACTAGAACTATAATTAAATATCTAATAACCACTCATCATAACGAGAACCACACAATTTCTCAAAAATAATTACTATAAACCATGTATATAATAAAATAAATTACGAAGATAATTTTTTTATTTATAATTCAATTAAACCTAAAATAATCAAATAACAAGATTAAATAATAAGAAATACATTTTAGTATAGACACATTGGTTTTAAAATTCTCCCCACTATGACAATAAATAACAACATATAGTCCTTAATCAATGTATAATATAATATAAAACATATTATATAAACATCATGGATGATTTCCCAAATACAATCCAAAAAATTTGAAGGGAAACTAAACTAAAAGAAACATTCATAAAAAATAACAATGTCTCAAGAAGAAATAATAATCATAAAACAATATCACTTTATCTAAAACTGGATCAATACTTTGAAACCCAACAATGAACAAAAAATAAATGTACTGGGAATGAGGTGTCATCGTCATTTAATATTCTCTTAAATATAGGAAACACTCTTGAAATCTCTTATAATGGGACCCTCTGTTACCAGTATGAACCCAAAATCATATAAGTGATATGATCGTGTTCCACCATCTATGGACATCCATAAACAATAATTACCCAAATAGGTAATTCGTAAAAAATTCACATGGGATATTAAAATCCAATGATCTTCCCAAAACTATAACATTGAAATATCCAGGAGAACCAAACCCATAGATTCCATAATGTCTATAGAGTGGCCCTAAAAATCATACAAATTTCATATAGATTTTTGATATGACATAAATGAATAAATATAAGGGTAACAATCATAGATCCTTAATAGGAGAAGCAATGGTGGACTAGGACGTCATACCCCACACAATATTACATGGAAAAAACTACAAGAATCTAACTGACGCCAACAACTACATAATATCAATGTTTTTCGTACTTTTCGATTCGACTAGAACCACACATGAAATTTGATCCTATTACAACTGAATTATTTTTACAATTTATAATTTTTATGTGGTATTATTATTCATTGATTAGATTTTATTGTATTTTACTCATATATGAAAATAGGTAATTGTTATTTCAAAAAGAAAAATAATTTTTTTCAAACAAAATTTTATTTTCAGAAATCATATTATTTTATAACAAATTATATTTTCAAAATTAAAAAATTTATAAATTTAAAAAAAGAAATCATTTTTTAATTCATATTTTTTTATAATTTGTAATTATTATTTTATAATTTTTTTTTCAAATGTATGATTTTTTTAATGAATATTAGAATCTACTGCAATTTTATAAATCATTTATTACATTTCATGTTATTATGATGTAATATAATATTTATGATTTTTATAAAATATTATTATTTCCTTTTGATTGATAACAATCAACTAATTTCAATTTATATCAATATTATACTTTAATTTAATATAAAATCATTTTAATATTTCAAATAAATTTTCTGAGAAACCATTTTTCATTGTGTTTTGTAGTACTAATTTTAAATTTTGTATGCCACTTATATGAATTGAATATGATAACATGGATTCCATATTTTGTATGAGAATATTTAATATTAATTGATAAGGTAAACATAATTTTTTATTTCTATTGAGTGTTTCAAAATAAAAATTTTGTTTACCATAGTTAAATATGGAATAAATTTATCAAGTGGTTAACCTAGTGTTATATGTGATAGAATATCCAAATAATGACATAACCATAGTGTATTCATTTTTTCAAAAAAAATTCTATTTAAAGAGTTATAAAATTTATTTTATAATAATATTTTGAAATTTTATCCAAATATTTTGTTTTAATAAGTTAAGTTATATTTTTTTCAATATAAACCCTATATTTGTGTCATTAAAATAAATTAAATGGTTATAATATTCTACTTAGTTTATGATTTCTATAATAGAAAAAATTAATATATTTAATTAAACAATACAAATTATTGAAGCCAATTTCATACATTATTTTATGTTAAAATTATTTTTTTGCATAAATGTGGGTTTGGCCTAAAAATTTTTATACATACATTTTGTGGTATTATAATAATTTTATATACCATTTTGAAGAATTCAGAAATTAAAGAGATGCAAAAAAAATTAATAGTCATTTGTGAATTTTTTTCTAAGGATTATTTTATATTTTCATAAAAATATGATAAAATCAAAAAAATTATGCTATTACAGTAAATGTTAAAAAGAGTATAAAGAGGTTTGACTATGATATATGAAATTAAATGTATAAAATACTTTAATAAATGTTATTTTATGATATTATTTTGACATTATATTATATTATATTTATATTTTGGGTTCTTTTTCTCACATAACATTATTCAAATGTATATAACATTTTTTTAAACGTTTATTTAATTTAATGTATCTTCTTTCACTCCCCTATAAATGGGAAACTCATATATTCTCTTCCTCACACATTTTTAGAACTCTAAAAAATAAATTTGCATCCTAAAAAAACATCCAAACAACTATAATCATGTATTATATTCTTGCAATTTCAGATAAACCAATCCATGGAACACTATAGGTGTAATCCTAATGTGTTTTCCCATAGAATATGTAAACTTCTATTATGAGTATATTCAATTTATAAAATCATACATAAAAAATATTATTTATGCAAGGTAAAAAAAATAAATACATATCTAAAATATAGTAAAATTTTATTATGTTAATTGAATAACCTATATCCATTTCATTTTACATTAAATGGGAAATTAGTCTATCATTATTATGTACAGTGGAATACATTCACATAAGACAATGTATGATTATTCAATCACCAACTACCTATGATAGTTATAATAATGGATATAATTTGTATATATAAATACATATTTTATATTTATCCCATAATTATAATTATGTTAATATATTATTTTATTTCCAAACATCCTAACAATTTAACACTGATATTTTCATTCGTTGATAAAGGTGGATTACCAACTCCATGATGAGATATGATTCATTTGATATAATTTCATCATACTAATTGTATGTGTAAGGATATTGAATGAGGGGATATGATATTTATGAAATAATAATCATTATATAAAGATAAAATAATACATACCTTCTTTCCCTCATATTCTTTGAATAATGAAAATGATTATCCGTCAGACATACGACTTACCATCTCCATTACAGAAACATAATTATTTTTGAATAATAATATACCACTGCTGATTTTGAAGGTATAATTAGTTTATAAAAATTATAATTATTCGATGGTTTTTATTCTATATATTATGGAATAATGACATCTTCTGATGTCATTTTCAATATATAAGCGGGATATTATAAAATAATTTTATGTGTATTGATCTAAATATGTTATTAAATATTTCATTAAATTGTGTAAAATAATATTTTATTAGACAAGGGAATAAATATTAGATAGTATATTTAATCAGTTTCATTGAAAAAACTAAAATTCCACTCATGTATATACAAGACTAATCATCTACATGATTGTAGGTTAATTCATTTTTTACAACCATATATCATAGTTATATTCCAATTAATAATTATCGTATAAAAATAAAATTTATATCATGGTTTTTAATTTATATATGACTTAATAATGACCCTATCCAATGTCATTTATGAAATATGTTATAAATATCATAAAAACAACCAATGCATACTTAAAAGATAATGTAATTAAATATGACATTAAAATAAATGAAATAAATTTCCTATTGATATAGGAATAAAATAAAATATATTAATTATGATAGTGGATAATTGCTATAATTTTATTAATCAAGAAGAAAATAATTCACATGATTATTATCACTAATGGATAGGGACACATTACCATAAAAACCTCGTTTTATTTATTATAAATATTTTTTTCCAATCTATTTGATATATAAAAATATTCATTATATTATTTAACGTTCATTTCAATATGGACCTAAATTAATTATAATGTTCAATTAACATTATTTATGAATATTTTACATTGATTTTAAAAAGGAATAATTTTACATATTTTTTAAATAAATGATTAAAAACTTCTAAAGGAGTATTTTATTTTATCTTATACAGAATCAACATTTTTTCAAATAACTATAATCACTATTTTATGATTATATTCCTCTATAATATTTTAATTTTTTATATGAAATATCACTACCAAATTGTGCTTTTTATTTTTTTAATGGAATTAAATTGTAATTGTTATTTTGATATCCAAATATGTATTTTATGTGGTTCCAAAAATATTCTTATGGGAATAATGATTGTATATAATTATTTCTAATAATATATTTATGTTGTGATTATTTTGAATTGTTTTTTTGTAGTTGGGTATTATATAACTCGTGTTGATGAGATATATTGATATATATCAGGATTATAGGATGCACTAATATATTTATCCAATGCATTGGATAATTAGAAAGATCTATCTATTATTTTTATCATAATATATTATTTCAATTTTGTGTAGGTTATTAAATTTGTATGATTAATTCTATGAGATGTGTGTAAATTATATCCAAAGATACATACATGATTTATATTAAATATCTATCACTTTTCATGCTAGTATTAGTATTTCCCAAGGTATGATAATGAGTATAAGTTCGAAGGGAAATTTATTATAAATCTTAACAGTGGAATGCATATCTTTTTGAAACAAATATCATATGTTTTTCATCATTGTAAAGATATTTTAATGATATTTAATTTTAATATATTATTTATTATAATCTTCATATAGAAAATATTTGGGTAGTGACGTTGGTAATATGATTATGATAATGTTTAGTTCATGATCAATATGTAATATTAAAAAAATAAATTATTATAAGGAGTAATCATCAACAAATTCGTTTCTTTAAATATTTCCATTATATGACCCATAATGATCTTTTTATTCTCTTATGAAAATTTCAAACCATTTTTTGTATAGTATTATGGATGAATTTTTGATATTAAATTTTCAAGGTGAAAATTTTGTAGACGTATCCTATAATCAGATCTAATTTAATAATTAAACTTATATATTAGTTAAAAATGGATAATAACGGGATGTTTACACATTGTGATGTAATATTTTATTATGTAATAGTGATATAATAATTAGATAAAATCCAAATCATGTTATATTAGTAAGAATTATTGATAATTAGTTCCTATTTATGGATTAAAAATACATATTTTTAAAGGAAGTAACTACATAGTTAGTATACGAGGAAGGTGTAGATAATTTTAGAAGTTAGGATGATGTTTTTATGCACCATAAATATTTTCTAATTTAGGGTCATAAGAAAATAGATTTTTAAGATAACCATGATTCTTAAAGAAAACCATATCAATTCTAAATGGTATTCCATATGGGATACAATGAAGATATTATATGAAGGAATTGAGAAAATAATATCCTTCAAATTTCGAAACCTAAAATAGTTCAAATTATAATTATGTTGTTTCTATATTAATGGACTAGTTATATATATTTAAATTGAGGATTAATCATATAATTAGTAAATACAGATATACCACATGGAAACATGTCGATAGTATAAAATATTATTAGATAACAACATAAAAAATTCTATGGATATGTTAACTCATTTGTAGTTAATGGATGGAGTAATTCACTAGAAATTATTTTTGAGTTCATATGATTCTAGAAACATAAAAATGTAACTCTTATTATTATATATTTTGAAGTTTAATATGATTAATGGTTATCAATGTATAATAATACAAAGAAATGGGATTCAAACTACACTATATAATAAGATAATTTTTATAAATTTGTATATTGAGAAATATTTTACTTATTTTGTTGAACTTTTTATTTTAAATAAAATAATTAAATTAGAATTGAAACATGGATTTTTAAATAGTTTCATATGAGGAAAAATTCCCCAATTGGAATGGTAAAAACATAATTATATCAAAGATATTGTTAATAAAATTAATAACTTAAATTAGAATTAATTCCATGATACTGATGATATTATGACCAAAGGGAATTGAAATATTATTAAAAATTTGGGCATTATGGTGAGATTATAGAAATATTGTTTCTTGATTATCATGTGTCGGATAGAAAAATAAGAAAATATTTTTAGGTGTTACTAATTGTGGTGGAATCTATGGTGGAATTATTAATGTAAAAAAATATTATTTTATTTCTTGTTATGTGAGGTAAAAGGTACATTGGACAATATGCGATAAAATATTTGATGTCACTATATTGTGGTCTGTTATGGGATATATAATTTGATTTAGAAAAAAAAATTTAATAGTTTTCAGAGAAATTATAATATGTATGGTGAAATATAGTTTAAATGTGATGAACATTGATGTTAAGAACACTTTTATCTAGGGAAGATAAAAAAGGATGCAGTGTAGTAAGACTATAAGATTAATGATGATCAGAAATCTGTTTCGACTGCTTATTTATATTTTTCTTCATAGAATTAATTGTTATATGATAAATAAAATGGAAATTAATATTATCCAAATGAATTGTTTGATTCGTGGTCTACATTATATATCTTTTTTTAGAAATTTACTATAAAATTGGAAATTTCCAATAAACAAATAATCTATAACACTTTGTAAAATTTTCTATGTGTGTTTTAATGTATGAAATATATTATAATATCAGTATTGTAGTTATTTTTGTATGAATTTTCTAATATTACATTGTTTTCATTCTTTTTTTTAGTATTTTATGTTATTCTAATTTTGGATTTCTTTTATGGTAATCATGATATGTTGGATTATCGATCCAAATAATTTATTTTCCCTGATGAGAATATATTTTTAAATAATAATTAATTTAGACATATTTTTTATATCATGATGTTTGGAATGTATTAATATATATAAATTAAGGTTATATTACTCATAATGTAGAAAATAAGGATAAATTTTAAATTATGGATGTGGCTATAGTGAAATAATTTATGGATCCCTTTCAAGAAAATTTTTCTAGAATTATAACTTTTTGGGATATTAAATTTATGATGGAAATCATACATGATGCAAAAAATATTAAAACCCATGTATTCTATGGTACAATCAGAATATATTTAATTGAAAAAGTAGAATAAAAACAATTATTCAAAGGGATTATTTTTTCCTACCACATAACCATGGGTTGATCCTATATTAATTAAAAATATGATTGTTGGGTCCTTGAATATCTACATTATTTTTAAATAATCCATTTACATTATTAAAAACATTTTATATTTTTTTCACTTCTGTTGATGATTTATTATTCTAATCTCTCAGGAGGGTAGTATTTTGTAAATTTTGATCCAAGGTATGTGTTCCATCAACTAATAGTAAATGATTCTGAAATTAAAAATAAAATCAACCTAGGTATGAGTTATAAGATTATTGAATAAATCATTTTTTAATTAATGATCAAAATGTATTCCAGGATCTTGTGAATTGTTATATATATAAATATGAATATATTTTTAGATTTAATTTTATTGATGATATTTCATTTTATCATTAACATTATGAAGATCATGGAAAATAAATATTAAATTTTCATGAAACCTTGAAAAAATTTATTTAATTTGGGAAATTTATCATTAGTGAATTATTGTAACAATATATTTAATTCTATTGATATATCCAAAATTATGATGTCATAATTACTGATCCCATAAAAGTTATATTGTTGATAAATTTCACATGATGGAAAATAACATTAAGATTCATTGTTTTATTAGATTACTATGATTTTTAAAATATATTATTGAAAAGATTATTTAATTTTATAATCCACTAAAGATGAGGACATGAAATAGAGTTAAGGTCATCAAGGAAAAGGAATGGGATGAATGTATCTTGAAATTGAGAATATTATTACTCAATACCCAACTTTTGACCCGTTCTGAAAGTAAATATTGTCCTTATTATCTACAATGATATTTTATTGAATACATTTACTATTTTAATGTATAATGATCAATTAGTTACTTATTTTTTAAGGATTTTGTAACCAAAATATTTAAATTATCATACGTATGAAATTGAACTAGAAGTTTTTTTATTTAACATTTTTGAGAATCCATGATTATTGAGAAATTTATAAAATATATATTGAACAAAAAAATGTATGTATGTATTAACTTAAAAGGATTAATACATGATATAGAATACATGTATGTAATTATTAAAGGATTTAGAAATTAAAATATATTAAAATATATGTAAATGAGATAATGTACTAAATATATTAAGTCATAAATATAATTCCTTAGTATATATTATATATCTAGAACATTATATCTGTTTAATGATTTGATGAATATTTCATCAAAATTATGCATGATTTAACGAAATAAATTTTGTATCTGGTTATAGAATAATTGTCATTGATAGTGATAATTATTCAATATAGAATGTTACAATGTGCATTATAATAAATTTTAGAACTGGTTAATAGATGTTTGATATAGTGTTAAATATTTATTAAGAATGTTTTTATGAATAAAATACGATTTTGGGATTTATGGGGCCACCAATTGAATAATTTTCAATTGAGTGAGGCTCATAGATCTCTATTTTGAAGTCATATTTGAAACAAAAAAATTTTAAAATGACTATCATGTACATTTATTATTGGAAGGAATAATTAATGATATTGGTGATTTTACTATGAATAGTATGAAATTATAATAGGTAAAAGATGAATGAAAATTTCTAGATGGTGTTCTATAGAATATTAAAATCCTAATATTTTAATTAGATAATAGATAAATGGATTATATTGTTGGATTAGAATATACATCTCTAGTTAATAATTTGATTTTCATTCTTTTTTATCTTTTAATATAATATGATCAATTGTTTCCATTTTAGATGATATATTGTTGGATATAATTTTTCAAAAATATATTAATGAAATTATTTTATTACATGGAGTTCCAATTTATATTTTATTTCATCATTGTACTATGTTGACATCAAATTTAAATAAAGTATATAAAAATATATTTTGAAATGAATTAATTATATAAACATCCTTTCATCTTAAAAATAATAGATATTAAGAATGAATGATTAATCAAATAGAATTTATTTTTTGATCTCTCTAAACTTATTAATAGGATTGTTTAAATATATAAAATATTTTTTTTAGTATTCATGTATTTGTGTTTTTAATTTATGTATACTAAAATCATCATTTGAGTCATTATATTGAAAGTAGAGACAAAATACCACATTTTGGGGGTTAACTCATTGAAAAAAATAAGTTGATGCAGAATTTGTATGGTAAGTGGATAAAAATGTTAATATGATTAAATAACATGTGAGGATGGATCAATGTATGTATAAGCGTTATTGAGATATTTGGAATTATATTATTTTATTCTAGGTAGGTGGAAATGTTTCAATAAATGTATCTCAATAGAAAAGCGTAACATTTCTAAAAGAATTGGAGAATTAACACCACAATCAATTGGTATATATGAAATTATATTTATATTGTATTTTTTTCTTACTAATAATATATTTACTAGAGTTTATCAAAGCTAAAATATGCAATTATTATTTAATTAAAAATAAAATATATGTCAGATTCATATCAGTTTTTGATATAATAAAAATTTCAATTTGATAAAAATAATTCTAAATATGGATAATAAATAACTATTTATGAACACATAGAGAATGAGATGTGTATGTGTTGATTTAACATGTTATAATTTTGTGTGATAAAAGCTATCGTTGGATACACACCATTGTAATATGAAAATGTTATCTTGTAATTATATCCAATTTTTTTAATAAAAAATAAAATAATGAGTAAATAATTTTAAAAAATGGAAATAATAAAAAAACTATTTATTTTTAAAATAAAACATTTTCTTTTTCTATTAATATTGAATTTTTTTATAATTTTATATTTATGATAAGATTATAAGGGAAATGTTTAGTAAAAATAAAAAACACTATCGTTCAGAAAGAATTATTTATCAATTCTTTTTTTTGGTTTTGAAAAACATCATTTATGAATAATATATTTGGATGATAAAATAATTGATAATATTTTTGAATTCCTTATATAAAAATAGTTTTTTTATGATTTTTCAATAATTTCCAAAAAATATTCATTTTCATAATGAATATGTGACAGTCATAGTTTTTGTTGAATTTTTATCTTTTATATTAAAGTATTTACCATGTAAAAATAGGTTCTATATAAATTTTATAATTTCATTATTTATGGTTGATTATTAATAATAAAATATTTTTTTGGGAATAAATATTATAATTTAATATTATATAATAACATTTTTATAATTAGGATGTAATTTTTTAATAGACATTTTTTCATTACATTTTGATGGATAAATTTTTAATAAAATTATTTATCTTCTATGAATTGAAAATTCAATAATGTATTAACTTTTTTTGAATTTGATAAATTAATTTAATTTGATATTTTAGAGTGACATTTTGGTCATAAGTAATATTAAATTACTAAAAACTGATTACCATAGTCAAGAGATGAATTGTTTATTAGGGGTTATATTGAAGATATTATGGTTAAGATTAACTAATAACATGAAATAAATATATTTTATCTACGATTTTAGAAATTAATATATATTTATTGAGTAATAATAGTAATTTCAAACATTATTTTGAATTTTGGATGCTATTCATGAATTTTAAAACGATAATTTTTATTTTGTAACAATTAAATTCTATTTTTTGATAACTAAAATAAATAGAGTGCTTGTATGAATCCATATAGTTCTATTATTGTAAAATTTCGTAGAAATCACCATTATTATTTAACAAAACATTATTTATTTTGAAATTTTTTTTAGTTTATAACATGGTAAAATCTTTTTAATGCTTAAATAAGTTATTTATGCTAAAAATAGTTCTGAAAATGTTTTGTTTTTTAATATTAAAATTTTGATTATTATCCTATAGAACGAAATCCAAATAAAATTGATTAAAATTTTGAATCATCATTGCAAAACAAATCAATCATCTTTTTCTTGTAATATAATTAATATATCAAGATAATATGTTATGCTATCATGGTTATGAATAAATACGACTTAAATTGTTTAACATTGGAATTTGACTTCAAATATATCCAATACATTTCCATATTTTATTTCTTGAGATTATTTCTATCCTATTGAAAAAAATATTAAATTTATTGGTGAATTTCTACAACTTGGAATTAGTAGGATATGTATATTATATAATATTTTAAGTAATTACTAGTGTGACCTTACATTAACTTATAAATGTAAACCTTATCTCCTCATTTCCTCATACCATTTTGGAATAGTTGATTAGAGATGTCCAAACCAAATAATTTATTACAGCATATTCCCATTTCAAAGTTAACATTTATGGATCATATATAAATCTTGGAAGGATTTAGTTATAAAACCAATGATGTTGTCTCAAATTGAGGAATTGTTATTAACTATTCGTGTTGATTTAATTTATTCTCAAACATACTTCAAATATATTTCAATAATCCTTTCGGGCCATATTAAGCCCATCAGACCACCTCAAGGCCTTCGGGTTACCTGATGTTATAATTCAAGCCATACAAATTCTATATGAAACTATCTCTATAAGAGTAGTTAGATCAAGGAATATTCTCTAGATTATAACTCTTATATTTTATATAATGTGAGGGTATAGAGGTTTCCATCAATACCAGGCATGTGAACCTATACACAGTGTAGATAGTGAAATATCCATGCAATGGTGGAGATCTCATCATGATAAAAATTCTAGGGAGGTGTAGTCCCATGTGGTTATAATCTATAATGAAATCATTTAAGATCATCGGGTTTATAATGTCTCGAAGTCTATATACCATGTAATGGTTGCACATACACTAAAAAGGGGGTTTATCATAAATGAATAATAAATTAAAGGCATTCATGCCTTTTAAGAAGGGTAATAACCTATATCTATCTCATCTTCTATCAAATGGAAAATGAAACAATCATTCAGGTTTATAGAGCACTACCTACTCAAAATCTGATGCAATTCATTTTTATCAACATATCTCATGGATGGTTATAATGATATATTAAATGTGTATATATATATATATATATTTTATTTTCATAAATTAATTATCATTAATTAATGCTTTGATACCATCTATTTTTTACCTTTCAATCTATTATAAAATGATCATATAATTCAGGTGTCTAAGTCAATTACCACCTCTATTAGGCAATGCGATTCATTGGTCATCTCTATATTAAATGGACAATATATAAAATTTTATAGGAATATAAAATATAATATTTATGAATTACTCATATTTATATAATGATAATTTAATTCTCTTCTTCTTTCACTCATTCTCTTTTAACAATGAATGAATTACTCCCATTCATGAATGTCCAACTATCTCTAAATTTGTAATGTAATTCATATTTCATAAACAAAAAATCATGGTTGTTCATGAAGGTATAATTAATTTTAAAAATTAAAATTCATCCTTAGTATTACTTAAAAGTTTGAAAAATAATTACATTTAACACAATCATTTTTTAAATATAAGTCATATCCTCAAAATATTAACGATGTTCTTCACCAATTAAGTAATTAATTATATAATTTAAATTAATGAAATTAATGGTATAATAATAATATTTATACATGAAAATGGATAACGATAATGTTAATAATTTTTTTTAAAAAAATAATGAGATATTGAATATACATGGTGGGTAATGTGCAAGGTACAAAAAACATTTTCATAAAACCTCAATTTTAATGTTTTAAAGATAAATTTTAAAAAATGTATTTTGAATTGTAAAAATAAATTAAATTACATTATATATGTATATGTATAGAAATAATTGAATTAATGTTACAATTACATTTCATTTTTTACATTCATTTATTGTATTTCAATTAGAATATTTGGACCTTTTTTATATAAAATTATTTGAAAAAAAGGAAAAAGGAATGTTCTGATGTAATATATGTGGTTTCAATGGTTTTTCATAGCACCATTTATATATCATGAATATTTTAAAAAAATGAATAATATCATGTAATATTAAATGAATAAACCTCCATTAAATTGTTATTGGTATTTTCAAAATGGATTTTAAATAGATTTGATATTTCAATATCCAGATATGGTTTTCTTATGGGTACAATATATACTTTTAATACTATGAATAATTTAATAAATTTCCTAATGTATTGGGACATTTTTAATACTCTTGATAATTTTATTCATGATTTGTGAGTCTTATATATCAAACAATTATTGGTGATCCCATAATGACCCTCTACGGCATTGGGTAATTAGATGAAATTATTTGATTTGTTTTCTCATGAGGTATTATTTGCATTTTCATGGATAGTTATTCCATTAATATGATTTATATTAAGTGTGGTATAGAAATTATTTACAAAATTACCAAAATTATTCACTTGTGTATTCTTAATTTTTTCATAGAAATATTATGATTTCTCATAGTCTGTTAATGAGATTATACTAAAATTTATGTTTATGGTTCATATTTATGAGGAAATGCATGACATTCTGAAATAATATTCATAATATTTTCATATTTTGAAATAAATAATTATGTTTTATGTTTTTAGATTAATATTTAATATGAAATTGTTTATGAAAATCATTGGGTAGTAAAGCATATTTATTTGTAAATATTTTTTTTATTTTTAATTCAAACATAATTATAAAAAATGAAATTTTTTTAACTAGTATTCAAATACTAAAAAATTTGATTCATTCATTATTTTTTATTTACATAGTTATATTTTTTATCTATTAAAACATATTCAAATGTTTTTCACAAGGCATAAATAATGTGTTGATATACGTTTAAGATCTAGATGAAAATGTGAAAATATATCATTTAAAAAATTATTATATTTTAATATATTTTTATTAATTTAATAAAAATTATTTGGTTGATGATTACGAAGTGAAATTTAATATTTTATATTATAAAGGTGATGGAAAATTATCTAAAATTATAGACATCAATGATTATTGTGATTAAAAAAGAATTAATTACATTATTTAGATTCATGTTATAGATTGACTATGTTTGTGCACTTATATATCCAATGTCTAATCATTGAATTAAAACCTGTGA
This sequence comes from Viscum album, assembly GCA_963277665.1. Taxonomy (NCBI): domain Eukaryota; kingdom Viridiplantae; phylum Streptophyta; class Magnoliopsida; order Santalales; family Viscaceae; genus Viscum; species Viscum album. Next base: position 202,708,607 of record OY728157.1, read on the forward strand.
ATTTCCCTTACGATAATAATTTTATCCAAAATAAATTCATAAAATCCACTATGAACTATAGGATTAGACATAAAAATTCGCTGCTAATGAACAAGGTTAAACAGAATAGAACTCACGAATCACAAAAGAAAATGAAAACCCATATAAAATAAAAACCCAAAGAATTAATGCTTCATATGAATAATAAAAAAATCAAAATATATTGTCTCCTTAATAACCCAAGGGGACTTATCCTCATCAGATCAATTCACTAGTAATAAAAGGGTTACACAGACTATTCTACTAACCAAAATTGAAAAATAATACCCCACATACACCATTAAAAGGGGGATAATATTTGTTTTAATCATATAAAGATTAGGTTTGACCCAATAATTTTGATGGAAAACCCTATATTGAAACACTCCTCTTCGACTCAAGATCCTTTTGGAAGACACTAGTTTTATATAAAAAAACATAAACCCACCATTTTCTTGTTTCTCAAATAACATCATGTATTACTAACATCAATACGGAAAAATCCAAACACAAAAATTTATAATGGGAAAAGGTCTTAGAAAATCCAATTAACTTAAATATTATGTGATCCTTTATTAACATAAAAGAAATAAAAAATTAATATATTGATTTATTTATTTTGTCTCACAAAAAGTCACACAAACTAAATAATGAATGGGTTAGTGTCCCAGATATTTTATATAAAAAAATATTAATTTATTATAAATATTATTATTTCCCCATATACATGTTTCTCTGTAAAGATTCATAAATATAACAGTGGATAAAATCATCATCTTAACAAGGGGAAGTGAAAAAATAATAAATTAGTGAGTGTAAATGCTTAGTAAGGGAAAACATTGTATGGAAATCGCATATCAAATGTTATTTTATGATGTTTTTGATGGTATAATAAAGATATATATGAAAACACATAGCAAGAAAACATTGATTTTAAATCATGTCATATGAGTTTTCAAAAAAAGAGTTTATAAACAAGAATAATGAAACATTATGTATAAATCATGTGGCATGCACCATAAGAACAAATTTGTAATAGTACAAACATTTAATTCTGAATATATTGTAATCAAGAATCTATAAACCTGTTCACTTTATAACTTGTGTGCATGGAAAAAATCCATCACACTCATACATTAAAATCTAATATACATACTGACCCAATCACATAACATTTCTATATCATGTTTTATAATTCTTTTCCAATTCAGAATGAAGGAGATATATGACTGATCCATCTCATTTTCCATATATTTTTTCCCACAACTATTCAATCATCGTGTATTTAAATATTACATAGAAAGAAGATAGTTATTTAGAAATTTCATAATAATCATAATAAGAACGAATGGAAAAAATTTGGATTATTTAACAAAACATTTTATGAATATAATAAATCAAATTATATACAAAAAAACTATTTTAAAAAATGAATAATTTAATTGTAACATTTATATGCTGATTAAAACAACACTTCATTATATATTTTCCTTTATGGGAGAATATTTATGAAAATATTATTATTATTAAAAGAATAATTAAATATATTTAAGTGTAAATTACTATTAAAAAATTTTACGTAAAAAAGTGATTAATTTTTAAAACCTTATTAGAAAAAACAACAAATAAAATATCATCAAAATTAAATTATTTTTTTTAAAATTTAATAAGTGAAAATATATTAACAAGATGTTCCTTAACATGAATCATTAAAAATAAAGACATGAAAAATTCAGAATCTTCTAAAAAATTGGATGTGAAAGTACCATTAAAACATTTATATTTAAAATAGTCATTAATAATGAAAAAACTAAATTCAAATATTAGTTACTAATGGTAAATATATAGTAATAGATTACAAATTATTCAAAAAAGAATAAAATATATTTTGAACCTATTAAAATACCCCAATCAAAATGACACGTCATTAAAAGAAATATATTGAAATATTATTTAAAATTAATTAAATCTAGAAAAGGATCATTAGAGAAATAAATATTTTTTATTTCCAAAAGGTAATGTATAAAATTTTTGGGATGTAAAAATATAATGACTAAAGAAAAATGCATTATATTAACATTAGTTATTCTTAATAAAAATGACAATCAAGGAAACATTAAAATAATTGGGGAAGATAAAATTAGTGTCAAACATGGTTTCTACATAAAATAAATATGTAACTATATGAAAATAACTACATGTTTGAATAGAATAATAATTAAATATAATTGATAATTTATAGTGAATATATCTAGTGTAAAATGTTTGATTCATTGAAAAGACATATAGATTTATTTCTTTTGAATGAAAACCCCATTAGAGTTATAAATTCTAAATAAAATATTAAAAATCATAAATTATATGAGAAATAATGTAAAAATTAAAAAATGTTATTATTTACATCATTGATATACAATCATGGGGTATAGATGTAACATATCGTAGTGGATTAATATTTGAGACACAGAAATTTCTATGACGTTAGTAGTTTTGGAATAAAAAATATTAAGAAAATAATATATTCCCAACGTCATTAAAATAAGAGGAACTAAATTAGTGAGTATGAAAAGGAAAATTATTTGGTAGTATATACAACATATAAATAATGAATTGATGAATCATATTGGAGCACATCTCGATGAAGATAAATTGAGATACAAACATCGCTATGGATTAAGAATCCTACAGAAATAACCCCATGAAATAAATAATGCATAATGATGATGAAAAAATTCCATGAATTAAAATAATTATTGACATTAAATATAAAGTAATTATGATATAAAATATTTAAAATAAATTAGCTTCGTTAAATAACATGTGTCTTAATAATTAATTTTTTTTGAGATGAAACCCTTACATATTTTTTAACATTTCAACCGAAAAACCAAAATAATTATAACAGGAAATTAATAATTTAGTATAATTATATATATTCTATTCATGATATAAATGTTATTATTATTTTAAGTAAACCATATAAATTTAAAAATTGGATATAAAATAAGCAAGTGTAAATGTAATGAAATTGAGAAGGATCCCCTTATATTGATTACATGTATGGTTAGACTCAATATTTTAATTTTATAAAAAAATATATAATAATGAAAATTTGAATATAAATATTCTTACCTATTTTTATTTTTAATATATACATATATATATAATTATTCTCTAATTATAATTATGTCACTTTTTACTAATTTTTCCACACTGGGTGTATTTGGATTTGGTCATTTGTAATAGTTTCATTGGACCATTTTCATTATTAATTCTTATTAAAAATATATTCACTGAAAGATCATTAAATTTAATACAATTAATTGATCATATTTATTTATTATTTTTCATTTCATTCAATTATTATGTTAACATTTATCTTAAAAGCTAAAAACAACAAGGATTATTTTTTATTTATTTTTATCCTATAAATGTTGTTATTTTAATTATTGTGTTCAATACTGTTGTATCATTTAAAATTACATTAAAATTCAATATATATATATATATTCCATTATAACATAATTTTTTTATAATTATTCCAAAAATAATTTTGCAGCAATGTTCATGTTGGTGGCTTAATAACCCCTAGGATGGAAATGCCTTTACTCGATTAGTGTTTAGGGGTAATATGGTATTTATTTTAAGGCATCAACATTAACCATAACATAAAATTTATTAATTTAAATACTTTACATTAAAGATATTCTCAGGTTTCATGTTTTATTAAATTAATCCATAACGATTACAGAACAAAAATATAGTAATATAAAGTGGACACAGCCAACCATATCTGCTTCTTCCATAACATAAAAACATTTAAAAATAATAATGGTTTCGTTTCATGTTTAAACATCATACCGTTTCCTTGATTATATCCATAACCATATTCTTCATTAAATCCTGTAAAAACATTTAACCACTTTGGATGAGAAAAAAAATCTTAGTAAGGAACATAGAAAGAAAGAAAACTCATTATTCAAGTTAAAAAATTATAACCCATTAATTTTTATTTGATCATATGAAACATGTCATTTTGAAATGACTGACACAAATAATTTTTTCTCAATACAAAACATGACAAAAAATAAAAAAATTAAAACTCATTTAGCTGACATAGATCATAAAAATAAAAACCCTTTAAAATAACATCCAATTGAATAACCATATCATTGAATTCCAAATAAGATATCTATAATGGGAAACTCCCTTCATATAAGATACATCATTCCCACTCGTGAGCTCTAATGGGCCTCAAGCATTCGTATATGTTCTGTCGGGATCCCCTCAATACTACAATGTGGCATAAACTATTGTATAAGCTATATTAGGCTCACTTGTGATATATAATTTGGCACAACCCATCTTATAGGCTATATCGGGCTCACATGTATCATATAATGGTCATGTTCCAATTCATGAATAAAACACGATCATCACAAACCCATTTTTTTAATAAATTCATCAAATTAAATATAAAAAACATTTACATATTAAATTACCATTTTAATTTTAGAACCATTTTTCAACATGAAGATTACCACATAATATAATAATGTATTTAACATAATTTTAAAATACATTAAGGCTTATAGGGGATGTCAACTATCAAATAACCGTTACATCATCAGAGAAGTCATTTCACATTATATATTAAAAAACCTACTTATTTAATTTTATAGATAATTTTAAATGCACCATATATGACAATTGTTGTGGATTATTTATTGAAATTCAAAAAATGACATAAAATTTCTTTTCTATTCCTTTTATTACTAAATAATTAAATAGTATTATAATATCACGAAGAAACATATTTTATAATTATATATTTAAATGTTCATGGTGTCCCATACCACAGTGAAAATTTAAATATTAATCTCATTAATTTAAAAAATGTCATTAGTATAGATAAAATATGGATATGAAATGTCATAGTGGTTGCATATACACCTTATAAAATAATAAAGGATCATGTTCTGAAGAAATGACACAATGAAAAGAGATTGAGATGAAGTCTCTTACCTTGAGTATGACTTGTCTTGTTCATTTATTTATTACCTAAAAAATAAAAACAAGTTAACTTGTAATTCTATTAGAACCATTTTTATTTTTATCATAAATTAAATATCACTTATTATAATGTAATTGAAATTATTTAATTATTTGTTTTTATATCGTATGTTTTATTAATGTTTGTAATTTTAGTCAAAAATAAACATGTATTGAAGATAATTATCATTGAATTCATAAGTAAATTATCTATAGAATATGATTAATGATTTAAATATCAAATATAACAATTATATATTTAATTATAAAAGTCCATTAAATTTGGAGATAAGAAATGAAATGCACAGTTCATGGAGACGGTAGGCCATACGTACGCATGCATGATACATTAATTTATTTTTTAAATTAAAGAAATAAAAAATAAAAGATACATAATTATAGTAAATTTAAATAATAATATCTATGTTATATATATTAAATTTATTAATTAACTCCATGCTTTATATGTTCAATGTATGGAATGAATGATTCGTATCACATTGAGTGGTAGTTGTCGAAACTTCCTCAAATTAAAATATCTTATTAACACATTATAGAAAGAAGAAATAAATGTTTTTAATAAAATTTACAGAGGCATAGTGCCTATATAAATATAATTTATATAATTTCTAGATACAGTTCCATCAAAATGGACAATATGATATGTGGTAGATGAAAATTGAAGAATCATCATTTCGTGAGGCAGTAGTTTTCCATACAGAGACAAAAATGTTCTATATACATTAGATGGGGTGTGCGTACGAATTGGAAAAAAACATAGTATAAAAATATCTTAGTATACATATAATACTTGTGTTTTTTTAAACTAATTTAATAATGATATTTTTTGTTGTTTTATGAGGAAAATAAATTGAAGGATCTTAAGAGAGCACATTACCTCTAAAACGGGTAACTCCTCATGATATTATCCAAAAGGATTAATAAATTTCCTTATTAAAAAAATACAGATTCTATGAGGAATTTAGGGATTTTAGGAGATTATTGGAGCATAATTTGAACGTCATAAGGGTATTTAGAGGTCCAATTATGTGGGTATAGGTTTTTGGACTTTTATTATTGGGAGGGGAACTTTAAAATTTTCATGAAATATTATTTATTATAAATTATTTTTCAATTTATAATATCTCAGGTGTAATATATTTAGAGGTTAATATGATGATGGGTCTAAATCCACTCAACCAATTGGGTTTTTAGATGATTAGGTCACAAAAATAACTCTATATTTTATCATTAATCTTTGGTTTTATACATTAAAACATAGCATGTCTTCTGGTTTTTTAATAAAAAATGTTTTAAATAGTTAGTATAAAATTATAATATAACCAAAAATAGATAAATAATGGAATTTTTAGAATATATTACAATTTTACAGAATTAATGATTGGTAGGTCTATAATATCATTTAATAAAATCGTATATTTCTAAAAACTAATTTCTGTCAATTTTGATAATATTTAGAAATAGATTTTTTAAGTTAAAAAAAACGATAATTCAATCCAATTGCATTAAATCATCCCTAAAAAGTATAATTCATCCAAATAATTCTTATATGGAATAAAAATGTTCAAATGATAATTTTTTAACATTTTTGATATCATTTAATGGAATATTTCATTAATAAGGTAATGATTGCTTTATCATTGTGCCATATATATGTCCATTTATTTAATGTCTAAAAATTATAAAAAAATATCTTGATGTGGGAAATATTTTTATATTTATAATTAATATTTATTGTCGAAGAGATCAATTATATAGACCAAATTGAAATTTTTTTAGTTTGGAGGTACTTGTTTGTGTTATATTTCACTTTTTAATAAATTTAATATTATAAAAGAACATTTCTCACACAAGGGTCTCCATAGGGTCCCAAATATGACCCATGTATGATCATAGTTGGGAATGGAATATCCAATATGATAATGTCATGTTTTATAATTGTTTTATATTATTATTATTTATTTTTTACCCTTATTTACATGATTTACCCTTTAATCATTGTAAATTGAAATAATTACTCAAAATTACTATTTACAATGTCCTGAAATAAATGGTACATATTTCAATAATTTGGAATATAGTATTCCAAATATGGAATCCCCTATTACAAATTCAAAATAAATAATATGAAGAAACTAATTTGAAATGTATTCTTGTTCTCAAACCAGAAAATGGGGTTTTATGATGTAAAAAAATATCAAAATGATAACCTATGTTTATGACCAATTTAAATTTCAATTTATTTAAAATGACTATAATTAGATAATATTATACAAAATTAATCTAATTACACATTAAATCAATTAAATGGACAATATATCATTATAAATAAATTATATTAAAATGTATTTTGGTGTTAAAATACAATATTTTTCACTATTCATAAAAATATGGTTGTTATTAGAAACATACTAAAATTTCAAAAAAAAAATTAAATTTTGATGTCCTGATTCTAAATATAATTTTTATTTTTAAAAAAATATAACCAAAAAAATTAAAAAAATATTAAAAAGGGGTCTTTGTCAAAAGATTGTAAAATGTCCTTTTAAAAATATTTTAGTATTGTTTTGCTAAAAAATAGATTCATTCTATTTTTAATCCTCTAAAATTAAATGTATAAATGTTAAAACATTTGAAAAAGTATTAAATTCATAATATATTTTAATTCTATTCAATCCCACTAATACAATGATTATTCATTAACTACCATTCATAATAATAATAATAATATTGTATTAAATTTTGGTATAACTCAGTGTTGTGTGAAACGTAAGATTCTAATGAAACTGATTGTTGTGTGTCAGGTATTATATGATACAAAATGTCCACTTTAAGCTATAATTATATTTAAATTAAATAAATTTAAAATATATGAAAATTTATTATTCTATAAATACATGTAATGTTACATCATTCCCCCTTTTATAAATTGTATAATCAAAATTCTAAAATTGATCATAGAAACATCACTGACAACCCCACAATCGAAATAAAGTGTCAAAAAAATAATCGCATTAAAATTAATAATGTGAAGTTCAAAGGTCATTTGAGATATCATATTCTAGGGTTCGCAATAATAAAATATGGACATGGATGAAAAAACTATCTCTCAATGAATAATAAAAAATGATAGAATATAATGGAATTACAATGTTATCTATCAAAAAATTAAATTTATCTGATGAGTCAAAATAACATTGATAATTGTAAACGAATAATTTTTTACCATTATTAAAATTTTGATAGAGTTGAAGAATTAATTTACTTCCCATGATAAGATCATAAGGAAATAGAATAAATTGATGTATTTCAATTTTATAAGCACAATTTCATCCGCATAATATTACCTGAATATTATTTACATACCTATGAATATTATGAATAATAAAATATCAAAAAAACCACAAAGGATATTAATATGTTAAAATGGATGTAAAAAAGTAAAGGCATGCTTACATAGAAAATACATACATAATCATAACCCCATAAAACATATCTCATAATGGTTCATAATACCTTAATATTATATCACAGGAAACCATAGAATGTGTTTCTATAACTATAAACTAAAAGTTATCCTTCAAAAAATATGTGGCTCTCAAGATATTCCATCACATCACTAGATGCCTCAACATCATCATTAATAACAACCATAAATTTTCCCAAAGAATTTTTTCATATCATACAGATTTCCTCACTGTGAAATTAACATTGGACACTTTCTGCATAATTTCCCAACCAATTGTTGATAAATCATCTTACTATAGACTGTTTATCTTTTATCGCATTATAGGGATGTTCGATACCCTTCTATTTGTAGTCACGAACCATGTGAAAAAACATACTACAATAGTGACACTTTTTAGATCCCGACATATATTTCCCAAAATACATCTCACCACACATTGAACAAGTTTTGGTCTTACCTCATGAATTATTGTTTTGTAGCATCTCCATTTCCTATCACCATGACCATTTTATAATCTTATCATCCCGTGGAATATATGTGACACAAAAATCAATTTCAAATTTCTTGGCTCAGTGAACCACCTTTTCCAAACATTAAAATTCTAATGAGGCTAAATCTCTTTACTTCCCTTGTTTAAAACATGAATAAAAACTACTAAAATTATTTTGAATGTTTCGAATAAAATATTGAATAACCCTAGAAAATCTTGAAATGGATTCATCATACGTGGAAACTGAATCATCATCATTTTTCTATAATTCCAATAATATTTTATCCATCCTATGAAGAACAATATTAATGGGAATATTTGCCAAGGAAAATGTGATTAAATTCATCCCATTCCTTGCAATCAATATCATTTTTCTCTCTAGTATTCACAAAAATTGACCACCATCAATCAACATAACTTTTAAAATGGTAAATGGAAAGAGTTTACTTTTGACATTCAAAAAATTCCATGACATTATATATCATCTTGGAGGTATTGATCCATTCTTCATCTACAACTATGTAAGATGATAAATTTAATAATCAGGGCTGTTGAAAAATACAATTTTCTACTACTGTCATATTCATTTGATATGGATATAGATGATCACATGCATGTATAACACTACCATTTAATGTTTGAGTCAACTAATCCATCACTACAACCAACAATTATGTTCCAATTCTCACTACCTCATGTTGTTTATTTGAAAGGATGTTTTCCTCTCAATGTTTTCCCGTTACATTATTCTTATTTCAAATGCAAAAAACTAATCTGAAAAAAAATTAGTTAGAAGAAGAAATAATGTAATCATAAAATCCTACATCATTTCAAATTTTTGATAAATTAAAATCAATTATATAAAAGAAATTAACATTATATTATCCTCTTATGTTATCAAAACTGGGCTAAAGTACCAAAAATATGTCCCTAGAATTTAACATTAACTAATCTTGAATTAAGTCAAGAATTCACAGTAAAAATATTTTCACGATTAATGATTCACATAATTAGACCATAAATATTACCTATCAAAAACATGTAAATACAAAGTGGAAACGTCCAACAATATCCATTTCTTCCATAATATAAAAACATTTAAAAATAAACATGGTTTCTTTTCTTGTTTGATCGTCATAACATTTCCTTGATTCCATCCTTGACTCTAATCTCCCTTTAATCATTCAAAAATATTTAAAAACAAGGGATGAGAACCAAAATCTCATTTTGGGACATAAAAATAATTAAAATCTATTTCTCTAGTTAAAACATGAATACCCATTCAATGTTATTTTATTGGATGAAACAAAAGACATTCACGTTAATATCACTCATACTTTTTCCTCACCAATAAACACTAAAACCAACCAAAAGTAGTTAAAACTATATTTTGTGACATAAAGAATCATATAACTAAACCCATTTAAAACATGTTCCAATTAGTAGAAAAATACGTTTGACATCCAAATTGGAGATATATAACGACGATCACCCTACGTATATGTTATACGAGGATCAATCATGTGCGATAATGGGGATCAACCCTTCTTGTAAGTTGTTTCAGGATCACCCTAATCTATGTTGGGGATAATCCCATCGTATATGCTATATCGGTCTCACCTATGAGCTATAATAGGGCTCAGACCTTTATATAAGATATATCGGGTTAACCTATTTGAAATAATGTTCACATACCATTTCATTAATAAAAAAAGTTCATCACAAAACCCCTTTTTTGAAAGCTTCTTCTAATCCCCTATGAAGAACATTTTTGGATAAAAATACCATATTCATTAAACAACCCATTTTCAATACAATTATATCCTAATAAAGGAATAAGGGATATATTTTCATTTTAAAGGACATTAATTCTTATAATTGAATCCACATAACAAATAACGGTTACGACATCAGAGAATTTGTTATCACCATATATGTAAATATAACATTTTCTAATTTTATAAATAAAGTATAATTCTTCTAATAAACATTTTCAATTTGAAATCATTAAATGAAAATATTGATTAAAATTATTTTTTTTATTCCATTTATACCCAGATAAATAAATGTGTAATTTAATATCAGGAACGAAAAAATTTGATAATTCTGTCTTTAAATTTTAAAGGTCTCCCCTACCACTTTGAACATTAAAATATTTATATCCATAAATAATTAATAATATTAGTATAGATAAAATATGTATATGAAATGTCATTGTAGCTATATGTAAACTTTACAAAAGAATAATGTTGTATATTATCAATAAATGCCTCAATGAAAGGAGATTTAGATGATTTGTCTTACCTTGAGTCTGACTTCTCTTATATGATCATTAATTTCATGAGAAAAAAAAATATTTTAACTTCTAAATTCATTATATCATTTTTTTAATTTATTACTCGATTCATATAACTGATTACCATGACATAATAATTAGTTTATTACATGAGTTATATAAGAAGTTGTTGTCAATGTTTGGTATTTGTGTCAAAAATTAACTTATTTTGATCCAAATTATCCCTGTGTTAATAAGGACATTATAATCATAATATTATTCAATATTTTAATATCATATATATCCAGTATATATGTATTTATAAGATTCTTTAACATTTATATTAAAGAAATGAAATGCATTATTCATCGATACCTTTGGCCACACATATGAATGAACAATTATTTTATTTATTTCTGATATTAATGGAATAAAAAGAATATAAATAATTATATTATAATTCCAAATTAATGTCTATGTTATATATGTTACATAAGTTCATTGATGATATCCTTTATACATTCAATGTATGTCATGAACGGGTTATTCTACATTGAGTGGGTTGTAATCCACATTTCCTCAAATGATATTATCATATTTACACATTATAGAAAGCATATAGGTGTAATGAGAATAAAAATTAATGAATAATAAGGAAAATGTAAATATAATATATATCACATATATATAAAATCACATCATAATGGCCACCATGATTAATGGTATGAGAGAATTCAACAATCATCATTTCATGAGGTAGTAGTTAGTTATACCCAAGAACAGTATATTATATTTACATTATATAGAGGTATGTGAATGTTTAGGTAGAAACCATATCCTAAAAATATTATAGAATATTTAGGATACTAGTATTATTAATAAAAATTAGAACTAACATATTATTGTTTTTGATTGATGTAAAATAAATGAATGGATCTTGAGAGAAGACATGGCCTCTATATTTGAAAACTCCTTTTTATTTTATACAAAAGGTTTTCATTAATTTTTTTTCTACAAATATTAATGATTATTGGATGATGTTATGGATGATGGGAGATTATTTGAGATTAGTTTCAACAAGCCATGGGGCTTGATAGGTGTGAGTAAGTGGGTAGAGGTGGTTATCTTTTATATAAGGGAGGAGAGGCTCTTTAAGAATGTCATGAAATATTATTTTATTATAAATTTGTATTTAAATTATAATACATAAAATGTGATAAAATATTAGGATAATATTATGATTGTTAAAAAATGCCTCAACCAATAGGTTTTACACAAATTTATGTCACATAATTAACCTTATCATTTAACTTTAACCCTAAGATAAAAACATTAACTCTTACAGTGTCTTCTTCTATTTTCGTACATTATGGTTACTATAGTAACTATAAAATGACAACAAAATCACATGAGGATAATTAATAAAATTTTAATAAATATATAAATCATGTGTCCTAATCATATTTTTTAAGACTATTATATAATTTCATAAAATATAACTTGTCTTAAAAAATTAGGTAAATTTTGACTCTACATAGAATTATAATTTTTTAACAACTTGATTTGTCTTGATCCATCCCCAAGGGTCATGCCATGACTATCCTATGCGCACCTTTGATAAGCCAGTGGCTGAAGACTAGCACCAAAGGCATAATTCCCTAAAACTGGGAAGGAATATCCTTTATAACCTATAATACACACACAATCGAGCACACATCTAGATACGAAACACTATGTAAATTGTATAAAAAACAATGATGAATGTAAAAGGGGATAGAATACATGCCCAACTGGAAAGTACATGTACAAATATGACATAATGCAACTGAAGAAAAGGTAAAGTCTGATGATGGGTCATCCTTTGAGGATACTATTTTATGGGTCGGTACAGATCGCCTCCACATCACTTCTCATCCATTAGTCTCCTCCATGTACTGACTCATCGTAAGGTCCACCTTCAGGTACCATATAGTCCTGGTAGTCTCAACCTCAGTCAGCGATGCCCGTTGTCTGCATCCAACACAACAAGGTACAGGCATAACCCGTGCATGGGTGAGTATAACGATACTCATTAGTGATCCTGAGACCCTCTTGGTCTCACATAATTCAAAAGGGATAAAACAAAATATATGAAATCAACAGGTAACATTACATTGGTATGTGACCAATGTTATACATATGTTATCAAGTAATCCATCACAATATTTATGAAAACACAGAGGTACAGACTCAGCTCACAGTAAGATTTATTATAGGGGTAGTATCAAGTAACATTCCAAACCCTCGGCTATGGGATAAGTCCTCCTCTATTGAGTACAATGACCTTTCCGCATCACACAAAGGTGAATCCCACTAACCATGTACAACTAAGGTACTTCTGTCGTAGAGTATTGTGGGTCTACCGCATCCCCATGGTGCACCCCACCATGGTTCTGCCGCATCACCAAGGCTATCCCACTCATTTCATGTTGAGGTACTCCTCCTGTCGAGTACCGTTGGTCTGCAGCATCCCCAAGGCACTCCCCACTAGGACAGTCGAGTCACTCCGGGTTGAAACGGTCAGCTATTGTTAGGTATTATCCCACTACTAGGTTCTCCGAAAATGATCGATCATCTCAGGGAGGATCCGCTCCTCAATCTACTGGTCGATACTCCATCTTCCCCGAAGTACTAAATAGAAGTGTCATAGTGTTATGCCATGTCATAAGGTTTTCACCCTAACAGACAGAGCGTCAATCAGACGCCTAGTCTATGAGTTTTTAGCCTTTTAGTCCCATGGGCCCATTTGGATTCCTGCTCAATCCAACAAGAACATTCCCCATCCTAATCCAAATCTCTCTAGGGTATCACTAAAAAAGACCATCTAACTACATGATTCTCAATGCCACTGACGGTGTATCAAACAGACGTCCGGTGCCAATGTTATGGCCAACATGAGTAGCCATCACTCCCTATTGTAAAAAATAATTTGTAACATAATGAAACTCCATTCAGTGTGGTTTTCCTCATGGGCATATTCTTTTTTTGTCACAAAAAATCCAGGCATCACCAAACTAGACCCTCCTTTGAATCTAAAAAACAATTTTAGTTGCAGTAGGCCTTTGGGTCTACGGCCTAAAAAAACAATAATTGTGTAACCCTCTATTCTAGAAGAATGTTTTCCTTATAGCACCATTATTTAGGCTACATTAGAGTCCATCTTGTATCCTCCCTAAAATTATGTAACCTACTGTGGCTCATCCAAAGGCAATTTGGACCATTGAAGAATCCCTTTTAGTACTCAGAGAAGCTTCTGCTACGCTGAAACTTCTCTAAGGCCCAATGAGAAAACAACTAGATTAAATCTTAATTTAATAATTTTATTCACTAGTACTACAAATATTTCTCCCCACTTCCTATTTTTTTCTACCTCATGTGGTAAAACCCAAGCATGGATGATAACTTGGAAAGGTCAGAACTCCTCACCTGCCCTGCTATATTCTACTAGAAAACTAGAACCCTATACTAAATCCTCTTTATCCATTCTAGAACCTTGTTGATCGTATGCTGCTGGAAACATGAGTGAAGTTTATTCTTCCCTGGTAAGTGATCCTGAGAAAAAATTCTAGAACTAGTTATTTATTACCACCTCCAAACATTTCTAGAAGCACTGGCTTCAACCGCTCCCATGTCATATCCTTTTTTTTCATACTTCCATATCCCAAACCAACAAATAAATTTGTACTCCATAATCAACTGTTCCCATGAATATTTCAAATCATCCTATGTATTTTTGTATTCAAAATTGTTTTTAATTTTAGTGATATAATCAAAAGGATATTCTTAAATAAATGACGACATGTCCACAATTTTCATCGCACTAATCATTCCTTCAACCGAAATTTGTACAACTGTTTTTTCTTTTTATTATTATTTTTTATACGTGTGTATGTTTCCTCCACACAAGAATATCTGTTATTGCGCATCACAATGATGGGAATAATAAAACTCAATCATCCAGCCATAATAGTACTTCCCACATGTAATACTCGAGATGGCCAGAACCTGCATGAATTTCGTTTTCTCCTCCCCATAGAAATGTTCCTACCTAGTACGTTAGCACAAACCGACTCTGTCGAGATTCTTTTATAACGATATCTTACAGTGTTGACTCAAAGAGGAATCCTTCACCCCCAACGTGCATCTTACACCTATGACTGAGATGAAAAAAATGGGTACCTCCAACAAACATAATTTCCTACTATTTGTTTCTTCCAAACTATCATGTGTTTTATTGTGTTCCCAATGAACATATTACTTTGATAGTCCCCTCACAAGGACTCTCGAACTTAGTTCTACTCAATTGAACACATGGATTGAATTACCCATCCCCTGAGGCATGTTCCATTACTAACCCCAATCCCACTATTCATAGGATTGGGTATGGCAACTAGGACCAAATGAGTATTCACTAAATCCAAGAAGGCATTTCCATTATAACCAGTAAACACACACAACCAATCACACAGAAAGATACAAACGCATGTAAATGATATAAAAAAAGAGTGTTGAATGTAAAAAGGGTTCTAAATACCAGAAAAATATTAATAGTACAATTACAATTGAAATACATTACAACTAATGAAAGAGAATGGCGGCTACTCGGTCATCATACAAGTTTCTACCTGAAGGGTTGGTACAGATCGCATCTATAACATCCACGTCCACCCGTATACTCTATGTACTGACAAACCGTATTGTCCACCTCCAAGAATCGTCCCATCCTAGTACTCTCAACCTCAATCTATGATGTTTGTCATCTGCATCCAACACAACAAGGTGCAGGCATAGCACGTGCAGGGGTGAGTATAAAAATACTCAGTAGAGACCCCGAGACCCTCTAGGTCTGACATAATTCAATAGGGATAAAACAAAAAGTATGAAATCAACATATAACCTTACGTAGGAATATTCCCATAGATATTCATAGGTTATCAAGTATTCCATCTCAATATTGAGGAAACCACAGAGGTACGGACTCAGCTCACACAAGGATTTATTCTAGGGGAAGTATCAGGTAACATTCTGAATCCTCAGCTGCTGGAGAACTCCACCTCTATAGAGTATAGTAGGCATGCCGCATCATATAGAGGCACTTCCCAGTAACCTTGTACTGCTGAGGTAATCCACCCATCTAGTACTATTGGTTTTGCGCATCAGCAAAGTGATCCCCATTGTGTGACTGCTGCGTAACCAATGCCCTCCCCCTCATGGCCTGGTGAGGTACTCCTCATGTCGAGTACCGTGGGTCTGTCGTGTCACTAAGTCACTACCCATCGTGGGTCTGCCACGTCACCAAGGCACTCCCCACTAGGCCAATCGAGTAACTCCGAGTTGAAATGGTCAGTAGTTTCCAGGTCTTAGACAACTATAATGTTCTTTCACAATGCTCACATATCCCCAAGAGGATCCGCTCCATAAAAATCAGTTCAACAATCCAACTACCATGAAGTCCCACAGAAAAGTATCTCAATGGTCTTCTATGTTATAGGGCTCTCAACGTAACAGATAGCGCATCAATCGAATGCCCGGTCTATTAGTTATTACCCTTTTAGTATTGGGGGCCCAGTTAGATTCATGATTGATCCAACTTGACCATTCCCCATATCAATCTACATCTTAGTGGGGAATCACACAGAGGGACCATGTCGCTATAAGATTCCCAATGCCACCATTGATTTGTCAAATGAATGTCGGGTGCCAATGTTATGTCCAAAAGAAGTAAATGGGTCGTAGTGGGCCTGAGTTCGGCACAACCCACTGGGTCTGGCATGACACGTTGGGTTCAGTCCAGCCTGCTGGTTCGAGCTCGACATGCCTCATAAGGGACAAAGGGGGCCACAGATTGCTGTGAGGACCTGAGGCCATGGAGCAGTTGGGCCGGATGTTTCCATGAGGGCACAAGGTCGTGGTGCGACTTGACCAGGGTGGATCGAAGGGCTGAAATGAGGGAGGCATGACAAAGGTGTGGGTCTAGTTCTCCCAGGAGGCCAGAGTTCCATGGGGGCGCTGGGCCGGTTCATCCTGGAGGCCTGAGCAATGCAGGGGTGTGAGGCCGATTTGGCAGGGAGGCCGGAACACTGCGGGGGCATGGGGCCAGTTGGGTGGGAGGTCGGTGCATCGTGGGGAGCATGGATGGTTCGGAGGGGAGGCCCATGTGATGCAGGGCTTCTCGGACGGGGCACGAAGCCGAGGCACACACCTGGTTCGGCCGGGAGGACAAAGTTCTGCATGTGGCTCGACAGGGGCATGAAGCTAGGGTACACGACCGGTTCGGCTGGGAGACCAGAATGCCATGGGGGTGGTGCGGTTCACGGAGGCCATGTGTGGCAGCACCATTGCCTTCGTCACCTTTATCGCCTTCATTGCCTTCTTCAACTTACTTTATTTGGAAGAGTGCACCAAAGAAGAATAGTAGTGGGGTTGGTCCATGTTTGTTTTTCCTTCACCCTCTGCATTTAGAGTGATAGAAAGATGTTCACAAAGAACAAAGAATGAACATGTATGTAAGATATTTTTAAAACATCATTTCCCACAACCCTGGTCAATATCTATTCTCTAATCCCCCAAATAATTTTATGTGGATAACATGGGAAGTGATAATCAATAAACCCTTACCTCGTTTGCTTGATGAAATTGGCACTAGGAAGAAGGAGAAGTCGTCGACATTCGTCTCATCCACCACACACCTCTAATCCGGGGCTAGTGCGTCAGTTCATTGTAATCGAAGATGTTATTATCAGAATTCTTGGTTGAGGAAGCGTTCTTCCTGGGGAAATCATTATTCTTTGGAGACGCTTTCTACCAATTCCACTGAAATGTAATGTGGTGCCAAAATAATAGGTTATCCCCTCTACTATATTTTTGGTATAAATTCAATATGAATAAATTAATTGTGACTCATTATTTAATAATAAATATATTTCATTATTTAATGTGTAATAATTATAAAAAATGTAACATGATATCGGAAAAATTAATAGATTTATGATGAATATTTATAGTATACAAGATAATTTATATAATAAAATGTAAATTTTTTTTAGTTAAGAGAGAAATATTTATGTTATATCTTTTTTTCATTAAATTTAATATTACCAAAGGTCATTATCACTCACAGGTGCCTCCATGAGGTCCAAAATTTGACCCATTTATGCTCATGGTCAGTAATATCTCAACCAATAGGATAATGATACGTTATAGAGTAGTTATATATTTTAAAAATATCATCTTTATCCTTGTTTACATGATTAGCCATTTAACCATGGTAAATAAAAATATTTAATGATGTTACTATTCATAATGTCCTGAAATAAATGAAAACCATTTGTATAATTTGAAAAATAATAATCCAAATATGGAATCTAATTTTTCAAATCCAAATCATAGGATTGGAATAAATAAATTTATAATAATTCCCTATTTTCAAAACCAGGAATGGGTTTTAATACAGTAAAATAATCCAAAAAATTGACATGTCTTTATGTCCAATTAAAATGTGAAATTACTTACAATGATCATTATTGGATTAAATGATAAACGTTTTCCAAATTATTAATTAAAAAAGTAGATATAAAATATATCTATATAAATAAATTAGATGAAAAGGAAGTTTAGAATTTAAATGCAATATTTATCACTATTAATAAAAACATGGTTTTTATCACAAAAAATACCAAAAATTCAACTATTGAAAATTTTTAAGTCCCCGTTATAAAGAAATAGTTTATTTTACCATTCATGAAATATAAAAGTGAAAAAATTGTTTTTTAAGATGGTTATCACTCACAAGGAATTAAAACATTTTAAAGATATTTTGTTATTTTATATATTAAATAGGATACATTCTAAATTAAGGCCTATAAAATAAAATTGATAATTGTTAAAATAATCTACAACTATGTAAAATCATAATATAGTAAAATTTTATTCATTATTGACCATACAATGACTAGGTATTAACTACAAATTAAAATAATAATAATAAAATTTTATTGGTTTTAGATATAACTCATTGTTCTCTGTAAATTGATATTTTAAAGAAACCTGTTGTTTCGTGTTGGGTACACAGTAATATATATTTTCCCTAGTAAATTAAATTTATTATTAAATTGAAAAAAAATCAATCTATATGAAAATGTAATATTTTATAAGTACATGGGATGTTACATTTATATAGACAAAGTATCATTATAAAATATTCTTAATGATGATGTGAAATTTTTTTAATGATTGTTAACTATATTTTTATATTTTTTGGAAATAAAGTAAATTTTACAAAAATATATTTATAGTGGTGGTAGTCACCAAAATGAATGTTTATAATCCGCATTACTCAAAAAAAATTAAGGGGAAAGGTGGATAATAAGTCATAATTTTAGAAAATAAATAAATATATATATAAATATTTACTATTAAATTCACTAATAAATTCCATAAATGAGATGATGTGAAACATCAAATGTGTCTTTTAACATATGTAATAATATGAGCACATTCACTAATGATGATTAAGGGTTTTCATAGGAGATGTAGGATAATAATTAATGATTGAAACATTATTATAATAACATATAAAAACACTATCTATTACAAGGAAAATATTCTATAGTAGTTATGGTTGTTGTAGAAAGTTAATTAAATTAATAAAATGGTTAACATTATATGTTATCTATGTTGATACCTTGAACATCCTCTAGATTAATTTCCTAGATTTGAGGTACATTTGATAATGTGCATTTATGAAGGGAACTAGGTATTGTAATGGAATTTAATGAGTATTAATATTATTAGGTTTTAAAAAAATTATAAATATTTATGGATTATTGAAATGGTTAAGTTATCATGAGTTTTTAATTGATGAATTTGGACATTTCTAGGAAAAATAATGGTAATGTGTAAGAATGAAAATGCATAACATTTTTTTGTTTTAGGTGAGTAGTGGTTAGTTAGAAGAATATGATTATCTATACCAAATAAAATACTATATATATGGTCTAATGGTCCTGTTAATTTTTGAAAATTCAATCAACCACATACTGGTCATTTAAACACATATTACACATACTTTTGAAATTAGTCATTTATTTTTATTATGTTTAAAAATATATGTATATCATCATTTGAATATTTCAACATAGTGAAACCATATTTTGGCCCCATTTATCATAATTAAATTTTTAAATTGAAAAAATAAACCTCTAAATATAAATAATTAATGTGTTGTAAAAAACGTCAAGAATAATATAATTTCAATAATTACGTGTACGTCAAATAATATAACATTTAATATTTAATAAATGAGAGGTAATGTTTTTTATATATGTTCCAAAATCATGATATATATTTTATATATTTTTGATATATTTTACTTAAATAATAAAAAATATTATAAGGACTACTATTGTTTGAAAAAATATTAATTTTTAGGGTAACTAAATATTACCAAATGAAAATTAATATTTCTACCTGAAAATAAAGTGATCCTTATAGGAAAATTTGGAATAAAAAATATTCATTTTAAAAACCATATCTTTTGAAACAAATAATAAAAATTAGTTTTAAAATAATGATGTATAATTTAACTAAAACAATTCTTTTGAAAATATTTCATATGATTGGATAAATTAAAATAGGATATTTATTTAAACATGATATTTTAAAATAAATATTGTTAATTAAAATACATATATTTGTTCATGAAAAAGTTTTTGAATTTTTTGGATAATTTTTATATGCATGTGATGATAAATAATAGCTAAAATTTTCAAATGTGGTAACATTCACGTATAATATTAAAACTATTATTGAGAAATATTATTAGAATTCATCCTAAGATAATAACACAATGAAATTTTAAAAATTATTTAATTATTGAAATTTATCCCCAAAATATTGATAAATTCAACATTGAAATAATATATTATAATATCACGAAGATGTTATTTTTTATGGATTCATTTATTGATATATAAACTATTAATATTAAATTATTTATAATAATAAATATAAAAAACATCGAAAAATATCCATTAGATAAAATTCACTTAATCATACATTTTTTACTATTTTTTTCCCATCTATAAAAATTGAGCTCAATGTATAATTACAATTATATTTTTTCATGTATTTATATATATCATAATTCTGTTACAAATATTTATGCATAAAATTTATATGGATAACAAAAGATATTATATTTTTATGGTTTTTTTTTTGATACATCATTGGAATATTGTGTGTGGGCATATAGCCCAGTATGATTTAATTAATGAATCTATATAAATTATAATACCATTTGATTTTATTATCTATAATTAAAATAAATGTATTTTATAAATAAATTTTGTAAGATAATTTTATTAAACATCATTTGGTTTCCAAAAAAAAATCATCACAAATGATCAATTTGTGATGTACAGAAATGAATACTGGTGAGAAAAAGAAAAAACATCCTTAGTGACAATATAAGATAAACATATGAGTAACCAATCGTAGAATATTCCATTATGTTTCAAAAAAAATATATAGAGAAAAATAATTTGATTTATTCTTGTAGGAATATATACTAATATAACAAATAAAGTAGTAAACTAAGAAAAAATTATATCTTATAGATATTGAAGCCTATAATATTCCTTAAATTTGAACACGTGTAGTGGTGTTAATCTCACTAATGTTACACGTTCTTCTTATGACACATCTGAGATTACCAATGTTCTATTCATTTCAAAAACAATTTTTCATCCCTACTCGCATCTTTAGACATTTTTATAATGATTAATTACTACTTTGATACTGAAATATCTTTTTAAAAACATATATTTTCAAAATAAATATCATGTAATTATCAAATTCATCATTTCCATAAATAACCAATATAATATACAAGGTTTTTATAAAATCAAGACATAGAAACTTTATATTGAGGAAATAACATATAGAAAATAGATAAACTACCATGAATTGATCTCTTAAATACCATGGATGAAACTGTAAATAAAGATATTAAAAAATTTCTATTGAGGGCATATGTTTTGATAGATAAAGATTGAATAATTTTTAATTTTTATGTAGTGTGGAGTTCTATAGGATTTCATCTAAAATATAACACCTCGACATCACCTAACCAACAATGGATGAAATATTATAACCCCATATCTCCAGAGATAATGAATTTAAGAGATAGATAATGACAACCATGTCATGCCTTCAGCAGGTCACATGCATTCAATATTCACTTGTGGTATTAATATTTCATCAAATGGTAGTTATTAACATATATAATAGAAAAGGTGTATGAACATTATTTTTCTATGTCTTAAAATTCCTTTAAATTTTGTTTTAATTCATTATCATGGTTCTATTGTGGATTACTATTGATGTAATAGTTTTTTTGAATGTCTATTGTTCCTATTAGATGCATAGAACCATAGATTATGGGATAATTAGCTAGGCTACATAGTTTATATTCACAATGTTGGCCATCCATCACATTCTCCCATACCCGTGCCTGAAATTTCAAATGTAAAATCAGGGTTCACATTTTTCTATAACCAATTGACTAAGGTCATGAACCCATTCATAATATCTGCATTTTTTTAGTTATATAGAATTCTTTTCACAAGGTTTTTAAGATAGTCGTGACAATGTATATTTGATCTATCTTGAGGCAGTTATGTGTGGCTGGTTAGAGCACTATTTGGCCAACTAGGTGCCGAATTTGTGTGACATAATAATTTATTTTTAAAAATGAAATTTCTAACCTTAAATTGTAATATTCTTACCCCATGTCTCCTTTCATCATTCTTGTTTATAAGAGGCCCACATTTGAGTCGGATGATATTTCAAGCCCCTTTTTTATGGATTTGTTCAAATTTCTTCACAAAAACACTAAATTGATTTCTTGGACCCATCTATAGATAACCAAGGTCTAGGGTAAGCTACTATTATATTTGTATGATTATAAGGAATAAATTATTTAAGGACTAAATTATTTTATTGTAATGATAATATTTTTATATTCCTGAGTCTTGTATTAAAAATAAATAAAACAATTACGTCAATTTTTTTCTATAATTAATTCAAGAATAACATTATTCCATATATCATATCCATGTATATCATTCTTACTTCTTGGATTACTAGGTATATGAGAAATAATAAGGGTGAGATCTAATGCTCAGTAATGCTAAATTTTAGTGGAATAAATAGTAAATCAATGAAAATAGACAATATGTTATGGAAAATAATGTAACACAAATTTCATGGAACAAACAATCTAAATGAATCATTTAATATATTCAAATGGTAAAAACATGAGTCGTGTACCTTTTAATTACCTATTTTGCGGAAAAATAAATATGGTATGGTAAGAAACAAAAAACACATTCCATCTAAATAATCAGAAATGAAATGTATACATATACATATATATATATATATGAAAAATCTCATGGATGAATAATATCTTAAACTAAACGAGAAAAATATCAATTATAGGATTCCATGTTTCCTAGGTACATGGTACATTTACTATCCAGTACATCCATAAGAGGATTTATCATATTAGATAAAAACCCATCTAATTCACTTATCCAACTAACTCTTCCCTTGAGACTACCAATGAATCAAGTGAATATATATTAGCTCTATCCACCTATATCAAACATGTCCATAGATTTACACACATATTGAAATATTCAAAATTATAATGTTCCCTGTCAAATATTTATACAGGTAAGAAGGTATGGATTTTTAAATATTTCCCCAAATAATCAAATGAATTTCAAAGTGAAGACCATATTATAAATTTTATATGGGTTGGAAATATAAATCATCTTCTATAATTGATATGTACGACTAGAAGAAATTCAAATTTTGAGAATCAGAGTAAATTTTTTAGGGGACTAAAAATTTGAAATCAAGAAATTGAATTTTAATATTATCCATACCGAAATCAATCATAAATTATCTAGACGAATAACAAGTATGGTATCAATAAAAAAAATCCCATCTTAGGTAAAATAAAGGGATGTTTTTATTGATGAATGTATATATTATTAAAATATACATTAATAAAAAGTTGTGGGGAAAAATATCCTTTCATTTTAAAATTTTTTGAAAAAATATTATTTGAAAATAATTTCAAAAATAATTTTCGTTAATAATTTACCCACTAAACAAGAAGCATAATCCTTAAAAAATGATAGTCGGTATATTCATACATTTATTAAAAGGTTAAAAGATCCTTCATTTGTTCAGATAAAAAGGTATTAAAAATTACTTATTTGGAAAGTGATAATATAATTCCATTATAACATTGGTAAATGAAATAAATGGTAAAATTTTATTTTATATATTATTTTGAAAACACTTTTTAAACCACTTTAAGAAAATATGGTTTTTATAATAAAACGATTTCTCTGACAAAGGAGTGAAATAATGTTCAGGTTTCTATAACATATTTGTATTACCAATGCGTATAAAATTAAAATAGTACTTGGAAATGGTCATGAATAACCATAGGAGAGAAAATGAATGGTTTTATTGAATATTTTTTATATAATTTACATTAAGTGAAATACAATTAAACATTCTCTAATTTTCTTTTTGAATTAAATAATCATTAATCATTCCAAAGTGTCCCACATAACATCAAACATTTTAAATTGTATGAATAATGAAGTAATAAAATTTAATGAAAAATATAATATCATTCAAGTAATGAGATTCATAATATTTCATAGATAATTGTAGATATAGACCATATTAAATAAACTAGGTGCATAAAAACAAATAAGTTTCAATAGGAAGTAAATTGAGACGAAATCTCTTACCTTACATCTGTCATGTCTTGTTATACGTTATATTATTGAATAAAAAATTTATCTAAATTATCTACAATATATACAACATTTTTCATATTTATAATTACATTTCTTTCACTTATTTTCATGTTGTATTCAACAACAATTTCAATTAAGTGTATAAAAGGCGTTTTTACCAAATTTGGTTTATATGACAAAAAACATGTGTTGGTCAAATATGGTCAAATAGGTCATTATATAAAATCTAAATAGTAATAATAATCCTGAAATATTATTATTATTATTATTATATTGATTATAATTTTAAATTCAATCCTTAAATATTATTAGGAAAAATGAACCATTGTTACAATCATGGAGATTATAGGTCAAATGTACGCATGAATAACCTTCCCATTTTACTATGATCATCGGGGAAATAATGTGAGTAACATTATAAACTATAAGAATGGTAATTATATAATGAAAATCATATTATTTAATCATATGTACTTATATATGTAATTATTGTGATTTAAAATGAATCGCATCGTGTGGAGGAGGTTATAGTACATCTGTCCACAGACGAATTTATCACATTTTATATGTGTGTGAATGGGTAATACAGAAAATTATATATTATATTTTCAAAAAGATAATTATGTAAATTATATAATATATATGTTTTGTATGTCATATATTTTTCAGTAAAATCTTTATTTATACATTCCATTTATTTTGTGAATGAATAACATTATATTGAGGGGCGGTAGTCCACACATCAACAAACGATGTTCTAATTTTACAAAAAATTGATCATAAAAATATATGTAATATAAAATAATTGTAGAATATAAAAGACATAATAAATATTATAAATATTATATATTAACACTATTTCTATAATAATGTCAATAATGATGGGTGGTAAAAGAAAAATTATAAATCCACATTTCTTGCGGCGGTAGATCTACATACCCGTAAATAGTATATTAGTTACCTAATAGATGGAGGTGTTTGTAGGTGTTGGTCAATTACATATCTTAAAACATCATTTATATTTTTTATATAGCCATATTTATATGAAAATTGAATAATAATATTTTAGGGAGTGGATAATGGAAATAAAATTAAAGAGCTTTCGGGAAGATGTTACCTCTTAATCCAGTAACACCTTTTGGATTGCCCCAAAAGATATCTATGGTTGAATTACGGCCAAAGGGATGATTAATAGTATAAGGTAGATATTTGGGGAGTTAATTGTTTATATTTCATACTATCCTATAGGAAATGAGAGTTGTGAGGAATTGGGGGGGCATGGGGCCTTTAATAATAGAGGAGATGCACTTTTAAAATATTTTGGAAGAAAATAACCCCAAAAACGATTATGTATTTAATGATGATAAAAAATGTAATATATTTTTTTAAAAGGGTGTATATAGCCTAAATATGGACATCCTATTACTTTTTTATTCTTTTATATATCATATTAGGCCTTGTGTATTGGTTTTTGTCCCTTGTGATGCCTAATTTTATCTTAATTATTATAATTAATTTTAATTACATTCACTAATATTTTTGGTCAAAAAATTAGTTACATTAATTAAAAATAAAAAATTATTATTATTCCTAATATTTCATTAAATTAACCAAATTTAATTTAAATAATTGGATGAATATAATTTAAATTCAAGCCCACGAATGGGATTATAATACGATTTGTTAAAATAAAAAGGTATAAATGTTTGGTTTGTTTTTATATTTAATTTCATAGTGAAATTGATTATAATGTATGACCTAGGATTAATTTATAAAAATATTATAAAATTAATAATTAAATCAATATATAATTATAATTTTACCTTTCAAATAAATTATATGAAAAATTCATTTTGAAATAAATTTATCTATTTCACTATTCATTAAAAAAATTAATCTCCACAAAAAACACCAATAATTTACCCTACGATAATTTTTATTATTTTCATTCAAATATAATTTTTATTAAAAATATTAAATTTATAAAAGGTTCAGAAATGCAATTTGGGGTCTACATTAAATGGTGGTAAAAGTCTTTAATAAAATTATAGGTTTTTATGTGTTATATTGAGTTTATTCCTATATTATGTATATAGAATATATTCGATGATTGTAATTAATACTATATTAACTTAAAAAATATATGTTTCATTAATATGATTTATTAATTTTTATTAATATAATTTAATGAGGGAAAATGCTTTTGTGAGCATGAAAATGCTAATTTTTTCAAAATATTCCATCAACTAATATTTTTATTTAAAACTAATTAGTATCCTATTATATTGTTTAATATTTTTGTAAACCATATATCATAATAATATTGTTAATAATATTCCTAAAAAATAATTTAATTGATATTTTATATATTATTATATTTAATACTAATATTTTAACAATATATTATTGTTTTGCATAACAATTTCTTGCATGTAACCAAGCCATTTAAGAAAATAATTGTTTTAATGTTTCATGATTAATCAGTGTCACATGTATTGAAAGATAATAATTAATAATAATTAATTATAAAAATTAAATATATTATAAATTAACGGGATATCATGTTTCCTCATGTGATTGTTATTCTCTTTAATATACTCTATCTGATACAATGTTTTACAATAGAATTTCGTGATTTTTTATTCTCCCCACCTTAATAAAATTGTGTCCTGGAAATTTAAAATAAATATTAGTTATATATTATCTTGTATTTCATATTTTTAAATCTGAAATCATTGTAAGGGTTCATAAAACATCCTCTTTTAAAGATATAATGGAACATACAAGAGTCACAATGCATAACATATTACAAGGTCTCTATATAGGAGAACAATAATGTAAAGTAGATATATGTACATTGAGGAAAAACATAAATATTTATAAGAATTGAGTGTGTTCATAAATGTCAAATAATTGATAAATAAATAGAATGTAGAGGACCTAAAATCTATATATCATTGTTGATTTATGAGATAATTTGTTTGATAAAAAATAAGGTATTATGACAAAATTTTATTTATATGAATACTTTCCTAGTATTGGGTAATTCTTTTACTGACCATGAATATAATGAAATATAATTAGTTTATAGGTTTAAATTTCATAAGAAAAATACTTTATTTTCTTTATTCATTAATCAAATTTTAATTCATCCCTTTACCACCATCAATTATTTACCAATAATGACTTTTTTTATTTTTGAATCACTAAAAATACATTAAAATTATTGTAAGGCGTGTAAAATTGTGGCAAGTGTAACTATTTTCTCTATATATCCCCTAAAGTCAATATAGAAAATATATTATTTTATAAAATTAAAAACTACACTATTGGTTGAATAATTATATTTATTTTCCATATTTTTTAAATAAAAATAACTAATAATTAACCAGTACATTGTATAGGTTAGTGTTTCACTTGAAACCCTTGTCATCCTTCATCTATGTCTTCATGACCCACACCCTTACCAGACTCTAAATGTTTTCACCCAACATACATGTTTTAAATTTATAATATTAATATAAATTCAAATAAAAATTAAAAAATAAATCTATCAAAAATTAATAAAATGTAGTCATTAATTAATCTCTTATTTTGGGGTTTCAATACCACTTCAATACATAGATACATCATCTATTTTTTTAACATTGCTTTTTACTAGGACTAATGTTTATCC
Organism: Viscum album; assembly: GCA_963277665.1. Lineage (NCBI taxonomy): Eukaryota > Viridiplantae > Streptophyta > Magnoliopsida > Santalales > Viscaceae > Viscum > Viscum album. The sequence continues at coordinate 202,737,494 of OY728157.1, forward strand.
AAAATATCATTTCTTGTATTTCTAAACCATGATACCTTATATTCAATCTAAAACATCCTATATTTATCCTAGGTTCTTCATTATAAAAATAATTTATAATGGTTTGTAATGAAAATATGAATTATTATAAGAATATCCCCCAGCAGTGTCAAAACCATGGGGCAGTAAGGCATATTGTTCTATACTAGGATACCCTATGTCACGCCCATAACACCTTGTCAATGTTTTTACTCCTAGTTACATATGTTCTCAATCCACATCCTCCTTTATTATCCACACAAGGATGTATTTCTATGTATACCCACATAATATACAACATAACAAAATTATTGGATGTTTCTCTATTCTTATTTTCATATACTTTTACAATGTAACATTATCTAAACTATGTTTCCATAATTCAAGTTCCATTTTTTTATACTAAATTTCATCCAATACCTACTATAATGTCCGAACAACAAATAGCCCACAGTTAGTGTCTGTAACAATTATATCTATAGGATTACATGGAAACAAATCCTAAAGGGAAAATGAATATATTAGTCCTAGTAAACCGAATACCTAAATGATTCATGTAATATTAATGAATACACTAATTAAAATAAATATTTTTCACATTTCATAAATACCATCATGAATAACTTTATTCTATCTAGTGTATCCATTCGTATCTTTCTTACTTCATGGATTCCACTAGAAGGGAAACACAATAATTTTGATCTCAAAATCTCGGTAAGGTTAAAAATTATTGGAAGAAACGGTGAATAATGAGAATATAATGTAATGAAAAGTTTGTACATGAACACATAAGTAATCAAATTAATAAAGTATATGGAAGTGTGTAACCAATTTGGAACGATAATAATTGGAAATACATTCCATTCAAATAAGTAGATAAGAAAAAATTAGAATTTTATGAGTTTGAAACAAATAAAATATAAATAAATGAAAATAAAATTTATCTAAATATACCTCAACAAAAAATATGAGGGATAAATTATAAAGGAAATGAAATTAGGAAAATTCATTATTATTAGTTTCCTTTATTCGTATGCATATGATACCTTTACAGTCAAGACCATTAATGAAATGGTTTGGAATATAATTTATAAACCAATCTAATTCGTCTTTACAATTAACTATTCCTATTTGAATAATGATTCGTCCAAGAGAAATCTATAACCATGACTCACTTATGTTTTACCAGTATGAACCATTCCCCATTTGTCAAAATTATCGATTTAATAGTGTACCATACCTAATATCCTTTCAGAGTAGAATGTATGGATTTATATAAAATTCCCCAAAAATTAAAATGAATTTCAATGTAAAATTCATATGGAAAATTATATATGGTTTTTGATATTAAAATATGCATGAAAATTGAAATAGATAACATTGAAAATTTCAGTTTTTAATTATCATAGATTATTGAAGATTCCATGGTGGGATAAAAAATAAAATCAATGAAGTGAATGCGAATACTATCATTCACCAAATAAATCATAAACATCTCGTGGAAGAATGAGGACGGTATTAATACAAAATATCTCAAGTGGAGTTATAAAAAAGGATTTTTTTCATTTATGAATTGAAATTTTTTAAAAATAACTTTTAATAAAATTCTTGAGTAAATTATCCCTTTTTAATCATTTTGGAAAACACATTCATTGAAAATAATTTTTTTTAGAAAAATTAATTAAATGTTTCCATTTTTATCAAGAAAATGAATCATCAATGTAATAATTGAAGGTTAATGCATGTGTGTTGTACAAGGTAAAAATAATATTCCTTTTGAACAAAATTAATAGAAAAAATCATTATTCATAAATAGGCACAAAGAATCCATAAAAATAATTGGTTAAAGAAAGAATGAGGTAAATATTTTATTACCAAATCATTTTACAAATATTTATTAAAATGATAAAAACTTTTATTTTAGAGGAACATTCTTTCTCTAAACTAATGAGAGAAATAAAGTCAGGTTTTTTGAAAGAAAACATTTTCTAAAAACTTTTGAGTAATAAATAAGGGAAAATTGAAAATGTAAATGACTAAAGGATATGAAAAACCAGTGGATTGAAAAAATAATGGTTTTATTTATCAATTTTTATATAAATCACATCAATTCCAATACGCTTGAAATATCATTATATTTATTTTTTAGGAAAATATTATCTAAGCAATCAAAAGTGGAAAACACCACTTTGAAAAAATTAAATAATATCCACCTAAAATAATAATATTTAATAAATTTTATAATATAATTATTTTAATTATTTTAATTATATTTAAAAAAATGGATGTATATAATCTATATGAAAAAAATTGTGTACATAACGACAAATAAGTCTCAATTTGATATAAATTGATATGAAATTTTTCACCACGTGTTTGAATTATCATGTCAGATATTATATTCATGAATAATAAACATCTATTAAATATTTATATGATTTAGAAGATTTTTAATATTTATCATAACATTATTTTACAATTTATCAGGTTTTATTAATATATTAAATAAATAATTTTTACATTGGTTGCTTTGATAAAATTTGGATTATATGTAAAAAACAACTGGTGTTGGTCAACTATGGTCAAAGGTTAATTATATAAAATCATAAATATAATAATCAGTATGTAATTATCATATTTATACATCAATCATACTTTAATAACTGCAAATTAAATAGGGTTATGATAAATATACCAATATCATACTTGTGGAGACGGTAGGTCGTACAAAAGCATGATTAAGGTTCCCATTTTTTAATGAACAATGATGAATGAATTTAGTAATATTATTTAATTCAAATCTGATAACTATATCTTAAATTCCATATTATTTAATCATATATATATATATAATTCTTATGATTTTAAATGATTCACATCGTGTAGAGAAGGCGGTAGTCTGCACATCCAAGAATGAAATAATCACTTTTATGCATGTGTGAAATGGTAATAAATAAATCTATATAATATAACACGAGATAGGTAATTTTTCATTAATATCTTATATATGTTATTTGATTAAAATATTTGTTTAAAACCATATTTTATATATTCTATTTATTTTTTGAACGAATCACGTCTCATTGATGAGCGATATTCTATATATCCACAAATGATGTTATCATTTTTATAAAAAGTGGAAACTATAAAGATATGTCTTGTAATTGAATTAATGTATCATAAATACATAAATAAAACCATATATAACATATATAAACTGTGTTCCAATAATAATTTCCTCAATGGGATGTGGTAAAGGAATAAATAAACTATATTTGTTTCTAGAGGTGGTAGTTTGTCATACACATAAAAAGTATGTTCATTACCCATTTAGATATACTTGTGTGTATGTTTATGAAAGAACATATCATAAAAACAAACTAGTATATTTTTATTAAATTATTTACTATAAAATAATGTAATTATAATATTATAGGGAGTAAAAATTGAAAATTAAACTAAATAGGTTATGGAATGATGTTAATTTTTAATTAGGTAACTCCTATATGATTATAACAAAAGTTATCCATTTATTGATTTGTTTAGAACATGAGTCCTAAATAATTTTTCAAGGGATTTTGGGGGTTGAATTTTTCAAATATTGGTCTAATATAAGTTGCTAAATAGGTGAGAGAATGTGGGTGGAAATGATTCCTTTTATAATAGAGATGTGTCACATTTTTAATATTTTGAATGAAAGGAACCCCACCAATTTTTTTTTATTTCAGAAGCATCAATAAATTAGCAATGTTATAAAAAAGGATGACGGAGAAAAAAAATGACAAAAACGTTTTTTTACATGTTTCTATATCATATTAGACCTTAATTTTAATCTATAGTCCCTTATTAAGATAAATATTACCTTTAACATTGTATTTAATTTTCATTGATTTCACAAATCATTTGGGAAAAAAATTAAGTAAAAGTAATATACATTATAAATTATGAGGATTCCAAAAATATAATCTATTTTTAGAAATTTTAAATGACATCATTTAAAGAATTTTATTATAATTTAATCATGTAGATGGGATGACAATATAGGTTTTTAATGTAAAAAACATTTCAATGATTTCTATTTTTGTATATTATTTTTCAATGTTAAGTGGATTTCAATGAAATAAATTTGATTAATTGATAAAAATTTTATCTATATAAACTATAAAATAAATTATAAATATAATTTAACCTTATAAATTAATTATTTTAAAAAACATTTTTGAATTAAATTTCTGTATTTTTTCATTAATCATTATAAAATTAATCATCATAGTAAAATATTAAAAATTATCCTAACCTAATTTTTATGATTATATATCAAATATGAAGACTATTTTGACATATTAAATTTATAAAAGTCTCAAAAATTATATTTAAAATGGATTCTCCATTAAAAGTTGTTAAAAGATCCTTAATAAAAATATATCATTTAATGTGGTATATTGGGATTATTTTTATCTAATGTATATATAATCTATTAGATTATTGCCAAAAATAAATTATTTTATATATATTAAATATATTTCATTAATATCATTCAATAATTGTAATTAAGTTAATTTATTAACATACAACTATTTTGTGATCATTCAAATACAAATATTTTCAATATATTTAGTTTGTTTATTATTTCATTTATTCATCATTGGTAACCTATTAATTAGGATTATATTGTTTCAAACCATATATTTCTATAAGATAGTTAATAATAGTCATTAAATATAATTTAATGGATAGGATAATTACTATTATATTATATTATAATATATTATTAATATTTTTTTCTTTTGTAAATCTGGGTCTTGCATGTAATATAAGAAACTAAATAAATTCAATGTTATATATTTTGTATACTGACTCATTATCACGTGAATTGAAATCTATAAATTATATATAATTTATATAAAATTGTAAATATATTGTAAAACCGTAATATGTCATGTTCCCTTACATGATTAGTGAGGTGTGTTATACACGCTATCAGATATAATGTTTTACTATAACATTTCATGGTGTTTAGTGATCTACAATCATCATATTAGATTACTCATAATATGTTCATCATCCATTTTTCCCAGATCATGAATTTTTTACACTGGACGATGGTGTTTTGATTCCTAATAAAATGCCATTATTTTAGGGCATTAAATTTTTCAAATTTTTATCCTAGAAAAAACTAATTATTCGTACGTGAATTTGAGAGTGATATAAGACTAAGTATGGTGGTCTATGACTTTTCCCGAAAAGCATCATCATTGTCCAAATATTTATTTCGTCATGTATTTCTTCTTAAAATTAATTTATCATTAATATAATCATTGTATTATTATTCTAGAGCCCAATCTATTCATGTTTATTATACCACTGCATGTTGTAATCTAAATTCCATCCATGATTTTTTTGGTGATACACTATTTATTACTTCATATCCTAGTTTAATTAATTTGAGAACCAGTTACAATTTGCTTGATTTACTCAGTAAATTGTGATTCTGTTTGAATTAAAATTAATTATGAATTGACATTGGATAGAACATGTACATTGTTTTCAATTACCACTTGACACTTCTAATGTATGTTTTTATATTTAATAAATGAACATTTAAATGATTGACAATAAATTAAATTATGATATATCACATATATTAGTAAATTATAAATTAATGTTATTTGGGTTTATATCCATATAACATATTTATGTATATAGTGATAGGTAATGGAATGGACCTAATAAATAATTCATTAATAAATATAAATAGTTGTTTCATATCTATTATTAACAATATCACGTTCATGAATTTTAATAATAAAAATTATTTACAAAAATGGAATGATTATTAAATGGAGTAAATTTAATAATGAATATTTTATAAGGTTCATATTTCATGGGGAATTTTTATATTTATGGGAGTTGATAGACCTGATGCTCTCTTGGATTATGGAGGGAATTTCATGATCCCTCATACAATGCCATTCTGACTCAAGGTGAAAAATACCAAAGTAGTTAACCACATTTGAACATGGGCCTTATTTTCTAGAGGATTTAGGACATGATTTCTTTGGATCTCATATATTATATTCTTAATATTATGTTTCCTCAAATAAAATACATCATTTTGTCTTGTTTTATTCAGACATGGGGACCATGGATTCACTTTATTGGACCGAGTCATGTTATGCATGTGAATTCCATGGATGATATACTTGTACACATTTAAAATATTTTAGAATGAAATTCCTTGAATATTACCCTGGGATTACAGTCATCACATTTTATATCCATACATTATGTGATACATATAGGTGTTTCATGATCCTTGAGGTCAACAATGACATCACTATAACATAGATCCTCCATTATTGTTATCATGATCTAATTCTTTGGTGATGAATCCTTAACAAGTCATCTCAATATATGTTCTACAAAAATGAATTATTTAAAATATCTCATGTATAAGGACATTACACGTAGAAGATATAGATAGTATGATTTATTCTTTTGGAATTTTTGTGAATTTATATTTTAACACACCCTATTTATTTTTTATTCATAAAATGGATTTGGAGATATTTCATTAGTGATGTCCTACTATGATTTATATCATACCATATCCAAGCCACCATGGGTACCTAAAAATATTATATGATCACATAAATGGATAATGGGTAACATCTCTATTTTAAACCATAACTTCCATTATTACTTTCTTAGGATGGAACATTCTAGCAGATGATAGTGTTAGTGCTCCTGATACTTGATTAGTTTTTTTTATTTTTTAAAAATATTATATATTTTATTTATTTGTTCCATGTATACCTATTTAACTAGTTTTTATAGTCATGAAATACATCATAATAATTTTCTATGATATTGTTGATCTTATGAGAATTTTTTCATTGATGGTTGTTTTTGATTATCTTCCACGTATAGTGCTTTTATTCACTATTATGATTCCATTATTGCTATCCATTTTTAATAAATATCCATTATGCTCATTCTGACATGAGGGAATAGTATCCTCATTACCACATCCTAGGACCTTGGTGCTTGTCGACAACCTCTGTCATAAGGTAGGCATGCAAGAGTCTATGTAGCCCATCGGTTTTAGGGAAACATCACGTTAAACCCATTATGAGGCATAAAAAGTGGTATTAGAAAAGTTTTTCCTTAATTTTTTATTATTATTTTTGGAATATCGAGGGAAAATAATAGATATACAAAAACATGTTTATAAACTACATTTGCGTGTAGCTAAACATTGTTAGGGGTATATAATAAGGTTCCTTGTAATGGGAAATTAATGTTATGTTTTTTCTATTATAGTTAATATTTTTTATTCATTCGGTGATGCAATTGAATTGTGTGTTTGATATTCCAAAGTGAATATTTTTCATTGGCCTTGTACAACATATATAATTGTTACATATATCATTATATTAAAATATAAATCACATACCATTCATATTCCATTCCATGTAGTTTAATTTTATTATTTCTATTGATATACTTCATGTGTTCGTAGAGTGGACCTCTATTTTTATATATTCCTATAATCATAACTTCTTCTATACATTTTGGGAATTGGTTATTTATTATTTTAGATTCAATAAAAATAGTGTTCTATTTTATAGGATGGTGGTGGAGTCTTAAAAATATTTATTTTACCCATGTAATCTTTGTAACTTGGAATACATGAGCTGTGATTTCGATGCGATTATGTGACTACAATATTCCATTTAAGAGGAATATGGGCCCTTTTGAAATTGAATCATCAATTAACTGAGTTGATCAACCACATATTACAAATTAGACACTATGACCAAATGTATAGGGGGTTTATTGAAATTAAATGTGTGTGGAAATCAATTATAAATATTTAGGGACATTATTATCTATGAATGATGATCCATTTAACAGAACCATTATATAAATATATAAGTAAATAAAAACCCTAAATTAAAATCTTCACTTATAAAATTGAATTGTTTCCAATAAATGAAGAGGTATAGTTAAATTGAACCTTCTACTACTAAAACCACATTAAATAAAATTTAATAAAATTATAATATCATTTCCATATATATGTATAGGTGGGATATTATTAGGAGTAGTATGTCCTTTTCCTTATGTTATTATTCCTCTAGTTCTTCTAATTTCACGTAAAGTTTTCCTAAGGACATTTTCATTAATATTTAGAATAATGAAACCACATCAACCACTATTCATGTACTAAGACGGTGTCAATGACCATGCTCTATCTGTAGTGGGCCTTATGCCACTAGTGATATCATTTATTATAACACAATAGGAACCAAATGTTATACACAACATGGAACACTTAGTTTCCAAATATTTTTAAATTTCTTGGGAGATCAATGTAGTGTTCTCTATGAACTACGCAGACTATGGTTGATCTAATTACTGATTTCAAATAGCATCATCCTACAAACAACTTAGAGGATTCTAGTCTTCAAGATACCGATCCACTGATGAAATCCACTATTTCTATCTTCAATAATTTTGAGACACCTTAATATAAGATGGATAATATTTCCACATATATGCTTTGTGTTTTTTCCGAAAAAATGTAGGATATTAATACATAGGTTGTTTGTTACCACAGAATGATCTAGGATGAAATTGAGATATCCGTAACTAACTACTTCTTAACTCATGTGCTGGGAGATGATTGATCCATATTGTTTATGAACATTGACATGGGTGTTATGTATACTATAGACTATTCAAAACATTTTAATTAGTTCAAATTGATTTCACCAATTCATTACTGTGATTATCTATTATGATCGCGATGTTTCATGGATGCTATTAATTATTCCATATGCTCTTAGGTGAATTTATATCGAAACAAAACTTGACTAATATCATTAATCCGGATCTTATCATTGATAGAAATATGAGAGAATATAATTGTACCGAGAACAATGTTTTATTTCTGATATAGGGAAATAATTCTTTAAGTAGCCATAATTGTGGCCTTAAAATTTCTCACTAATGTAATAGTGGCCAGATTATCAACACTCGTAGATCCATTATATTCCATCAGTATTGATGCAAGGGGAATATTAATCGTAATTTTTAAAGAGACATATTTGGGTGTCAGGATTATAGTTGTATGGGTCATCTTAATATACAATGATAGACTGTTACAACTACATCATGTGGAAGAGGATCATCCCCATCTCCACCTTCATAGGTAAGATTGGTTAAACTGTGTTAGGTTGGGAGTTCATGTTTCCCTATCAGGATAGGACTAGGAAGAGGTTGTGGCCATGGTATTTAGACATCTAATTATAAGTTATAGCAGGGAGGTCATTCTCTTGGTAGTCTAGCTATCCAATAGGTTCATAGATTATTATAGTGCCAGGCTATCTGGGTGATACCCATGTAAGATTGTGGTGAATCTTCGACTATGTGAGGTTCTATTATAGTAGATTCATATATTGTATTTGCATTATTAGATATAAGTTTCTCTCACTTCATAAATTTTTTATCGATCACTGAACGTCTATGGATAGGAAATCATTATTTCTATAGGGTCATGACCTCATATACAATATTAGATATATGGTATGAGGGAATACACCAATACAAGGACTTCCCATTTATGTATAAAATTATCCTTTCTTATTAGAAATATTAAAGCTCGACATGACATGTTTTTATTTCATTATTGGAATTTAATGGATGTCTCCATATCATATTAATTTAGAAATCTATCACCAATGGTTATTATTTACCCAACCAAAGTGTTTCAATTATCTCCACAAGGATTATTATGATGTATATGTTATTAGAGATGGACTATAGCATTGGGGGATAGAAGAGTTATCTCCTAGAATTCTAGAATATTCATGGAGGAATATGGAATACAAATTAATGGCATTCCTCCGTTGGTGGATCATTTCTAGGTTGTTTTTCAATATTATTAATCAGTGATTCTACTTAAGAGAGAGGTTGAGATTATGATTATATTTATTCTAGCAGCTATTTATATATCCATTTCTCTATACATAATGGAATATAATGAGCACCAAGTGCTCAGTAGATTGTTACATAATATAAAGGAAATATTTTTACAAGAACCATCACATTATCCTGGGTTTCAACCATGATTTTCCACATGAAGGAACATGGAAGTAATATGATACTAATGGTTTATCAAAGGCTGTACCCTGGTAGGTTTGATTTTTGTTTTCTCTAATAGATTATCTCTTTGACCAACTCCAATGATCTAGGGTATTCTCGAAGACCAACATGAGATCAGTATGAAATCTTGTGTGAGTCATGTATTCAAATATACCACCGACATCTTTCCATAGATTATACATTTTATATGATTATGTCATTATGGTTTTTGGTCTTATAAATGCACCCAAAATTTCTCATGGAATTGAGGAATACGGTGTTCCACCTATATTTGGATTCATTTTTCATAGTTTTTTTGGGTGAAATATTTTTGTATCCTCAAACTAAATTTTACAATCCTAAATATCTTGAGATCATTTTCAATACCCTAAGATATAGTCATCTACATTCTATGGATTATAAGTATAACGACCCATACTTTACATACATTGTTAATACTTCAAAATTGAAGCACACTTATTACAACATATGACAAAACCACAATGGACCGTATAGGTATAGTGTCTTTAGAAACTGGGAAACATAAACAACTGGTTCATAAATCTTCTACAGTGTCTCCCATTTATTTCATCATATCTAGGGTCCCTTTTAGCATATTATACTTAATATCCATCTTCCTGGCCTGGGGAAAAGAAAACATAAAAGGGTGAGTTCAAATGCTCAGCAAGGGAAAATAAATGAAATAAAAATCATATCATATCTTTTTGAAAATCATAACCTGCAAAAGAGATCATAAAATCTTAACATGGAATAAATCATAGAAGTGAAAATGAGATCCCCATAATCATAACATGAAACTTGAAACTTTGTGGCATGCACACATAATCATGGAAAATCAATTCTTGTTAGTCATGACTCATTCCCAAGACTATCTTAGTGGACAAAGTCCCTTCCTGAACCGAGTCACCCTCGTTCCAGTCCTGTTTCACTGAACCGGTATAACCTACCGTTCCAGCCATGTCTATCTAATGAGATATAAAATCTTTACCCACTGAATTGGAGGGAGATATAGGTCCCACCCATCTTATAATGAATCCTTTCTTATGTGTGCCACATAATCATAAACCATACATCATAGCGTAATCCACGTAATAAAAATGGGATTCTTAAACAACATGACATCATAAAACAATTCATATAAGATAAAGGAATTCATAAAAATGTTTCCATCACAAAATTATCAAATCCATGTAATAATAGGGATAAAAACAGAACCCTTTTATTGTCTTAGATGGAAAATAATTTTGATAAAATACTTGAACTCCATTCTTGAGGAAAATATCCTTTCTACTTCAAAAACATTTTTCCTTTCATAACATGTCATATGACATTAAAATAAAAAAATTTGATTAAAAATAAAATTGAAAACTTGTAAAGGAAGCTTCTTGGAAATAATGTTTTAATAATCCATTCATGCCGTATAAGTTATAAAAACATTCTTCTCATACTTTTGTCGGAAAAGTCAAAAAGTACCTCGTATGAAAAACGACAAAAGATTCCTTTCATATCTTTTACTAAAAACTCAAAGAAGGGTAAAATTGGATTTAAACAATTGTAGGTAGATGGAAATAATATTACATATTGAGTTAACATGGATGTGGATGAAAAAATACACCCCAGTAAATACTTACGAATAAACAATCTCGGATAAAAATGCGATTGTGATATTTCCCTTACCTTAGGTCCGATTTGCTTTGTACGTGTCTGAAGCTCATGTATAATGGTTTAAATAATGTTATTGACTTATTCCAGAATCATAAATATTTATATGATATCATATATGGTCATATTCTTAGCTTCTTGTTAGTAATATTTCATTGTTACTTGTTACTCGGGTCTTTATTGTCTTTTGTTCTTATGCGTGTTTTGCCGAATACATTCTTATTCTTCTTTTAAGGTTATAGATACCTTATATCCAGAATGTTATTAGTGTAACATATATCATATTTATTCATTCAATTCATTTATATAATTACTATGTAATGATGATCATGTAGAAAGAGTCGCATCACATCGTGGAGACGGTATTCCGTACGTACGCACGAGTGATGATATCGTTCCTATGATCGTGGAACTGTATTGGAGTATATATATATTATTTCAGTATCAATATTACTTTATAATAATCATAAATAGTTACTCATTACACTATTATACCCATCCTTGTAAAGTGATGGTGGAAAAATAGATTACACCACGGCGTGGAGACGGTATTCCGTACGTACGCACGCGCGGTGATTTCTTTTTTCCGTGGGATGGATAAAAGGTGAATTAGGGTTGTTTAATATTTATAATAACATATAAGTATGTAATTAATACTGATGTTATTACTTTATCATGAAACAACTAAAGAAGAATAAGTTGAAGAAGAAAGAAATTGAAAAGATCGGTAATGGATATTACCTCTTCTTTGGAACGCCTCTTTGAATCCTCCACTTAGGGAACTATGATTGGTCTTTGAAGAAGACCAGGACCTCTAGGATTATTCTAGGGAAGTGGAGAGGAGATAATGGCCGGGGTTGGCCGAGCATGAGTGCTCAAATTTGTGTGAGGATGAGGGGGAGGAGGTGCCCTTTTATAAGGGAGGAGAGGGGCACCTTAGGAATATCTCAAAATATTATTTTATATTAAAGTCAAAATCGTTTTATAATGGTTCCAAAGTATCTTATTTCTAATATAAAGTGGGGAGGGGTCGAAATCATATCAACCAATAGGATTTATACATGTTTAGGGTATTATTTTAACCTTATCAATTAGATTTAACTCTAAGTTAAATAATTTAACTTTTACCGTGTCTTTTTGTTTTCTTTCACTATATGGTTAATACACTTACTATAACATGAAAAACGAACCCAAAATTGTTTATTATTAATATATATATCCTTATATAAGTCATTTGGCCGAACCTTAGATTTTTAGGAATAAAATAACAATTAATAATATAATATTTGATTTAAAAACTATTTTGTGTCAATTTTGACACTATTTGATATATGATTTTTGTTAAAGTCATAACAGAATTATATGTTCAAACAAAGTTCATTAAATCAACATTAATATATCATAGTAACCTAGAAAATTAGTGGAATTCATAAAAAGTCTCAAATTACATTTATTTTGGTGTTTATAACATCAATTATGTCAATATTTCATTAATAAGATAATTACTGCATCATCATTGTGTCATAATTAAATTAAATTATTTAATGACTAAAAATTACAAATAAAATACCATTATGTAGGAAATCTTTTTAGCGTTCTAATGAATATTTATTGTCGAATTTATCTTATGTATAAACCCATATTAAAAATGATTTACTTATTAAACTTTGATTTTATCTATTTTAACCCTTCTTTAAATAAATTAATAATAAATGTCCTAATCTAATCCAAGTGGGCCCAAATGGTCATATTTTTATTCCTAAGTTTGTTTTTGGTGGAATTACACTTGTCCAATAGAATTATAACATGTGTTAGGGTAATATTAATATCATATTTACCCTTAGTTACCCTATTTACTATTAACTGCGGTAAAAAAAAAGTAAAAAGTTACTATTCACCAAAAAATTATTTTTATCTCATTTAACCACATTTTACATACTGATATCAACCGTGTCTGTCAGATTTTTGAAATTCCATTCACAGAAGCGGTAAAATTAAGTTTTATGCAAAATTCGGTTTTTAACCTACCACTTAGTGGTTTCACTATTCATCAAAAATTGAAAGTTTTCAGAAAAATACCAAAATTTCACCCTACGCTAATTTCGATATTCTGAGTCCAAAAATGAAGTCCATTTTGAAAAATAAAATTTATAAAATTTCAAAAAGTGGTTATTACTATTCATAACGGCTAGTTTTAATAGCATATTGTTGTTTAGTGAAACTCGGTATTGCGTACGACGCAAGCTATCGAGGAAGGTCGCGATTGCGTGTAAAGAAAGCCAAGCAAGTGTTGTGTAGAAAAAGATTCCTTTGATGATTCATATATCATAAAAGTCTCGGGTGTTACATTCTACCCCCCTTAAAAAGAATTTTGCTCTCGAAATTCGTCTCTTTGTAACAAACATATGAGGATACTTCTCCCTCATCATATCCTCAAGCTCCCATGTAGCTTCTTCAAGTTGGTGGTTCCTCCATAAAACTTTCACCAATCGAGTGGTCTTGTTTCGTAGGACTTTTTCGCTACGATCCAGAATCTCTATCGGCTGTTCTTCATAAGAAAGATCTTGCTCCAGCGGTACAACTTCTGAGATGAGTACATGTGAAGGATCTAGTATGTACTTTATCAAGAGAGATACATGGAACACATCGTGAACATGAGAGAGATTCGGTGGATGTGCCAATCGGTAAGCTACCTTCCCAACACGATCCAGTATTTCGAAAGGACCAATATATCTAGGGCTCAACTTCCCCTTCTTTCCAAATCTCATAACCCTCTTTCAGGGAGATATTCGTAAGAACACTTTATCACCCACTTCAAACTCTAGGTCTTTTCTTCGGTTGTCGGCATAACTTTTCTGTCGACTCTGAGCTGCTCTTATGTGTTGTTGAATAGATCTGACCTTTTCTTCCATTTCATCAATGAGATCAGGTCCTAATAGCTTTCTTTCCCCAACTTCATCCTAGCAAGTTGGAGTCCTGCATTTCTTTCCATAGAGAGCTTCATAAGGAGCCATCTGAATACTGGAGTGAAAGCTATTATTATATGAAAATTCCACCAAAGGTAGGTGTTGATCCCAACTTCCTTTGGAATCCATAGAGCATGCTCTCAACATATCTTCTAGGGTTTGAATTGTTCTTTCAGACTGACCATCTGTCTGGGGATGATAAGCAGTGCTGAAACTCAACTCTGTATCCAGAGTATGCTGAAGACTTCGCTAGAACTTCGAGGTAAATCTTGGATCCCGATCAGATACAATAGAAAGTTGTACTCCATGTAATCTTACCACTTACTTTACATATATACTGGCAAGCTGATCTAGAGAGAAATCCTCTCTAGTAGCAATGAAGTGTGCAGAGTTTGTAAGACGATCAACTATGACCCAGATAGCATTATTGCCTTTGGACGTTTTAGGAAGTCCTGTGACAAAGTCCATAGTGATGTTTTCCCATTTCCATTTGGGTATGGGTAATGGTTGTAACATCCCCTTAGACTTTTGTCTCTCAGCTTTAACTTGTTGACAAACCAAGCATCGAGAGACATGTTCAGCAACATCTCTTTTCATGCCATCCCACCAGAAGTACTCTTTCAGGTCTATATACATCTTCGTGCTTCCAGGATGAATAGAGAATGATGAACTATGAGCCTCATCCAGTAGCTCCTTCTTTAATTCGGGGATGGGAAGAACAAAAACCCGATTCCTGAACTTTATTATCCCATCACAATCAAGGTTGAATTCAGGAACATTTCACACCTTCTTTTGTAACTCGACATCTTCTTTCTGTGCCTCTTTAATCTTCCCATGTATAGATGGTTGAACATTCATTTGAGAAAGATAAGATTTTTCCCCTTCCATTATAATTCCAAGATCCATCCTTTGTAAATCCATAAATATTGGATCTTTTGTGATCCTCATCATGGATAAACTAGCATGGTCTTGTCGACTTAATGCATCTGCCACCTTGTTTGCTTTCCCAGGGTGGTAATGGATTGAGCAGTCATAATCCTTAATCAGCTCCAACCATCTTCTTTGGCGCATATTCAGCTCCTTTTGTGTGAAAATATATTTTAAACTTTTATGATCAGTATAAATATCACACCTTTCACCATAAAGGTAATGCCTCCAAATCATTAATGCAAAGATTACTGCAGCCAACTCCAAATCATTTGTTGGGTAATTTTGCTCATGGATTTTCAACTGTCGTGAGGCATAAGCTATCACCATATCATTTTGCATAAGAACACACCCCAATACCTTCTTGGATGCATCACTGTAGATCACAAACCTTTCTCCACTACAAGGTAGTGTGAGCACAGGTGCACTGGATAACCTTCTTTTCAACTCCTTGAAATTCTCTTCACATTCCTCTGTCCAGACAAACTTAACTCCTTTCCGAGTCAACTTGGTGAGTGGATTAGATAATCGTGAAAAATCTTTTACAAAACGTCGATAACATCCAGCCAAACCAAGAAAACTTCGAATCTCAGTTACTGTTGTTGGTCTCGACCATCTTTCGATAACCTCTGTTTTTTCTTGATCCACAGATATCCCCTCTTTTGAGATTATGTGACCCAAAAATGCAACTTTTTGAAGCCAAAATTCACACTTGGTAAATTTGGCATAAAGCTTCTCCTTTCTCAAGGTCTTCAATATAATTCTCATGTGATCTTCATGCTCTTCCTTGCTCTTTGAATAGACAAGAATATCATCTATAAAGACTACCAAAAATTGATCAAGATAGTCTCTAAAGACTCTAATCATTAGATCCATGAAGATAGCAGGGGAATTAGTAAGACCAAATGGCATCACTATAAATTCATAGTGTCCATACCTTGTACGGAAATCCGTCTTTGGTATATCCTCCCTTTTGACCCTTAATTGATGATACCCTGAACGAAGATCAATCTTGGAAAAGTATTGAGCTCCGCGTAGTTGGTCAAATAAGTCATCAATGTGTGGGAGAGGATATTTGTTCTTGATAGTGATCTTGTTAAGTTCTCGATAATCAATGCAGAGTCTCATTGATCCATCTTTCTTCTTAACAAATAGAACAGGTGTTCCCCGAGGTGACGCACTAGGGCGTATGAATCCCTTATCAAGATTCTCTTGGAGTTGCTTCTTCAATTCCTGCAACTCAATTGGGGATATTCTATAAGGTGTCTTTGAAATAGGCAATGCACCCGGAATGAGTTCTAATGAAAACTCAACTTCACGATTTGGTGGAAGACCCAGTAATTCCTCCGGAAAGACATCATCAAACTCCCGTACAATGGGCATATTCTTAATCATGAGTTTCTCACCAACCATTTGAGATAAATAACCTTCATTTAGTGGAATCACGACCCATAAGATGGAAGGAATTTCCACTGGAAGGTTATGTTCATCCTTGCATTGATAGACGATCGTAGATTGATCTGCAATATGAAATGTGACTTCCCTTCTTTGGCAATTGATATGAGCTCCATGTAGAGAAATCCAATCGATGCCAAGAATCACATCAAATTCCACTAAAGGAAGGATCACAAGATTTGCAGGAAGCACTTTCCCACAAACTTCGATCGGAGATGTATTATAAACTTTTGATGCGACTGTTGTGCCATTAGGTGTTGTCACAGCTAACTCAACATCTAATTGTTGAGGTAATACGGTGATACCCTTGGAAAATTCTTTAGAAATAAAAGAGTGGGTGGATCCAGAATCAAATAAAACATTTGCTACTTTAGATTGGATGGTAAGTGTACCTTTCACCACTTCGTTATCATACTCCACATCGCTGATAGAAATTGCATGTGACATTCCATTGTCTTTAGCCTTAAGATTTTGTTGACGTCGACCATCATCATCAACCCTTGGATTTGGGCATTGATTGGCATAATGCCCCATCTCCTTGCACTTGAAACATTGATGTGTAGTAGGTTCATTCTGTGTATCCCTTCCTTTGTTTGCATCATTATACATCTTCTTCCCATTATCGCGGCATTCAAATGCCCGATGACCTTCCTTTCCACATTTAAATCATTTTCTTGTCCCTTTAAGACAACTCCCTCCATGTTTCTTTCCACACTTTGAGCATAAGGGCAAGTTCATCTTCTTTTCAGTGTGCTCTTCAGATTTTCCTTTGAATTCCATCTTCCTCTTCTTATCAAACCCATGTGACTGATGGGTTACTCTAATCTCCATCTCGACTTTGAGAGCACATCGAACGGTTTCCTCGTAGCTATTGAAGTCCCTTATGGCTAACGCCCTTCGAAGACTTGGTTTTAAGCCACTAAAGAATCGATCGATCTTACTCTCAGGTTGGATAATAATACCAGAAGCGTACCATGCAAGTCTTGTAAAATTTGTTTCATAGGTACCAACAGATTGATCATCCCTTTGCTTCAGTTCAAGTAATTCTTTCTCCATCTTTGTTCTGAGAATACGAGGGAAGTACTTAATGAAAAATAAGTTCTTGAACTCGTCCCATTCCATAGACTCAATTTCATCCCTTTTCCTCGTATTCTTAATAAGATTCAACCATTGATCAGCATCTCCTTCCAAACGATACACTGCTAGGATGACTTTATCATGCTCAAAACATTGTAGAACTGAAAATATCTTTTCAGTAGTACTAATCCATTGTTCAGCAACTAATGGATCAGTAGACCCGCTGAAAGAAGGTGGACGCTGCCTCATGAAGGATTCAACAGAATGTTGCTCCTTCCTTTGCTCGTTTGGAAGTCCTGCATGATTCATAGCTTGAGAAAGTTGTGTGAGCATGGCTACAAGATTTTTCATTCCAGCTCCCATATAGTTTGGTTGCTCAGGGGGACAATCATTGCATTGCCCATCGCATTCCGCATTAACACGGTTCCTTCGGGTTCCAGCCATTGACTAAAACCAAGAAGAATAGTGTGAGCAACACTAATTATAATAGGAAAACCACATAATTCAAGAATAAAATTTTCATGCTTAAGGTCTTATCCTAGGTTATTCATGGCTATTTCTAAAACACTAAGATTGTCTTCTATTCTTAGACTTATCCTTAGGGTTCTTACTAAGGCTTTCACATCCTAGTTTCCAAAGGTTGACTATACCTTTCCTCTGATACCGACTATAATGACCCATACTTTACATACATTGTTAATACTTCAAAATTGAAGCACACTTATTACAACATATGACAAAACCACAAAGGACCTTATAGGTATAGTGTCTTTAGAAACTGGGAAACATAAACAACTGGTTCATAAATCTTCTACAGTGTCTCCCATTTATTTCATCATATCCAGGGTCCCTTTTAGCATATTCTACTTAATATCCATCTTCCTGACCTGGGGAAAAGAAAACATAAAAGGGTGAGCTCAAATGCTCAGCAAGGGCAAATAAAGGAAATAAAAAACATATCATATCTTTTTGAAAATCATAACCTGCAAAAGAGATCATAAAATCTTAACATTGAATAAATCATAGAAGTGAAAATGAGATCCCCATAATCATAACATGAAACTTGAAACTTTGTGGCATGCACACATAATCATGGAAAATCATTTCTTGTTAGTCATGACTCATTGCCAAGACTATCTTAGTGGACAAAGTCCCTTCCTGAACCGAGTCACCCTCGTTCCAGTCCTGCTTCACTGAACCGGTATAACCTACCGTTCCAGCCATGTCTATCTCATGAGATATAAAATCTTTACACAATTAATTGGAGGGAGATATAGGTCCCACCCATATTATAATGAATCATTAATTATGTGTGCCACATAATCATAAACCATACATCATAGCGTAATCCACGTAATAAAAATGTGATTCTTAAACAACATGACATCATAAAACAATTCATATAAGATAAAGGAATTCATAAAAATGTTTCCATCACAACATAATCAAATCCATGTAATAATAGGGATAAAAACAGAACCCTTTTATTGTCTTAGATGGAAAATAATTTTGATAAAATACTTGAACACCATTCTTGAGGAAAATATCCTTTCTACTTAAAAAACATTTTTCCTTTCATAACATGTCATATGACTTTAAAATAAAAGAAGTTGATTAAAAATAAAATTGAAAACTTGTAAAGGAAGCTTCTTGGAAATAATGTTTTAAAAATCCATTCATACCGTATAAGTTAAAAAAACATTCATCTCATACTTTTGTCGGAAAAGTCAAAAAGTACCTCGTATGAAAAACGACAAAAGATTCCTTTCATATCTTTTACTAAAAACTCAAAGAAGGGTAAAATTGGATTTAAACAATTGTAGGTGTATGGAAATAATATTACATATTGAGGAAACATGGATGTGGATTAAAAAATACACCCCAGTAAATACTTACGAATAAATAATCTCGGATAAAAATGAGATTGTGATATTTCCCTTACCTTAGGTCCGATTTGCTTTTTACGTGTCCGAAGCTGCTGTATAATGGTTTAAATAATGCTATTGACTTATTTCAGAATCATACATATTGATATGATATCATATATGGTCATATTCTTAGCTTCTTGTTAGTAATATTTCATTGTTACTTGTTACTCGGGTCTTTATTGTCTTTTGTTCTTATGCGTGTTTTGCCGAATACATTCTTATTCTTCTTTTAAGGTTATAGATACCTTATATACAGAATGGTATTAGTGTAACATATATCATATTTATTCATTCAATTCATTTATATAATTACTATGTAATTATGATCATGTAGAACGAGTCGCATCACATCGTGGAGACGGTATTCCGTACGTACGCACGAGTGATGATATCATTCCTATGATCGTGGAACTGTATTGGAGTATATATATATTATTTCAGTATCAATATTAATTTATAATAATCATAAATAGTTACTCATTACACTATTATACCCATCCTTGTAAAGTGATGGTGGAAAAATAGATTACACCACGGCGTGGAGACGGTATTCCGTACGTACGCACGCACGGTGATTTCATTTTTCCGTGGGATGGATAGAAGGTGAATTAGGGTTGTTTCATATTTATAATAATATATCAGTATGTAAGTAATACTGATGTTATTACTTTATCATGAAACAACTAAAGAAGAAGAAGTTGAAGAAGAAAGAAATTGAAAAGATCGGTAATGGATATTACCTCTTCTTTGGAACGCCTCTTTGAATCCTCCACTTAGTGAACTAAGATTGGTCTTTGAAGAAGACCTGGACCTCTAGGATTATTCTACGGAAGTGGAGAGGAGAAATTGGAAGGGGTTTTCCGAGATTGAGTGCTCAAATTGGTGTGAGGAGGAGGGGGAGGAGGTGCCCTTTTATAAGGGAGGAGAGGGGAACCTTAGGAATATCTCAAAATATTATTTTATATTAAAGTCAAAATCGTTTTATAATGATTCCAAAGGGTCTTATTTCAAAGATAAAGTGGGGATGGGTCGAAATCCTATCAACCAATAGGATTTAGAAAAGTTTAGGGTATTATGTTAACCTTATCAATTAGATTTATCTCTAAGTTAAATAATTAAACTTTTACCGTGTCTTTTTGTTTTCTTTCACTATATGGTTAATACACTTACTATAACATGCCAAACGAACCCCAAATTGTTTTTTATTAATATATATATCCTTATCTTAGTCATTTGGCCGATCCTTAGATTTTTAGGATGAAAATAACAATTAATAATATAATATTTGATTTAAAAACTATTTTGTGTCAATTTTGACACTATTTGATATATGATTTTTGTTAAAGTCATAACAGAATTATATGTTCGAAAAAAGTTGATTAAATAAACATTAATATATCATAGTAACCTAGAAAATTAGTGGAATTAATAAAAAGTCTCAAATTACATTTATTTTGGTGTTTATAACATCAATTATGTCAATATTTCTTTAATAAGATAATTACTGCATCATCATTGTGTCATAAATAAATTAAATTATTTAATGTCTAAAAATTAAAAATAAAATACCATTATGTAGTAAATCTTTTTAGATTTCTAATGAATATTGATTGCCGAATTTATCTTATGTATAACCCCATATTAAAAATGATTTACTTATTAAACTTTGATTTTAACTATTTTAACCCTTCTTTAAATAAATTAATAATAATTGTTCTAATCTAATCCAAGTGGGCCTAAATGGTCATATTTTTATTCCTAAGTTTGTTTTTGGTCGAATTACACTTTTCCAATAGAATTAGGACATGTGTTAGGGTAATATTAATATCATATTTACCCTTAGTTACCCTATTTACTATTAACCGCGGTAAAAAAAAGTAAAAAGTTACTATTCACCAAAAAATTATTTTTATCTCATTGAACCACATTTTACTTACTGATATCAACTGTGTCTATCGGATATTTAAAATTCCATTCACATAAGCGGTAAAATTATGTTTTATGCAAAATTCAGTTTTTAACCTACCACTTAGTGGTTTCACTATTCATCAAAAATTGAATGTTTTTAGAAAAATACCAAAATTTCACCCTAGGCTAATTTCGATATTCTGAGTCCAAAAATGAAGACCATTTTGAAAAATAAAATTTATAAAATTTCAAAAAGTGGTTATTACTATTCATAACGGCTAGTTTTAATAGCATATTGTTGTTTAGTGAAACTCGGTATTGCGTACGACGCAAGCTATCGAGGAAGGTCGCGATTGCGTGTAAATGAAGCTAAGCAAGTGTTGTGTAGAAAAAGATTCCTTTGATGATTCATATAACATAAAAGTCTCGGGTGTTACAATAAGGGATATTTCTAGATCAAAGAAGTTCACATTAAGTCATATTATCTTTGAATCATGAGAGTCATTTGACCTAGGTAGGGAGAGTGATGTGGATTAGTTAGTTCATACATGGATGTTATTTGATATATAGAGTTTCATAGGGTTATCTAGACATAATATGTTTTCATACATGACATATCACACCATTTATCACCTATAACTAGTCTTACTATGATTTTTGTGTAGTTTATATGGTGTAAAATGTTTTAGAACATATTTCAATAGTTAAATAGATGGGTAACTTTCTCACCAAATTTGATTATTCTAGACCCTTGAATATGATATACTATGTTATGTGATGCATCAGGCCTCAATATGGGTGTAGTATTTATGTAGTAGGATATAGTAGTTCTTTACATGTCTGTCTAACTCGTATATCATGAGCATTATTACTCTACAAATGACTTCAAGATGGTAATTGTTTTCCATGATTTTCATTTCTTGTCAAACTATCCAATGGGAGATAAACTTTTCGGTGTACACATACTATGAGAGCCTCACATATATCTTAATTCTATGTGACATGAACATCATATACTAAATATAGTTCTGATACCTTCATTCTTTTGACATTTATATTTCTTATAAGTACAGAAAGGGAAATGTGGTCACTAATTAACTTAGACATAAGTCAGTAGAAGAGTTCATACATGATTCTAATGATGAATAGAAATTTTTGGGGCCCTTTTTTATCTATATGTATATATATTAATCGGATTTATGAGAATTATTATATTTCAACCTTGGCAGTTACCTCATCACTTGTTGATAAAGTGAACATAATTCAGTTTCAGATTATGAAGGCATGGTTAGCCAATAATGTATTTCTTCAGGGAACCTTCCTTTAGATTGGATAATTGATGTATTTGATATACTATATACACATGGGGGTGTTGGGGCTCCTATAGATATGTGATTATAACTGATGTGTGAGTCCCTCACTTCCTAGTGGGAACTTCATATGTAAATCTCCAAGATGTATTTTGATATGAGTCTCTAATAATTGTGAAGTGGGATGAAATTTTAGATATTAGGTTTTATGACATAGTGTCCCCCATGAAGAATGGTTATGGAGGTGTACCAAAGAAATGTTGCATTTTCACAGCTATTACTAGTACCAGAGTTAACATTACTTTCCATGTACAATTAAATGTTATGGAATGAACCCAATAAAAAATTATGTAATTAACGCAATAATTGGTTGCATGTCCATGATTAACCTTGTCCCCAAAATGAATGAAAAAAATATTTCCTTAAATTTAATGAGTATTACTTAACCTAAATTATATAAATATATAATTTTTTGGTTTCTGTTGCTTATAGTGTTGTTTATCTTTGTAGGAAGTCTTGAACATGGGAAAAAATTGATTCCTGAGCGAATGGCTTGATCACATAGAGGACACCATTCTGATTTAAATATCCAACTTCCAAGGCATATAGCCACATATGAAAATGGTCCATGACTACTAGTAGATTCCTAGATTAATGACATAGTATAACCATCACCGTCATTTGAATATTAGAATCCTCAGATACAGTCATTTGATCCATTTTTATATCTTTAGACGTAGGACACCACAAATTCAACCTATATGGCCTAAACAATATTTTTTGATGATTACCTTGGACGTGATCATAGAAATTAGTTAGATTCATTGAAATTGTATTTCCATGGGTGTTTCCACCCGATTATAGTTATATCATTTTATAGCAAGACATCATAACATACTTTTATGAGATTGAGCAACCATACGGCGAAGGATGTATTGGTAATAAATTGGGCGATACAATATTATTATTATTATATAAAGATCTATTAATGGAAAATTCACAGGTCTTACATATATAATGTGAAAATAACTGAATTAATTAAATGAAATGATATTTATAGAAATTTAAAACTATTTATTACGTATGTTTGAGTTATTTATGTGGCATTGATATATATTTATATATTCTTGCACATTTATCAATTTATTTTCACATACTGGGTTTTTATAGATATCATTGGGGGTTTCGCCATGAGATTTAAATCATATAATATCCTCAATGTGAGTAGTTCCCAGGAAAATTATAGAACTATAGGTATGGAAAATTGGATATATCCCACCATTGAAACCTAACATGATTTCAAACTTTATTAGGATGGAGTTCGGAAGTAGATGACTAGACCGATGCACATGATTCTTGTATAGTTTTTTGTCATTTTAACCTTTGTATAATATGAATTTTTTTCTTCCATGTATATTTATTTTCTTGTGTAGAAGAGTCATGACATAAATCATTATATTTGGGATATGATATTGTTCCAGATATGAAATGATTTTTATGTATGGTTGATTATTCTTTCCATCCACCTCTAACTTGTTTATTCACTGTTTTTCATCCACTATTATTATCGATCTCTTAAAACATATATTTGGTCTCGACATTGGAAAGATGTCATAGTCTCCCATATATTAAACCATAGTACCTCAATTGCATTCCCACCCTTTGAATATATTGATGTGAAGATGTGGAGATGTGGCCAACTGGCTTGGGGAACCATCGAGTGGCCCCTAGTTATTGACATCATAATAAAAATGGGATACGAGACAAATCATCCAAAAGATTCTACACGAAATAATATAAAAATAAAACAATATCATCTTTTAATGTGTGTATAAATTAGACATATATATATATGTTTCCAAATGTAAATAACCAATAGGAATGATAACGTAGAAACACAACAATTTTCTAGAGGTCTAAGGAAGTATTGTCCAGTATGATCAATGTCATCCTCCTAGAAAACTAAAAAATAAGTGTATATATATATATGGCGATCTTACAATTATACTTATTAAGATATCCAAAGTCTCTTTTAACTTCTGAATGAAGCCTACTAACACACCCATGAGAAAATTTTAAAACATACAATGACAATATAAATTAAACTATATGTACTATCATCAATAAGGTATGCTCATAAAATAACTCATTCCATTTAAAATAATGTCATAAGAATTATTCTAATAAAGGGTAGCCTACAATAATTTCCCATTGTTTTTTTCTCTCACACAACAATTTCGAATATCCCAGTTCTCTATTCTCCACCAAATAAATTAACCCCCACTAAGAACAATCACATCACATCTATCCCACATAAACATAGTCTATAAAATTATAACTGTAACCAATGTTTTTTTGTATCATGAACATGAAGGATATCAACATTTTCCACTCATCCTACCATGTATACCCCCATATGTCACTAAATAGTATAGTAAAAGAGAGACTGAGGAAGAGTGGATAGGCAACCACCAATCCTCATCACTTTTATGTTGTGAAATACACGTTATATATGAAAATATGGGTATCATAAAATAGCGATCAATATAGGTGTGGTGGGTATAGAAATCACATGGAATAAAAAAATTTATACATATATCCACACACAATCCCAAAAAAATGGTTCACAAAAAAATACTATCCAACTCACAAAAATTCCACATACACTGCCACATATAAATGGATAGAACCCTATAAACAAAAAACCATATATACAAGCACCAAATAATTCTGTTATCCATCCCATTCAATTAATTTGTTACTTAAAACTTCCATTAACTAGGTAGTCTATCATCTATTTTCACATCAATAAGTTTCATACCATTAACCAATCTATACACAATCTATTTAAGTCATCATTATTAAATAACTATACCTTAAATACAATGGAATATAAAAAAATAACCACACATAAAAATTAGTTCATGTTTCCAAATGAATCATTATCTCATCCCACAACATCATGGCCAAACATAACATCACTTTGCTACCCCTAAAAGAATATCCAAACAGGCCATCATATCAGCACCCCAAAAAAATAGACAAAAAAACATAACCTTGAAACCCAAAATCATTTCCAAAAACAATCACTTTGTCTCACCAAAATTGTATCTAAAAAACCATCACATGAACACCATAAAATCATAGCCAATGTATAATCATCTCACCTCCAAAAATGAAATGAGAAAACTGCATCACATTGATGTCCCAAAATCAAGTCCAAACAAACCATCCTCACCTACACCACATCAAAACTATGACATAAATACCCCCAATAATGACCGTAGATGAAAACCAATCATTGGCCACATTTAAAATTTATCAAATAGACTTTTATCATAATTTAGTCTATTCCAAAGGGTATACCACAAATCTATTAATTTATGGGAAACCATTTCATTATGCAGATATATGTTGTTAACCAATATCAATTTTGGGGAGATATCAAAAAAATGTGAAACCTGGTTTTATTATAACAAAAACTATTTCACAATAAATGTCTATCAAAAACCATTAATTTTAGTGGTGTATTCATCCAATACAAACACAATAACAAAATTAAATATAAGTTGTAAAATAATGTGAACCATTCCCCTTATGCCTTAAAATTCATTTAGACAAGTGTTTATCATTAACTATTCGATCATAAATATCATCCAGAGATAATATAATGTATAAAACTATTATATGATATATAAAGATGATAAAAATAATAATTCCTCACCTTAAATAAGTTTTTAAAAATGTCACACAATATTTAATAGTGATCAAATGGTGGAAAACAGCAATCATATTTGGGAAACCTCATATGAACATAATATAGTCCCACAGATCATAATAAATCATATTAAGTAACACCTAAATCCAAAAAAATAGAACTATCATTGATCTAATAATAGAATGTGAGGAAAAAAACAAGAAAGAGAAATGAAACTACCACTGATATCCAATAAAGACGCACTAGAATAAATAGATCAAGGATTGGAAGGAGGGATGGAAGGATCTTAAAAATCATCTAGGGTTCAGATAAAATGATAGACATTGAAGCATCAAAAAAATCAAAAAAATGAACCATAAATAAGATTTATAAGTTGGAATAATTTTACATTAACATCATATATCCCATTCATTACTTGAAATCCATAGGTTTTCAAAAATATTCCAACATCCACTGAAAACCATGTCTCTTAGACCAAAGTAATTTATATATAATTATTTCCCATTTCGAATCATGAATTCAATTAACAGGTTCCACCAAAGCATAAATCAACCCCTAAATATAGTTTTTCACACAAGCCATGAAATAAGAATTCATGCCATGTAATAAATTCAGGAGTCGAAATTAATAAGACATGTATAATGGACCTCTAGCCATAACAAAACCACATAAACCATGCTTTAAAATATAACTAAAACCTAAAATAAATAATGAAACATGCTCATAATGCATGTTTCATCCCATCAAATTACTCTAAAATCAATTTCACCCTAAAAATCCAATACTGTGAAAAATGAATGGGGGTATGAACAAGCAACATGTTATATGTTTTTTGTAGATATTATTAATCCTAAATGATACAACTAGAATTAATGATCCACCAAAACCACAATGTAACACACTACACTTCGACAAACGACCCCCTTTCACACTAAAAAATGACCACACTATCATAAATAACACCAAATAATTGGTGGCATAGTCATGATATTGGGCACGAAACTATGGATACATGTATAAGAACATTTCCATTTATTTTTTCAAATGGCTGAAAATCAATAGAAAGGATGTGGCATATTAAACCTTAATCACAACACTATCCGTAGGATACAGATTCCATGGAGCACATACAGACATCCTTATCAGCTAAACAAAAACATCATGGAACATGTTAATTCCCACAAAAACATTGTCCTTAATATTCAACACCATAAATATGGCTATGAATAGATAGAAATTAATGAAAACCTAGTAACATTAACCAAGAAAACAAATATAATGTGAACTTTTAACACATTCTTGGGTGCATCCAATGAACAACTGCCTATTCTATTACCATCCTTACATCCATAACCAATTAACGTACTAAATTCCTAGGTATATTTACCATCATTGTCCAAAAATAAAATGAATAAACATTCTGATGATCATGTGGCATCAATGAGAATTCAATATTTTATTGAGTTGATCACCATGTTACTCCCACGACTTAAATTAGATAATTTTTTAATCTACTAAAATTAATATGAAATTGTTTGTTAATTCAAAAAACATGGATGATAAGTGGAAAATTCTAAATTTTATTTGATTTTTTCCTTTAAATTTAAATTATTTGTAATGAAAAAGTATATATTTAATTTTTTAAAGTGATATATTTTCCACTATATATATATTTTTAATATTTCAGTTTAAATAATTGGATTCATTTATAATTTTTATATAAAATAATTTTATACATTTGAAAATTTTGACTATGAAAACCTACATTATAATCACATCAGTGGGATTAATTTTAATGTTAAATTTCCTACTATAATGAATTTAGTTTCAAAAAATGGATTCCATGTTTTAAATCATACTAATTGATATTATCTAAAAATTTCAATATATTTTCTACTATAATGATTTGTGAAAAAAATTGAAATTACATACCATGATTACGGAAAAAATGAGCATCTGTGCATTACATATTCTTGTGTATGATTTTATTTTCTATACACCGAGTATTTTTATTTAATAAATCCTATTTTTTATTAAGAATTATTAGTTCTAAATTATTTAATCAGTCTCATTTTATTTTAGGATTGATGGATAAATTAAATTGGTTATTTTTTTTCAAATTCAAGCAATTTACTTACAAATTTTGAGGCTATGTTGAGTGTACTTGCTACAAAATTGGTTGCAATATCCTAGTAAAAATTAATAAGAATAAAGTAATAACCATGATCCAGTGTAATTTTGGGCTTATGGATGTTTACATCAATAATATTTGGATTTGGAAATTGGTTAGTTAAATTCCCAAGTTCCACACACATTTATTGTAAGATAGACTGATGTGCCTACACCATCTTCCATTTTAAATTAGATTTTAGATTTTTATAATGTACATTTTTAAAATAGTTTTTATCTAGAATAAATTTAATTCCCTAACTTTATCATTGTACACTTCCTTGAAACCAATTCTCCAAATTCATTTGTCTATATTTATTGCACATAAGATGTTGTACAATATTCATATTCATACTCTTCTAAAAATTTTACCAAATTTAAATTATTTACATTATGTACATCCGTATATTAGTAAATTAAAAAATCTATTTCATCATTGGTATCACATGTCAGTATCTATTCATATATCCCAATGTCTTTGATTGGAAATTTATTATGTAGATAGGGTCTCAGTCTACTAAATAATAGATCTATCATCCCATTTAATAGATGAAAATTCTTGAAGTGTAATTCACATGACTTTAAATGATCATATCATAAATCCTCATAGAATAATTTTCAATTTATTTCTTCTTGAGTAATTCCACATCCATGTTGGTCAATTAGATATATGGAATATAGATGATGAAAATGGCCTTTAATTCCCTTCTCATCACATGGCATCCACCTCATCATGTGTATTTTTTCTCTTAATAATATTACACCACAAATATAGTGACTAGAGCACAAAAATATTAGATCTTGTGTTATGATACCATTACATTAGCATAAGATACAAGTAAATCCAATCCAAAATGACTAAAAATATAATTTCTCTTGGTAATGTAGACAGGAACATAGGTCATGTATTAGAAATAGATACACCGATTAAAAAATAATTTCGTTCTTTCGAGGATAATGAATTTATTCCACATAGAATATCCTTGCATGTCCTTATTAGTATATTTAATTAGTACATGGGGAATGTTAATAAAATATGGGTGATATCAAAATCACATTAATGGTATGTACAGTAGATTTAATAATAAATTAATGAAAATTGTTAATATAGAATGGTTATAATTGAAAAAACCTAAAATATAATCAATAATATGATAAAAAATGTCAAATCATTTGTTGAAAGTTAAATAATTAGAAACATCTAGTATTAAAATAACAATAGAAGGAATAAGATGTATGATAAAGAAAGAATACAAAAATAGATTCCACTTAATCAATAAACTGAAAATGGAATCCATCCTTTGACTTTTTCATATGGAAATTATCATGCATAATGAATAATATATCAAAATAATTTCAATTATTTATTAGTAGATGTCAATTCTGAGGAACATGAAAAAAATATCATCAAGAACTTTTCACAAGATGTTGTATTATTATAACTAAGTGTAAAAATATTATTGAAATGAAAATTTTTTAAACACTTAGTATTAAAATAATAGGATAATTATAAATCTTTATGATAATGAAGGAAACCAAAAACATATTCAACTTAATCAATACAATAATAATGGAATCCTTTAATTGAATTTTTCTTATAAAAATTATGATGCATAAAGAAAAAAATTCCAAATGAAGTAAATTTTTAATTAGTAAATATCATTTAAAAGGAACATGGAAACCAATATCAAAAATAGATTTTCACAAGATGATGTAAATTTGTTGGTAGAAACCCATTTATTTTTCGCAAATAATTTTTCTCAAGAGAATATATCTATTCATCGAGGTGCTATATAATGTTATATACCCACCCTTCATTGTAAGAAAAATAATTCGTCATACTGAATAATAAAATTAAATAATTTGCATTATCAAATAACTTGATTAAAAAGGAATAAAAATTTATTAATATTTCCACAATTATTGAAATAAATATAAATATAAATAACTTCTATGGTAATGTTATATATTTTAGGCAATTTATATAACCATGATAAATTATATGTAAAATTATGTTCAATCCGATATATAATGATCATATAAATCTATATATTTTCATGTAATATAACAAATGTATAATGGAAGTGAACTTAAATGATATCCTGGCCAAAATGAATCATAATACATCCAAGGGAAGAATAATCATGGTGTTAATACAATGTATCCAATGTGTAGTAAATATAATGGGTTATTGTCATTGATGAAAAAGCCGAATAATGTTAAAATTTTTCATTAGAAAATATCCTTTTATTTTGGGAAACCATTAAAAATTACCATAATTTGAAAATAACATATAAAAATTAAAAACCCTTTCTAAAGGGAGAAAATTTTTTGATAAACAATTCTGAAAAGGATAAAATTACTTTTGAAATCATTTTTATATGATTGACCATTAAAAATAACTGATTCTCTAACTAAATTGATAAATGAAATATGATTTTCTTAAAATAATTTTATAAGGAATTTTAAGTATGAAAAATTTAAAAAGGGACTATCAATTGAAAAATGTATTTGATAAATATTTGAGAAGAAAATTAATTTTTTATTGAAAATTTATATTCAAAATTCATTTAATGAAATTTCAATTAGAAAAAAATATATTAAATTCAAACTGTGAAATAAAATAAAAAAACATAAAAATGGTATGAGAATAAATAAATTCATATATTAAATATTTAAAATTTAAATACACATCAAACAAGTGAAATTTAAAATATGTATATTAAAATGTGATTACATAAATTATCATTTAATATTAATGACAATGAGGAATTAATATTTCCCAATGAAAAGAAATTAGTTTTTAAACTTCTATACCACATGGTAAATATTAAGTCAAATCACTATAGAGGGAAATAATTAAAAAATAATCACAAGATACCATGACAATAAAATAATCAAATATATTATATATAAAAATTTTCATTAGATACACCACACAAAATTAATATATGGCGAATTTGATATATGCATCACACAATGAAATGTGAGACGATAATCCATTACTTTGAAAATCATTTACAGATAAAATTACTTCAAAATTTATTAATGTTGAATAAATATTGTTCTTAACATATTATAGATCCATAATTATATTCATAATATCCTATATTATCTTCTTAGGGAACCTTATTACAAAATTTATACAATTTTCATTAGTTTTACTTTGTTGGCGGTTCATTGCCTAGTATGTCGCGTTTATTTTTAGATGTTATTTTGGATAATCCATAATATTTAATGATAGGAAATGAAATTCACTGTTAATAGAGACGGTAGGTTGTACGTACCCACAAATGATAAATTAATTTCATTTCTATAGTTAGAACAATAAAATGTAAATGAAATATATATTTATATTATAGTTAATCTATCTTATATATTTCTTGTATTTTAAATCGATTAATGAAAAACACCCTTTTCAAATTCAATGTATTGTTTGAATGAATCAATTAAAATTGCGTAGGTTTTAGTCCACACATACATAGACTATGTTACAATATTTAAAATAAATAGAAATAAAAATGAAATATTTTATAAAAATGTTATTTAAAAATAATCAATTTATAAATATCATATAAAAAATACATTTCCATTATAATTTATAACGATTAATGGTTGAAAAGGAATAATAATCAACATAATTTCATGAGTAGGTAGTTTGTTTTACCTGAATAGAAAACTAATTAACAATTAAATTGAAGTGTTTGTGTGTTTACAATGAATACATTGAATAAAAAATACAAGTATATTGATTATACTTGTTTTATTATATAATAATTTAATACGAAAAGAAAATGAGGTTGATAGTGAAAATAAATCAAGAGCCTGAGGGAAGATGTTATCCCTTATTTGGGTTACTCAATTTGGATTACACCAAGGGGATTCCTTTGTTTGAATTATGATTAAGGTGAGACTTATTGGATTATGTGATTCTTTTAAATGATATATGTTGGTAGTGTTTGGTTTAGCCAATGTTGATAGATAGGTGTGAGGAAGTGGGAGGGTTGAGTTCCTTTTTATACTTTAGGAAGAGTGGAATTCTATTAATGTTTTTAAAATGGAATTCCAATGATGTCTTTCTGACAATTTTGTTTTCAAATAATTTTAAAAATTATGTTAAATGGGCGATTATATCTAAATTTTACAATAAAATGTCTTTTAAATTGGTTTCATGGTGAATTTTTCCCTTATGTTTAATGATTGGTCAAATGTTAATCTAAATTTTCTCATTATCATTGTAATTAATTTTCATAACATTCACTAATGTTATTTCAAAAAAACTAGGATGAAATTATTATAAAATTTAAATTATTCTAATTAAAAAAAGTAAAGTCACTATTCAAATTTTCAATTATTAATGTTGCATAAATTAATTAAAATTTATTCCTATATAAGGCATGAAAATGATTGTTATTAAAGTAAAAATGCTCAAATGTTTTATATGGTATTATATTCAAATTCAAATTGAAATTTATTTCAATGACCTAAATTCTATTTTATGAAATATAGTTTATATTATTATAATAAAAAAATTAAAATATAAATTATCGTTATAAATAATTTACATGAAAAATGAGTTTCAAATTTTAATAAAGTATTTTTTTTTTCTATTTATCAAAAAATAAATCATCTCATATATTTAAAAAAATTTTACCCTGGGATATTTGTTGTGGAATAATTCAAAAAATGATGTTCATATTGAAATATAAAATTGTTAAAAGTTAAAAAATTTGGATTTAAATTGGATTCTCTATTAAAAGGAGAAAAAACAATCTTGTTAAAAATATTGTTTTTATATGTCTAAAATTTGGTCTGTTATTATCATTTTCCAATATAATCTCTTCAAAGAATATAAAAAATTATTAATTGAATAAATAATATATATATATATATATATATTTCATTAATATCACTCCCTAATTTTAATTAATTTATATTATTAATAAAAAAAACATTGTGGGCCTAAAAATAGTTTTCTATAAAAAATTCCAATTATATTGAATTGGTTATCAAATTAAATTTTATTAATTTTTGACCAATTAATTAATTTTATATATATTAAGACAATATATTTTCATAATATATTAAATATTATTCTCGAAGTATAATTTAATGCCCACTTTTTATATTTTTATATTAAATAATAATATTTTAATAATATATTTTTTCTTTATAAAACTATGTTTTTCTTGTAATGTGAGATATAGAAAATTTATTTGATTCTTATAGCACAACATATCTCAGAAATCAAATCTATATATTTAATATGATTAAAATATTTATTATATTATTATTTATCAAGATATTATATTCACTTGCCCTCGTTGTTTTTCATGTCATATATGATATCAAATACAATGTTCTTATTTTTCTATATTTGGGCTTTGTAGTTGATAAAAATATCTCTTTTTGAGGAATAATTTCTTATAACATTATCTCATTTACAATATTGGGTTATAGAAAATATAATTTGTATTGTATTTATCCATTGTTTTTTGATTAGTGGATCAAATGTACCACTACAAACATATAATAGTTGTTCAAGTAAGGATTGAACAACATGATGTTATTTCTGTAGGGATGTATGATACTCCACATAGTATTAATTGGTTCATATGACTTGAGTTAACCAATTTAACTTAATCATGATGTTTTTCAATCCTGCACACCCAATATTGGAAATGTTTTCATCAAACTGTACATTAAATGCATTATATCTATGATTCCATCAATTTTCCACCATTCTTCAAGAAGGAGAAAATATTAGTGAGAAATATATTACAGTTGGGAACCATAAAGAAACCATTATATATGATATATTAATCATTAATTTTTCTATAAATATTTCTTTTAGGATTACATATTTCAATGTTAAAATAATCATTCATTATCTATATATCCTTTAAAATAATTTTTGAAATCATATGATAAATAAATGAATATCTTTAATTAATGTCAAAATATGTGTGCAGTAAGTAAAATTATCATGAACTAGTTGAAAATTGAGTATATATTAGTATTCCTACTTTATAACTATTTCTCATAGATATAACTATTATAAATCAACATCTTAAAGTAGTATCTTAAAAATAATATATTTTCTAGGAATCCACTTACAATATACATCAAAAAATTATCAATAAGTCTTCTAATATATAGATATATAGAATAAGTTAATGATTACCATTTTATAGTTATAATTTCTATAAAAAATATTTTTCTAATACCAATAGAAGACACCCACATTTTTTCACAAAACTATCATTACATGGTAAAACATTTAAAAATAAACTAGAAATTTTGTTTTTTAGACTCCTCTTAATAAGATTATAATTGATGAAAAACATAAGAAACATAAATCATATTCGAATCCAATTAAAAACATCTTCATTGGTTTATTATATGATACATTTACTAGATCTCATACCCTAGGGACATAAATAAAATAATTGGTTTTAAATAAATCCCAATAAAAGAACAAACAATTTAGGTACATAACATGTGACCAATAGGTAAACTATTAAGGAAAGAATAAATATAAATATGGAATATAAAAATATGAATAAAATAAATCATAACATTTAACTGTGTCTTCAATATATAAATGTTTCAATCATAAACATATTACCAAGGATAACCATGATGGTTTTTTAAATCATATTTATCCTGTTCCTTCCCCAAAGTATAATTTAAAATGGAAAATATACATAATAAATATTTTTCCAAAGTATTATACAACTATTAGGTCACACCATACTCATGATTAAATCTTGCGAGACATATTCATCAATATAAATCATTTCATAAATAATATTAAGATAATAATGGCGTAGTTTCATAAGAAATAATTTTGTACATAACTACTTAATGGAATTAAAATTATACAATTTTTATCCCACAAGAAGGGAATGCGGTTTTACAAAATGTGAGTCACGGAGTAAATATTTTTATTTTTAAATATATGTTAATAATCATTGGTAAAAAAGAGGTTCACATTTTTACAATATCTGAATATTTAATGTGAAGATAAATATTCTTTAAATAATTTTTAAAATGTAACGATATGCAACATTTATTATTGAAAAGTCATAATTAGAGAGAATAGTGGGGAACTTTTTATTAAACTCTCCTTGGGAATTAAGTTTATTATAAAATTTTATTATGATGAAAAAATATTTTTATTTTATTCAGATTAAAAAAAATGAGGTAATATAATGAAAAGGAAGAAGATGATATTTCCTTTTACATTGAATCATTTCATCCAGAAACATTTTTTGGCACGTAACAAACTATTAGAAACACTGGTGGGACTATTTTTTAGTTTTAATTAAAATAATTATGTTTCTTATGAATTTTGGTGCACATGTATTGGGAATTTGTATTATTTATAATAGAGATGTTTAAATTTTTAAATGATTAAATATTAGATATTTTATTATATATTCTAACAACATGTGTGTGAAATGAATTCCAACCATTAAAGAGGGCCATAAAAAATTGATATACTATTATTGTATATTAAAAACATTCTAAAAGGAAACCTAATAATTTATCCAACTCAATTTATTGAATGAATCTAAAAAATATATTTTATCACAGAAAAACCAATTTTTTGTTCAAAAATTAACCTATACAATGAAAATCTAAACCCAATATTGATAAATTAATTTTACTTCTTAATTAATAAAAATTTTATGGAAAATTTTCTTTATACCATTTTAATCATGCTGATGTAATATGGATTTTATAAAATCATAGTTCTCAATATATGTTAATTTTATCATTACCAACAATAAATCACATTTTTTGGAAATTTAATAAAAAATTTCTATGATAATTATGGTGTTATGTGTCCAAAAATTGTGTTTATTTAAGATAAATAATTACTTATATGTATTGTTTTATTATTATAAAAAATAAGAAATTTATTAAAAATAATTAAATTATACTGAATAATGAACACATAGATCATTATAAAAAATATTTATGACATATTTCCAATATTTTATGATTTTATAGTATTATTTGATATATTTTATTAAAATAAATTTTATTTAAAACGTATTCATTCCTCATAAATTTTATTGTTTATAAAATATGTTTATAGTCTACAGATATTATAAAATTTTTATTATATTATTCCATAATCTCTATGGCCACATAAAATTGTCTATATAACCAAATGTAATAATGAAAAACAACATTTTTCACAATAATATTGGTAGATCACCATATTTATATATAAATACACCATCATTATTATGCCACATCATTCAGATTCACTCTATTAATGTTCAATATCATTCCAAAAATGAAATATAAAATTACTTCAATGTGATTATATTGACTGAAATAATAAAATTCTATTGAGAGAAAATATATCCAATTTTTAATGAGTAATGGTTTTCTGTACATTTCAAAAACCACTCCACTTATTCAGTGGAAATATTCCTATATAAATAAAATGATGTGTTTCATATAATCTCATTATAATGATGAAAAATGTTTCTCAATGGAGCTGCATAAGGACATAGTATCTCAAGGATGAAATATGTTGGTTTTTAATTTGTGTGTTCTAGTGTGTATCGTGGAGAATGTTTTATGGATATGTGTTTCATGGATGTTAAAATGGTTATGGAATAATTCTCCCAATATTCCAGGGAGGGTTGTAAAATGGTAGAAAATGGATGTATTTTTTTGTCTCGAAGCATTCGTTTTTAAAATAAGTGTTTCAATATATGTGGATATGTATACTTGAAGGGAAGAAAATGGTTAAAATTATGTTCTTATAATAGGAAAATATATCTAATGTAAATGTATTGAGGCTATAGATTCTAAAGTATTAATTTTTAATTCATGCCCCATTTTATAGTAAGATTTTTAGTTGTCCAAATTCAACCATTACCTATTATCCATGATGTATAATTTTTTTATTTTCATAAACATAAGTATAGTATGGTATCACCCTCACATGTGAAATTATTTTATATATAGGTAATTGGGTGGTTCAATGCATTTTTCATTGATATATATTTTGATTTTATGATCGTACCTTAGTGAAAGAGATATTGATGAATATAGAAAATGGATGATATAATATATACAATCATATATATTTTAGATTAACATAGATATATAAAATAGTTTCTATAAATTCATGATCTGGGTAAACAAGTGTATTTATTGGTGTCACATTATTAATGGAATATTTGAATTAGGAGGATTGTCATTAACCATTTGGAGCCATGTTGATTTGGATTTTCCCCTTCCACTGTGTATATTTGGAAATCATTTGTTTGTTTTCAAAACTAATTCATATAAGTATTTCATTATATCAAAGCACCAATATTTTACCTTCATGATTTATAATCCATCTCTTAAGATATATATTATATATTATTGGTTCGTGAAATCATGATCATGACAATAATTGTGTTACATAATAGGGTGAAATTGATAATATTTATTAGTTCAACATGTTAGTATTTCTTCCATGTTTTTTATTTTCAATTATTAATCAGTACTAATTTGAAATTTTTTCATTATTTGTCCCAATATTTACTTGTTACATTGATGGTAGTTAGGGTATGAAATAAAATTGTATAGAGGTGGTATGGGAGAAATAAAAATTTAAAATCCACATTTATCCTTAATTATTGAACAAAAAATGTAATTTATTTTATGAATCATCAAAAAGTTATGTAAATGGGATTATGTAGTTCTATTTTTTACCGAATAATTAACACTAATAATAATAAAATGCCTTGTGTATAAGATACTAGTTTTTTTTCAAAATTACTATTGACTTATGATTAATATTGGAAAAATATAATTGAATGTCATTTTTATTTTCACTATACATCACTAACCTAGATTAAGTTCAGTTAGTTATATCATAAGTTTTGTTTAATTTATACTATTAAAAATTTATTTACGTGATGGTGAGGACCTATAATTATATATGATGATCTGAATTAGGATACCGTATTCTGTGTGTAATTTTTCACATACATCCACAATTATATATCAATTTATTCACTATTATTTAGAGAGAACATACATTTATATTTTTTGTGAACATTTATTAGAAACTACAATACTGTGACATATAATGTTTTTGACGCCATTTTCATGGACTTTATGACTAGTAACATCCGATGAACTAACTCCATAGTCATAAATTTTTATATAATATATTATTATTCGATTTCTATATTAGTTATTTTCTTATTTTTATTCCATTTACACTCAAGTATTTTTTGAGTTATAATACATGAAATATAATGAACATTTACAAAACATAAATGTTACCATTCAAAATATTATTCACTCCATATGAATTTAATGAATTTAAAATGTTATATAGTAATTGAGGAATCATCATAAAAATAAATATAATAAAAATGAGTCGTTACATCATGGAATGCAATTTTCCTTGAAAAATTAGTGTCATAACCTAAAGAGAATGAAAAATGTTGAATAATATTATAGAAAAAATTAAAAGTGGGATATAGAAGATATCAGGGTAGTTGAAGATATAATTGAATGTGATTAAAAATATAATGTGGAATTCATTGTAACATTTATTTATATATATTTTTTAATTCTTAAATTAAAAATTATTTTGATGAAACAATAAAAATAATGACTATGTAGCAGAAGTGGGAGAAAAACTTTATTAGTGATTTTTGTTAATGAATCTGTGAATATCATAATGGAGATATAATAATAAAAGTATAAAGATAGTATTTGAAATTTTTTATGATAAATAATGAAGAAAAAAATAATGAGAATATTTAGGAAGATTAGATAGAATGCAATGGAAAAATAGTGGCTGAAAAAAATATTGATGAATAAAAAAAATTCCATCAGCAAGAAGAATATAAGTATTACTATAGTTTAATAGCCAATGAGTTCTTTATATGATCATGATATTTACCTAAATTATATTTCATCTACATTAATAATTATAGGTAAATTTCATTAATCATTATGAGTTTTTCTACCCCAAATGAGATAAAATATCATTTTTACAACAATCTATATTGGTAGCAGTGTGTGATAATCCTGTAATGTGATCCAAAAAGACATATGATATATATAATACCAAAAACTAAAGCGTTGTTTTGTGTTATCCCATGTACTGAATTTTTTTATTTTGGAATTATCATTTAAGATCAATTTTATGTATATTTTCGGATGTATTTTTGATCATTTTATATATTTTCCAGATGTTGGGCACAAAACTTGGGTTTTACCATAATTATTTTAGATTATATTTTAATCATGTGAAATGAAATCTCATGGTAATAAAGATATTCAAAAATAAAGAGGATTATTTTTTTCATTTATTATTTTTTAACACACATTATTTGTTTTAATATATTTTCTATATAATATTAATAATACATACTGTATATGGATTTTTTTCTTAACACTTAGCATATGATAAAAATGATTTATATTCAATATAATTATTCCCTGATTTAGATTTAATTATTTTTGATGATAAATGATTATTATGGGTGGAAAAAGTTTTAGTGTTGATCATATGTGTTTCAATAAGATGAATCCAAATTTAGGGGACTCATTGATTCTTATAGATGGGATTCGTATTTGACATGTTTCAATATTTAACATCCTAAAATAAATATGTATTTTATTATTATTGTTTTGTATCTAATGAATGATTGAAGAAATTTTTTTCTCACATTTATAATAGGTTTCCAATTCAATGTTTCACATTCTTTTTATTACCAATTTCTTAAGATATCATGTTATATGTTACCTACTTGAACATGCATTATATCTTTTTAATGATTTGATTGTACGAGTACACATTTTATATGATTGATTCATTGTTTTCATAGATTTTTTTTGGGAACTCTGAGTCATTGAATCATAAATATCTATAATTATATAAAAAGAAACATGGTATTAATGAATTATAGTAAAAGTATATCAAATCCTTACTACATATAATCTATGTGTTTTTTATGACATTAAATTTTTAATGTGTGGGGAAGAGAATGTAATTGTTCAAAGGGGATATTAAATATTAAAGATGAGAAGTTGGGGTTTTTATGGGAAACTGTTATGTGGTCTATGATGTAATATTACTATTACTTCATTGTTTATCTTTAACAAAAATAATTTAACATCAAAATTGAATCAATTTGGGATATTTCATAAATCAAAATTCGGGGACATTTGTAGGTCAAAATCCACCCTTAGAAAAACTGATAAACATATGATAACTATGAAAACAACAATCAAGTGGACATAAAATACATTATAGGTGAGGTATGTCATATTATTCCCAGATGAAAAAAATAAGAAATAAAAGAAAATATATAACTAGGATTATTTTTTGTGAATAAATATTGTTAATGACCATTAAATTATGTTGTATAGATGGGGTAAAATAATTAGAGTTCATTAATTGAGCAACAATCTTTTTATCATCCTAAATCAAAGATAATTATTTCATTACCACAATCAATCCTTATTTAGTTATCTTTCAAAACCCATCAATATTATTGGCTCATGTTCAGTATCAAGAACACAAACTATTTAATGGTCTTGAACATCTCCAATTTGATCCCCCCCATTAAATTCATTACTAGTTTAGAAATTCATAAGAAATATAAAATTTAATTCCATAAATACATTAATAGAAGTATTAATTTTTAAAAAAAATTATTTCTTATTTTGGAAAATATGAAAAATAAAAATTTATTATACATAGGTGGATGTTTTTTTTGAATACTTATTTCATACATATATATTACTATTGATAATATTCAATTATGATATATTGGGATTTATCTCAATCCATATCTTATATATTTTATTTCTAAATTATTTATAAATTATATATTTGTGATGTATTAGATTAGACTATATAACATATCATCATATTTAAATATGATGTTCATAAGGAACAAAATTTTAATGAATCCATGTATAAACTTTCATGATTCCTCCTCTTATACACCTAATTAATCTATTGTTTTCCAAGAGTTATTATTTTGGAACAACTATAGAATCTATCATATGATTATGGATTCGTTAGAAAAACAATTTCACTAACCATATCTTATTAATGAATATTAATACCAATTCATAGTGGATTTTGAACTTATTTAATAACTCACTTTACTTACGATAAGTACTAACGCCTAACTGATAAAATAAAAATAAAAACAATTTAATATATTCATTAGTATGGTTTACTAATTACCAATAACCACCATTTTTTCGACAACTAATTTTTTATCAAATATAAAAATTTATTTTCACTAATTACATATAGGATCAGAAACATTTTTAAAATAATGGATTATTGATAATTTTTTCAAATTGAAATTTTTCAATGTTATGTAGTTTTTTTTAACCAAATGTAATTTTTGGACAATGAAATTATTAAAAAGATTTTTTTTATTTATGATTCCCATGTGGAATAATGTGATATTTTTAACCCATGAAATTATAATACATGAGTTTTCTAATGGCATTATTT
This sequence comes from Viscum album, assembly GCA_963277665.1. Lineage (NCBI taxonomy): Eukaryota > Viridiplantae > Streptophyta > Magnoliopsida > Santalales > Viscaceae > Viscum > Viscum album. The sequence continues at coordinate 202,780,324 of OY728157.1, forward strand.
GTAAATGAATAGTGTGTGGGCCCTATTATTAGAGTTTTCTGGATAGCTATGTATTTTATATTTTAGTTGACTAAATAAAATTTCCTAATTAATTGTTAAATCAATACAGAGTTCACACATGTCCATTTAGTAATAAATTTTTAATGGATTCACATATTTTTATTCGTCCTCCAATGTTTAGTTTATAATGGGTGGTTCTTATAATGAGAGGTATAAACTCATGTTTTCAATCAAGACTAGGCTAATGAAAAAAATCTTTTTATTTTCTTTGACATATATTAATTTTTCATATTTTATGTCCCATACTATATTTGATATTAGTATACCTCTTATATGGGATATCATTTACAATACTGAGAGATAAATTCAAAGACTAAGAGACTATATGAGAGATAAGATGTGATCACCTTTTATAGATCTTGGGAGAATATGTATTGTTCTATAGCATTCGTAGGTCATATAAATATTATGTTATTTGACAGATCCTTCCAAAAAAAATTTAAAATGTATTTTCTTATAACACACATTTATTTACCAGCTTATATTTTTATGACCATATCAGGGATACTTAAGAACCCTTATGGGTTCATCTGTATATTTTATGGAGAAAAATAGGGTTCTGAGATGATTGTACAGTTTTCTAATTATGATATGCTAATAACATTAAATGTAGTTCAGGATAACAAGTTGGGTTTTCCTTTATATATAGAAATGTTTACTTATCTAAAGAACATTTCATGTACCTTTTCATTTAGATGTAGTAGAGTACCCAATCATATAGAATGTGAAGGTGTAAATGGCCATTTATGGTTCACATATAGACCCAGTGTGAGTTCTATTCTATGTAGAAGAACACATTCAATAATAGAAACAAGGCCATGACTTGGGAGGTACATCAGAGGGTTCCCAATGTAATTTATGTTCCATGTATAATATTAATAAAGTGTTGAAGTGGGATTTTTATGATTGTTAGGTAAAAATACACACTTGTATGGATATTTAAGTGTACACACTTCATAAATTGGTATATATGTCGTGTACTTATCCCATGTTACCATATTTTGGATTATCACTTTTAACATTTCAATGTCAGAATTATACATATGAGTAGTCCATTTTTAGTTTTTTATACATAGATCAGGATAATGGACACCGTATGTTTGATTTAAGAATACTTGTTGTTGCTTTGAGATGAGTAAGGTATGATGGAGAGGTCCTCCCTTGAGTAATTAGATTCCCATATGTATAAAGTGTGAATCCTAAGATGATACCCAACTAAGGATTATGTTATTGACCTTAGGGTCGAGAATGAGATCACTAATATAATCATTAGTGTCATTTTTATTTATAGAATATGGCTAGTGATAAAATTATGGTTCTTCATGAAATATATTGTTTGGGTGTTTGGGATAATTAATATTGAGACCTTTATCTAAGATGGCCTATGAGTTATCTAAATAGACAAATGTTTTTTTGGATTTTCCATTGAGGAAAATACCAATTGAGGTGATCCCCTTCATTCCTGGTAGGATGATATTTTTTAGAAAATGGTTTTCGACTAATTATCCTTTATAGAATAACTCCCCATATTATTTGACCTTGATGAACACTAATCATATTCTTACATCCACATACTCCCTCAGAGGATCCCATATAAAATTCAACTACATTATTATCATTTTCGAACATACTATTTTTGACTCCCCTCATGTGTAATAATACATGGTACCTAGTAGGTACCCAAGCATTTTATCCTACCCTAATCTAGAGTATCATGGTCTTTGGTGGTGATGGCAGTATATTTCTTCATTTTTATGTTCCTAACATGTATATCTAAGTGTATATGATAGTCGTGGTGGGTATAATTGTTCATTAACCATTTATAATTTTTTATGAAATAATATAGTTATTATTGTGGAACCTTTGATTTCTAGAGGCACATCTTAGGATCCATCAATTGAGCCTAGTTTTTAATTTCAATTACAAAATGAAAATTTAGGATATTATTTTTTAGCCTACATTTTAACTATTATATTTACGGGATTCCCAAATGTACATCTTCAGCTATATCTTTTGTTACTCTTTAAGCGATTCATGTTTTCCTAATATGAAATAACATGGATGCTCTCAAAACTGAAATGAGTTATTTTACACACTAAGAAACAATTAGATTCCTAATATGAACTACGATGGATACATTTATTGGTTTATTATAAATAATCATTTTTGATCAATATGTTGATTACATATAAGGAATTCCTTGAATGGCCTCATAGGTTCAATGAGGATATATTATAAGTTTAAAATTGATGGTTGTCTGCAAATATTTATTTATAACTACCTTACATGAATCATGGGGTGTATTAAGACTTTAGGTTCACTTTTAGGCTAATAACAGATTCATGATGGATATGGATGAGGACCTAGGATTCCTGGTCATGTAATGTTTCTCACATGAATGTTATTGATTGGATAGATCAGATCACTAGTTCTATGAAGGCTGAGTTTCTAGTTAGACATAGATATATAAAAATATCCATATACTTCTAGTTTCATTTCATTATTTACGGAAAACGAAGTCATCATTACAATAAAAGATATGTTTTGTGTGTATGAAATTGTTATTCTCAGCTTTACATATTTTTTTTTATTATTACTTATTTTTCCTGTTTATTACTTCTTCACTCAAATTATTTAATACTATCGATGGTTTTTGGTAATATAATTTGGTTTACGACTCTGATATAAGGGCATGGTTAAATCATGACACCACTCTAGGACCAATCTATTTTTCATAAACCAATGTTTTGTGAGGAATCACACTCAAGTCGTAGTTGGAAATATTTTTTATAATTGTTTATATATTGAAATGGTCCAAACATGGAATATTTGTTTCAATGTTGTTCTCTTTTTTGTGTTACTATCTGGAATATTGTAGAAAATATATTAGGAATGTTTTAGCACATTTGATGGATATCAAACCCAGGTTTCAAGCACACTCATTCATGTAAGATGTCTTGTTTTTTTGGTTATGGGATTTATGGTCTACAAATGTTTTTTATAGTTGTATGATATTTTTTCATTTATTGATGCACATGTTGTGTAGAGATAAGATATATTTGGGATTAAGGGATCTAGGACCATTTTTGAGAGTATTGTGACTAATTTTTCATATTGGATATCAATAGACAGAGTTTCAAGAAGCATCATTTTTATCTTATAGGGTTTAGATGTTAAAGGCTTCTATAGTGAGATTTAAATACTAATGAAAAAGATAATTTTTTTAAGATCCAACAAGAACATAAATTTAATTTTTGAATATAGGTTCTTTGTGTAAATATTCATATTTATATTGATATATATTTACATATTTTCTTGTAATGGTAGTTTATGTGGATCTTTGGTGAGACATTTTATAGATTGGATGACGACATGTTCCTAATTCATTAGAGATGCAGTGATACATGTTGGTCGACAGGGAACATTATACCATGGTATTTTGTCCATAATATTCTATTTCTACATAGGTTTGTTTATTTAATATGTCATGAAAATACTATATTCATTTTTCCCAAACAACATGAAATAAAACACAACATAAATTAAATGCATGTGTAGAATGACATGGAACATTAAAACAATGTGATGTGACATTGTTTACCACTATAGTATAGTATAAGTAGTTGATGAATTTTTTGTAGGAATTTGGGGGTGTTTCTTCTTAGTTGTGGTAAAATAATTTTTATTAACAACCTACAAGGATTTTTTCAATTATCTTGATACGATATATTACATAATTTTCCATAATTTATGGTTATCATATTAGATAGTAGATAACAATGTTGATAGGAACCTAATGTTTTAGAGTAAACATGAAAATATTTGGAATACTAATGAACATGGATCCTCATTGAGGTTGAGTTATTTAGATAAAAAATATTTTGTAACATGACCCTCTAAGGAGTAGTTTTAAATCAAGAATCATGGAATGAAATTGGTCCTGGTAAGATGATTCAATGGTAGGTGATGACAATTTTCATCTTTTCATATGTTTTTATTTTATAAATGGATTATCATTAATTGGTTTCCCATTATAATATCTTTTCATAAGTAAAATGGTAATTCATAACATATATAATTTAAAAGGTGTTGATTGTTTTTTACCATTGTAGTTCATTTTCATCCATACCACCCTTAGAGATGGGATACATGTGTGTTAGATGGCTTACACTAAGATGAATGTATGGATTATGCTCTATGTGAAGTAACCATAATGTGAGTTTTGACATATGATCAGGATTTTTGAATATAGTTACTGTCATATGATTGTTTACTGGTTGGGCTATATGGATAATCAAGTGACCCTTTTCATTAAATCATATCCTTGTATTAATATGGCTAGTTGGATTGAGGGAATCCTCAATGATGGGTTTTCCTAGGTTTATGGATAACCATATTAAGAATTCAGTTGGTTATATACTCTTGAAGAGACTTGTGTGTTGGTGGTGATGATAGTGGATGATGTAGGAATACATTTGAAGTTGATACCAGATAAAAAACCTACGACACCTAAGTATAGAGACATGCTTATGCAGGCATGACTACTAATTTAATTGGCTTGATTGATATTTAGTTTAACATTTGAATCATTGATATTAGAAGATGAATTCATATAAAGAGAAGATAAATAATAGATCATTGGAAATAAGATTCAATCAATAATGAAGGGTATTTCCATGGGATATTCATGATTAATGAAACTGACGTTATGTTCAGCATGGTTAGCTAGACATAGAATGTGTAGCTCATATGAGCACGCGTTGGATGATAATTTTATATGTTCATACATGTGGCACAGTTTGAATTATTAATTACTTTGTGGTAGTGTGGGTAGCAAAGAAAATTGATTTTATACTAATTTTCTAACATAGAGACACATATCTTGGAGTATAAAAAAAGGAGGTGTCCCTTTGATATCATCATAATGAACAATGTATTGTGAGAAGGTTGAATGTTCATTGACGTTGATATTTTTTCCATAGATATGGTGTTAGGGATTGGATAATGAATGGTTATCCTTATTTTAAATGTTAATGTCTTATATGTATTGATATATATTCAGCGATGGAATATTTTTTTACATCTAATTTAGTGACTATCAAGTCCTATTTAATTACATTTACCTTAGTAAGATGAGATAGAGTTCGATATACACCATGATATTAAAATATCATATATGGAATATAGGATAAACGTAAATATGTTTTACTTGAGAAGTGTAATCAAGTTATACATATAGTGGTTTCTACAAAATTTTCTATATGGTGGAAGCAACGGTTTTTATGGGTTAAATTTTGGTGTTTTTAGTGGATGTTGTTTTCATTGAGAAAGAAAGGGTGATTTGTGACTAATTTTGAGATAATGATTAGGGTGATACATTTTCCCCATGTCTTTCATCTCATTTAGTATGTGGTAAATCATATTCTATTGTGCATAGATATGGATTGTGTGTTGATGATAAGAATACATCTATGGTTGGGAATACAAAATCAGTAGTGGAAGAAAGTACTACATGTTTAGAATTTTTTGGACACATAGGGATCCAGAATTTTATATTCATGATAAAATATCTGACTAGATTCCAAATATTAGAGCATGAATACTATTTGACCACCATGGATTCCCATATAAAAGAAGGGTTGTGGTGGAGTGTTTGTAATGATTTTTGTTTTTCAAGGGAATTAAATTGAATAATAATTTTAAATATTCTTTTATTTTTTCATTAGTTGAAAAATGATCCATATCCCATGGTAGATTATATTAGATTATTTCTATGAACAATTTAATACCCTTATAATATTTTCATTACACTTATAAAAGAGTATGGGGGAAATATTAGAAATTTGAATTTTCATAGAATATTTAATATAAAATTATTTAAATATTAATAAATTCACACAATTTCATTCATATATATATTTTGAAGGTATAATATGTATGAAATTTCATTCTATATATAGATATTTTAAGTGGTGGTTTTTTCAAAGTTGATTTATACAGTAATTTCAGGCATTGGGGTCAGGCTCGTTACTATTTTTTCACTTTTCCTTATTAATTTTATTGTTCTTACTTTCTTTCTTATACCCATATTGAATATAGAGAACACTATTCTTATAGTATGAAATTATCAGTACTAAGTTATAAAAAATAGGGGATGGGTAGAGATATTGATATATTGATAGATATAGAAAGGGGAATCGAGGTGTCTTTATATAGCTTTGATGGAGATAGATCATTGTCCAGTTCTTGTGGATCCTAGAAATAAGTTATGAGTGAATGGATTCCACCATAAAGAATGTTTTTTTTATTTTTCTCAATAATTCACTATATATAAAACACTTTTCTATTTTATTATGCTATTATGTGATCTTAGTACCACTTGAACTATGATAGAGATCTTTTGAGGATAAAAATGTGATTTTAAGATGATTGCATGCATTTTCCTTTCTGAAATCCTTATCACATAACGTATTTTACAAGAAAAAATTATAATTGTTAAAACTATTTTTGGAGATAAATTTTCATGAATACATTTCATGTACTATGAGTACTAGATATGTAGTTGTACTTCACCAAATAGTAGAGTTCCTAGTCAGATAGACAATGTAGTGGAACATGGACTATAGAGAATATGTTCGGATGTTTGGGCTGGATACAAGTCATATAGAATAATATATCATATCATATACAAATGGTACATACATTTTAACATCATTAATTGGTAACCCATGTATTTTACATTCACTTAAATGATTTAGATGGTGTCTGCAAGGTTTTCACACACTATATGTGACTGATGTACATGCCCACATAGGGATTCGAAGGTACACATCATGTACTTTGGTATAAAAACCCTGTACATATACCTTGATTATATTTTTATATTTTTTCCAATTTTTAAAATAATATAGTCATAATTGTAAATAAGTGGATTCCACTATTAATTTTTTCATGAATGTCACAATGAAGGAAACCAAAGGTGAGTTGATGACACATAAAATGTTTTATTGGGTTAGAGAGCTATGATGGAGTCATGTGTCAACCTATTAGTGGTTTCTGTTATCACATAAGAGTGATACGTTTGATGAGAAAAACAATAAGTTCATGTTAATTATTTGTGTGTTGTTCATAAGATTTACAAGGCCCCCATTTTGATAATTTCCATGAGACAGTCCTTGGTTGGTTTTGTTGTAATTATTCCTGATAATATAGATTGGTTTGGTATTTGGACAATCCATGTTTTAGACATTGATCTATGATGGTTTATATTCTATATCTATGGAACATTATTTTTGGTATTTACCCTTGAGAAAATTTTTCTTTGAGGTTTTCTTTATCAAGCTTATGATTCCATGTTTTTTAATAATCATTTCTTTCAAAGGATCCCCTACGATATTCCTCCATATATAAATCAACCATGTGGATCCAATAAGGTCAGATGGTTTTGTCACTCCAAACTATAGACAAGAAAAAAATGGTAAGGACCACTCCAAAACTAAAAGAACAATTATCACAATATCCCTGGCTTCCCAGGTCATGGATGAAAACATCATCCCTCCACAGCCTGTGCCAACCAAAATGGTGTCTGTGTCGAAGCAACGGATTCAGAATACTCCTCCTATGAGGATGATGAGGATGACCCTACTATTAGAGATGATTATGTAATAGAATAAAATTTGGAGTTCCCAAAAGATTTAGACTCATGGATTGACGAGAATGATAGAATTACTTTTAGAAAACACAAAGATGGTGACATGATCACTGACACTTATCTGGAACTCTAGAAAAGAATGCTCAGATTTGTTGTTGAGGAATTCAAGAAGAATCCAAATTTCTACTTCAAAGGGATTCCATGTCAATGATCCCTTTATGCTTTTGAAGACTAATTTTTTTGCTCTCTCTTGGATCTGTATCAGATCTGTTCAGTGGATTTCTTAATGGGTTTTTCTTTGAGGGAACTTCTATATCCTTTTTCATTCAACCAGTCTCTCTATTTAATATAATATTCTTCATCATTTTTCCTGCACTCTGGAAATCAAGGATGGCTGTATTTGGATGTCTTATGCACTGTTATGGAGGATGATGTTGAAGTCTTGGATTGGAGGATAGGATTTCCTCAGTACTGTCCTGATATTGGTGTTCTTTATGAATGAGGTTGAATGGTTGATAAGTGATGTCATGTATTACTCTTCCAATCCTAATGATAAGAATCCAGAAGGTCTAGATTATCTGAACCATCAGCTTGTTCTTTCCTAGACACTTGTTGTTTTTGAAGTTTTTCTCTATCTGCTTCAAGTTCGGGACTTTTTTACTCTGATTACATGGTTCGATATGTATGAATTGTGTCCATTTGACTGCTGTGGAAAGGATTATTTGGCAGCAAATAGCATCCTCCTTCTCTTTCCCTCTGCTCTGCGTGGTTGCTGTTCATGCTTTTTTTTGGGAGGAAGGTTCGGTCTGTCCAATAGGGCTGCTCGCTGTTTTTATGGATGTACTTCATTTCTCGAGGTCCAACTTTAATGAAAATGAATTATATTAAAGGGAGTAGCAGGATGACTCACTGGGATGATGGCCGGACTACACAGTCTCTATAGTGATCTTTTATTTTGATGTTTTCAGATCTGAGTTGTTTGTTTCTCAGTTTTGTTTTAGGGTCTTTAAATCTCTACTGGTGTAAGTGTTTTACACCTCGATCTTGTACTGTTAATCTTTATTTTTTAATAAATTCCATCAGTTACATGGAGTGGGAAACCAATCCATGTCATCAATATTCTAAAAAATGTGGATCCAATAAAGAATTATTCCATTAATACAAAACTTTTGAGGAGATATGGTAGGATTAATATTACTATAATATTAATTATGATAATATTATGAAGGATTCTTATCTAGTAAATTTATTTACAAGACCCAACAGATGACCTAGTGTTTTAATGACCATATATTAGAGAATTATCACATTCAGATGATGTAGTATAATGTGTCACAATAGAAATATACCAAAAATGTAATCATGGTGGGTTGTGGTTGTAGTGGTTTTTTAGGTATTCAAAAAAAAATCCACTATTTTATTTACAAATTTACTTGGTTATATTTCATGGGTCTTTGATATAATTTTTTAATTTCTGGTATATGAATGCTGAGTGTACATGTTGATGGGGGGGGGGGTCACAAATTTACTTATTTGGATATGGATGGTGAGCATACATGTTTGAATATTTTATTATTGAGATTTATAAAAACAATTTTATGGATCTGTGTTATCTAACAACTTATAAGAGACATGAAATCATGATATGTAATATGTTGGATGGGATAATTTTTCAGATGATATTTATTTTTCATTGATAGATAAAATTATTTCTTCAATGCAATATCTCATAAATTGAGTAAAAATATAATAATTCATGAGATATTCCACTATTCACTATATAAAATTCCATGAATGGTATCATAGGTTAGATGATATTAGATTGTTTATTGAGTGTCATTAGATTCCTCATAAAAAATACCTTAGACAGGATGATAGGATGAACATAACAATATTACCTCTAGAGTGGATCCTTGATTCCATATATGGAATTTCATGCATGGGGTCATAGGTTATCTACATGTATATTATGAATACTTATTAATAATGGTCATGTAATCTGGAATATTTGGCTGAGATACTACATTTATTCTCTAGGAATGAGTTCTGTACTATATGAATTAGTTGTTGGATTCATACTATAGGTACTCCAACATTCATGCATGGGTTACATACCAAATTCATATTTCTAGGTATAAGGTCAATGTAAAAGAGAGAAGTAATTATATTTGTATTGGAACTCCATAGATCCTAATTCCATAGGAATAAATTTTTCATGGTTTCATTGGTTTTTACTATAGGCCATGTTATCATTATTCTATGAAATATTCCTAATGAATGATCTACTTTTCTTTAGATGTATTTAATTAGGATTATGGATGTGAGGATTGACAATGGTTTTGAATGATTTGTCTTATTCTAGTTGTGTTTTTTGTAGTCTAATCATAATTCATGGGCTTGTGCATATGATTGTAGATTTATTATTTTTATTAGGTGCGTCATATGGTGAAATATTTCTCACCTCCTTATATGTGATCTAGAGTGTGCATGTAGACTATATATCAAAATTCTTGATGATCGTGGATGTCTGATGGATAGGGATGGGGAACATGGATTTGTGATTGAGAAAATCACTTGTTTGGATTCTATTGGTTTTGATGGAGTAACTCAAATATGTTATAGATACTATGTATTTGGATTAGGTAAATTTTAATATTTGATCTATGTACTGTTATTTGAATTAAATTATTTGATTTTTATATGAAGTCAAATTTTTTGTTGATCATTTTTTATGTTTGAAATGTTTATTCATGAATTTATTTCATTTCATTTTATTATTTTATATATATATATATATATGATTAATTTTTTCCTAAATTCATTATTTAATGTCAGGGATTATGTTTGGTTATTTATGATTGTTTCTTAATATGATATCATTGAATTATCTCTTTACAGACAGACCCTTGTCCCTAATTTCTATATAGATGACACTAGAGTATGAGGATTTAGGCTTGTGGCCTAGTTTCTAAATGATTTTAATAGTATTAATATAGTGGACATGATAATGATATGGAAGATTCAAAATTAAAAGATACATGTAGTCCATCAATATTTAGTCTTTTAATACAATTTTTTTTTATATTTTCAATTTCTAAATTATTTCCAATGTTGTCTACATAGAAATACTAAGGGGCATGATTTACAATATATTTTTTCTCATATCATCAAATTTATTAATTATATCCTTTAATCTTTTCTAACTTCTTAAATCAATTATGATTTATCAATATTTAATTGTTTTCCTTAAATAAAAACAGCTATATGGAATCCAGTTTGTGTAACGAGAATAACACGCATGGTTTTTATAAGTTTCATACCCATTATGGGAAACATATAATTCTCTATATTAGATTGTAATCTTGATATATATATTTCACTATGAAAATATTTTTTACAAATGGGATGTAATTATTCATTACTCAAAATATTAATAGTTATCCAAATCTATAATTTCCAAAATAATACACAATTGGTTAGTTTACTCCCAAAAACGAAATTATATTACATAGTGGGAATATTGGGGTTGTTTATACTAAATCTTCTAGTCCAATAATTTCTTTCAGGATATTTAATGAGAAAACATTAAATGGAAATTGTTATTTAACTATAGTCAGTAGGCACTTTCTAATATTCTATTAATTTCTTATAATAAATCTAGAGGACTAAATAATACATAAAATTCAACATAAAAAGGTTCTATTTTCTTTTAATTGATGTCTATAAAAATCTTTTAATCTATACATAAAAATTAGGATACCATACTTCACTATATAACAACCTAATGTCTCAGAATTCTCAATTTTTCATCAATTTCGATCTTCTGGTATGTTTTATTTAGAATATCATATACTTTTTTTCAATGTGTACTTATCTTATTCTCAATTATACTACTTGAATCCAAAATATCATTCTCTAAATTAATTCATATTTTATTTAAAATGCTTATATATTCAAAACCAGTGTTGTAATTGATGCACATTGATTCCTAAATCATTTAATAATTTCTATGTTTTTTCATCCACCATTTTTACTTAAAAGATCATCGAGATTTTGTTCCTCATATCCATCATAAATATTATAATAATATAAAATCATTTTGTCTAAATATTTCATCAAGAACAATGAATATCCCAAAACAACATTTAGATATTTATAACCATATCCACATAAACACAATGTATTGGACTCCACATGAAATATGATGTACCTTTAAATCCTTTCAGGGTCTAACATATTTATATTATACTCAAAATAAGCATGATATAAGTATTATCTTAAAATATTTATGAACTCAATATTTCACATTCATTATGAATTTGAAAAATACTTGCATTTATCATGTGGTTTTGAGGATCCTTATTTGTTACATGAAATCATATTCAATATTTAGATTCCCTTATATTAGTAAATTGAATTAATTAAAAATCATAGTATGTTATCATTATTTAGACTTATACATTTTCTAATTACACAAAATTTCTAATGTTTCAACATTATAATCAACATGACTTATGAATATCTATAGATTACATTTATCGTTATACTTTTTCACACTTTTAATATTTCAACATGTTTTTATATTTATCAATAAATGTATTCAGTATATAAGGATATCGAAATATAATATGATTAAACTCAACTTTGATATTCTAAAGATGAAAATTTTAGTTCCATATTTGCAGTCACCACAAAATAATTTTTTTTCCTTCACATATCCTATTTATCTTATGGTATTACTTCTAGAAAATTCTAAATTTTCTAATTGTTTTGGTCCTTTTCATTTGGATTAATTTAAATCAACCAACATTATTATGTTTTCCATTCATCTTACCATTTTATTGTATTATTTGAGTCAAATTAAAACGACTAAATATGCTTTCATTTATGAAATAATCATTTCATTAACATGAATAAAAATATGAATCTCACTCCATATTTAATGGAATGAAACTACAAACAATGATTCAATCACATTGGTATTTTTTGATATATTTATCTTTCGTCTATGTAAAGATAAATTATCTGAATATGAATTGCAATGTATGATAACCTAGGTGATGAATTTATATATTTTTTCATTCCAATGCTGTTCATCCGCCTTATTATTCTGATCATACTAATAATTTTTCTTTTTTAATTATTGATTTAAAATTATCCTAGATTTATATATTCTATATTTAAAAATTTATATCCATGATCATAGTTTCGTATAATTAAAATATTTTTAGTTTTATTTTTATGATATATTAATATTCATATATTTTATATCTATCATATTCTAATTTTACATTAAATTTATAAAATACATTCTCTTATGAACATTCCCTGTTTAGAAAAGAGGAAAAATAATCATCAACCAACAACTACGTCATTGTTATTAGTTCATCAATACTACATTTTAATATCCATTCAGCCGTCATTATCTAATTATGGACAATAATTATAAATATTTTATTACTATTCTAGATAATAAATAATTGTTCAACAATCATTATATGTAATGGATATTTATAGCAATAAGTATGCCGATAAATTTTACCACTGGCCATAAATTTCATTAAATCCACTCTCTATGCATATATTTGATGACATAATAATTTCATACATAGATAAATCAAAAATTTACATCATTAGTGTCATTATATTATAGTAAATTATACCTATACAATGTTAAAATATTTAATTGTTCCACTATTTGGAATATATATATGTAATTCATTTCCATTGGTAAAATCCATTAAAATCACAAAACTCAACATCATTGAATATAATTCAAATAATTTGATAATTACCAATGATAAAAAATAAAAGACATCATACTCATAGTCTGATTGGATCTTGAATCACCAATTTTAGTTTTTTCTAGAAATTCATACATCAATGTATTTCCAATGAATTCATTGTTGAGAATGTGTAAATTCAATAATTTTAATAATGTTTTCTATTGTTTTGATGATAAAAAATATCTACATATATGTTATGAAAAATATTTTTATTTGAACTACTGGATAATAATATTTGATAGATTATTTATTCTAAATGTATACTCAAATAATTAATCCATTGGAAAATATTTTATTAATGATGTTTCTAAATATTATAGAAAAAATGTTCATACCCTTTGTTTGAATGTGTAAGATAGGGATTGAAAATACTATAATTAGAAAATCTCATATTTATTTTTTACCCTACATTGACGAAAAAATATGGATAAAAATTCTACGTTTGGATAATAAGATATGTTTTATGCAATATGTTAAATTTTTATCAACCTTAATTTATTGAACAACCTTATGTATTGAATCGTACATTTGCAGTATGTCATTAAATAAAGGGACCCTATGTCTAACCTATAAATTAAGAAGTTTTTAAATTAAATATATTAAACATGATTTCTACAACAGTCTGGATAAGATTAAATGACATTTGAAAAAAAATGATTGATTCAAAAGACAATATTAAAAAGAGTAATTAGTTCTTTTATAAATATATCTTATGAAATTATTGAATGAAATTGAATTCAAATATTTATGAAATTCTTTGTGGAATATTTTGAAATATCTATCATGGAGCTCTTTAACCTATAATATAAATATTTTTATTTTTATCTTCTATTGATTAGATAATACAATACAATATAGAAATATTTGTTAGATAGAAAAACTTGTGTTTGTATAAATAGATGGGTTTCGTGGCCACAAGTTCTAAAATTCAGAAAAATATATGTATTGATCTTGTTGTTCTTGTTTTCATCAGGGATAATATACCATATCATTAAAATATTCTTTCCACAGATTGGTAAAAAACATTTTAGAGTTATTATTTTGAGACATTCATGTTCACACATATTTTTTTGTTTCCTCAACTAATATTTAATGAAATATGGAGCAATGTTGATGTTTTATTTTCTAATGTGAAACATTATTGATGATCATAAACATATTTTAACATAAATTTATTGACAAATAATTATAAAAAAATATCAATTTCTATTGATTAATTAGAGTTTCAGATACCTAGACTAATTAGTTGTGGTGAAGGAGAATCAGTATCTCAGACTATGAAATGGATTTTTAATTCCAATAAATAACTACAATTTCTTGTAAAATTATTCATGTTACTGTGTCAACAACATGTACTCGACTTTATATGTCTCTATATAATTGGAATTACAAATGAAAAAAAAGATGATGGGTAAAGTGTTGGTATGGTGAAATAAGAGATATTTATGCCATGGACCACTGTACATCACTATGTTCTCTTCCATATTTAATTCCATTGGCAACTCCTAATATAAGAGATAGGTAAATGATTAATTGATAATAAAAGTGTTTTGTTAAATTTTTCAATGAAATTAAATGATGAAAATTCACCCCTCACCCTTTTGTTTTATTCATATCTGTTTAGCTTAACCTATAAAAACATTTTAATATTGAATATGGGGATTAAATTCAATTTTTTTCATTATGACAGAACTTCCAATTAAATTTCCAAGTCATTATAAAGATTAATAAATTTAGGTGTCCACTACCTAAAGAATTGATAGTATCACATTAACATAAATCAATAAATCCTAAAAAAATTTCTATTGTAGAGATTCTTGTTGTAGAATACAATATTAAATTACTCAGTCTCTGAAACTATCCATAATAAATCAAT
Source organism: Viscum album (assembly GCA_963277665.1). Classification (NCBI taxonomy): domain Eukaryota; kingdom Viridiplantae; phylum Streptophyta; class Magnoliopsida; order Santalales; family Viscaceae; genus Viscum; species Viscum album. Next base: position 202,795,697 of record OY728157.1, read on the forward strand.
ATTGTTATAAGAACTAATGATTGTATGAATATTTTATTGGATTTTCATTGAATATCTGACACCCATCTCAATAAATTTATCCCAAACATTAATCAGAAATAATTTATTTTCTCTCACATTTTTCAAATAGAAATTAATTTTACAAAAACTAATAATTCTCTCCCCCTTAATTCCATCAAATATTTTTATACAAGTATAAAGGATAGTACCAACATACAATGATGATTATTGGAACTAGAATCACATGATTCATATCATTAGAACCATAATCACCATCTTGCAATTATACCATTATTTATATGAATCATTGATCCAATTAATTTTTTAAACCTAGTGCATTACTTCCCTGATTATATAGAATTTATAATATTCACATAAATTTTTAAAATGTTCTAATTTATCAACATCATCATCATATGAACTAAAGGGTTGATTTCTATTTTTAGTAATGTAATCCACCTAAATTTATCATTTATTAATTCCTTTACTATTTTATACTTTTTACAATATTTCCAAGGAAAATATTTCTCCTTGATTTTCAATTAGTTATATTATTTAATTTGATAGTAATCTCTCAATCAATATACTCCCCCTATTTGATTATATTATTATTTTTTTCACAACATATTTTACAGCCACTCTTTCCCTTGGTCTTCATAAATCAATTTCAATTCTATTTACATTCATTGTTTTCCCTATGTGGATATTTTTTCATTGTCATATATATTTATGTAGTATTATTTTTTTGTTGATATTTTTTTCCATATTCTATACTTCCACGTGATGATTTTTTCATAAAGTTGTAAAAACCATTGAAAGATTCTAAATATTAATCTTTTTTAAAAAATTTCCTATAAAAAACTTTTTTATATAATTTTCCATCCAAAATATACTTCATCGTTTTAAAAAATATTTATTCTCTATTCAAAAATTTATGATTTTATCTATTGCGGGATTTTTTTAGTTTATCACACATATATTATTAACATATTATGTGTTATTAATCTTTTCTATATTCTATTGTAATGATTTATATATATTTATATATCTCCTAAATAAAACAAATCGATAGAAATATTTTATACATCAATTCCCTTGGTAATTAAATCATGCTTCTAATATCTTTAATATATATTACTTCTTTTAAATTTCTATTATTTTTTGTTTCCTTACAAAAAACTAGAATCTTCATTGTGGCCTGGAATCCTCTATTACTATAATTTTTTGGGGAAATTATTTCAAGTAAATTTTAATTAAGAACCAGTGAACACAAATTATCTACAACACTTGAACCGGATATATTCAATAAAATTAATCATTTTGGACTACCACCTGACATTAGAAAGCCTCCCAGTAATATTGAGGCTTCCATCATGTAGAAACTATCTAGAGTGGAAGAAATGGTAGACTAGACATCCAATATCAATGTGCACAATAATAATATGAATAATAAAATATCATACAAGTCAAAGTATAAAAAATTAATAAATAAATTGATCATGTCATAATAAATATACTGATCTCAAAATAGTGTATGTGAAATATCACCCACTAATCAATATTAAAAGAATACAAATGATAGAAAATACTGTGAATCTCCAAAAATCAATTATTATCACATCCCAATCTCTAGAATAACATTTGAGTTATCCTACTTGGTCATTAAAATAAAATTCCTCAATCCTACTGACAATATGTTTAGATATATTAGCCCATCGATTTTCCATATTTTCCTGATCAAGATATGATTACAGAACATAAAAGGGAAGCACTAGTGTAGTTGTATAATATAATATAAATGTACTAATATGTTCTTGTGGTAGTCTTTTTTAAAATAAAAAACTTCTAAAAAATAATAATAAAACCAACACTACATTGTTTTGAATGAGGATATGTTATCATTATGAGGGTCAAAATTTTTGTGTAAACAAGTAAATAACCAAAATCTACTAGAATGTTTTCATATAACAAAGTATAATCCCTCTAAACATTTACAATCCATATTTTTTTATCCCTAATTTACCAATAAATCATTGTCCAATGATATATTGTCTTTAACTAGTTGCATCACCTCATGGAAACAACTTTCAAAAACCGATCTATCACACACTCATGCCTCTATAATAATGTGTATTTTAAGATAGAGTGTCACCTAGATTCCCCTATCATCATTATCTCCTGATAAACCGCACTATAATAACAATTGTTTTCACTATTAGGTATATTCTGGATTCCTTGATGAGAGAATTTCATATGAAATTTTACAAATCCATGTATGATAGATTCCTTGGATACTATGATAATAATAGTGATACATTATTACATATCATGGTAACTAAATCACATTTATGTATCCCATGTATCCTCTACACATGAATCCCTAGTGAGTCTACCTAATCCTATGGTGTATTATTGGAAATGATATAAGGTAAACAATAGTCTCCCTTGTGAATTATTTCATCTATTATCAAGGATATATGCCATCCAAAAATATAGTTCCTCTATTATAATCTTGATGTTCCTAGGATTTCATTTTGTTTTAATGTTGTCATCATTTGAATCCCAACAAAACAAGAATTCAGAACCATCACAAGGTATAAATAAAATTCCAATAATATATTTCATTTATGAACTCCTTCAATAATTTAATCCAATTCTAGATTTTAGGATCCAATATAAAGAATCTACTGAAATATAAAATATACTCACATTGAATGCTAATACGTATAAGAATATATCCACAATAGCTATTGGGACCAGATCATAATTATATTATGCATCCATGTGTCTTAAACATCTAAAATATATATTTGTTATTATTCAATGACATAAAAATTGATCCAATAATAGTGAATTATTCATTGAAATACTAGGAGGAAATATATCATATCGAAAAAGAATAAATATCAAATAAATATTATGAAAAAACATTACTACTGTATATACCTTCATAACCCCTACAAATAAACCATCATGTCAGGTTCATAGGTTATTCTTAAAACCACCTCCACCCATATCTATATTCACAGACTCATGGATCCAAAGGTCATCACTAAGGAAGAGGCATCCCAGGTCGGATCCTTAATCTCCTGTTTTTTTCTAGGCCAATATATGATCATCGTAGGATGTCACATACCTTCTAATACTTTTAAATATAAAATGAATTTCTAGAATTCATAGGGTATACCTTATATGATATGGTTTAGAGAGATGGATCAACCCCATCATGAGGTCACATGTTATCATCACGTTTTCCACACAACCAACACAACTCAAAGATCTGAATAGCTCCACTATCAAATACGGAATCATTATTAAAAACCCCACTTTCATTAATGAAAAATATATAAATCAACAGCCCACTATACTTAGTATCAATGGCACATTATTCACCCCATCACCAGGTCATTTAAATTTACAAAATCTATATTTATTTTTTAAAATATTTATATTAATCATGTATAGTTCCATAGTGTCATAGACATATGTACTGTGAGTAAAAAAAATTCAATTTCTAAAAGTGATGTACCTGAACTTTCATCCTCAATTTTAAGCTTTCTTCATTTATAATTATTCTTGAATTCTCCAGAAAAATATTAATCACGACTCATCTTACACTGACTGAACACTTCCATCAACCTACCAATTTTTACCACAACAAAAAATTCATTTTAAATTGTTGTTTGACATCTAATTATTTAAAACAATCAGTTTTATTAATGAATATTCCCTATAAAATAAAATTTATTCATTATAATGATATAACTATAACAAAACAACCACAAGAGGTCCCCTACAAACCCCTTACATAAAATCACTCAAAATGCATAACATGTCAAATATATTCCATTACTAATTCATTTTAATTATAAGTAAAAAAACATATTATATTAACAAATGAAACATTAATTTTAAATATTCTTGAGTTTTAGAGGAAAAAATCAAATTGAGATATCCTCTTAGAGTTCTTAGTTACATACACCTCAAAAATAAGTGATTCTACTAATCTCTTGTGAAATTAGTATAATATTTCTAACCTAACATAATAAAAATTAGGGAATGATGTGGGTAATTTTTGGATATATGGAGAAGTGGATCTCCCACCCTGATTCACCACTAAAATTGTCATAAATTAGCCCTAAATAAATCGGTGATATATGTAGAGGAGGGGGGATGTCCATAGATTCTTAGTTATCATGAACCATATAGAAATAGGGTTTCCCATATTAAAATTAGTGGTGGATATTAAATTCTACCTTTAAAGTCCTATAAGTGTGCTGATGGAATACACTAACTGGCTTCCAGCCTGCAAATTGTTTTCACTATATTATCTAATTGAGTCTCTCTTGTATACTCTCATCAATGAGGAAACCTACCATGAAATATAGTTCTACAAAAATCATAATATTTCCTCATTCCCTACGAATTCAATTCAACATTAGATATCTAATAATTTCCAATAGGTTAATTCCTTGATTTCAAATTTTTATTATTATTTAATGAATCATTATAATGAATGGGAATTATAGTCTCCCTACTATATAAAAAATCATCCATAAGAACCCTCAGTTGTTATCTAACTACATCTTATTAAAAAATAGGTTTTAATTCCCAATTAAATAACTAATTTATATCATTGATTTAACAAAAATTTTATATAAAAAAATTACTGAAAGGTTCAAATACTTTGAAACATGATTCATCACTTTAATTAAGTACTATGTTGAAGCTCCATATAATTTTTACTTTTAAGAGATGTACAACATCACCCAACCGGTCTTCCTTTCTGTTGTTCTCTACACAATAGCACCTACCTCGAATATGCCAATTTTAATCTACGATACCCTAAACCATAGATATGTATTATCAACAACATTACATCATCTAAATATAAATGGTTCTAGATACACCACACCTCAACACATGTGGGAGAGCTAGTTATATGTCAACACTAACTCTAACTACCCACTTTAGATCCAAAACAGATGTGTCGCCATCATATTGGAATGACAAGATCATGTAGGTTTTCCCTAGAAATTACTATGTGAATTACTAAAATAGAAACATTTTATGAAAAAAATAACACTAGAAGTGATTTTTAAGCATACCAGTTCTAGTTTCATAAAATACACAAGTAATAAACACATTATTCAACTCATCCCATAAATGATATCATTTATCTATTGATCTACAATAACATTTCCTAGAAATGAAACCCAAAACCCCAATGTAAAACCATGATAATCTCAACCCTACCACTTATTACTGATCACAACTATCATTCTAATCCATTCGATGAAACCCAAAGCAAATGAATACAACATTGTTTTGTATTGTGAAAATTTTTGCGTAGTTAATTTGATGAAACACTGCATCTTCTACCATTTTCTATAGTTCTACATAAATTTGTATGATCCATCATATAAAATATTTGAATTCATATATTGAATTAAATGAGGAATCCCAAATATTTCAAATTAATTAATTTACTAATTTTAGAATATAAAATTGACCATGAAACTACTGTTCCAATATAGACACAGTACTACCTATATATGGTCATACCCACTTGATCAATACAATGCTTCCCATCAATGGTCCTCTATTTCCATCATGTCACTATGTTAATTTTTTCCTACTTGTACCACATTTTTACCATAAGATATTGTGATGTTTGGATTTTGAAATCCTTCTCATACCTGATTATGACCTCAAAACATAATTAATTTTCCATTCATGATACATGAGAACATCATCCACAAAATTCTCTACATTTTAGACTATTATGTGGGTCACCAATGTCAATTAGAAACTTGATGACACCCGACCATGTAATGACCCGAATCTGGAGCCCCTCCACTGCTGCCCCGTACCCGGTTCGCCACATGACCTCAAGAGTGTTTCACCAAATGCCATAGGATATCGACTAGTAGTGAGGTCCTTGGTGAGACATTGGGGAAACTATTCCCTCATTTAGTAAAGTATACTGTGGAAGAACAACAAGTCACAATAGTGGAAACAATTACAACATACAACAACTGAACTGAACATCAGACACGATGTATACAATAATAATGATGCTAAATGGTACATATGTCTATGGAAAGTAGTAAAAAACCGATGTGATAGAATACAACTGATCATAATTACTAAAGCAACAACAAAAGAAAAACCGAAGAGAAACTCCTCCGCATCGGAAGCCTCAGCTCAGTCCCCTGCTCTCCAGCTCCATCAAGTCAGGTACCTAACGTAAAAGGGCACTTTCCATTGTCTATACCTGTAACAACATAATCTTCTTGGGACCAAATGAATATCCCAAATAGGGTGTGAGACAAATTCCTAGTAGGAAACCACCCAAAGATGTGTGCTTAATAGTCAATGAATAAATGGAATGTAAAGTACAAAAAAAGTAAACAGGAAAATACTTAGCAGTCATAGTCCACAGTTCTAGCATAGAAAGTACACAAGTAAACATCCAGCACCAAGAATAAAACATGTAACCCTCTACATAGATCTAATAGCCTAACCCCTATAGTTAAACCTACAAGTACTAGCAACACTCTAAGAGGTACACACTGTCTCACCACTATAGTTCAGCATTCAATAGTCTCTCTGAGAAATCACTCATCGTCAATTCCCCCTATAGTCTTGTATCATGCTAAAGGATCTCTAGGGAAGCACTCAACGTCTCATTCCCCATGTGGCCCATGTCGAGGAACTATAGACTCTCTGAGGAAGTACTCATCATCAATTACCCATGTGGTCTCGCATCGTATTAAAAGACACTCTGGAGAAGCCCTTGTGTCTATTCTCCCTGTGGTCTACTACACTAGGTTCTCAAAGTCCTGTGTGAAACTAACATGCTCAACACATGTGTATCGTCCATGTAAACCTCAAGAACTACTTGGATATCATTATAATGCTCAACATCATAACAAAGCTACAATTACACTATCCTACAACTAGGCATGGAAATAGGAAAATGCCAAAAAAAACAAGCATGGAAACCCTCCCGAGTACAGTAAAACTTCCATAATCACAGGAAAAACTTATACTCTAGCAATCAATCAAAGAAGGCAACACAAAAAGGAAAAAATGGGAACACGCAATTCCCAGTTCTAGGGTATTTGTGGAATTTTCACAAATATACTCATCAACTTTCTACAAAAAGGCACAAAACACCAACCTCGATCATAGGAGATTGATATACTTGAACCCTGATGATGATTCTCCCTATAACATCATAGTTCTGAGAAAAAGAACAAAACGTTCAAATTTAGATAACATGATAAAGAGGAAGAATTGAAAAAAAATGCTCATGAAGAAGGAAGAACTCACCAATTCACTTCTAATGCAATCGACCGTGCTCGAATCGGAGAATGGATAGGGAGGTGGGGTCTCAGGAAAGATCTGGCTGTATGGTTCACTCTCGGATGAAGAACCTGTAGAAGGCGTGTCTTCTATTCGTCAGGCGTGGCCCCAGTGCATTTAATAAAAAAAAGCAAAGTACATGGTGTGTACTTTTGGAGTACACGGTGTGTACTAGGTTTTTCTGTACTCCGCCAAAATTGGCCTCCACGTCCCCCCTACACACCGTGTGTGTCGCCTGAGCACCGCCAGCACACGACTTCAAGCCGGAGAAGAGTACACGATGTGTACTCAGAAAGTACATGGCGTTTACTTCAATATTTTTCAGAAACATAATTTTTTTAAAGACTCCTTACAAAGTAAAGGCGTACCTGGAATGAAGACCTGGGTTCTTACATTCTTCCCCCTTAATGAAATTCATCCCCGAATTTCCCTAGCAAGGCGTATAAGAAGAAACGCCGAACAGCTCCAGCCACTGCGACCGTACATCAGCCTCCCTCTCCCAGGTCTTGTCCTATACACGTCTACGCTGCCATAGAACCGGTACAAGAGGGATATACTGGCCTCAATGAACATTCTTACTGCGATCGACAATATGGATGGGATGAATCTCAAACGATGCATCGGCTTCGAGCTCAACCTCCACAGGCTGAAAGACATGAGACAGGTATGAAAAGTAACATTGAACCTAAGAGATGTGGAAGACGTCGTGAATGGACCGGTACCACTGAGGTAATTATGGCTTATAGGAAACTAGCCCAACTCTCTCCAACACCTCAAATGGCCCGACGAGCCGCAGTGAGATATTACCCTATCTCCAAATCCTCTTGTGTCCCAACCTTGGTGCGACACGCAAAAAAACCTGATCACTAACCTCGAACTCCAAAGGTCGTCTCCGTAGATCAGCATAAGACTTCTGCCGAGACTGTGTTGTAGCCATCCACATCCGAATCATCTCTATCTGCTCTGAAATCTCTTGAACAAGACGAGGTCCCAGCAACGGTACCTGTCCTGCCTCTAGCCAGCAAAAGGGTGATTGGAATGGCCTACCATACAAATCCTTGTATGATGTCATCTGAATGGTCACCTAGAAACTATTGTTGTGGGAAAACTACACTAGAAGGATATTCTTCTCCCAATACCTGCCAAAGTATAGGATGCATGCTTGGAGCATATCCTAAAGCACTTGGATCGTGTGATCAGACTGGCCATTAGTCTGGGGATGGTATGTTGTACTCAAAATTACCTATTAACACAATGCCTTCTGAAGTCCCTTCCAGAACCGAGAGGTGAAACAAACATCCCTATTTGAAACAATGGAGTGTGGAACTCCATGAAGACGTACAATCTCTCGAATGTACAATCTTCCCAGATCATCAACATTGTGGGTATCATTGATTGGTAAGAAGTGAGCAACTTTAGTGAGCCTGTCGACGACAACCCAAACTGCGTCGTTTCCTCAGGGAAACCATGGTAACCCTGCCACGAAGTCCATCATGAAATCGTTCCATTTCCACTCCGGAATTGGTAACTGCTGTAAAAGGCATGCCAGTCGGTGATGCTCCGCCTTCACCTGCTTATATGTAGAGCATCTCATGACAATAGCAGCAACATCATCCTTCATACTTTCACACCAATACTGGTAATGAAGGTCCCGATACATCTTGGTGACACCATGATGAAATTCCCAATCTAAGGAATAAAAATCCCACATCATCTCCCTGTGTATGTCTGCTGGCACCCATATGCATCCCTAGAAAATCAAAGATCTCCTCCTCGCTCACTGTCCATCCAGGAAGAGGCTATTATACTTACACACTCTCTCGGTGTACTAAGCCTTCTGAGTCTGATATTTTCCTCATCTATACCCGATCAAGTAGTGTAGAGGTAACAGCTACAGAAGATAGGAAGGTCTGTCCCTATCTATCATGCACCTCCAGATGCATATCAGAGAACTGATCCATAAGCTGCCACTCACTACTGGCCTCCTGAACAGCCTGAATCTGAGTTCTCCTGCTCAACACATTTGGCACTGTGTTTCCATTTCCCAACGTATAGGCAAGATAGAATTCAAAATACTGAAGATACTCAACAAACCTGTGCTACCTCAGATTCAGATCACATTGAGTGAGATATGCTTAAGACTCTTGTGGTCAGTGAAGAACACATAGTGCTCTCCTAGAAGATTGTGTCTCCAACAAAATAATGCATGAAACCTAGCTACCAAATCTAGATCATGCATCAGGTAGTTCCTCTCATGTGGCCTCAACTGCCAAGACACGTACGCAACGAATCTATCTCCGGGCATAAGCACAACTCCTAGACCGATACCTAAAGCATCACAATAAATATTTTATATATTTCTTGGCTCTGAAAAGACTAGTATCAGCGCTGACGTCAGTCATTCCTTCATCTCTTGAAAGGCTGACTCACAAGAATCTGACCATAAGAACTTCACCCCCTTCTTGGTCAGTCCTTTCAAAGGTGCTTCTAGGTGTGAAAAGTACTGAATAAAGGTTTTGTAGTATCCAGCCAGCCCTATGAATCTTCGTTCCTCAAAAACATTCTTCGTCTGCTCCTAGGAAACAAGAGCTCTCACTTTTTCTAGTTCTACAGATACTCCCTCCTTTGAGATGACGTGACCCAAGAAGTGAATTTAATCCATCCAAAAGTGACACTACAAGAGTTTAGTATAAAGTTGATGCTCTCTCAGTGTACACAAAACAATCCCAAGATGGGTAAAATGGTCATGTCGAGTGTGAGAGTACACCAAGATATCGTCCACAAATACCACGACAATGGATTCCATGTAAGGATGGAACACACGGTTCATCAGTTCCACAAAAACTATGGGCGTGTTTGTGAGACCTAAAGGCATGACTGTATACTCGTATAGACCATACCTGCTCTTGAAGGGGGTCAGAGGTATATCTGAGGGTCAAACACGAGTCTAACGATAATTAAACAACAATTCAATCTTCGAGAACTCCTAGGCTCCTCCAAGATGATCAAATAGGTCATCAACCCTCGACAAGGGATATCGGTTCTTGACTGTCTACTGGTTCAACATCCGATAATACACCAAAGATGAAGGGTGCCATCTATCTTCTATGCAAACATGACTATCGAACTCCAATGAGAAGTACTGGGTTGGATGAAACCCATTTCCTATAACTCCTCCAACTGCTTCTTGAGCTCCTGCAACTCTGGTGTAGCCATCTTATAGGGAGTAATGGACATCGGTACCACTCTTGGAAGGAGCTCGATAGAGAAGTCTACATCACACTTCGGAGGAAAACCTAAAAATTTCTCTAGAAAGACGTCCCTGAAATGATCCACCACTGGATGCAAGTCTAACTACGAAGTCCCCTGATCATCCAGATAATGACTTGCAATATGGGCATTCACCCTTCCTAGCCTATGATGCTCGAGTCCTGCTCGACTTGCCTGAACATCCCATTCGCCTCTATGAAGAAAAGATTCACCCTCTGGTGAAACAAAACTCACTCTGCGGTGATAACAGTCTATGAATTCTTGGAAGGGAACCAACCATTCCATCCTGAGAATGACATCATAGCCTGTCGTCTCTACGAAATAGAGATCCCATAAGAAAAACTACCCTGCAACCTCAAGAGGGAACTCTCTACACTGGCCCACAGTAGATAAACATGTCCCTAATGGTGTGTCTAGTGTCAAAAAGTTGGAAAAAGTAAAGAAACAGTGCCCAACGCTTTCCACAGTAGTAAGAGAGATAAAACTATGCATAGCACCAGCATCAAAACGAGCTGAAGATAAAACTGAGGCTACTAAAACTGTACCATGAACTGTAGAAGGGATGGGATCCTGCCCCTGATAGGTCTGCTCCATGGAGAAATACTGGCCTACACCGCGGCCCTACGCCCATGGATGAACACTCTGAGCTGAACCTCCCTTCTAGTTATGAGGTACTGGTGGCTGACTGCCACGACCTCTTCCTCCACCTCAGCCCGAACGACTGGAAGAACTCCATTTCCCTGACTAGTGAGAAATTGGTGGAGCTTCTCATGAACAAGGATTCATGGAAGAACCTCGGTCACCAACTGCTGGTGAGAAAACCATGAAGAAAGGATGATGGTGACCCATCATGCCACATGATCGGCACTCCATAGGGTTTCTCTGGCACTACGGCCTTGTGTGCCCTGACCAGCCACATTGGTAGCATACTAAATGTCTTTCTGACAATGCATATCGCTTCCTCATATCACCGCACATAGACTCTCAATGGCGCTTCTTACTATAATTAGGAGGAAAAATAGCTCTAGAAGAAGAACCACCCTTGCTCGCAGCTCCAGAGTCTCTCAGATTGCGCTCTGTAATCATTGTCTGATTGACGATGGAAGTGATTGGAAGTCAACTGGAAGATATTCACCTATGAGCATATCTCCCGCTTGAGACCATACTCGAACTTCCTTATTATGAACACCCCAATCCCATTCTGGAGTGGTGTGAACTGTTGCATCTTGGTGAAATGAGAGGAATAATCCATGAAAGAAATATTACCCTTCTCTAATCTCATGTACTCCCTGGTTCGATTGTCCCTCAGGGTCTCCGGGTAGAAGTAGTCATAAAAGACGCGCTGAAACTTCTCCCATGCCATAACCTGGTTATGACCCGCCTATGAGATCACCTCCTAGCACCTCTTAGAAGAGTCTCGGAGAATATAGATAGTGATATTGACTCACCTATCTGGAGGTGCCTCCTAATTTTCGATGATAGTAAGCATAGCTTCCATCCATGACTCTACAGCCTGAGGTCCTCCTTCTCCCGAGAAAGTAGGAGGATGATGCTGTTGGAAAACCCACATCATGTAATCCATAATCATTTCAGAAGGAGGTTCTCCCTAGATGATCTACATCATCGTCATAAAACCTTCCCTGAATTGCGCATCTGCGCCTGCAACTGGTGCCATGGCTGGCCCGATCGGCGGATCGGCAGGAAGTCCCTGATCAGCCAAATCTGGAGTCTGATCACTGCTTGAAAACTGATGTACCACCGGAGTACGTCTCTAAGGAATAACTCTAAAAGGTCAAAAGCACACCTTATATTATAAGAACAAGGATAGAAAACACATGAGTTCAAAATGGGAACAGGGGAAGGAAAACACACATGATTACAAAACACGACTACACAACATGTATAAAACTACACGGTGTGTCTTCTTAAGCCACTGACATAGGCGTGTACCCCTGCCCTACAGGTCGTGTAACAAACCAAACTACACAGCGTGTTGACACAACACACAGCGTGTAATTGAAAAATAATCCCCTTCCCGAGTCCCTTTACATGACTTACCCACATGGTCCGACATAACCGGAGACTGTACGACGTGTTCTGAACACACACGACGTATACTAGACAAGGCTTCAGTGGGCCGTATTTGTTAAACACACAGTCATCTACATGTCTAAAACTTACACGGTGTGTTCTGAACAAACACGACGTGTATAAGTGAAGGTGACACCATCCCGTGTTGTTTGGGACACAGCCGGGTACCTGATCATGACTACACAACATGCTCTGAAGACAAAACAGCGTGTCAAAGAGAAGGTAACAGTGACCCGTGTTGTTCGTGACATAGATAGTTACCTGGACGGGACTACACGGTGTATTTCTTTATAACACGACATGTTCTACTCGAGCTCCCTCGACCCGTGTTGTTAGTGACACGACCGGGTACACGACTCCGAACTACACGACATGTATCTATCGTACACGACATGTTCCTAATGTTATTCGCACGACACCATGTTTCTGCTCACATGATCAGGGACACGACCTGAAAACTACATGGTGTGTATCCAAAAATTACACATCGTGTATTCTTTGTTTTTCAAGGAAGTAGCTCAAAAACTGAACAGAAGCCCAGAAACACTAAAAATAAGGCAAAGAGGTGCCAAATTCCGATCCCTTAGGGCCCATACCCCCCACAAATTAATGCTTGGCATCTCTTACAGTCATTGACAAGAGAAAACATGATCACGATCCACCCATTTCCGATTTGATAGGTCCCATAACACCTCATGAATCAAAATTTGGCATTCATTTATGCAAAGTAGGAAGCTATCAATCCTCTAACAAGGTAGTAGAGATTCTAACAAGCATTAATCACAACAGCATGAATAATCTACAGGAGGTCTATCACAACAGCATGAAATTGCTAATGCACCCTAGATGCAATGGATAGAATGAATGGCATGTGATTTCTAAATGTTCATAAATGATGCATGAGATGGAATACCCTCATCTCATCGGGTTGCGATAGAAATTGAACTGCAATCGTCATGAAAATAACAACACAATACATGTGAATTAATCAAGGTGAAATCATATCAACCGTAAAATATCAAAACCAGAAAACTGCAATTAACGATGTAGTATGGATTTTCCCTGTACACGAGTTAGCTACTCTCGAGCACAGCTTAATACCAAGTACCGAATCCTTCCTATCCCTGGATAAAGTCTCCAAACAGTAATGCAATAGAATGGAACTCCTCTGATTCCACTTTGTAACGACCCGAATCCGAAGCCCCTCCACTGGGGCCCTGTACCCAGTTCACCACATGACGTCAAGCGCATTTAACCAAATGCTAGAGGCTGCTGACAAGCAGCGAGGTCCTTGGTGAGTTGGTGAGGAATTTATGCCCTCATTTAGTAAAGTATACAGTGGAAGAACAATAAGTCACAATAGTGGAAACAATAACAACATACAACAACTGATGTGAATAACAGAAGCAATGTATAAAATAATAATAATGCAACATGGTACATATGTCAATGGAAAACAGTAAACAAACCAACGTGTTGGAATACAACTGATCACAAGTACTAAAGCAACAACAAAAGAAAAATATAATATCAACTCCTCAGCATCGCATGCCTTCGCTCGGTTACAAGCGCTTCTTCTCCAGTAAGCTAGGTACCTGTAGTAGAAGGGTTCTTTCCCTTGTCTATACCTGCGACAACATAATCTTCTTGGGGCCAAAAGCATGGCCCAAATAGGGTGTGAGATGAAGTCCCAGTAGGAAACAACCCAAAGATATGTGCCTAACAGTCAATGAATACATGGAAAGTAATGTGCATGAATAGTAAACAGGAAAATACATAGCAGTCATAGTCCACAGTTCTAGCATAGAAAGTACACAAGTAAACAGCCAACAAAAAGAATAAAATAGGAAACTCTATTGTTAGCTCTCACTGCCTAACCCCTATGGTTCAACCTACAAGTACTAGCATCCCTCTAGGAGGCACACACAGTCTCACCCGTCTGGTTCAGCTAATATTAGACTCTCTGAGGAAGCACTCACTGTCAATTACCACTATAGTCTCGTATCACGCTAAAGGCTCTCTGGGAAGCACTCAATGTCTCATTCCCCTTGTGGCCCATGATGAGGAACTACATACCCTCTGAGGAATCACTCATCGCCAATTCCCCCTATGTACGCACATCATATTAAAGGACACTCTAGAGAATCCCTTGCATCTATTCTCTCTATGGTCAACTACACTAGGTTCTCACAGTCCTGTGAGAAACCAACACGCTCAGTGCGCGTGTATCATCCAAGTTAACATCAAGAACTACTTGGCTATCATTATAAGGCTCAACATCATAACAAAGCAACAATTCAACTATCCTACAACTAAGCATTGCAACCGGAAAACTCAAAACAAACAAAACAATCAAGGAAACCATCTAGAGTATAGTAAAACTTCAATAATCATAGGCGAAACATCTACTTAAGCAATCAAGCAAAGCAGGCAATACAACAAGGGCCAAATGGTAACAAGCAACACCCCGTTCAAGGGTATTGGTAGAATTTTCACAAAATTACTTATCGAATTCATACAGAAAGGACCAAACCACCTACCTCAATCCTAGGAGATCGATATACTTGATCCCTGACGACTAATTCCCCCTACAATGTCGTATATTTGAGAAAACTCAACAAAACGTTCAACCTTAGATAACTTGAGAAGGAGAAAGATTTAGAAAACAAGGCTCAAGCAGTAGGAAGAAATCAACACTGCGATTCCAAAGCAACGACCGTGCTCGAATCGGATAACAGACAGAGAGGCGGGGGCTCAAGATAGATCCATCCATACGGGTCTCTCTCGGACAAAGATCCTAGAGAAGGGGTGTGTTCTATCCGTCAGGTGCGACCCCCTTTCGTTTAGTGAAAAAAAATGAAAAGTACATGGAGTGTACTTTTATAGTACATGGAATGTACTAGGGTTTTCTGTACTCCACCAAAATCGGCCTCCATGTCACCCCTACACACCGTGTGTGTGTCCCGGTTATGGCCAGCCCACGGCTTCGATCTGGAGAAGAGTACACGGCATGTACTCAGAAAGTACATGGTGTGTACTTGAAAATTTTCCAAAAACTTCATTTTTCGTAAAACCCCCAGAAAAAGGAATGCCTTACTTGGAAAGAAGATCTGGGTTCTTACAGACCACATGGATCAAATAAAATTTCTCTTTGGGTGAAATTATCCTGAGGTCCAATAATTATAACATTTTTTTACTCTTCTCACATGACACAGATTGTGTTTCCCAGCAACTAAGAAAATAATAAAATAAAAAACCCATTCATTATAGGATCCAATCATATCCATCACTAATTCAAAACTATAATGTTTCCACATTTCAAAATTTGTGTCACCTATATATCATATTTGTACAACGGTTGTGCACTCTAATACAAGCTGATCCTCGATACCAAATCACACTACTAGGGGTGTATCAAATCCATCCATGTTGCACATGCCTAATTCTATAGCTGACTACACCTATTTCATGACATTATCACCTAACAAAAATCAACAGAGATGTTATCATCCAAAAACAATTATCACATATGGATTTTATCTAGACTCACCATATTAAATTTCTTATTATTATCATTTTGCATGTAATTTCAGACAACTTTATGTACCCATATAATTTTATAAAAAATAGGCATTATCAAAATTGTGATGTTCTATATCATATTTAGCAAATCCAAATGTGTCCTCTGAACATTGAAAGTATCTATCTGTAACACCCCAAGATTTCATAGTGTGTTATTTCTTCAAAATAATTCAATAACTTGCACTACACGCAACACTGAGTTCAAACACACCATGACTTACCAAACAAGCCGTTCAAAAGCGGTTATGAATAATATTAACTAAATTGTAATCTTTATATAATCCTTATATTTTTAGAATCCATATTATGATTTTCTTAGACATAATGTAAGAACAAATTCATTTTTAGTATTGCACTTTTATCAACTTTTAATAGTGAACCATTTTAAAATACAATATTTTAAATTTTTTGACTAAATGGGGACATCAAATATTGAAAAAGAAACATCACAAGCTTCCATAGTATGCTTTCCTTTGAATAATACAGTAGCATGTGTTGTACACAACTTCGAGTTCTAACACACCCCACAACCAATCAAACTAGCCATTATGAATAGTAATAACTACTTTTTAAAATTATATATATTTTATATTTCAAAATGGACTTAATTTTTGGATTCAGAATATCTAGTTTAGCCTAGGGTGAAATTTTGGAACATTTCGGATAACATTAATATTTTGATGAATAGTGAAAATTACTAAATTTTAATTAAAAACAACTTTTTTAATCAAAATAATTAATATTGACAAATTATGAATTTAAGTTGTTTTAATGTATATTTAGAATATATTTTTACCATTTCATTCAATGTTTGTCATTGGACATAATTTCACAATTAAACCAGACATAAAAAAGTGCCAATCTTTTGATAGTTATTATCTTTTAAAAACACGCTTTTTGTTTTAACAACGGGAATTAATTTTAAATTAATATATGCCACTTCTGTGTTTTCAATTTGGAAAAATGGATTCCTTATTTGAAATCAATATGTTAAAATTTTGTAAATAGGTAACTTTTATTTTTAGACATTTTGAATAATTATTTCTGTAAATATTTTATTTTCCATGGTTAAAGGGTAAATCCGGTAATTAAGTGTTAAAAAATAATATTATAATAATGTAAAATTATCATTAAACGTGTCCAAACATTATTGGTTGATACATGGCCGACCATGGTCATATTTGGGTCGATTTTGGGACCCCATGGATCCACTTGTAGGTGATAGGGACACTTTATTTTAATTAAGTTAAAATAAATACAAAAATGACACAAGCATATATATTTTAGAAAAACAATTTTTACATAGGGTTATATATGTTGTATTTTTGACTATAAATATTCATTAGAAAGATAAAAAGATTTCCTACATAATGGTATTTTACTTATAATTTTTAGAGATTAAATAATGTAATTTATTTATGACACAATGATGATGCAGTAATTACCATAATAGTAAAAAATTAAAATAATTGATATTATAAATACCCAAATATATATAATTTGAGACTTTTAATGCATTACACTAATTTTATAGGATAATATGACATATTAGTGTTTATTTAATTGACTTTTTTTTGAATTAATAATTCTGTTATGAGTTTTACAAAAATCAACTATTGAATAGTGTCAAAATTGACATAAAAGAGTTTTTAAAACAAATTTTAAATTATTAATTGATATTAAATTCCTAAAAATATAAGGATCGCCCAAAAGACTTATATCATGATAGTTATATCATTAATGGACCACTTTGGGTCTCTTGGATGTATATAGTATGTTTATTAACCATATAATATAAAAATACAAAGAGACATTGTAAAAGTGAAACTAATTAACTTAGAGTTAATACATAATGATAAGGTTAATATAACTACCCAAAATTGACTGAATTCTATTGGTTGAGTGGTTTTTGACCAATAACCACCATATCTTTTAAATAATCAACCTTGGAGCCATTATAATCCGAATATGAATTTATTATAAACTAATATTTCAAGCTTTTCCAAAGGTTCCCTTCACCCCTCTTATAAAAGGGCACTCCTCCTTCTCATTTATTCACACTTTCATAACCTTTTGGATCGGCAAAAATCTGCAAAAATACTCTCCCAACATCCCTCACTACAACTTAGAGGCCTTAGTTGGACCATAAATCCAACCTATGGATCCCTTTTGATCAAATCAAAAGGAAGAACCTGAAGAAGAGGTAATGATTTCACCACACTTTTTCAAGTTCCTTTCTTCTTCCACTTCCTCTTACTTTGTTCTTACCATTCTAAAATAATAACTCCAGTATCATATATACAATGTGATTTCATTATAAATATGTTACAACGATATTCACTATTCTATCCATCCTTTGAATAACATGTCACCATACGTGCGTACGTACGACTTATCGTCTCCACGTCGTGGTGTAATTGTTATTCAATAAATTATTATTGGGATGAGTATAATAATGATGTGTAACTCATGTAAATAATAAATATAACATGATAATGATTATGTATATATGATATAAAATCCAATTATATATTATTTTAATATCAAAATAATGATATTATCGCTCGTGCGTACGTACGGACTACTGTCTCCACGAACGCGATGAGATTCATTCTCCATCGTGTCCATTCAAGTATAATTCTAATTTGATGATTAATAATAGTATCAAATGACTTGATATAATTCTTGATATGATTATGATACAACCTATCCATTACAAACATGACTTACATAACAAAACACATAAAAGAAAATGAGTAATTTAACACCCAAAATAACGATAATTCTAAGATATTATTAACAATGCAATGTTAAAAGATCATATATGATATCGTATTAATGTATATGATTATTGAATAATTTAATAATTATTATTTCACCATTATACAGGAGGTTAACCTACCCCAACCAAGGAAAAGTACAAGGTAAGGGTTTATTTCACAATCTCTTCATTATCCGAGGTTGTTTATATGCAATTATCTACTGGGATCTCTTTATCATCCACATCCATGTTCCTTCGAAATGTATTTCAAAACATTTTTTCTATTTACAAAGAATATGGGTTAAAGTCATTTATACCCATATGTTTTGTTAATGGAACCATTACTTCGTTTTCCAAACAAGGCACTTTTTACCTTTTGACAAATTTAAAGTAAGAATGAATTTTATAACTTATACGCTGGGTGCGGCTATTTACTGCCGTTATAAAATCGTCAAAACTTCCCATAGAATCTTATAACAATATTTTCAAATTAAATTTTTTATTTTATAATTATGTGACTTTTAAATGATTTCAAAATGAATATTTTAATAATTTGTGAAAGGTACTCTTTATTAAGATCATAATTTTAAATGATTTAATGATTTATCGTTCTAAATCATTATAATTAATGTCCATGTTTTCAAAATGATTTTATGGATTTATTTACATGGGCATGAATGTTTTGAAATGATATTTTTTTCAAAATATTCAATGTGGTATTGGACACTTTGATTCAAAAACCACTTTTAAATTACTTCCTTTATAAATGAGTGACTTTTCAATGATTTAGAGAAAAGAGGTATTTCTGTCAAATAGTTTTGATTTTCATCTATGTCCACATCCATTGATGGATTTTAAGCTTATTTGAAGTTGATTTATTATGATACAAACTTTTGTATTGTATTAAAGGTTTTGTGATATGATTTATTGTGGATGTTTTATTTTTATACCATTCATGGTTTATGGAGAAATTATTGACATTTCGTATTCTAGTTTTAATATGAATGTTTATGTTACGTTTAAACCATTTCATATGGGAATGCATTGGACTTAATAAGTGATGGGTGGAGCCCGCTATAGCTCCTCGATGCATCGGTAGGTCTCATGAGACAAACTAGTGTCTTAGCACAAGGCCTTTACAAAATCTTATTTGTAGTCTTGGCACGAGGCCTTGGCTATGTGGTTATGATAGTCTGGAATTATGCATTTCATCATTATGAAAGTGGTTATTGATATTGCATGTGATTATTTGATTAGTAGAATATCAATGTGAATAAGTAAATAGAATTATTTCATTGTATTTTTTCCATGCTATGTTGAAGTTCATGTTTAAAAGGGTTTTGTTTTAGTTATACATTTCTGTAATTGTTTATTCTTAATTATGACAGTTTCCGCTATATTGTTATCCTTAATGGGCATTTGAGCTCACCCCTTTTCTATGTTTTATTTTTCCCAGGATGTGAAGAAGTAATTTATGAATGACCTGCAGGGATAGTATGTGGGGATATGAGTGTGGGATAAGGAGACTATGTTGTTGTAGTAGTTTTTCACTATATGATGTAATGCTAGACTTTATGAATATATTTAGTGCTTCCAAGGATACTAAACAAATGGGTCTTTCGAGATTTGATCTTTCTTGTGATCATGTCAATGTTATGTAATAATGCACCGACTTTGGGTAACTGGGGTTGGGGCATTACAGTTGGTATCAGAGGAAGTTTATTACAAACATTGGAAGCTAGATTTAGATAAACTCTGATAAGAGCACATAGACCTAAGATTGATTTTGAGGATTTGTATAGAATAAATTCCTAGAATTTTGGTATTCTAGAGATTTTGTGAGTTTTCTGAGAAATACATCCATGTCTGGATACGAGAAGGTAGAGGTGGCTCTGGCACAGATATACTTAGGGGTAAAACCCAAAAACACCACTTTGAGCTAGACTCTAATGAGAACTAGTGCACGACAATGGGCCTTGCATCACTCTTGGTTACGACACTCTAGGGGGGTATGCTTAGGATAATTTTCATTTTCTTTACAAACCATTATGAAGGGTTTATGAGTATATAATTCCTAAAAGGAGACATTTTTATGAATATGGATTATATCCATAAACTATTTAATTTATGTTATGTTTTTTACAAGTTTGGGATTAGGTATTGTTATTCACAAACTAATCTAGTGTATGCCATTGTTTAGAAATGGCGCCCAGTAGAAGGAATGAGAACTCCAGCAATGCACATGTTCCAAAGAGAAGGAAGGATCATATCTTTCATGGTCTTAAGCTAGAATTTATAAGAGAAATAGTCTCCCATGTATTATCATCATATGAAAAAATAATATCATGTGTTGATAAGATAAGTAAAAAGTTTACTGAGTCCTATGGGTTTGAAGGGAAGGAAGAGAAGAAAAGGATGGAAGAGGGAAAGATGGATAAAGGGAAGAGGGAAAAGAATAATTTTCCCGTATGTGATAACTATGGGAAGAAACACCTTGGAACTTTCCTGAATGTAATGGGAGTTTGTTATAAGTGTAGAGGAAAAGGCCACAAAGTACGAGACTGCAAGGGTAAGAAAATGGTTTCAAATGTACAATGCTTCATTTTCAAGGAGTTTTGACACTATGCGAGCCTATGTCTCAGTCATCAGACTATTCTGCAAATGATGCTATTTGATAATAATTATGTTATGATACTACCACAGATGAAGAGGAATGATTAGAGTTCTTATATTGATTATGTCATTTGAGTGTTGTACAACAATGTACTTGTTATAATAATTATGGAGTATATTAGGATTGTACTGCAGTACTATTTCATTATGGATTTGAGATTGTGTGGAACAAAGAAAATTGACTCAATAGCAGGTTAAATTTTTGGTATATATATGGTTGAGAGAAAGATAAACCATAATATGTTTCTGATACCGAGGTAGTGATTTTAGAATAATACATGATTGTTTTGGATAAATTATATTGGATATTATTGACTTCCTTGAAACTGATTAATGATTTGTATATTCCATCATTGTTGGGGTTTACAACATTTTTGGATTGAAGGAGTATATCTATTATTCAATAAGGAATAAGGGACCATGAATGTAATCAATAATGGTTTATGATAATTCAGGATGTTGAAGTGTTTTAAAAGTATACATGATGATGGTGATCACATGTTATTACGCGGAAAAAAGGATCTTCATTGTGTTTACCTTCCTTATAAATTTTGGACTGAATTATTTTGGATAGTTCTAGTTTGGATTATTTTTGATTGCCATTAAAGGAAAACCTGGAGGTCAGGCGAGAACTTGTCGCGTTCGGAAAGGCTCTGAGACTTGAACCAACAACCTAAGGGTGAAAAGGGTGTATCACCTACCACTGACCCACGTGATGTCCATGAAATTTAATTTTTTTATATGATTTATAAATTCGTTTTTTTGGAACCCTAAACGAATAGGATAAATATAATATATGTTTTTTCCGTTCTATTATCTTTAAGAGTGAAAGATGAGATTGTGGTAGAAATTAGTTAATGGATGGAACTCTACTTCTCAAGAATATATTTTTCTTCTTCTCTTATTCTATGAATAAATTAATTCTTATACTTTATTTAACGAATCCTCAAACCAAAAATGTCTTATCATAATACCCTATGTTTTTTTGAACCGATAGTATTTCAAATCATCATAGATTGATGAATTTAAGGACCTCAATTTTACACTTTTTTTGTGATTTATGACCTCAATCACTACATATAAATATTTACATTTTTCCTCTAATTATATTTCTCTAATTGCCACCAATGTTCTCCTAATAGAGAACATAATTTGGTGGTGACCCTTTCATTTATCTTTCCTCATTTTATGAATAAATTTTAATAACCTAATTTCAGATGTGGGTTTTCCCACAAAGATATTTTCAATTTTCAACCTTTTATTTTCAAAGAACAATTTCAAATTACGAGGATGCAATTTATTGAAGGAGGGGAGAATGTAACTCCCCATGATTTCAGAGTGTGTTATTTCTTCAAAATAATTCAATAACTTGCACTACACACAACACCGAGTTCAATCACACCCTGACTTACCAAACAAGCCGTTAAAAAGAGGTTATGAATAGTATTAACTAAATTTTAAACTTTATATAATCCTTATAATTTTATAATCCATATTATGAGTTTCTTAGACATAATTTAAGAACAAATTCATTTTCAGTATTGCACTTTTATCAACTTTTAATAGTGAACCCCTTATAAATACAATATTATATCTTTTTTACTAAATGGGCACATCAAAAATTTAAAATTAAACATCCCAAGCTTCCACAGTACGCTTTTCTTTGAATAATACAGTAGCGTGTGTTGTACGCAACTTCGAGTTCTAACACACACCACAACAAATCAAACTAGCCACTATGAATAGAAATACCTAATTTTTGAAATTATATATATTTTATATTTAAAAATTGACTTAATTTTAGGATTCCGAATATCTAATTTAGCCTAGGGTGAAATTTTGGAACTTTTCAGATAACTTTAATATTTTTATGAATAGTGAAAATTACTAATTTTTATTTAAAAACAACTTTTTTAATCAAAATAATTAATATTGATAAATTATGAATTTGAGTGGTTCTGATGTATATTTAGAAAATATTTTTACAATTTAATTCAATGTTTGTCATTGGACATAATTTCACAATTAAACCAAACATAAACAAGTGCCAATCTTTTGATAGTTATTATCTCTTAAAAACACGCTTTTTGTTTTAACAACAGGAATTAATATTAAATTAATTTCTACCACTTTTGTGTTTTGGATTTTGAAAAATGGATTACATATTTGGAATAATCATGTTCAAATTGTGTAAATATGTAACTTTTATATTAAGACATTTAGAATTATTACTTCGGTAAATATTTTATTTACCATGGTTAAAGGGTAAATCAGGTAAATAAGGGTTAAACAATAATATTATAATAATAGAAAATTACCATAAAACGTGTCCTAACATTATTTTTTGATAAAGTTTCGACAATGGTCATCTTTGGGTCTATTTTGGGACCCTATGGAGCCACTTGTAGGTGATAGGGACACTTTATTTTAATTAAGTTAAAATGAATACAAAAATGACTCAAGCATATATCTTTTAGAAAAACAATTTTTACATAGGGTTATATATGTTGGATTTTATACTATTAATATTAATTAGAAATATAAAAATATTTCCTATATAATTATATTTTATTTATTATTTTTAGAGATTAAATAATTTAATTTATTTATGACACAATGATGATGCAGTAAATACCATAATATTGAAAAATTAAAATAAATGATATTATAAATACACCAGTAAATATAATTTGAGACTTTTAATGCATTAAAATAATTTTCTAGGATAATATGACATATTAGGATTGATTTAATGACTTTTTTCGAAGTATTAATTCTGTTATTAGTTTAACAAAAATCAACTATTGAATAGTGTCAAAATTAATATAAAAGAGTTTTTAAAACAAATATTATATTATTAATTGATATTAAATTCTTAAAAATCTAAGGTTAGGCCAAGAGACTTATATAATTATAGTTAAATAATTAATGGACCACTTGGGGGTCTCTTGGATGTATATAGTATGTTTATTAACCATATAATATAAAAATACAATGAGACATTGTAAAAGTGAAACTAATTAACTTTGAGTTAATACTTTAAGATAATGTTAATATAAGTACCCAAACCTGTCTAAATTCTATTTGTTGAGAGGTTTTCGACCCATCCTCACCTTAATATTTAAATAATCAACTTTTGAGCCATTAGAAACCGACTATGAATTTATTATAAGCTAATATTTCTAGCTTTTCCAAAGGTGCCCCTCACCCCACTTATAAAAAGGCACTCCTCCTTCTCATTTCATAACACAATAAAAGCCTTTTGTTTTGGCCAAACTCTACCCAGATACTCTCCCAACTTCCCTCACTACAACCTAGAGGCCTTAGTTTGATCAGACAACCAACCTATGGAGCCCTTTTGATCAAATCAAAAGGATGAACCCAAAGATGAGGTAATGATTTCACCACCCTTTTTCAAGTTCCATTCTTCTTCCACTTCCACTTACTTTGTTGTTACCATTATAAAATAATAACTCCAGTATAATATATATACTGTGATGTTATTATAAATATTGTAGAACCATATTCACTATTCTATCCATCTTTTGAATAACATGTCACCATACGTGCGTACGTACGGCTTACCGTCTCCACGTCGTGGTGTAATTGTTATTCAATAAATTATTATTGGGATGGGTATAATAATGATGTGTAACTCATGTAAATAATAAATATAACATTATAATGATTATGTATATATGATACACCATCAAATTATATATTATTTTAATATCAAAAGAATGATATTATCGCTCGTGCGTACATACGGACTACCGTCTCCACGAACGTTATGAGATTCATTATCCATCGTATCCATTCAAGTATAATTCTCATTTGATGATTAACAATAGTATTTAATGACTTTATATCATTCAGGATATTATAAATATACAACCTATCCATTACAAACATGGCTTACGTAACAAAACATATAATAGAAAATGAGTAAGTTAACACCCGAGACGACGATAATTCAAAGATATTATTAACAAAGCAATGTTAAAAGATCATATATGACATCATATTAATATATATGATTATTGATTAATTTAATAATACATATTTCACCATTATACAGTAGCTTAACCTTCCCCAAACAAGGAAATGTACAAGGTAAGGGTTTATTTCACAAACTCTTCATTATCCGAGGTTGTTTATACGCAATTATCTACTGGGATATCATTATCTTCCACATCCATGTTTCTTCGAAATGTATTTAAAAACATTTTTACTATTTACAAAGAATATGGGTTAAAGTCATTTATACCCTTATGTGTTTTTACTGGAATCTTTTCATCGTTTTCCAAACAAGGCACTTTTTACCTTTCGACAAATTTAAGGTAAGAATGTTTTTTTAACTTATACGGTGGGTGAGGCAATTTAACGCCGTTATAAAATCGTCAAAGCTTCCCTCAGAAGCTTATAAGAATATTTTCAAAGTAAATGTTTTATTTTATAATTATGTGACTTTTAAATTATTTCAAAATGAATATTTTAATAATTTTTGAAAGGTACTCTTTATCAAGATCATAATTTTAAATGTTTTAAAGATTTCTCTTTCTAAATATTTTTAATTAATGTCCATGTTTTCAAAATGATTTTAAGGATTTATTTATATGGACATGAATGTTTTGAAATAATATTTCTTTTCAAAAGTTTCAAAGTGGTATGGGACACTTTGATTCAAAACCTCTTTTAAATTACTTCCTTTTATAAATGTGTGACTTTTAAATGATTTCGAGAAAAGAGATATTTCTCTCAAATAGTTTTGATTTTCATTTATTTCAACATCCTTTGATGGATTTTAAGATTATTTAAAGTTGATTTATTATGATACAAACTTCTGTATTGTATTTAAGGTTTTGTGATATGTTTTTCTGTGGATGTGTTATTTTTATACCATTCATGGTTTATAGAGAATGTATTGACATTTCGTATGATAGTTTTAATATGAATGTATATGTTACATTTAAACCTTTTCATATGCGAATTAATTGGACTTAATAAGTGATGGATGGAGCCCTCTATTGCTCCTTGATGAATCGGTAGTTCTCATGAGACAAACTAGTGTCTTGGAACAAGGCCTTGCCAAATTCTTATTTGTAATCTTGGCACGAGGCCTTGGCTATGTGGTTATGATAGTCTGGCATTATGCATTCCATCATTATGAATGTGGTTATTGATATTTCATGTGATTATTCAATTATTACAATATCCATGTGAATAAGTAAATGGCATTATTTTATTTTATTTTTTCCATGCTATGTTGAAGTTCTTATTTAAAAGGCTTTTGTTTTAGTTATACATTGCCTTAAATTTTTATTCTTAATTATGAAAGTTTCCGCTATATTGTTATCCTTACTGGGAACTTGAGCTCACCCCTTTTCTATGTTTTATTTTTTTCCAGGATGTGAAGAAGTAATTTATGAATGACCTGCAGGGATAGTATGTGGGGATATGATTGTGGGATATGGAGACTATGTTGTTGTAGTAGTTTTTCACTTTATTATGTAATGTAAGACTTTATGAATATATCTAGTGCTTCCAAGGCTACTAAACCAATCGGTCTTTCGAGATTTGATATTTCTTGTGATCATTCCAATGTTACGTAATAATGCACCGACTCTGGGTAACTGGGGTCGGGGCGTTACACTGTCCATGGTATGTCAGTATTTATATGAACCATTCAACACTTTACTAAAACCTAATCAATTATTCACACCAATACCACACGTTAATACTCACAAAATTCAACATGGAAATGTACATGATAATACATTTCCATGAAGCCAATCATATAATAAAAGCATTATAGTTGTATATTGTTTTGCATAAAAATCCATGGAATAATAACCATACATATTACAACCCCTCTAATCATGATCCCATCATCTAGGCCACTCCCACAAGGCTCCAGATCATGTATATGGAATAAATTTACCTAATAAAAATTCTAACAAAATTTCCATTTCTGTCCTCAAACTCAAGAGCATCTCTTATACACCAATCTCAACATGAAGTATAACCTGGTGATTTTATCTCTAAGGAACATACAATCCCATCTAACTGATACCTTTTTTTCCCTCCGACAACACTATACAACAAATTACTATTTAAAAATTATAATATTGGGGACTCTATTTCTCCTAACTATTAAAATAGATATTTTTGTAGATGGTAATTCTTAATGGGTTGTTATTCACATTCTTGTTTGAAAAACCCCAACACATCCAACATTACAACCACAAACTCTGGCATCTCAAATGGAAAATGATATCTCATTCCATACACTATCCTTATAGGAATATATATTCACTAATAATACACTTTTGGTACCACTGTCTTGATAATAAAAAAACATTTCTCTCAATTATTACAACCAATACCATCGTCCCAGATAAAATATAACATGAGAAGCCATAACCGGTAACAATGATTAGAATAATAATGTACACTAATATATACTAAAATACTATATAGTTTGTTATTAAAATTTTAATTAATCATTTATATGTCATCCACCATCCCCATGACCAAGAAAATCATCTATCTCCCAAGAGGTTCTCGCCACATTACCCAACGACAAACATATAACCTGAATTTTTCTTTGTAAAATGGTGTACCTTGAACCATGATGACATTGTTATTTTTTGTAGAGTGTTTCTCTAATATATTGGAAACAAAAAAGTTATTATTAATATGAATTTACAATATCGAACCCAATAAAACAAATATGTATATAGTGTTCATCACCACAAAATCAAATGCATGCACTGACCTTCTAGGTTCACAACTCCACCCCAACACAAAAGTACTAGATAAACTCCACCACCTTCTATAATATATCTATAAGATCACATGCAATAAAATATAAAATAATTACTAATTTTTTTCATGTTAAGTAGAATTAAACCATGTGATTATTCATCAAAACACCATTTACCATGTTGTTAAAACATTAATCTACTCATTATTGAGATAAGTTACACACTGTCAGATCAATTTGTCTGATGAATCCATGCATGTCAGTAATGATTATTGATATTATACTTTCAATAATATCCAAGAGATAAACTTATAATTATCCATAAATCCGAACATATTTTGAATCAATGGATTTTGAAATCATACAATGATCGAATCATAATTATTGAAAATAATTAAAAAAACCTATGTAACATAAAAATACTATCAAAATATTTTCTCATGATTCACCGTATTAGTATCCATAACAATGTCTAATAAATTTTGATGTTGTTTTTATATCGTATAATAATTGATGATTCAATATAAAAATATAGTTGTACTACCAGTTTGTATTCAACATAACCTACCCACTATAAACATTAAGCTTGTAATAGTACCACTTAACCATATGTGTTACTCCAAATATGTTAAACGCTACTAACAAAAATTTGGTGTTTGTGTTTGTTCCGTGGGGGAAAAATACCCTAAATATCAATTTTTACCATAAATATAAAAAATAAAAACATCATATGTTTTGGAGTATGTATAAAAAATGATTAATGATTTCATGAAATAGAATAGAAATATCATAAATGTATACAATACATATATCACATTATGTTGATCAACTTATTGGAAAACAAAAAAAAGAAATGAAATATATGGGATTTGTGAAACACTGAGTCATATGTCATTTGGATATATAGATTTCTATCTTATATGTCCTGATAGATCATCAATATATGGTCCCTCATCTGAAGAAGTGTTTATATCAATGCCGATATTATTCACCCCACAAGTTATATGATAACCTTAAGAGTTTGTAAGAATAAAAAATAGTTTGGTACAAATAATATGGATCCATATTAGACTCGAAATCAATTATATTTGATTATAACATTCCCTAATAAATTAAATGACTAATATGAATGAATAAATTAAACTACCAATAATTATTATTTTGGTCGACTATCAAAATAACTCAATGATCATTATTGTAACTCTCCTAACTAGTATATACCAAATATACTAAAGGTAATATATATATATAATGACTGTAACACAAACCATCATCAATTACCTAGTTTGTAACACCATTCCTCTTATCTTACATTAGCTTATGTCGAGGTATCCCTGATCATAAGGATCACTTTTGGGGAACCTATATCTGGTAACTAGTGATCCCACAATCACTCTACTATGAAAATGTATATGGGATCCTAGGGTGTCTCTCAGAAAGACATATCCTCAACCCCTATTTATTAATTCAATTTTCTTATGTATGTGTTTTTCACAATCAATCCAATGTATGTTTCATATGAGGAGGAATATCCCTATAAATCCTATACATTTTGGCATGTATGTTTCCTAGGGGACCTAATAAATCAAATTGAATAACCTATTGGATCCTAATTTAACTCAAATGGGCATCCAAATATCAATAATCCTCAATTAATGATCACTTTTGAATCCACAAAATCATTTGAATTATCATCATCATCAATCAAGTCTATGAAAAATTCTCCCTCTAGATGTCCAACATTAGTACATGAGGATGCATGAAAGACCTAAACATAATAAAACCATTATAAACATTTATTTTCAATAATTATAATTATTTTAATGGTTGATCTATAAAAATAATTACCACTCAGGTACTCATAGTTGAATCAATACTTAAAATGAATCCCTAGATTTTTATGTGTTCCTACAAGTACACCATCGCTAGCTTTCATTATTTATCCATGGAACCACAATTAGGAATCAATGAAAACATCTGAAATATTAACACTAGATTCTACTAAGGCTATGAGTGCATCATTACTAATATTTGGGATAAGATGACATAAAATATGCACATATCTAGGTGTCATCCATTTCATTTGGTTATTCTCACGGATACATGGAAATAAAATTTATTTCAGGACTACCAGTTGATTCCCATGAATACTAGGAAATAATATATAAAATCTATAATAACTATAAATAAATCATATAAATATTTATTTTCTAACCCATTCACAAACGTACATTCATATTCACCTAGTATTAACCTACAATTTAGGTTATAGTTTGACAATCAAAATAACCTCTACCAAAATCTAAATGCACCCATTTAGGGTTCCCATGATTATCATTGAAGTGAATAAATTCAATATGGAATCAGAAAATAATTCTAGGTTATGTTTGAAAATAATATTATCATATTTTTTCATGTACCTCATAATGATAAAAATTATAACATGGAATCATAGGCCTCATTGGGTATTCCACAAATGAAACTATTCAGAGGGACTGGTCAACCCCATATCGATGTCTATGGGCTACCTATATTATTCCACTCACCCAATTTTACACATACAACCCAAAAAATCTATAGGTTTTATAGAATTCACCATTAAAAAAAATTCCATGACTTATTGTGGTATGATGTTGGTGCCAATGTTCCTCTATTACCACGGTACCATATTCATCCCGAGAAATCATATTTTAGTCTAAATAATTTTCACCAAATAATTAAAAAAATAATTTAATAATCTTAATTTACTCAGTGGTATAACATCAAATCACATTAATCAATACATTTATTAAATCCTATATTGAATTTTAAAATAAAAACTATATAAATTTAATTTATTTTTCATTTATCATGGCACTAAATATCTTTTTCCAAATCTTTTTCAAGACTCATCTTTTATCCATCTACCACTTCCAAAAAATTTAGAATACGAGCCATAATAAACCACATAAAATTTTTATAGCCTATTTTATTAAATAAATTAATTAATATTGTAATGGAATTATAAATTAGAACAAACCAAAAATAAACATTGTACTAACACAATGACCAAACATCCATGTGATATTCTCTACGAAACCTCAATATCAAACCAAGAAAATATATTTTGGATTGCACTAATTAAACAACCAATACAAAAAAAATTAAAAAATAATTGTTAGTTAAAAAACAAGATGTGCCTTTTCAATATCAATATGTTTTTTATGTGAATGTAAACTCAAGATGTACAAAGTAAGGGATAAATTAAATCCACATGGGTATTGGGAGATTTCAAAATTCTCTAGTGATTCATCAAATATTGTATTTAACCCAACACCATCAATGTATATATAGTTTAATTGATATAACATACAGAGTTAGAAGATAATCACATACCTTGATTATACAATAAGTAATATATAAAATTGTTTCCCAAATTGTGGACATCCATTGGGAAGAAATAGTGAGTCCATTTAGGGTGGGTGTGAGTAAAAAAGGGAAAAATTTGGATGAACCTATCAATAATAATTTTAGGGAGTTATAAATTATCCCTTCAAATTACTATTTGGATTTTAATAAAAATTGGTAGTAGCATGTAATAATAATTAACACCACAATATACCTAGTGTTTTATACTTTCTATCCTATTGTCTACTAAAATGTTATGTGACAGCTACCACCTACAATCTCCCAATACAAAATAAAGCCACGAAGGCTCCCCTATGGCCTTATTAATTTTTTAGAAATACTATTTTTATATTCCCAAACTATCAAAATTAAAATTTTAATGTAATTTTTCAAAATAAAAAATACACCAGTTTAATGACATGAGAT
Source organism: Viscum album (assembly GCA_963277665.1). Lineage (NCBI taxonomy): Eukaryota > Viridiplantae > Streptophyta > Magnoliopsida > Santalales > Viscaceae > Viscum > Viscum album. The sequence goes on from OY728157.1 coordinate 202,828,024, forward strand.
TCTATTATATATTTAAAACATCCATATGGACTTGGTTTATTACACATTCTATATTATAATGATTTATATTAAACTATTTTTAAATAATTATATTTGTTTCCTTTACATATGAATTATATTTATGAAAATGTTTTCATCATCATGATATAAACATCATTAGAAATGTTGTTCTACTTCCCGAAACACTAGTTTCACTTGTGGAGCTTCACCATACTTTTTATTGACTCCCCTTACTATGGTGTTTATCTATTTTCTAGAATATTACAAGTAATGAAAACAATAAATTACCCTATGTTTTACTATATCTATGAAAAAATTGTATCCATCATGTCTTTTCTCTTCTACTGTGTTGCTATTTGATAGCTAAAATTTCGTTTATACTTTTCAGTGGAAATCCATTAATTTTATATACATTACTGGAAAATAGATTATTTCCTTCTCAACCAAATCATAATTTGTTCATATTTATTTTGAATATAATATTAGAATATATTTATTCAATTGATTAGAATTAATAGTAACTGATTTACCAGAACATGGGGTTATCATTAACAATATACTATCATATGTTAATATTTTTTACATATACTAATCATTCCTACTACTATAATAAATTTATTCATTTTTCATTACCATATGTGACATATTCTAGGTATCATTAAATATATCAAAGTTCATAATGATTTAGAATGACTTACATCCATAATACATGAAATTATCTATAACTCTACAAGATTTAATTCAATAGTTTTTTTAAACATCAAGTGAATTTTATTTATCTCAACGTAAAAATTTATACTTATATACCTATTTATTATAGATCTTACATTAATTTGGTTGAGTGTTTTCATGTTATTTTATTTCATTAGTTTTGATATATAGTTGAGACATCCTGATACAAATAGTATTTTCTAATGAAAGAATTAGTTATAAAAAAATATTTCTTAAACACCACTTTCTCATTAACAATCCCTTCCAATTCCACATCAAATAAGAAAATCATTTTGTTGAGAAGTGATAGGTATTTTTACATTACATCAATGAGTGTTTTTAGAGTTCTCAATTTACTAATCTTATTGACTAATGATTCAACAATTTCATTGTATCCCATTAATATATGTATCATTAATTATATTATTTATTTGATAAATACATTCAATATGAACATTTTTATTATAATACTTTCTTAGAGTAAGGAATCATTCATTTTTTCAATATATCCACACTCTTCATATGATATCTTCCTCCTCTATAGGATCATTCAAGAGATATTTATATAAATATATTATTATATTTATATAATCTTATAAGAAATATGACAACCACTTCTTATCATACATGGAAATGGAAAAACTTTTATGGAATACATAAAACATAGTAACACCAGACACCCAACGACTATATTAATATAGTGTATTTAGAAACATTGAAACATAAAACCAATTATCTATGTTGGAAAATTATAACCCATTAGCTTATTAATGACTTCCTCCCTTCTTAGACATGACCAACATAATACAAATCTTCATAAACTAGAGAGGGGAACATACAAAGTCATGAGATCAGATGATCAGTATGGGTAAACAAGGGTGATATGTTAGTATAAACACAACTATAGGAGTATGACTATGTGATCATGAAAATAAAATATTACACCATTAATATTAATTATTATAAAATTAATCATAACATAATGATTCATGGTTCATAATAATGAAATCATAATTAAATAACAAACATAATCCATGGAAGCATAACAAAATAATAAAACATTAAATTGGGAAAACCCAGAATCATATAATATGATATCAATATTAGTCAAGGCATTTCCTCCAAGATTATCTTTTTTGTATTATTTAAGTCCATATATTATTTTGTAAGTCATGGTTCAATATCATGACTATAATATTAGAATGGTTTCACTCATCATACCATCTTTAATGTAATGGCTCATTCCCATCACCAACATAGTTGTTAGGGTCCACTACAATGACCACATCACTCTGTCTCATGGGATGTAAATATTTAACAAAAAAATTTGAGGGAGATATAGGTCCAACAAAAATCCTAATGAAATCATAGTTATATGTTCCAAAAAATTATAAATAATCATGTCATAACCCATGAAATGAAATGAGTATCATAATAATGTAAACATATAATAAACTATGGATATTCATACAGGTTTCATAATCATTTCATATGCCTGACACATGAAAATAAGTGTGTTTCAAAAGAATAAAACATGTCAGTAATAAAAAATATTGGAAAACATCATTCAATAAAAACATAATCTCTTCATATAATTAATATGAATGAGAAATTTTAAACATTCCCTAATAAGGGAATGAGTAACACCAAGGTATGTCAACATAGATGGGACATAATTCTAAAAAATCATTTAGAATAAAATTCTTGAGGAAAATGTTATTTAATATTTAAAATGCGAAATAAAAAAAAATTAAAAAACATTTTCCTTAGTTGTATATTGAAAACATTTAAATAATACTATAAAAGATGTTGAAAAACATTTTCCTCATAAAACATATAAAAGATTCATGAAAATTATTTGAGAAATATTTTTTTGAAAACATATAAAATATTCGTGAAAATGTTTTGAAAATTATTATTATTTAAAATACATTGTAAAAATATTATAAATGAGTGACAATGTATAGAAAACCAAATTTAATTGATTGATATAAAATATGATGTAAAAATAATTTAAAACAAATTCCTTAAAAATATTTAATATAATCAAAAAATAATTTAAAATATAATATCCTTGAAACAATAAAAAAGAATCCTAATATCAATTTATAAAAAATTTTCATTAAAATATTATAAATTAATCTGGAATTTTTTTAAAAACTATCTTTCTTGAAGACATATAATAAAATATTGAAATCCTTTTGGAAACACACAATCATTGAAAACCAATTTAAAAAAATGAATAACATGAATATTAAGAAATATATTAATTTATAAGGATCACGTCTTTACCTATGAAGAGGAAACACCAAGGCATGATGGTCATAAGTGTAGGAAAATCTGTACACATGGAACATTCATTTTTTGCACAGTAAAAATGTTATAAAAGTGCCTGGACCAAAAAATGAAAAGTATATTACTATATTTCAAAAAAAATTATTTTTTAAATATAAAATCATGGTAAATATTTCATTTAATGATCATAGAATATTTGTAGAATATTTTTGCAATCCTTTTAGATAACATGGTTTTGAAGGAACATCTATTTTTATAAATGAGAGTGGTAATGTAATAATTTTTTTAAAATACATTCTGAATTATCATATGTAAAAAATAAATAAAAAATTTATTTTAAAATGAATACGTATTATATTAAAATAGTGGAATAAAATTCATTACTGTTCTAGATTTATGTATCATGGTATTTCATCAAAGGAATTATAAACCAAAACGATCTTGAAAAGTGATCAGATTGTTTCAATAAACTCCTATCACATTCTAACGGGGGATCATACAATACATGTAAGAAACATAATATTCATAATGCTTAAAATATAATTAAAATAAGAAGAATCATAATAAAACATATAAAATTCACGAGGAAAAATAAAAATTTTTGTATACCAAATTAGGTGTCTCAAAGAAAGAAAATTGATACAAAATTATCATACTGATTTGGTAAATTTTAAAACAGTTACCCCCAAAAATAAATTTCCTTAAATGGATTTGTAAATATCCACAAGTTTAATAATATGAATAAAATAATACATTCATGGGTATTATATACACCATGAAACATATTTGAGTGGTGAACATTGCATTTACCTCACTGATATAAAATTTTAGGTGAAATAACCTTACATTATGTGTTGACTCTCATCGTACATGTAATCTATTCAGATATAATAAATATAAATTTCATATAAATATATATAATAAACATATTGTTTTATATAATACCATATTTTGTATTATTATGACATTATATTACCTGTATTTTAGTAATTATATGTTAAGGTTTCACTTCAAGTAATATTATCATTATTCTTCACATGTGGCTTAATTTTTTATATCTTCACATTTATAATTATATAATCATTTAATCATTTAAGCAATGATATAAATATTATTTATACTCACTATTTTTTAAATATAATGATATATCTAATATAAATTTATGAAATTTAATACAATGTTCATGGAGACCGTAGGTCATTAGTATGCATGACCATTATTTACATTTTATTGTATTATGAAAGAATGATTAAACAAAACATGTGTATATATGTAAAATATATCCATAAATTATCTTTATTATGTTATATATATCATATAATTTAACTAATAACAACCTTAATACATTCCATGGGGTTTGTGAATGAATCACATCGAATTGATGGTGTGGTAGTCAACACTTCCACAAACGAAATTTTCATATTTAAATCGAATGAAAAGTAAAATAAATATTTTGTAAAGGGATAAATGAATATTATAAAAAAAATATAATAATTAAAAAATATAATATATATAAAAATATAATATATAAAAAATATAAATTCATTTTCTATAATAATTTCATCCATGATAGGAAGGTAATGGAAAAAATGTGCATTCATCGTTTTGTTAAGTGGTAGTACATTGAACACATAATTAGCATGTTTGTTAGCCATTGGACAGAAGTGTGAGAGTGTTTCAGTATAAACCATAGTATAAAAATTTTATTATTTTTTGAATAATTTTACTGTTATAATATAAGTTAATAAGATTATCTGTGTTTTTGGATAATGGAAATGACATTGAATTACTTGAAGAAGAATGTGACCTCTTATCCGGGTAACTCCTTTTGGTTTTCCTAAAAGTGCTTCCTTTTTTTTATAATTCTCAATGGGAGGATTCCAAGATGAGTTATGGTTTTTTGAGATATTTGGGAGTATCTAGTTCAATTCATAGTGTCTTTAGTGCTGTGAGGATGTGGGAGGAGAGGATGCCTTTTATAGTGGAGGAGGAGTGACACTCCTGTAAATTTTGGGAATTAAAATTCCACCCATTAAATTCCAATCGGAAGTGGATACAATAATATTAAATATTATATTAAATTGATTATAGGGTCCGAATATGTTTATAATGGGATTTTGGACATGTATATATGCCATTTAGGCCATTTAGTTTATGTTTCAATCCTTAGTTATGCTTAATTTTAGATTAATACATGTAATTAATTTCAATTACTTTCAATAAGAATTTTTTTCAAAAACTATGTTGAAATTTTTATTCATTATAAATTATTATGAATCTAAATATGGAATCCATTTTTCCAAATTCCAATCATATAATTATATAAAATTAACATAAATTTAATCCCACTTTTGGGTTTACAATGATGATTTCAAAAGTAAGGACATTCAAATGACTTTGATACTTTAATATTAAATTTCAATGTTAAAATTATTCCAACAAACCACATTATATTGAATGATAAAAATAATATCTAATTAAAATTTAAATCAAAGATAAAATTTAATTTATCCATAAAAATAAATTAGATGAAATGTAGTTTTAAACTAAAATTCAGTATTATTTATTATTCAATATTAAAATTAAACATCATAGAAATATAAAAAGAAAATACACAAAAATATTTTTATTAATCCCTTTTTATAGTAAATTAAATATTAAATATTAAATTTATAAAAGATCCAAAAATTGGATTTTAAATTATTTCTCTATTAAAAGGTGTTCAATTTTCCATCATAGAAATTTATGTCTTTGAGAATAAAATGGTGTTTTTTCTAATATTATGTCTATAATGTTATATTGGAAGAATAAAAAATCTATTTTATTGAATATATAAATATATATTATAGTAATATCAGTATTAATTGTAATTAATTAAATTTAATTGGGTAAAACAGCTTTTTGACCATATGAATGAAATTTCATTCCTCTGTATTCAATCAGTTTTACAATTTATCTCTAATTATGTGGAAAACAATTAATTCATCATATATTTGTGTAAAAAATATATTTTCAAAAATTAGTTCATACAATTAAAAATAGATAATTTAATGGCTTGGATATATATTATTATATTAAATATTGTTTGTAAATAATATATTATTTTTCGATAAAACATATTATTTCATGTAAATAATTCCATTAATGAAATTCAGTATTATCTATGAAATATGATAACATAGGTGTTCCATGTTGAGAAAGATAAAATTTAAGATTCATGTAGTGAATGAATAATGTTGTGTTATGTATAACATAATACAAAAAAATACATTAATATAAAATAAACCATTTTTAGTGTCGAATGAAATAAAAATTTTCAAAAATAATAAACTAATTAAAAAAAATAATTCAAAAAATCTCATGGTGTTACATTCTAACCCCATTAAAATGAATTTCACACTTCTAATATGTCAGGGTTATAAAAATATTAACAGTTTAATCATAGATTAATAGAAACCTCCATCATAAAGATGAACACTAAAACATATTTTTAAAAAGTAATCTTGGAACCATAATGGTTGCCCAAAAAATAAAATAACTCGGTTTCCACATATGAGAACATACATGTTATGTGAAATCATATATGTAGACGAAAATCTGAAATGATCATAAGGATTGATTGTGGTCATCAATAAAAAAGATTTATTAGATCAATGATTATTTTTTGGAATAAAATTAATAAATATAGTTTGATTAAAATGTACATAGGTTAAATATTTTTTCGGTATTAGGAAAAATATTTATTTATAGATAATTTTATTCAACATAATGAAATTTTATGGAACTACATACAAACCTGATTTTAGGATAACCTCGTGCTTTTTTGTCCCTTAATCTTCTTCACCACATTCTCTAAAATGAAATATGACCATTAAATTCCTAAATTACTGACATATCATGACAACCATGACATTATATCCCTTCTTTCATCAATTATCATTGAAAAAAGGTGATAGATTGGGGTATCCAATATACATAAATCCTCAAGTTGTGAGATATCACATTAATACTAATGAATTTATGCAATGTTTAACTTAAAATTTTCATAAATAGTAAACCATATAACCCTTTTGAATGATTAATAAACAAAATATTTATATTGAAATAAAAAATACATACAAACATTTTCCCCCATATATCACAAATTATTTCTTGGTTTTCATATTCAAAACATGTCAATAGCCTAATTGTATATTCCATTGAAACATGTTAATAACATGGATTACCATAAATCATTTTGGAAAACATATATGGTTCCTTATTCCAATGAATGCGAGATACATTATTAAAATCTAAGATATCATAAAGATCATAATTAATGAAATATAGCACATTTTCAATTATCAATTCTAGGGTAATTTGTAATATATAATTTAATTATTCATATCCAATATATATTTATCCAAATATCATTATATAAATGTCAAATTTAATTAAGGGTCTCCATAAATTAATCAAAATATCAAATTTCCATGAAATTACTATTCAATATTCCCTTTTTAGTCCTTCATAAAATATTATAATGAAAATAATTATATATTTCATGATTCCTATTACATAATAATTGAAATAAAAAACATAAATACTTAATTCATCATATTTTATTATTAAACCATTAATCTGGATTCATTAAATTATTCCTTAACACCTCATTCTGATTACAGAAAATATCAATCGTGAAATTGAGTTCCTCATAATCAATATAATCATTATATGTATGTTTTCTCTAAACAAAATTGTAAGAACATCACATACCTTTCACATGTGGATTATGGTATCTTTATTTTCACATGTCTAACCAATACGTATACACCCATCTTGATGAGATTTACAGTGGGAAATCAATTTTCATAATTAAAATAATTTCTAAATATTTTATTTTCAATGTTAATAATGTTCATTCTAGTTATCTCCATTGAAGAAAACCAAAATGAACATGGTGAGACATACATATAATAATATAAAACCTCATAATAATGAAAAATTGTGTATTATATGTCAAAATACGGACACCTACATTTAAATCGTTGAGATCATAGGTTAATAGTATGTTATCCATAATATTATTATATTATCATAATTTATTATGGTTCATGAAGAGTTTTTTATTTTCAAAATCATATCACTCAGGAGAATTAAACCAGGTGTGAATAAAAATCATTTCCATGTACCAGATTTCCCCTAGATATGCTGATGACATATTATCGGAGTTGTTTCCCCTAGGTACATATATTCTAGAGCCAAATCAACATTTTTTATCCAACCAATTAGTTATTTCTAGAAAACATCTCACTATATCCTTTACCAAAATTCCACAATACATTCTTAAAAATTCACTCATCCTTGTACATATCCAGAGAGACATCCCTAGACATATCTATATAAATATACATATATATCTCAGTAAAGTTTTCTGATCGTAGTTTTTAATGGATCACTAAACCATTTTTATGATTCCAACTATAATGAAATTTTATTTACATAAATTTACATTATATAAAATTTACCAAATACATAAATCATAACCCAAACAAACACATAAAGATGATATTAGTTTAGTGTCTATAGAAATAACGATTTATAAAAACTAATACATAATTGAGATAAATTATCTCTAACGAGGTTTTTATTGAGTAATAAAATTTTTATACCTAGAAAATACAAAACATATCTTATTAAAATGGTGATGGAAACATAAAAATTTGTGTGATAAGATTATTGTTACGGAAAAACAAGGGAGACTTGTAAGAATAAAATGAGTATAAGAGTTTGAGAACATGATCATGGAAAAAACATATTTTACCATGTATATAAAAGATCATTAAAATTAATTATTTCAAAAATACTATAACATCATATGAAATACATCACAAAGAAATAAATTACATCGGCTATAAATGTATAACAAAAAAATAAAATACATAATTGTGGAAAACACATAATCATATAATATGACTACCATATTAGTCAAGCCATCACATCCCATACAATATTGTTAGTATATGTTCACTACTCATACTATATCTATAGTTAGGGTTCACACCAATGGATATCATAGAAGAATGATTTAACACCTCATACCTTCTTGTTAGTCATTTTTAACTCTCATGGTCAGATTTAGTAGACATGCTTCACTTCCAATTCTGTGTTATTCTATATAATGATATATATTCCTATTCCAAATGCATCTATGGTAGATATAGGTCCCACAAATATCATAATTATATCATATACACACATTCCAAATATTCAGAAAACATCATATCATAAACTGTGAAATAAAATGGTTTCATAACCATGTAATAATATCATAACCATAGAAATGGATATAGGTTTTCTAACCATATAAAAATAATAACCCATTAAAATAATAATGTTTCAAAATAATATAACACATGAATAAAAAATTGGGTTCAAAAAAATGATTCCATAAAATAATAATAAATTTAGATAAGGAATATGAATTGAAAAATTGAATCATTCCACAATAAAGGAATTAGTAACACTAAAGGATACCATCTTAGATGAGAAATATCATTGAAGTATCATTAAAAATATTTCTTTAGGAAAAAGGTGTTTTATCTTTGATCAAATTATCATTAAGAATAAATCATTTGGAAAACCATTTTCATGGAAAAAACATTAAAATATAGAAAGAATACTTAAAAAAAATTTGGAATCATTTTTCCTTAAATATTATAAATGGATCATGAAAATGTTTTGAAATCTATTACAATGAATACTTATAAATGTTTCATGAATGTATTTTCAATCCAATTTCATTGATAATTCTTTTAATACATATAAATAATTCATTATAACATTTCGATATTTATATTCCTTAAGCCATATAAAATATTCTTAAAATGACTTGAAGAAAAATTTTCCTTAAAAACATATAAAAATTGCATAAAAATATGTTGAAAAAAATTTTCGTCATAAACATATAAAATATTATTGAAAAATTTTATAAAATAATTTAACATTAAATATATATAAAATAATTCTGAGAACATTTTTACAACATTTTTCCTTGAAAAAATATAAAAGGAACTTGAAAAAAAAATCAATATTTTTTATTTAAAGCAACATTAAAATTAATTAATGATTCTAATACTAGGAAATCATTTTCTTTGTAAATAAATATTTTTTTACTCTTGAAAGGATTATTCATGGGAATTTTTATCATAACTGCAGGTAAATCTATGAACATCGTACATATCTTTTGTAACATAACATTGTTAAAAAAGTACGTTATCCAGAAAAAATGTGTTAAATTAAAATATATTAATTTTATAAATATGGTTATATATTTATTTTTATTTTCATAGGATAATGCTACAGTATTTTTGGAATCATTTTATAAATCATGGTTTTAAGTGAACACATATCTCTTAATGAAGAGATAGGTAATGTCAAACATTTTTAAAAAACCTTTATTGAAAAATTATCTATGAAGGAGTGAAATAATACTAATATATAATGAATATATCAGGAATAGAAACATGATAATAAAATTCATTAGTTTTCTTGAGATATGGATGATAGTATTTCATCAATGGAAGCATAAATATAAAAAAACATGAAATGCGATAACATTGTTTCAATAAACTCTTCTCACATGGTAACATTAGATAATACTCTCCCTGAATGTAATTGAAATTAAATTCATCTTGAAATATCATTATAATAAATTATTTCATGATATAATATGTTAAATACACATTGTAAATGAATAATAGTGCATAATAAAACATTTGTCTCAATGATGGAAAATTGAGACATTACTGTATTATTGATTTGGTATCTTTTGGATCATTAAGTCCATTAAATAAATATCATATAATGTATATTTAAATACCCATTATGAAAATAATAAGAATCATAATATAATTTAATGTGAAATATATACACCACACCCATGAAATTAGTGGTGAACATGGCATGCATCTCACATATATAAAAAGTTAGATGAAATTCTCATACCATTGTCTTAAATTTCTCGTACTCGGATCTCTTGGTGTGATAAATGAATGATTATTATACATCTATAAGTAACCCATATTATTATATCTAATATCTTATATAATTTTATTATGACATTATATTATCCCATTGTTAACATTTCATGGTTAAGGTGTCACATCGATTAATATTCGCTATGTTTATTGCACGTAAAATAATTAGTTATATATTTGGCCCTTATAATTATTTCTTGATTTATAGAATCTAAAGCATAATAATAATATCATAAATAGAAAAAAAATATTAAATTATAATAACCTATAATATATAAATTTTTGAAAAGGAATACAATGTTCATGGATATGGTTGGTTATACATAAAAATGAACATTATTTCCATTTGGTTATCATATTTAAAGAAATTAATAAAATTACATATATTTATATATTCATATTATATAAATAAATTATAATTATAATGTCATTTGAATCAAATAATTTTTCTTCACATTTCTTTAATATATTACATGTATTATGTGAATTAATCACATCACATTGTGGGGGTTACAGTCTGCAGTACCTCAAAAAATATTATCATCTTTACATCAAATTGAAATTATAAGTAAATGTGTTTTAAGGGACTAAATAAAACTAATTTCATTATAAATACATTATGTATCATATTTGACCATGTTTTTCATCTAAATAAGGACTGTGAGTGGTGGTAATGGAAAAATAAACAATCATGGTTTTGTGAGGTGGTTGTTCACCATAAAAAATCATTATATTTGTTTCCCATTATATGGAAGTTTGTTGTTGTGTAGGTCCAACCATTAGAGTAAAAAATATTTTAATATTGAGGATACTATTTTTATCATACAAGAATGGAATAACAGATGTTGATGTAGAGGATAATAAAAATAACATAAAAGAACTTCAGGAATAATGTTACCTCTTATTCGTGTAACTATTTTTTGTTTTCACCAATGTGAATCCTTGGATTTATATCTATACATGTTGAAGATTATAGTATTTTGGGATTTAGTATCAGGGTTGATCCATAGTGGAATAAATGTTTTCTGGATGTGGTAGGAGAAGAGGACTTAATATAGCGGAGGAGGAGTGGCACTCTTGTATATTATGGGAATTGTAATTGTACCAATATTTTCCATTTGAAATTGGATCCAATAAATGAAAACGTATATCCAAGTTTTTATAGTGTCTGTATATGCATAAAAAAATGTATCTTTACAAGTCCAGATCATTTAGGACCTTAAGATAATGTTTTATTCATTAGTTAATCTTAATTTTCCCTTAATCGATGAAATTAATTTTAAATATGTTCCACAATTTTTTTGGTAAAAAAATAATTGGAACATTTTGGAAATTATAAATTATGATCATTAAAAATATTGAATCCATATTTCTAAATTCCAATCAATGAAGTGGCATAAATTTAATTAAATTTAATCTTCTAGTCAGTTCAACAATGCATGTTTTAAATGTAAAAACATACAAATATTTTCTATGTCTTTATATTCTATTCTAATGATTAATTGATTCAATATAAAAAATGGGTTTATTCATAAATGTATGATCTAATTAAACTTTTAATTCAATTTAAAATTTAATTTATCGTTAAAAAAAATATATGAATAATCATTTTCAACTAAATTTTTTTTAATTTTCAAAATACATTAAAAAATAAAATATCACGGAAAAAAACCAAAAAAGTACCATAAATTTTTTTTTGGTTTCTCTATCAATTAAAAATAATTATTGAGAAATTTTAAATAAATAAAATTTTCCAAAATATGTATATAAAATCAGTTCTCTATTAAAATGATGGAAAAATAATTTAATTAATACATTGGATTTAAGCATAAAATAGTGTTTGTTCTTATTTTATGTCTATAAAATATATTGGATGATTATTAAAAAAATATTATTTAATATATAAAATATAAATTAATTTAATATCGAACTATAATTTTATTTAATTTACATTTTAGTGGTAAAATATCATTATAACAAAAAAATAATCATATTTTCCATTGTATTCAATCATTTTCAAATTTATTTATAATTAAATGGTATACTATGAAACCCTATATTATTTTTTACAAAATATATTTACAAAAATTATTTAATAATACTCATATCAACTAATTTATTTTCTAGGTTATATCTTATTTCATTTAATAACAAAAGTTTATTAATATATTATTGTTTGGTAAAACTCAGTCATGTGGGTAATGAAACTCATTAAAGACTACATGTCTTGTGTCTATTTTAATCTAACATTATTTTTATGTGTAGATAATGATTTTCTTAATTCACGTAGTTAATAGTAATCATTGTGTTACAATAAATTTTTGGAAGACATAGTTTTTTATATAATAAAAACTACTTTTAGTGTTTTTTGAAATGAAAAACCTAAAAAAGATTAAATTAAATAAAAATAATAATTCCAAAATACTATGTGTGTTAAAATATTATATTCTCAACTTTATGTACTTGAGAATATACTTTTTTGATACAGCTATGGATCAATATCTACTCATTTTTTGAATGTTTTAGATAAAACATACATATTTCCACCCCATTGATTATCTTTTATCCTCTTCAAATCAATCATAATCTATTTATCTTCTAGAAAACAAATTTCTTCGCATTATAGATACGTACAAATAATATATATCTCTAAATAAAACTAATAAAATTCTTTATATCAAAATAGATATTTCATTGTTATAATAGATACATTATTTTAGTACAAGCTGACTATTCAACTATTATGAGAGTTGGTGAATCAGTGTAAAAAAATTATCAATCAATTTCAACATTTTATTTTACCCCATTTTGGTAGTTTAGTCTTTGTTGTTTTATTATTATGAAGTAATATTTGATATTACCGCATGATAATTACCCCCATACACAAGATAAAGGTTGTATTATAAAAAATACATTTAAATTTTTATAAGGTTAACCCTATGTGATGGAACTTATGCCAAAATATGCCGTATTATTCTCATATAACATAATATTTTTATTCTAATAAGTGTGAGAATTTGGAAATTATTTATCCTTTATTGTGGAGAATAATTATATTCTTATACTTTCATTATAATAATATAACATGTTTCTATAAGTCATCTTACAGAAATAATGTTTTAAATCTCAATAGGAATTGTGATATTGTATATAGTACAGAAAAATGACATTTATGTTTATTTAAAATATTCTTGATTTTAAATTTAACTATCAACACTTATGAACCATTACTCAACATACACGTCATCTTATCCTATACATCAAGAAAACAATATCGTGTGAACTTAAATATCTATGGATATTTTAGTCTGAATGATCCAAACATTATATCTCTATCCCATTATAGATCTAAAATTACATTCACGAAAAGATTTTTTAAATAATCACCTACATCAAAACCTAAAATCCTATACTTTTCACACCATCATAAATTTTGATATGCATGTAAATTTAAATCAAATTCATCCTCACATAATTTTAGATTTCCCTTACCATATTCATTATTCCCCCATATTTCTCATCTCCAACTTACTCTAAATAATATTTTCGCTATTTATAGATTTTATAATATTTAAATTTCAGTATTTGAAATTTTTTAATTCCATGGATTGTACCCATTTTCATATTTTTTCTATATCCCTTTTTAAATCAATGATCATGAATAATTACATCATCAAGTCCACTAATTATTATTTCATTAATTCATATATGTTAATAGATAATATTTTTCTTTAATCTGGAACTTTCCATCAAGTATTTTTTTAAAAGAATGCCCATATCAACATGATAATAATGAATTAAAATTTATATAAATAATTTCCCATGGAAACATCAATTTTAATTATATTCATATTAATGCATCAGAGTCATTTAGTTATCACATTTCCTCTAGAAATAATAAATTACTCTATCTTTTGTATCCTCTAATACATTGAACAAACATTAGAATAGGACATATAATAACAATGAATAAAAACATTAATACCATAACATGTATAAACATTATCATATTACCTCATAGTAACTCATCATAATATGCTACAATCATATCTTGAAATCCAAAAATATTTGTCCATTTCTAAGCATCTCAATTTTAATGTTTCCATCATTCAATGTTCCCACATTCTAACTACATATAGATTCATTATATTTTCATTATTTGGATCTTTATTTCATGCTTCTAATACATTGGACATAACACTATTTGACACATTATTCATGTCTATGTCACTGAATATCTTGTTCATCAACATAGGGTATATAATCAACTAATTGAACAATAGTATAACTTTTTCCAGATCCACGTCAAGTTCTAGTTCATTTTATTCATCCACATCATTCACTGATTTGATTAAAGATGTAATAATAAATATTTCTCATCATTTTATCTTATTATGGAAATTTTGTTTCATCTATCCTTTGGAAATTTTATAATTATATTATTATTTGATCAGAACAGAATGGATCTTTTTTACCTCATGTCGATGTAGTTTTATTCATCAAATAGTAACTATTGTTCCATTTCCAACAACTATATCAATATGTACTTTAATTATTTTTATCTTATAAATGTTTTTATGTTTATTAGAAGAAAAATGTGGTGCACACCATATATCATACTCTTTTATAAGAGACAATGATATCGATTTATATAACACTCTCATCCAACTTACCAAAATGATGATCTCTTATATAAAAAAGTAATATATTGATAATAATTTCATATTTTAACGTAGTTCATTCTATTAAATGAACATAAAATGATAAAAATTATTCTTATAATAATCTAGAATAATGTCATATCTTTCATATCCAGGAATTCATTTTTGAGGTATTCATTATTTTCTTCAACCCGTGTTTTTCCTATTATTTCCCGGAATGTATTTAGTGAAATATGGAGAGTCTAGGTATAACATCTGATTATGAGTGTTTGTCGAAAGATTAAGCAAAAATAATCAGCAATTATAGAGGAAACTATTTAACTAGAGATATTATCTCTATTTTGGCATCATGACCAGCGACGATGGCATGTGCAATACACCAAAAACCAAAGAATATAGTTTCTACTATGACAAATGAGACTACAGGGTTCCTAAAATATTGGGAAATCCAAAAAATATAACCATGCAGCTTGATTCTATTGGATGGATATGTACAATAGTTTCCCCACATTATGGAATGTTTTTCAAGATAAATATGTTACCAGTCTATGTAATTAAAAATGGAAAATTTTCCCATTATGTAATCTTTGTATATAACCCTAAATCTCCCATAATTAAATATTGATAGTATTTTTTTCCATGGTATATTCTTCTACTCCACCTTGTACAACATGAGAATCAATCTTTTGGTGTTTTTGGGTTGATTGTTCAAGGAATCATCGATTAAGTATTATTTTGTTCAGTTTCTAACTTCTCCTAGGGTTTCTCTCATCTCTCTCTTAGGTTCATATTTTGAACAGGTTTTTTGACCAAAAAGTGGTATATGATGTTTTTTCTATGAATTTGTGATATTTGTTACTCGATAATGCCTTTACTATGTATTTTTGAGTCATAGTAGTGGGTTTCATGGGATTCAAAATGTTTACAAGAATGAGGTATGTGGTTCCATGGTATTAAATTATATTATGATTTTAGTATTCATGATTGGATTCATAAATTGGTTTGATGGAATATTTTTTTATTATAAAACTTTTCTTTAAAGGACATGGAATTCATTTGTGAGGGAAAATGCTTTTTGAAAAGACAGTAGTTATTTATAAATTATTCTGAAATATTGGTTTTTTTGAATGAATTAAATGAATTCTGTCAAATTTGAATAAGGTGTTTTCAATGGAATTTGAGTTGACAATATGGTTAAAGTTGGTTTCCCAAAATAAATGCAATTTAATTAATTTGGGATTCTTTTTTTCCCACCTTGAACAGGGTTTGTGAATAGTGAATGTATTGTGAAAGATGTTGACAAGTTTTATTCGATGTTTTTTTAAATTTAAAAAGGTACTTCCCATGGAAGTGGAAGTATTTCATGTGTAATATTATTATTAGATTTATAAATGGGTTTAATGAGTTTTTCATGTTTTTCACAAATGTATTTCCACATGCTTGTTTTCTATGTATGAATTTAAAAAACTATTTCCTTTTAACAAAAATTTTTCTTTCGATGTGATCCTTGATTGTTCGATCATTTTTTATTCTTAAAATGGTTATTTTCTTGTGTATTTGTGATTCTAAATATGAACGAGTTATGTAATGATCATTGTGACATGTTAAATAAGATATTCACATAAAGGGAATACTGGTTATCTAGGTGGTCGAACTAAAACTTGTACAATATTCGATTCAATGGGTTCAACGATTAGTATCCATTTGTATGAATAATGAAACATAAATAACTAAGAATGTGATATGATGGTATACCACTATACATTATCATTGTATTTCTTAATGGAGCTCATGCACTATAACATTGTTAGTGTGGGCTTGTAATATGTAGACCACTAGACCTTGTGATGTGTCCCTCCCTACTATCTCTTGTATAAGGGTATTATCAATTTTTTTGAGGATTTTGATCATTGATGAATGATTTTAAAAGGGTCCCACTTCTGCAAGTTACCTGTAAATATTTTTACGGGGAATTCATGTTACATGGTGATTTTTTGATGTGGTGGTATGCATCATTATACGGTGGACCTTGTGTATATTTCATTTTTAATGAAAGTCCATTGAATAAATATTTGACATTAATGTTTTATTAAAAATGTGCTTCCTTAAATTTTATTCATAGACATGTTTCAATCATTCTTATGAAAGTGATAAATTTTATTAATCTTCTAAAGTTATTTCATTGAATCATTATTTTTGGTGGAATCTTAATGGGATTTGACTCAAAACAGAAATATAAATTTTTGTGTACGTAATTTTTATTATTTGGGACCTAAGTTATGGTAATATATTCAATGGTGGTAATGGTTGAATGGTTTTATGATGTTCCACATATTGTAGGAGTTTCTGGTGGAGGCTTGAGGATGACGGTCCTCTATTTACATTGAGGGTATTGAGTTGTGTTTTAGTTTTTTCCATAACAATTTTTGAGATTTTGGTTGTGTTAAAAGTTTTAAGATGATTAATCTAAATTTTTTTGTAGCTATTTTGGTTTTGGGTATTAATCTTGGTATGGTTTATTATTTTTAATGTGTATTGTTGGTTATCAAAGGTGAAATAATTACCAAAAGTGAGTTGTATACACCTAGGAACTAGATCCCATCAATTAGGGATTGAGAGTGCTCATCGGGCCATTCCTCGGACCGGGTTGGTTGTCATCATGGATGATAACTTATCTTTGTTCAGGGAAAAAATATTTTACAGCTTTGTTTTCAACCTTTTATTAGGTCATGCTAATTTGGATGATTTTTTGTATATCATAGCTTGGATTTTTGGGTCGTGATGTTTGGTTACGAGTCGGGTGTCCAACTAACACACCTAGTAATGGACCTTGGTTAACCATGGGATGAAAAAAATTTGGTCTCACTCCTCATATATGTTAGATGTATGGGATGTTTCCAGTATATAGACATTGTGTGTGGGAGGCATATTTTGGTTAGACTTGTTATTGTGGTGAAATTGGAATATTTGTTTATAGATGTCATTGAAATATGTGATTGTAGAATTTTTTTAAAATATTGTGTTAGTAGTTGTATTGATGGTATATTCATATGTTATATTCTTGATTATGTATGATTCATCATTGGTGACCTCATGCATAGACACGTGAATTGGTGTAATAGATATCTCCCTTAAAATTGATAATATACTAGTTGATGTGGTGAAATCGGCTATCAATGACTATGTTTGTAGAGAGGGATATGTTCCAAGACATGTTGGGGAAGATAAAACAGTTCCTTGAAAGGAGAAATCATGCGTGTTCCTCAAGAGAAATTCTTTATCCTTGCGGGGAAGCATAGATACCAAAGAAGTTATGTATTAGATAGATAAGATTGATTGTATGTTTTTGTTTAATGAAACTCAATAGATAGTCAAGGTAAAGTGTTCTTCATTCATGTTGGAAGGTCTTAGCCGAATGAGGTAAGATTCCACGGGGTTATATGGGATTTTCAAGTAGATGTGGTGGGATGATTTCCTTGTCTTATTCAATTACTAGTATTTAAATGATACCTTATTCATTAACAATTCTATGGAGTTAATATTTCTTTATCAGAGGGATCATACCATGATGGTGTATTATAACCATTTAGCAATGTTTGTTTGGTTCTCACCCAAGGTTTTTTATAATGTATGGATAAAGGTTGAAATTAATTAAATGTGATTGATACCTGATATCTAATATCAAGTATTATTGTTCATGTTGAATTCTTATGTAGATGTTGTTTGTCATTCTGTGATTGTATAAATTGATTATTCTTGAAATTATGGTATCATTGAATCAATATCAGTTGTGGGCTGGGATGTGGTGTCTTATTCATGAAGATTAGGAACTAAGATGGGAATGGGACTATGAGAGGTATAAATTTAGTCCATCAATCATGCAATTCTTTGTTTTTAGATTTTGATGTTGCATTGGCTGTGTGAAACCTATGTGGGAAGGTGGGGCTCATGAGATCTACATTTCTAGATTCACCCATACCTGGCCAACGATGCCGAGAAGTGCTAGAAATATTATTTTCCATTCAGGTTGGAACTCTCAAAATATAGTGGTGTAGGATCTGTATCCATAATTGGTGTGTTAGCCTAGTGAAAACATTACATGATCAGGGGTTTTCTATTAAGATGTAATGGTTTTAGTACTGTATCTTCATCAAGAAATAGACATTTATGTGAAAATTCAGAAGTTAGTAATTGTTTATTTGGATAGGTTGTGCTGAGACATCATCATGATGTTGATTTAGAATCAAAATAATAGGATTCCAGGCCTACTACAATTTTAGGTATCATTCTTTATTTAGATCAACATTAGCTATTGCTTTGTTAAATATGGGGGCATCTACTTCTATTAATTCTTCCAACCTCATTAGTGTGTTATTGTTGACAAAGAAAATAGTTACATATTCAATTGTATTAGTTAATTCATGTAGGATGAAGTGAGAGTGTTGTTTTAGGTGTCCTTGTTGAATAATAACCATGTCATGTGTCAGTAGGGAATGGTATTTCCTAGTTTTGGAAATGTATCACATGGACGTGATCCTTAGTATTTATATGATGGTGCATTTATAGGTGTATATTGATATTTATAATAGACAATCATGTTTTTTATAACCGGATATTATTATCTTGGTTTTTTGGGAGAATGAGATCCTCGATCTGGATATGCTATAACTCCCCTTCTGGAGTTGTACATCCTTAATTATCAGATCCCGTATCTCTTGTTTGAGGATGATGATGGTGCCACTAGTGGTGGATTTACTCATGTGGTGGATGACTTCCTAGAAGTTATATTAGGATTTCACCAAGAACATGATATATATTTTACTATATTAATAGATATTATAACCCAACATATATTTATTCCCACATACAATATAACCCCCAATGAGTTATGGAATTATTGGAATATCTAAATGATTCGAAATCCACATGATTCTTTCACCTGAACATCTCCCCTAGAGACACCCATCTTCTTTTTATGAAAAATATCGATAGATCACTCGAGTATTGAATCGATTAACTGAATATGAATAAGGTATTTTGTAAGAATAAGTGTCTATTTACCAAGAATTTCTGATATTTTTGATTATTTTATGAGTGTGTGGGGGTTTTCTATGATCAATTTTAATTAAGGGTATCAAAACGTTAGAATCATGGATGTCGATGTTATGAATTTGATTTCGTTAAGTAGGAATCACCATTTTGAAAACATGTTCATGAAATTATTATTAAAACACTCTTTAGTGGTATTTATGGTGATTATGAACCATGTTTTCTACTGTTATATTTAATATTTTTTACTGTATTTTTGGATGACAGCTTGGTTTATTTTAAGATTGAGGAGGAGCATCAGTGTCATTTAAAGGTTGTATTCATAGACCATAGGGGTTATCTCCACTATAATAATACTAATTAAGTGAAAAATATGGATCAAAGAGGTCATTTTTCTGAGTTATGTGGTGTTGTTGCATGGGATTTAATTGGAACATGATATGATAATACAATAATGTCATTAGAGAATCCAAAGAATATTTTCATGATTAGATTCTTTTTGGGGCTTGTAGGGTATTATATATAATGTGTTTTATATTTATCTCTTCTTTATTCACTAATAATGTTGCTAACCTGAAAGGGGTTGATGTTTTAATTGAATTTTGAGTGTCAATAATATTATTAAGAGCATAATCGGTTGATTACCACTGCCCATATTTTGAATTTTTTGGTGCATTAGAAAAATAATGTGTTATACTGTACTGCTTCAGGTATTTTCCTTGGGTGAGTTCTGATGAATGATGACCATGGGGTTGGGTATGGTAATATCTATAAGCATTCAAAAGAAGTGAAATGCCTAAACCATGACTGGTAATTGGATGGTGTTATACATTCCTGGAAGATGTAGTATCATTAAATTTTTTTGGAGATGATTATTGTATATTAAGTTCATAACAATAGATCTTAAATAATCTCATATAATGCATGGAATCAAAAGAAATGTTATTGTTTGTGAAAACCTTCAAGGGTTTTGTTTTGAAATCATGTATTCCTTGGGAAAAAGGTATTGTGTTTATAGATTCTTTAAGTAAGAATGTGTCGAAGAAATTGTTAAAGGAGTCCAATGATTAGTGATGTTTGATGGGTTTCTTTACCCAAATGCATATAGATATTGGGAATAATAGTGGAGGTATGTTATTGGATAGTGACTATATGACACCTTCCCATCAAAATTTAATTATCTCAGAGAATCCAAATGATTATTTTTTACAGGGTTTTTTGTATTTATTATATTTTAGAGAGGTTCCATGGGAGTGGTTGTTGTCTCGTGATGGAGTTTTGTTCACCAATGATTTCTTTGTGGCGCTGTTTTTATTATGGAAGGTGGTGCAGCAGGATATACTATAGTCGTAGTGGGACATTCATGATTGTGACACTAAGATGTAATATGATTTTCATCAACAATTCTGGTGGCCATGTTTGAGGTGGGATGTGGAAGAATTTTTATGTCATTTTTATACATTTTTTGGTTAATTCAGAGCACCAAATCACCTCTAGTTATCTTAATCCACAACACATTCCTATCTAGATGTATAATACGGTCTCTACATAATAAATTACATTACCACCACATATTCCTAAAATATGGAATGCATTTTTTTGTTATTGACCATCCAAATTAATCAACCCATTTCATTTTGATTTGGGATTTATCTGTGGTGGATGAATTGGATGAATATTATGTGAAATAGATTTTGAGGCTTCATGGTGATTCATCGGTGATTTTTTAGACACAGAACATTATTTTACCATGTAGTTTTTATAAGGAAATTAAAAGGTAATGGGTAAAGGATTAAGTTGGTTATCACATACCTTCATCATATCGATGCTTAGATAGGGAAAGAGATTCAGATATTGGAAGACATGATCAAAGCATCTATGTTGGATTGCAGAGTCTTGAGGGACAATCATTTCTGAATGGTCTATTTTTATTAATTTAATATTTATCAATCCTCAATCCATAAGTCTCCATTTGAGGCTCTTTATAGCCATCCATGCTGGTGTCTGTTGTGTTGGGATAAGGTGTGTGAGACCTCATTGATGGGATCGAGCCTAATGTTGGAACCATATGATAAAGTCATGTTGATCATGAAATTGTTGTTGATATATCAGAATTTCCATAAGTCTAATGCTGAACCTAGGCTACGAGCTATATAATTTTTCATGGGTGGGCTAGTGTTCCTGAATGTGGCACCTCATTTAGGTCAACAACAATTTTGAATAAATGGGAAACTAACACTATTGTATGTTAGGCCTTTTGAGGATACTAAGGGAGTTAGTATGGAGGAATAACGATAAACCTTATCATCCTTCTTGACATCAGTACATGACATGTTACATGTTTTACAATTGGAAATTTAAAATCTGGATCCATTTCATGTGCTAAATTTGGGATAATTGAAGTAGGATCCTAACTAGTCTATATTCGACAAGCCAATCTGAAATTTGGATTCTCAAGATAATGTGGTTCATGGGACGTTGATGTCATTTGTTTAATTAATTTGTAAGCATGGTAGTGATGGGCATGGGACATTGGATTATAGATTGTGGGTTGAGGTTGAATATCCAATTTCATCTGATTATACTTTGGAGCAACCTTCAAGGGATATAGTTTTTTCATTGTGGGGAGAATTGCCTCATCTGAAATTCTACGTTGAGGTTTTCATTTGATTATTTAGTCCATATAATTATTCATTTGATTCTGTGGGTGTTTATTGGCTCGACAACAAGTGTAAAACTGTTGAAGGATGGTTACGGTACACTATGTTCCATTCCAGAGGAAACCATGAGCATTCAGATAGTTGCTATATCTAGTGCACAATGACAACTGTATGAGTATGCATGCTCCTATAAGAGACTATTCCAACGACATCCCCTTAGAAAAAAATAGACCTCATGGTGTCAACATGGTTTAAAAAACTATGCATGATATCATGGAGACTTGATCCTCTAACACTTAAAGAGGCTCACGGTTTTCCACACGGGTTTGATAACCCTGCAGGCCAAACATTAACCTATCGAGGTCATTAAAAGTGTAAAATTTGTATTTTTTTTCTCTATATATTTAAATCTATATCTTCCCTTATTTGATATGGATAAAATTTCCCTCAATGAGTGATTCCTACAATCCTCCTCTTACCTCTTAAGCATCTATATTTGGTTAGTTTTTTCTAGAGTACATCAATGAATCATCAAATATGTCTCATTTACGTCGGTATCTCCCCTATTATATGTATTCTCTTCCTACTCTCTTGGATTAATATTTAAAGTGGGCTATTTGACCTCTCGATGGTTTTATCTTGTGTTATTCAGTGATGTATTGATGTTTGTTGCTATATCACACCTTTATAGTGACATGTTGTGGGTTTTCACCAGATTCCAGATGTATCTAAACATGGGGTAGGTGGTTCCGTAATATTAAATTATTAGATTATTTTAGTATTCTTACATAGTTAATTAATTTTGTTTTATAGTTTAATTAATTTTTTTTAAACAAGTTTTAAAATGGTTTTGATATGTATATGTTTTAGAAGATTGTTTTTTAATTGAACAAGGGTATTTTTTTCATTTATTTATGTTTCTTCTTGAATTTGTTTTATTCCATGTGTTAATGGTGTGAAAAGAGTTATCAATGGAATTTGTGTTGTGAATTTGCATAATGTAGTTTTTACAAAAATAAATGGACTTTAGTACATGTGAGATTATTTGTTTTCAAATATTAATGGGGTTTGTTAATTGTTTATGTAATATTAATTGTATTTTAACAATAGATTAGTGTGTGTATTGTTTTAAAATGGTATTTCCCATGTATATAGTTGGATTTATGGTGTACTATTATTATTAGGGTTTCAAATATGTTTAATGAGTTATTCAAGTGGAGATAAATGTATTTCAATATTTTTTATTGTGTTTTGGAATTCGAATGTGGGTTTGTTAATGAAAAATGGTGGTTTCCACATTATATTTGATTGATGGATCAATTTGGATTGTTAAACTGTGATTTAATTGTTTGTTATTGATTATTTTTATGTGTACCAGAATGGGATGATTTATGTGTTATTTGAAATGGAGTTTGTTAACAAATGTAGTCATGGGTATCTTGCTGATCCAGAAAAAATGAGATTTCTTGTTGATTCGGTGAGGATGAGGACTGGTTTATTCAAGTAGGATTTAATATACAATACTAAGTAAACATGTTATATGATTAGAGACCATTAGAACTCGGGATGGGATCCCCGCAAATGGCTCGTTCATGGGAACACTGTTTGTTTGGGATTATGATATGGACACTACTAGACCATGGGAAAAGGTCCCCTCTAGTTTGTCAAGGAGAAAGAAGTTTTTGGTTTTGGTTGTTTTATTTTGATCACTATTGTATGAGGTTCATAATTTCCCACTAGTTTTTCTTCCATATACATATTTCCCATATATATCTCACATGAAATGATTATTTTTTAATGAGGTCATAACTATCAATATACATTGGGTCATGTGAAAATTTTGGTTTTGAAGCATATTTATTTGATAAATTTATTCCTTAAAAGTTTTGTCATTAAAAATATCAGAACTTTTATTAATATACATGTTCAAAATGATCATATGAAAACGTGCATGTTGATTTATCTTATACTATTAAATATTGAACTCATTATTTTTGGTAGAATCCTAAAAATCATTTCCTTAAACTATGAATACGTGTTTGGGTGTATATAGAAAATGTTATATACAACCTAGGTAATGTCAAGATGTTCCTTGGTGGTGATGGGGACCTGTTTATAGTGTTCTTCTTATTTATGATAAGGGTGGTGGAGGATTAAGGGTGATGTCCCACTTGATACATGGAAGTTTGAAAGTTGTTCATCTTCTTGTCCCTTTTCATTATGGTATTTATAGTTTGGGTAATGTGGTAAAATGTTGAATCCTTGTTTTTAACTTATTTTTGATATTGTAATTGATATTGGAGTGAGAATTTATTTTTAATATGTTCTATGGAAGGTTAACCTAGTTTAAATCATCCATAAAGTAAAATGTAGATAACTTGGATCCAGTTTACAAATTGTTGAGATAGGGAATTCTATTCAAGACTTTCCAACGACTAGGTATGGTGTTGGTCAGGATGGTACCCCGGATTGGATTGAGAAACTATATGTTAGTAAGTGTTATTAATTATATATTTTCACAAATAAATTTTAATAAATTCACTTTGACTATAATTATACAATAAAACATTATTAACTTATGAATGAAAAGATCCATATTTTATAATCTATTAAGTGCCATTATCATTTCTCCCACTACATCTATATTTATATAATACACCCTTCAAATTATAAAAAATACTTCTGATATGTAGTCGAGTGGATAATAGTTTCCCAATGTTCACGAAATGGATATACCTAAATAAGTTCTTCTAGTATCCTAATCCTAATAGCGTTTACCATCAATGTTTATCCAAAAAATCGTAATGGTATAAATAATCCAAATCCAATTATGGTCCCCAATATCCCAAATTCCTTAATCATGAAATTCTATTTCTAGTCCACAATTCTATATCATAACTCGTTGGATAAGAGAATTGAAATCCTCTTTTCATTGGATGGAATTTTACACAAATAATATTTAGGGGTTCACTAATAATTTATCACCAATTTAATATAGATCATATTCATATTAAATCCCCATATAATTATTGACATGATATATTTTTTATATGATGAATTATTCTTTAATATATGCATGATTATAGATATCTAGTTCTGGAATTACAATTTCATCCATCCAAATAATATCTTCAAACCATATTAACATTTAATTATGTACACAATTAATAGTTTTGAAAATCATAATAAAATTCAATGAAAACTTATCAACAGATATTCAAATACATCCAATTCATATGGTATAAGAACTCAATCATGAAATTGTTTAGAAATATTAAAATATAATAATCTCTATAAGAGTATGGGTGAAGTCACTAATAGAGAGCCCTATAAAAAATTAAAGGGAATAAGCCTAAAATATAATCATAAGTGTATCATAATGGCCCACTAACTATATATACATTACTTATGATATATATTAAATTCATTATAACACTAGAACCTAATATATAAATATATATATTATATCTAACATAATAATTCCATGTGATAACTATAACATTTACTAGTAGGAAACTAAGTCTCATATTTTAATACCTATAATTTGATGAATATTTAAATAGAATCAAGATATCATACATAGTTAATCATACATACTATTCACATTATATAAACAATTTAAAAATTCTAATACATTAAATAAAAAAATTATATTTTCTATATTTTACGAAGATGCTATATTTTTATTAATTTTTCATAATTAATTTAGTTATAAAATATTTCATCTATAATGAATAAAAAACATTACAAAAAATATATAAAATGAAAAAAATTATTCATAAAAATATTTTTTCTAATATATTATTTTATGACTGGTAAAGCATTTTATAATAATAAAATTTACTATAAATTTTTTATGAAAATAGTTATTGTCTGAATCCAACCATAATAAGTGATATAACTGATATAAGAATTATTAATCAATAAAATTCTTTTAAAACCTACTATTCAGGTTGATGGTTATGATATAACATATTATCTCTTATGACTCAGAGTAAAATCCTTTAATTTCAATAATATATATATTATAATTCATCCATAAAAACACTGTCACAAGTGGAATGTGTGAATTAAACCTTATTATCTCTAAAATTAGTAGAAAATGTTGTGTCACGAACCATCCTTGGTCGACCCTAAACCGGTCACCTGGGCTTGTACACGGCATGACCTCAAGCGCGTCTCCCCTTATGTTCGGAGGCTGCCAAATAGCAACGAGGGTGTAAGGTTAGTCAGGGGGAGACTATACCCTCATATAAATGTGAGGAAAAAGGAATCAATACAACAAAATCTGAAGTATTGTAAATAATAAGAATGTAGAATAAACCATTTTTCATTTTTATGGTTTGAACAAAATTTGTGACTGTTAGTTTGTATAGTAGATGCATGCATGACATGCTAATGATTCAATGGAAGTTTTAAACATCACAACATACTTACACATCAATGCATATGTAAATAAAAAAAGACTGAAGCCCTTAGGGAGTTCTCCATAAGCATATCAAGCCTTATCTTAGACCTTTCCTCCCCACTCCACGTTAAAGAAACGACAACAACAAGGTCTAGAAACCAAATTGAATCTACTCGAGTACCCCATTGCAATGGAGGACCAAGTAGGTTGTGAGATACAAATCTTTGTATTCCAAAACCATGGGTGTCTATCCCACTATAGACAATGAAATATAATTCAATAGTGTGATGGAATTTCCAGACAATAATGGTACCATACAAACATCACAAGTATATTTGGTTCAATCATAAAAATACTTTTTATCATTTTCCCACTTATACACTATTTATTCACTTATAATTCCAACTCAGTGTGGAAATCTATTCATTCGGAAATTTCTTTATTTGATCCCATTTCACTCCGGTTTTAATCACATCTATCGTTCTTTTTATAAATAATTATAATCATTTGTTTGGTGTTGAATGCCATGTCATGCACCCAATTCTCATTTTCTGTAGATATCCATGTCTAAGAACATATAGAATTATTCAGTGTAGATGTCCATGCCGAACACCCTATATAACAAGTTTGGTTAACCATTGGGGTGGAATGCCTTCTCAAACCCCATATTTTAAATCAGCATAGAACGCCATGCCTATGGCCCTAAATTTCATTCACTTGTTATCATTTATCAAAACATTAATCAATTTACAATGTTCTTATTTCATTATTGATCTTTAAAATTTAATTATACACAGAATTTCTCAACTCTCCATAATTAATTCTAAAAATTATTTATGATTGATCAGTATTCTGGCACATGCATGATCAATAGATGGTGACCAAAAGTGTATGGCATGAACATGTCTCAATGATAGGTTATTAATGTTATAAAATGTTATAATCTAACAAACATTCTCATGTAAGGAATTCAATTAAAAATATCACATTACATTTATAACATTAAGAACTAGGGAAAAGGGGCATTTAGGTAGGGCACACCCAGGGGGTGGGCAAGAGGCAAGGCGAGCACACACGATGATCTTTACAATAAACGAAGGCCATAATAGTAATGAGAAAACCACCCAATCATTATAATAAGATATAATTAGAAATCACCAAAATGTTACGAGAAGCAACACATGACGTGGCATGACATAAGTGCTGATGTAAAGGGAAGAGGTTAGATATTGTAAACTAAAAGCTCTAATTACATGTTAATCCATGAACTTAAGATGTGACTTAGCTCATATATTATTTTTCAAGAAGAAATGACATTTTTATTTAGCTAGTATGGTACATATACCAGCTTTTCATTTATCAATTATAATGTAAATCATTAAGAGACATAAGTCATTTAAGCAGGAAAGCATAAAAATCCACTACTACATTTTTATCTTGAAGAAATATCACCTCCATTGGAGGAGTTTTATTATAAAACATGTCATTACTTTATCAAAAAATTCATTTAGTGATATTTAAACATTATGTTAAAAATAGTTCAACACTTAACAAAATCATGAAGCCAAGCACTAAATATGGAAATAATGACTTTCTATCACTAAATTTTTATATTTAAGGAAGCACACCTCGAAAGAGGGGGTTTACTATAAAAACATTATCTTTATTATGAAACAAAAATTTATTACATTTACCACTTCTAATATATGATTAATTTAACGACTAAAAAACATTAATTTAAATAACATCTAATTTAAATACTTAGCTTCATTATTTAAAATATAATGAAAATGAAGTGATAAATAAATTAACGAATTATTTAAAAAAACGAGCAAAAGAAGGGGTTCCTGCCTCAAGTGGAACTATGTCATCCACTCATGCTCTTAACTATTTCTAACAACGAGCTCTCGCTCCCCCACTGAGTATACACACTTTCACTCATGTGAATAGACACCTAGCCCCTATGCACACACCGTCATGGCCTTGGGAATGTGCATGGGGATACATACACATATACTTATGTGCATACACTATCCTACACTCACCTACACATGAATTTTCTATATATGTACATAGGCAC
The DNA here is from genome assembly GCA_963277665.1 of Viscum album. Lineage (NCBI taxonomy): Eukaryota > Viridiplantae > Streptophyta > Magnoliopsida > Santalales > Viscaceae > Viscum > Viscum album. Next base: position 202,857,906 of record OY728157.1, read on the forward strand.
ACCTTCCCCCATATGTAAAACTCACTACCACAGGTGAAATTCTATGTTACGGGGGAACCTACAAAAATATATATACATACCTATTCACACGAAGGTGAGTGGACCTTGAATTTTCAACTCGATACGGACATGCAAGGACCAATGCTCTACAAGATTAACACTAGGAACTCTAATCACCCGAAGAACAAAATATAAAAAGGTATAAACCAAACAGTGAGTCTAAAACCTTACCTCGACTAAAGGAAAAGAACCAAAACTCCCCAAAACCATATGATAGTGGTCAACAAACTAGAAACTGCATGCCACAGAACTGTAAATTCCAAAATACCTAAATCAAACAAGTCCAAACCTGGGAACGACAACAAAACCATACTCTCATACAATGTCATCGGATGAAAACCATGTAAACCACATTTCTTGCAGCTTCGGTTGATATAACATGAATCAAGGAGTCCCAAGGAAGAAATCACATGCCCTTAAACTTGAAGAATTCCAAAAAAAATATTATTACCAAAAAATATTGTTACAAAAAAAACCCTACATTCAGCTAAACCAAAACGGGCACTGAAATTGTGACCAATCGCCAAAGCGATGATGAAGGACACATATAAGGACCTTACCATTGCAGATCGAAGCCTAAATGTGAAAAAAACAAGAAGAATTTTATGTGGAAGGAGGAGGTCATTGGCCTGGCCATCACGCGCTGCAGTGGTTCAGCCAGAAGCACGTTGTGTGGTAACTGTGGGGTCAGTCGAAGGAGGAGGTGTCTCGGCGTAGTTGGAGGAGGTGAAGAAGGTGTCTCTGCGCTAGTGGTCCAGCAACAGGAGATGATGGGCTACAGTTGTAGGAGGAGGGAATGTGAGAACCTTACGAGAGAAGAAACAAGGCTCTCGCCCCCCCCCCCCCACTTCAGTTTTCAAAAAAATTATAAAAATAAAAATAAAATATAATTAATAATTTCAATTATATTATAATTATTGTTCTGTAAATATTCTTTTAAGACCATATTACACGAAATTAAAATTATTTTCTTTAAATTATGAATCTCCCTAAAAATTTTAAAGAACATCTCTGACCATATGATACTCACCATTAATTAAACGTTTCCTCAAACATTTTATTATTTCATCACTTTAATTAATTTGCAATTAATTAATGCAAGGCAATTAATTATCTTAAAAAATGATTAATTTAATCCTGACACATTAATAAATTCACAAAAGCTTAAATATATACATTACATATAATTAATAGAATACTTTTTAATTTTATTTCAATAAATAATAATCTAAATTATAAATCAAGAAAAACCACACGACTTGACTCACACAATCTGACAGATCATGCATAGCTCGTGCGCCTACTACTGGATACATGGGGTATCCTTTAGAGCTAAAACACATGGTTAAACATACCATGCATAGTTAGATATCACAACTTAAAATGGTTCCAACTCTCCAGAACTCGTTCTGATGCTCGGTTTTATAACCGACTCGCTGATAAATGAAAATGTTCACAAACATTCTTATTTTATCTAGTTCGTAAACAAGGGATGTGACAACCTTCCCACCATAGAAATTATCTTCACCGAGAGGCCTTAGAGAAAAATGTAACCCTCACCCATCCTAATTTATTTAGAAATTCTTGCACAAAAGGTCATTTTGCGTATCCAAACGTCCAACACACATTGAAACAATGGTAAGGCAAGCAACACGTAAGCCATTAATATTTGTGCCAACATTCATTTCCCAATCCAAACAGCACGATGACACATACTTGAGATATTTTAACCTATTATAATATATCACTACCTGATGCTAAATCCTGAAAAAAAAACTAAAGGAAAACAAGACTACTTGTATAAACAAATGTGTCAATTTAGGCAAGGGTTCTGATTAGGGATGATGACATGCGAGTTATTCTGTTCCAAAGTGACTGAATGACAAACTCATTCTACCCTTATATGAGGGTATTAAATAGATTTTTCCATTATTTTATTCATTTACAAGTTCTTTATATTTAATCACATTTAACCCTTAATCATTAAAATATTTAATCAAAACCATAAAGATCCAATTTTTAAAAAACAAAAATCTAGGTAATTGATTTTAACCAACGCCCCAAGGGAAAAACAAGAATGTTTTATAAAACATTAAGGTGACATACTAGGGTCCCACTAAGAAAACACGGGTTCATTATCATGAAACAAAATAGCAATAACAATAAATTTTTAAAATTAATGCATGAAAATGGTTCATCACATAAAAAAATTTCCCCAACCAACCTACATTATTCCTATTTCATTTTAAAATATAATCATTTTGAATGTAGATCAAAATTTAACATCTTTTACATTTATAAGAATTTCACACAGCATCGTGTTGTCACCTTTAATATGGGTTTTAATTTCCCAACTCATGAAGAACCCATACACATCATGGGTTGAAAGTTTCTTCCCATTTAATCTAAACCAATTCTCTTTATTGTTTAATTTTAGCATCCCATTTTTATCACAATCTCAAATACATGATTTAACATTTTCCAAATATATAAGGTTCCCAAACACCATACACCTTTAAAATTAGTTCTATAATAATCACAACTAATAAATTCAGGCAAATAAATTAATCATTTTTCGACAAGCTACCATGTCTATACAAGAATCTAACATAGAGAAACTTGCTGAAACTACTAAAAACATGCTATAACACATAAGAATGTAACATAAGCATGACATATTATAACTAATGAATTTTAGATCTACCACTGAAACATGTTATCATAAAGGGAATGGTAAATAAGTAAAATATATGGAATATTCATCTCACACACTACATATTAGTATGAATACTAATAATGCAACTACATGGTATGACATATATGCGTGACATGTGAATCTCTATGTGCCTATTATGATTTATTAATTAATTCATCCATGCCTCAACATGTCAAGGGTTAAATACTATCATGTTGATAAACAATAAGTAGTGGAAATTACACTAATCAGTCGAAGAGATATTATATCAACTGTAATATCGAAAATTAAGAACAATAATACAATTCCTTATCACTTGGTCATTTCCTGTACGTGGGGTGTTCACTACCAAGCACGTCTATAATCCAATGTGATGATAAATTACTAGTCTCCTTTCTACCAATTCAAAAAATATATGGAAAATAAAAATATGGGGACATTGATACCAGTTATTCAAGAACCAACCCAAGTCGACCCTGAACCAGTCACCCGAGCCGGTCTGTGGCCTGAACTCAAGCGCATCTCCCCTTACTCAGAAGGCTGGCAACTAGTGGCGAGGGTGTAAGGTAAATCAGGGGGATACTATACTCCCATATGGAATTGATGAAAAAAAGGAAAAAATACATAAATAGTGGATGTAGTGTAAATAATAAGAACAGAGCAGATTTTTTTCCATTTAAGTATTGAACAAAATTGGTGAACGTCATTTTATATAGAAGTTGCAGGCATGGAATTAAAATGATTCAATAGAAGCAGTAATAAACACAACATAATTACAAAATAATAATGAAGTAAATAAAAAAGACTCAATCCATGAATGATATGTTTGTGTGCATCTAGAGCCCTATCTTGGTCCTTTTCTCGTAACTCCAAGTACTAGAGACAACAATGTCAAGGCCATGCAAACTAATTGAATCAACTTGGGTAACCCAAAACAGTGGTGTCCTGATTAGGGTGTGAGATATATATCTCAGTAGGCCAAAACCACCAGTGTCTATCCCACTCTAGAAAATGAAATATAATTAAACAGTGTGCTGGTATTTTCAAATAATAATGGTACAATACAAAAAATCAACGCCCATCCTAGCTCCAAAAAGGTCACCTGGTAGTAATACCTGTCATGACCCATAGTTGGTAAATGAACATTCTCAAAACAACACTTTTACATTTGGTTCTATCATAATAATAAATTTTATCATTTTTCTCAGTTATACTCTATTTATTCAATTATCATTTCAACTCCAGTTGGAAATACATTCATTATTACCTTTATTTATTTAATCCCATTTAACTCTGGTTTTAATCACATCTATACTTGTTTTCAAAAATCATTATTTTCATTTGTTTGGTGTTGAACACCATGTCAAGCACCCCAATTCTCTTTTGTTGTAGATTTCCATGACTAACACCTCGAATCACATTTGGTGTAGATCCCCATGTCATACACAAAGATAATTATTCAGTGTAGATCACCATGTCTAACACCATATATAATTATTCGGTGTAGATATCCATGTCTAACACCCTATATCATAATATTGGATAACCATTGGGAAGGAACGCCATGTTGAAACCCAACTTTTAAATCAGTCTACAACACCTTGTCTAGGACCCAAAATATCATTAATTTATTATCATTTATCAACTAATTAATCAATAAACACATTTCCCATTTGATAATTAATTGTTAATATTTAATTATCCAAATCAATTCTTAACTTTTCATAATTAATTCTCATAATTAATTATAATTGATCAGTATTCTGGCACTTGCACGACCAATAGAAGGTATGAAAAAGTGTATGGAATCGACATGCCTCAATGATAAGTTATTAATGGAATTAAATAGTACAAGCAAAAAACTTTCTCAATCAAGGAATTCAATTAAAACTATTGCGCTAGATTTACTAGTTAATGAACAAGGAGAAAGGGGAATTTAGGAGGGGAACACACAAGGGTGTGTCCACGATGCAAGGTGAGCACCCAGTACGGGCTTCACCATAAATGAAAGCCACAATGGTCATGACTGAACCACACGACAATTTTAATAAGAGATAAAATGGCATCACCGAAAGGTTGTAACAAGCGAAAGAAGACGTGACATGACAGAATTGCCGAAGTAAAGTGAATAGTGTAGATACCCTACAGTAAAAGTTCAAATTACATTTTAAGACATAAACATAGGAGGTCTCTTTGGTCATCTATTATCTTTCAAGAAGAGAGATCATTTTGAGGTAACTAGTAAGGTACATGTACAAGCATATAATTTATCATGTATAATTTCAATCATAAAGACTCATAAGTCATCTAAGTAGGCTAGCATAAAAATATACAGCTTCCTTTTAATCATAAAGACTGCTCATCTCCGTTGGATGAGTTTTATTAGAAAACATGTCATTACTTTATCAAACAATTAATGTAGTGATATTTAACATTTCATGTAAAACTCATTCAATACATAACAAAATCATAAAGCCAAGAAATAATAAAGGCAATCATGAAACACTATCACTACATTTTCTTATTGAAGATAGTGCACCTAGAAAGAGGGGTTTTACTATAAAACCATGACCATTATTATGAAACAAACATTTATTAAATTTTATAATTCTAATATATGAATAATACCATCATACCCAATATTATAACTCTTCATAATTAAATTATGAAACTCCCTAACAAATTTAAAATGCTTCGTTGACCATCCGAAAGTCCCCATAAATTAAATGTTTCAACAAACATTTAATAATTTTAATGAATATATTAATTATCAATTAATGAATTTAAGGATATTTTTTAATAAAAAAACAATTAATTTAATCCTAAATAATTAATGAATTCATAAATGATTAAATATATAAATTTAAAATATTTGATAAAAATCTTTTTATTTTCATTGAATTAAATAATAATCCAAATAGTAAATCTGGATAAACTGCATGTCTTTACTCGCACCATTTGACCAACCATGCACAACCCATGCACCTGCTACAAGATATCCGGGGTATCATGATTGGATAACCCACATGGTTAAACCTACCATGTGTTCCCCAATATCACTGCTTAAAACAGTTCCAGTTATCTAGAACTCGTTCTGATGCTTGGTTTTAAAACCAAACCACTGATAAATGAAAAAGTTTAAAAAATTTCATATTTTATCCAGTTAAAAAACACGGGATGTATAATGTTGGGAGATCAAAAACCTATCAATTCACCAAAAAATATTGTAAATTTTTTATAGACATAAACAGCATTAAATATACATGTTACTCAACAAAGAAGTAAAAATTTAAAATTATTTTATGTTGAATGTTTCATGAATACAACATATTTATTTAGGTAAAATTATATCATACAAAAATGAATAAACACCTATGAATGCCAAATAAATAATTACTAACTCAATAAAACATTAAAGAACCGTTAACGAATAAAACATTTTTTCTAAGTGTTATTTATCTATTTCAATATTAGTGGATTATATTATATAGAGATCACTAAGTGATAACCTAAGGAATCTTGACTCAACTAGAATTACTATAAGGCCAACTTATGAGTGAACCACCAATGAAAGGGATGTTAATTAATAGACACTAAATAATATCACCCATGCACAACATGATGATATATAGAGGTTAGTGTAAATGTAATTTTATACAGATGTGTGATGAATATTGACTGATTAAGAGAGAATAAATATAGTTATATAGATTTTAAACAATGTTCACTCACAATTATTATTAGGTTGAATGTCATTAGTTTGTAGTTTTTGTGATTCTACAACCCAGAATCCAACTAAATAACAGATGAACAGGGGACCAAAAAAAATAATTTTATTAAACACTCAATTAAAATAAAACCAAAGAACATGAAATGATTGAATGATCTTGTATTCATTTAACTTAATAGACACCAAAATATAGAATTTTTCTGAACTATTGTTCACTAACCTAGAGAAATTTCAATTATATACTACAATTGATTTTTTATCATTAAAAGTATCTAATTTTCATCATACACCATTATATATTATTTAAAAAATATATTATGAATAATCTAATTAATTTATGGTGTTATATGAATATTTTTGAGGATCTCATTCCTTATTACAGGGATTTTGTATTTGTATTTTTTGAAAGAAACATTCTTTGATTCGCAGTAATTATGATGGTTCTTGCCCTATTTTTATTTTGAATATATCATTGAATAGAATTTTATTTTACTATAAGGTTTCTTAGGTTGGATTAATAGTATTATATTTTAACATTATTTTCCATGATTTTAAAAATTATTAAACACTGTGGGATTTTTTGGATATTTTGAGTTGGGAGCAACATATTTTATTCACATCATGAACAATAATTCATGACATGCATCTTCTCTATGATTTTTAGGCTGGTTTTTGTTTATTATTGTATTTTTCATTCATTTTTTTAGTTATTTACTCATGTCAATAACTATCCAAATCCAATGGAATTTTTTCGATGAGAGTATATCATGTGAAGTAACAATAGTTATTTATTTCATTTTGAAAAAAAGAATCATAAGATGACCCCTATATTTATTCCATTAGTTATATTTTTTTACAAATTTGATTATTTGATAACTAGTAAGTGATTAATTAAACTTATTTATACATTTTTATACATATAGGACTCATTGAATAATCTAGTTAAGTGAATTATGTGTGGATCTCATCTTGAAAATTGATTCCCATATAAATAATATTTTTATTTATTGTTTTTGTTTTTTAGAACTTATGAATTATATATGAAAATCATACTATGCAAGAAATTTTGTACAATGAGGTTTTGAGTTATAAGATCTTATATCAACATCTAATTAATATCATTATTTATATATATCTGATTTCAGTTTGGTATTATTTATGATTTGAATTTCATGTCTATATAGTGTTAAATTATATCTTGTCTCATTTGGATGATCATAAAAGTAGATATTTATCACCTCTAAGATCTTACTCAGCATTTTTCTTGATCATCATTATCATGTATTCACCTTTTGTTCTATAGTGTGAATTTGTGATGATGGGTGGGAACCCTCATGAGCATATAGTGTGGTTTCACTAATTCAAGAAATTCAAACTCACATGAGAAAATAGTAAATTTAATATTTGGTGATGGAGTGAAACCCAATAAAATATGGTGTTTAATTAAATAATGTATACATTCCATGTTTAACATGTTTTGAAGTTGTTCATTCTAGTACATAAAAAAAATTGAGGTTGAGTTTTATTTTTGTTTTGAGTGGGTAAACTATATCATGTCAATGAAGAATATTTATATTGAAAACATAATTTTATTAAAAAATAATTCAACTAATTAAATCAAAGTTTTTCAACCATTCTAGTCAAATAATATCTTATAAAAGGACAAAGTTACATTTTTATGAATAATAATATCAATTTCAAGAATAGATAATGTTAACTATGGAAAAAAAATATTTTATGTTAATTAAATGGAAATTTTTTTCCCATTTTCATGAATCTAATATTTCCTTATCTTTTATATATTATACAATAAAAGCATGATGTGGATATAGTGGGATCTCCCACACCAATATTAAATGAGATCATATGAATTTTTAAAAAATAATTATAATAAATTCGTGGAATGAATAAAATGAATTCTTGAACCTTTATTATAGAAAGTAAACTGTAATGTTAAAAACTAGGTGATGTTGGATATGTGTTATGAAGCTAATGTGATAGTGAATGAGGGAAATATATTAATGAAAAAAATAATAAATGATGAAATTAAATAGGGGAATAAGAATTTATCAATGTAAGATTTTCATAAGAAAATAAAATTCTTGGTAATATTATATTTTTAGGTGAAAAAATTGAAGATTCCATAACTGTAAAGATGTTCAGGAACAAATTTTATGATATATTTGATCAAAATATTTCATCTATTTATGGGAGTGAATATCATTCAATAAATAAGTTACATAATATTAACATTAATTATGAAATTAAATTGAAGACAATAGTAGAAAATGTAAAATATTAAATGGATTCTTAATACAGGAGGAACATTAAAATTTGTATTGATGATAATGTTGTAGACCCCATTATATGTGATAATAAAAATGAATAATAATTAATTATTAGGAGTAGTTATCAAAAACTTCAAAATGGGAAATTCTAGACAATAAGTACATTCTCTTATAGATGATTCAAATGTAAATTTACTTGATACAACATATTCAATTATTAATATAATATAAAATAATATTATAAATTCTGAAATGATTATATGATTTATTAAAATAAGTTGATTTTTTTAAAGATGATTGATTGATATTTATAACAATGAATATTTTTTAAAGAACAAATTTAATAAATTTTGTGATCAATAATGAAGAATCTAATATTATCACTTGTAGTGATTCTAATGTAAAAAAAATGGGAATTTAATAAATTATAAATAATATGTTCTTGAATAAATATATTAAACTTGTACTGATTGAGGTAATTTAGAAAAACATATTTTTATTACAAGATCAAAAATAAACTACAGTCATTTCTTAAGAAGAAAATCATTCCCAAGAATGAGAAGAAGATTGTTGTAAAGGATAAAATGAATATAATAGAACAAAAAAGCTGAGAAATATTATAGGGATAACACACATTAATATATAATTAAAATTAATTAGATTAATTATGTTGATTATGAGAATTTGATAAATGATATTGGAGAAAAACAACCTATAATGGATGGATAAAAATGAATGAAAAAATAAAGAGGTATTAGTGGCTGGAAATAATAGACAGTGTACATGAATGTAATTAAATGAAAAATTCAATACCTGGTAGAATCATCAAGATATGAAGATTTTTTTGGTAAATTAATAATTTGAAATTTTTGTTTCCAAAAATAGTTGACACTAACATTACATGATTAAATATCAATTCTTTTAACATACGGTCTAATATATGTGTTGTTAAATTTCATACAAGTGTATATGATTATTTTATATGATTGAATGAAATTAATATTTCAAATTAGTGATGATGTTAGAATACTATTGTTTATTGGATTTTAAATTCATGATATACAATTTCTATATTAAACTAATCAATTTTAATATAATGTTGATTTTATTGTTATTGTTGGTGTTTTGGAATGTTTACAAATGAATATTACAGATGTGATGAAAAATTTAATTACCTAGGAGAACAAATGGATCTATGGTAGTAACTATAATACAATGGAATCCTGATTTTGAAGAGGTGAGTATTGATGGACTCTTCAAACATGATGAAAATAAATAATCATGTATGATTATCTTGAGATTCTATGTGGATGCTGTGATCAAATGAGGCAAAGGCTAGTATAATTCAGGATAAAATTCCATAGTCAGTTCCCTATAAATTAATGGGAACATAATTACTTTTCATAATAAGGAAATTTTTCTTGAAATATTTTTATTATAAAATCTAAATTTAAAAATTCACTATCCATAGAGACAATGTGTTCCAGTACCATCTCGAGATGTTGTTTTTAACAAATTAATTAAGATTTTGCGATTTTTTATGTGACAATATACACTAATATTTTTGTTTGGTACTTGTAAAACTGATTTTTTATTGTCTTACAGGTAATACCTTGTTGTACTAGAATTATACACAACATTAAGCCTTCATTTTATTAAATAAATTATCATGTTTAGATTATGTTACACATAATATCAAGTTTAAAAGAAACATTACATACTATTAAAATATTATTATTTAATATTATAGTCAAAACAATGCCATTAGAATGTAATGTATGAATATGATTAAATAAATTATGAAAAAATATTGTTTACAAATGTATATTTAACTTAATATTTAGATACAAATTATTTATATATTAAAAAAACATTTTTAAAATATAGGAAATCATACAAAGGAAAACAATTTTTATGAACATAAAATCATTACACATCAATATATTAAGCCACAAACCATTGGGGAATAGTATTATATAAATTTATGAATAATATATTCAATCAATTGTTCAACATTTATGTTTTTTGTCCATAAAATGAAATGCGTAACTCTAATTTTATGCCTAAAGTTGTGTTTTCTAAAATTGAGTTTTTCTTCAATTGAAAATGATTTTAAAATTAATTTTCTACACATTCAGAATATTTAAAATAAAAAATAATCCTATTTTTTATTTTATAATGTCAAAATTATATTTCTGTGATTTTTATGGATATTAATGAAATGATTCATTTTTTTTATATAATGAGAAATACTAGATTTTAATTGAAAAATTATTTTTCATTTAAATTATTATTCATGACAAATTATCATTAAAATTTTTAATATAAAAATATATTAATTATTTATATATAAATATTATTTACATCATTTGAATCGATATTATAGTGAAATATTGTTATAAAAACATTATCATCTTTTGAATATTTTCTATTTGAAAACCTTGTTATATATAGCATGTGATGAATTCATTTATATTCCAAATTTTCTTCACATGCATATTTCATTTGGAGGAATATATTACATAATTTTAATCACAATAATTTTATTATATAAAATGTTCAACATAATATTTTCGCATACTAAACATTGAAAATAGTAAAAATTAATTACTGTAGTGAAGGTAAATTTGGGTTTACCATGGTTTTAAATAAATGATAATGGTTAAATTTTATTCCAAAAATTTCTAATAAATATTTTATTTCCATATTTATATCTGGTATTTTCTAATTCTCATGAAAACTATATTTTGGACCCTTTTTTCATTTAATATCATTTCTACATGATTTTATTTTCCAAAATTAATCACTCACATAAAAGGTTATCCCTTTCCTCTCTTCCTCATACCATAGAACCCATTTAGATTTGTCCATAAGAACCAAAATCAGTTATTTTTGTTTAAAAATATAATTATATATGTTTTATTTTTGGCCTCATTTGATCATAAAATTTAATTTACAAAAAATATAAGATGTGTACCAAAAGAATATGCAACGGTCATCAGTGAGATTTTTAATTTTATTTATTACACCACATAAATCATTTTTTATTAAAAAATGAATATAAAATTACCAAAGAACCATACATGTTCTGAGATATTATTATGATTAGGTGATGACCTAGAACCATCCACACTTCTAGCAAGTGTGTTATAAATTCATCACTAATGTGTATGTCAGGTAACCACCTTGAGAATTGATGTCATTCATTTTTTCAATACTAGTGTACAATTGTGTTTATCATGATGGGTATAATTTTTAGGTATGATATTTATATAATAATTATACGTATATATTAATTATTACATATATTTATTTTTTAAAATTCATTTCATTTAGTACATAATCGTGTCTGTTGTTTGTACAACTTACTACCGCATCATGATGAAATGTGGTTTGTTTTCAGTAACACATTACATAATTGATATTAATAATAAAGCTAATAAATATATATTATATACATGAAGATATTATTATATTTATTATAATTTTAGACTAAAGAAAAAAATAATAAATCATTTTATTTCTAACCTTTTCACTTATAGAAATATGATAACGTTCTTGTTTGATTGGACATCCTCCCAAACGAAGGGATATGACTCGATTCTCATCACCACACCACATGGATGATATGAATAATTATATTTAGATATAAATTATGATATTAATTATATATTTATCATTATTTTTATAATATTTATTACATACCTATTATTTATTATGATTGATGAAAAAAACATTACTCATGTGTGCTTATGGCATACCAGCTTCATGTAGTTGAAGTAATTCATTTTCAAAACAATATTTCATTATTGCTCATAAGTTTATAAGAGATGTATTAATATTGTTATAACATTATTATTTTTTCCTATTGATTTGAATTACCCATGATCAATGTATGTGGACATAGTAAGTCAAAACTTATATGAAAAAAAGATAATATTACCTAAAATATAACATTGAAATGGATGTGTATAATAACAATTCATAATAGCTTACAGGTTGTAAGAACCCAAATCATCATTTGGGGTTTGTATTTTTTATGGTTGTTTTTGTGAAAAAGATGAGTATCTTGAAATTTCAAGAGTACACACTATATACTTATAAGTACACACCAGGTACTCAGTTGTCGTGCGTAGTCGTGTGTTATCCATGTAACGGTCAAACACATGGCTGTATGGGGTGACCTAGGTACCTCATAAAGTGCAGGATGGTTAAAGAAATTACATGTTGGGTAAACATGTAGAACATGCCATGTACATTGTTTTATTTCATTAAATTGTCTGGGGTCTCTTCTAATCGACAAAACACCCTTCTTCTTTGTTCGTCTTTTCCTGGAGCAAATGGTACCATTGATTCTTCTCTGAGACCTAGACACACCATCTGTTCTCTGAATCGACCGCCGTCAATTGTGTTTAAACCACCATAGCATGCTATTCCTTCTTATGGAGTCGTGTTCCCTAATTCCTCATCTTTCATGATATATACTCTTCTGAATATTTTAGTAATTTTTGTAGACCTACAACATTCCTGGGAGATTCAAGGCAATAGGTTCACTTCTATCTATCCAAAAACTCTATGATAGGTGGTTTGTGCCTTTTCATCATTATTCTTTGAGTTATATGTGCAAAATTCTCCAAAAACCTTATTCGAGGTATTGCAAATTTATGGTTATTGTCCCTATTATTTTTTTATGACATGTGTACATGAGTTTTAGTTTTATTATTGTAAATTGGGTTTTTAAATTTCTATGGATGAGTTGCCCATGATTTCAAGCTATTGACCCATTAGTCTAGAATTGCTTGTTAGGCTGCATTGTTTTACATGCATTGTATTTTTATGATGCAGTGAATTTATCTGACATGCTCTGTGATACCATAGACTATTTATCGAAGTAGTTCTTGTGGATTACATTAACTGATATGTACTGTTTTTGAATAGTAGATTACACTAGGATATGGGAACCTGGTGTAGTAGATTATAGAGAGAATAGATGTTAAGGGCTTATCTAGAGTGTCTATTAATTTTTATGCTGTGATTCTATAGTGGGGATAGAATTTTCTCTCAGTCAGTGTGTCTTTAGTTCCTCATTATGAGACCTCATGTGGAATTGGACATTGAGTTCTACCTCAGAGTGTCTATAGTTAACGAATTTCAACCATAGGGGGAATTAATGGTTATTTCTTCATGAGAGAGTATTTTCTCAAGATAAACCAATGGATATAGACTATGAGTACTTCCTAGAGGGTTGCATGTGTTTGATTTATTAAACTAGAGGGGGTGGGATGTGTGTATATTCCAAATGGTTACTTATTATTGTTTGTTGCATAACTAATAAATTGAAATGGATGTAATTTAAACTGTAGGATGGTTTAATTTTAGTATTTCCTTGTTTGTTTATTTATTTTTTATATTTCCCACCATATTTAATCAATAACTATTAGGAACATATCTTTGGGTGGTTTCATACTGGGATTAATCTCACACCCTATTAGGGTCATGCTTTTGGGGCCCAACAGATTATATTGTTGCAGATCTAGATGTGGGAATGCTCTCTTCTACATCAGGTACATGATTGTTGTGGAGATGGAGAACACGAGACCAAGTTGAGGCTTGTTGTGTTGTTAGAGTTTATTTGTTTTTTTTTGTACTTTGGTTTAGTACAATATTTCAGCATTGTTACTTATTGGACTTCTTTCCTAGACATATGTTTTATGCTTCCTTTATATATGGGCTTGAATTGATTATTTCTTCATCCATTCGATGTTCCATTATTGCATGTTATTATTATGGCTTCCGCGATTGTTATAATTTCATTACTATTGCATTATGATATAAATGAGTGCATAGTTTCCCCAATATCACACAAATGTCCCTCACTACTAGCCAGATGCCTCTGGAAATTAGGGAAATGTGCTTGAGGCCATGTGACCAATGGGGTATGGGGAAACATTGGAAGGATCCGGGAATAGAGATGTCACATAGGATAATATTATATGGTAATATATATAAGTATGATTATTTAATATATTTATTATAAAATTTCACTTATTTTATATGTGGTTTGACTTTGAAAGATGAATGTCAAGATATAAGATAATGGATTCTTGTCTCAATTTTTACTTCTTTCAGTGGCATTTCATATTCACCACTTATTTATTTATGTGGTTTATATAGCACACATGAATTAATATTATCATTATTCTTATGATAATTTTTTTTATTTACATATCTATATTTGGTTCTCTTTTTCATGAGGCTTATTGTTAAATATCGACAATGTGGTAATGGTTTTGTGTTACAAATTCATCATTTATCAGGATTGATTATAATTCTATTTTTGATGATAAAATATTATAATACATATATAAATGTAATCAATAATTTTTTCATGTTAGGTAATTGAAGAAATTTTCATATTATATTATTAATGATAGATTATTTTGACGAAACTTTATTGATAACGTCATTTTGTGCAAATATGACATTATATCTCTCTTCAATTAGAAATATTTTTCTTATAAAATATTGTTTTGAACCAAAATATTTCTAAAAATATTTTACTTCTTTCCTAGGATATGTATATTATTTTTTATCAATGTTTTAATTTTATAAAAATTTATATCAAATGAATATTCATGTCATTTTTCAAATAGTTATTCTTTATATTTTGTTGAAAATTGGAATTGAATATTTGTTTTTACAATTATGAAATGAATTAAAATTTTCCACATCATGAACGTTTTTTTCAATTAATATCAAATTTAAGTTGTAAATTTAATTATCAGTGAAATTTTTTTATAAAATATTATTCATTTTAAAAATTATTTTCAAATACATAGGGAAATAATAATTAAGAAATTTTCAAATTTGTTCAATCAATATAATTGAATTCCAATCTTATTATATGTTGATGTTACCTATTCATTATAGATTATATGATCCATGGATACAAAAGTTATTATTTTAATGAATTGATTATGTTTATGATGTATTTGTGTTGTTTTTACTAATTCCTCCTCCAAGGGTTATTCCATGATAAAATGTAGATGAAACCTACTTCATTTTCCACATGTTAAGCTATAATAATATGATATAATGAATTTAAGAGCTATCACATTACAACAGGTTTTGTTAACATTAAATTTATAGAAATCCAATTTAATTACATGGGTTAATTTATGATGTATGTTTCCTAGTTTTTTGGTACAAATTAATTATATTTTTAAATATGATATGGTTTTAGGCAAATATATCCCTCCAATCCATTGGGAAATTATTTATAACTCATGATATACACATGAATTTAATAGGAAGTTAACTTGGTTCAGTAAGGGACATAGACTGCTTTGATGGTCTATGGATCAATCCTTAATTGTAATGACGGTATGAGGAGTGAACCCATTCAACTATTATAGCCTTGGAAGTTGGACTTGAATATTATTTAAATGATTTTATATGCTGTTGAGAATTCAATAGTTCAATTTTGTATTCTAATGTTACAACAACCCTACACATTACTACACACTCAAAAAATATTTATTACATCATATTTCATTTAATAAAACTCTGAATATCAAGAGGTATAGTGTCTTGGAGAATTAGTAACATTACATGAAAACATATAATATGAAATACAATATCTTTACTGAGATCATCTTTTACGAGACCACAAAATTTTTTCAAACTTAACATTTCATGGGATAACCTGAGGACATGCATAAAAAAGGGGGTGATCTATAAATCTAAGTAGGAGAGTATGTATGTAATAAAATGATGAATACATAAAATGTTATGAAATTTTTATATAAATGGAGAATATGATAGAAATTAACATAAATGAATGATATAACTTGATTATCATATCATGGAAATGTTGAAGCAACATTTAACCTGATATTAGCTTGAGCCAATGCTCATTCCACATGGATCATGAGTAAAAACACATTTCACTTGAATTAGATTGAGTAAACCCGCATTGAACATGATGTATGATGATGCTAATATTTACCTAATGCATTGGAGCTCTCTCAGTGGGCACCATTCATAATCATTTCATTTCATGCATAAGTGTGCCACATGGATCATAAAACATAGAATCATTCAACATCATCCTTTATTCTATGATAATGTAGTGTGGAATTTATATGTGAAACTATATAATAAATAAGTAAATGTACACAAAGGTGAATATCCTTTATAGAGAAATGGGCATGGTATTCACTACATAATGACGTTGGCTTGAAAAATCGTGGTGCAACAAGTTTAACCTAATAAGGGGACATAAGAATTTATAAAAATTGATGATGAGAGAGAGAGGGATATATCATCATATTTACATGAAATGGATAGTAAATGGGTCATATATATAATTTCATAACATATATAAAGAAATTTATATATATAATATAAAATAATTTTTTCAATTAATATGAGGAGACAAAAATCCCTTACGTAATTTGGGCATCGTTACTGGAGTAATGGAAATAATTATTGAGATTGAAAGTGCATCAAATCATTAAAATATAAGGAGAGAATTATAAGGGTGGTGATAAATCATACCCAAACATCTATATTTGAAAATAAAAGGGAATAAAAACATAAAAAAACTTGGACATAAATTATAAAGGAATAAATCCCTTACATAGATGTGTGATCAAAACGTGTTGATAGAGGATTCCACAAGGCATCATGGAATATTAGGTCACTTATGGGATGATTCTAGAGAAAGGAGGTCATAGATTTTTCAAGATCCAAATGGTTTGATTTAAGTGGAATGCGATACTGAGTTGTTTTTTATAGGAAAGGGGAGGTAATTTTTAATTATGTTAGTTTCAAACACCACACCTTAAACTAATCAAAACAACAAACCAATACATGGGTTTTGCCTATTTTTTTTGCAAAAAGAGAGTCGAAAACATTATATAATAGGGGAAATGGACGAAACATATTAAAATACTAGGATTTATTATGTGGAAGTGGGTCACACTCTCAATGAAATCATTATAAATGTCAAATTTTTTTATAACTCATATATTATTCACTAAGGATCTGTATTATAAATAAAACAAACCTAAAATCTTATTATTTTAAAGGTAAAAATATATTATCTGAACAACACATTTATTGTTTTTTATTACATCACTATTTCTTCATTATGATGTCATCAAAAACATTATATTTTTAAATGGTATTTTATTTTTACCCATAAATTTTATTGTCATTGAATTATTTTAAAATGAAATATTGGATAATTTTGACATATAAATTAATATAATAATAATAATTTTTCGTAAATAATTTTTCAATATGAGAGTGATTAATTTTCAAATAAAAATAGACATTTTTCTAAAATTCATGGGTTTTGAAAAAATATCTTCCAGAACGTAATAAAAATTAAAATTTTATTGATCACTGTTATTTGAAAATTTATATTTAATAAAAATTTATT
The DNA here is from genome assembly GCA_963277665.1 of Viscum album. NCBI lineage: Eukaryota > Viridiplantae > Streptophyta > Magnoliopsida > Santalales > Viscaceae > Viscum > Viscum album. The sequence continues at coordinate 202,876,127 of OY728157.1, forward strand.
TAGTAATAATATTTTATTAAAATAATATTTCATTAAAAGATTCAATAATTCATCAAAATATATTTCTTAATTTAATATTAACTGAAAACATTTTTTGTGATTTCAAAACTATTTACAATGTCGCAATAATAAAATGAATTGATATACATTATTCTATAAAAAATTAATTCACATATTCAAATTTCTATAGACTTGTTACATAACCCCTTATAACACCCACATAAGAACTAAAGGTAAGATGTGTGATGGAGAGAGACACATGGGGTAGATTAGATTACATTTCACTGGTGGTAATTTCTATTAATATCTATTTATCTTATAAGAGGATTCATTCAAGCATAATGTGTTGAAGCTCAACATGGGATTGGTCAAGAGATAATTCTAGTGATGCCACCTCCTTTCCGAGCTCTGATAAATGGGATTTTAAGGAGTCATTCTACTGGATGAGGTCATTTCTTCGTTTGTCTATTAAAATTGGATTTGTTATAGCCCTATATTTATACTAATCATGTGATCACTTTTCAATGAATATAATTGAAACATATACAATTCAAAATGTTATTTTAAAATAAAAAAACCAAAATCTATGTAAGTGCATATATTTTACATAATCAATTTACATAATAATAAGTTTAACATGATTATGAGGAAATTTCATTAATAAATGTTTGGGTCTTACAATTTTCACCCATTAACATATTTCCCTATAGAAATTGTCTTCCACACTAAAACAGATGCAGATAACTCAGCTTCATCACTTCTTATGATTACCATGTTTTTTCTTCAATCTTTTGGTTTCACCACAACACCTTGATGAGGGGCATTGTCTTATTTCTTATAACTTTATTTCTATGATCTATGATCATCACCAGCTTCTCTTCATAGGGAATTTCAGTCTCCAATGGTAATTCCTCTATATTGATTAGATGTGATGGGTCAATTATGTTCATCCTCAATAGTGACATAAGGAATACATCATGTACATTAGATTTATTCGTTGGGAATGCTAGTCTAGATTCCATTGCTCCAATGAGATCAAAGAACTCTAAAGTGATGATGTACCTTGGAATAAGCCTTACCTTCATCAAAAATATCTAAAATCTCTTACACGGTGATATGTGGATTAATACCACATCCCCAACATCAAACTCTCTGTATTTTAAATGAGTATCAACATAGCTCTTATGTTGACTATGAGCAGCTAATTGTGATGTTGGATGGTCTTAACCTTCTCCACCATTTATTCGACCATTTTTATACATAGGTGTTTTCTCTCTCTAATTTCATCCTAACATGTCGTTGTTCATCCCGAATTCCCATATATGGATTCATAAGGATCCATTTGGATGATTAAGTGGAAAATTTTATAGTTAGATAAAAGTCTAGAAGAACATGTTGATCTCATCCTCATTTGATTTACATTGATAATGATTTCAACATGTCCTCATTTTTTTGGATAGTCCACTCAGATTGGCCATCATATTAAGGATTATAAGTTATACTGATGTTCATATCAGTTTACTGAGCATGCTGAAGACTCTTCCAAATCAAAGAGGTTATTATTGGATCCAGATTGAATACAATAGATAGTGGCACTGCACACATATTAACCATTTCTATGATATATATATCTGTGTCAGTTGATCAGATGATAAATCCTATTGAATTGTGATGAATTGTGAAGTTTTATAAGACGATCAAAAACAATCATGATAACATTGTTTCATTTGTATATCTTCAAAAGTTTTGTGACAAATTCCTTGGTGATGTTTCCCATTTCCATTTATTTATGGTGAATTTTTCCATTATCCCCATAGATTTATGCATCTCAGCCTTCACATGATGACATACCTACAACATTGATGTAAACATAGTGATCACCTTCCTCTATTTATCCCACAAAAAATTCTCTCAGTGATCTCGATACATCTTTGTGTTTATGGGGTTAATGGATAAATTCGAACTATGTGCATTATCCAACTGTTCATTCTTCATCTCTATACATTATGGAAGACATAAAAATTTCCCAAATCACACTATTCTGTATTTATTAACATTTAACTCTAAAGACATCCATTTTCTGGTAGTTTCCACATTCTTATAAATTCTTGTATCAAGCATATTAGAATCTTATAACCTTTACAAAAGTGATGGTTGAGTAATTATTTGTGAAAGGATTGATTTTATCCCTTCATTATGATTCCTATGTCTATATTATTTAAATATACAAATATGGGATCCTTTTCAATCCATATCAATGATGCAATCGTCGATTCTTTTTTACCTAGAGCATCCAACACCTTGTTCTCTTTTACAGGGTGGTAATGGATTGAGACGTCAAGTCATTGATAAGATATTTCCATCTTCATTAGAGAATATGCAAAAAAATTTATGTGAATATATACATGAGGATTTCATGATCCGTATATATTTTACACTTCTCACCAATGATGTAATGTTTCAAAATTTAAAAATAGAAGTTTACTACAGCCAAATCTAGATCATGTGTTGGATATTTTTTCCCCTAACCATTAAGTTTACTCGATTCATTGGAAATAAAATTTTCATTTTTAATTAACAAAAATCAAATTCACTTTATTAAAGAATCATTAAATACCACATAAAGTTCTTCACTTGTGGGTACTGTGATCACGACAGCAGTGATAAGACTCATTTTCAACTCCTTAAATAACTCTTCGCATTCATCACTCCATGAATGTTGGACAACTTCCAAGTTAGATTAGTAAGAGGGTATCTTTATCATGAGAAATTTCTTACAAATAATTGATAATATCCAGATAAAACCAGAAATATAAGGATATATATCTCTGATGATTGACTTAGACATCCCTCATTTTAAGCTTCCATGGAGGGATCCATAGATATCACATTTCATGTGATGATATGACCAAGGAATGAGACTTACATCAAAAAGAACTTACACTTTCTATAAATTAAATAGAGATTCTCCTTCTGTTAGGTCACTAGTACTATTCTTATATACTCTTCAGGCTCCTCCGTGGTTTTAGTGTTTATTAAAATATCATCAATAAAGACTACCCCAAATTTTTCGTGATAATCTATTAAGACACTATTCATCATGTCCGGGAAATTTTATGGATTATTAGTGAGTCTAAAAGGATTTACTAGGAATTCATAGTTCCTCTCTGTTAAACAAAAATCACTCGTGGAGATATCTGCCTTCTTCACCCATACATGGTAATATCCCGACTTTAAATATGCCTTGGAGAATTATTGTGCTTTATGTATCAAGTCGAACAAGTCATTAATTTGGGGCACTAGATACATTTTCATTATTGTGATTTTGTTGTGATCAGGATAATCAATGCAAAGGTTCATTGACCCATCCTTTATCTTGACGAAGAGGACTAGTTCACCCCAATTTAATGCACATGGTTGTATAAATGCACCCCATTTTAATGCACTTGGGCATATAAACCATTTATCCAGATTCTCATTTAGTTTTTTCTTTTGCTCATCAAGCTCCCCAAATGCCATTTTATATTATTTAATGGATATTAATATTTCTCTGTTTATAATATCAATTTATAATTCAATATCCATTATAAGAGAAAGACCCGGAAATTCCACATGAATCACTTTAGTGAATTCCATAAAAGTCGGCATGTTTCAAGGATAGTTGCATGCTTAGACTCAATCTTCTGAGAAATATTTGTGTGCTCTTAGAGCATTATTATCCCCACATGTTATGATGGATCTATATATGATTGATCCTCCTCCTTGCACTTGTACAGAATTAGGGATTGATTCTCCATGTAGAGAGTGATTTCCCTCAGAACTGTTTCTGATGCCTTCATATTGGTAAAGGCAATCCATGCTATATATTGTTTAAAATTACACCATAGGGAGTTTGATGAGGTTCGTCAAGATGTTAGGGGATGAAAAAATTCATGGGATGAAATGATTTCCTCAATTTATATTGTCACAAACATATTTACTTCCATGTTTTTTGGTTGTGTAGGGATTGGTCTACAAAACAATTGGGATATAAAATAATGTGTAGAACCATAATAAAAAATAATGATTTCCATTGAAGAAATAATAACTAGAAGAAATACCAACTCATTGTTTTTGGGGTTCAATTTGGTGGTAATGATGGAAAAAGATCACACATGATGGCATGGAGGTTGTTGGATTCCATTGAAATCCTTATCTTAGGGCACTATTTTTTGATATTCCAGGGTGGATTACAGTTGAAGACATGAAAATATTTTTAGATTCCAATAGAGAATTCCTCTATCATGATGAAATATCAGGTTTTTCTTATTATCATTGAATTTCTAGGTTCCCTTCTATTCTATACCAAAAAAATTTCATTGTCCACTTAAGGAATTGTTTTGGGTTATTTTTTTGTACCTTTCACATGTGGTGTAATATAATTCCTTAGCACCATTGGATATGTCTATCAGACCAGCACAATTAAATTCCAATTTCTACTTATTATCCCTATTATACCCCTGAGATTCGATGATCACTTTTTTGACATTGAGGGATCATCAGACAATTTCCTCATAGATATTGAAATCATGGATATATAGGGATTTCTGTAGGCTAGGATTTATCCCACAAAATAAGAATTCAACCTCATATTCAAGGGTAATGATCAAGAATGAGGAAAATTTGGAATCCTTGTATTGTTTTCATCATACACAGTGATGGATTCTCCTTCTTTTTTTTTCTTATGGAAAGGAAGACCCTTTCTATATTATGTCGGTGGGTTTGTGGAAAATATTTATAAAAATAATTTCTAGACATTATTCCATTCAAATGCCCCAATCACCTCCCTAATTTTCATATTTGTGATCAATGTACACCTTTTATTAAGTTCACCCTCCATATGATAAGCGGACAGAGGTACCTTTTCTTGTTCAGAAAATTTATTGATGGAAAAGATCCTGTATATCGGTTCGATCCATTGTTCAGTGATTGAGGGATCAAATGATACATTAAAAGTATTACACCTTTATTTCCAGAATCTCTTTATTGCAACGTTTTCTTTCTTAAGGGGGATGAATTTTCATCTTAACTTGTGTTTCTATTTAAGAAATATGTTAACTGAGAGAGTATTAGGACACAGATTGTGATTCCATCCCCTATTAGATTGAGAATCCCATTATAATTGTCATCACATTGATCAATGAATTAGTAATTACCATGTGTCTTCTAATTACTGGCCATTGGCTAGAATAAAAGGAAATTTCGGGGTAACACATAAAGGGGAATCTGATGAAATAATGAGGAATCTTATAAATTTTCATTATTTCCTAATCATATTTATGTTATCTTTGACCTACTTCCCAACATATATTCTTAGGGGAAATTTTTTAACTTCCTTATGAATGCTTAATAATATGATTTTGAATTTACCAATGCATATCCCCATAGAGTTTCATAACCAATATATCATAAAGGACAATTTTTATGAAATAATTCCAATTCTAGTGTAGTTCAAATCATTGTTTTTGGGTTTTACCCATATATACATCAATTCCAGAGCCGCCTCTATAAAATCTTATCCAAACAGGGAATTATTTTATGATAAAACACTTTCTAAACACTTACAAAAATGCAGGGTTGATTTTATTCTACACAGCCTTATCCCTATGGCTTTCACTAATTTTTTAAAAACCTAATACCAAAATTATCTAAACCTATCATTTGATTCAAACTGCAACAACCCTACTCTTTGGTTCACAGATATAAATGAATTTTTACCCCAAACTTCTATTAATAAAACTCTATGGATTGATAGTGATACTGTATTGTGAAATTATGAACATTAAATAATAACATAGAACATAAAATACAATATTTTTATTAGAAACTTGTTTTACATGTCCACAACATTCATTTTTAGACAGTATTACAAGGGATAACCTGAGGACATAAATAAAAAAGGGGGTGGGATATATATCCATGTATGGGAGTAAAAAAGGCATAACATGAAGAATATAGTACATTTTTTTTCAATATGCATATCAATGGATCGTAAGAGAAACATGAACATAAATGAAAGTTATAACATTATTATCATAACATGGAGATTTAGAAACAACATTTAACATGCTATTATTGTGTTCCAAGGATCATTACACATGGAGCATGACTAAAATATCATTTTGCATGAATTTTCATGACTAAAACATCATCTCACATTATGTATCATGATACAAATAATTACATAATGCATTGGTGCGCTATCAGGGTGCACCCTTATTAATCATTTCATTTCATACAAATGTATTCCAAATCGATCATACTACATAAAATAATTATCAAACATAATTTATAAAAATATAATGAAATTTCGAATAACTATATTAAACTATATAATATTTATGTAAATGTGTGTAATGTTTAATACCCTAGATTGAGAAAATGGCATGGTATTAACTACCCAATGGATTTGTCTTGAAATATCAAAATATAACTTTAGAAGCATAACGACATGACACTAGAATTAAAAAAACAGTTGATGAGTGAAAAAAGGTATATAATCATATGATATTAAATGGAAAATATTGGGTCATATAGATAAATTTTCCAACATATTTAATGGAATTTATATGCATAATATTGAAGAATTCATTGAATGTAAATGAGGAGAGGGAAATCCCTTATGAAATTATGACATGGAAATAGCTGTATATGGGAGGAGTTAATTAGAGGGACATGGGTATATCATAATTAAAACATAAGTAAGGAAGTATAAAGGAGTTGATAAATATTACCCAAACATATGTTGATGATAATAAATTGGCATAACGACATATAAAATCAATGACAAAATTGTGAAAAGAATAAATCCTTTATTTATAAGTGTGATCCCATTGGATTTGGAGAGGCTTTAGAGAGGCTTGTTGAGAGATAGCAGTGCCTTGGGGGGGATTATATACAGAGTATGGTAGAGTTTGGTTGAGATTTAAATGGATTAATTTAAGTGGAATGGGAAATTGAGTTGGTTTATATAATAATGGATAGGTAACTATTTATTATTTCAGTTTTGGACACCACACATTAATTTAATCAAAACCACCAACCAACCCTTGTTTTTTCTAAAGGGGAGTATAAAATACTACATTATACGGCCAATGGAGGAACACACTATAATATTATTATTTCTTATGAAGAGGTGAGTCACACACTCAATGAAAGAATTTTAAAATGTTAAAATGTTATATAAGTCTTGAAGGGTCCTCTACGGATTTTTAATATAAATAAAACAAACCTGAAATCAAATTATTTTAAAGGTAAAATATATACTCGTCAAACGTCGCACTTATGGTATTTTATTACATCACTATTGGATCTTTATGATTTCATTAAAGTCATTAAATAATTAAATTTTTTTAATTTTTACATAAAAATTTGACTGTCTCAAGAATTATATGAATAATTCACCATTTAATACATTTGACATCCTGATTCCAAAAATAATAATCATTTTATCTAAATATTTGAATTTTTTACTTGTAAAATAAAAACAGGAATTTATGAAAATTTCATGGGTTTTGACATAAATAGCGTTCAAACCATAAAAAAATTACAATTCTATTCATATAAATTACACGATCCTATATATTTCACAAAATGTATTTTAGTTATAATATTTTATTAAAATAATATTTAATTAGAAAATCCATTAAATCATCAAAATATATTTCTTAATTTAATATTAACTAAAAATAATATTATTTCCTTTAAAAACTATTTACAAAGTAATGATAATAAAATGAATAAATATTCATCATTCTATATATAATTAATGAACATAATCATAGTCCAAGGGTGTTATTTCTTAACCCCATATAACACCCGCATATGACCTAAGGGTAAGGTGTGAAATGGAGATATATTTTGGGGTGGAATAGATAACATCTTTTAGGTGGTAATCTCTATTTGCTTCCACTTCTCCCATTGGTGGGGTAATTCATGCATAACGTATTGAATCTCGGATTGGGCTTGGTCAAGAGAAAATCCAAGTGATTCCACCTCTATTCTGATCTCTGACAAATAAGCTTCATACAATGCAATTCTATTGGATACGCCATCAATACCTTGGGTTGATTAAAATGGATTTGTTATTGTCCTATATTTAAACTAATCATGTGATCACTGTTCGAAATCTATATTGGCAATGATTAAAATTCGAAATGGTATATTAAAATACAAAAATCTAAAACCATGGAAGTGAATATATTTTGCACAACCATTTTACGTAATAAGATATTTAATTAGATCATGTGAAATTTTCATTGATAATTGTTTGGTTTATTACAAATATAATGATATCATTTCTCATGTTCTATGATTTTGTTATGATTAAAGTATTATGAACTATTAATATTTATTCCATGTATTCTATTTTATTTTGTTGATATAATGGTTATTGTATTCATATGTTATATGTAGGTTCACATTACTATATTTTCATGTTATTCATATATATCACCCTTATTTACCCTTACCGAGTATATGAGGTCATTATTTCTTATGTTCCATTTCCCTGGGTAATGAAGAATATATTATATAGGGAATTTATGGGAAGAATAATAATGAATATGATCAATATGGGAGACATTGAACATAATTCAAAAAATTATGAAGATTGTGCTCCATGTTTTGAAGGCCACTATACTATAATAGTTCTCGAGTGTGAGTTTTGTTTGTTATAAATATTAATATAAAATGGTGAAATATCAAATCATGAATTTCATAATTTTATAGTGTTAATATCACAAGAATGGATTATTTATCCCTTGACATGACCCAACCAATACTGAGGCTTGAGCCGCAACTACCCCATGCCTGCCTCCATTGGCCAGGGGATATAGACTAGTGCCAAAGAAAAAACAAACTCAGGGGGGCCATTTTCTAAGAACCATTACACATACACGTAGACAACTCAATGATACTGTTTAGAGGAAAATAAATCAAGGTACCACACTAATATAAAAGGGAACCACACAAAAATGCATTGACCTCTTATAGTACAAGTACAATAAAAGAAAAGTTGAATGGGAAAGGGAAAAAACTAGATACCCAAAAACAAAAGTTCCACAACCTCCAAATAGGTGAAAAAGTAAAACATCTGAAAGAGTCCCAGTCTTGAATCCCAAGCTACGACCATCACATGCGGTCCAAGCATCACGTATCCCTAAACTCCTTTGATATCACAATCAACTTGTCTATCATCATCAAGGGAATACCAAATTCATGAAAAGACCAAGAAATTGTGTGTATAATAATACTCAGTATGATTCCCCCAAGGCTCGATGGATCATCAAGAGAGGTACTAATGTAGAGAGAAGTGAGAGAGAACAATGTACAACAAGAGTGAATAGAAAGTGTACATATCCACCCAAAAATAGATATAACTTCTCATAGAATCCCAAATGAGAGATTAAGGGGATCTCTAACTTACAGCTCAATCCATTAATATTCTCATAAATATTCCCCGGACATTCTGATATACTCATAACACATACCCGTAGTCTAGTGAAAAGTCACCCAATTGGGTAACCACACTAGGGATCTGGTTCAAAGATCCCACAAAGCATTTGTTTGAGAGAAGTCACTCAATGAGTCTAATAGCTCTGATAACGTCCTTCGGAGAAGTATTTTTCATTGGGAAAGGTCACGAGAAATAAATACACTCATTATGGGATAACACACACTTGAGTGGGAAAGATCACGATACATAGATTAGGATCATTGTCAGGGCCTTGGAAGATACCGAGACTCATCCAGTTTCCCCTGATAGGTAGTGGATGGGTGCCCAATAGGTATAGAAACATGATACCTGACTCAACCTAGGGTCATGAATGGATAAAGGATCTTGCTCTGGGCGTCTCAAATGGATAACTTACTCAATCTCAGAAAGTCATACTAAAGGGATCATACTACTTTAGAAGGAAACGATACAGGACAATCAGGGGAATGCAAAAAAGGGGCACTAAACCAAACAACACATGTCCAAGATATAGTGGACAAGAAGATCATGAAATTTACTTATAATTAATAAACATATAGATATGTCACATGCCATGTCTTCTAACCCTAGGTACTGCCCATGTATAACCACATGTGTCATAAGGCTAGTCATGTAGAAGAAGGAATACATGACGTGTAAGAGAGTGAGACATCGTATTTCTCTAATTGGGGAGGACTCAGTTTACTCTCACCATGTGCCCTTACATGACGTCAACAAGTGTGTTACAAACTGTGTAACTGGTACATAGGGTAACCCATACAGCTGTCCTGGTCTGGCCGTGTAGTGTAGTACCAACTCTAAATACTAGAAAACCATCTCAATGGAAAACGAACCCACATTCTTGAGGTAGGGAGTCTCATATCTACCCGAGTAGATGTGTAAGGAATACTAAATCCTTGAATCATCAATTGAGTAGCCATCCAAGCCCCCACGTTTAGAAACTCTATAGTTATACTCTTCATGTTATCAGTCATACCTCAACAACCTCTAAGATCCACAAGGGTGTAAGATGACATACCACCACATCATAAGGGTTCAAACATGATAGAAATTTATTTAATCGGAAGCCCAGTCTATAAGTAACATTCATTTTAGTACCAAGGGATCGGTTGGTTTCATGTTCAATCTTATCTAACCATGCTTCAAAGTTCACCAGATAACTGAACGGGTCACAACATTGAGATCTCCACGGAATAAGACACAAGATAGTATACCCATATGTCCAAAATGGATACTCGGTAGATATGTTGAATTTAACCTCCACAGACATGAATTGGGCCTCATGGGGTTTTCACCTCAACCTTGATACTAAATATTAAAAATTGGTTTTGAAACATCCATCATAATTTTAGGGTTTCAACGTCATGAACGGTTCATCATTCCAATACCATATGAGGGAGATATGTTGAACACAAGACCCCGTAATAATAATAATAATAAAAATATTGGGTGTTTCGTGGACCCGAGCCATGAACCAAAATTTTGTATCAAACATTAGACTCGAATCGACATTATTAATTACAAGATCACATCTCCAATAATTTCAATCCAATGAGATGTCGCACACTAGAGTTACTGTAGGTCGATGATTTTACAATATTATTAAATCTATTAATTCACGGGTGTTTAAGGTACTTGATCTAAAAACACAAAAAAACTTCCAATATTAGACTCATTTTTCCCGTCTCGAATTCAGGGTTTCACTTCCATTGATGGTTCATGAAACCGAGATCACACTGTCATGTTACAGATGAAACACAACTTTCCCAAAAAAAATGATAATAACATTCTTATATTTTTTTGACCTTTTATTTCCATCACAGAAAAACACCCACACTCACCCCATCTCATGTTTTCACATGTGCAGCACTTCAGTTCCCATAATTGACCCTTGCTTTATTTATTTCAATTTTGTAATTTTAAATCAAAAAACTATCAAAAAACAGAAAAAGGGGTCACAACCTCCTTTCTTCACACATGGTTAATACACCCCCCAGATTCATTCTTTGCCATTTATTTTCTTCTTTTATTCTTATAATTTATTTTATATCATCATAAATATATTTTTCATCTTATCTCTCTAATCTATGCCTTATTTCATGATTTACTTCTACCGAACCCCACAACCATCACTTCACGTAGTTTCCTCATCTGCCGGATCTGTCGCCTCCGGCTACCATCATCCCAGGTTGACCGCATTGTCCTGCAGAATGGACTGCCCTGCCCTGCCAAGCTCTCTTGTCCATAATGACCTACTCATGCCTTCCCAGCCTTTCACAGTTCACCATACTGCCGATGCCACCCTACGTGCCCCATGAGCTACCTCTCCCAGCTTCCGCGGTTGCTTGATCTCCTCACTGAACTGCCACATTGAACATCCAAAACCCTTGTCAGACCCACACCAAAAGATCCTTCTTCATTCCATTCATTATTCAATTTAACTCAGAAAGTAGAGATGAATGTTGATCCATGATCCTGGGGTCCAGATCATCGCATCTGTATGTCGCATTAAACGAAACATTGAATTTTTTACACGCTTAATTAGTTAGTGTGTCGAAGAATACATGTAGAATGGAATAGAAAAGGGCATGGTATATGATCACATCAATGGTCATGTCTGTTTGGCCATCTACATTGAAATAAATGAATCTGGGGAATTGAAAAATAGATATTTATCAAACTTTAAGATTTTAAATCCTAAGATAAATGAGAAGAAAAATGGATTCAACCCAATAATTTTCGATTCGCGAATTAATTCAGTTAATTCATGTTTGTCTTGAAAATCCAATACGGTTAAGGAATCCAAATAGATCAATCCTACATGAGTATTGGATCAATCGTTGGTGAAGATCGTGTTCATCAACATCCATTTAGTGTTGATGAAGATAACACATGCACAAGGATGAGATTTCATTGTTGTGTTTTCCATGATTCGATCAGCCTGGATCCAAGGCTTCATCATTGTTCATCAACAGAAAGGATAGGAGATGAGAGTAGAATTAATCATTGGAAAAAAGGGTTTTGGGGAAATGATCTCATAACCGTGAGTTTATAACCACCCATCAGTTTAAAGGAAATTATTTAAATAATTTAATATACAATTATTTAATTATATATTTATTCCCCCATGATGGTACATAAGCCAAAAAACCCGACTTCGACAAAGGATATACCTTTTATACAGTAAAAACTATGTTCTGAATTCATCGCTGGTCTCATATTTGTCTTGAGTCCCTATTCGAGAGATATTCTGGTTTGATCTATTGAAGGAATAAATTAATAATTTAATTTGACCATTTAATACACTACCAAGGAGAAAAGTATCCGAACATCCTTCCCCAACTTATTTAATGTCTCACCTAGGGGAAACACTGCATTTCAGACCCAACAATGGTCTATAATTTCTGATCTGATCAGCCGTTTAAGAAAGATCCCATTTTTTTATTTAATCTCACTTGCGTAATATAAGAACACTTATCATTTTTATAAAATTTAATTCTGGGTACACCAGGACTCATAATTGCAAGTCGTCTCAGTGCCCAACTCTATAAATATACATAGAAATATTTCAAAGTCTTATTAGGAAATAAACTGGTTCTCTACATCCCTTATAAACTATGATTATAAATTTTTAATGATATCCCTATTGATATTTCTATGTATATTTCTTGTGTTGTATTTATGTATATGACTATAAATGAGTGAATTTTTTTGAAAATGTCCAAGATTTTTGGTAAGGGATAGTCTGAGTGGATTCTATGAAATCACAACTCTATCTAGATTATTCAAGTGGAAGTGGATCGGGAATAGAAGTACATAATGGTAAAATATATAAAAATGTCAAATTGATCTTGACTTGATCGTCACCTATAATAATAAAATGGGACTTACTGCACAATTAATTCAACACATATAGGGGATATTTTTTGTTAATTCACAATGTCATTATGACCCATCTAGATGGATTAAAAAAGATGATGACTATGGGTTAGTTTTGATAAACTTAATATTTCATGGATTAAAAATAAGGTGTAATTATATTCATTTCAAATAAAATATTTTCAATATTATTTGGTTTCCTATATCTATTGGGGTTTATAATTATAGTATTTTTCATTTTAGATAGTGGAGGGACCCTAAAAAAATGATTTCATTAAATATAATTTAAAATTTCAGGATGAAAATATAAATTGGATTATCACTATAGTAAATGTTGATTAGGTTATTCCTAACTATATATTAAGATAAATAATTTAAAATGTGAACTTTAACCAAATAAATGACTCTCTAATTGAGAGAATTATACAATTTTTTATGTGTTGGGAAGTAAATACCATGGAAGAAAGAGGATTCAGTTATCTATATTTTGAGAATGTGGTAAGAATCACTCATGAGAATGACTTAGAAGGATGGGGAAATGTTTTTTAAAAATGAAATAAGTTATGATTGTATTTTTAATGGAATAAAAAATATTTTGGTTAACGCAATGGATGATAATAATTATATCCCTACGATATCATCAATGGATGAATGTTTCAAAAATGGAAGCTGTGGTTATTATCCAAATAAATGACCTATATTGAAAATAGGTGAATAGAATCAATATGTTTATATAAATTAAGGGTTTTCATATGATGATGAGGAGAAAATGAATTTCATATTAAGGAATGGAGTCATTATGAAATTAGATGACAAATCCTTGTTAATGGATTCTAGATGAGGTTGAATGGTTTAAGTATTATTTCATATAAATTCAAGTAATTTTTTAAATGAATCAAGTATCATACATGGATTATTTGGTATATGTTTTTTTTGTAAAGGATAGTATTGAATGTATCAAATATTATAAGTGACATAGATATTTTATTTAATGGAAATGTATTAATTTATGGAAAGAACATAATTAAGGTAAGATAAACAACTATATGGTTATAGGGTTTAAATTTTTTATTTAGTTTTGGTAATGAGATTATTGGTATGGATAATGTACGTTGGACATTATTGATGACCTCATAACTGATTATGAATTAAATGAAGTGGTGTTTTATGTAATCATTGATGGATTCTAAAAAACATTGGATCTATGAAAAATATAAAATTCTAAAAGTTTTATGTATGGAATGAAGAAGAATTTATATTTTAAATATGGTATTATATTTATTTATTTCAATATCATTATTTATATAATATGTGACAATGATCTTCACATGTTTGGTATGTCAAAATCATGATCTACATTATGATATATAGCGGAAAATGGTAATTTTATATTGGTAAATTTCCTCACCTCATTTATACATTTATAATTTTTTACGGGTTATAATTTTAACCTTTTATAGAATTGTTTAAGTTAAAAATAAGATGATTTTTTAGAAAATAACGTATTAAAACACCATTAGAATTTTTTTTTACCTATTTAATAACCAACGATAAATTTTCTATAATTGATATAGAAGGAAGTAAATAAAATTTTTATGGGAATTTTTTAGGGCTTTATACATGAAAAGTTCATCTCTTAGAGTAAGAGATAAAGTAGAAGTTTATTAAGTAATAACCCAATGATGAAATTGTGAAAATGTTATTAAAATATTATAATTTAGTACATTACATATGATATCATTCTATACGGAAAATAAATTCACCAATATTATGAAAAGTATCTTGAAATTTAATTTTTTTATGTTATTACTATTTATAATGATATCGATAACCTTTTTCATGCATATTTGTTTTATGTATTTTTGTCATTAACTTTAACATGACAATATTATCTATATTTATCCATATGTATTTTTTTTAGTTTTCTCTTCTCTGTTCATGTTTTCAAACCTAAATTATATTCTATTATTTTTAAACCAAGTATGTGTTATTTGACATGGCATTCCCACATCCCTTCTTATTTTTCAAGAGGTTGTTTTTTTAAAAAAATTTATGATGTGTGTTTATATAAATGTATTTTTAAATGTTAATAAATTGATGAAAATGATTAATATATATGGATAAATTCATTCTATATCTAGTATAATGTATAACCCCCTAGTTTTTTGTTAAATGTATTTTTTAATTAATTTATTCCATTTTATATTTTATGTTACACAAAACACTTACATTAGATTATATTACATGGAATACTAATTTTGGATTGAATCAAACATAAGACTAACAATAGATTTCATTATAGAAAGCACTAATTTTATATTATGTTACAATAAAAACTGATTTTATATAATGTTACACACAATATCATGATTACATAAAAAATAGAATATTGTAAAAATATTATTATTTATAAGATCGTTATCACACAACCATTGAGATGTTGTGTATGAATAGTATTAATTAAATTATTAAAATATATAGTTTAAAATTACATACGATGAATTATTTTAATAAAAATTAATTATAAATGAAAATAAAAACCATTAGAAAATAACACATATCATTTTCTAAAAAACAATTTTCTTGAAAATAAACTTGTTTTACCATTAAATATTAAACATATCCATTTTTTGAATAATGTTTAATGAAATTTATTTACTATATATTAAAAATTTAAAAATAATGTGATTTGATTCTACACAATAGATATGAAAAAATAAAATTTTGTGCCTCAAACTGCATTTTCTAAAAATATTTACCCCTTTGGTGAAAATTGTTAATATTTAATATTTTAAAGTTTATGGAAATTTAGATAAAAATTAAAAAAATTTATTTCCTAATTTTATATTTATATTAATTTGAAATGTTTTTATTTTTATGAAATGTTTCATTTTTTTGAATTTTTAAAAATATTAAACATTAAATGAAAATTTTGTTTTTGTTTTTTATTATATATAATGTTAAATTATATTTTCAATTAGATTTAAATAAAAATTACTAAAGTTATATATATATTAATATAATTAATTTTAAATAAATAAATTTTATAATGAAATTGGATTAATAAATGTGTACAATTTTGAACATTTTCTTTTAGAAAACTGAATTTTTCATCACATTTGTGAAAATTATTTCATGCCAATATTTTCAAATTTACTGGATTATAATTATAGGGCCTCAGCCTTAAACCTTACTTAATCTTGAGTTATTACAAGATTACACATTGAGGACCTTTTCGTGTTTAGAGTTTTACATAATTAGATCATAAAACATGCATTACATTCCACATATAAACAAAGTGGTTACATAAAGATAGTATTCTTCTTTCCCATCAATGGAAACATATTTAAAATAAAACATGGATTCCTTCTTGAAACATCCTTGACACTATCATCATATCATGTACCTTTCCCTTGACCTATGAAAAACATTTCAAAAAAACATGGGATTAGCATAAAAATCTCAGTAAGGGGTATAAAAATATGGAAAGGAAACATGGGTACATATACATAAGAATGAAATCATACTTTACCCATAAAACATAAGAACTTTAACATACCTCATCAAATCATGAATAAATCATAAAAATATTAAGACAAAATGGTATCCTGTGGCATTCATAACATTCTTAGGTAGGGAGTAACCGTCTTGGTTACGTTTTGAATACCCATCACAGTATATTCCCTAAATCTCTTTGGGGAAACCTTAACGTTTCACTCCTTCACGTTACCCAATGCCTTGGAAAGCGATATCAGGCTCACTCTCCCTTAGTTTGTCACGTAACCACCCCTCTTCATAATAATGCCCAAGAACCTCAACATAATCATATCCCATAAAACTTGCATAAAGGAAACATAACATTTCCACATTTCAATCACAAGATATCAATACAACACATTGATATAAAAACATTATGAAAAAAAAATTCAATACCAAAATAAAAGAAAAGTAAAACATGGTAATTATTTTTCTTTTAAAAAAATGTATGGCTTGTAGAGGAAGCCATAACTCAAATAATGGTCACGGTGGTGGAGAAGTAATTGTCGCCGCATACGTACAACAAAAAAACTCCCTTTTGTCATTTAGTAAATTCTTTACATAAAAAAGATTCCTTTTTGATAAATTAAAAGTCAAAGGGGTTTATACACCGTATAAAAGAAGGTTTTGTATAAAACAAAATATGCCTTAATGAAAGGAGATTGAAACGAAGTCCCATACCTCGGGTCCGACATGACTCGATCATTCTTTAATGTCCGGAATAATAAACTTGAGTTAATTTCTACTTTCTTAAGAACCATATTCATGTTCATTATTCCTTTCATATCACTTATTACCATGTCATAAATACTATGTAATTATTTTAGTTAATAACGGTCGTTTTAAAGATCATTTGTACTTGAGTCAAAATATGTTCTTCATAATTACAAGTTGTTCATGTATCCATTATATCCAGACTTATAATCATGATGTATATATCATATATATCATATATATATATCTAGTATATATATGAATTTATAATATTACATAATCATTTATAGGTAAGAAATGATATGCACCGTTCATGGAGACGGAAAGCCGTACGTACGCATGAATGCTACTTTCATTTGTATTTCATATATAATAGAATAGAATAATAATGATATAAAGGTATATTATAATTCCGGTATAATATCATATATAATATCATAACTCAATCCTTTATACGTCCCACATATGGTATTAACGAATCAAATCACTTTGAGGGGGCGGTAGTCCGCACTTCCTTAAATTAAGATATCGTGTTTACCCATAATGGAAATCATAAAGGTATGACCAAAATGAAAAATACAGAATCTTAAGGAAAACATAAATATATTATATATCATATATAAATATATTGTCATCTTAATGTCCACCTTTTATTGTGTTAAAAGAATGTTGAACAATCATCGTTTCGGGAGACATAAATTCACCATCCATGGAAACAGTATGTCCTTTAACCATTAGATGTAGGTATGTGTAAGTGTAGCTCGAATACATCTTATAAAAACATCCTAGTAAATTGATGATACTGGAGTTGTTACAAAAGGAATGAATAAAAAGAGTATAGGGGGTTGGAGAAGCAAAATAAAACAAAAGGTCTCAAGTGAAGACATTACCTGAAAATCGGGTAACTCCCTTTGGTTTGAGCTCAAAGGAATCCTTGGGAAGACTTCTGCCCAAATTGAGGCTTCAAAGAGTAAGAGAGGGATGTGTAGAGGCAATATGGGCAGGCGTTGGCTGAGATAAATTCTTTGGGAGTGTGGGTAAGGCGGTAGAGGCGGGGGCCTTTTATAAGAGGAGAGGAGGGGCACTCTTGGAAAGTATTGAAATGTTACTTTATTAAAGTCTAAAAATTATGAAAAAAATACTATGAGGTAGGAAGTATTTTTATCTTTCCAATGAATATTAATAGTCTAAAATATCATCTATGTAGACAAAATTAAAAATGATTTAATCAGGTGATACATTCTTGTTATATTTAATTTCTTTAAAAAAATAAAAAGATAACAAGTCAATTTCCACAAGAGTGATTCCATGGGGTCCCCATGTTTGGCATAAGAAATCCCATGGTCAGCCATTAGACAACCAGTAGAATTAGGACACATGTTGGTGTCATTTTTTTATTATTATGATAATATTTTATTATCCTTAACTACCCGATTACTCATTAATCAAGATAATTAAAGATAATTAACGTCGTTACTATTCATAATGTACAAAAACAAAAGAGTATTGATTACATAATTTAGACCTTCGGATTCAAAATATGTTATCCATTTTACCAAATTCAAAACTCAGAAATTGCAATAATTGATTTAAATATAATTACCGTTGTCAAAACAAATAGCGGGTTTTTTTGAAACAATATATATGAAAAGTTTGGCATTAGTTTATGCCATATTACAAAGTGACATTAATCCTAATGACAACCATTGGATTAAATGGTAAAAATATATTTTAATTTAACTTTAAAAAAATTCAAAAGATAATCTAATCATATAAATAAATTAGATTAAAAAGCAGTTTTGATGTAAAATGCAGTATTTTTCACTATTCATTAAAAAATAAACATTGTCAGAAAAATACCAAAAATTCACACAAGGTAAATTTTTATGTCCCAATCATAAAGAATAAGTTTATTTTGACAAAAATAGCTTATAAAATTGTCAAAATATAGATTTAAAAATGGTTTGCCATCAAAAGGCAGTAAAACAATCTTTTAAAAAAATATTAGTATATTCCATGCTTATGATTGGATTTATTTTCATTTTAAGCCTCTAAAACACTATCTAAATCATTAATAGACAAAGATAAAAATATCTATTATTCATTACTTACATGGGATGTTACATCCTTCCCCCATTTAGAAAATTGCATCCCTGCAATTTATTTACATATCAAACAAATGGGGGTACTTATCCCTCATTGCATTTTCAGATTCCCATGTTGCCTCTTCAATCGTGTGGTTTTTCCACAAAACCTTTACCAAATTAGTCACCTTATTTCGTAACACTTGCTCCCTATGGTCAAGAATCTGGACCAGTTGTTCCTTATAAGAGAGGTTCTCTTCCAGCTGAACTACCTCTAGACTCAAAACATGAGATGGATCTGGCATATACTTTCTCAACATCGAAACGTGAAAAACATTGTGTACCTGACATAAACTCGGAGGTAAAGCCACCCGGTATGAAACTGATCCAACTCCCTCCAGAATTTCATATGTTCTAATGAACCTTGGACTCAGCTTTCCTTTCTTACCAAATCTCATCACACTTTTCCAGGGTGAGAATTTGAGAAAAACATGATCACCTACCTCAAAAGTTAGATCCTTCTTCCTATTGTCTGCATAACTCTTCTGCCTACTCTGAGCAGTTCTCATGTGTTTCTGAATCAGCTGAACTTCTTCTTCCATCTCTTCTACCAATTCTGGTCCCATCAACTTCCTTTCACCCACTTCATCCCAGAAAGCTAGAGTTCGAAACCGCTTCCTATATAACGCCTCAAATGGTGCCATTTGTATACTGGAATGAAAACTGTTATTATATGAAAATTCAACCAAAAAAAGATGTTGTTCCCAAATTCCTTGATAATCCATCGAACAAGCTCGTAGCATATCCTCCAAGGTCTGAATTGTTCGTTCTGACTGCCCATCTGATTAAGGACGAAAAACTGTACTAAAATTTAATTCAGTACCCAAATACTTCTAAAGGACTTTCCAAAAGTTAGAAGTGAACCTAAGATCACGGTCAGATACAATGCAGAGGGGAACTCCATGTTACCTAACTATCTCTTTAAGATACAAACGGGAATGTTGATCTAGGGAAAACATATCTCATATAGCAAGGAAATGAGCAGATTTAGTCAAGCGATCAACAATAACAAATATTGCATTATTACCTCGAGATGTCTTCGGTAATCCCATAACAATTTCCATGGATATATTCTCCCATTTCTACTCTGGCACTGGTAAAGGCTGAAGCATCCCTTTTGGTAACTGCTTCTCTGCTTTAACTTGTTGACATGTCAAACACTTCATAATAAAATCAGCAATATCTCTTTTCATTCCATCCCACCAGTAATACTCCAGCAGATCTCTATACATCTTAGTACTTCCAGGATGAACTGAAAATAGAGAATTATGAGCTTCACATAACAAATCTCTCTTCAACTGGGAATCACAAGGCAAACACAATCTATTTCCAAATCTCAAAACGCAATCATTATCAATGTTGAATCCAGTCAAATTACCTTTCTGAACTAACTCAACTTCTTTCTGCAACTCACTGTCTTACTTATGTACTTGCTTGATTCTATCTGATAGAGATGATCTCACTAATACCTGAAACAAAACAGTAGAACTTCCTGCACCGACAACTTCTATTCCAAAGTTCATCAAATCCTTAACCAAAGGATCACGTTCCAAATGCAACAATGCTAATGAAGCATTACTTTTTCAACTCAAAGCATCAGCCACTTTATTAGCTTTTCTCGGATGGTAATAAATTATACAATCATAATCCTTGATTAATTCCAGCCATCTCCTCTGTCTCATGTTTAACCCTTTTCTGAGTGAATATATACTTTAAACTTTTGTGATCTGTATATATTTCACACTTTACTCCATAAAAAGGATTCCTCAAATGTTTTAAAGCAAAAAATACAGAAGCTAATTCCAAATCATGTGTATGGTAATTTAACTCATGAGTTTTGAACTGACGTGAAGCATAAACAATTACCGGATTATTCTGCATTAGGACGCAACCAAGTCCTTTCAATGAAGCATCACTCTATATAACAAACTCATCATTCCTGGATTGTAGTGCCAAAACTGGAGCATTCACCAATCTTCTTTTCAATTTTTGAAAACAATCATCAAATTCTTTTGTCCAGATTAATTTAACACCCTTCTGAGCTAGCTTAGTCATTGGACTAGATAACCGTGAAAACTTTCTTACAAACCTTCGGTAATAGCCTTCCAAACCAAGGAAGCTACAAATCTCAGTTACATTTGTGGGACTTGGCCAGTCTTCCACAACTTTTGTTTTTTCAGGATCAACAGTTATCCCATCTTTAGAAACAATGTGACCATGAAATGAAATTTGTTGCAACCAAAACTCACACTTGATGAATTTTCCATATAGTTTCTTTTCTTTTAAGGTTTGCAATATAACCCTTAAATGTCTTTCATGATCCTCTTTACTTTTAGAAAACAAAAAAATAATATCAATGAAAACCACCACAAACTTATCCAAGAACTCATGGAAAATTCTATTCATTAAGTCCATGAATACAGCTGGTGCATTGGTTAGCCCAAAAGGAATTACTACAAATTCATAATTGCCATATCATGTATGGAATGTGGTCTTCGGAACATCTGCTTCTTTACCTTCAGCTGATGGTACCCTGATCTCAAGTCAATCTTTGAAAAATACTGAGCTCCCTGGAGCTGATCAAACAAATCATCGATAAGAGGAAAATGATATTTTTTCTTAAAAGTGATGTTATTCAAGGCTCTATAATCAATGCAAAGTCTCATTGAACCATCTTTCTTTTTAACAAATAAAACAGGAGCACCCCATGATGATGTGCTAGGTCGAATGAAACCTTTTTCTAATAAATCTTGAAATTGCACCTTCAACTCTAAAAGTTCAATTTGAGCCATTCGATAAGGGGGTTTTGAAATTGGATTTGCATCAGGAACAAAGACAACAGAAAACTCAACTTCCAGATCTGGTATTATTTCAGTCAACTCATCATGAAAAATATCAGGATAATCATTTACCACTGGGACATCATTAATCTGAACAATTCTTTTATATTCAACAATGTGTGAAAAGTAACATTCATTTCCATCTTTTACAAGTTTCTTAGCCTCTTGATAAGTTATCAACAGTAAGGGTTCATTCATGTACACAAACTGAAAGTCTTTCTGAAAAGAAACTTACTTAGATCTAAAGTAAATCTTAGCATGGTAAATAGAGAGGCAATCCATTCCCAGGATAACATCAAACTCTACTAGAGGTAGAACAATAATGGTTTTTGAGTAGGTTATTTCCACGGATAAGGATAGGAAGATTCTTATAAATTGTTTTTTCCTCAACATTTCCCCAGGTGTTTTTACCAAAAGTTCAGGAGTCATTTCATGAGATGGTATTCCCATATTACTAGAAGAGGTTTCAGAGATGAAAGAATGTGTGGACCACGAATCAAACAACACACAGGCATAATCTAAAAAAACATACAAAGTACCTGATACAACGTCATTTGATGGCCAAACATCTGCTGAAGTAGTTGCAAAGGATTTCACTACCCCTTTCTGCTTGTAGTCTAACAGCTTCCCATCACTCAAGGTCATTGTCGGACACTCGTTTGCATAGTGACCCATCTCATTGCACTTAAAACATTTCACTAACTGTAAAACAAATTTGGTCTTACCTTCACCTTGATATTTTTCAGTGCAATCACAAGCCTTATGTCCCATATTACCACATCAGTAGCACTTTCCAGAATTCAGAAGACATTCCCCAGCATTCCTTTTGACACATTTATCACAAACTGGAATCTTAGATTTCTTACCATTAGAATTTTTGAAGAATTCTTCCCTTTATCTTTCCACCTTGGTCACTTCTTCTGATGGTTGTTATAGAACACATAATCATCGGAAAACTCCATTTACACCATCTCATTGCATCGAAAAAGCTTTTCATAACTTTTAAACTCACGAGAAGCTAATGCCCTTTGATATTTTGTCTTTAATTTTGAGTAAAAATGATTGATTTTACTATCAATGTCTCGGATAAAATTTGGAGCATTCCATTCAAATCGAGTGAACATTTCTTCATAGGTAGCCACTGAATATTCCTCTTGCCTCAATTCTAAGAATTGTTTTTCCATCCTACGTCGAACAGCCTTAGGAAAATACTTTTCATGAAACATACCTTTGAATTTATCCCAGTTGAGAGCATCAATCTCATCAGCGTCCCTGATATTTTTAACCACCTACCACCAATGATCTGCTTCACCCTCCAAACAGTAAATAGCAAGACTAACATTTGGATTGCCTGAGCACCCCATGACAACAAAAATCTTCTCCACTTCATTAGTCGACCCTTCAGCTAGCACATGGTCAGATGATCCTCTGAATGATATGGGATGTTGCCTCATGAAATGTTCCACCACTATCATGTCCCTCTGCGGTTGATCTGGCTGATCTCGTGTATGGATACCACCGCCATTTATCTCTTGTGTCAACTGCGCCATTACTGCAACAAATTGTTCAGTTCCAATTCCGAACATCTCAGGATGCTGATTCGGAAGGTTATTTCCTTCTACATGCCTCCTATCACTACTTCCCTGTTTCCACTGCGGAAATCCATTCTGAACAAACATGTCTTAGATGAAGCAACATGTTAATCTTCAAATACTATATCACTTCAATTTGACCATAAATAAAATATTTCTGGATATTCATTTAATATAATTCTAACTCTTAATGTTATCTAAACCGACCTTTGATACCAACTATAAGGCCCCAGCCTTAAACCTTACTTAATCTTGAGTTATTACAAGATTACACATTGACGATATTTTCGGGTTTAGAGTTTTAGAGAATTAAATCATAAAAAATTCATTACATTCCACATTTAAACAAAGTGGTTATATAAAGATAGTATTATTCCTTCCCATCAATGGAAACATATTTAAAATAAAACATGGATTCTTTCTTGACACTTCCTTGACACTATCATCATATCTTGTACCTTTCCCTTGACTTGTGAAAAACATCTCGAAAAAACTTGGGATGATCATAAAAAGCTCAGTAACGGGTATAATAATATGTAAAGGAAACATGGGTACATTTACATAAGATTGAAATAATACTATACCCATAAAACATAAGAACTTTAACATACCTCATCAAATCATGAATAAATCCTAGAAAACATAAGACATTAAGGTAACATGAGGCATTCATAACATTTTTACGTAGGGAGTAACCCTCTTGGTTACTTTTGGCATACCTATCACAGTATATTCCCTAAATCGCTTCGGAAAAAACCTTAACATTTCACTCCATTGCATTACCCAATGCATTGGAGAGCTATATCGGGATCACTCGCCCTTAGTTTATCACGGAACCACATGTCTTCATAATAATGCCCAAGAACCTCAATATAATCGTGTCACATAAAACATGCATATAGGAAACATAACATTTCCACCTTTCAATCACAAGATATCAATACAACACATTGTTATAAAAACATTATGAAAACCATTTTCAATACCGAAATAAAAGAAAAGTAAAACATGGTATTTATTTTTCTTTTATAAAATGGAATGGCTTATAGAGGAAGCCAAAACTCAAATAATGGTCACAGCGGTGGAGAAGTCATTGTCGCTGCATACGTACGACAAAAACATTCCCTTTTTTCATTTAGTAAACGCTTTGTATAAAAAATATTCCTTTTGAATAAACGTAAAAGTCACAGGGGTTTATACACCGTATAAATGAAGGTTTTGTATAAAACAAAATATGCCTCAATGAAAAGAGATTGAGACGAAGCCCCATACTTCGGGTCCGACATGACTCGATCGTTATTTAAAGTCCTAAATAATAAATATGAGTTAATTTATACTTTCTTAAGAACCTTATTAAAGTTAATTATTTTTTATATCACTTATTACCATGTCATGAACACTATGTAATTATTTTAGTTAATAACGGTCGGTTTAACGATCATTGGTACTTGAGTCAAAATATGCTCTTTATAATTACAAGTTGTTCATGTATCCATTATATCCAGAGTTTTAATAATGATGTATATATCATATATATCATATATATCAAGTATATATATGTATTTATAATATTACATAATCATTTATAGGTAATAAATGAAATGCACCGTTCATGGAGAAGGTAAGCCGTACGTACGAATGAACAATACTTTCATTTATATTTCGAATTTTATAGAATGGAATCATAATGATATAAAGGTATATTATATTTCTAGTATAATATCATATATAATATCATAACTCTATCCTTTTTACGTCCCACATATGGTATTAACGAATCAAATCACATTGAGGGGGCGATAGTCCACACTTCCTTAAATGAAGATATCGCGTTTACCCATAATGGAAACCATAAAAGTATGCCCAAAATGAAAAATACAGAATCTTAAGGAAAACATAAACATATTATATAGCATATATAAATATAGTTTCATCTTAATTTCCACCTTTGAAGTTGTTAAAATAATGTTGAACAATCATCGTTTAGGGAGGCATAAATTCACCATCCACGGAAACAGTATGTCCTTTAACAATTAGATGTTGGTGTGTGTAAGTGTAGCTCGAATCCTTCTTATAACAAGATCCTAGTATATTTAAGATACTGGATTTGTTACAAAGGAAATGAATAAAAAGAGTTTAGGGGGTTGGAGAAGCTAAATAAAACAAAATGACTCAAGTGAAGACATTACCTTAAAATCGGGTAACTCCCTTTGATTTGAGCTCAAAGGCTTCCTTGGGAAAACATCTGCCCTAAGTGAGGCTTCAAGGGGTAAAAGAAGAATGTGGAGAGACGAAATGGGCAGGTTTTGGCCGAACAAAAGGCTTTGGGAGTTTGGGTAAGGAGGTAGAGGTGGGGGTCTTTTATAAGGGGAGAGGATGGGAACTCTTGGAAAGTAAAGAAATGTTACTTTATTTGAAAATGCTTTTCGGATTCAAAAGGTCCCAAATTGATATAATTCGAGGGTAAGGTGATAAGGGTTCTAAATACACCCATAAAATAGGTTTTGGACATGTTTAGGTCATATATATGTTACATTATTATTTCATTTTATTTAAATCCTTTATTAATGAGGTAATCGATGCATCATCATGATGTCATAAATAATTTAATTTATTTAAAGTCTAAAAATTATGAAAAAAATACTATGATGTAGGAAATAATTTTAACATTCCAATGAATACTTATAGTCTAAAATATCATCTATTTATAAAAAATTAAAAAAAAATTAATCAGGTTATACATTCTTGTTATATTTACTTTCTAAAAAAAATAAAAAGATAACAAGTCACTTTACAAAAAAGTGATTCCATGGGGTCCCCAGGATTGGCACAAGACATCCCATGGTCGGACATGAGACAACCAGTAGAATTAAGACACATGTTGGTGTCATTTTTTATTATTATGATATTATTTTATTATCCTTTACTACCCGATTACTCATTAATCAAGATACTTAAAGATAATTATCGTCGTTACTATTCATAATGTCCAAAAACAAAAGAGTCTTGATTACATAATTTGGACCTTCTGAGTCCAAATATTTAATCCATTTTACCAAATTCAAAACACATAAATTTCAATAATTTATTTAAAAATAATTCTCGTTGTCAAAACAAATAGCGGTTTTTCTTTGAAACAATATCTATGAAAAGTTTAGCATTAGTTTATTCCCAATTCCAAAGTGAAATTAATCCTAATGACCACCATTGGATTAAATGGTAAAAATATATTCTAATTTAACTTTACAACCAATTCAAAAGATAATATAATCATATAAATATATTAGATTAAAAAGCAGTTTTGATGTAAAATGCTGTATTTTTCACTATTCATTAAAAAATGAACATTGTCAGAAAAATACAAAAAATTCACAGAAGGTAAATTTTGATATCCCAATCATAAATAATAATGTATTTTGACAAAAATAGATTATAAAAATGTCAAAAGATAGATTTAAAAATGGTTTTCCATCAGATGCAGTAAAACTAACTTTTAAAAAAATATTAGTGTATTCCATGCTTAAGATTGGATTTATTTTCAATTTAAGCTTCTAAAACACTAACTAATTCATTAATAGACATAGATAAAAATATACATTATTCATTACATACTTGGGATGTTACAGTAATTGGGAAAATTTAATCCAAATTTTTAATTAAAATAAATTATATTATAAAAATTTTAAATTTTAAATTTTTTTAAAAAAATTAATATCAATAACAGTAAAAATTACTTGTCTTGTTAAAGTAAAAATGGGTTCATTATGGGTTAAGATAAAAATATATTGGTTAAAATTACCAATGAACTTGTTTTAATACTTTTTTGGGTCATAATTATAACATAACATGTCATATTCTAGATAATGATCTATTATGTACTGTTTCTCATGAGAAATACATGGGTACACATTCTTATTTTCAAATATTACAATTGTGTCATGTACCTCACTTGTAAATAGCCTCCCTTTATCCGCTCTTACTCAGACATTCAAAACCTTTTGTTTCAAAAAAAACTACCCAACTCAACTAAAATATTACAAATAATCATTATATAAAAATTATATATCAAATAAATCCTACCTACAAGGGATCTTGGTGAAAAACTATAGAGGGTACTAAAAGAATATGTAATACTCTTAGACACGTATATTTATTTTATTTTTTTCCCCCACATCATTCCATTATTATAAAAAATAATCATATGATAAACTCAATATCAATAATATAATAAGATATATTTATGCTTTGGTAATTAACTACAAGTATATACAACTCTATTAAATGGGTTATAAAATCATCATTCATGTGTATAGTGGACAAGTACCTAAGAAATCAATGTAATTATTTTTCCCATTACCACATCTCAAGAGTGTGTTTTGATAATGAAGATAATATATATTTATATATTATATTTATATAAATTTTATTCTCTTATAAGAACAATATTAAAATATTTTTTTACATTCCATTCATTAAGAGATAGGATAATGTTGCTTGTGTGTGCGGCAGGCTACAGCCTCACGATGCATTCTGATTATTTTTTCATAACACTATTTTTTCATGAAAATAAAGATAAATTTTTAAAAAATAATTTATATAAATTACATATTTTTGATATTAATAAAATATATTTCAATCGGAAATGAAAATATGTTTTGTAATTCTTCCTCAATAAATGATGATAACGATGTTCATGTATGTGTGGACTACTCCTTTATTAATTGTTATGACTCTCTTTTCATAAAAAAACCATGGAATAAATATATTCATATATTTCAAGAATAATAAGTAATTTTTCTAATTATTAAAATTTTATAAAGAAAATATATTACTAACTTACTTTCTATAATTAGAATTAAAGAAATTATATTTTATTCATCATAAGTTTTGTCTATAATCTCCATGATTTGTAACATTCTTAATTTTTAAAAAATAACATCAATAGTTGGTCTTAAAAGTATAATTACTAAAATAATATAATAATTATTTTATTGTTTTTTTATAGATTATGTAATCATGATAAAATAATGTGGAAATGAAATAACAAATCCAAAGATATATGAAAATCAAATAAACAATTATCGAAAATGTGACATTGACATAGAATTGTTAATGTATACATAATAAAAGAGAATAAAAAATAATATATGGATTGACATATATTTATGTGTCTATAATAAATTTTGAAGAAAAAAATATTTTTATAAAAGTGTTTTGAACTTGTAAGATAGATTTCAACACATAAGGTAAGGAATTTCTTTCTGAGTTGTTACATTCAATGAGACACATGCAATATTCACCACCTATTTGTTTTATGCGGTGTATATAAAATAAATTAATGTATTCTATTAACATTATTCTAATAATTATTATATTTATATTTATATTTTTTTGACACTCTTTCATGGGGCTTGTGATTCAATGTTACAAAATGGGTAATGATTTTATGTTATAATGTAATCATTTAATAATAAGCATTTTGAAAATGATTCAAGTATTTAAATATTATGATGAAACTCCAAAAAATATTATACATTTTTTCATCTAGACATTATTTGTATTTAAATTTAATAGAAATAGTTCTTTACTCTTTTTTATTTAAAATTAATTGCAAATTTTGTAAATAAAACACGTAATTGTTTCTCTCTTTATTTGGAAATACGTATTCATTGAAAACATATTATAAATAATTTTTATTGAAAATGTATGTATATTTAGTGATGTTTTTATAATAAATATTTTCCTATTTTTACATTTAAATAAATAACTTTTTAATTTAGACTTTATATCAATTCACAAATAATTCTCAATTGGATTTTATAAAAAAAATTAATGAAATAATTATTTTAACATGTATGAAATAAACTCAAATTCCAATTATCATATACATTGTATTATTTTAATCATCCTCTATATATTTTCTTGTATATTGTTAATGAAAATAATTTCAAAGATGTTTTAGGTTTTTAAATTTATTTTTCAATGTTGAAACGTTGTTATTCTTGAGATTGCTCTAAAAGGTCATTCAAAATAAATTAACCAAAAAAGATATCTATTGATGTTACCTATTCATTCATAGGTATATTATGCAAGGATTCAATTATTATTATTTTTATTATGTTTATTAACATGTATCTCATCAGTGCCTTATAACATGAAAACATTATTATGAAATCTGGATATTTTTATAAATGATATGTTCTTATGAAATTATGAAATATGTTTAAAGCGCATCACATTTCCATTGGTTAGGATGTGATGAAATTTTTATGAAACACATTTCATTTCATGGGTTTTGATATGATCATTGTTTCCTGATCATTTCACACATATAAATAATGATTTCATTATGAGATTATTTGTAACGCCCCAACCCTAGAAACCCAGATTTGGTGAATTATTATGTATCATTGGAACGATTACAAAAGATCATGTCTCGAAAGACCGATTAGTTTAGTATCCTTGGAAGTACTAGACATGTTAATAAGGAATACATTAAATCATTAAATGGAAGACTACAAGAACATTGATTATGTATAAAGAAATGAAATCTCATAGACTAGATCTACAGGTCAGTCATAATATACTTATTCATGTCTCAGGAAAAATAAAACATAGAAAGGGTTGAGCTCAAATGATCAGTAAGGATAACAATATAGAAGAAACATTCAGAAATTGGCATAAAAATTTAAGGCAATGTATAGAACTAAAAAAATCCTTTTCAACAAAAAATTCATCATAATACGGAAAATATTATTAAAAATAATTTCATTACCTTACTCACATGGATATTCTACCAACTGAATTATCACATGAAACATAAATAGACACTTTCATAATGATGGAATGCATAATTCCAGACTTCATAACCACATAATAGAGGCATTGTGTTAAGACTGCAAATAAGTTTTTTTCAAGGCCTTCTGCCAAGAATCTAGTTTGTTTCATGAGACCTACCAATTCATCGAGGAGGAATAGCAGGATACACCCGACACTTACTAAGTCCAATGAATTCCTCATATAAAATGGTTTAAAAATAACATAAACATTCATTTTAAAACTACCATATGGAATGTCAATAATTTATCCATAAACCACAAATGGTGGTAAAATAACACATCCACAGTCAAACATATCACAAAACCTTCAATACAATATGGATGTTTTAAATCATAATAAATCATCTTTAAATAAACTTAAAATCCATCCAATGATGTTGACATAGATGAAATCAAAACTTTATTTAGAGAGATATATCATTCTATATTTAAATCTTTTAAGAGTCACATAATTATATAGAAATCATTTATTTTGAAAATATTATTATAATATTGTATGGGAAGCTTCGATGATGTTATAACGGTGGAAAATATCTACACCCACCGTATAAGTTAAAAACAATTGTTAACCAAAATTTTGAAGATAATGTCAAAAAGTACCTTGTTTGGAAAACAACGGAATGATTACATTCAAAAACAAATAAGGTCAAATAAGGGTATAAATTTAGTTACCCCATTGTCTAGTAAAAAATGTTTTGAAATACATTTTTATGAAACATTAATGTGGATGATAAAGAGGTCCAATTAGATACTTATGTAAAATCAACCTCGGATAATCAAGAGATTGTGAAATTAACCCTTACCATGTACTTTTACATGGTTGAGGGTAGGTTAACCTTCTGTATAATGGTGAAATAATTGTTATTAAATTGTAAAAGAATTATATTCATTAATATGATATCATATATGATCTTTTAGTATTGCTTTGATAATAATATTTTAGTATGAGCGTCGTTTTGGGTGTTAACTGATTCTTTTTTCTTTTATTTGTTTTGTTACATAAGTAATGCATGTTATGAATAGGAAGTATCTTATTCATATTCATAATGATATTAAGTATTTAAACATTATTTTTAATCATATAATGAAAATTATTCTTGAATGGATACGATGGGGAATGAATCTCATCACCTTCGTGGAGGCGGTAAACCATACGTATGCTCGAGCGACAATAGAATTATTTTAATATTAAAATAATATATAATTGAATTTTATATAATATATAAACAATATTTATAATTTTATAATTATTATTTAATAAAATAAACATTATTATTATATCCATCCATATAATAATGTATTGAATAACAATTACACCACGACGTTTAGATGGTAAGCCATATGTGTTCACTTATGGTGACATGTCATTCAATGGATGGATAGAATAATAGATATGGTTATGCCATATTTATAATAACATCACAACATATGGAAGATACGGAAGTCATTATTCTATATTGAAAACCACAATGAAATAGGTAGTGGAAGAAGAAAGTAACTTGAAAGAGGTGATGAAATATTTACCTCTTTTTCGGGTTCTTCCTTTTGATTTGACAAAAATGGATTCTTAGGATTGTTTTATTACTAAAGTAATGACTCCAGGTTGAAAGAAGAATAGTTTAGAGGGTATTTGTTAATGGGTTGGCCGAGCCAAATGACTTTTATGTTGTAAATTATAGAGTGGGCATTCCCTTTTATAAGAGGGGTGAATGGCACCATAGGAAAAGCTAGAAATATTATTTTATAATAAAATCATTTTGAGTTTCCAATGACTCAAAAATTAATTATTTAATGTATAAGGTGGTTATGGGTCGAAAACAACTACATCAATAGGTTTTAGACACTTTTGGGTGACTATGTTAACTTTATCTTATAGATTTAACTCTAGATTAAATAATTTGACATTTACCATGTCTCTACGTATTTTTATATTATATCGTTAATAATCATACTATTAACTTCCACAAAATCATCAAGTGGTTTACTAATGATATATATAATATTATTTAAGAACTTTGTTCGAACCATAGATTTTTAGGAATATAATATCAATTAATAATATAATATTTGTTTTAAAAACACTTTTATGTCAATTTTGACCCTATTTCATATTTTGTATTTTCAAAATTAATAACAGCACTATTACTTCAAAAACAATTCATATAAAAACCCTATCATGTCATATTAACTTATAAAAATGGTGGAATTCATAAAATTCTCATATTACATTTATTATGATATTTATAATATCAATTATTTTAATATTTCATTAATATTGTAATTACCGCATCCTCATTGTGTCATAAATAAATTTAATTATTTAATGTGTAAAAATTATAAATAAAATTCAATTATGTAGGAAATCGTTTTAGTATTCTAATTAATATTTATAGTCGAATATATATTGTGTGTTACCCAATATTAAAAATGGTTTAGTTGTTAAACATTGAATTTAACTCTTTTAACTCCTCATTAAATAAAATAATAATAAATGTCATCATCTAATCCAAGTGGACTATAACGATTCATATATTATTCCTAAGGTTGTTTTTTGTCAAATTATACTTATACAAAAGATTTAGGACATGTCTTAGTGTAATAATGATATCATTTTTACCCTTAATTACCAGATTTTTTTAACCATGGTAAATAAAAGTAAAAAGTTACTATTCACAAAAAAAATTCATCTTATTGAACCACATTATACTTACATATATGAACAGTGTCACTCATATTTTTGAAATTCAACTCACAGAAGTGGTAAAATTATGTGTTCTTAAATTTGCAAATGCTCCTAGGAGTTGGGTAAAAGATGGTAAAAAGTTCAAAAAAATTATATATATCTAAAATTAGTATAAACTGATTCCAATGAATTATATTGACCATATATAGGTATTATATATCTATTTTGAAATAAAATAAATTTAAATAAAATAAATAATTATTTATATAATAATTCGTTTTTAAATTATAATTCTTTTTTTTACTATTTATCAAAAATTTAGATTTCATTGAAAAATACAAAAAATCACCGTAAGCTAATTTCGATATTCCGAATCCAAAAATGAAGTCCATTTCGAATGGTAAAATTTATAAAATTTAAAAATGTGGGTATTAATATTCATAACAGCTAGTATGCTTGGTTGTGGTGTGTTAGAA
The DNA here is from genome assembly GCA_963277665.1 of Viscum album. Classification (NCBI taxonomy): domain Eukaryota; kingdom Viridiplantae; phylum Streptophyta; class Magnoliopsida; order Santalales; family Viscaceae; genus Viscum; species Viscum album. The sequence continues at coordinate 202,910,366 of OY728157.1, forward strand.
CTCGGAGTTGCGTACTACACATGCTACTGTATTATTCAAATAGAAGTGTACCATGGAAGATTGGGGTGTTGCATTATTTCCTCCATCAAATAATTTCTTCATTGAAATTTCTAGAATATTACTACATAAAATGATGCAGGTTATTTTTCAACATATGTTCCTAAGGTTCCCACTTTTCCTCTTCCCTCTAATAGTTTCTCAATATAACTTTTTCCAGATGACTTGTCTGGTTACTCAGAACTTGTTCTCTTGTATCATGAAACATGACAGGATCTTCGAAATAAGAGAGTTCAGGTTCTAGTTCTAATTCATCATAGTGGAGTACATGTTTTGGGTTAGGCATTTATTTTCCCAAATGTGATACGTGGAACGCATCGTGAATTTTGGAGAGACTTGGCGCCATTGCCAAATGGAAAGTTACAAACCCAATTAACATTATAATTTCACATGGTCTGATGTACCTGTGAGTCATTTTTCCAATCTTACTGAAATGTATAACACCGTTCCATGGAGATACATTCACGGAAACATGATCTACTACCTGAAATTCCAAAACCATCCTTCAGTTATCAGAATAGCTCTTCTTCCTACATTAAGCTACATTGATGAGGGTTTGGATTACCTTCATCTTTTCCGTCGACTCCTCCACACGTTATGGGCATACGAGGATTCATTCACCAATATCATCCCAACAGGATGGTGTGTGACATCTCTTTCCATATAACATTTCATATGGTGCCATCTGAATACATTAATGGAATCTATTGTTATATAAAAATTATACGAGAGGTAAATATTGATTCCATATACCTTGAAAGTCATGTTAGAATGATCTCAACATGTATTCTAATGTTTGAATAATCCGTTCCAATTGTCCCACAATTTGCGGGTGGTAGGCAGTGCTCAATTGATGTTCAATATCCAGGGATTTCTGACGACTTTCCCAGAATATTTATGTAAAAAGGGAATCATGATCAGAGTCAATTGATAGTTACACTCCATGATGTCTTACAACTTCATTAATATATAATATTTATAAACGTTCAAGTGGTAAATCTTCTCTTAGAGGATGAAAATGTGCTGACTTGGTAAGAGGACCAACAATAACCCATATTGCATCATTTCATCTAGGAGTCTTTGGTAGTCCCATGACATAATCAATCATAATATTATACAAATTCCACTCATGTATGGGAAGAGGTTCCATGACTCCTCCTGGATTTTTCCTTCCAGCATTAACTTGTTGAAAAACCATACTTCATGACACAAAATCAATAATCTCCCTCTCAATGTTTTCCCACCAAAAATGTTCCATCATATATCTATACATTTTGGTGCTCCCATGGTGTATAGAGAAAGTGGAACTATGAGCATCGTCCAACAATTATCTTTTTAGATCAGGTATGTCGGGAGCAAAAAGTATCTACCCAAATTTCAAAATTCCAGGTTCATATTCAATGTCACTCAATATCCTATTATTAAAAGCATTAATCTTCTTTTGAAACTCTTCATCATCAGTTTGATAAATTTTTATCCTATCTAATAAAGATGTCATGGAAACCATTTTAAAAAATATTGATAATCCACATTAGATGGTTATTACCATATCCATCTTTAGTAGATCCAAGAGAATAGGATCCCTTAAAAATATCATCTTGTTTAAAACTCCATGATCCTTTAAAATAAAATCATATGACACATTATTTTACTTCCCCAAGTTGTAGTTTATAGTGAAATAATAATCCTTGAGTTGTTCAATCCATCTCTTTTGACTCTTGTTTAGTTATTTCTATGAGAAAATAAACTTCAAACTCTTATGATCGGTATATATCTCACACTTTTCACCATATAGTTAATGTCTCCATATCTTCAAAGCAAATATTATAGTTTTAACTCTGGATAATGAGTATGATAGTGTTGCTCATGACTTTTTAGATGACATTATTCGTAGGAAATAACCCTATCATTCTGTATAATGACACAACCAAGTCCTTTCGTTGATGCATCACTAAAATTAACAAACCAATCATTCCCTGATGGTAATTTCATGATAGGATCATTGAAAAATATTTTCATAAAATCTTCTAAACACTATTAACACTCTTTAGTCCAACCAAATTTAACCCTTTTTCATGTGAGCCATGTTAATGGGTTAGCCAACCAGTTAAAATTATGGATGAAACATCGATAATAACCTGATAAACCAATAACACTACATTCATCAGTTATACTCGTCAATGCTAGCTATTCATGGATTTCCTTGGTATTAGAAGGTTCAATAGTGATTTAATCATTAGAGACAATATGGCCAAGATAATAAATCTCCTGAATCCATAATTCACACTTTCTAGACTTCGCATATAATTCATGTATTCTAAGAGACTTCAGGATAATGCAGTAGTGATTTTCACGATCATCGTAGCTTCTAGAGTATACCATGATATTATTAGTAAATACCAATACAATTTCATCAATATATTCTTTGAAAACTCTATTCATTAGATCCATGAAGACATAGGGTGCATTAGCTAATCCTAAACGCATTACTGTAAACATGTAATGCTATTAGTTGGTTCGAAATGTTGTTTTTGGAATGTATTCCCTCTTCACACACAACTGATAATATCTAGAAAAAAGTTAAATTTTTTTAAAGTATTGAGCTCCATGTATTTGGTCGAATAAAACATCAATGCAAGGTATGGTATACTTGTTCTTTATTGTTATACCATGAATCTCCCTGTAGTCAATTCACAACTTCCTAGAGACATCATTCTTCTTAACTAAAAGGACATGGGATCCCCATGGAGAAATAGTAGGGGGAATAAATCCTTTATTAATGAATTCCCCTAGTTGATTCATTAGTAACACTAATTCCATAGTGCCCATTATATAATGGGTCTTCGATATGGGCCTTGATCTAGGAATTAAATCAATGTAAAACTCAGTTTCTCATTCTAGAGGATGTCTAGGTAAATCATCTGGAAACACATCTACATATTCATTCAAAATAGGTAAATCCTCTAATTTAACATTCCTTTCCTTACCCACAGATAATTCATTATCTTACTCCCCAATAATTGAATTTAGTTGAGCTACTGGGGTGGATCTAGATAAGAATTAGGTGGTGACGATTTTTCTCTTAAGATAAGGCTTTCTTTATCATCATCATCAAAAAATAGTAACCTCCTTCTTCTTACAATAAATTTTTTCATCATGGTCAAAAGATAATCAATGCTTAGGATTATATCAAATTCAATCCTGGGTAAGACGAAGAGATCAGCAGATAAAGAACATTTATATGCCATAATGGGGACTGATTCACAAAACATTATTGAAATAATACTTTCCATAAAAGTTCTGACTGAAAAATCCCTCTGTAAATAAAATTATAAATATCTAATTTTCATAGAAAACCGGGAAGATATGAAACAATACGATGATCCAGAATCAAATAAAGAATTCTCTAAACTTGGGGAAACCAATAAATAACCTGCCACTACATCTTTAAAAGCTTCTACCACAGCAATAGTGAGAGCATAAGCCTAGCCTTGATCCCTTGGCCTCTTCTGAGGTATGTTCCCCTGACTCTAAGGAAAGTCATTTTCATAATTCCCCCTTTCTCTACAATTTTAGCATTCAAAATAGACAACCTATTGCTTTCCCTTGCAATCACAAGCTTGGTGGCCTTTTTCTCCACACTTTTAACAAACTCCCATTACCTTCAGGAAAGTACCAGGGTGTTTCTTCCCACATTTACCACTGGATGGATATTCAAATTTTCCCTTCTTCGACTTATTTCCATTTCTAGAGTTTTCAATTGATCACTTCTTCTTTTCTTGGTTTTAAAGTCGTAAGACATAGAGAATTATTTTTCTATCTTGATATCACATGAGACAATATCATCGTATGGCGAGAAGGATTGTGAGACTAATGCTCGATAGAGAAATGGTTTTAACCAATAAATGATATGTTCAATATTAGTTATGGGGTTATGTATAGAATTTGAAGCATACCTCACTATCCTGGTAAAGATAGATTTATAAATTTTGACATTTTCATTCCCCCTTTTCCTCAGACTCGAAAATTTTATTTCCATTTCCACTCGATGGTCATGAGAAAAGTATTTTTCTAATAAAATTTCTTTGATCTCCATCCAATACATATAAGATAACTCATCATCTTCATTTCTGTTTTTAATAAAAGACTACCATTTATTAGTATCTCTAGTGAGGTGGAAAACTACCAAGACAACTTTTTCCATTTTGCTACTCCCTAATGTGTCGAATATTTTCTCTAATGAATTTATCGATTTCTTAGCTACTAGTGGATTTTTACCAACATTTAATATTGGTGGTTGTTTCCTCATAATGCGATCTAACATTGATCCTCTACATTGCGGATCAGGGTGCTCCATATGGGTAAGGCAATTATTCATATCCTAAGTGAGTTTTCCCAGTATTGAGATTAGCTGATCAGCAACGGTTGCATCACCTGCTCTACTATAATTATCATTAGTAGTAAGAAATTCTCTACATGTAGTGTGTGCATTGATATGGTTTCCATTCCTTCTAATAGGTTCCATTTTTGAACAATGACATAAACTACATTAGATTATGAATAAAAATACATAATTTCAAACTTGTATGACACGTAACATTCATTGAGCAGTTTATGCATATAATACATAATCATAAAAAAATTTCTTTGAGGGAGTATATACTCATAAAACATTCATAACATTTTGTAATGAAAATGAGAATTATCCTACGAAAATCACCTAGGATCATCGTAACCATGAATTCTGCAAGGCCCATTGTTGGGCACCAGTTCTCATTCGAGTCTACTCCAAGAGTTGTTTTGTGTTTTACAATTAGGTACATATATTAAAACGTTGCCTCTACCTGCTCACATCTAGACATTGAAGTATTTTTGGGAATACTCATAAAATCTATATAATACCAAAATTCAAGGTTGTTTTTCTATACTAATCCAAAAATTCTATCTTAGGGATATGTGATCTAATTAGAGTTTATATAAATCTAGTTTCCACAATTTGTACTAAACATCATGTAATACCAACTATAATGCCCCGACCCCAGAAACCAAGAGTCGGTTCATTATTATGCATCATTATAAAGATCACAAAACATCATGTCTCAAATGACTGAGTAGTTTTGTAGCCTTGTAAGTACTAGATAATTTCATAAGGATTACAATACATCAGAAAATGGAAAAATACAAAAAAATTGATTACATAGAAAACATTGAGATCCCAAAGACTATCCTTGTAGGTCATTCATAATATACTTCTTCAAATCCTGTGAAAAAAAATAGAAAGGGGTGAGCTCAGATGCTCAGTAAGGATAACCATGTGGCGGAATCTTTTAATAAATTAGATCAAACATTTAAAGAAATGTATAAAACTAAAATAAAATACTTTCCAAAATAATTTAATCATAATATAGAAAATATAATTAAACATAATTCCATTTACTTACTCAAATGGATATTATACTAGTCGAATAATCTAATGGAATATCAATAGCCATATTCTTATTGATGTAATGCATAATGCCAGCCTTCATATCAAAATAGCCAAGGCCTTATTCCAATACTATAAATATGATTTTTTAAAGGCCTTGTACCGTGAAACTAGTTTCTCTCATGAGACCTACCAATGCATCATGGAGCTATTGAGGGCTCCACCAATCACTTACTAAGTCCAACTCATTCCTCATATGAAAAGGTTTAAAAAATCATAAAGATTTGTATTAAAACTAAAATACGAAATGTCAATAACTTATCTATAAACCTTGAACTTCTTTAAAATATCACATCCACAGTCAAAAATATCACAATACATTCAATAAAATATGAATGTCTGGTTTCATAATAAATCAACTTCATAAAACATAATATCCATCACTGGATGTTGACATAGATGAAATCAAAACCTTTTTTAGTGAAATATCTCATTCTATTTTGATATAATATAAGATTCACATAATTATAAAAAATCTTTTATTTTGAAAATATTCTTATAATATTGTAAGGGAAGCTTCATCGATATTATAATGGCGGAATATATCTGCACCCTCCGTATAAGATTACAAAATATTCTTATATTAATTATGTCAAAAAGGTCATAAATTACCTTGTTTTTAAAATGACAGATAGATTCCTTTCAAAAATAGATAAATATTAATAAGGGTATAAATGAATTTAGCCTGTTGTCTAGTAAAAAAGGTTTTGAAACACATTTTTTATAATCATGTATGTGGATGATAAAGAGGTCCTAGTAGATAATTACATAAAAACAACCATGGTTAATAAAGAAATTTTGAAATTAACCCTTACCTTGTACTTTTCATTGGTTGGGGGTAGTTTAACCTCCTGTATAATGGTGGAATAATTTTTATTAAATTATAAAAGAATCATATACTTTAATATGATATCATATATGATCTTTTAATATTTCTTTGTTAATAATATTTTTGTATTATCGTTGTTTCGGGTTTTAACTGATTCATTTTCTGTTAAATATTTTGTTATATAAGTAATTTTTTTATTTATAGGATGTATATTATTCATCTTTAGCATTATATTATGTACGTAAACATTATTTTTTATCATCTAATGAAAATAATTCTGGAATGAATATGATGTGGAATGAATCTCATCGCATTCGTGCAGTGGGTAATATGTATATACGCACGAGTGAAAATATCATTCTTTTGATATTAAAATAATATATAATTGGATGTTATATCATATATAAATAATAATTATCATGTTATAATAATTATTTAAATCAATTACTCATAATTATTATAGCCATCCAACTAATAATGTATTGAATAGCAATTACACCACGACGTGGAGACGGTAAACCGTCCGTGCATACGTATGGTGACATTTCATTCAAAAGATGGATAAAATAAGGGATATGTTTGTACCATATTTATGATAACATCGAATTATATCAAATATATTGGAGTTATTATTTTATAATGGAATCCAAAAAGAAAGAGGATGTGGAAGAAGAGAGGAATTAGAAAGATGTGATGAAATATTTACCTCTTCTTCGGGTTCTTCATTTTGATTTGATCTATAGGGCTCCATAGGTTGGCATTCGGACTAAAGGAATGTCTGTAGGATAAAGGGAGGATAGTTGAGAGGGTATTTGTCTGGGGTTGTCCTAGCCAAATGGCTTTGATTTGGTGAATTAGAGAGATGGGGGAGTTCCCATTATAAGAGGGGTGAGGGGGTATATTAGGAAAAGCTTGAAATATTATTTTATAATAAAATAAATTTCGGTTTCAAGTGTATAAAAAATGAATTATTTAAAGTATAAGGTGTAGATGGGTCGAAATACACCGAAAAAATAGGTTTTAGAAAGGTTTGGGCACTATATTATCTATATCTATTACATTTTAAGTCTTAGATAAATTGTTTGACATTTACCATGTCTCTTCGTATTTTTATATTATATGGTTAATATATTTACTATAAACATCCATGATAACCTGAAGTGGTTCATTCATGACATATATAATATTATTTAAGATCATTGGATGAACCATAGTTTTATAGGAATGGAATATTAATTAATAATATAATATTTGTTTTACAAACTCTTTTATGTAAATTTTGACACTATTTAGTATTTTGTTTTTTCTAAATTCATAAAAGACTCATTACTTCGAAAAAATTTATTATAACCAACCATTACATGACATATTAACCTATAATATTAGTTTAATTTAAAAAAAGTCTCAAAGTACATTTATTTGGATATTTATAATATCAATTTTTTAATCTTTCATTAACTTAGTAATTACCGCATCATCATTATGTCAAAAAGAAATTTAATTATTTAATGTCTAAAAATTATAAATAAAATACCATTATATATGAAATATTTTTTCCGTCTAATTAATATTTATAGTCAAATTTATATTTTGTGTAAAACTATATTAAAAAGTGTTTAGTTATTAAACATTGAATTTAACTCTTTTATCTCTTCTTTAAATAAAATAATAATAAATTCCCTAATCTAATCCATGCTAACCAAAAAGGTTCATATTTTATTCCATAGGCTGTTTTTGGTCGAATTATACTTATCCAAAAGAATTAGGAATTGTGTTCCATGTTTCCCAAGGAAATAAAGTATTATGATCATCAAGAATGTGTTTTTATAATTTATTGAATGTTAATAAAACATTTTTAATATCCATGTAAAAAAAGTATAGGTATTTTTAGTTCCTACAAAATTTATTTTGATACAAATACTATAATGAAAATTGTTAAATAAGAAGTCATTGTATTGTCTCTAAATGGAAAATTATTAAAAAAAATATTTATTATCAAAACGTAGATAGATATTGATAATTTGATATAAAATGAACATCATTATGTTTAAGGGATAAATTACTAGTTGATTATTTTCCAACAATGTGATAATTATAAATAATAAATATTAATGATAAATACATTTATCAATAAAATAATATGTTCTTGAATTAAATTCTATCTTTTTAGTATAATAAATTGATATTCTTTCATGCTTATTGAACCTTATAATACTTGTTAATTGTTTGTGAAATATAATAATATGATATGGTAATGAGGACAAGGGTATCTTTTTCAAATAAGACTAAATTAGATATTAAATCATAAAATTGTAATAGATTTAACATATATAAAAATATATAACTGTAGTATTCGTGGAACTTTTATAAAGGTAAAGATATCTGAGAGGGCTCAATTTTTTTTTCAAATTACTTGTAAATGTCTATTAGAAGTAGATACCTTGACAACCCATCCACCTATGTGACCAAAATAAAATATTGGTGATCATTGTTTCACTATTTACAGAGAATAATTTAAAAGGTAAAAAATTATTTCACTAATAACATGACCATTAGAGTTTGTATAATTAAAATATTTGAAAGGAAGGTTTAAAAAACCTTATTATGTTTATTAGAAACATATATATGATAATGGAATATAATATAAAATTAATGTTTTTAAAATTTATCATTTAAAACATAAAATTATACATCGGTATAGTAGAACCTATACACCAAAAAGTAAAGTTGATCCATAATAGAAGAACTATAGAATTAGTGTAATGGGATGTATGTTTCTACTAAAAATAATTTTTAAAAATAATTCTAGAATTATGGGATGTGTAAAATAGATCATATTCAAAATATATGTCCTTTTAGACCCAAGATATGTGTTATACATTATTTTATTTTACCAAAAAATAATCATATAGTGAAATAATATTTTACTTTTTAATTCCCTATTTTATTAAAGTTATGAAATATTGGTTAGGATAGTTTTAATTTAAAGATAATGATGCAGTCATTATGGGATTTTATCTAATGTGAATAGATATATAGGTTGAAAAAATATATTTTATAAAATTGTAGTGATTGGATGTGAAATTTATTGAATATATTAGAAAAATACTTAATTAGATTTAAGAATAAATTTAGATTTATATATTAAAAAATGATCATATTTTTAAAAAAATCATTTAAAATATTATATTAATCTGACTAGATTTAGTTGATTATAATTCATCATTTTTTTATAGATAATGAAGAATATGTAGGTTGAAAAAAATCTATTTCCACTGTTAAATAAAATTGATGATTTAACTATTACCATTGGGGATTATAGGACTCCAATCCAGACTGTATGGAATCTTAGTGTTTATAATAAAATAGATCATTTATCATTTTATGATCCAACAATGGTTTTTGATGCTGTATACCATCATTAATGGGTGCACGGTATAAATGAATAAAAAAATAGAAAAACCCAAATTTGTACATGTTGATATACTCAAAAAAATTTATTTGTAGAAAATGGGGTTTCATGAACAAAATTAATAAGCATTTTGAATTCAGATAAATCATTTATTGGTTTTTTAATCAAAGGATATTATATAATTGAAGTTATAATACATGAATATAAATTTTTATTTATGATTTTACAAGAGAAAATATGAATTTTCCATGAAGTGGTAGCTCAAAATCATTACAGGGTATATCAAATTGATGTAAATTCTATGTTTTTGGATGGTGGACTTAATGAATTTATCTTCAATGAATATCCAGAATGTTTAGACAATGATAATGATTGTAGAATAATCTAAATATTGATGAAATAAATGTGCTTTCTAAAATAGGCTCTATTGTACTAGTATTATAATTATAATACCAATTTATAAAATATGTGGTTTTCAAAGGCATTGATGGTATAAAATTTTTCTGGAATAAGGATTTCTTATATACAATTATTATTATCATATATTTGGATGAAATTTGTTTTTATAATGAATAGTTTCATATATAGTAAATAAATTACATAGATATATAATTTATTTTATTTTTCTATGATCAGATTTGTTAATTTATATTCTATAATTAAATATTTAGCATAAATAATTTTATCTATAATTATATCCAAATTATATTTTCCTACTAATTATTCTGATTGTTTGGAATATATGATTCAATATTGTCATATGCACATATATGAGCTTATCCAAATTTGGGTAAATATGAATAGAGAAATATGAATTAACATAATAAATTTATATATATTTTTGGATACTTATATTGTTTTAAAACCAAATAATTCTTATGGGGTGACTAACATGATAGGTATCAATAGAAACTAAAGTAGTCAAACATGCTTGAATTATAAAGATAAAAAAAATTAATAATAAAAAGTGAATTTTGGATTACATTATAGTTTCATTTAGGTTATATAATTTATTTATTAGATTAATACATATTACATGGGTTACTATACATATAATAGAACCACATTATGTTGTTTGTTTATTGATAGTTATTTTTTTGTTAAAATATATTGTAAGACGTAGAGTTGTGTGACACTGTGTATATCTAAATATGAGTATGTGGTGGACAATCATAGATTTATAAATTCATTGTGGATGTAGGTATGATAATCATATTTGTGGGTTGATGGCCAAATACTATGGAATATTCATTATTATAATCAATGATCTATTGATCTCTATAAAAAAGCATTCAATCAAATTTATTTTAATAATATTGACAGTAATTATCATTTAATAAAATAAAATACATTATTAGGTGAACCAAAACATATATTTATTGAAATACAATTTGTAAGATTCCAATATATTTATCAATTTTATACCACATGTTTATTTTTATAGTAAGGGGTGCTATTTAAGGTTCACCCTTATGTGTTTGTGGTGTTGTAATAACCAATGCAATATTGTATTCTATTTTCAAATATGGACAAATTTATATAGTTAAAGGGTATTTTATGTTATAGGGGGGTAATGAGATTTAGAATCATTTTAATCCCTTAACCTAAATACTACTATATGAAAGGGATGAAGATCACTAAAAAACACTACATTATTATGAATTGTGGTGTCATTATTCCTTTCAATAATATTGTCTATGATTTTATTATATTTCTGTTGAGGCATGTAATGTTTTTGGGTCTCATTTTCTTCTAAAAATGAAAATATGAATCTTATTGAACCCCATGGTTCATTACCATTGTTTGAGGATGTGTGAAGATACCATGACTAGTGGGTGGGTTTTTGTTGCTATGTTTATTGACAAACATCTTGTGATGTGATCAATAATTTTGGTGGATCATTATCAAAAATTTATAGATGATATATCCTAGAATAGTGTTTCTTGATTCTTGAAATGATTTTTATAGATTCCTTGATTGTTTTATTATTATTATAAGCTTAATGGTATGAAATAGTATTTCACATTGTGTGTTTTTTTGGGAATTGATTAGTAGGAAATAGTGTAATTGAGTAACATTATTTGTTAGAATACATGACCTGCATCTTCATTGATCAATTTTACAGATTTATTTTTTTTAATTCAATTTATTATTCACATATATATTCATTATCTCATGTAAATAATTATCATATGGTAAGGGAATTCGACCTATTTAATAAATTAATGAGATGTAATTATAGTGATTTATCTTGTTATGGAATAAGTATTTTTATTATTGAACCTACATTCATCCCATTAACAAGGAAATTACAATATTATAATGATATTTTATAGGCCAATTAAATATTTATTTATTCTATGTATTAGTTACATTGAAAATCACTAAAACACATGGAATGATATTCTTAAGGGAGGTATGATCATAAATCTACTGGAAAATTGATTCTAGGGTAAACAGTTTTTCAATTTCATCATTTCTAGTGATGAAATTTATTATGTAGTGTAGAAATATTCGACATTGTGACACATTGTGAGTAATAAGAGTCTAATTATGAATTTGGTTATACAGTTCTCAACATCAGTGAAATCTCAATTTTTTAGGAGATTTGAATTTAGTCAATGATTATTTTTTCAATTCAATTCAAGTCATTATGTAAGGAAGTTGTATCATTTTTATTATGGAGACTAATTGATTTAGATCATTATCCATTATTTCTTATTGATCCTTACTTTTTTGTTGATCTTATTCATATTTTATTAATTATATGTGTTCTATGAAAAAATTCTTTGATTTTGGGTGTTACTCTTTATATGCCTAGTTCAATTTATAATGAATTTTTATCATTAGAACTCTCATGTCATTATAGTGATGAAAATGTATGGTTTTGGAGGGAAAACAACAATAAAATTGGGTGGTATTTCACATTGTATTGGAAATATATTAAAATTGTGTATTTTTTGTTCCTTATTTTAAGAACATTAATATATAAGGAAGTGATATATTTTTAGTAGATTAAACTCTAACAAGTCAAAAAAAGTCATTATTTTCAAATGATTTTGTAGAAACTAACATCTATTATTCAAAACCCCCTTTTTATTAGTGGAAACTAGTCCCACAAGGTATCTAGTTTTCATAAAAATAACATGAATTATGGTAGTATACTTGAAGATGTTATGTGATTCTATAATTTTATTATATAAATGAAAAATAAAAAAACAGTTTGTAGAAATTTCATTGACTATATTTTTGGCTACATTATTGGATTCTTGGGAGACAAATTCTTTTTTTCAGAACCAATAATAAATTTATTTTAATTATTTTTAATTTCTGTTATGTGTATTGTGAACTATTATATTTATAGAACTAAATATCATTAACAATAAACTCTTGAAATCATTTTCACCAATTTATTAAATAATTTTTTAACCTTTTATATCTTGATCATATTAATTTCTTCAATCAATGTATAAAACCCAAATCTATCATGGTGGGATATGTTGAATTGAATGTTAGACTATTGTATCAAGTTCTAATAATATATGATTTTGTCAAATAGTGAAGCCACATACACTGATGTGGTTCTGTATAATGTATTTATATTATTTTTAACATCTCAATTGTAACATAATAGAAGAACCATTCCGGTTGTTTAATTATAAATATCACATAAGATTAATTCACTCCCAAGTGAAGTTGACTCAGAATTATAAATATTGTATAGTGGAGTTACTCATTAAAATATTTTCAGCCTCATTTTGTAATTAATACTTCTATGTTGTGATCCATATTTTTTTATGTGAATTCATTTATAAATATGGATATCTTAGGGGTGTTTTTATAATTTTAAATAATTTCCTTCTACCTGAGATATAAATGATCACATAGTGGTGTGTTAAATATTATTTATCTGTTGATTTTTCATCTTAAACAGATCATAACATCATTTATTACTTTGAATATACAATATAAAATAAATATATTTGAAATAATATATATGTTTATTATAAAGAATAAGTCCTGATGTAAAAATAAATTAATGAATTAATTTAATGAAGACACAATTCATATCACACATCCACTATTAATGTCATATAAAAAAATGAATATAACATATAATTGGGATTATGAGAGAACATCTCCCCTAGGTGTAATATAAAATCCATTTACACCATTTCTCAATAGAGATTATATCAACTCCCTTTTATCAATTTATTTTATAATGATTATATATTCTATAATCATATTAACTAGATCAGTAGTCACCACTTTTTTATAACTTTGATATGTGAAATTATTAAAATGATATCTTCTTCACTCTTTAACTACCAAAAATTCATGTTTACTAAGATTTAGAATATAGCTCATCACATATCCCTTTGATAATAAGATTAAATGAAAAATATAATCTCCAACATTATTCATTCCTTTGTCATCAAATACAGAAGTAATGAATAATTACAAATAACTAAGATATATTATATAGATTTTTAGAAATAAAACACAATGAAAAAAAAACACTAATGTGATGTTAGTAATGAAATGAAATTATTTTATTACATAACTCGAACATTAACATTGGACTAAAAAAATATAATGAATTTTTTCATTGATACACCTTCTTCATAATGAAGTTTTACAAAATTTAAATATGATTAAATTTAAGATAATTCGATATTTTCATTATTAATATTATTTTTCATTAATGTTCACACAAAATCACTAATGTTTATAAAAAATTCACTCCCATGTATTATACTTTTTACTTGATATTAACCCTTTGATTTGTGGATTATAAAATAGTAACATTAATTAATTCTATTGAGTTATATTGTATATAATTTTACATCAATAAAATTATTGGAAAAAATATTTTTTCAATATGGTGAAAATATCTTGAAATTTATTTTGTATCCCTAACTTCTCCTTCCATGTTTATAAAATTTCATTTGAAAAATACCCAATAATAATTTTTTCATCAATTATGAAATAATAATGAATTTCTTTGATTTGGAATATGATTTATTTTACACTAATAATATGTGTCACCTATGAAGTAAATTTGAATCTTGTAAATGGTTTAATTATAGAGACACCATCTAGTCTTGAAACTATAAATTTATTATTATCACTTTAATTCATAGAAAATTTATTTGATTCATACATTTTTCTTTCATAATTTAATTATATATTAATTAAATGAATAATATAAATTATATGTTCTCTTGATTCATTATTTTTAACATTTTTTATCAATTCATTATTATGCATTAATTTTATGAGAAAAATAAAATTACTTGTAATATTATAAATTTTCCCCATGAAAACATAAAAATCATACTAATTCCAATAATTAAAGGATTTATAATTTCGGTTCCAAATCCCTCCAAAGAAACATCTTTTTTGGAAAAAAATAATTCATCAATATAAAATATATAAAACCTACTTTGGTTGCCCAATATGGTACCCTTCACCATCATAAATAAACCCCTCCATTTGTATAATTGAAAAATTCATACAATTTAATCATTAATGATTTCAAACATGAACTATATTTGAAATATATATTACTATTATTATTATTAGAAACAAATGGTTGAAATAGTCATATTATAAAAATCCTTATTATTGGAGATGAAGTATCATAAAAATTTGTATAATTAATTTGATTATATTATTCTCAAATAACATTATATTTATTCCAAGAGTCATATCCATTCACATTGAGACAATTTTCGTGAAAAAGTTTTCCTATTCATATATTTATGTTTTGAACAATTCACAAATCCACAAGTGCTATTATTCATATTCCAGTTTTTATCATCCTACATCATTGAAATCTAATGATCATTCAATTATACTCAATCAATAGTATTTTATTCTACTTATAGAGGTATACTAATATGTTCTAAATACATAATGATTAATTGGGGTTTTGAAAAAAAATTAGTGATTCAAATAGTATTTGTGTTCCCTAATATTTATAATGCCCTTGGATATTTTAAGAGTCATTCCTGAGGCCTTCTATATGGTAGATTATTTCAATCCCCAGAGTGATATAAAAATATATATCAGAATTAGAATCAATACCATATTACGCTTTTTCATTGGCATTATAAACATCATCATTGGGTTTTGTTTCGGGTAATGATGTTTTATTTTACATTACAATTACATCAATTATATTTATATCATTCCTAAAAATATTAATGACAAATAAATTTTTTATCATGTGCATATAGAAAAAATACCCATTAATAAACTTTATCATTAATCATTCATACGTTCTTAATTTAGATTTCACAAATCATGTTGAAATAAATACCTTCATAAACATAAATCATGGATTCATTTTATAAATAACTGAAATTTTTATTTGAGGAAAATTAGTAATAGATTGATCTAATTATGAATATGTAAAACTATGGTCATGAAATGTCTCTAAAAATATTTTATAATTTCCGGGTCCTATAACATTATTATTCTCATGCCCACCAATATCTCATCCTCCAACTAATTAAATTTATTTTTTGTGTATTTATAGATATATATAATATTTTATAATTTCTTAATTCTTATTATATAACACGAACACTTCATTCTGTTAGTTATTTACATTGAGTGATAAAAATAAGTTAAGGAATTTCCATGGGAAAATCCAAAAAATTATTAATTACATAAAATAAAAAATTGATTTTGATTTATGAAATTGAAAAAAATTGAACAATGGGAAACGAAATATAATCAATAAAATTCAAAAATTACTTGCCATTGTTGATTGATTTCAGGATCATTAATCTATACATATAATAGTTTAATAAGTTCTGGGGATTCATTATTTGGATTTAAACCATCTCCAATATCATATTCAATCTATTTATATTGTAACAAGTAAACAATATGTTGTGATTGTCCACTTATAGCTTAGATGTACATCCTCAGGCCCCCACTCCCTATTATAGAGATTCCAAATATCAATTACACACCAAAATTGAAAACAACATAATCAACATTAACATACACTTCCACATTTACAATATAAATATACTAAGTCACATATTAGATAGTGCAATTTAGGATTATAGTTTTTTAGTGTTTGGAAAAATTATTATTGTATAGAACACATATCGTTCCTATAAAATGGGAATATTTTTACAATATGGCAATGACAAATTATTTAACATTATTTATTTTAAATATTCTATATAATTTTCCACAGATGACACCCATTTTAAAAATTAAATCATAATTTTATTATTTATATTATATAGAGATATAAAAATAATCATTCTGAGATAAATCATTTAGTTAGTGATACTGTAAAAAATTTGATATCATGGAATAAAAAATCAAATAATGATATGGAAAGAATAAATTAAAAAAATTCAAAATGATTGATTTAATGTGCATGAAATACATTAATTAATAAATAAAATATTAAAAAATAATATATATTATAATAACTAAATTCATAATAATGGATTTCATAGTTTAAGGCTTCATAAATGTGAATTCAATGACTTTTAAAAAAGCACAATTCATAAACAAGATAATTTCTCACCAACTACCCTACTAAATTTATTCAATGCGGCCTACATATTTAGGGAAAAAATATTTAATTTTAGTATCCTTACATCACGAATTAATTTTAATTCATTAACCATAATTTTGAGTGAATAATTTAGTAGTATATTACCATTATTCTTTATCAATCAACAAAAACATATATTTAAATATCAAGTATATATATAACAATAATTCCATAAGTCAATTAAAATTATAACATTCTAGATTTACTCCCATCGAAGATAAACTTTATCGAGTGAAGTGTTTATATTTATATCCATAATAGAAGACATAATATATAAATTATGAATTTAATATTGGAGATATATATATATATATATATAATAAATTAATGATTAAATACATGGAATATAAAAATAAGGTCATGAGAGAGATAACGGGTGATAGTGGACATAGCCCTTCTAAACAAGGTGTTGTATGAACTGTACATTTATAAGAGTACTTAGTATTTATTACCTGAAAATAACTACAAATTATTTATATAATTTAGATAATGTGAGGAACATCAAATAAAAATTTAAAAAAACAATAATTCATTTTTAAAAGGCTGTAAAAACATTCAATTTACCATCAATAAAAAATTACGTGACACCCAATGATATTATAGTGATTAATTTTGTATAATATGGATAAATATCATTTTGTTGGAAATTAAATATACTTTCATGTTTTTTGTGATTCATTTTGGAGTTAAAGTCATGCCTTGTAATAGGACACACTATTTATTAAGGAGTTAATGCCACAAAATTTTCATGTGAAAAGTGAGGTTGTTCCATAGAGATTGGGATGTTTTTTAGGGTGTCTATATTTCCCATTAAGGGTCTGTTGTAAAATTTATATGAAGCAAGAGGAGTAATATAGTGTATGTTGGCTATGTGGTGTTGCTCGATAATGGAAGAAAAATGAATCATGTAGGCGATCAATTGTTCCCTGGACGATTGGATGAGATTATGTACCCAAATTCACCCAGAGCTGGTTCTAAAAATAATTCACTATCTTTTTGTTTGATAGTGACTATGGTGATCAACATTTTAGGTTCATGTATTATGAAATAAATAACCAATATTATGTCACATACTTGCACAAGATGTTTTATTATTATAATTTTATATATTTTTATAAAAAAACTTTTAACAGTATATAGTTATATCATTACAATAAAAAATATTTTTCCCATTATACTAATTTTTTCTTATTTAAAAATATGATTTCAACATATCCTCAAAATTCATAAAGAATTATACCATTAAATAAAAATCCCCCATCATGCTGCTCATCGCATCCAAGGGGAATGAAAAATATGATTTTTGAATTTTAACAAAAAATAATAGTAAAAATAACTTATCTTAATCGAATATAATAAGTTGAAGAAGAAAAACATGTGGCTATAACATCATAGTCATGATCCCTGAACTAATACTAGACACATAATACCCAATAATACGTGGATCATAAATCATGAGTCATAATAAGTATCATTGCATATGAAAATAGTAAAAGGAGAGTGTGTGTATGATTTATTAATCATTATACATGAATAAATAATATAAATATGTATCTACTTCAGAGCTTGAAAAATCAATAGAATTATTTTATAATTAATCATAAAATAAAAAGATAAAACATTATGTTTATTAGATTATTCATATAATAAATCTCTTTTATAATCACCCATTCAATCAACCATACAATCTCATTTATAATGGGACATCGTATATGGATTATTTCATCATATATCATCATTAAATTCAATAGAGTGTAAAATTATAGGCTCACTGATAATCATATATAATATTCAATAACCATAAAATGAATAACAAATAAAAAAATTAACCTTTTACATTTTAATTATACAAAATATAACTTTAAATATTCAAACATGATAATATTTTATTTGAAAAATAAATGAAAAATTCCAAACAATATAAGTACATGAATTATTTTTTTAGAAGAAAATGAATTTGAAATGTATATTTTTGGATAAATTCAATATGAATGGAATAATTAACAATCATGGAAACTATTATAGATTATTCTAAAATATATAATATATTTTTTTTTAGTAAATTATTAAAAGAAAACTGAAGTGCCCAGATCAGTGTGAATCACTGAGAGGGGGAGGGGGTGAATGAGTGATCCTTTAAAACTTTTTACTAATTGATTCTTAATCAATTAAACCTCTATGGCTGGTTAAAGCCTCGATCCACTCTTCTTGTATCTCTCAACCTTTCCCGGATAATGCAGTAATGAAAAGGCACAGGACACAAGGATTTACAAGGTTCGGCACCAAAGGCCTACATCCTTGCCATGCTCTCTCAGCATGGATTCTCCCATTATAACTTGTTAGAATTACAATGGTCGATACAGAGTCCCACTGTATCTCTCCTGAGTCCCACAGGAGGGTCTTTATACTGCGTCCCACAGTGTTACCAGAGTCCCACTGGCCTGCTCCAGAATCCCACTGAAGACTTCTTCTCCCTGAGTCCCACAGGGTCTTCTCCTGGCTCCTCGAGTCACACGAGTAGCTCTTCTTCACTTTAAGTTCTTCAAGTAACTTCAGCAGCCTGGGATAAAGGCTGCTGGCCTTTCTCTTCTTCTGATCACTTGTGGTGAACAGGTCTTCTCGTCTTGCTCAGGATTTATCTCCTTCTTCTCAGGATGAACTGGCTTCCACTCTTCAACTACTGAATACTCAGACAACTGATATCTTTAACTTCGGTCTGGTCCAGTCTCAGATCACTTCAACATCATGCACTGAATGCATGGCCTTCTCAAATCTTCAAGAACCTCTGGTCTTGGACTCCTCAAATGCACACAGCCAGATTTAGCTTTGTTCACGTGTGCACGTGCATGCATGCATGCATGCACTCTCCTCTTTCTCTTCTTGGTGCAGTAAACCCACAAAGGGTGTAATCAATTATAGCACACACCTTCCCGAACTTCACACACTTTATCCAATTTGTTTACACACTTAGAGTGTGTTCTTCTTTAGTGTGGGTCTTTCACTTCTTTCTTCTTCTAAGTGTGAACACACTTTTAGTGAACACACTAGGTTCGACCAACTTGTCTATTTGCACACACTTGTTTCATTTTGCACACACTTGAAACTTGGCCTTCACACTTCTTGTACTCTTCCACTTTGCACACACACTTTGTTTTTATCTTTTTAACTTCAAGTGTGCATAACCACAAAGCTACGGCCTTCACTTGTTCAATTTGCACACAAAGGCACTAAGGCCTCGGCCTTCCTTCTTCACCTCTCACACACACACAAAGTGTGGTCTTTGATTTGGCACATACACAAGGGCATGCCTCGGCTCATCTTGCTTTGCACACCTACTGCCCGTAGGGTGTTCTCCAATTTTGCACACACACAAATACCCACGGCCTTCTCAATATTCTCACAAGAGGGACTGCCTCGGGTCCTCTTCTTCACTTGGCACACACAACACCAAGTGTGAACTCCACTGTTCTTCAAGAGCCGTGCAAGCACAATGGGTGCAAGGGCGGTGCTTGGGTGTGGCCTCTACTATCTTCAAATGCCGCGCAAGACCTCAAGGAGGCAAGACAGTCGCGGGCGCGCAAGCTCCTCCTACCGCGGGGCGCGCAAGTGCAACACCCGCGGGGTCTTCCTCTTGCCGCGCAAGGGTGCGGGCAGAGAGGGAACAAGCCTCGGGCGCGCAAGAATGCTGCGGCCACGAGCTCTTCCTGCCGCGCAGAGGATTAGCGCGCAGGGGACTTCAGCCACGCAAATATAATTTGCGCGGGGCTTCAACTTCGTGAGGCAGAGGTGCACTCACGGTTCTCCGGATCTTCAACAAAGGATCAGCCAGCTTCTTCATGCCTCGGGTGATCCTTTTATAGGCAGAGAAACGCTCAAAACTTCCGCGTGATCTAACTTCAAAATCCCGAGATATTCGGGTCTTTAAAAATCTTCCAAATCTTGAATTTACTCCTTTGTCCAACGCGGGTTCTTTCATTATTTTCTTCCTCCTCGTGCATGCGATTTATAACGCATGCACGGCCTCTGTTTAGGCACAAATCATGCAAAGCTCGAATACACCGAGGCCTCGGCAACGTTGTTTGCCTCGGCCGAACTCGAAATGCTCCCCTCGTTGCATGCATGCATATTTTATAGCATGGCTGTGTTCAGTACATCCAGACGAACTCAATGGACCCTTCGGCGTTGAAAATGGTGGCCCGGAGCTCGAAATCGGTGCTCGGGTGGCCTCTGGTTTGACGGCGGCTGCGGGTGGCTTCGGGGAGACCTCGGAAGAGCTCGAGGTAGAGGACGAGCTCTCGGCCGTCGGATCGAGCGATCAAAAGACTTTGGACGGCCTGGATCCGAAGATCTCGCGCGGGATCAGATGTGCGGCTTAGATCGTCCGCGCGATGAGTCGGACGGCCAGGATCACTCCCGCGGAAAAATTCCGCATCCCACATCGAAACGGCGGCCTGTTTTTCCACGCTTTATCACCTAAGCGCTGGGGGAAAGCGCTCAGTTGAATTCTCTCCCCTCCCGGTGCCGCCCCGCACCGGGTTCTCTCTGCGGGCGCGCTCTGCGCCCACCTTGCCTCCTGCGGGCGCGCCACTGGCGCCCACTATGCACCCTTCGGGCACGCGGGTTTCACCACCGCGTGTCCTCGGGGGCTTACGCACGGCCCCCGGCCTCTCTTGGGCTGGCCCCATGGGATCCCCTTGGGCGTGGTGACTGGTTCCCACATGTGCCTTGGGTTGAACCCTTAAGGTTGGCCCTTGGTGGCTATTTTTTGCTAGTAAAAACACTTAGGACTTTGTATAAAAACAAAGTAACCAAGTGAATATGCCAAATGCCACAACTCTAAAACATCCTTTCTTCCTCTTCTCCATTTCTTCCATTTCTTCATAATCTTCTTCATCTCCTCTTCCATATGTGTTCAATACTTAGGAGGGACTTCTTCAACTGAATCTTATAAATCACACATGTTCTTCAACATTCTTCATTGATCAAATCAGGATCAAATCAGATATCAATTGGATCTTCTTCTGATTCACATGCACTAAGAGTTAGTACATGGACTCCTTTAATCCACTTCATCCACTTAGAAGTTGTGGATGGATCTCTTGCTTTTCCTCATGCATTGTCAGCACAATGCATGGTCTTCAATCAATGTTGTGACATTGTATCATCAGGATACAAGTTCTTTGAACTTAAGGATCAGTTCAACAATCGTCTGATGTACATGGAGAATGTTTCAACCATATTCTCCAATGCCACTTAGTGAATCTCCTAAGTGACATTCCTTCTTCGTACCATGGCCATTCTCCTTCACCACCAACACCATCACACCCTTTGACATTCACATCTTGACAATTCCTTGACTACCATTCATTCCAAGACAACTTCATGCCTCATTGACAACAAATGCAACACAATGCACTTCAATCTCCCCCTTTGTATTTGTTGTCAATACACTCCTTCAGCACATATGAATGGGTCAATATGTGTGCCAATATTTTCTCCCCCTTATTGGAAATCAAATGCAAAGGTGTGGTGTGGTTCTCTTCCAAAAATCTCTTCCTCCCTTCGAATAGTTTTTCTTGAAAGACACTAAGAGAGGGATGATGTCACATGTTCTTCTTTAGCAAAGAACCTTTAGTAAATCAGCTCTAAGTCTACTTGGGCTAACCCGGTTTAGAAAACAAGAGTGACGTAACCAAGGGATTCAAAGCTGTCCATAATTCTCTACACATGTGAGATCATGCTTCAGGGGTTTGAAAATTTTTCAGATATAACAATGAATTTGCTAAATCCTGCACAACTTCACAAAACTCATTAGAAAGTTCAGTGCAATGATAAATCTCCCCCTTTCATCCATTTGACTTCAATCCATACTCCCCCTTAATTGACAAGATAAACTCAATTACGAAACAAGGGATGAAAGTATGATTGGAATACCTTCACTTTTCTCAAGATGGTATTAATCTCAAAATCCCATCTTCTTCAGATTGGCTCCCCCTCAAGGGGTGAACAAGATTCTTTCCAAACCATCCTCCAGTTGAGAATGATCATCATCTTCAATTCCCTGCATTGTTAGCACATGTAAATACCAATAGTATAAGGGAATAAGATGGAACCTCCTTGGTTCATCAATGTGAACAACAAGGTTGAGAAGATTCTCTCAACCGAGATGTCCCATTTTCACCAGTCTTCACACTTGCACATTTGATCTTCATTGATGATTGTGCTGGTGTGGTTCTCAGAACATCTTCATGTGAAATATTTTTCTTCTTTCTTGCCTTAGCAATTTCCAGAACTTCATCTTCAGCTCTTTTCAGATCTTTGGCAAGTTGCAACTGATTTGGCCATATGACAAGTAAATCATTTGGAAGAGTGGCCTCAGTTTTGGAAGTTCCACATGGTTCTTTGGATGCTGCTAAGCTACCTCTCTTAGGCAACTTATTTTCAATCAATCCCTTCTTCTTCTGGATTGATTGTCTTCTGGAGTTCAGTCTGCTTCTATTTAGTTTCATGGCTTCTTTACAAAGATCCATGATATGACCTTTCTTTCCACAGTAGAAGCATTTCTTGGTGGTCCTTCTGGATGCATCACCCTTCTTGGACTCAGACTCCAAGGACTTCTCTTCCTTTTTCAACATCTTCTTGGGAGCTTTTTCAGCTTTCTTCTTCTTGCTTCCCAAGGCATATTTTTGAGCCAGGTTCTGTGATCTTTTCATCTTTTGAGCTCTGGATACAGTTGGAGATTGACATGTGTCTAGTTGACCACTTTTGCACCCATCCCAGATGTTGTCAAGTAATCCAAATCTATTTGCAGTAAACAGATGTCTCTGGACCTGTGGATGTTGCTTCCTTCCTTCTGGCTTGCTCCCCCTTGGCATGGGCTTCCTCTGTGCTTTGGCATTCAGTGAATTGTACCAACAATCCTTTGCACAATGCCCATACTTGTTACAACACCAGCATTGACCCACAAATCTTGACCTCTTGAGTCCTTCTGATTGTAGGGTACTTTTCTTGACTTGTTGTGCTGTTTCAGGAGAGCTCTGCTTCTTTACTGTCTTCATCCATATTTGTTTGGAATTATTCTTCCATCCTGCACTTTTTGTGGAAACACAATTAGAAGCATCAGTACAAGATGGGATGGATGGTACCTTCTTTCTAGAAGTTGTTTCCCTTTTATTATAGGATGTCTTTCTTTTAGAATCATCCTTTTCAAAGCTCACTTGAGTAGCAACATTTCTTCTTTCAGCTGATTGGGAGGATTCAGCTTTGGGTGATTGCAGATTTTTCAATATCACCTCCAGTTCTAAACACTTCATGTTAAGGGAGTTCTTCTCATCCTCAACAGCTCTTAGCTTTCCTTCCCAACTTTCTTTCAGCTGATTCAACTGGTCATCATGCACCTTCTTCATTTCTTGCAATGAATTGTCAAGCTCCTTCACCAATTTGACTTTGTCTTCGAGTTGAGCATCTCTGACATTCATTGACACTTTGTGCCTCTTTTCCAGTGCATGTACAACATCTTTGACTATTATCATAAAGATGTCTTTCTCAGAAAGGCTCCTTTGCAATTCTTCAGCAGTATCTTCATATCTTTCATTGCAAAGGGAAACTGTTTCTTCCTTAGCCTTCACCAGCTTTCTAAGAGTGTTGGTTATGCCAACCCTTTTAGCCAATTGATCTTCCAGAGAATTGGCTTCATCTTCTAGCTGTAATTTTTCTTCTTGAAGATCAAGGAGGCCTGTAGCTATACACATTGCAATTTCCTTGGGGACTTTCTTCTGAAGATATTTTATTGCATTTAGAAGATCATTGTTTCTTCCATCTTCATCACAGCTAGAGCAGGCTTCATCAGAAGAATGATAAAAGGAATTGTCATCTGATGTGACATTCACATTTCTTTCCATATAAGGAGTTTCTCTGATTGCAACAACCTTCTTCCTCATCTTCTTTGCCTGTTTCTTCTTTCTATTTTTCTGAGTCTTGGCAGATATCTCCATTTGAGGCTGGTTGCTCGTTTCCTCAAATCTGCACTTCATAAAGACTCTCTTGGATCTTTTAGAGGTAACCTCCCTTTGATACCAATTGATGTGCCCAGATCAGTGTGAATCACTGAGAGGGGGAGGGGGTGAATCAGTGATCCTTCAAAACTTTTTACTAATTGATTCTTAATCAATTAAACCTCTATGGCTGGTTAAAGCCTCGATCCACTCTTCTTGTATCTCTCAACCTTTCCCGGATAATGCAGTAATGAAAAGGCACAGGACACAAGGATTTACAAGGTTCGGCACCAAAGGCCTACATCCTTGCCATGCTCTCTCAGCATGGATTCTCCCATTATAACTTGTTAGAATTACAATGGTCAATACAGAGTCCCACTGTATCTCTCCTGAGTCCCACAGGAGGGTCTTTATACTGCGTCCCACAGTGTTACCAGAGTTCCACTGGCCTGCTCCAGAATCCCACTGAAGACTTCTTCTCCCTGAGTCCCACAGGGTCTTCTCCTGGCTCCTCGAGTCACACGAGTAGATCTTCTTCACTTTAAGTTCTTCAAGTTACTTCAGCAGCCTGGGATAAAGGCTGCTGGCCTTGCTCTTCTTCTGATCACTTGTGGTGAACAGGTCTTCTCGTCTTGCTCAGGATTTATCTCCTTCTTCTCAGGATGACCTGGCTTCCACTCTTCAACTACTGAATACTCAGACAACTGATATCTTTATCTTCGGTCTGGTCCAGTCTCAGATCACTTCAACTTCATGCACTGAATGCATGGCCTTCTCAAATCTTCAAGAACCTCTGGTCTTGGACTCCTCAAATGCACACAGCCAGATTTAGCTTTGTTCACGTGTGCACGTGCATGCATGCATGCATGCACTCTCCTCTTTCTCTTCTTGGTGCAGTAAACCCACAAATGGTGTAATCAATTATAGCACACACCTTCCCGAACTTCACACACTTTATCCAATTTGTTTACACAATTAGAGTGTGTTCTTCTTTAGTGTGGGTCTTTCACTTCTTTCTTCTTCTAAGTGTGAACACACTTTTAGTGCACACACTAGGTTCGGCCCACTTGTCTCTTTGCACACACTTGTTTCATTTTGCACACACTTGAAACTTGGCCTTCACACTTCTTCTACTCTTCCACTTTGCACACACACTTTGTTTTTCTCTTTTAAACTTCAAGTGTGCATAACCACAAAGCTACAGCCTTCACTTGTTCAATTTGCACACAAAGGCACTAAGGCCTCGGCCTTCCTTCTTCACCTCTCACACACACACAAAGTGTGGTCTTTGATTTGGCACATACACAAGGGCATGCCTCGGCTCATCTTGCTTTGCACACCTACTGCCCGTAGGGTGTTCTCCAATTTTTCACACACACAAATACCCACGGCCTTCTCAATATTCTCACAAGAGGGACTGCCTCGGGTCCTCTTCTTCACTTGGCACACACAACACCAAGTGTGAACTCCATTGTTCTTCAAGAGCCGTGCAAGCACAATGGGTGCAAGGGCGGTGCTTGGGTGTGGCCTCTACTGTCTTCAAATGCCGCGCAAGACCTCAAGGAGGCAAGGCAGTCGTGGGCGCGCAAGCTCCTCCTACCGCGGGGCGCGCAAGTGCAACACCCGCGGGGTCTTCCTCTTGCCGCGCAAGGGTGCGGGCAGAGAGGGAACAAGCCTCGGGCGCGCAAGAATGCTGCGGCCACGAGCTCTTCCTGCCGCGCAGAGGATTAGCGCGCAGGGGACTTCAGCCGCGCAAATATAATTTGCGCGGGGCTTCAACTTCGTGAGGCAGAGGTGCACTCACGGTTCTCCGGATCTTCAACAAAGGATCAGCCAGCTTCTTCATGCCTCGGGTGATCCTTTTATAGGCAGAGAAACGCTCAAAACTTCCGCGTGATCTAACTTCAAAATCCCGAGATATTCGGGTCTTTAAAAATCTTCCAAATCTTGAATTTACTCCTCTGTCCAACGCGGGTTCTTTCATTATTTTCTTCCTCCGCGTGCATGCGATTTATAACGCATGCACGGCCTCTGTTTAGGCACAAATCATGCAAAGCTCGAATACACCGAGGCCTCGGCAACGTTGTTTGCCTCGGCCGAACTCGAAATTCTCCCCTCGTTGCATGCATGCATATTTTATAGCATGGCTGTGTTCAGTACATCCAGACGAACTCAATGGACCCTTCGGCGTTGAAAATGGTGGCCCGGAGCTCGAAATCGGTGCTCGGGTGGCCTCTGGTTTGACGGCGGCTGCGGGTGGCATCGGGGAGACCTCGGAAGAGCTCGAGGTAGAGGACGAGCTCTCGGCCGTCGGATCGAGCGATCAGAAGACTTTGGACGGCCTGGATCTGAAGATCTCGCGCGGGATCAGATGTGCGGCTTAGATCGTCCGCGCGATGAGTCGGACGGCCAGGATCACTCCCGCGGAAAAATTCCGCGTCCCACATCGAAACGGCGGCCTGTTTTTCCACGCTTTATCACCTAAGCGCTGGGGGAAAGCGCTCAGTTGAATTCTCTCCCCTCCCGGTGCCGCCCCGCACCGGGTTCTCTCTGCGGGCACGCTCTGCGCCCACCTTGCCTCCTGCGGGCGCGCCACTGGCGCCCCCTATGCACCCTTCGGGCGCGCGGGTTTCACCACCGCGCGTCCTCGGGGGCTTACGCACGGCCCCCGGCCTCTCTTGGGCTGGCCCCATGGGATCCCCTTGGGCGTGGTGACTGGTTCCCACATGTGCCTTGGGTTGAACCCTTAAGGCTGGCCCTTGGTGGCTATTTTTTGCTAGTAAAAACACTTAGGACTTTGTATAAAAACAAAGTAACCAAGTGAATATGCCAAATGCCACAACTCTAAAACATCCTTTCTTACTCTTCTCCATTTCTTCCATTTCTTCATAATCTTCTTCATCTCCTCTTCCATATGTGTTCAATACTTAGGAGGGAATTCTTCAACTGAATCTCATAAATCACACATGTTCTTCAACATTCTTCATTGATCAAATCAGGATCAAATCAGAGATCAATTGGATCTTCTTCTGATTCACATGCACTAAGAGTTAGTACATGGACTCCTTTAATCCACTTCATCCACTTAGAAGTTGTGGATGGATCTCTTGCTTTTCCTCATGCATTGTCAGCACAATGCATGGTCTTCAATCAATGTTGTGACATTGTATCATCAGGATACAAGTTCTTTGAACTTAAGGATCAGTTCAACAATCGTCTGATGTACATGGAGAATGTTTCAACCATATTCTCCAATGCCACTTAGTGAATCTCCTAAGTGACATTCCTTCTTCGTACCATGGCCATTCTCCTTCACCACCAACACCATCACACCCTTTAACATTCACATCTTGACAATTCCTTGACTACCATTCATTCCAAGACAACTTCATGCCTCATTGACAACAAATGCAACACAATGCACTTCAAAAACAATATATTATATTATTAAATTATATAGAAATAAATAAGAATAAAAAATGGTTATTCTATTTTCATTAAAGATCATATAAAATTATATATGAAATATTTATTTTAATAAAACTCAATACATTGAAAATTTTACTTCAAATGGAAGTAATTAAAAATA
The DNA here is from genome assembly GCA_963277665.1 of Viscum album. NCBI lineage: Eukaryota > Viridiplantae > Streptophyta > Magnoliopsida > Santalales > Viscaceae > Viscum > Viscum album. The sequence continues at coordinate 202,939,323 of OY728157.1, forward strand.
ATATTAAACATTTTAGTAACAAAACTCAATAAATACAATTTATAGAAAACATTAAAAATAATCAATCATATACTATTTGAAATTTTAAAAATGATAGTTGAAATTGATTTTAAACAATAACTATAATGTTTAAAAGATTATTTATGAATCATAAAACATTCTTTTTGTAAATAATGTTTTCTACATGTTTCTTTAAATAATGTTAAATTTTAATTATCATAATCCTTGAAATATTATTTAAAAATATTAATTTAAATTTTTAACTAAACTTTAAAAATTATTTAATTACATTCATTTTAATTTTTTTTATTTAAAGTAAAATATTTATGTAAAAATAACTACATCTTTAAACAAATCAAATAGAGGAAAGTATTGGATTCGAGTTCCTTAAAACATGATTAAGACAAGTTTTAAAAACAAATTTTGATGAGTGATCAAAATTATCTCATCTCACACATCAATACATTCCAATTTGAAGCTATATTACTTGATTAACATGTTATCCCTCTATATTAAGTGGATAAAATTAAAAAAAATACTATCTCCACCTCTAATAAATGAAACGTATCAACACCCGATAAATACCACTAAATGAATTTGTTTTCCACATGAAAATATAGTAATATTTCATTTTTATAATACTATTCCTTTTTCTTGACAATGTGGTCACAATGTATTGGATTAATACCTATATTTTGAAGAATGATACAAGAAATATTCCTGGATTTTAGTGTGAACATTCAATCTTTCATTAACTTTATTTATTAAATTATAAATATATAATTTTCCAAATTTAATAGAAAGAAATAATTTTTTTATATTTATTGTTATTATTGTTATATAATATATATTTTCCAATTTCACCAATTTCTATTAATTAAAATGAAACAACAATTCATGAATTTTGCATATTACTACCACCATAGAGAAAAGAAATTATTTTTCCCCACCACATATCATAACTAATTAGTTGTAGGAAATTTAAGAATATATGTTATATATTTTATACAATTACAATTATTAAGAGAAAACATTAAATTCAAATTTTTCTAATATCATTCTTTGAGAAATGGAATCACTTACCATGAAATGTGTATTAAAAAATCTCAACGATGTATCTCATCTTATTTTCACAATTTTTTATTCATATTAATTATTGCTATAATAATATTACTAAATACATTTATTTATCAAAATAATATAATTATTATTATTAAATAATTGTATTATATCAATATAAAAATTATTCAGAATCAAAATAATCAATTAACTACTGGTTGTTCATGTTTGAGACATTCTACCATCTACATGACCAATATAATAGAAAAATATAATCGATGAATATGAGAATAAAATTTAAAATATTATATGATATAGATAATTAAATATTTATTTTATTTGTTTCTCTAGAAATGTATATTTAATATTAAATTTAGTACTTAATAAAATAATTTCTAATTATTAAGAAATAATAAAAGATGTTATTCACTATTTTCATCCCTACATATCATAAAAACATCACATAAAATGAAATTTAACATTTTAAATAATTATTAATAATAAATTTAAATATGTCATATAATCTTTCAATGATGAAAATTTGGCGAAGTTATGGAAGAATATCTTTTTTACTAAACTAGTTCACAATAGTAAATATAACTCACAATTGATGTTAAAAATATATGAAAACTAACTAAAATACTTATGTGGAATTTTTATAAATTATATTTAATAAATTTTTAATAACTTAATAATGTTACAAATAGGTAATTAATATAGATATTTTATAATATATATGGTTTTAGAGTGATCAACTAATAGAGAACTCAGGGTAAGTGATTCGTCAACTATATTTATAGTTCATTGGGCCATAGTATTTCATACATTAATATGATTTTCATGATTTCATCATCCAATAAATTACACTATATTATATATTTGTTTTTTATTTAAACTTTTTAAAATTACATTTTACTATCAATAGTCACTTCCATTCTATTTTTATAAAAAATTATTTTATGATTCTTATTTCATTAACTCTTATTCTTACTATTGGATCTTTTACTCCATGTCTATATTTTTCCTATTGAAACAATTTTCCTTAAAAATAAATATTTTTATAATATAATATATATATTAAATGAAATGAATATATTTCAATGTTTCTCATATGTTATATTTTAAAAAAATGGCATAAAATGATGAATAAAGAAATTTTTACTCATTATATTCAACTCTAGATTTATTATCATAATTTATATTTAATAAATAGTTAATTTTATATATAGATTATTATAATATGGTTTTAATAATAATTATTCATACCTTGTAAAAAAATTTGAGTGTAATGTAAAATAAGTTATTTGTTAAAAGGATTAAATGGTTTTATGAATACATATTTAATATCATGTTGATTTTTCGTCCAAACTTTATCTCTCATGAAGTGAAGTCTTAAAATTAACATTATTTATTATAATAATATTCCTTATATTAATTTTAATTTTTTACATTCTACACTTTCTTATTTTCATGATATCTTATTTAAAAAAAGATGAGAAAAAATTTTCCATAGGTTATTTAAGATACGATATTGACTAATTTTGACTACATCACATATGTAAGCAAGTTATTAAGATGGGTTCTTTATCCCCCACCATTAAATTTTTTTAAATATATATTTCATTAGATAGTCATATGTGTATATAATGATTTTTCACATTGGTGTTGGCATATTTATTTTTCTCACATCTTAAGGAATACACATAATGATTTTTTCACAAATGGATGTTTATAATGTTTTTTCCCATATAATTTTTCTATAATCACTATTTTTCTATATTTTAATGTTTTATCGTGATTATACACATTTCCAAGGTACTTTTTATTTTCAATATCTTAATTTTTTTCATGTTACACTATATTTTAGTAATGAATATCACATTTTTCTATGATCATTATTTATGATTATTATGATATATATTGAGCCAAGTCATGATTTTAATTATACATTGAAAATATCATTATTATATCATTTTTCATCAACAAGTTTTATGATCATCATATATAGTATTATGATTATTTTTTAATATATTAAACCAATATTAATGTTCTCACTCTTTTTTTTAGATGATGCATTGTGGAAAAAATTTTCGGAGAAAATTATTTCATATTAACCATTTGATTTATTTTAATTTCCAATGTTATGAAGTTATTTTTATCTTCTTTAACTATCTGTAATTTGTTTTAGAGTCGACCTGTTTTAATAAAAAATATTTGGATGTTCTAAAATTAGTTATCACTATAGATAATCTTCCCAAACAGTAATCCTTTAGTTCTACATTTTGTGGGGTAATAATTCCGATTAATTAATAAATCATGAAATTAATTTATTTTTTAGTTATATTTTTGTAGTGTTACATTATATGTAATCATTCAGAGGATTATTTATTTTGGAATTTTTATTGTAGAACAATAATGAATACCCTAAAAAATCTATGTGATTAGTGTATATCTAAGATTAATCCTATAATTTTAATTTAAATAGATATTGTTTGATTGATCTATATATAAAATTATAATCTAGATATAACATGTTTGTGAAGACTCTAAAATATATATAAATTTCTCGGTAATATACATGAACAGTATGTATTGGATATTAACTAAATCATCAGCCATTTCATGACAAAGAGACATTACAAGAAACCTTATTTGGAACTAATATGGGATATTATTTGGTTGATTTAGAGTATATTTATGAAACATTTCTATGTATTATTTTCTATCTATTTTTATTAAGAAAAAATTATTTATAACTGATATTGAAACATAGGGATTCATATGTAAACATATAGATTTCATTAATGAAATAAACCTTCTGTGTTTTGTGTTTTTTTACATGTAAATTAAACAATCTTGGTATACTGTATACCATTTTTCCTATTGTTATGATAATTATTAGTGGAAATAATAAAATATTGAATAGTGGGTTAAATAAAAACAGTATTATTGCACTATATTCCATCTAACTCCACCGTTAATTATGCATGGGATATGGTAGTTCTATGAAGTGTGGCCTCTATAGATTAAAGTAACTTAGAATATAGTATTCTCCAGGTTTTTCAGAATGATTAAAAGTTGTTATGCATTATCTCTCTTAGTATAGAAAAAATATCAAATTTTAATATAATGTGGTCCCATTTAATTACTAAAATAATAATTTCATCAAGTAACATTGAAAGGGAAATTCTGTACTAAATAAGGAAAAAATAACAAGATATGGGTTATGATTCCCAAAAATGATGGACTCTTAACTCAAATGATTGTGAGTAAGTCAACATCGATGACATTCCTATCATATTAGAGTACACTAATGTTTGTCCTAGTGAACTACATACTCTTACCCATAAGAATAAGGTTAATATTTCAATATTAATCATTCATGGATCAATTACTATCTCAATAAGATCTTATATAATTAATCATGATATTTAAATAATCCTTGAAGATGCTTCATGGGAATATAGAAAAGGTTTTTATACTCTATTGTGGTTCTTTGTGGGGTCCCCCAAATTAAATTTAAAATAAAGGATGCGTACATATATCATTAAATTGATTATCATGATATTAATGAAATCATCCCAAAAATAATATTATCCGAATACTTGTATTGATGATATTTTATATATTATCAATGGAGATTGATATTTCTCAATGATTGACTATCAATTTAGATAATATTAATTAATGGTCATCTAGGGGATATTTCTAAGACAATTTTTATAGATGGTGTGGAAACAATAAATATATTGGGAACACATTTGACATAGGAATTTTGCATCTACATTGAGGGATATAATATTTTGTGTAATTAATGAATAATTATCAGAATTTATGATTATATATATAGAATATATTCATAAATTGTCAATGATAAAGGAAGAGTATGATGATTTTATACAAATTTTTCAATGACCATGAGAAAGGAGAATTTATATTCCAGATTTATAAAATCAAAATCTTATTTTTATACGGTATTGATTTAGGATACTAAGTCACAAGTAATATAATATTAGTAAATCCTTAAATGATATATGTTATTCAAAAAACAAAAATGTCAGCCACTATAACTTTGATACATATTTTCCTGGGTTTGTAAAATTTTACTATTAAATTATTAGAATGATATCATTAATATAAAATAAAGTTACCCTATTTACCTATAATTGAGTGAATTTGGATTGGATTGGTACTGAAATTGGTGTTTAAGGGAACTAAGAAAAGGAGGTTTGTTGACAATAATGAACCAGAAAAAACTATAGTGGGGGAAGATATTGTAGTATACAGTTATTCTTAAAAAAGGATTTATGTTGCTACATCATATAGAATTAAATGGGAATGAATTTACCATATATCAATTGAATAGTCCAAATAAAATTAATAGACTCGTGTTTTTTAAATTTTGGAAATTTTATTTGTATTTATTATTTGAAGGATTTATTTATATGGTGAAATGTTTAATATATACAATAATAATAATATTATGGAATGTATGTTTACAAATATGTGGTTTTATATACACATATGAAGATATATTGAATTGACAAAATGTTTTAAATACTAATAAAATACCACCCTAGGAATGTAAGAAATGTTATTAATGATCTTAGTCATAAAGACCATGATATGTTATCCTTGATCAAGATTAAAATAGAAACATGAGTTGCTATTTTTAGAGGATGAATATGTAATTCATATTTGTAATATTGAAATATTACCATTCCAAACATATTGTTAAACCTTCCATCTATATATTGATTAAATTTCACTATAATTATGATTTCCATTTATTGAAGGTTAAATTGAATATTATAGAGCTCAACATTGAAATCAAATGAGTTATATGTTTTGAGACTGATATTGATGTTCTTTCAAAAATATGATTGATGATGGAATAATATTATTATTTACATAAATAATATTTTTCTATTCATATATGATTTATAAAATATGTACATACATATTATAAAAAACATCTAGTGAGATTACATGATGTGTGAAATATTATAAGTACTATCTTGATACGTGGTATGAAATAGAGTTAAATAGAAATAACAAAATATAATTTCATGTTAAATAATTTTCCCATAAAAATATGAAAATTGGAAATCATCTCCTTGTATTTCATCATTGGACACCCAATGATATTATAAGGACATAATTCAATTGGGTGTTTTTTATCCCATTACATAGTCAACAATTTTTTTGTCTATAATTTAATATTTCACTCTTTTCCAACATAACATGATATAAAAATGGTTAGTTATAATTCTATATGGAATAATAATATCCAATATATCCAATTTGGAATCAAGTATTTACCTATCTACTACTTTTCAACCTTGTAAATTATATTACATTATTCTTTCCTTGTTATTGGATCAATTGGATGATTTTTAGGTTGAGACAGACATTAATAATTTTCAGTTTTGGAAACCTTTATATGTTTTTTCATTGACATGTGGATGTATTTGGGCTCAGTAATATGTAGTGCATAGTTAGTGCACTAATAGGGGAAAATAATTACCTTCATCCAAGAAATCATATGGCTCATGGATTGGTGTTTGGGGCATGGTGCATGGCCTACACATTGTTTGGGAAGCCTTTTGGTAAACATGTGATTACAACAAGGTTTTTTTGAGGTATTTGGCATGAATATTTCATGGTATAAAAAACTATGTGGCTAGCCCATGTGGGGTTCCCCTTTTTATAGTAAAGGATTCAAGGTTGGCAAACATGTTTCCATCCCCTGTGGCCAAATTGTGCAAGTTTTCCATATTATTAAAATTCTACAATGCTTTTTTTTCTTATCTATTAAGTTAACCCAATTTTAGAATTTATCTTTATTATTTGACCGTATACACAAATTAGGGTCTCCAAGATCATTCTCTCATTCCATCCTTCCATTTTTTTCTTCTAAATCATCTTTATAATGTTTTATTCGATTCATATTTTATTATCCGTCTTCCCTTTTCCTTTCACAGATTCATCATTTTTTTTATGATGGTTATCTCTCATCCAAACTATAGAGATAAGGGATGATGTGTGCCCATATTTATTTTATGTTTGGTTTTATGAAATGTATCCAGGCCTTGTTTAGTCATCCTAACAATGATTAGTTTTGGTTAGAAATGGTCGATATATGTGTTTCAATCAATTTCCATTATGGTATATTAAATTTCATAACTGACCTCTCCTAAATAATTTATAAATTGGTTTCACTTGATTGTGAGGTGTTGAAATAAAATTTTTTACATATAAATTATGGAAAAATGGTGTGAAATGGTTTTAAAAGGGCTTCATTAAATATTTTTTCACTTATATTCACATAATTTGTTTAATAAAATGTCAAAAGATCTTTCAAAATGATACCAGCATATTTTGGTGATGTATACCTGTTATTGTCTCTTGAAAATGAAGTTTAATTGTGAGTTTGAAATTATATATCTAGATTTTCTTATTTTAAGGGTTGATTATTATTTGTGGATAGTTGTGTTGGTTTAAAAAAAGTGATGTTTCTTTAATAATTGTACGTTAAATGTGTTCTAATGTGTACATTCATTGAAAGATGGTTATATATCCAAAATTGATTATGTGAAATTATGATTGTTATTTTTTCATTATAAATGGGTTTTATTGCTTCAGTGAAAAGTGATAAAAAAATTTCCTGGTTATTTGAGATGAAAATGTGTTTAACATTGTTTTTTCCAATGATATTGAAATTGATTCCTGGGAACATATTTTCTGTACACCTAAGATGTGTATGACTATTTTTATTGTTTTATGAAACATATTTTAAAATGTTCTTGGTGTGTTTCAAAATTTTGATAGTGGTTTTATCATGGAAATGGGTTGATTAAATGTTTGTTTTCATAATGGTTTATGGAGGATTGTATGGCATTTTAAATAGGATTCGATGAATGATTGTCAAAAATGCCCTTTTATAATTTAGAGATGTGGAATGTTTTCTAAATGATTCAATTTTTTTTATAATTGTGTGTTTGAAAGTGGTTTTTTATATTTACTACATGGAATGGTTTTAAAATGGATTTTAATTTGTATTTGGATTATAAATATTAATGGCCTAGTTTCCACCTCGTTATCCATTGAGATTGATTTTTTATATGTTGATATGTGAACGATAGGTGGGAAATATGATATATTTTGATAAATGGATTGAAAACATTAATAGTGTATGTCTTGTATGGTAGTTAAAATTATTCAGGTAGAGGTTTTTATAATAAACGGGATGTGATTTCCTAATAGGAACATGGGAATGAAGTCGAATTTCATGTGTGTTTGTGATAATTTTATTATGTTTTAAGAAACATCATGAAACTCAGGATGAGATACTCTATAATAGATCATACATAGGAAGGTTTTTTGTATTTAAACAATTAGAACGTGGTATGAATTCTATTCTAGTAAATATTGTTTGGAGGCGTTGTTGTTAATGGTTTATTTACAATCTTTGGACAAGTCTTATTAATATTATTATTATAATGGGTTTCTTTTGTGTCATCTAAAGGGTCAGATGAATTTTTCCTGTCAACCCTAATTAAATAGGTTGGTACCCACATGAATTTATAGGGATAGGAAATCCATGCCAGAATATTTATTTTTTGTATTAAATAATGTTGGTTGTTGACTATATAGATGCACCATATGTTATCATGTGAGTCCAATTTGAGTACATTCTTGGATTTTTTTAGATATGATTAGGTAACACCGATGATTAATATATGTATGTTCTTTATATTCTAGTATTCATGTTGAACATTTTCCTAGATAGTGGTGAATTTTTATATTACCTTTATTGTATATATATACCCTTATTGGTTATCACGTTTGAATTTGTATGTGGGTCTTTGATTTGAAATGGGTTGTGAAATGTCATACTATTTTTTGAAGGGGAAATCTTTTTTCTATTTTGAATAGTGACTTTCTGAATTGTGGTTTCTAGTTATTTGTAGAGATTGAAAGAATATTTTATAAATGTTTTTAACCTTTTTTATAGACTATTTAGGATATATCAAATCATGGACTCTATGGTGATTACCTACTGAGCAATTTATGCTCACAGCATAAATATACCATTAATTTTTGTTAGAAGTAAGCTGTTTTATATGTTAAGGTTTCAGGTTCTGGTTTTCGGTTTGAGCTTCATTTAGAGAAGGATGTTCATGTTGATGGTGGTGGCAATATGTTCATGTGGAGATCTTGTCCACATGTTATAGTCTTAGTTTTGTTTCCAATTTTCTTTTTTCAGAAACTATTGAATCTAGTATACTTTGGAATTAAATTTTTTAGTTCTTATTTGTAATGTTTCATGATAATTTTGATTATTTAGTCCTATTTTCATAGGGATAAATCATTCCCCCTGAATTATTTTGATTCTCGAAAATATTTTCCATCCCAAGGGTCTGAGGAGTGCCCTTCAGGCCATGTCTCAAACTGGTTTAGGGTTATATATGGATGACATCTTGATTTGGTTTGTGTAATTTTGGTTTTGGAGACGTATAATGAAATCTATAAAAATAGATCTTAGTTCTATCACAATTTATCATTTTTAGGCAAATTTATCTTCTGATAGGACCATTCACACACTAAAAAATATGATAATTTATTGTTCAATTTATTTCATCTGATGTTTGGATCAGTACCTCCCATATTGTTTCATAATCATATAAAAAATGTTTTCATTATATAATTTAAATGGGACAATATGTGGAACTATAAATGTATAGATTTAGGATTCTAACTTGTTTTGATGAAGTTGGAGAGATAAAAATGATTATTCATGGTACATTAAAAAAATTATGGAAAATGTGAACACCAATCAATAATAAATTAAAATGTAGAAATTTGATATAATTGTTAAGCTAATAATAATCAATTTGATCTAGGGTTTATAGATGGTTATAATATGTTTCTTCATTATCTCTAACTAATTATCTTATTTTATTTCATGAAAAGGGGAATTAATCCCTTAATACAATGGTCACTTCTAGATTCTTGATCATTTTAGGTTTATATCATATTACATAGCACACCCTCACACATTCATAGAGAAAATTATGTAATCCATATATCCCATTTCATGTTTTATATACATGATCCATCACATTCCCTCAGTATCAAATTTGTGTAATATGAAAATTACCTATTATATGAAGAACAAATAGTGGTGAACATGGACTGAAGAGGAAAAGATCACATGAACAAGATATCCCATCTATTTAATGTTCTTTAGTGTAATAGAAAATATAGGGAATCTACATGTGTACCTATGGATATGGTGATAGAAATGTATGCTCACATGTTTTTCTCCATGTATTTAAATTTAGAGCCTCATTTTTTAGGTTGTAATTTATAATGATCATTATTTTAATTAAATATGTATCCACATTATCGAATTCATTATATTATTTCAAATTCATCCTGGAACTAAAAATCACTAAAACCGATTGGTATGGAAAATTATATCATGAAAATAATCTATAGAAGATAAAATAGTAGTAATCAATTACGAATTTTTTATTAACCCACTTAAGTATAAAAACTTTATTTTTCAATAAAAGAAGCCCTTCATTATATATTATTAATTTAAAGTATAAATAAATAAATAATAAATTTAAAATAATGATATATAAATTTTATTTATCAATTTATAATCGCAAAATTATCTAATAATGATTTTTTGGAGTTTTCATAGCATAATTAATTTATTATAAATAGTGGGAATTTTTTTTACAATTATAATAATATATATGAAATTTTATGAAATAAATTAAAATTTAAAAAACCATATAATTAGAAATAGATTTATTTAAAATGTATTATTATTAAATTCAAAAAATATATTTTATTTATAAATCAAATTATAAACATTTTGTGATCTTTGATAATATTTTCTAATATAAAATATTTTTAGTGATATTTATTGTATATTTATTGAACAATTTTTGTTTTTTATTTCTATAATTTCTCATTTAATTAATTATATTTATATTAAAACACTTTATTGAATTTCAATAAAATATGTATATTAAATAATCTTATAAAAAAATTATGATTAAAAATACAATTTTTCAGAAAACATGTTTTTATACATTACACACACTAATTTGTAAATTTATATTTTCTTTCACCATAATATATTTCATATTTGAAGTCCTTATATATATTATTTAGTAAGTAGAATATTAATTTTATCCATTAAAATTACATTACTTTGGTAAGTAATATTTACCAATTTAATACAAAACATTACCAAAGTGATAATATTAATAATAAATTACATGTAAATATGTCCAAAATAGGTGGGAAAATTAATTTTTGATTTATTTGATACATTATATAATCCCAAAGTATATTTTTTACATATTTAGAGCTTTATTACAAGTATAAAAAGTTATCAATTTATATTAACTAGTTTAAATTATAAAAAATTCCATCATACCACTTATAAAGTGGCATCTCACAATCAATTAAGGGACACATAACAAATTATTTTTTAAAAATGAAAAATTATTTTTTATCCACAAGATATTATCCTCTTAATTTTCATTGAATTAATAATAACATAAAATTTTATTAGGATCACAATTTAAAGTTTAACTAATTCGGAATATGAAAAATATTCAATGTGAGTACTCATTTATTTCCTTTACAATCAATATCAATTTCACAAATCTGATAATATAATTATTCTAAAATGAATTAATTTTTTATTAAAAATCATTATTCTTAAGGAATATTTATTATCTTCATTTCATAATTTCTATGAATGTAATTGATACAAAAATTCATTTTTTGAGGGACTACCACCTATATAAATTGACGACTTCTGATTTTTTCACCAAGCCTCTCTTCCCAAGTAGTCTTACTGAAAATTTTAATAATATATAATATGTAATAAAATTATTTTTATGAATATAAATATTATAATACAGATTATATCATTCTCATTCATTGGAAAATGAAATAATAACATGTTTGTGTGTATACTACCACATCTATGATGTAATGTATCTCAATTTTTAGATTTTTTTTAAATAAAGGATGGGAATATGATTCTATGCTTTAAATTTTTCAATATTAATTGATTAATTTTCTTAAATAATTATATTATTATAAGTTAATACACTTTCATAATCATATTAATAAATTAATTATCATATTATCATGTATGGGATGGTTTTATAAACTACTAGATAATTTTTTTAAAATAATATCGTGGACAACAAAGAGAACATATTAATGTTAATATATGATATAAATAATAAAATATGGAACTTGTTTTTGTTCTGGAGTTGGGATATTAAAATTAATATTATAAATTAATTTTCCAATGTGTATTTCAAAAAACTCACTGAAACATGTTATTTTGGATTTGGATCTCTATGGATCATATGAAAAGAACTCATAAAATGAAATTATAAAATTATAAATATTTATAAAACATAATTTTTTGTTAATTTTATGATAATTTCATTGTTATATTGTAGATAATAATGAGTAATACACAGTTTTTCTACAACTAGGTCAAAATGATTATGATTATTGTCACCCGATATTGAAAATAGAAAATAACAATGAAATTTATGTATAGAGAACAATTTTAAATTATGTTTATCAATAGCTGTATATTGAAATTAGATTATAAAATAGATTATTAATATGGTTTTTAATATTATGTGGTACATATAATGACCTTAAATTTTAAAATATAAATTATATAATAGACATTTTATTTGATGTAAAACAAATAAAATATATATGAATTTAACATCTCGAGACTTTATAATATCTTCTTTATTTAATTTAATTTAAATCTCGGAAATAGATTTCAATGAATGAAACTTTGATATTAGATTTATTTTAATGAAATTTTGTTTTTATCTTTCACTATAAAGAACAAAAAGGTCATATTGCATTACATAGATCAATTACCTTCTTTATCATCTAGTGATACATTCATGTTGAATTTTTATAAAACAACAATATATTATTTAAATATTAATTATATAATATAGTGAGACATAATATAAACATTAAATTTATGTTTATTAATAGTATTAACATAATTATAAAAATTTATGGAAGAATTAATTGTTTACGATGTAATTTTAAATGAATATAAAACCCAATTGAATTTAACAGAAATATTTTTCCTAAAAATAATTTTTTTCTCCCAGAGTTATTTTGAAATTTTAAACATAATAAATTAATATTAGATGATTATATTAAATAAATATAAATATTATATATTCAATAAAAAATTTATCACATTCACCAAACTTATTTTATATACAAAAGCTAATGAAAAACCCAATTTTAAGCATAAAAACGTATATTTTTATAAAGGCATTTTCTTCATATTAATGGTCCATCGATTATTTATTTAAATTTTCAAAATATTATAAATTAAATATGAATAAATTAACACCAATAGGGATTGGATATTTATTAAATTATATCATGTTTTTTTCTATTATTCTTGATTTGTTTTATTTTTTGATGAATATTTAAAAATACAAAGTTATAATTGAAAAAATCTTTTTTGTCTATATAACATGATATGTAAAATTATATATAATATTTTTTTCAATGTAAAATTAGTTCAAATTTTCATATATTTATAAATATATACCTCTTTGAAATAATATTTATATTGATTTTATTTATAAAAACATTGTTATTTTTTTAACATTTTTACATTAAAAATGAAATTTTGCATCACCTCTCTGAGATTACATTTTAAATAATTTGTACAACTTCTGTGATTATAATTTGGAAAAATTGAATGGATATTATTTATAATAATAATTTATAAATTATATTAATGTTTTTGTAATTTCTAAAAAAAATAATGAATGAAATTGAAATTAATTACATTGATTGAGGTTAGAATGAGTTTAATATTTTAGTAAACAGTAATCATAAGGGCCAAAATGACCTATAAACATTTAAAAAATTAATGATGAATAATTATATAAAATATAATATCTTTAATATAACTGTAAAAATTAATGTAGTAACATGATATAATGGAGACCAATCAATAGTTTTTACATTTTTATATTTCATAAGAATAATAGTCATCCTCCACTATAAAAATGAACTCAACCCTCCAACATATTCACTCCTCTAAAGCCCTTTGTCTCATCTATAACCTAAAAAAATGTTCTACCAATATAAATATAATAATACTTTAAGACTCAATTTTTTCATAAATCAATCAAATGATATCTTTTTGTACAAAACAAAAGGATTTACCTGAATAGGACGTAATGTTCTTCAATGATCACTTTTGCTTCATTTACTTATCCACCCCTCCAGAAATAATTATTAATTGATTATATAATTATAAAATTATATTAAATGTATTGAGGTTTTTTATTCTATCATTTTTAATTAAACATTCGTTCACATCTATTAAATTGTATACACATTTATCATTCATAGGAACGTCGGGCTACTATCTTGCGAAAATTTGCGGTTTGTTGTTCTATTGTCTCTTTTCATGGTAGATGTTAGGGATTTATTTGTAGATTATATATGATATGAATAATATTTATAATTTATTTATTATTCTATGATTTTTATATTACACATTCATTTATGTTTTTGAATTTTTGGGAATAACATATAAACGTTTGTGGGTGTGTGGACTACCACCAACTCAATAGGATGTGATTCATTCACTCTATACAATGAAAGATTAAAAGATTATTTAAATTTATATATGGGAAATATATTAAATAAATATTATATATAAATTATAATATAGTTATATATATCATTTACTTTTAATTTTTTTATATTATAATAAAATGGAATTAGTGTTCTTGTATACCCATGACCTATCATCTCTATGAAGGGGGTATTTCTTTTTCCAATTCCTAAATTTTATGGACAATTATAAATACATATAACCAGAATAAATATCATATTTTATCCATGTTTTAAATTTTGGATAAAATAAAATCCTTATATAATTAATATGAAATTAAATAACATGTAAAAACATCCTCCAAAAATTAGGCCAGTAACACCCATAATAGAGTAAACAGTGAAATATTATTAGAAAAAGGGTAATAAAATAATATTAGAATATCATATATCAAATAATAAATAGAAATATGGTTATTTAATAAGTTATTAACATTCATAAAATCATTTTACATGTGATTAATGGTCGATCACAGAAATTGAATTGCAAGATAACTGATTCGTGTCTCCCTTTTTCTTCTCTGAGACATACACAATTTACACAACTTATATGTTTTTTGGGTGTATTTAATAAACGTATATTATGTTACATCATGAATAAATTTATATTCATTGTATTTATAATTTCATGTAATGTTATTTAATTTAATGGAATTATAAATTAAATGTTTACATCTAGTAACCAATTCCATATCATTTTTTTCATTAAGGGATATTGTAAAGTTTGCACCTAGTTATTTTTCATGGTGTATATAATGAACGTTTTACATTTAAAATCATGAATAATTTTAGTATTAATGATATTTTTCGTTTAATTTTTAATTTTTTCATCTATTGGTATTTCAATAAAATTTTAAAAAGTGGTAAATAAATTTCTTAATTCAATTACTTTTCATTCGGTTATATTACTTCCCTGTTATTGTTAATACTATATGATTTTTTGTATAATTGAATTTATTATAATTTTTATTTTTACCAATTTTTATATGTGGATTTATAAATTATACACATAATAAATTCATTTATCAATTTTCAATTCAGTTTTATCATCATTATAGGGGATTATTTCACAACATCATTCTAATCAAGATTTCTTATACATAAAACTACATTAAATGAATTTATATGATAATTCATGAATAAAATCATTATATATATAATCCATTTGTTATCCCTGAACCCTTCTATGTAATAGTACCTTTTTTTCTTTTTGGTATTTAATATGTCAATGAAAATATTTTTAGGAATATACATCTTCATTTCTCTCATCGGAATGGAATTTATTTTCTCTAAACATTATGTTTTGTAAATAAAATATATATTTAATAACTAGTAAAATTATTTATTAATTAAATAATGACCAATTTTTATATTATGTTATATTATATTCTATTTCTTTAAAATTAATTTTCTATCATTTTTACCATTAAAAATGAATATTCTTATTACCTCGACTAACATTTAAAAAAATTCCCACATAAATATATTTAAATATACCATTAAAATTTTTCAAGGATAATATTAAATTCAGTGGTTTTTAATTTTTTTTTAAAATAAATTGGATTTTCAAAATGTTTTTCAAAATGAAAAGGATATTTTCATAAAAAATGTTTTCTGGATCCTCTTACAGTATATTTATTAATCAACAAAAATAACCCATTTTCATTACTCCATGTGGGTAATTGTTTATTGATAATATGGTAATTATTTATCTAGATGGTTTCTGATTTATTAGACCATGAATAGTATTCGAATTATCATCGTTGATTTATTCGGTATTCCCCTTGAAATATAAATTTTTTACAGATCATTAAAAATTAAATTTCTATAAAATATCCATAATATTTATCATAGATATGTATACATCTATAAATGTATATCATTTTTACATATAGTGTTTATATTTAATGTTATTTTATATTTATTGGTATTTTGAAAAATCTTCATCTTTTACTTGATGAGGATATTTGATAAGTAAAATTTCCCTTGATTTAAATCAATTATATGAAATATTAGGAATCAATATGATAGTTTTCAAAATGATGGGGACCGGTTATTGATATCCCCTTGATGTATTGGTAGTTTCAAGGGAAGAGTGGGTTTTCATGCCTTAGTGGGGTATTCACTTAGTATGTTTTAATCTATCCTGTGAAAGTTCATTATGGTAAAAGTATAATGTACATAAAAAACATGAGTTCTAATATCTAATAATATTCTCATTCAAATTTAATTACCATTATCTGTGATATTTTCATTAGAAAAAATATATGGATGCACTTCAGTGAAATTTTATTGATTAATTGGAATTTTTTTTAGATATTTAACATACCAAATTGATTATTCATTATATAGTAATTTAAATGTAATGTGTTTTTTTATTTACCCTTTAATATTTTTTACACACTCTTTAACGGTATATTAATCACATAGAATGTATGTAAAATTAATTAAATTTCTATATTGGTTATGCTCTTTAATTCATTATTTATTCATCTTTACTTATCCCTTATAGAGCATTTGAGAATACCCATATTTTTTTTCCTTTCCTAAGGATTAGAAAATGATATCTTTCAATAAGATTTAAATGTTTTTTCCTTTTAATTTTTTTATGTTTATGGTTTTTCTTTATACATCCCAACGTAATATGTTTATCATGTATGTAATCTGGTATACCAACACTGATACACTGGTCGTTCCATTGATATTTGATTCTTTGTGATCATTCCAATTTAATAATGAAAGGTAGAGATTCCAAGATTATAGTGTCAATTTATTATAGTTGGTATAAAAGGAGGATTCGTATAATCCTTCGGAATATGATTTAGGAAACCAAGAATGGATAAAATATATCTAATGTATAATTTGAGGTTTTGGATATAATAAAATCTCAATGTTTCTGTTATAATTAGATTATGTGGTTTCCCTATAAATACATCCATGTATACATACTAAATCTGGATTTGGATCTATCACAGATGTACCAATGTGTAAAAACTCTGAAAAGGTTATTTGGTCTTTAATTGAGTGTAACATGGTAGACAACATTGAGCCATAATGCACACTTAGTTTGAGAATCTTGGGGTATATACTTTGTATAATTTTCAATTTCATTACAAACCATTATGAATTTGTTGAATATATTTTGAAAATGATTAACCAAGGAAAAATAAATTTATTTTATAACGAAAATAAAAACGATGGCATAAAAATTAGTCTCTATGTTATGATATTTTACAGCGACTAATGATTATATAGATGAAATTTATATAAATACAACCCATTGTTTTCATAAATGTTTTAGTGGAAATTTTATTGTAGGAATAATTCAAATACACTTAATAAAAAAAAATTAATGGAATTAATACCGCTATATGGTTGATAATATAGTTTAGTAAATTTTGATAATAGTGATTAAATGTTACTGGACATTCTTAAAGAAAAATAGGTATTATTCAAAACACTAGTAAATAGGTTATTTGATGAATAAATTTAAAATATTCCCATTATATTTTCGTCAAATAAATGTGAATTATATTAATATATTTTATAAAAAGTACATTCCAATTTCAAGGTGACAACCCATTATATCTAGTGGGGTAATGGGGCATGAACATTTAAAAGAAGGACGTTAAGGCTTTATTGACTACCACTAGCCAATGGAATGTCCTTGTTAACATGTTGTTATATTTAGTTAATTAATATGATAAGTAAATATTATTTATTATCAGATTTTTTTACTTTTTAGGTTCAAATAATCATGTATTAACCATATTTATCTAAAAATATTGTTAGAGAAAAATATAAAGGCATTTTTTATAAATGTTGTGAACTGTTAAAAGAAATGACTAGTAATTTAGTCATAGATATTCAATTTTGGACATTCATTTCATGGAGATTTTTAATGAAACGGAAATTATTATAAGCACAATGAAAGGATGGAATTTTGTATATTTCTTAATGTAGTAAAACAAGGACCCAAAATTTGGAAAATGAACTTAAAAATATTTTTATACTAAAACCTTCATTTTTTTATGAGATTGTTTATTAAATGATAAAAAAATAATGGTTTTGAGTGCCTCACTGTTACATTGATCATTCAGTTGATTATGATCAGTATCCTCAATCACTCACTACAAATACATAGACATTTCCTCTAGTTCTACATCTTCACATGTCACTTATTTTCTCCAAACTGGGAATTAAATTATGTGAATTTTTTCCTTCCTTTCGTGATTATTTAGACGATGTTTCATAATACCTTTTATGATTTTGGATTTCAACAATGTAAATTTTTATTTTCAACCCTATATTATGATCATATATTTTAAATTGTGATGAAAAAATTATATATCGTGGGTAGAATGTAACACTGTAAAATTAAAAAATTAAAATATCATTTCTAAATGTTCAATTGACATGATAAAAAAATCATAGATGGGAATATTACATCCTGATATAGTAAAATATATTTAATATTTTTAAAAAATTAAATATATGATATAACATTAAAGGAACATGAAACAATAAATAGCTTGTGATATATGAAAAAGTTACCCCTCATAGAACACCGAGGTATGAGTGTATTACATGAAACATTTACATTCATAAATGTCTTGTGTTACCTGAAATTATGAGTTTTGATGAACAAAGATATATTAATAAAATATTATTATTTAATATAATTTTATTTTAAAAATATATTAAATTAGATGTTATGGGTAGGATTAACTAACGTATATTGATATATAATTTCATTCATTAAAATATAATTAAATATAAATTGATAAAAAAATAAATTTAGGATAAAGGAACTGTTTTTATAAAAATTATATTGGTTTTCTCCAAAAGAAAATTTTAAATTATATATTAAAATAATTAATATTAGTAAGTAAAATTATTCAAGTCAATATTTTATATTTTTTGTCAAATATTTTTGACTCTCAACCAATGTAATTACTGACATAATATATGAACAAACATGATTTTACGTACAAAACATAACATTTTTATAAAGGCTATGATGCATCATTTGAAAAGAATTTCTATTTTAAATATATATTTTACACCATTATAAATTCAATATGAAAAAAAATAAAATTCATTTTTGAAATATTAATGTTAAATTTATTTTATGTTGAGTATCCGTTTTTTCATAGAAGTTTAATTTTTTTATGAGTAGTTGAAAATACAAAATTTTAATTGAAAATGATTTTTTGTATCTATAATTTAATGGGTTGAATTATAATTTTAGTTATTTTTAATGATTAATATGTAATAATTTTCATCTATTTATTTAATTTATGTTATTTTAATTATGTATCTATTAAAATAAGGTATAAAATAACATCAGACATTTGGACATTATAACTTTAAAATTTTTCATTCCAATCACATCAGTGTGATTAATTTTAAATTAATTTCAACCACTTATGTTTTTATAATTAGAATTAATGTATTATATATTTGGAATCATAATAATTTATAATTTATATTATGTTCAACATATTTTTTAACCTAATATATTAGATAATTCAAATAAATTTAATTAATGTGATTAATGTGATAATGAGTTTACATTATGGTAATACCTTGAGCTATTAGAATAAAATGATCAAGACCCTTACCTAAAATATATTTTTGAAACATTTTAACACCATATCCTATCATGGATTGAATATTTTACATTATTTATTGAACATGATGTATGAGAGACCTTTAAATTGTCTTTCCATTTTCAAATTTACAAGAATTACACTCCTCTATAAAAAACACTCAACCATCTCACTTATTAACACCTCTCAAGCCAATTATGTCATCCATCTTGTGAAACAAATCTCACAAAACTCATAACATCATCCAAATGCATATCATTGGGAATAAATAATTCAAAGTAAATATTTAGTTATAAACAAAAACTAGTTACCTAAATAAGAGGTATTGTTCTTCTACGATCATTTTTTCTTCATTTACTTCTCCACACACCCAATTGATTTTATATATTTATTGTTTAATATAATCATTTAGATAAATATATTGATGTATTTTATTTCTAATATTTTAATCCCAAATTTCAAATATATCCAAAAAATGGGTTATACAATCATTGTTTTTGTATATAATAGACTACCACCTCACAATTTTATCGCATTAGTTCTTCCATTTCCATATTTAAAGGATAAAAATAATGATTAATATAATTTTTTATAAGTGATATATATAATTTTAAAAATTTATTTATTCTTTTATAATTTTTACCTAATATATACATACTTTCTTTATCTTTTTAGGGAATATGATAAAATCATTTGTGAACGTGTAGTCCACCGATTTCTCAGTGTGATGTGATTCATTCAAACAATACATGGAATTTATTAAAGATAGATTCAATAAAAATATTTGAAATATAAGAAATACATATGATACTATAATTATAGAAAACAAATTTATATCTATATAATTTATTTTTAATCTTTTAATATGACATGAAAATGAAAATAGTGTTCATATGTATGTACGACATGTGTCTCTTGGAATGGTGTATTTAATTTTCCAATATAAAAATATTACGAATTATTATAAATAAATAAATAATTAACATATATTAATTAAATCCTATTTTTAATTTTCATGGTGATAAAATCATTATCTATGTAATATGAACAAAATTAACACGTCAAAACATACTCGAAAAACTAGGTGAGTAACTGCCAAAATTAATAAAATACTAAAATATTATTAGAAAAACATAAATAATATTTTCTAATAATATCAAATATGAACTAATAAATATTAATATGGTTCTGTAATTACTTATTAATATTATTAAAAACATTTTAAAAAAAGTTAACAGATGTTCACACAAAAGGAAAAACAAGGTAAGGGATTCTTATTTCACTTTTTATTCCATGAGAAAAACACTAATTACAGTAATTATTTATTTGTGATGTGTATATAAAATCCCTTTTCTATTTTATATAACTAATAAATTTATATTAATTTAACTTATAATTTTCTATTAGGTTATTTCTTTTTTGGAGACTATAAATCAAAACATACCAAAAAGTAACGGATTTCTTCACAATTTAATTTCATTGAGGAATATTTCAATGTTATGAAACTGGTTTATTTTATAAGCTATATATATAGTAGATTTTAAATCTAATATCAGGAATATATCATTATTAAAATTATAATGAATTTTAATTTTAATTTTTCCATCAAATAGTAGTGTAACCCATAGTTTCCTTGTAGTAAATAAATTTCATAACACAATTCCTTTTCATTGGGCTATATTACATCATCGTTATTTCTAATATAAAACGATAATATATATAATTAAATTGGATATATAATGATTTATAATCAATTATGTTATGTGGATTTATAGTTGATACACATAATAAATTCATTTATTAATTATCACTTCAATGTAATGATCATTTTATGTGTTTATTTCACAATATCATTGTAATTTAGATTCATTATTCTTAAAATTACATTAAAATATAGTATATAATAATTTTAAAAACCATTATTGTTGTCTTATCTGGTTTCTCATGGACAATTTTAGGTAATAGTTCTAATTTTCCACTTTTTTTATGAAAAATATTTAAGAAAATATATTTTATGAAAGCTCATCTCTATTTCTCTCCTCAGTTGAGAATATATTTTCATACAATACCATGTTTTATTTAAATGTTTTAAAAATATTCAATAATATATAAAGAATTTTTTTAAATAAATTGATACAATATTATTCATTTTAGAAATTGTTTTGTCTCATTTTGATCATAGAAATTTTCTATTATTTTTAACATTAAAATGGATTGTTATTTTAGCCCGAACAATATGTACAGAAATATCCATTTTCATTTCATGGAAGATTCCATTGAAAATTGTCATAAAATATTTTAAAAATATTGTTGCTAAAATATATTTTAAAATAATACTAATTTTCCAAATTTTTTACCGAATTGAAAAAGATATTTTCCTCAAGAATGTTTTAATGATAATTTTATGGTATTTCTATTTATCGGAAAAAACATCACTTCATCCTTACTCTAATACGATTATTTTATATTGATCCCTTCTTTATTTTATTCATAGTGTATTTATTTTCCATGATACTTTTTAAATTTACTGCATTGATTAATTTTTAATATCCTTTAAATATTCTATTTAATGTGGTCATTGAACATTTAATATCTCCAAAATATGTATGTCATTTTTCATTGATATAATTATCGACTAAACTGCATACCATGTATAAAAAAAATTGTTTAGAAAGTAGTTTATTTGTTATATTTGTAAATAT
Source organism: Viscum album (assembly GCA_963277665.1). Lineage (NCBI taxonomy): Eukaryota > Viridiplantae > Streptophyta > Magnoliopsida > Santalales > Viscaceae > Viscum > Viscum album. Next base: position 202,962,433 of record OY728157.1, read on the forward strand.
TGATAAATCATCATTTTTTATTAAATGATGATTTTTGAAAATACATATTATTAATGTATTTAATTTGTTATTAGATATATGGGTAATTATTTGGATATATACCGCACTATTAGAGGCCAATTATATACATCCCCTCGATGCATCGGTATTATAATTGGATGAGTATGTTTTTTATGGACCAGTCTATCCCATGGTGATTATATTTATCATTTTTTTTCCAAGATCACATTGTTTTTTTTATTTTGATACGTTTTATCCCACATAAATCCTATAAGAAAAGGCCTCATAATGGGAGAGGTATCCACACCACCTGATAAAAGGGTTCTTTTTTCTACTCCTCATTCGATGTGGGATAACTATAACCAACCCCCTATAAAGGCTAAACGTCTTCACTAGAAAAATGTTGTGACACTGCCTCTTATACCATTTTACCCAGCCAAGTCCATCCCACGATCCTAATATTGTCCTCTTTGGGCCATGAGTGGAATGTTTTTCATTCCTAAGGATCATTCCAACACTCATCCCCTAGGAAAAGGATTCATGATGGAAGAAGTATCCAAACCATTGTATAAAATGTTGGTTGGGGCTTGACATGGATTTATTATCCATATCCTAGGGGTTGTGAGATAGGGAATTATGCTCCAAACACGCACAAGCATGCTATACATTATATTTTATACTCTTTCATTTATTTTTGACTATGGTGTTATTTGAATGTTTATTAATTAAACATTTTGACATAATGATTATGAATTTAACATAGAGCGTGGTTCATACTCCATCACTGGCCAAACCATGTATTTTTATTTGGGTGTCCTAGAGATCCTAATTGTTTATGTTAATTAAATATGATTTATTGGGTAAATATAAAATGTTTACTAAATTTCATTATTTTATTATTTATATACCTATATAAATTATTTCTGACGATAATTGTTTTAGACACCATTGGTGATGGAATCCTGAGTTGTAATCACAACCTACATGGGATTCATGATGGGTACCCAAATAGATTTCATTGATTTAGGATCCGATAAAGATAAATAGATATGATAGATGGATAAGTACGTATAGAAATTATCAAGGGAGCCGACGTGGTTTGGACTCACTTCAGACTAATTTGAAGCTTTATTTTTATGGTTTTCTTTTTCGCGACACATGAGACAAACATTATCATGGGTTATTTCTTTTTAGACCAAATAGTTTATTTACTGATTTTCTTATCATGAGTTATTACTGCTATTCATTGTATTAATTGGTTTACAATGTTTCATTTTTTACTTCTACTTATCTTTTACTCTAATCAAATATAGTAGATTCTCCCCATAATTCACATAATAGTCCCTCACTACTAATTGACATCCACTAGAAAATGGGGAGGTTCACCTGAGGTTATGTGGAAAACTGGCTTGGTGTATCGTTTTGTAGCCCCCATTACAGGAAATTACATAGTGGTATCAAAAGAGTTTTCCTTCTTCTTTTTTGGCCTTACTATTTGGAAAAATGTATATAAGACACTAGAAAGAGTCGAGTCTTTGTAATGAGCTCATGAACGGGAGTTAAAAATCCATGTATGGGGGGAAAATAATGCACTATGTTTGGGATTGTTGTTATTTTTGATTATTTTTATAGTTGAATACTATTTTACCTTAGTAGATTCACTTATTTTGTGAGGTGATTATTATTTCTGATATTCCTAATGTATTGATTCGTGGACATAATTTCACGAGTGTTGAGACTACATGCATCATTCTATTATTGTGACATGCATCATTTTAGGCATGCCTAGAAAATATGATTATATTTATTTTGATGAACACAAACTATTTTCCATGATTCAAATATTTAAATAATATTTTTTTCATATGGTGAAATAGATGAAAAATATTGTGAAATGAATAAATGATGTGAATAAATTTGTGTCGCATATTTATGTTATCTTTTTTAATGTTTCCTTTGGGTGCGTATTGGGATTTGATGAAATGTGTCACCGTGATGCTTTTTGAGATGATAAAATGAGGCCATGTCTGGGAATGGTCCTCTAGTAGTTTAACCTAAGGCACTAATGGTGGATATTGAAGAAGTAGGGGAATAGTTTCGAGATAACATCACGTGATTCATGAAATTAATTAAAGAGTCCTAGAGATGGTTTTGATGAGAATATATAATATGATGAGGTTGTTTTAATTGAATCACCCTCAGAAATATTATAGATAAGGTATACTGGAGGCAGCAATGGTTTTGGAAGAGTCGGTCTAGACTATACATGACCACATAGAGATTTTTGTTGGGAAGGGTGTAAATATGGAATCTTTCATGTAGCGTGGTCATTAAAAATATTTGTGGGATATCAAGTACTAGGATAACCAACATGATGATATAGAGTGTATGGACATTTAAGAGAATTTCATTCATCACATTTATCTAGAGACACTTCGATACGAGAAATGAGTTGGGTTCTTCTGGTTGTCTTAGGGGAATCAATATCTGATGGACTATACTAGATTATTTATAGTATTATTGAATTTTTCTATTGAATCAAAAAAAATTAGGATACTTCAACAATAAGATTTCAGGAGGGACTTAAATGTGAAATAATTTCCTATGTAAGTATATTCATGTTTAAAAATCATACAAAGGTGGTGATTTAGGATACCAAATTTTAGAAGAACCTAATGGATGTTTCCAGGGTTGGATGGGTGGTTTTTACTAGACTACTATCAGGTCAAGTTTTTTTGATTAGGTAGTCACCTTAGGAGAATTTCATCCAGAGTAGTAGGAATCAAAGTAACCAGATAAGGGGGTTGATTACATATGACCTTCCTAAAATTTTTTATACCAATTTAGTTGTCTGGGACACTATAGTAATCATTTTGTATTTCTCCCTATAGAACAAAGATCTTGTGGTAAAATGGGAAATCTATATAGGTTCTATAAGAACCCGAGCCATCCATGTAGTGATAGGGTATCTATATAGAGTCCTATTTTAGGAAGGGGATCTTCTATACCTTACCTGTCCTAGATTTGGAGTTATACTATAGGAGGGGTAGAGGTTGGGGATGTGGTTCTTCTAGAAAAAGGACCCATATCAGAATAGTGGTGCTACTCAGTGTATTGATACCACATCCAATGGGATAGGGGTAGGTTAGCTTCATGTGGTATATCCTACACTTGTAGAGAGTGAGGATTGTCCATCGATAGTGAGAGGTACTAATCTTGTATATGATAATTTCTCAAGTGCATTATTTGACACTGGTTTCACTCATTCCATTATATTTGAATAAAAATTTAACTGTTTGATCCTGATGGTTGAGTTTTTGAGGGTTTTTTTAATGATACATAAACCTTGGAGAGTACGGACTAGATACATCTTTATGTGAAAAGGATGTTATCCTGATATTTGGGAGTACCTTTTTCTATGGGATCTCTATATCCATGACATGACGGGCTTCGACCTATTTTTTGGTATGGACTGGCTAGTCGTATATCGATACCACATTGATTGTTACCATTTGAGGGTGACATATACCTCTCCTACAGGGGACCATTATATTCACCATGGGCAGTGGGATATCCTAGAAAAATGAAAAGGTCCAATATCCTAGATATTGGGATATCCTACAACCATGGTTGCTAGGATTTTATTAGATGACCATGATGTTAGGATATATTTCATTCTTCCAGTGGTGGAATGGTTTCTGAATTTAATTCGAGAAGACTTATTATGAATTCCACCTAAGAGAGATGTGGAATTTAATATTTCCCTTATATCTGGGAGATGATCTAGTATATATTCCCCCCAAACAAATTCCATCGATACTGCTTCATGAACTCATCTCTGATGGAAGACATTAAGGATAAATGGATTATTTATCCAAGTACACTGTCATTGGGAACACATATATTATTTACAAAGAATCCCAATAGGAGTTTAAATTTTTGTATCATTTATATTATGTTCAAAAATATGACTATGAAGAACTGAAATCCACTTCCGTTTATTAATGATCTATTTTCCTAGTAGAAGAGATCTTTTTTTTCGCAAAGATCAACATAATATCAGGGCATCATCAGAGGAGAGTAAAAAAATTTGATATTACGATGAATTCTTTCAAGTGTAGGTATGAGATTTATGGGAATTTTTTATTCTATTTGGGTTAAAAAACGTAATCATAGTGTTTAGAAAAATGATGAATTGGTTCATTCATCCCTACATGGATCAGTTTGTGGTGGTCCTTGTGGAAGCTATCTTGGTGTACTCCAAGACATAAGACAAAAATGACCTATATCTTGTCAATATCTTGAGTACACAGAGAGGGCATCAAATATTTTCAAAGATATCTAATTGTTTGTTTTTGATTGACTGGGTATTTTTTTAGGACACATCATATTAGAGGAAGGTGTGTCAGTGAACCCATAGAATGTGCATGTAGTGACTTCATGGGGGAATCCTATGGTTTTTTCAAAAACATCCAATGCCTTTTGGGGTTAGTTAGATATTACAAGAGATTCATTCAGTACATTTACTATTTTTCATAACCACTTTAATGGATATCCAAAAATGAAGTAAATATTAAATGGGCAAAGGCATTGTGAGATAGGTTTTTAGGAGTTGAATAATTGTTTTACATCAGCACCTATTTTGATCCTTTCTGATTCTAGTGATCTATAGATGATGTATTTTGATGCTTCTTTAATAGGGGTTAAATAATTTTTGATTCAAATGGATAATTTTGTGGTGTACGAGTATCGGAAGCCGAGGCCACAAGAAATAAATTACCCTACGCAAAAACTCTTGTAGGATGTAGTGATATATTCTTTAAAGTGTTTAGGACTCTGAATCATGGGTGAATGGTTTATATTATACACTAACTAACACTTCTTGAGATACATATATTTATATCATGATTTGAAACATCAGCATTGGATATAGTTTTAGTTTTCATAGTAATTATAATTTATTCTTGAATATACACCTGGGAAAGGAAACATTGTGGATGACACACTGAGTTGGAAAACTCGAGCTCTGAAGGTTCAAGAATCTAATTTTTATTGAAATTTGATGATGTTTCTTGCTGAGATTCACCTTGTGGTTCAGGATATATAGGTGATGATGAATCTTGTGTTAGTTTTTGTGGAGTCTATATTATTGAGATGGATTTGGGATATTCAGTTTAAAGACCCAAAGTTCCTGGCCCTGAAGGGAATTCTTTGAAGGTGGGGATACAATTTCAAAATGTAAGATATATTAGGATGAGATCATCGATGTGAACAATTGTGTGCTTGTGCCTATGATAATGTAAGTATATCTCATTTGAATGTTTCTTTCATCAATGTGGGTAGTGTATCTCAATGTGAAAAAACATTTATGTGACCTACGATGAAGGTCATGGTGGTCGGGCATGAAAAAGGTTATAAAAGGTATTGTGAAATGGTGATACAACTATCATTATGTAAAGTATGAGCATCAATTATCTCTAGGATTTCAACAGACATTTCCCATTCCAAATTGGATGTGGAAAAACAAGACTATGGAAATTTTGGTAGCTCATCTGAAGAAACATAGGAAGAAAGATTCATTTTTTTCATTTTAGATCTTGTAACAAATGTAGAATAATTTTTTCTATTAGGGATACATATGTAGTATATTAGTTGGAGAGATGTTTTCATGGGAGATAGTTTTTTATGGGGTGACACATACTATTGTTTTAGATCATGATTTATACTTTACTTCATTCTTTATGAAGGGATTGAAAAAGGCACCAGGTACACATGTATTATTGGTTACAACATTCCACCCAAAAAAAGATAGTTATTCATAGCATTCTACACAAGTGCTTGAGGATATGCTGTGAAATTTTTTCCTTGGATTCAATGTTTTCTAGGAGAATCAGCTGGCATTAGTGGAGTTTTCTTATATAAATAGTTTTTTAAAAATTATTTTGATGGGAAATATGAGGCTTTTTATGATCACCCATGTAGATCACCACTATGTTTGATGGATGAAGGTGAGTCTGAATTCGTGGTACTGAGTCTCCAATAACAGATGATGCAGTAGGATTTGGTTAATAAAAAACAAATTTCTATAGATCAATGTATGTAGATTACATATGTTAATAGACTAAGATGACCAAAACAGTTTATTGAGGGATATTTTTTATCCCTTTATGTATCGCTTATGTTGGTCACTACAGGATATGGAGAGAAGGAAGATGGAAATTTTTTTTGGAACTTTTAAGATCATGGAAAGAATCAGATCGGTAGAATTCCAATTCATTGTTCCAAAAATATACAGTGTTATGCATGATTTTTTCTGTGAATCACAAATATGGTAGTATCCACTAAACCATTATCATGTGATCGATGTGATTAATGTAAATATTGAGATAGATGTGTCATTTAATGGGCATTTGAAACATGTTTTGGATCGCAGTGAGAAGATTTTTAGGGTTAGAATATTCTTCTAGTTCATGTATTATGGAAACATTGGAGTGTGTATGGAGATATATGGGAATGGGAGGCAAATATTTGGATTTAGTTTCCTAGTCTTTTTAGGTCAGAATCATAGAGATGCATGGTAGTGAAACATGTGGATGAGACATTATAATTTGGTGAGCTTATAAGATTATATAAATTTTCATGTATGTTTTCCATCATATTTTTCTTTTTAAAATAATATTTAAATAATGAGAAAAAAATTATAATAATTTTTATATTATATTATACGAATACTTTTTTTTCTAAATAAATTAATAACTCTTAAATGGTGCAATGTATAAGAAATCTGTGGCCATAGTTATGTCCTAAATATGTTGTTTAACCTAGGAGGGGTACACAATTTGATGTTGTTAAATATTTGGATGCCTAACTCCCGAGAGAAAGTTATTAAATAATATTTTATATATTATTTTATTAAAAATATTTAAATATATTCACATGGTGGGTCGTATAGGAAATAAAAAACCATGAATTGGTATAGAGTGAGAGTTTTCCCAATATAAGGTATAACACATGTATGTGTCGGGTTTTTCGATGCCTTATTCACAAACATTATCTTTTTTTTATTCATTGTTTTTTCTAATTTTAATAGCATAAATCTTTAATATCTCACAAATTGTGAGTCATATGAGAAATCTGAGACCACATAATGGGCCTGGAATGTAGTTTTTAACTTGGGTGGGGTATAATTCTTATATTAAATGGACTTAATATTAATTTAATGAATAAATTGATTTTATTTATTTTTATAATTAATGTAATTAATTCTAAAATTAGATTTACTATTCATTCATTTTTTCCAATAGATGGTTTCTATTAATGACCACAAAGGAGTCATGAAATCATATATGTAATTATTTTTTCACAGTAATAAAACTTGAAAAGAGTATTATGGGCTAAATATAATTATCTTGGAGAAAAACTTATAAAATAGACATCAAATGATGATTTTTAAATTAAGGTTTTATTTCAAGTCGAACGATTAATGATCTATTCATAAATGAACTCTTTTTAGATCTGGTTAGATATGGTTGTTTTCAAACACATTTCGTTACCACTTGGATTGGACGAGCAACATTATATTCATCCATAGATACACAATGGGCCACCCCCTAACTCAGAATTCATTATGTGTTCCTCTACATGGTGAGCCTCTAGGTTCTCCATTCTTTTTTATATTATTTATTTTTAAAAAATTATATTATAATATATCTATTTTGTATCCATTACAATAAATATTTTAACAAAAATTATGGAAAAAAGATAAAAAGGTGGATTGTTTTGAAAATTATATTTCTATTTAATTAAAATGAAAACATCATTTATTTTTAAATGAGTTTATCAAATAATAATTTGATCAAAAAATATTTTAAAAATTAATATTTCATCATCATTGTGAAATAATATCCAATATAATTATAACGAAATACTATGGAATTATTACATGATAATTATATATGATATTATTAAAGAATATTTATCACCAGATAACAGGTTTTTAGGGTGTTCTTCTTTTCATCATTTTCACTCAACCTGACTAAACCTTTCCTTGATTCTTGATGGGAGAATAATCTATGATATAAGGTAGGTGGTTTAAGCCCCAATATTATAGTCCCTCTTTTTTAGGAGTATGAAATTATACTAATTTCATGGCGTAATTAATCATTGAATTTTTTTATAATCAATTAATTAATTGGGTAAACTAATTAATTTCTGGAATTGTGAAATTGTTTATAGAATTGTTTGTCATTATCAATTCATTGATAAATTAATTAGTAAGATCAATTTTATGATGGATTCAATTAATAAATTTTATAATTAATTATCAATTATAATGTGATTAATTAATTTAATTATTTTAAATAATTAATTATCGAAGGGATAATGTGGATTTATTGATGGTTTACTAGGATAATTAATTTTTGAATTAATGGAAAATTTGTTATCATTAATGATTAAATAAATTAATCCGTATTTTTAATTGGAATTTTGATGTATGGTTAATTTTGATTTAGAATTTAATACTGTGATATATGTGATATTAGTTAATGATTGAAAATGAGTTGTCGGACACAGACTCACATTCCTAATACCCACATGGGTTCTAGACATGGGACTCTAGTTACATTAACATGCATGAAATTACTATTTTATTTTATAGGGATGGAGACTCTGAATAACAATTGGGTTGTGATACATGAACTAATGGCCAAAAATACTCATAAGGGTTCTATGCATTACGTTCTACTCACATTCATTTATTTCACATTATTTTTTAATTTGGCTGGTAACTAATTGAATATAGTGAAATAATGGTTTTGAATTGAACATGGGAAATTGTTTAGACTCTGTCATAGGTCGATGTACATATTGTGGCTTGGGTGTCCTGAGGAACCTGTATGTATTAGATAATTGATAAAGGTTAATTGGATAAATATAAACTTTTTTACTTTATGGCCATATTTATCAATTTAGAGAATCTTAAACAATATATTTGAATGGAATTATTTTAGAAACCATTGGTGGTGGTCTTCTGAGTTGTACTCACACCCTACTCAGGATTCCTGATTGGTACCAGAATAAATTTTAAGGATTGAGAATAGGATGAGTATAATGGGATGTGTTAGATAGCTAAGTTAGGTTGGAGCATTATTGAAGGATAAGGATGTAGTTTAGACCCTCTTGGGAGTCTATTGTGTCATTAGTTTTCATGTCTTATTTTTTATGACACTTGAGACACAAATTATCAAGGCATGTTTAAATATTTTTATAGATATGAAATTTAATATATTTATTGCCATGAGTTATTTTTATGTTTCTATTTTTGCATGATTATATCTGCTGGTGTTTTAATCTAATAATTGGGAGTAGAGTTCCCAAGGACTGGCATACTAGGCCCTCCCTACTTGTTGGTAGCATCTATTATACAAGTGGGTGCGCATGAGGTTATGTTGTGAACTGAATGAGGTCACAGTTTCATGTCACCCGGTCTAGGATAGTACACAATTCACTAGCCTTTTTGGATTTTTCACATGGTCTGTTTTAAACTATATTGTGGATCATATTGAAATAAAATTGAATATGTAACTTGGAAACAAGGAATCTAATAATTAATAAATTCTTCATTCGATTATAGATGTTATTAACCATAATATAATCATTATGAAAAAAATTATGTATGATGTTCACTCTAACTATATGGACATAATAGAGTAGTTTTTAATTATTTACTGTTCCATGTTAATATTCAATATCGAGATATTTAAATTATATGTGTGTTCATTTATATAACTTTCCTTATTATTAATCCACCTCATATTAGTTAATTGATTAAATGGAAGTCTTCTTCATCTATTTTTCGGTATATATTGATTATGATCATTGATTCATTATTTCTTCCACTATAATTAATATTTACATATCATTGTATGGCACCGTTTTTTTGGTTCCTTTAAAATTTTTATGTAGAAAAATCATTTAATTACCTCACAAGGATACCATTTTGTTTAATTTTGACATGTATCTTGACTTATTTTGTACTTACCAATATAATATGGGAATTATGTATGCAATATGATTTACCAAAATAGAAAAATTGATCAGCCCATTTGGATTTAATTATTTATAATAATTTTTATTTAATAATTTAAGTCACCAACACCCATATTTTAAGTTCAAGAAATTACAATAGTGGGATTGACACAATGGAAACATAAATGTTTTCATCGACTCAATGTCTAATTCATTAGGACATATTATTTCATACATTAATATATGTTTGATGATTTCCTAGATACATTCATTCACATATTTTATATTTTATTTCATATTCTCTCAATGGATATTATTTCTTGTAATCAATAAGAATATATTTGAAGATATTATTTTTGAACGAAAAGAATATTGTTGTTAATAATAAGTCACATTCATTCAACTAGATCTTTTCTTCCAAAACTAGGTTTTTAATATCAATAATATTTCTAAAATTTTCTTCAAATTTTCTTTTTTATTTTTATATTTTATATTTTACTATATATCAGTAATAAATACACATATTTCAATATTTACCCAATGTTATTTTTTCATTAATTATCCTAAAGAGATTAATGGAGATTTTTTTATATACTACTCATGATGTATTATCTTGAATTTCATTTCATTTTAATAAAATATTGTATTTTAAATCATTTTTAAATTTTTAAATAATTCTCTTTTACTTATAAAGAATATTTAAGAAATTAATATTCTTTTATTTATTTATTAACAGGATTTAATAATTATTTTTATGTTTTTTATTATCAATTGCATTCTTCCACCGCAGTTTATCTCTTATGGGGAGATGTTGTTATTTCTATATATTTAGAATTGTAATCTGATTTTTTATTTTAAATGATACTTCTTATATAATATGATTTCATATCTACATTTTGGTTTTTAGATTGATATTTTTATGAATCATATAATTTTTTTATAGGTTAATTAAGATATTGTGTTGAGTGATTGAAAGTAGTACATCAATTTTATGATTGTGATGGGTGGGATCCTATGTCACCATTAAATTATGTGGTACACATTTATATCTAATGAGATAATTTGTTGAGTACATAATTATTTTCTTCAGATATGTATGAGAAAAATTAGTTTTCCAGTCTTCTCAAGAGTAGAAAATTTTAGTATGTTCACAAAATAATGTGCATAATGAGTTTTATCACTATGTTTTTTCAATCAATATATTTCTAGAACATTTCCAGGTTTTTATCAATTTATTAATCATTTATAGTATTAATTTATTTCTCAATATTTTCCATGATTTCATGCTTTAACATTTTTTTAATTTGATCCCCTCTCTTATGTTAGTCTCGCGAATTTTAGGATTAATGATATTTATTTTATGACATATCATATCTTTTTTACATAAATATCTATCCTATCAGTATAGTGGTATTTTTTTCATCATATATAGTCTAATGGCGTTTTTATAATATATTTAACCTTTCTTCGTGATATTTCTTATATTTATTAGCATAAATGTTATGATAATATTTTAAATTATTGAGCATCTTATCACACCACTCTATTATGATTCTATTACGATGGTTATGAATATGGTTTTTATCAATGTTATATTTTAATATGTGGATCAAAATTTTTTATGATGTAGTGAATAGGTGTGTATAAAATATTGTTTATATAGTTAATCACCCAGTAAAATAACCCTTCGGTTTATGGTTCATGTGAATGTTTGTGAGATGTGTCATTACACCCATGGATTTAATGTATTGTTTATGTCATGTTTATCATGGTTCAAATTATTTTAAATTCAAACAATTCCATGGAAAATATCATATATTGATTTAATTGGGTAGTGAAACAAAATAAAACCATATTGAAAGAAACAAGTGGTGCAACATGAAACATATCTCATGGAATTAAATTTTACACCAAGAAACACGTACCATTTAGTTATTAATTTTTTTATTTTCTCTAACATCACTTCATAATAAATTTATTTATATAATTCTTTGGAATAAGAAATTTAATAACAGTTATTTTTGAATATACCATCCATTTATTATTCAATATTAGTTATATATTCTTTATTAAAATAAATATTTGGATGATAAATTTTATGTTTCTCTAATATGATTTGGTTTTGCGGTTCTGAGCCTTGATTACGGTCCATTAGTTTATGAATTCAAATATATTCAATAAATGGTAAAAAATATGTTTTTAGTGTTCTGAATTCCCATTATCATTTCATTTTACTTCTGTTGATGGATTGCATTGAATGCATACAAAGAACCTTTTCTGAGAATTTCTTATTTATCAATTGAAATGAATTTAAATGAAAATTGATTATTCAATAATACCAATAAAGATTTTGATTATATATTAAAATGCTATTTCTTACATATTATCACCATTATTTATGATTTCATATTAATTCATAAAATTTACATTTTTAATATATTAATATTGGTGTGAAACCCATCTAAAACCAGAAAAAATTATTATGATTGAATGTGTAAGAATGTCATTTTATATAGTAATAATTTAACATAAAAGTAAGAATAATATTATCAAAAAATTATTTTATAGTGATAAATCATATTTTTGAAGTGTTTTTTCAGTATGATAGATTTAATATAATTGTAATAAGTTATTAACTTTAATGTGCCTTAGTATTCTCATTTTGTTGGTAATGTTTTATAATGAGAATTTATTAACAATATTATTAAAAAATGGAGTAATTTTCATTGTAGAAGATTAAAAGAATTATACATTTTAATTTTATTAGTTAAACCCATTTTTATAACAATTCTTCATGAACCACACCAGATTGTTATCCAAACTAGAAACTGACCATGTAGGTGGAAAGACTCGAAGGGCATTCTCTACCAACAAGGGTTGCAACAAGTTCATGTGTATAAAAATAAGGAGTGGTAATGTTTTAACTAAATTTATAAACATAAAATAACTAATAAAATATAAACCAATTATTAAATTCCAAAACAAACGACCCTTATTAAAATTTCATAATTTTGTTACATGTTTAAACAAACACCCAAAAAGGCAACAACAAAAATGAACCACAATAGTATCTCAAAATCCCCCACATGTAAATGGTGCATTTCAATTAATCCATCTCCACCACACTGAAAAATGAAGAACCTTTAGTAACCACAACCCCCATCTTCATAAGCCTTTCCCATACCTATGTCAAACATTACCTAATCTAATTACACCCAATTGATTAATTTGTGTGTGAGACCAATCCTAGTAGGATTCCACCGAAAACAGGATTCCCTTATATAAACATTATAATATAAATAACATGAATGTTTTATAAAAATAGAAAAATACTAGAAATAATTTTTTCATGGGATATAACATTTAATGAAAAAAAATTAAATAAATTCAGCCTTTCTTATAAATTAAAAAACCAAACATACCATATGTTGACGGTAAGTTCTTTATATCCAATCAGAACTACTGCCAAGAAATACCTTTACACACTAACATTCGATGGGAAAATAAGTAACTAATATATTGGTGGAATATGGCATAGAAACCAAGACCTATAGTGTTCACTTGGAAGAGACATTATAATGGAGAAACATAACAACTTCTAGTGGTCTACAATCATAATACATATTTATTCAGTGGTATCATCGCAAAATATTGTTATGTGAAACAGGTCCATAGTCGCTTTTGTATCACTATAATTCTATTCATAGTGTTCCCACCTAGATACTCAGGCTTCCATTTGTGCTAAAAATAGATTGATAGGTCATATAACCCACCACGTCCTCATTTCGTCATCCGAACAAGTAATTTCACAATACAATCCACCACATGCACACTGAAACTCATCATAAAAAATCATACATACCCCAAAACCATTTAGAATCATGATTTTCATTACTTATATAATTTAATAAATAATTATCCAATTTTTACATTGAACTACCTACCATTGGTGTTGAAATCCCAATAAATTGGGGTGAATATCCACATGTACCACAAATACACTATAAAGAACCAAAATTGACCCTAATAAATAATATAAAACCTAAAAACTCATGATCAAATCCTAAAAATTCAACTCATGCTATTGGAAAATAATACTCCTCAAAAAGATGGATGAAACCTAAAAAAGGAAGAAAATTTTGAAGAAGTCACATACATGAATGATTATCTAGTTTCCACAACAAATGCACCTGAAAATAAGTGATCCAATATAGAAAGAGGTATCAAAAGAGAAATATATGTCTTAAAATCCCCAGTGGACATGAAAAGTGATAGAAATGGGGTTAAATCCAAAAAGGGAAAATGGTAAAAATATATTTTTTTAAATATAGTGGATATGGCACATGATTATTATGAAAATTTTAATAAACCTTGTAGAGACTTTCACATGATCCATCCAGGCCACAAGACTACTTAGGATGAGCTGCATGACTATATCATGGTTGTGTGGTAGGTTGGTCCTTCAATCTAATGGTTACATGGGTTGGGCGCATGGTCCCACTAATAATGCGCCAACCATGCGCCTAGGCCTGCCCACAAAAAACACCATTTTTAAAGAATACCTCAATGAACCCTAAGGGAAAATTAATATATTAAAAATAAAAAGTGACAATACTTGAAAAAAAAAGAAATTGATGTGACACCATCTATGTAATGTGGTTCAGAAATATTAGATACATATTTTAGAGAAGTTATAACCACCACATAATAGAAGAAGAATTGAATTTATTCATAAAATGTGGAAGGTAGATAATTTGATTCCATAAATATAATAATGTTTAATTATATTTATGATTATTCTATAATAATATTATTAGGTTTATAATTGATTTTGATTAGGTAGAATATGAAATAATCTTTAATAAGATTGGTTATGAAAATAGTATCTACCTTTTATTTCATCTTTTTAACCAGACCATTAATCATTCATAGATTGATCATTTTGGAATACCATAAACTATAGTATACAAGAAGTATTTTTGGGATAGTTTTCTGAAATATTTTTGTTTTCATAACTTAATTTAGCATCAATATATGTGGGTTTGTGAATAGATTCATTTATAACTAATTTGGGCGTCAACTTTGGTGATAATCAATATAATAAATTAATGGAAAAAAATTTAAAATCAATGTTGATACCTTGCAGAAATAAATGGATAGAGATATAGTATGGTCAATAAATGCCACAATTACATTATCATAAATAGAGTTTCATGATATCTTATAAATTTTTCACACAGTTATAACCTTTGTTAACTAATTTTACTTTTACCATTTTAACACAATTTTACCATCATAATTAATTTCTTTGAAAAAAATTAAAAATAAAATTATATCATATTTTGAAAAATATAATTCATAATTTTTAAAAAAAATTATCATTGAATTCCATATTTTTTAAAGAAATAATTGTATTAAACTAATTTTTATGTTAAACACAACTTTTTAATGAAAATTACTAGTTATCATAAAATTAGTTTACATTAATATTATATGAAGAATTTATTCCCATGAATTATAATATATTACGATAAAAATTATATATTTTTTAATATTATTGGAAAATAAAATTGAATTTATATTTTTGAAAAATTGATAATTTAAGAGGTTCAGGTAATAGTTTACTACTCGAAAAATATATCCCCTTGGTAACAAAAATTCAATAATAGGGTTCAAAAATTGGAAAAAATTAAATACATTATTTTAATCCCTAAAAACCATATGGTCAAAAAATGGTTTAATAAATTTTTAGGTCCATATAATGTAGCAATGATATCTTATAAGTCATTGATTTTCTATAAATGATATTTTCACTTTTCTCCTAAACTTCATCATTTTTAGAAAATATAATATGACCACTCGAAGGTAAATTTTTAGGAGGATTCTATAAATGATATAATTCTTTTAAATATCACATTATAATATTTTGTCATTTTGATTTTAAATAAAATTATATAACACAAGTAATAAGAATTTGTTTGAAATAGATATTCTATATTTTTAAATTAAAACACAAATTCATATTTAATGGAATGGTAAAATTATTAAACATAATAATAAATATGAATATTAAATTATATATTTATTAAAATTATCCATTTATAACACATTTAATAATTATATCATTCTTTTAACAAATCAGAATAATAAATTATTTTACTGAAATTTATATTAAAATTAAATAATAAACCCTTTATTAGTTGATGAAATTATAACAATAACAAATGTATTATTTATATATAATTGAGTAAATTTGTAGTGAAATATTTAATAAATAAATTAATGTTACAAAAAATGTATTCTAGTAATTTATTTCTCGTTAATGAAATACACATAACAATAAATTCAAAGTATTTTCTCTAGTATATAGTTGAATTAAAATATTATTTATTCAAAAGAGAATAAATATATATTTCCAAAAATTAAAAAAAAATTAAATATTATGTAAATATTGGTGAATACCATGAAATATATAGGATAAAACTTATTCGTACCAATATAGTGAAAATCTATCCAATGAGAATAAGATGAAATCGAAAATTAGTTTCCCATGATAGGAAATACTAATATTTTAGATATTAAATTATATAATAATAAATATTATAATTACATTTCAGATGAGAAATTTTATGGCTTGTTAAAATTATAATGGATTAAGATAATTCTTATTGAACATTTTGTTTTGTGAATTATGAACATATTTGAGAAAAATTGGTACGGTAAATAATTTATAAACTAATATAACATATTCTATAAAATATAAATTATTTTAATAAAATAAAATTGATATATAAAGTTGATCCTAAATATCTATAACAATCATTTTTTATTTAATTTATTGGATAATTTAAATATATATTTTTTAAAACATATTTCAAATTTTATTAGACTCAAACACATTAATGACTTTGTTGGTCACTACATAATACTCATATGTTTTTTTTTTCATATTATAATTGATATATTTATTATCAATTTTAATAATTTTTTATTATTATTTTAGTACTAAGATAATAAATAATATAAAATGTTCTATAATGATTTTATCCCATTTCAATAAAAACAACACCATCCATTGGATGAGTGTTTCGATTTGTTCCCACTTTTAGTCAATCTAATGTAAAAAATTATTAATATCAGATATGGAATACGCATGTCTATAACACATAAATAAACTCTTTGTATATCCTGAAATCCTCTAATGTTAATGTTCTTCCATATATGAATGTCCTTTTAATAAATAGTATTCCTCATATTTATATCCTATTACAAAAAAAAGAAAAATTATTAACATAAGTAATGATAATATCCACTTAAATATGAATAAAACATCATGAAAATATTAATTCATTTATATAATAAGTCTAATATAACCATTAAAATCCCTATTTATCTTAATTAATTTTGAAAATAATTACAACATATATGTTTTTAACATATGACTAACTAAATTATAAGTTATAATATAAGAGACACATGATTATGAATTCTTTTATATTCTATATAATTTTTATCAACGAAAAATAACAACACTAATAGTGCCAAATAACCAACATTTATATAACCCAATCAATTGATCTATAAAAATATAACAATATTTTCTAATAATCAATTTTCTTGTCGACACGATTTTCAAAATTAACCTTAACTGAAAATCAAAGACTAACAGAAATGGTTTTCTAAATCCCAATCTTATATTATTCCTAATAACTAATTAAAATATCTTAATATATTATTGATCATCAAAATAAAAGTCCTCAAAAGATGTGTATATTCCATTGAAATTATGATCATCCATTAACTTATCATCCAATAATGGTATATGTAATTCCTATATTTCCCCCCATTAATAAATTTGTACCATATAATGTAATAAAAACCCTTTTATACCAAAAGATATATGTTAGACCGATGAAACATATTATAGTGATTAAAAATTGGTTATATACTATATTTGATACCGACTAAACCACCTAAAATCAAATCATTCATATGAATAATATTAATAACCAATAATCTTTCCTTTATACACCCACTAACATTTCAGTTTATAGTTTCACATAATTATAAAAATAGTTTTCAAAAATAAAATATTATATAATTATCTTGTATTGGAAATTTTCCCACTTTATTATGACTTTATTATCCCAACATAAATATTCAAAATCCCAAAATAAAATAACCAATCATTAAACACCAAATTAAATTTCTTATACAGTACCCCATTTTATAAAATATATAAATAAAAAGATAAGATTTTTGAGATAAAATTCTCAATAAGAGTAAATATGATCAATATTAACCAAATATCATTAATAGGATGATATTAAAATGTTTTCATTAGAACCAAATAAAGCTACATGAACATGTCATAATGAAATCACAACAAATAAATCATGGATTACAAATTCTTATTGAAAATCACTTATGAAGGAATTTTACCTGGGTTAAAGAAGTATGAATAAACTAATCAATAACTATGATACATTGAAAACAACAAACTAGAATGTTCCATATTAATCACTAGATTATTTAATTGAAAGATATCATAATCAATCATAATTTAAATAGTAAAATCATTTAAGTAAATTTGATAATTATATTTATAATCACTCTTAAAGTCACCCTCACAATCACACATAAAATATAATTACATAATTTATTAATTGAAAAAAAAATTGTAGAATTAATATTAAACCAATACATTGGATAGATATATCCTAGTCCAAATATTCATCATTTATTATCTCCAATAACCACCACAATAATCTAATACATAATGAATTTTCATAACTATTTAAATAATTCAGTCAGAACATTCAAACTGTAAATAGAAAAATATTTAATTCACTCATTAAGAGTATAATGAAATTTGTAATATGATAAAAAAATACCTAATATGAGGGGAAAAACAAGAACATAATATATTGGTGTAATTCAGTACGACAATAGAAAAAATGTCTTCAAATTAATTAGGGAGATATTTGTATGAAAATAAAAAAAATCTAATGTAGTGGTTTCATATAAATCCCCTTCAATACATAATAAAGTATATTAAGAATAAAAAATTATAAAACAATTGGAATTTTATTTTTATTAGATATAAAATTTAAAAAATACAAAAATAAATTTATAAATAATGTAAAAGGCTATGGATAAATTAATTACCATTTAATACAAGAATTCTATATTATACAACATTATTAATGAAAATAAAAAATAACTTTAATGAAAAAAATTGAAAGATACCTTTTAAATATTTAAATAAAAATTCAATTATTGTTGAAAATTATATTAAATTGTTTGTGATGTATAGAGATGAATATTATTGAAAAAGTTAATGAATTATAATTGTATTATAATGAGTTTTGTAATGAACATGACAACTGTAATAGATGGCTTTTAAAAAAACCATAACATATTATTAAATGAATATCCATTAAGATTAATTTAATAGAAATTAACCTTAAATTATATTAATAAAATAAAATTATTATATAATATATCTTATTAGATGTATACATATAATAAAACTAAATTTTCATTACAAAAAACACGTCCAAAAGACTGATGATTGAGAAAAAATTTATTACAAATTTGGTAAAACATAAATTAAAATACCATCAATATGGACACATGAAAAAAAATATTAAATTCTATGAGTAAATAAATAAACATTTCATTAATTTTCACTTTTTAATTTGAGAAAATATATAAAAGAAAATAGGTGTATACTATTAAACATATCTCAAGAAAATAAATTGGCAAAGAGAAACCATTATGATTTAAAAAAATAATCAAAAAGAATATAAATATTGAACATGAGATAGATTTTAATGTGCCATTTAATATGTCAAAAGTATAATATAATTAAAAAATAGATATTTTTATAAAATCACACGACATAAAGTGAAACATGGTTAATGTTGTAAAACCTATCTAGAGTAATGGAAATTGGGTGTAAGAAACCTTTACCTAGGTATTTATGTTTGTGGAAATGCTTCAAATTTATGAGATAATAAGTCTATTTTAATTTTTAATAATAATAAATAAAATATTAATTTTAATTTTAGTTTTTATTGTTTATGTATTATTCCTCATTATTCATATATTAATTGTTAACATTAACTTCTGGTATTTATAGTTTTGTATTCCATAGAATATTGTGATTAACACTTTTTACATGTGTGTTTTTCCTGATCTTATCATCATAAAATATTTAATCTAGGGTTGTAAAAAAATTGAGTGATTGAGTCATATAATTATTTCCTTGAACTTTTTTGGATTTGTATTTTGGAATCTGAATATATACATTTTAGTGATTATTAAATCAACAAATAATTTAAATTTTTTTGAAATATAATATTAAATATTAAAAAATATATATAAAATATATAAAAAATATTAATTATTACATAATATCATAAATAATTATGTTTTCTACGATATTCTTGAAAAACAAATTGTAAAAATCATAACGTATGTTGTGAAATATTGGAAATCAAAACTGATTGTAATAGTTTATTGATAAATAAAATTAATTTTTTTTATAAAAAAAAAATTTAACAAAATTTATGTCGAATTAAATTTATTATTTTTTATTCATAAATTAGTTTGAATAGTAGTGACATAATGAGGATAATTGAAATTGAATATTATGATGTTATTATATAAAATTTTTCCTAGTATTCATGTTTTTGTAATTATATGTTGTGATGAACATTTGATGATATAGTTACCAATATAATGGATGAGTTACCTTACTAGATCAATAATAATTTTATAAATAAAATATATATACATTAATTTCAATTTTCTGACCATCCATGTTCTATATTAATGAGAAATTAAAAATAACATCCATGGAGGTGGTAATCTTTACCTAACATTGAAGATTATATCAATTACTAATGGATGAGAGAATGTTAGATAATAGTAGTTCCATGAACATTGTATAATTTATTAATATTAATGAATCTTATATGATAATATCATCATAATTATTATATATTTTAATTAGATTTAATATAAATGAAAACTGAGAAAACTGAGTTCAGAATATAACCTTTTTCATTCATACATTCCTTTAAATAAATAATCCAATCTTTATAGATAGATCATTAGAGGTGAAACAAAATTATATCATAGAAGGAAGATAGTTTGGCATTTTTTAAAATATTTTTATCAATATATGATCTTTGTATATGTGGATATATTTGGTGTTGATGGTATCCATTTATAATTGTGTTGTGATCTATTTTTTGATATAATAATTTCATTATATTGAAAGAATATACATTAATAAGAATGTGGATACATATATTAATATAATGTAGATATTTTAATTATTGTTTAATAACTTCATAAACCACACATTTAGAAATATTATTTCATGACACTTTTATATTTAATCACTATTTCATCAAAATTTTTGGCATGTAATGAATTATTCTCATTCTATTACCATTTTCACTTTTCCATGAAACTCCAAATAGTTCTCTCATCCATGGCTATGAACAGAACTACATTCCAAAGGCCAAAGTTCATTGGTTTTTTGGGAAGAGGGACTCTTAGGGGCTTGCATTGATTTAAAGGATGTGACTTTTGCCTCATCCAACCATTTTAGTGGGAATTTTTCCCTACTATGGGAATCTCATAGAGATTTTAGACATTTTATTAAATAACTTATTAATCCCAACGTAGGACTAGTTACCATGAAAATGTTATGAGTTAACTCTCCATTTTTTTGTTACATTATGTTCTCTTTTGTGAATAAATCTACATTTAAATGAGGTTCATCATCATTTTCGAATAATGATTGGTCACTTATATGCTTAAGACATATGTCCAAGTGTTTCTGGACCTGCTCCCATTTCTTGAGGCTGTGGATATTCTGAGGTTGGGTGTGAGCCATTATGATGCATCCTGCACATCCTTTCTATTGATGGAATCATAACTGATATATTTTGGTTGATTTGTGAAAGTTAATTCCATATTTTAATGACTAATTTGGGTGTTGAAACACCAAATATTTGAGCATGAATCTGGAAGTGAAGTCTTACATATCCTGTTTATGGAAAGAATCTATGTCATTGAAGTTCAGTCAATGTTGTGGATTACACATTGATTCTACCCTGTTGAATGGGTATTTTATGCCTAATGAGGGGTTTATTGCATCCCCCTAAGCCCACATGTGCCATGCTAGTTGTGAAAATTAAGTGGGAGTGTATAACCATCACCATGGTGTAAGGATGTGATATCTACATATTGGGGCAGTCCTTGGGGTGTTATATAAGGATATTGTGACTTTATAGAGGCATCATATGTATCCATGTTATGGAGGAAATTAGAATTCTCATTGTTCCCTTGTATATGTTGATGATTAAAAACAAAAGATTCCCTTGTAAATATGTGTTTAATGCCTAATAAAGTCTTCATTATATCCCATTAGGGACACATGATCCATGATCATTGTGCGATAAAATCGGGAGTGTATAATCAGCCCCATGGAATTTGGATACGAGATCTGTGTATTAGGGTAGTCCATTGGTAATTTGATATAGTGCTCGAGCTTTTAGAGAGGCATCATACGTATCCCAGTTGATATTGGAATCAGAGTCCATGATGTTATCTTAGAGATGTTGGGTCAAAAAATCTACGGTTTCCCAAGAGAATAAGACTTCATATCTGGTAGGGGTCGCATGACATTATTGGTATAACCTAGACATCATCGCTCGACCTAGATAAACAAAAGTGGATGGTGTATCAAAAGTATTGGTACCATGATTTTTGGGGGTTGGGTATCATGGATGACACTACAAGAGTACATCACAGGATATGGCTGACATGTTCATAGAGTGTCACATGACTTCAATAACAACTCAGGGGGGGGGGCATTGCTGGACAAAGCTAACATGTCCATAGGGTATTCCATGAAAACTAGATTTTCATTTTCATATGTGTCAATGAGACTCAGATAACATGGGTGGGTTCCATTATATTAATTAGGAAGTGAGTCTTGGGAACGTCACTAATCTATGGTGGTGAAACTATAGGGTTTTTCAGATCCATGTGGTGTTTGTGAAGGTTCTTCCTGACATGTCCTAACATGAATGGACCATTCCTCATATCCTAGATGACATGTCAAAGGTATGTCATGTGGTCTAGGCGGTGCCATTTGGAACAATCACTTATTCTTGGATGACAGATGAGAAAAAGATGGAGGTATGTGATTGTATCTTCATTATGTGTATTCCACTAGGAATATATGTTTTTCCCTTCTTTTCATGTGTCTTGGTTCAATATAATATCAGTTAGTTTGAGCCTTACATGATGTGGATGACATATGATATGGTTTTTTCATATCTTTCTATAAGACCTTATGTGGTTTTTTTATTTCTCAAACATTGTTCATTATTCATATATCACGACTGCTCAGGTGGTCCACTATTGTATTTTTGGAAGAATGTTGACCGTTCGAATGATCAGATGTGTGCACAATCTTGGAATTTGTGCACTGACGTTTGTTGCAGAGGTCTAGGTCCAAACATATGTTGTCTGGATAGCCAACCAATGAAAAAACCAACCAAATTTTATTTCCATGTTATAATATGGCATTTATATACATATCAATCCCTATACTCACCAGTTTGGGTGTGGAATCTATTGTGAACCCATGCTGAGGTCAAAAAGTTGTCTAGAATTTTGTCTGATTATGAGTCTTTGTATTGGACCTCATCATGGGTTCCACTGGATTTTTATTTGTCCATGTCCATATCACCTTTATTATATTATTGATGTCTATTTAGGTATTTCTCATCGAAGGACTTCTATGTCGTCATTTTGAGATATCCATGTGACTTCATGACATCAAAATGAATTTAGGAAGAAATCTATGAGTCTTTTGATGAAATATAATCGGGTCTTGTGGGACCACACCAAATCTGATCAGGGTACATCGCATAATAATCAGTTACCGTGAATCCTACTCAGCTTCTTATTTCCAATCTCATTCATTTTATGTGGTGATGGTTGGTAATCACGCACGGTTTCATGTATGGTATTAATGTTATATCCTTTATTTTTTTTGATAATAGTCGTGTTCCCAATATGGGTTGTTCTATATGTGATCATTTTTAGGAATAGTGCTCAAGACAAAGGTCTTATGTGAGGACAAGAGAGCATGTCACGAACAGCTTATGGTGTTGTGTTGGTCTCAAAGGGTGCATTGTATGTCTTTCTATGACTGCAGACCCCTCTATCTTCCAATTTTCCTATATCATTTGTTTTATTTCACCATGGTCTAGGGTTATGCATGACTTCATGAACAATGAATGAGTTTAATTATTGACTTTAGAGTGATGTTTCTCTTAAATAATATGAAAAATATAGAGATCATGCAAGCATGTAGGGGAAATGTCTATCTATTTCTCTATAGAGAACAATATAGTTTTCTAGATACACTACATGATTCATAGCATTGAGGCAGACAAGATAGAGGGAATTCATGATGTTAGGTGGTCATGATGATTAGGTCTCATGGTGTCTCGTGGAACATTGGAGGTGTGCATCGCCTGTACTTTAGTGACTACAGACACCTCTCATCTCCTCCCTTTTGAACACCGTTTTTAATGTGATAAGAGTGGGAGGATATGTGAGTTTTATTGAGTAATATCTATGCTTTTTTACTCGATTTTCTAGTGGTTTCCCAATTGACCATTTTGGATAACATGAGGGTGATCATGAATTGGCGACCAAACTATGTGTGTATCCATAGAGTGGTGAAAATTTGTCTGGATTATTCTATGTTGGCATCGCTGATGAGCCGTAGGGGTTTCATGTGGAACACTAGATAGGTTGTGGTGTGCCACATGTCATTAAGGGCATGTTGTCTATCCTTCAGTGCCTGTGATCCCCTCTATACTAATTCTTGTAAAATACTTCATTCACTAAGATGATGTCTATATGGTATCATGAGTTATCTTTGATCTTATCTAAGGATTTTATTCTTTCTATTGATGATTTGGTGCGAGACCTATGTGAACTCTAGGGGTCTATTCATTGAAATGTTATTTCCAATGTTTATTCAAGGATTCTCGATAGTTTTTCATGTTCATTCAATGAAAAACTGCATGTCCTAGCGGATGCTCATCCACCTATCACCATTCATCAACAAGTGAATGAGGGTGCTCATTGAGGAGACATCGTCTGAACTTAAAATGGACGTGAAATCGTGAGACATTAATTCCTTCTCTTTAATTCTTTAATGGAGAAATAATATCCACATTCATATGTAAATTTTAATGTGGTTTTGAGGATTCTTATTTGGAATGCATCATAAAATTCCCCCATGAGAAACAGCTGAGGGGACATGTTCTAGGTCCTGAAGACAACTAAATACCCACCAAATTATATGGTGTTGTCTTGAACCCATGATCTCAAGTAAAATTCATTTTGTCTGTTGATAGTACCTATTCGAAGAACCACCAGTATATAGGGTGTGTGTAGAAGAAATTTAATTATATTCACCACCTCCTTCTCTATAGGGATCTCATTACAACCTTGTCGAAAGACCTCCCTCTGAACCCTTATCGGGATCCGTAGTCGTGAGTCTTCACCAAGATTTCTGATTGTGGGCAATAGATATTTATCTACTAATTCTCTATGAATGGATTTTTAATAAATTGCTATGTAATATAAAATTTTTAGTTGTTCCATATCAATTTTATATCATTATTTGAGGATGAAACCATTCATATGTGTATATTTAGGAATCCCGTAAACTAGTAAGTGTCCCATAGTGATTGGGAACACCCTACGAGACTAGGGATGTTGGGGTTCACTGATGTTGTTATTTAGCTATGACTATATCATTAAAATACAAATTGATTGATATGTTATGAGTAGAGACTATGTACAAGATTTTGTCTTAATATTATTATAATATATGTCTGTGTGCACATATGATTATATGGACACAATATGTAGTGAATTAAGAGTTCATTATATTCTTCCTCCCATGAGCCTCTGATAGCCATTGGTAGACATGTTTTCTTTTATGATTTTCATGTCCTTCACATATTTTTATTTTTGTGATGATGTTTTGATCTAAAATGGAATTGTATTCATTTCATTGTGGGTTATTCTGGGTATTCATCAATATGAACATTGATCCAATGAAATAGCCTCATATTTTCTATGTCTCATTTATCTTTCTTCTGTCCATCATTTAGAGTAATGTTGTTTTTATTTCCTTGGTTTTTTTCAGGGATATATTATGGGATTTTGTGTTTATTAAGAACCTTTTAGGGGGATATGGTTTTTACCATGGTTATAGGAAACCATGCTATTTACCTATGATATTTGTATATCTTATTAGAGAGGAGTAGTTGGCAGTGCATGGTTGGTGCTTTGTTATATATATCAATTTAAAATTCATGCATGATTTGTGTTCACCAAAATAGATGAAAATTTATTGATCCTCACCATATTGGTTGTCAATTTGGTATTTCATGTGACTAACCCATATGTGGATTTTTAAATAATCAAAAATATTTATTGAGACAAAAAAAATTCCAAAAATACATATTTCATCATCCAATATATTATGAAATCAGTTCTGAGGACTCTTTTTTTAGTTCACGGAGAATTCCTTCCCTATATAGACAAATTATGTTGGATAAATAGAAATATATCATACTGACATCAAGATAAGCTATTTCTATCATTCTATTCTAGTAAATACTATTATATCTCTTATACTTCTAAAATTACTTATATAGACTATAATTGTATTATTTAGGAATTACTCAATTATATAATGCGATTTCATCTATTTTTGAGGAAATATATGATAGAAATCTAGTTATTCTTGATCTTTTGTTAATTCATCTAGATCTATATATTACATTGGACATAATTGGTTATGAATAATATTATCCTTTAACATAAAATTTTATTATTCATTAATAATCTATTTTGAACTATCATATGGTGAATTGGAATTTTTTTCTAAAGATTAAAGTTTTACATACTTGATTCTGGTTGGTAACATTGATGTTGTTCATTGATATACCTAATGTAAGAAGATCATTATCCATATAAATTAGTTTTATAAAATTGTATGATAATAAATTATGTGTGTATGTGTGACCTATGAGGCTTCCCATAATATTATATTCATTTGATTATGTAGGTCGTGTCATGCCTCTCTTCCTAGGTTATACACATGTCTATGTATCTTCTGAGAGATATTTTTATATATCCTATTTGTTTGTCTGTATATTATAAATCATTTATTGAATTGGATTATATATATATAAATCTTGTTAATATTGGATATTTATATAAAGTTAGGGGGTTCTCATTTATGGTATGGTTTAATCTTTAGAGGTGGAGTTTTTGGAACCTAAGAGATTATAAATTTGTGGGTTCTTTATTGACATATGACATGACCTGATTGCCTTAAGGGATTGGATGGGATAATAACTAATCATGATGTATATATGGAATAAAAAAATTTATAATATAACTATGGACTATTTCATCAATTATATTTTTCTTATGGCATTTTCGGTGTTTCATGGAATCTATGCAATCATCTGACATTGAGATGAAACAGGTGTTGTTGTGGATCATTTCACTCTGGTCAGAATTAAATTATATGCAATATAAATGATTATTTGTGTATTAATTTTCATTTAATTTTATAAATGTTAATATTTATTATTTATTATTTGAAGGATTCATTGGTAATATCCTAACAGTTTTATACTCACACCCTGCTATCTTTTATCATTGCATGTGCATACTATATGGTCAGTGAACAAGTAATGGAAAATGACCCATTGATTGGGGGTTGAGTTAGTGGACTGTGGAATATGGGAGGAGATACATTAGAATTTATGTTTCTTATGGTGTCATGTCTTATTATACTTCTTATTTTTTTATAGTATATACATTATTGTTAGTTAATTATTTGGTTTCCTTCAATGTAATATTGGTAAATCTTGTATAAATTTGTTTCCAAATGTTGTAGGATTCATAAATTTAAGTAATTAACATATATATAAAAATATTGGATTGAAATTTATATTGGAGGAATAGTTTCCCTATTATTATATTTAATAATAATATGTTTTCTATAATTTTATTCAATGTTTAGTGGCATGCATGATTTAAAATGAAATTCCAAGCCAAACTGGGTTATTCGGTTATGGGTAATTAGAAAATGTTATCATATGAATTCATTTTTTCCTAAATAAATGGGAATTAAGGGAAATAGACCGGACCATATTGTCAATGACAGGATATTTACACATTTTCATGGGAATCATATGTGTAATGGACCACAAATTTAATTAAAATTTGGATTTCTAGTATATATTTTTCACATAATGTTGTGGGTAAATTATTAAAATTATTTCAATGTTTTTTATATGATTTGGTTAATTTTATGAATCATTAGTATTCTTAAATTTTATCATATCTTTCACATGTTTCATAAAATTTTTAGAGAATTTAATAATTACGTTTCCTTTTGAATCTTTGTTTTGTACTATTAAATTTTTTTATATAATTTAATTAATTGGCCATGATAAAGATGTATTATAATGAATGGAGTTG
The DNA here is from genome assembly GCA_963277665.1 of Viscum album. Classification (NCBI taxonomy): domain Eukaryota; kingdom Viridiplantae; phylum Streptophyta; class Magnoliopsida; order Santalales; family Viscaceae; genus Viscum; species Viscum album. Next base: position 202,991,086 of record OY728157.1, read on the forward strand.
ATTTTGACAAAGGTGTAGTTACGAAGGACTCATGAAATTTCATTTAGTAATTGAGGGGGTATGTATTAAATTATATATTGTCTCTTAGGATATATATATATATATATATATGAGATTTTTTTATGTTTTTGCATGTTATACACTTATATATTATCACTAAATATATTCTTAATTTCATTTATTTTTATTCAATTTATCATTTCTGCTAATGGATTCTCAATAATATCATATTAGAAATTGCAGAAAATTGGTTCATGATTTTCCAATAATAGTAACTACTATTATAACATCGAGATATGTACAATAGACAATGACTTATAATTCTCAATAGTCACTCTAAAAATCAAAGTAGTGTGTCCACTTTGGGAATGATCATATTTTCTATTACCAGTTCATGGAGGATCCCATATGGAAGTTATGATTGTTGATGATTATTATTGATATTTCTAATTACTCCATCCCCAATAATTATTGTCCACTAGAGGTCCATATAGTGTTGTCGTTTGGAATGGGATAATTTTGGGAGCATTAAATATGGTAGAAACACATACATTGTTGCAAGTGGAAAAGACCCCAAATATACTACATGGACCTTTTAAGAAATGGTGGAGCATGATGATCATGGATGGAAGGCCTGCTGGTCTCATATAGGAAATATTCATTGATATATTATTTAAAGAGTTCATCCCAAATATATTGATGTTGGATTTATTTAAGGAGTTCATGTAACTTTATTAGGGAATGATGAAAATTACTTATTATTCTTCATCATGTTTGGATTTTTTTTATATTTTTCTCCACTTTTACATAGAAATGAGGTATAAAAGACATTAATATTTTAGACTTGCATATGTATTATGTATAAATTATCATTAAGTATATTAAAACATACCACATACTAATTGGTGATTCACAAGGAGAATAAAATTTAGATGTGTTTCCATGAGGACATAGAGGAGAATATATTTTTTATAAATAATTGACCAACATGTTGGTTCCCATGTATTGATATGGGTGCCTCCTATATAAAAAATGGTTGTGCTAAGAAGATAAGCCAATGTAATGATATATAGGAGGATAAGAAAAATATTTCTTCAAATACCACCATTAAAGGATTTTTTTGAGTGATTTGACTAATTATATTTTTGATGCTACCACAAATTCTACCTAGATAACCATAGAACGTTTCATAAATTAGGTAAAATGGAACATCAATAATGAAATTGATTGAAATATATTTAATAAATTATTTATTGTAATACAAAGATGAATCTAGTTACATTTTCATGGCCCAAAGGACCTCAAAAAAAGTAATCTACAAACTATATTATGGTCATGTCATTAAGCATACAAGGGGGTCTCAGTAATTGTTATGGAAATTTTTAGGTTTGGGAATTATGTGAATATACAATCATGTGGAAAAGGTTGTGGATATGAAATGGGTTGATTCTATGTATTAGATCAGAATTCATCCAATGATATATACAGTTATTTTACAATTCGAAGAACCTTTTTATAAATTTTACATTCTCTAATACATCATTAGATATATTATTGTCGAATTATATTTTTTCTTCTAAAATTGTTTCCATATTGGGTTTTCTATATTGATATTTCTAGAATTTTTTTCTCTAGACACTCCATTCTAAATGATGTTAAATTATTATCTAAAATGTAAATAATTCCTTATAGTGGTTGTTGGATATAGATTTCTATTGGATTTAATGATTTCAAACATTATTAGTATTGATGTAATCATTACTATAGGAAAAATGAATTATTTATTAGTTATTAACAAATGATATTGGATATAGTTGACCTTTTATTCATTGAAAGGAGAGATAAGTTCACTGACAGTAGAATGGGATCTGGATAAGGTAGAGTGGGACTAGCCCTCAGTCAAACCAGAACCATTACATATAAATATTATGTATAGTTATTTTAGTATAATGAGTAATGGATTAAAAATAATATTTCACATGCTTAATAACATTAATTTTTTAATTACAAATTTTTTCACATGACTCCACCCATATAGAATAATTGTGGTTGATATTGAGCGAGTTGATGTAGTGAAACGTGAAATAATTCATTCAAATATGATAGTATCAGCCACGAGAAAGGAGTTGAAAATGAATCATCATGATCAGGATTTAAAATGGATTAGTTAGACATTAATTTCCTCTTAAGTTATATATTTTTTTCTTAGGAAGGTATAAATCCTCCTATGTCTATGTATGGATTATCAAAAATTTAATTGGGTCATAATATGGAACCTGAAACAATTACATTGGATTGATGATTTTTTTCATCAGTTGATTGGATTCCGATGATTCTCTAAAAATTATATAAAATAAAATAATCACTAACTTCAAATTAGATAAGAATATATACAAATTATAGAGTTCAAGAATATATTTGGCTTACACGAGTACCCTATGATGTTATTATTGTTGAATAATACTCTATAAAAGTTTATGTATAGTCAGAATATAATGTTTCACCCATACGTGTATGACATTATCAATTTTTATGATATCATGTCATATTCAATGACCACATATTTTTATGTCATAAATATGGATATCTTACTTATCACACATCAGTTTTACTAGTTTTATTCCACTATTACAAAGGGTCACATTTAATGAAATAGGTAAACTTTTACAGTTGTGTTATTTCTAATACATATATCCATGTGGATCAATTAATTGTTTTGGGTGTCACAATATGAGAGTATTGTTAGAACTTGTATGTGATTCTAATTTTCAATGTACTATATGTGTACCACAACTTGTATTTACAAGACATTTATTATTTAAAATCACTTATTAATAGGCCCACCATGAAGGGGGAGTTCATCATTTGGTAGAAAAACATGTGAATGACTTCTATGAACGGAATAAATGGTTAACATATACTATGATTATGATTGTACTAGAACATTAAATTTTTAATTTACTATACTATAATGACCCTAGAGTGGGATCCATGATTTACATCATAAAAATGATTATGTAATTGATTATGGATCTCACCAGCATTAACCATATGAGAGAAACTAGTTGAATAATGACCTAGGGTATGTTTTTTAGGTTCATTACATAATATTTCAAAATCGTTATATTTTTTGATGTAGATTTTTTATATTAAAACCATATGAGATGATGATATAATATCTTTAAGAGAGACTTAAATATAATAATAAGATGATGAGAAGAGTGTATGTTGAATTTTGATATTAAGATAGTGTATGGTGAAAGAATATTTTTTATGAGGATATTAGTAGAAATATATATATATGTTTTGATGTCATATATTAAACTATGAGTGGATATTGCTGAGCCGTATCATGAATTGGAAGGTTGATATATTTGAGGAGAATGAGGAGTTATCTTATTCACCAATTGTTATTTCTTCTTCTTGAGTTGATTAGGTCAAGGATAACAATATGTTTAACATATATTTTATGTGGATCTGGGATATGATTAAAAGAGATGATATTGTAATAGAAGGGTTCTTATATGATAATTATGTTCTTCATGTACATGGTAAACTTGTATGTAATTATTTTATTATATATTAATTTTTGAGGCACGCACATACCTCATAATATATGTTGTTCTTCCATGAATAAGGTAGTTTTGATGTTTTTCTCCCATTTCCTCACATGATAATGGAAATATAAAAAACAAACTTGTAATTGACATTATTTTCCTACTGTACTAGTGTGGAAGTTTATTATGGTGATATAAACATCCTCACATGATTTTATAGGATGTGAATTGGTTGAGACATAGTGTGGGTTTCTATTGACTAACACACAAATTATTTAATTTCATAACATTTTTTAAAACTCAATCCATGGATGAGTTTGATAGGTTATATATTTAAGAATAATTGTGACTCGATGTAGTGACATTGAGTATCATATCAAAGAAAAATACTCAAATTATATCTTAATTTAAGATTGGTATTTAAAAATAAATTGGTTAAAGATTATGTAGAGAAATAAATATCAAAATCAAATGAATATATAGTTAAAAAGGATGCTTCATAATTTATATGATATTATTAGGGTGTCTTTGCTTTACTATATTGGTGCACAAGATAAAAATAAATTTTTATTGAGTAGGTATATACTAATTCCCTATAGTATCCAATTAAAATTCATCCATTTCATTATTTTTCTAAATTGAATTTTTTCTCCATTATCTTGTCTTGATGTTAGAGGTTCAACAGTTATAAGTCCAAATTTAGTATAGGAAACAGCCATGAGTGTTTAGTTAATTAGAAATTTGTTGCATAATACTCAATGAAGGAATCATTTTTTAAGTAATGACAAAAAAATAACTAGAATTCTATCATGGGTGATTGAGTTTTGTATGTGAATCACTAATTTTATAAAATCATCGATTATGGTGGTAGGGGAAATTAGAAACATGGTTTCTAGGACCATTCATTGTAGTGGAACAGTTAAAGTCAGCGGATTAACAAATGGATAATCCTTCATAACATCTAAGTATGAAATATTTGTTTCATACATGTCATCTTATAAATATAGATTATAATTCATCACATGAAATTATTAATGAAATCATTTATTACTATGGAGTAACGTTCTATGAAGATTTTTGATCAGAGTGAAAATGCTCATTGATGCAATATAATGCATCTCATTTGTATTTTATTGAGCCACATCAGTATTTAAAAATAAATGTGAGCGAATTATTATGATGTGTATTTATAAGGGAATAATTTTTTGGAGTAGGATATGTAGAGAAAATTCCCAATGATAATATGTAAATAGAGGGAGAAAGTTTAATAACATAATATTTTTTATTCACCTTATTATTTATTTTCATCCCATCTATATATGTTTTTATTTATTATTTGTTTGTGAAATATCATGGGTACCTTGTAGATGATTTTTTTGGGGTTTATAATCCTTTAATATATGTGGGATTAGTTAAGAGAATATAGTTTTTTCCCACAAGTGACTTGTGTATATAATTATGAAGGAGTAGTGGGGAGTGTATTTTTTTAAGACAATTTAGAAAACCGTGCAGGTTTGTAGAATAGGTAGAGATCATCATGTAGTGTAATTTTTAAAAAAACTAATAACCAAGATTTTAATATTATTATTTTTTTGTTATAAAATTATTTTTTTATATCTTTTTTTACCCGCAACATCTACATTACCATGAATTACCAAAAAATATTATTTTTAATAAACCCATATATATTTTTATTAAAATTTTCTAAACATGGCCATTATAAAAAATGAATTACAACATGAAATATGAATATAAATAATTACTTAAGAATAATAATAACAATATTTATATAAAATATAAACTAATAAAAATGTTCTTAAATTTTATAAATTACATTATATCTTACGAAAATATTAATTTTCAAAAAAATATTTTAATTTTTATTTGTGATATATAATAATTCAAAATTTTCAACAATTTATGTAATTCTATTTTTTAAAATAAAATTAATTTTTAAAATCATAATTTCAATATTATCCTACATTGAATTTTTGAGATTTTTCTTAGAAGATTCATTTTTTGTTGTGTAGTGGAGAAATATTGAATTCTAATAGAAATATATCATATCATTTAATTTATTTATAATGATTAATTTTAAAATAAATTAATTTTAATGAAATCATTTATCAATTAAACAACCATTAATATACTTTATTTAATTTTAAAATATTAAATATTTATTTTTGATATAAATATTTTGTAAATTTTAGATTGTTTTTTCATTAATAAGCATTCTTTTTATCGCATCTGTGCAATTAATTTTAAATTAATATTTTTTCACTTATGTGAATGAATTAATGAAAAATTGATTAAATATATTAAATCATCATGGTCTATATTATATATTAATATAAAAATAATTTTTTTATCAAAAATGTATAATAAAAATAAAATATTTTTACTGTGGTTAGTGAAAAAATGGTATTATTGTGGGTTAAACAAAAATGAGCATGCTTAAAAACAACCCAATAGTTTTTAAAAATACATTATATGTCCATATATCAACCTGATATCTTATATTATAGATAATTATCTATTATTTTTTCATTTTTACCTGAAAAAATATGGGGGTAATTTTTTCTTTCATAAATGTCAACTGTGGCACTTTCCTCAAATAGAAAAGAACAAGTTCTCTCCTCCTTTTTTCACACAATTAAATCCCAATTGGTTTTACACATTGTTTCCAATGTCACTTCAAAACTTCCACCCAAGCAAATAATAATACATATTTTTTTTATAAAATCGTTATTGGAAATAATTTTCTGAAAACCTAATGAGTATACCTAAAAAATATATAACGATTATAGACAGGTACATTTGTTTTATTTTTTTCCCCATCCATATTAAATTATTATTATACCACAATGATATAATAATCATTGTATATTCTATTTAATTATATTTTTCTTTGTTAATGCAAATACATAATATCATATCAACTTCCATCAAATGCATTAGGAGATCGTTGTTCATGTGTAAAGAGGACTATCGTCTCATGAAAAGACGGTATTCATTTTTCAATTAAATCATATATTTTATTGAAATAATTAAATATTTATTATTTATATATTATATTTATGTTATTATTATTATTAATATTTATTATTTAATATAAAACATTATAATATCCTTTTTAATATGATAATATTACTCACGTGTAGGATGAAAAGTCACTACATGATGCAACCCGATTTCTTTAGATATTTGCATGGAAGGTAATTAAGATGAGATTTATTAAGAAATATAATATTTAATATATATATATTCTTTATTTTTTAATAATAATATATCATTTATAGGTATTTATTTCTATCTGAAAAGAAAATGGAAACTACATCATATTTTTATGTATAGTCTACCGTATCCATGACAGGTTCATTTCATTTTATATTACTAAATTTAATGGATTATTTTAAATAAATATATAATAAATATAAATTATATATATATCATGGATAAAAATTTGGAAATAGTAAAATAATTATTGAATAAAGAGGAAAAAATTGAATAATGAAAATTGATATGAAAAACAAACTGGTTATTTCATTAAACGAAAAGTTAACATGGAGTAGTTAATAAACATGTAATTAAAGGTCATGAGGATATAATAAGTAGTATGATACATATAAATATTTATAGATAATATATTTATAATAAAATTATAGTTATTATACATGAGGTTTTATCATGTATGTCGTGTGTCAATATTTATGCTATGATATATCCGCATCAATTTTTACATCTTTTGGACAATGTGTTATTCACCACATATTTCGATTATAAGGTTTAAATATTGACTATGATTATATATTATTATTATTATACTAGAAATTACTAGGTTTTTCATATACATTATATGTAATCTCTTTTATGGGGTTAACTATTAAAATGATAAAAATATCAATGGATTTTTAACTCAGTATTCTATACATGAAAATTAAGTTATGTTATAAGTTAATATCATTTCACATGGTTCATATAAAGATACTTTGAAATGTAATATCATTTATTATTTTATTCTCTTTATATTTTATGTTCATTTTATATTATTCCCTTTATAGGGATAGGATTAAAATTTAACAACGTAGTAAAGATTGTATGTTACAATGTCATCGTTAAATGTGGTTATATATGATTGTGAATCCGAAAATAAAATATTATGATCCATCTCTAACGAAACATGGTAATTTTATTCACATATTCTTAATAATAATAATTTTATGTAATTTTACTATTTTATGATCAATGGTATTTTACATTATTTGAAAATATTTTTTAAGAAAATCATTTTTCATTTCTCTCATCAGTCAAAAAAATATTTTCATCAAAAACCGAAGCATTCAAAAAAAATGTTTTAAATACTATTTTATTATTCTCAAATAATTAAAAAAATGTAATTTTTCCAATGTTTTAGGTTTATAAATACAAATTTAAAGGAATTTTCATTTTATTTTTCATATAATGCAAGCCTTAATTTTAATAGAAATGTGAATGTAATTTTTTTAACTTGAATGTCATGAATGAAACATACCATAGTCATAACCATTTTTTTCAATAAATCATCCTTTGTAAATATTCAAGGTTATCATCACTAGAAATTTCTTTTAAACTTTTTTAGGTTTTAAATAGTATTTTTCAAGTAAAAACTGATATTTTTCTAATTAATTTTTTTTTATTATTCATTCAAAATCATTTTCCATATATGATGAAATATATTCAAGCTACCTATTCATAACTTGGGATATGATACAAATATACCATAATTATTCTTACTTTGAATTTATTTATGATTATTATGAATTTTTTGAAACTAGTCTATCCTCCAAGTGTTCTATCATGATTAAAATATTATAAAAACCATATATTCATACTTTTATTATACAATAATGAAATTTTTAGATGATTATGAAGCATATCCATTTTTTACAATTTATGATATGAATAAATGTTTTTGAAAAATTATTAATTTCATGGTTTATGATATGGTTACTGTTTTATGATTTTTTGGATAATATAAATATAATTTTCATTAACATATGGGTGGAACATGTACCTCATTATAATGAATTGGGATATGATTTAAATCTCGTCAGATGTATAGGACTCGGACAAGGAGTTAAATGAATTGAGTAAGGGACTATTTTATTGTGATGGTATTGGGAGTGAAACATGAATAATATGATGGCTAGTTGGGTGAATCAATTCTTATAGGATATACATGTGTGTGAGAATCGACTTCTATAGTAATGAATTAATGTGATTCATTGAATACCACAAATCAATGTCTTATTCTAATGTTATGCTTACATGTTACGTGTTATTTGACTCCCTTATGATTCATTTAATTGGAACTATTAATATTTATTTTATGAATCAAAATAGTTATTTGTTATATGTAGTGTATGGTTTTCAGATTTTATTCTCATGTTCTCAGTCCATTATTTTTAGGTAATCAATAATTATTAATTTTTTTACCATTACCTAGAATATGAGATAATTATTTTTTATGTTCTTATTCAATACATTATAAATAAATGTATTATATGATATATCTCTAAGAAGGTATTATAGTTACTATGCTCACAATATAATATGATTTTAATTACACCTATGAGAATGTAATATGATTCCATGATTCCAAATATATTAACCTATTCATTTTTCGAGACATCTATTCATGTAATGTGATGAATATTCATGAAAACCTACTTAATATCAATATAAGACATTCCCATTTCAAAATAGATGGTATCAGAGAATATGAATAGTTCTCTGTTTTAATCTATGATGAAAACACCATTGTTAGCTACCTAAGGAAAATTATATGAATAATTCTAGGGAGAAGTCAATTTAAATGAAAAGGAATTGGAATTCTCATAAAGGATATAGTGAGTTGTTTCCCATAAAATTAATCCATTCCAGGATACGACCAATGGAAGAGGATCTAGACTAGAGTTACCTTGGGATAATAAATCTGTAAAGGTTGCATTAATCTAGAATCAATGGTCTCTTGGTGCACGCCAGCAGGATATTCAACACACCTGGTATTTTAATTTTGAGGGAAAGATGTTGGAAATTAAAAAACTCATTTTGAACTAATATGATGAATTTAAATAGATGATGAATATTAATTACATAAATAAAACAAAAGTATCATATAATATGGAATGTGTCATTATTTATAAATGAATAAATAGTATCATGATAATGGGGATCCAAATTCGGGATATAGTTTCTAGAACAATGTTTTTATAGTCAACAGATGGTACTCAAAAAACATGTTTTTAAAAAAGTGCGATATAAAATTAAAGGTTTGTCCTCATTATAATCCAAACATTACGGGAGATAGAATAGAAAATATAATAACTACTATAAAAAACATATCCATGTTATGTATCATGTTAGAAATCGAAACTAAAAAATGAGGGGAAAAAATTTGATCAATTCCGTCAGGAGGAAAGTACCACCATTATTCAGTAAAACTATTGATCCACTAGTTTATGGACATTATATTAGTACCAATGATTTGAAATTTTATGTTTTTAATTATTTTCAACAGGATAAATTAATTTCATCTATATAATATTTGGAATTTTGTGAATGTAAATTATGGAATATTATAAAGATATAGTGGAAGTTGGATAAAAACGAATCCATGGAATGTTATGAGTTATGTAAATTATTGACCAATAAGAACAATCCATATTTTCATTATACAATGATAGAGATGTATTTACAAGATATAAATCAAATGGATTATTAATACATTCATATATATGAGGAAAATTTTTTATGAACTAAGGTGTATGATTCTGGTATTATCATATATCCTAAATATAAGGTTAATTTATTATTTAGTGGAGAAAACAATTTCTTTGAAAGTAGTTTTTCATAAGAGACTGGAGTTGATTTTAGTATTCTATTTTATATTCTATCAAAATAGAAATGAATGTTCTTGTTATGTATCTTTCACATGGATTTTACAATTAACAAAATATATAATTCAATAGAAGAGATAAAATCATGGGGAGAAGAAGATGAGATTTCTTATTTTCTTATCAATGATTATGAATAATCATGGAGGAAAATGTCTTATAGGGTTGCGTAAATGTTTTATTTGTAGAAGGTATGGACATATGGAGTTTGACTTTTTAAGTGACGTGATAAACTATAATAACTTTTTAAATAGCGAGAAAGAATCATTTTTTTCACCACCTACATAATATAATTTCAAATTCAAGGATTCTAGGAACTATGATAACTACTTCCAAATTCAAAATTTTAGTGATGATGATTGTCATCAACAACCACTTAATCCAAGTTTCAAGTGTAAATATTATAAAATCGTCATAATTGATGTGGTGTATGGAAACAATGTGTGAATGTCCCAAATAATGATTATTATATAACATAGGGGGAGAGGGTTGAATAAGTGATTATCTTTATATTATGTTTCCTTAAAATAGCATTCACCTCCTATTAAATATTTAATTATTTTCTAAAAAAATTAAACAAACATCCAAAGGAACACAAATATTAACAAGTATCAATGTTCGATAAGAATAGATATGTCCATGGTATGGTTTGGAAATGATCCAATACCATATAATCTAACAGATACAAATTAGAGGAATACAACGAGTAGGATATACAATTTCAAATGCCTAGAAATTTGATGAAAATTCAAGTGTGTTTGTGCACCCTATAAGCACAAATAGTTTAAAATAATATTTGTGTATTATCTCATGTTAAATGTGTGTATTCTCAATTTCACAAATGAATTATTTGGAAAAAATATATATTTTAGATGGAAAAAGATTATATAAACATTAAAAATTAGATATTGAATTAAATTCTTATTAATAAGTATGATATTCTCACTCTGATCCGACAGATAAAATTTCCCAATATGATCTACCAAATTAAATATTAAAATCTAATTTCCCAATATGATTGATGTTTCTCTTCATGAATAAAATTGAGACAATTTAGAATTAATTCATTATTAGTCTGTAACTAATAATATGGAAATCCAGGTCTGATTATCCCTTAATGTACGATGACTATTAAAATATAATGTCAAGCAGAATCAGCTATATAACTTAATAAAATGACCACAAAATAATATGATCTGATGAATATGATGTTGTGATCTTGTCTCTTATCTTTTCACATCTCTCGATTGAAAATTTTTCGACAAAAACACAATATAGAATACAAGTTAATCTCTCTAAAAACTCGAATCTTCTCTCTCTTCATTGGTGAATAGTACGTCCATCAGAAAAAGTTCAATGAAATTTTCAACTTTTTTTGGGACACATGTTATATTTTGGTAGGAGTTCCCAAAACATTCCCTCTCAACGAAATCGACTCAAATCTCAAATTCCACTGAATTTATAGTTCATTTATGACTACTTTAACTCATATCAAATATTATTGAAACATATTCAAACAAAACCTCATTATCATTTTTTATTTTTCATTTACGTGTCTGAATCTGATTTCTCAATCCTATTTTAATAATCTATTCCTATTGTCTCAATCTGATTTGTTAAATATGATTCTCTATACTAATTGAAAAGAAAAAGTCTTTTAATTTGATGCTTTCCTAAACAACACATCCATATAATTTCTTCAAATATTTTCTTGATCAACTTGGTCAATAAAAAATTTAATTCACCCACTTTAAAATGGATGACTACAATGTAGGTCAAGTTACTTTCAATTCATTTCATTCATTGGTCTCATGAAAATTTTCCTTTGATTACATTAGTTCTTGACCCGATTGAAGAAACAACACATATGTGACAAACATTCTTATCCATTATGAATATGTGGATCCTATTAGGATGGATTCTGCAAATCTCTTCTATAATTATCTTGTCTCAGAATATATTGATGATTTGATGCTAATGTTTTTTTATTACAATTGAACAAATTTTAAGGACCTAGTTACCTTGAAACAACTATATTTCTTCTTCTCCATAAATATAATTTGTCTGAATACAGTAATAAACAATATTTTTCTTCTGTATTTAGAACATCACAATATGAACATGATTGAAAACATTACATTCACTAACATTTTCTACTACCATTCATGAATCGTAGTTTTCACATCTTACTGATGATTTATGAAAAGAAAAAAATCATAAAAGAAAAATCACATTCTATTTATCATAGGCATTAATAATCCAAATCCATCATTAACATTAAATCATCCATTCCAAATTCTGTGTGACTATGTTGACTATTTACTTCTAGAAATATTGTTCCTCAATATGATTTACCTCTTAATTCCATATTTAGTTTGTATACAATGAAATTTTTCATCCATATAGCATTACCAGAATATGATGTACCTTACAAATCATTATTATTTGCCTTATATTATTATAATGTTCAGCCTGATTAAAAAATGTGATTTTGTTTTCCATTCATTTAATACATCCTTAAAAACAAAATATGATACCCTATATATGATAAATTGTTTCCTAACAATATCACCATTATCTTTTTTGTCAGTTATGTTTCATAATTAACTGAACATTATTTCCTCATTAAATGGATCACTCATCAAAAATTCTATGCCTACATGAGAGGAATAATTGTATGAAACGTGATTCATTGATAGAAAAAAACAACTTTTCCAAAAGAATTGTTAAAAAAATCATTATATTCAGTTGTATTCCTCTCATTCTCAACATCTTTAGCATTCCTAGAATAATAAAATCACACTACTAACACTCAAAAAAATTCATAGAATAGTTCACACCAAATACAATGCTAATTTCCCATCTTACTCACTACTCTCCCTTTTTACATGAAATTTAAAGATATATTTACAAAAAATTCAATTACCACTTGAATAAAGGATCCCAGGGTAATATGAGATATGGGACTAACACACATGCCACAAACATGATTAGAAGGATGTTGGACACTTCTTTTCTACCAGAATTTTTGAAAATGATTCCTTTATTAATGTGTTTGTATTAATGTCTAAAACTTATTCTAATGATAGATTATATTCCAATTTCAATAAATCATTATCACATCTTCTTTGATAAATGTTTTTTTAATATCAGAATGTTTTATTTTATGGTAATTCTTAACTAGATTCCTTCTAATATTGATTTAACTTTTATTTTCATAACTAATGATCATGGGTATCATTTCATTAAAAGTAAGTCTTCTTATTTATTTTTCATCTACAGATGTTTCGATGTGGAATGTGTGGTTGATATTAAATCACCTTCATTCATACTATGAGTTAATAATTTTTTTATTTGAATTCCATGTAACACAATTCATTCCCATAAGGAATACTTCACCAGATTTGGATCTTCTACTATTAGAATTTACTACACAATGTATATCTAAATACCCAATAAAAACAAAACATTTTGTGATATAATATCTTATTCTGAATTTTTTTTCCTTCAATGAAACATAGAATTATATTCTAACAATTAAATATGATTATTTTGTAGATATCTGAAATATTTCACATAATTTAATAGTATAAATAGGGTCATCTCATGAGGCATTCAAATACAAAAAATTCTAATAATCCTTTGAAATTATTTATGATCAACAACTTTTACTTTTAAATATTTATATAAATTTTCTCCCATAGAAATCAGTATGGATTCAGGCTTTGATTTTTCCATTCCATGCCTCTTAAGAAGTATTTAAGCATACATTTTTTGAGAAATAAAATTGTGTTTCTTATTTTTTATAATTTTTATGATCACAAATTATTTCATTTCAGCTAGTAAATACATTTCAAAAACATTTTTCATCACATCATTAAGTCTTTTACTACATCAATCATCATTATGATAAAATATAATTTCATCAACCTAAAAAATTATGATGAAGGAATACTCGTGATTTTCATTAACATAATGATTGTTATCAAATATTCCCTTAATAAAAAACATATTCCATAAGAATGTATCCAAAATGGAAAACCATGATCCCATATGTTTTTTATCCAATAAAATTCATTCTTCAATATACATAGCTATCTTTTATCTTTTCCCAACAATAAATCCATATGTTTTTTCAATGTAAACATTAATATAAGTATCACCATTTAAGAATAAAAATTCAATATCTATTTGAAATATTTTGTAGCCTCATTATGTACGAATATAAAGATAAATTATGATGGTTTTTTATCCAATAAAAATCATTCAATTTCTAAATACCCTTTTCACAATAATGTGGATTTCTATTTTATCACATCACCCTCTTCATTCAGATTGTTCTATAAAAACCACATTGTCCAAAAAATGATTTTTTTATTGTGCACATGTTCACATGTCTCATTATTTCCAATCTAATCTAGCTCTTTACTCCTGACCTAAACCCATACCTAAAAATCAAAATTTTGATTCATATTTTTCAACTCCACTTTTAAATACAAAAAAGTGAGTGTAATAGAAATTTTTTTACTCTTGTATAACTCTTATGATGTTGATACCCAATGAAATTTTGAACATCACCTTGTTTTATCATCCTAGGAGGAGATTTTAAAGTATCATTCTCATCTTTGAAAATAGAGAAGTCCAATTTTTCTTATTCAAAAGGATAAAAATACTTGTATCCTTATCAGAATTGTTTTATAAACATTCCTTACCAATCTCATCATTAATACCTATTTGAATACACATTTTATCATCATATCATTCAATTATATTTACATTAACTAAATAAATAATATGTTTTATTTCTTTGTGGAAAAATATATTTCCTCTTCCATTTATAGTATAGAGAACAAAAATACATCTACCCTTTTATGATAAAACCTTCCATAGTTTGCATATTTATTTTTTATAATAAATAGACACCCTAAAATGGTAATGTTTTTCTATCTTGGTGTTTTATCATAAAAAATTTAATAAGGAGATATACATGATCTTTTCCTCTAAAAAAATTAGTTCTGAATATAGACCACTACACACATGGATTTCTTCAATTAGTAATGAGAATGAAAATGTTCATGTAACATTATTCTCCCCGTTTCCACCATACATTTGTTATTTATTTCTGAAACACCTTTTTTAAAAGTGTATGAGTTAAAATACTCATTCATAATTCCATTATTATTAAATCAAATTTCAAATTATTGACCCTTATATTCCCACTATTGTCTCTTCTAAACATCATCACTAAATACTCATAATCTATATCATCTTTTCTTCTATAAATTTTAATCATATTCAAAAATTATGACTTGATTTTCACATATATATAACCTAATTTATTTGAGTAAAATCATTAATGAATGTGATTATGTACTTGTCTCATGTTTTTTATTGTTTTCTCTCATTGTGACATAGATATTAGAATGAATATGCTCCAGGGATTATTAGAATGAATATTATCTTTCTTTTGAATTATATTTTTAATATTTTTTGTAGAAAATAAAAAAACACTTATCTATTGTTCTTGGAAAATGTGTATTGTCTCGGACACTATCTCGTTTTGATTATTTACACATGTTTAATTGACACATGTTCCCCATCCTTTTCTTCCATAATTTATTTTCCTTCACATTAATCATGTAATAATAGTTCTCTATTTCACCAAACATAATGAAGTTTCCTTTTGTTAAGTTTTCTCTTATAACAATCTTTCTATATATCACACCATTGATAAAAAACTGATATTTTTTTGAAAATATCATTGTACTCTCATCAAAAAAATTTCAAATACATTAAAAATTGTGTTTCATCTCATCCACATAAAAACAATTCATGGATTTCATCATTTATTTCACAACGATGGCTGAGCCAACACAAATGGTTTTCAAGGATTTATCTTTTCCAAATTTCATTGACCCTTATTTACTTCTTTATTTCATTAAATAATTTTTACAATTTATGCCACATAAAATTTGTTGTGGTTACTCCTTTCACCCATAAGAATTTACATTTTTAATGTAATGAAAATAAATTATTCATTACCCTTACATAATTCTCATGATTTTTATTATGAATAGATGTAAGGGAATATTTTTTATTTAATAGAAAGAAACTCATCAGTTTTATCTTCAAGAACATCATAACAAAATGATATAAGACACTACAACAATATATATTCCCAAATATGATAATTACATCCATCAAAAACATGAATACCTTGATTATTCCCACAAATCAAATTCTATATCATCATATAATTTGTAAAGGGAACCTACTATCTCACACCGCATGAATGTTCCCAGTCATAATGATTGTGTTACTGTGATGGGGAGGGATAAATTACATTTAATTTTTCTTTTATTTTACCTTGAAATAAACATTACCTCTGGTTAATGATTTCATTATTTTTGAAATAAAATTCTAACACACAACTAAAGGAACATAATAATTTACAAGGATCTCTATTCAATGTGAATTCTTATATCCTTATCATGGATTGTAAATTACCAATACCACTCAATCTACTATAAAAAATATAATGGGTAGGATATTCATTTTATATTTAGAATCATAGTAATGAAAATTGAAAGGTGTGTGTGTTCCCTCATAACACAAATATGATAAAAAGATGTGTGTGTAACAACTCATGTTAAATATTTTTCATTTTAATTCCCACAAATGTATTCATTCAAAACCAATTCGTCATTTCCTTGTGAATATGTTGTTATGAACTTCACGGCTCTGATATATAATTAAATTATGATTTACATGTCTGATAATCTCAATCCCATTCTCATGATTTTATTTCCCAATACGATCTTCCTACACTAATTTTCATATTTGATTTCCCAATATGATAAATTTTTATTTTACTGAATACAATTGAGACAACTTAGAATTCCTTCTTCCTCCATCCTGAAATCTTAATATGGAAATTATTATCTGATTATCCATCCTAGTATGATTACTAGACTAGTATGTTGACAAGTAAAATCCCAAATACATATTAAAATGATGATCACAAAATAATATGATCCGATAAATATATATTTTGAAAATATCTCTTATCCTTTCACTTCACTCTGTCAAAACATCTTCAACAAAAAACTCAATATGGAAAAAATATTCATCTCTCTTTCAACATATCGATTTTATCTCTTATGTGTTGAACTGTAATCCCATTATAAAATTTAAAATGTACATTTCTACTTTTATAGGTGACAGATGAGATATTTTATCATGAATCCCTTAAATAATGATTCTCCACAACATTCATCCAAATCATGATTTCACATGAATTTTGAGTGAATTTATGACATCAATTACTCTTCATGAATCTTATCGAATCTTCTTGAAATATTATCTCTTCATAATAATTCAAATTTTATTTTTTAGTTTAGATATTATTTCTCTATCCAATTTCAAATCTAAATTTTGGTTGGCTTAATCTGATTTTTTCAATACAATGCTATGTACCAATTGAAAAGAAAAATTATTTTAATTCAAAGATCCCACTAAAAATCACATCCATCTATTTTATCAATCTCTTTTCATGATCCACTTGAACAAAAAAATGCAATTTAACCCCTTTTAAATCGTTTAATATATGATTGATCTTATTCTTTTAATTTCTTTTCATTCATCTATCTTATAAAAATATTCCACTATTTACGATGGTTCTTGACCCGATTAAAGAATCTATACAATTAACAGAAAAATTCTCATCCATTGTGAATATGATAATCCTATTTTGATGGCTTCTTCTATATTATTATTTATTCTTCATGACTCTGAATAAATTATAGATTATCTTCTACAATATTCTTCTTACTATTAAAATAATTGTAACATCACATTTCCCTAAAAACCAATTTTTTCCTTCCCAACCTGAATACAATTCGGTTGTATATAATATTACAAACCATTTTCGTTCCAATTTATATATGATCAATATGAATACAATTGGATGTATCCTTTTCACTAACTATTTTTTTTTCATGTATGAATCATATGTTTCACAACAGACATATGATTTATGATAACTCCATGATCATCAATGAATCATAACCTTAGATTTAGAATATTCATCCGGACTTATATTTTATTATTATGATCAAACCATCCATACTATATTTTGTGTGGATCTGATGATTATTTACATCCAACAAGATTCTTCCTCAATATGATCAACCTTTTGAATCCAGATTTAGTGTGAATATAATGATACTTTTTATCCCACTTTTACCAATTACGGTTGAACTTTTCAAAAATTGTATGTTTGATTCACTGAATATGATGGATAGACCAATTTTAAACAAAATAAAAAATGACAATATATTTCCGTCAAATGAAACATCCTTGAAAACAAAATAATTTAAATTGAATTCCATCATCTTGGTTTTAACTATGTGGTGAATGGTAATGATAACATTTATTATATAATTGATTCTATATTATACCACTTTGGATCCACCCATTCTTTCACATTTAATGAATTTTATAATGTTCTCTTGATTCCACCCAAATGATTAGTTAATGAATTAGTATTGAACACCCATAATTGTAAGATGATCTCATAATATCTATATAATTCCTCTCTAGTAGAAGATTCTGGGAATGTGCTTCCAACAAATCCTATTATTATTATTCAAGAAAAATATCATTTCATCATAGGCATGGATATTAATTTGAATACATCGAAAATAAATTTAAAAATAAAGGAAGTAAAATGTGATATTCCAAAACAATGTATTATTATTTAGCACTATCCTGATATGTATGATCGTCTGATAGAGATCACTCCATGGTATGGGTCCTAATTCCCATTCATATTTTTTTCTCAATTATTGATGAGAAATGTAAAATAATTAATATAACTTTTGTGTGAGAATTTTCTTTTGTATTTTTGGTGGATTTTATTATCGATACATCGAAAAGAGATATAAAATTATTAATAGAAATATTACTATATCCCCTAATAATTCCAATGACTTCATATATAATATCCATAATTTAATTTAAGGAATTGATGAAGATGCTATGGGGAAACCATGATATGTCATTCATTTATCCTGGTGTGTTACCTAAGGGTGCCCCTCTTCATTTTTATAAATGACTATTGTATCCAAAAAACTTTAATTGTTAATTGAGAGTTGTACATGATCTAAATTATAAAGATGAATCATTATGCTTAAATTGATGACTTATTTTATCAAAATTTTGGATCTATATAATTTTTGATGACTTTCCTTGATTGTAGATATTAACAATTGTGGCAGAAGTTCGAGGATATACTAAAGGCCTCATTCTATATAAGGTAAAGATATTATGAATATATAGTGATTCAATTTAGTCATAATAATTCCTATACTATCATCATGTATTTATAGAATAGAGTGTTTTATAATTACCTAGATCGGTTTTTGGTAGTCTTTATAGATGATTTTTATATCAATTTAATGATAATGAAAAATACTAATGATCTATTAATAATTATAAAAAAACCCCTATGTAAGTATAAACTATATGAAATATTTAAAAATACAATATTATGGCGGTAAACTGTTTCAATTTTGTGATATTATATTTGGAGAGAGGGTATATCGATGTATCTATCAAAGATATAGCCTATTGGTTGTTGTCCCAATTTTACCATGATGAATGAAATCAATAAAATAATTGGAATAATTGTATAATATGAATATATTGTAGTAAATTTATTACGAGTATATAATTCTGTAATAATGTTTTCATGGAAGGTTTCCATGTTCCTCTTGGATGCATAACATGTACAAGCATTCAGGGAAATGAAGAGAAAATTAATCAGTAAAACTAATCATATATTACCCTATTATAGAGAAGGGGATTTTATATATAGTGATTCATCCATGAAGGTATTGGATGTTGTATTATGATAACTCAAATGAATATATATTATTTATCATTAGAATTGATTCAAAAGAAACACTGCTGAAAAATATATTTATTTTATTATGGTATGTTTTTTAAAAAAATTGAAGAATTTTCTTTATAGAGAAAATATAGATATATATACTATTCAGAAAACATTAATGCTTATATTAACAAAAAATTAGGAGAAGATGAACCAAATATGATAGTTAAACCATATTATAGATTATTACTAGTCCTTATTTTACCACGCTAGAAAGTGAACATGTTAGATGATGCTTTTCTCTAAAGAATAATGCATGCTTTCCCATGATGAGGATTACAAAAGAACAAATTTTGTGGGATTTGAAAAGTTTATATGTTGAAATAATTAAGGAATAGAGGAACTCTTATCCAGGTAAATTAAATATTCAACCATCTACCATGTGATGATTAAAAAAGAAACATAATGAATATATATAGATTTTAAAAAGGATATAAATGTTTTTGAGTTAAAAATTGATCATTATTGAATGACAAGACCTTGGAACCATATATTTGATCCATTGATACCATATTTTTTTGATTAATTTGTCAGCGGACTATCATTTTCTTTTATTTTCAATTCAAATTGGAAATATGAATCTTTATATAGTTTTTAATATGTATTTTTGGTGGTATGGAATTGAGAAAGTTATTACAAAATATTTACCTTGGTGCTAATTTTTTCAGCATGTTAATGATAGAATAAAAAGGTATAAGAGGGTATTATATCCACTACCCATACCAAAATGGAAATGAGAAAACATCACCATGAATTTTGTTGTCGGTCTCAAAAAAATATCTAAAAAATTTATTTAATTAAGGATATTGTTTATTTTCATACAAAGTCATCACATATTATTACTATTAGAGAATAATTTTCTCTTTAATATAATTATATGATATATAAAAAGGATGTGTTAAGGTTTTATTGAGTACCACATGGAAATTTATTTGAATAGGATTTCATTTTTAGATAAATGTTCTAGTGAAGTGTTTAGAAATATCTTGATACATAGTTGAGTTTTAGAACCTTGCATCATCCTCAGACAGATGGTCATTCTGAAACAAAAATTACAACACAAATGATATGTTGAGATACTTTTTTATTTCAATGGTGTTTTGGATCAACACCTTCCTCTAAATGTGTTTTATTACAATAATTGTTTTTATTCAAACATTTAAATAGATCTTTATGAATACTTTTATAGAAATAAATTTAGATCACCATAATGCTATAATGATGTTGGAGTAACATATTATTTTTGGACATAAAATGATAATTAAATGGAACAGAATGTTATAACTATTCAGAAACACGTCAATGAAGATTAGATTCTGCCGTAAGGTTATACTAGAAATCACAAGCATGGTCTACAATTTGAATTTTTTTACAAGGTAATTCTATGAGTATCTCCATGGAATATAGATAAGAGGAATGGGTAGAACAGGAAACTATGACATGGTTATATTTTTGCTTAGGAAGTTATTGATCATATTACGATGATAGCCTATCACATTGAACATCCATAAAAACACTATCAAGTCCAAAAGGTGTCTCATGTATCTCTCTTAGGGAAGTAGATACATGATCATAAATATTTACTGAACATAATGATCATACCACTAGGTTAAGATATTTCTTATTATTAAGATCGAGTATAGATTCGAGATCATATAGATAAGGATTTATGAACAAAACCAGTCACTTGGTTAAATATATTTGGTGAAACCAGCCGGTTTAAGATTCTATATTGGAGGTTATGGATATTCTGAGGATGAAGTGTACCAATTTGGTTTTTTAAAATGTAATGAAAATCAATGGATAAATAAATATTAAATGGCATATAAATTAATCACCTGAATTTTTATGAATAATATTTTATTTCAAAATAATATACTTGTTTGATATCTTGCGTTATGTGAAACACTGATATTATATTTCATTACATATAGCTCAATGATTTAAAGAGCCATTATATATTATAAATATAATTTTTAAAAAAAGACCATAATAAACTATCCATTAATCCAAGAATTATGAATATTAGTAATTACATATAAATAATAATTATAATTGTTTTATACAAATAATATATACTGATCATAATCAATGATTTTTTTATAATTGTCTATATGTTTTGAAGTTAATATTTAACCAATAAATATTTTTATTTACTTTTTTGGCCAATAATATTATTAATTTGTGAAAGTATTTTACAATGAAATTTAAAAAATATATTTTTTAAATCATAAGTAAAAAATTTTATAGTTTAACATTGTAGTAATTAGGTAATATTGTTTATTATTAATGGATAATAAAAATTATTGAATTTGAATTGAAAAAATCCACTTATATTAATTTTTTATATGGATAAATTACACTTTTTTTAATATAATATTCATTATTTTTTACAACCCTTAATCCATTTAATTTCATCTTTATAAACTTTCTATTGAATTTCAATATAAAAACATTCCAAATATTTGAACATTTTTACTTTAGAAACTTTCTTTATAAACGCATATGTGGGATTATTTTTAAATATTATTTTTTCACTTATATGAATGTAATACAAATAAGATATTATATATTTAGAATCTAGATAATTTATATTATCTACTATTCTTTTATTAATATTTTACCAATATGAATAGTAAAAATTATAAAAATTATTTATGATTGTTATGGTTGAAATAGTTTTACCAGGGGATGAAATATTGGGAGAAGGGTTTATAATAATCCAAAACATTTAAATTACCCAGTAGATGTGAATAACCTATCCTTTTATCATATAGGATATTTAATGGTCCACTATTTATTGTTTATTCCTAAAACACATGTTGATGAAATTATCTCCGTCAATAATGTATAAATGTGCCACTCATCACACTTATAGAGGCCTCCCCAAATCCCCTCTTCTTCCAGACATCAAATCCTTCTGGTTCAAACACTAACTTGACAAATAACATCCCAAATTATTTCTTTTTTTTCCTATATTTATTAATTTGGTTATAACTACCTCTTTTGAATGGATTAGCTATAAACCTAAGGTGGGTACTCAAAACGATGTCACATTCATCAAATAGAGTTTTTTATTTCTCCATCCCTTTATTAAATTAATATTATATCACAATAGAAAAAAATAATTACCTTCAATATTATATCATTCATTCATGGTATGTCCATTACCTGAAACCACCTCTACTTCCATTAAATGGTTTACAAAATCATCATTTGTCTGAATGGTGAACCACAACCTCACGAACTGTTGTCATTATATTTTCCATTAACACATATGATGTCGGAAAAAAATTAATGATTAATGATTTATATATTATATTAATGATATTTTTATACTTTCAGAATTATTATATCACACATAACCCCATAGACTCTATTTTGTGGGAATACGATAATGTCTCCCAGGTGTACGACTGACTACAACACCGCGAAGTGATGTAGTCCCCACATTACTTACATGGAAGTTAATAATTATGGATTTAATGAAAATATGTCATATATAGAAAAAAAATTATTTATTAATTATAATATATAATTTACCTTTATTTCATTATACCTGACATGAAAACGAAAACATTTTTCATTCGTACGTACGTCCTACAATCTCCATGAATGGTGTATTTCATTTTATATCACAATATATTATGTATTTAAATAAATACATATCTAATTATCTTATATCATATTTATATAATTGATAAAATTCTAGATTTTAAGTAAACATTATTTAAATAAGATAAAATAAAGGACAATACAAATCATATATTAAAAAGAAGGCAGTTATTACCCAAAACATAACATTTACATGGGATTGTTAATTAAAAATTTATAAAAAGTCAGGAAAAAAATCATTTGTGGTTATATATATATATTTAAATTTATTATATTTATTTATACATTTATTATATTAATTACATTAGAGGGTTTAATATGTACAAAGGAAGTCAAAATTTAAGGTACGAGAAATTCTGTTATATATTTACTTTTATGACACATGCCATATTAACAACAAATTAATATTATGTTGATTATATAACTCAAATGAATGAATATTATGATTTAAATCCTGAATATTTTTAGTGATTAAATATCAATTTCATTGTCTCTCTATCAAGGGGTTTACAGTTAAAAATAAAACAAATTGGTAAAGGATATTTTTCAAAAAAAATCTTGATATATACATCGTTTTAAGCACCAATATTATTTCATGTGAAGTATATGAATCCCTATTAAAATTTAATATCATTAATTTAATTATCCCCCAGGTATTTTATGTTACATTATTTATTATTCCTTCATGGGGATTATGAATCAATGTTACCAAAATGGAAATGATTTTATGTTACAATCTTGTCATTTACCACGATTTTTTTAATTATGTTTCTAATGATAAAATCACATGATACATATCTCCAAAAATTAATTAATTTTTTCATTATTTAGTTATTCATTAATATTTCTAGAAATATTTCCATTTATTCCACTCATTTGATTATAAAATATTTGAGATAATATTTTTATGAGAGTCATATATTATTTCACTCTTCTGTTTGAAAAGTATTTTCATCTAATCCATTTTGTTTTAAAATTATATTCACAAATAATTTATCATCATGCTAGGATTTTCAAAATATTTTTTTCCTATGATTTTCAATATATATAACTGTTTTTAAATGGATATCCATTTAATTTTCCAACCAATTATTATATTTTTACTGAAAATGTGAATGCAATCCTTACTTTAAATATATAGAATGAATAAAACATCCCTTGATCTTGACCATTATATTATTTGAGTATTGAATTGACTTTTTTCATGTTTATTTTGAATGAATCATATTTACAAATTAGTTTGGGATTTCAAATATTTTCTTAAGAAGAAAGGATATATGCATTATGAAAATTTTTAAATGACCCTTAAAAGTATTTTTTCATTTAAAATAAAATTTATTCACATTGAATATTCCTTACTAGGGAAATGATCCCAGTATACCACTCTTAGTAATTCAATTGATAGTTAATACATATTATGGAATGATATTTTAAACCCACATTTCTCTTCCTTATCTTATATATGGATAGAAAAATAATGAAACACTATTTTATTTCATCTAGTTATGGACTGATGAATTTACTATAAAACCTATCACATCTATACATGTTATGATATAATGAAATTTTTATGAAACCCATTTCATTCATGGACTATGATATGAATAATTTTTATGGTATTTTTAGAATATATAAATATTTTTTTTCTTTTGATATGAGTGAGACATATATCACCCACCAATGAATCTTGTAAATATTTATATATCATGTGATAGGTAGGACTAAAATAGAGAGTGAAATCAATTCATTATGGTACGGTGTACATTATTTTAGTCTAAGGAGTAAACCATGACTATTATGAAAGGGTGTAAGTGCACCCATTCAACTATGATCAATATGTATGTGAGCATTTACTAATATTGAATTGATTTTACATGCCTATGTGAATGCCACAAATCTATCTCTTATGCCAATGTTTTTCTCTTGTGGGAGATGTTTCGGGATTCCCATATGACTCATGTATTTTAGAATATCTATATAAATATAATGACTCAATTTTGTGATCATTGATATGTAGGGTATGGTTTTCAAATGTTATTATAATGGTCTCATGCCATTATGTTCCTTTTTTTATGTGTCTCCATTGTATACCATTAATGAGCATCTAAACTCACACATTCTTATGTTTCCATTTCCCCGATTATGAGTAATTTTATTATATATGATATGTATATGAATGAAAATAGTTATGAAAATCATAGTGGTGGATTATGAAGTTCACATATAGACCATTTGATTATGTTTCCATGTTTTAAAATACACTAAACTATTATAGTCTTTAAGAGTTTGATTGTGTAATGAAATTAATATTCATAAAAATGATATCAAATCTATATATGATATGAATTGGACACTATATAAACCGTGAAACAAAACAATTCAAGTTTTTCCAATTAATCCCAGCATTCTTATTTTATTACAATAAATCAGTGAAACGCATCATTATTTCTCCTAAAATTCATGTTTATCTAATTTTTAATGATCAATGTAGATTAATTGGTGCTGGATATGATACATGAGACATTATTGGATATACGGATAAATGAATCCAAATCATCCTATTTGTTAAGGTGTATAAATTTTTTGGTTTGATGATCAGTTTTTGGATTCCTAAATTATAAATTTATTGAGTTTGCAGTTTGGGATGGACTGTGGCTTGGTGTGTTCTTTAGATTCCCTTTTTTGGGTAATCTAATGTAGGAAGTAATTTTTCATTGATGGAAGATTTTTTTTTGAGATCTATTCATGATATATTAGATTAATGGGTGGGACATGTATAAGATGAGGATATTTTCATGGTTTACTAGGGTGGATAGTTATTTTAATATAGATAGTTAGATATACAATATAGGTACATCATGATGATTATAATGGGATGGAGTTCCACAAGTTTTGGTTTTGAATTTTCTTGTGACCCTTTGATGAAATGATATTTTTTTATTGATTCCTGAATCATTTTTTTAATTATGTTTTCATTTTTAGATATCATGGTATTGTTTACGTGTTAATTTGATCATATGATGTTTATCAATTTCATGGCCTACACAATATTTCATTATGTTTTGATTACGTAATGTGTTTATTTATATTTTTTATGTGGTTAATATTTGTTTATGACTATTTTTTTCCATTTTATTATTTTGGATATAATATGTTTCCCAATAATTCTATCACTTTCAAGTTGTTCATAAGTTGTCTGAAATGTTAGGTTGTTCTAAATGGGGGAGTCCTATAGTAGATCTATGATTCATTGGACTAAATTCTTGAATGTATATGATTTATAACATAATTATGGATTTTTAATATTTTTTAAGTATTATATATATTGTTCCCAGTAGTTATCCTAATGATTCATTCTTAGTTGTCATCCCTTATTTCCTATTTCCTTGACCTGGCTCATTAATGTGGTAGAAATTGTCCTATTATAATGAATTGTGAAACCACCATGTCACTATAGTCATAAATATGAATTAATTTTTGGATAATTTGATCTACTCATGAATTCTCATCAATTCATGGGTATTTTTTGATCGACTCTATGATTTATATACTAGATTTGTAATAGGCCACACCACATCCCTAAGAATCCAATCCCAAACCAGCTTAGGGGTAATGTGTGGTTTCGTAAATGATTGTAGGCTATACCATGGGGTGATTAAATATTCTAATGAAGGATTTTCCTTA
The DNA here is from genome assembly GCA_963277665.1 of Viscum album. Classification (NCBI taxonomy): domain Eukaryota; kingdom Viridiplantae; phylum Streptophyta; class Magnoliopsida; order Santalales; family Viscaceae; genus Viscum; species Viscum album. Next base: position 203,018,829 of record OY728157.1, read on the forward strand.
GTATATTTGTGAATAATGTGTTCATAATGTTGATTACTATTATTTTACATATGTAATAATTAATAATTATCATTGAACCATAGAAGGTTGTGACTATTACATCTAGGATGAGGTGAAAGAGATAATGTAAATCCTATTGTAAAGGATCCTTGTAAAAATTCTTGGGATAAAAAATGGTGGTTTTTAGAAAGCAATGCCAAATCCAAATCTTCGGAGCATACATTGTGGCGGGGGTATGGGTAAGGAAACAGAATCATTATTTAAAACAGCATAATATTCAATACGATTCACTGTTTTTTTTGTGATTTATTACCATTTTCCCCTCATCATGGTTTTGATTGATTTTTTCCCTTTTTACACCCAAAAAATCTTTTAAACATGTGGTATAGAGGAGATAACTTATAATATATAATCAATGTTCCTAATACTATTTGGTTATTGTATTTTTCTCCACCTATTCAAAGATTTATTTTGATGTTAAATCCTCTATTATACTTCCCCATTTATCCCTCAAAAATTTCCGTAGACTTTTATCTACTATAAAAATAGATTACCCTCATTATCGATGAATTTTGGGTTCATGTAGTATATATTCTTATGTATATGGTTGTCTATGACTTATTTAGGTCTTCACCATGATTGGTTGTTTTTTAAATTTTACGTGTTATGTATATTCTCTACATGTAATGACATTCCTATATCTAGTTAAATTTGATATTATTAAATATAATTAAATTAATGAGTTTTTTATTTCCCATTATATAAATTTTAAATGAATGTGGTAGCTCATAATGGTTATGATAATGGGATTTTTTTCATGAAATTTAATTAATTGAATAAGATGGATTTTATATGAAATTATAAATATTGATATATTTTTAATGATTATATATTATAAAATTTATAAATGAATTTTTAATGATGGTTTTGATACTCCATCTTCTTTATTGATGTAGTAGACTTTTTATTGAAGGATATGATAATTTTAAATAGTTTTTTTCAATATTTTTTTGATCCCCATGATGTTGTTAATATGACATTCTTACTTTTGTGGTAATTTTAAAAGGATTTTGTGAAAATTATTTGTTTCCAAATTGATTTTAATGTATATATTCATGATTTTTTTCAAATGAATATTTTAATGTGACACATTATATATGGTTAAATAAAAATTAATTCTATATTTTTATAGTGGTTTGGAATTATTGAAATGGTTCATCTTATAGATTTGAGAACCTATGGATAACAATGTGATTATTTGTTTGAATCCATGTTTCTTCCCTTTGGGGTGTGATTTATATTGATATTTTATTATTTAATATAATTTCTGAAATAAAATGGATGTTTCTTTTGCGAGTTTCAATCGTGATAATTTTTTTTTCAAATTGTTTTGTTATTGTTGATTCATATTCAAGAATAATTTCATATTGATTCCCCACCTATATTGATAGATGTTTATTGATCCTAGGTTCATATGTAGAGGGTATGGATGTGTGTTATGAATAATGTGTGTGTTTTCATTGGCTACAATCATTAAAAAGTTTCACCCTCATAGATATTTTCCATATAGTACATGACACAACAAAAAGAGAATATTATAGGGATGTTTTGATTTCACTTTAGGGACCATTAATACATCTAATTTCTTCTTTAGGTAAAATTATTATTAGAGACTAGGGATTCTAAAATGGTGATGGTTTCATGTTATAGGTTATTTAAGGGATCATGATCCATTATTAGTTATATCCTCTAACATTTATTGGTCACACAATATAATTTTTAGAATATATCAATTTTATTTATTCCACATTATTATTATAGTGTAAGGGAAATTTCTTATTTGATTCCTATATTTATTGTGATTTAATTTAATTTTATTTCTAAAATTATTATCATTTTTTTAATCTAAATTGTTAAATATTTTTTTAATAGAATATTGGAAAAGACTTTTTTTAAGTATGGGGAAAACTAATTGATATTATTTTTTGTAATTTTAAATATTATATTTCATGGTCTGTCAGATATTTTGAGGAAAATATTTTTTACAATGTTCGGTGTAGAAATTGATAATTTTAAAGCATGTGTTGTATAATCATGGAGAGATTTGTTTTGTTTGTTTTCAAACATAAAGTGATAACGTATGTTTCATATTTCTTTTGTTCCTAGATATTTAAATCTGAAATAAAATTTTCTACCTTCTTTTTAAACAGTAATTTATAACTTGTTGTATATAAATAATTCTATAGATCAATTATAAACCTTATATTTTGGATTCTTCTCTCACAACCTATATATATAAAATAATTTGGGTAATTGTGTAGATAGATTTACTATTTTATATCATGTTACATGTTTGATTAAATTTTTAGATCCTCATTGTAGTCCATTAGAAAATATACTGATTATGTAATTTCATTATTGTCTATGTGCTAATGTTGTAGTGGTAATTTGAATCCATGTTTAATTTATTCTATTATAAAAGGATTTAGCATCCATTTAAACCATCATTTTTTTCATCATTCATCAATTTTATATTAACTATTATTAAGGCATGATTTTTATTTGTTGGATGATATGGTTGTTTACATAATATATTATTTTTTTGTTTATTATTTTGTTATTAGATTATTATTTATTAATATTTGTCTGATATATTCATATTTCCTAATATAATCATATTGTATTCTAATACAAATAAATATAAATATTTAATGGTGAAACACTTTTTGTGTTTATTCTTGCTTCTAAGGAACAAGTTACCATCCCCATGTTTGAGGGTATGGAACCCCATTCATTACATGTAAAGAAGTTGGTAATTGGAAATGGAAGATAATTCATATCTGATTTATCAATTAATTAATGTTTGAAAAAAATAAAAACATTAGTCAATAATTGAAAAATATTTTTAAATATTAAAACCCTAAAAAGGAATGAAGTTAAAAAATATGAAATGTGGAGTTGAAGAATCACTTTGGATGAATGAAATCCATTTATTTATTTTTCTAATATTGTATCCTTTATTTTTAAATTAAATATATATATTATAAATAAGATTAATAATTAATAGTCACGTCCCACATTCACTAAGATGAGGGATGGGACAAAATATTTCTTGACCCTTCCTTATTCATGTTGAAGTAGAGATACTGACCGTCAAGATCCGCCTTCAATATGCCCTGGAGTGGCGACTAGAACCAAGGGTCTAGAATCACCCATAATATAGAAGGAAACACCCTTGTTATTTAGTAGTATTGGGAGATAAGATGGTAAATCACAAACAACATCAAAACTATAGGTAAAAGTATATACAAAAAAATTCCATTACCATATACAAGTTCCAATAATAAGTGCTACAAGATAGAAGAAAACACCAAAGGGAAGTACGAGGAGAAAGGAAATGCATCAACGCCAATGGTCCCAATGTACAAACTAGTATGGTCTTGTAAGATCCCCAATGTCCTCTTGAAAACCTGAAAATAGGTTTATATCAATAGGGTCAGTATATATATATACATAGAATGGAAAACCAAAATCCCTCATGCACATGTGGGGGAGGCATTCTAATGCCCCATGAGAAAATGAGATAAACAATGAACCTAGAAAAGAAAACCATCCACCCAAACCTCACCAAGGTACACTCTTAAAATAATACATGTTAAGTCTAGTATTAGTAATAACACATCGATGTTTGGGTACCCTACGCCACTTTCCCACGAGTTATTGAAGACATCATATGCGTTAGACCGCCCCCTCCATTCTCACTACAGTCCCACTATTTCCCCAACAATAACATTTTGTGCCACCACAACCAAAACTATAGCCAAAACCACATGTTCTAACCAAACCACACTTAACCATGCCTACATACACTTGGTCTAGACAACAACCACCTCTCCTGAAGACAACTGGGCTCAAAAACCTATTGCCACAACCGAAGACACCACGACCACATCTCGAAGACACAAGGGAATCTTCCTTCCCACACACACCTAGGCCAACCACCACAACATACCCTGCCTCAAAGAATCTTGGGATATAATGAACCTCATGCCATCATATCCTACCCAACGATTATTGGGATACTCAGTATTGGGAGTAGAAAAAGATCTAATAACCAGCCACTCATCAAAGTGTTGGAAAAAACACCATCCCCTCTATGAAATGGAGGTGTTCAACATGAAGTTATCAGTTTTTTTGGGGCACGAATAGAAACATAAGAACTAAATTATACATATAGGTAATCAATCACACATCCCAACCTCAGGGTTCCAAAAACAATCCCATACAAAAACACATGTGCTACCATTCATTCCTAAAAAGCACAACTGCCGCAACCAAGTCCCAACACATTCCTGAAAAACAATACACCATTGAACCCATTCTTGTTTTCATAATAAATTATATCCATTAAAATAAATATTTACTACCAAAAATATTATAGTCATACCCATAAGCATTAGAAATAATAATTTCCCAGTATCAAATTAAACATTCACATTCGGTTCTCTTCTAATGTCACAACAAAAAAATGGATATGTGAGATCCCTTAAATACTAGATCCAAACCAAGACCCAACATACAGAACCACATGGCCCAAATCCACTATCTATCAACTACATAATATCGGATCCATTTCACATCCATGTCACCTCACAATGCATCAAGCAGAAAAACCATACACATCACCAGAATAGAGCTAAAGTGTTTTTCGATTTAAAACAAACAATTCATCAAGTCCCATAATTTCATTTGGATAGCAGGGATGACAACACAAGGATTCTTATTAATTCGGAATCCTTTTAATCAACAGACCTCTTGTGATTAACCAATTTCTATGTTACCACCATTCAATCATAGAATAATTTTGAAAATAGAGATTCATTAGTACACAAGATTTGAAAAATTAAGACCACAATTTTTAGTATTCTTATTCCCATATAATTTAAAACATATAGAAAAGGGTAAAATATTATAACAACATTATCAAATACACCACTTCATTATTTAAAATAAATTTATTATCCTCAATAGGATTATTTTTCATCCATCCATATAGGAACATTATCATACCCACCCCGCATGATGCACAGTAATGAGATGTGAAGGAAGAACCCTAAGTGGAAGATCAAAAATTGATATTTTTCACCTCACAGAATGAACAAGGGATGGGTGACTTAAATGGAAATAACTCTAAGGAATCAAGGAGGGTGTAGTAAAGTATCTGGAATAGGTGAACTACTATCCTTGGGAAGGGGGACTGTGAACACATCATGAAAAGTAAAAGAGACTGTAAGATTGAAAAATGAAAGTAGATGCTCAATTACAAGAGGGGTGAATTGTAAGTTTAAAAAAATTATTTTTTAACATTAGGAAATATATTTTTAAAAAATATACACAACGTAAACTTACAAGTTTTCTTATTCATACAATCATGCATGGTTCGGGGAATATAGTTCCATAAATAAAACATAATAAATCTTTATAGGGAAACTATTCTACAATATAGCCTATAGAATCTTATTAATGAGCATAAAATAAAGAACAATAAAGTATATGAAGGTCATACATTAAACCATTATGAAAATATAGTTGAATATATTCTTTAAACAAAACAAGTAACAATTATGAAATATTATAACCCAATGAGTAGTGTATCCAAAAACAATGGATAATGGTACCTTGATTTATAGATTCAGGAAATTATATATTACTCACCACAAGGTAATACCTTGATAGGAATATTAGAGTCTCTCTTTATATCCCCACAATCCCTCAAGATTCATGGTAATCCGCGCATATGTCTCCCTTTCCTCAATAGTCCATGATTATACACAGCAACAATCGGATTCTCACGATGAAATTTGAACAAGATGATTAGTGCACACAGGGCTTGAGAGTATCTCACTCGAGAAATTACATATGAAGCTTGTAATATCTATATTGATGGATCAATTATTAGTTATTATGATATCCATAAAATGAGATTTTATTTATAGGAATTTCTCTAAAGGTTTCCTCCATCCTCCAATGATCATATTTTTCCTTGAATCTTGGAGGGACTTGTACACGTGTCACTAAAACTATGGTTAGTTAGAAACATATTGTAAGACATATATTATTAACTATAATAGGGATAGGAAAAATATGGTTTCATAACCAAATCCAAATTTCCCATGTCTAAGGAAAATTAAATTTTGGATTCTATGTAAATAAACACTTAGAGCCTCTAAATCATATATAGGTGGTTCTATCAATCAATGAATTTAGAATATGAATTAAATAGATTTAAGAGTTTGAATTCCACTGAATTTGGAGTCTAAATTCTATGGAATTAAAAGTATGAATTATAAGGAAGTTGGAGTCTCAATTATAAGGAATTCAGATTCTGAATTTTATAGAATTAAGATTCTGAATTATAAGGAATTCAGAGTCTGATTTTTAAGAAATTCAGAGTTCGTATTCTGATGAATTTAGTGTCTTAATTATAAGGAAATCAGAGTCTGAAATCTAATAAATGTGGAGTCTTAATTATAAAGAATTTGGAGTCTAAATTCTATTTAATTTGGAGTCGGAATAATAATGAATTCAGAGTTTTAATTATAAGGAATTCAAAGTCTCAATTTCACAGAATTTAGAATTTGAATTTCAGAGATTTCAGAATCTGAATTTTAGAGAACATTGAGTATGAAATTCCTAGAATTCAGAATATAAATTTCAAAGAACTCTGAATCTGAATTACAGCTAATTTATAATCTTAATTTAAGATAATTCAGAGTCTAAACATACGATAATTTTGAATCTGAATTCAGAATGTGAAATCAGAATTTGAGAATTGAATACTCTAAAACAAAGTATTTATAAGATTGCAATGATTTTAATGTGAAACAAATTTTTATACTTTGGGGATAAAAGGTGATAGAGAAATAGAATCTATAAAATGATCAATGAAAAGTTATGTAAGGATAAAATTTCCTTAGGGAAGAAATCATTTCCCCATGATGTTAATTTTTAGGGAAAATAAAATTTTCCTTATGATGGAGTTTTTGTGATTTTCAAATCATGAAGGAATGGAAATGTCTTAAATAAATCTTATTGACAGAATAATCTCCCCCTTTATGGAAATCACAAACATCCATACTAAAATTAATATAAGAGCTTTGAATATTTAGGTAATTTAAAATTAAAACTTATCTCTCCTTTACATATGGATTAATGTGACTACGACTAACTACTTCTTAGGTTTTAAAATACATAATCATCGTATTCTTGATTTCTTGAATGAGATTTTACATTTTCTGTGCATATGAAAACCTTATTTGATAATAAATTCACCTTATATGAACTCCCCCTTACTTATAGAAATATATTATTTCTTAGTAATTTTTTATCATCTTTTATACCACACTGTTATTTTCAAAAAGGAATAGAGGGAATAAAAAATGGGTCCTAGAAGAATATTACTAAACCGGAAAATATTTATAGAACAACCAATTTTTCATTATTTTTATAGGAATTTATACATGGAAAAATTGAAAAACAGATTGGAATCGGAAAATTATCCGACATTATTCTTCGATACAAACTTTATTAGAATAGTTTTCAACTTCTTTGGATCTATGTGATCTTCTTCCATGCACATGAGAAACCGAACATCATCATCAATTTTCTTATCCATTGATTTTATCATTTTGTTATGTGTTGTAATAATGTATACTGGATCCTTCATGACATCTTCTTACTTAATAGGATTCTCTTCAAATTTGATTCTGATATCCCTTTCCATCTTCTAATTCATGTCAACAAAATTATGATTTCCATTTTATTCCTTGACTTCTTTCTTCAATGTTGTCTATTAAAGAGTCATATTTTCATTATGGCTCATCGTAATACCTTTAATCATTCCATCTTCAGTGCCAATGGAATATTTGGAATTATCATAAAATACATCAAAAGCTATCAAGTAATTAACTATCTTCATTGACCAGCATGTAATTTTGATTTATGACCTTATATGAGCCCTATAACCCATGATGAATGATTTTAAATCTCCCTAATTCCCGAAAAGTTAATACATAATCATTGAAATTGAATATGATTTCTAATTGAATAGATTCTGAAACAACTAACACCTCGAATCTACACATGAAAATAAAGAAATAGTACCAACAATCTTTTTCAAAGATTACACCACAAAATTATTTCCATGAGAGGATGATTCTAAATTAGAATGATTCATTACAGAGGAATGTTTTTTTAATTCTTTAGAATACCACTTCAATGAACTTCTAACAACTTTCTTTTTCATTACATATTTTCAAGGTTTATAGACCAACACCTTCTTTCCCTTTCCAACCCTTTGAATGATTTCTTCTGTATTAGGTGATTCATGCTCACTATTTGACAGATGAACAACATTATCTTCCTCAAAAATTTCTTTCTCAGCATCAATCGTAAGATCTCCTGACTCAATAAAATCATGATTACTAAATTCATCATCTTTTTGCTTATTAACTTCTCGCCGACCATTCTCTTCGTTCCCTAGAGTATAATGTTTTGATGATGATACTTGAGAAGTATGGATCGATAATTTTACATAGGAAATTTCCTTCTCATGGTAATATTCTACTTGATTTATGACATAATCAGTGTCATCCTTGTATTCTTCTTCTTCTTATTCTTATTCCATTTCATCTTCCTCTTCCTGAATAATTTCATCTAGTTGTTCTAGATCTATAATCACATTCATCTTTCCCAAAGGCTCGTGATGTGACTTAAGAAACAACAATTATGAAACTGGGATTTCTTCAAATGCTTTCTCAATATCATTGAGAAGGAATTGAACAATTTTAGCCTCTAATAACGTCTTATTCTCCTTGTTTTATTTTTGTGGCTTCTCAAAATCATAAGTTGCCTTTATCTTTAACACTTTTTCCTTAGCAGGGTCCAAACCAAAATTAGGATCACCTTCCTTCTTATTTTTCTTTTCTTCTCTCCACTTGCAAAAGATTTTTTCAGGGAAAAGACTTTTGCTTCTTTGGCTTCAGTGGGGATGGATGAGTTTCCTTTGTAATTATGATATTTCTTTTCTCTTCCAATACAATGGCCTTCTTCTTTCACCCACCCTTATTATACGATTTATCCACTTACAGTTTCTTTGACAATTCCTTATCTTCGTTCATTAGAAAAATCAAATAATTCTCCTGATTCAGTGGAAAAATGAATTTTCATTTTTCTTAGAGTATCATCCCTCAACAACATCACCTAGTAATTTCTCGTCATAGTGTTGCAAGGTATTTTGAAAGACTCAAGACAAAGGACAATTATATTTGAATGAATTGTTAAATACATGATGATTTCAGATTTCACATTGCAATTCTTGACATTCGTAATCGTAACCAAGATATACATTACCTTGATTATATTTCTAGGGTTCACAATGAAATCCAAAATGTGGATATAACTCTATCTCAGAGTATCCTTGTCTCATTTCCTTGGATTAACAAAACCTTGAACCCAAAATTCAGGAATCTGATGATTTATATGATGATGAACATTCTTAAACGTCTTTACAACTGAAAGTCCATGAAATTTTTGAGCTGTTTATTTATCAAAAGGTCATGCTACATTTGTTAGCTTTTGAGTATAGAACTCTGCTTCTCCTTAATAAAATAATCCAATCATTCTTTCTGCCTTTCTTGAGGAAAGGGAATTAGTATTCCAAAAGATCTTTAAAGAATACTTGTCTCTCCCTCCATCGTTGAAGAAACATACAAATTCATACCATCTAATCATTTGGATTGGTGAGTACCTTCCTCAATTTCTAGATATTATCTGCTTTGGGCGGCACTGAATCGCCACGATAGGTTTAACCACATCAAGATTAATGCATCTTGATTAGGGATCAGGTCCTACCCTCCACATAGCCATGAATTTTGACACATGTTCAGATAATAAGTAAAACAACCAATATAATAGTTAATAAGTTCAATTGATTCATCACAATTAAGTACAAAAAACAGAAACAAATCACAAAAAAACATTGGGTATTGCACACACATATGTGTCTCTCATTCCTTAGTACTATCGTTGAGGCCACTATGCCTCCATAACACATGAACCAAGGAAATGACACAACCACAACACAACTTATTGTAACGATCATCAATCACAAAAAGTCACTATACAAATTTCGCATTGTCCTTGATATAAATCTTCCCCCAATAGAGGACGATAAAATCATCATATTGATACTGATAGACCTGGGGCACATGGAAGATGTCATGCACCCTCCGTAGTAGTGGTGGTGGCAAAATTGATAAGCCACTTTTCTGACCAACGACAACACATTGAACGGTCTGAAAAAAATGGTAGAAATCATACATCCCCTTCCAAACCTATGTTTCCCACATCAAGGGTACACCTTCATGAACATATGTTCCACGACATGGAACTAAAAGGGTCTTCTCCTATGATAGGGACAAGACTTCCTCTAATCTTGAGCAGCTGTCATCATCTCTAGTATATGTCAAACCTTCCCTATCATGCATTGCACCACCTCCAGTCCATGAACTCATACTTCCCTGACCTCTATCTTGAAAACAATTGAGTGATACAGACTCCCATACAATTCTAATAATGATACCATACCAATTATAGAGATATAGATATTATTGTAGACAATCTCTAAACGAGGAAAGTGGCATACCCACAAACCCCTGAAGTCTTAAACACATTCTTTTGGAATATCCTCCATCATATGGATGGATTCCTACGTATTCTTATCTCTTCAGGGGTGGAACGATGTGATGGGGCATATATGGGTGCCAAAATCATGATGCAATCCCTTCGAGACCTCAAAGGTAAACCGGGTATCCCGATCTGAGACTATGTACCTAAAACCCCCATGAAACTATAGCATCTCATCCACATACCTATTTTATTAGGAATCCACCGCACATGACTCCTTGATTTCCAGGATTTGAGATGATTTCTTCATCTATTCTGCCACTATCCGGATAACATAACAACTCCCTTGAACTTTGTGTATTACCATGATAAAATCCACAGATAGTTCATCACATTTCCACTATGGGACATTAAATGGTTGTAACATACCACTTGGGATGTGGTGTTTATCCTTCACCTTCTAAAAAATGAGGCACTTTTCCATAAACTCTTCCACATACTGCTTCAAAATGGGCCACCAAAACTGATCCCTCAAACCCCATCACATATTGGAATCGTCTAGGTGTACCTCTAGTGATGAGTTGTTGAACTCCACATGAATTACCTTGCTCATTCCCATTGAGATGAATTAATTTCCATGAAGCCTCATATGATTCTTCCCATCTTCCAACCATCCTCCTCGAGGATCACCCTAGCTAACATTACTGCTCATGACTTCAGCCTCTATGTCCCCCCACTGAGACTCCTCCACCTGCTGCAATGGAGAGGTCAACACTGTCATCTGGAATAGTTAGCCTTTGGCATCCTCCACCCTTGTATCTATGTGTATTGTAGCCCACTCTTCCATTTACTTTCAAAAATCTGCTGATTCTTAAACCACATACATCTATGACATAGTACTCAAGGAATCATCCACCATGTTCCCTTTACCATATGTTTAAGAGATTTCAAAGTCGTAGTCATCATAAAACTCCATCCACCTCTGTAGTTTCATGTTTATAACCTGATTAGCCCAAGACTCTTCTGGCAGGCTATGACGGCATGAGGTCTATTATAGCCCATGATTCATGAATTGGGGTATGTTTTGGTGGTTGGCCCCATGGTTTACGGTCAGGCTACTTCGCATGTGTCTTTAGGATGAGTACTAGGTGTCTTCAGGTATGGCATATGTCTTTCAGGACTTGGTGTCTTCAGATGTGGTGGTAGTTGTTCTGGACCAATTTTCTACCGGTGTGGATACATTTGGTCAGGGAGGCCTAGATGGTCGGGGCGTAGCTATGGATGTATTGTCTCAAAAGGTTTTTTGTGGTGTTAGTGGGACTACGGTGAGAATGGTGGGGGAGGTATGACATGTATGATGTCTTTAATAACAAGTGGGAAATTTTTGCGGGGTACCAAAACATCGATGTTTTATTTCTAATACTTTACCAGACTTGTGTTATTTGGGGTATGTGACTTGGGGAGGTTTGGGTGACTAATATCCTTTCTAGGTGCTTTGGTTAACACCTATTCTCATGGGGTTTTATAATTCCCCTCCCACTTGTGCACAATATATTTTGGTTTTCCCTACTGAGTATACCAATATACTCACTCTACATATATAAAACTATTTTGGGGTTTCCAGGATGAATTTGGGGACCGTGTGGCAGGGTACTAGTTCAGACATTAGGACCGTTGATGTTGCTTACTTTATATTCTTCAGGTACTTCCCTTTGTATTTTTCATGTATCTTCTACCACCTATTACTGGAACATTCATATGGGAACTAGTTTTTTTGGATTTACTTTTACATACTGCTTTGGTTTTGTTTGGGATTTACCATCTTATCTACTGATCCTACTAAACAAAAAGTGTAATTCCTTCACGATTACGTGTGATTCTATACCCATGGTGTTAGTATCCACTACAGGTCATACTATAGGAGAATCTCAGAAGTAAATATCTCTCCTTCAACTTGAGGAAGGAAGGGTGTGGAAATATGGGTCCCTTCCCTCATCATGTTGAAGGCAGGTCGTGATATTAGTTTAATAGACCAATAATATATAATCTTAATGTTTTATTATGATGAAATATTATAAATTAATGAAAATGGGATAAATTGACAAATATTATTAAATGTAACTTTTTATGAAACATTTGTAATTAATTTTAATTTAAATCAATCAAAAAGATATAAAATATTCTTTTAAAAACATATTATAGAGGTCCAAAGTAACCCAAAATGACATTAACAAATGTTTTATATTATTTGTTTTGATTCATCTTTTACATATTTCAATGTTATTTCAACAAGTTGTTACTTCTACATTAAATGATGTCTTTTCATTCCATACATTTTTAAAGTCATCTTAGGCTAGGTCTAGAAAAATATTAAAGATGATACCCCTTTTCTACCATAGAAAAGGAATCATTGTTAAGAAGTATCCCACTACTTGATGATATTTCTTCTCTTTATACAATGATCACATAATATTAATAATTATATTTGTACCCTACTTTTCAACAATGATAATTTAATACTCATGATTTTATTCCATTTATATATCTAAATTTATTTTATAATCACGTTTTCTATGACAATTATTACTTAAAATAGTATTTATTTAACAGATAACACTTTCTAATATCTTTGGGTGTTATATTTAGTATATTTCTCACAGTAACATTTCTGATGTTCCAAGGCCAGTGATGTACCATAGATCAGGGATGGTTTATTAATGCTACTAGTTTCAAATATTCAAATGAATGAAACCATAAATATTAATTATGGTTTCCTAAATATATGGGTGATTTTCTCTCTCAAAATTATATAATAATAATTAAATATTCAGTGTACACGTGATATATTATAATGTATGAGATCAGGGTGAGATCCAAATACATTATTTTTTCAGCATCTGTGTAGATAAAAATACTATTATATATTTTGGTTTATACTATTTATTTTAGAAATGAACTAATCATACAAATATATATAACATTTTCAAAGGAATATAAATTTCATAACCCAAACCCATGATTAGGGATCAAAATTGTATTGTGTCTTTAGAGTCTAGAAAAAAATTCTTTTTATTTCATGAAAAATATTTTACATATCTCCTAAATATTTTTCCCAATAAAAATCTTCAAAGACATAACTTATTTAAATCATTTTATCCTATCCCAATGAAATGGAAAAAAAGAAAAGGTGGGATTAGATGCTCAGTAAAGGTAAAAATGGGAGATATTATAAATCAGAAAAAAAAGGGTATGAAAACATGAGAATTACATTTAAAAACAATATCCATCATACGAAATATCACTAAACATGAGTCATGGTATATATCATTGTACTTTATAAGATAGAAATCATTATAGAATCATATAAAATATTTCATTATATAATAACATTGTTCTAGGATGTGAATTGTTTTCCTACACATAAATAGAGAAAATCATTTTTGAGTAGTCATGACTAATTTCCAAAATAATCACAGTGGAATGGGTTCACTCCCCAAATGATCGTATTAGTTGTGACCCACTACAATGTCAATCATATTGGAAAAATTACCTTACTGAATTGGGATCACTCCACAATCGAGTATTTTTTATTTCGTTAGATGTCAATATAATCCCAACATATTAAAGGTATATATAGGTCTCACCAATCAGATAATGAAAATCATGCATATGTGTGGCACAAGATCATAGGGAATGCTTTATTTCATATACCATTAAAATAAATTATTTTTATCAACATATAATAAAATCTTAACTTAGAGAAAATAAACATGTTTCATCATTATTTAATCATTTCATGAATGTATAATGAGTGAATAATTATATGGGATTCATAATTATTTTATAATTTAATAACACTTGGAAGTGAAAAAAGCTTTATAAAAATATTTTCATCATACAAATAAACCATATAGATAAATAATAATAATCCTATCCTTGGATTATTATAACACCCAATGTTTTTGTGAAATTTTTTATTTATTTATTTAATAGTTATATATTTATCATTTCATGGAACATCAATTATAGATTGTGTCATATAAAAGAAGGAAGTTATTCTATTCATTGTCTGAAAAAACATGAATATGATACACTACACACAACACATATATTACCATATGGGATTCAATACACTATTTTATTCTTGTGTTACATGTAACACAATATTCTTTTGATAGCCAGCATAACACGCAAGACCGAGTTTTACCAAATAACAATATACTATTATGTATTGTAATTATTTTTATAGTTACCACCAAGCCATTGAAATAGATATTAAAAATAATAATATATAAGGATTGAAATAATAATATAAACGTGTATACAAAATGAATAATCTGGGCTATGAATTAGGCATAAATGAATGTCTGATGTATTAGAAAATAATGAAATCCCATTTCTGAGAAAGCTATTTTTTATTTAAAAAACAATATAATCTCAATAAATTAAACATTATATTAGAAATTATTGTAAATTAAATTTATATATTAAATATTAAATCAAATATTTATTAAACTCACCTATTAGATTTTATTGTTATAAGATAATAATAAATTAAATTTAATGAGAAAATAGATACTATTAAAATGGGTAATTTTATCACCTGTTAATGGATAACCAATTTTTGACCAAATTTTTTACATAATAATATTCTTTATAAACAAATATAAATTTTATTTGAATTCGAAATATCAATATTTTCTTTGGATTATTTATTGGAGTTTTCTTATTATGTTACATGTTTTTATAAATAGTGAAAAATATTGAATTTTAATTGAAAACATATTTTTCATTGAAATATATTATATTGTTAAATTGTATATTTTATTGTTTTCAATGTATAATTTTAAAAAATATTCAAAATTTAATCTGGTTTATCTCATTGGAATCAATTTTACATTTAATTTTGATATAAAATCATATCAATATTTCGGACACATTAACATTAAAACATTATTTTCTTGTTACATCAACTTGAATAATATTAAAATAAATTTAAATAATTATTTATATATAATTATAAAAAATAGATTTCATAATATGAATAATATGGTCAACTATTATTAAATATATCCCTTTTATTGTCAATATGAATAAAAAATTTAAAATTTTTTATTACCATGGTTAATGTTAATTTTGATTCTAATGGTAAAATAACATTATAAATTTTTGAAAAATAACTTCTAACACTTTCAAAAATGTCATTGAAATTATATAATTATACCAATATCAAAAAAGACTTAAATTTAATAATTCAATAGACACTTTTCCCTGGAAATGAATTAAATAATATTAAATTCATTTGGAGTGGGAAAATGTCACTATTAATTTTAATATGTATAATATTTTTAATATAGGAATAAATGGAATATATTAAAGACTATATTTTGTATTATGTAATAGAAAATGTTTTTATACATCATTTATATTGATTTAAAATTTATTGTTAATAATTAATTATCATAAATAATTTCAAAATGAAGATGCTGTAATTGCTCAATTAATGAAACAATTTGTTAAATGTTGTTATAAATATTAAAACATGTATAATTTCACTTAATTAGATTAATAATATAAATTTCAAGTGTAAAATTATATGTGAGTGGTGAATTATGTTTTTTTATTGAATTAATCATCCTATATTTCTTTTCCTAAGCACATTATTATTAATTGTTTAAAAATTGACAGTAATAATTATTTATGAGAATAAAATTTTATTAAATTATTTAACAAAAATTAAAATATATTTTAACAAAAATTTGATAATATATTGAAAAATAAATCATTAATTTTAAATTAATGTTTTAATTGATACTATATATAAAAAAATGGAATCATATTAACATTAAAAACACTTTTATTATAGTTAAAATTTATATTTCAAAACTATGGGATAATAAAAATAATAAGGTCTAAAATAAAAAATATTATAAAATTATATTTTTTGATGATATTACAACCATATCACAATGTTTCTTTGAATCAATGGTCTTTTGGAGGTATTTTAATTGATATTGAATTTATTATAGAATAATATTTTGAGAAATTCCAAAAATAACCCCCTCCATTTTAGAAGGCCACCTCTTCTTCTCCATCAATCACTCTTCTTAACCTATTTTGTATAGGAAAAATCACTCAATTGCTTATAAAATAACCCTCAATTAATCTAATAATTCTTACATTATTCATAAATATAACAAAATATGTACTTTTGTGAAAATCAAAAAGGGATACCCAAAAAATTGTAATGTTCATCAACGATCATTTTTGTTTTATTTCATCCTTAAACCCAATTAATTATTATTATTCAATTTCTATATAATAAATAAACTATAAAAAATATACTTTTATGATTTATCTATAATCGTTCTTCTGTCACATACACACACTTCCTTCTAATGGGTGACTAACATACCATTATCTTGTACAGTGAACTACCACCTAACCAAATGATGTTGTTCATTTTTCCTTTACCACCTATAATGGTTATGAATTGTAATTAGAACAATATTTATTTATTATTAATATGTGGTACTTATTATGTATTTACTATCATGGAATTATTATATAAAACATAACTTCATGCTTCCTATTATTTAAAAATATGATAACTTTATTTGTGGACATGTGGAACATCGCATTCTCACGGCAATATGATTCATTCGAACATTACATTTATTTAGTTATGGATTATGTTAGTGAAATTTTTTAATATATATGATATAAAAATAAAAATAAAAATATATTATATATTATCATATATTTCATTTACATTCTATCATTCAATAAGACGAGAAAATGGAAAAAAACATTCAGGGGTACAAAAATCCTACCGCCTCCACTAACGATGTATTTGATTTCCTATTTATATGATTTATATATTATTCAAAATACACATATTCTGAATTTATAATTTGTTTATTAAAATTTTATCATTATATAAATGATTAAATCAAGATATAATTATTATTATAATTAATTATAATAAATCATAAAAAATGTGAAAAACAATGCCGTTATTACCAGATTTGTATCATCAATATTGAAATGTTATTAAAAATGTAGTAAAAAGGACATAAGTAAATATTATATTATCTAATAATATTTAATATGGTTAATTAATAGAATAATAAAAAAATTTATGTATTGTATGTGAGGTTATCCTGCATATCATGATAGTCCCGACATAATTTGATGGATTTTTGTTTCACATTAATTTCAATGGGTAACATGAAATGTAAATAACATATTTTTTAATGGTTTATATAATTAAAATGAATATAAATTATGAGTCTTAATTGGAATGTTTTTTTTATATTCATATCTATTGGATGTCCGCAATGTCATAGTGTTTACATTTCAAAAGTTACAAAATCGGTATGGTAATTTTGTCTTAATTACCCATTTATAGACATGTGTCTTAGTATGCACCTATATTATTTTAATTGTTTTATATATTTCAATGTTACATGTTTTATCATGGATATCATTTTAATCATGATTTTATTAGTTTCATGTAATTTTATTCCTTCTTTAGTCAGAAATCGATGTTCCTTAAAAACGATGTTTTCTAAAAAGATTTTATGGGTATTTTAAACGAACCATTATGAATTTTCTAGGAAAATTATTTAAATTATTTTTAAATTAATTTTAAAAACGAAAAATTATTATTTTAGAATTTAATTTTTAATAATTATGTTTTGATAAATTAATTATGATTTTTAAGGATTAATATTTCAAAAATGGAGTGGATATTTTTCCAAATAATTGCTTTAAATTTTATTTAAAAAAACTTTTTCCCATCTAAGATAACATCATTTGATGAAATGTATGCTTTATTGGGGATATGATTCAACGATATCATTTTTATTATTTCTAATAATGATTAATTGTGATGCAGGAATGATATTGTTTTAAAAAAATTCTAATCCAGGGTAATGTTATTGTTAAATTATATTTATGTCGCACATGTCATTCCCTAGGTCGGATATGATGAATGAATTTTCTTATTGTTTTAAACATACGTATGATTTTAATTAAGTGACATGTGGGAACTATACTTCCCTCCATTTCATTGGGTATATATTTTTATCTCATGAAATAGATATGGATGGAACTGGGATGGAACTTGGTTCATTAAAGGCATATTTCCTCTTAAATAGTCTTACGAGTGAACCTTGACTACTAAGAAAATCATGGGAGTGAAACATGATTACCAGGATTGTATGAGGAGTGAACTCATACTACTATGATTGAATTTTATGTGATTTATTGAATTCATTAAAAATAATTTTATATATTTGTGTGTGTGCCATAATTCTATATCATATGTTCTCTCTCATTAAATATATTCTTTTATTTTTTATAAAATTCTATGTTTTTTTCAATGACACACTTTCAAGATATTTTATATACAGGATATGACATTAATTTTTTTTTTTATGTATATATTATCTACTATTTCATTATGATTGATCTTTCGGTTGTTTATCCTTAATAATTATTTTAGCTCACTGTTTCTTATGTATCTTTTCCCCATAATATAAAAAAACGTATTAAGTATCAATTTTTTAAGATATGGTGTATTAATTATAAAATAAGGTTGATAAGAATTATATGTGCTATAAACAATATTTTTCTGTTTCAATGTTTCTAAAGTCAATAAACTAATATAGTCATCAGGTATGTGTTAGTGTAATGTAAGAAATTATCTAAAAAATTATGTATTTTTAATATATGTTATGACTTGATTATTATTATAATAACACTAATAAATAAATATTATCTTCTATAGATGTTATCATATATGGAAAATGATTTTTAGATTTCACTAGGAACATTTCTTGATGAAAATATCTTTTCCAGATTGAAGATAAAACATTATCAAAATCATTTTCAATAGAAAAAACATTTTTAAAAATAAATATTAGCATGAAATTTTATAATTACATTTCAATGAATATAATATTCTAAAAATATAATAGAATATTTAAATAACATTTAAATTTCTTTTTGATGAATCTATCCTTCCGAAAATTAATATCACAATAAATTTATAAAATATTTTGAAAATAATTATCATTGAAAACAAAGATGAAAACATATAATGGATGATTTAAAAAACATTAAACCCATTTGATAATAATAATTTCCCATATATTTTAACAATGAAAAAAATTAAAAAAATATAAAACCACTTTTTAAATAAACATTAAAATTTATAAAGTAAGATTAAAAATCATTTCAATCATTTCAATAAACTAATCATATATATTTGGAAAATATATAGAATTTCATAAAATAGATTGGAAATACTTTTTATTTAAAATTATATTTTAGTATTATGATGGAATATTTAGAGCAATGATTTGTTTTTGATGGTCTTAAATACCATTCATATAGTACACATCAATATAAATATTCCATTATCATTTTAAAAAATACTAATGGGGATTGATTGAATATCAAAATGAAGGATAATTTAAAAAAATATTCATACGTAATAATGAATTTATTTCATTAATACATATTATACTTATAAAAATATTGAAAACATTTTTATATCACATTGAAATGGATGGAAAGTGTATTTCTTCAAAAAAAAATATTCAAATAAAGTCAGATTACATTAAAAACAATATATTAGAATCATGAATACAATAAGAGATAAAAAGAAAGAAAAAAATTTATTCTCTATGATTAACCATATGATAATAAATTTAATGATTTTTTTGACGATTAGATCATATAATTTCATCATCGAGAGGATAATCATATACTATCCTGATAAATAATTAAATTGTAACATCGACCCCTTGAATCATTCTTATCTTTTAGATTGTAATGAAATTTATATAATAAAAATAAATGATACATTAATATTAATTAAAATAATTATAATCATTATATAAAATTAAAATTGTTCATTATATTCAACGATTAATCAACCATAGGAGAATTACATGACATATGACAAATTTAAGGCAAATTGGGACAAAACACCCTCACTACTTTGATAAATTTATAATCCTATACCAAATTAAATAGAAATAAAAAATATATAAATGTAAATTAAAAACAAATTCAAGATAATAATAAAAAATGCATTAACATTCAGTATATATACAAAATATATATGAAAAAATTACTTGATATGGAATGTGTCACATAGAAATGGTAAGTGAGATTTAAATCTATAACCATAAATCTAAATATACTATTAACACATTCAAACCACATATATAAAAAAATTAATTTTATCATAAATTTTTTATATAAAAAAACAGATATATCTTAAAATGTATGGTTTAATTTTAACTGTTTGTTACCCTTCTAATAACAGTTCATTGTAAAATATTCTTTTGAGGTAATAACTTCTTCATTTTTATCAAATTATTTGGTTTTGAATTTTTGGTTCTCATACATTTATCATGGAGCCTTAATCTACATAATTTTATAAATTATATAAATATAAAATATATCTATTATATATTTATTTATAGTAATCCATAAATGTTATAGAATGAAAATAAAACACATCATTCATTGAGATGATATGTCGGAAAAACGTATGAACATTGTTTACTATTTTTTAATGAATGAAATGAAAAAAATTTAAAAAAATATATCGAAATTACTTATTAATTATTGATTCATATATATATAATATTAAAAATTAATAATATAATTACCTTCCAAGAAAAGTGTTAGTGAAAATTAAATCCCAAAACAATGGGAGGTTATAGTCTGTCGTACACACGAATAATGTTATTGTTTTCTTATATTGAATATAAAATAATAAGTTATATGTGTTATGTAAAATACAATGTTTAATTATATTATAAATTAAATATATATTTAACAAATATATCCTTACTACCATATATGTAAAACAGTAATGAAAACCAAATGTCATCAGTTCGTGTTGCGGTAGTCCACCGTAGACATGAATAGTGATTCCATACCCCATTTTAAAAAAGAAGATGTGATTTAGGAAATTACAATAACATAATACTATATCATTATATTTAGTAAAATATTGATATTATGTAATTGTGGTTTAATAATAATTAAAGGCGGTGGAATATGAAATAAAATAAAACATTCAACTAGTGATGTTACCTCTTATTCGAGAAACATTATTTAGTTTCCACCAAAAGGTATAATGGGATATATTTCAATTTAAAATAAGGCTCAAAGGATGATATTTGAGAATTAATGAATTGATTTTGGATGAGATTCATTGAAACAATTGGCTTTTTATTTTTGAGTATGAGAATATAAAGGTGGACTACTATAAGTGAGGTGAGTTTTAGACATATAATTATAGAAATCAAAAAGGTATGACAACCTTTCTAATTTGAAAATATTCTCCAAAATGAAAGATTTATAAAAAGATGTGTTAAAAAGAGTAAATGAGTTCATCCAATTGTATTTTTATTATTTTATAGGTCATTTACCACCTATCATTTCAGTTTAACCACCTTTAAACCCATTTTCACCTTAGTCGAGTTAAATGATTTTATATTATTTTTACTTTTCATAAGGGAAAAAATACTATGTTGAAAATTTAAAATTATATATGATATTATGATTCCAAATATTGAAACCATTTTTGAAATGTCAATTCAAGTAAATTGGGAAAACCTAACATTATATTTATCTTATAGACATAATGAAAAATTGGTTTCCAATGAAAAAAACATATAAAATATTGAAAAGTTTTAATATAAATATTCAATAACAAATGGATTTAAATGAACTAAATTGTATTAAGAATATTTTTAACTAATTTTACTTTAAAAAAAATAAAAAAAATCATATCATCTTAATTGATTAATGAAAATGTAGATTTTCAAAAAGATCTTGTATTTTCAAATTCTCCCTAAAAAATTGTCTTTACAGGAAATTTTACAAAAATCACTCTTTGATAATTATTAAGTAATGACTTGACCCAAGAATCCTGAAACTTCATTATAATTTTATTTCACAAAAATTGTTACAAGGAGTCAAATCCTGAAGGCCCATTCAATTTATCACTCACGGAAATCTAGATTACATACATGATACCCATAATTCATTTGGAAATTGCAATTAAAATCATGATACACTATAAATGAAAATAAAATGTATATGGAAGCATTTATTCAATTAAATCATCATCATCACCAGGGGAGAGGAAACAAAATAAGGGTGGTCTAAAAAGATATATAAGTTATGTAAAGTAGAATAAACAATGAATAAATAGTAATAAATTAATATTTCATGTTAAATAATATAAACTCATGCCATATGAATCTAAAATATGAGAATGAAAAGTATCTATAAATATGTTGACGCATAGTCTATTCGATGATTAATGACTAAATCATGAAAATGAAATGAATCCATAGTTATTTTGATAAAAAAAATATCATGGGTGAATAATAACTTAAAATAAATGAGATAAATTCTTAATTATAGTACTCTATGTTTCTTAAGAAGATGGTACCATTACTGTAAAGATCGTTGACAATATGGTCTATAGAATTTAGTGTAAAAATATTTTATTGGCCAAATGATTTATCTCATGAGATTATTGAATCATTCTAGGGATATATATAACTAGACCCCACCTATTTCATACTAGTCCAAATAATTTCTGATATTCTAGAACAATTTTCATTATAAAAAAATATCTACATTGAATAGTAAATATATATTTATCAGAAATTCCCCAAATAGTCAAATAACTAACAAAATGAACACCATATTTAAAATATCATATGTTTTCAGAAATAATAATATAAATTTTCATATATTATTGATATTTAGGTTAATTTATAATGAAAAATTAATGTAATTAAATTATTTTACTGATATAATGTTAACAATAAGAAAATGACATTATATTTCAATTAGAATCATTATAAATATGTTTTAACAAATTAATCAATAAACATCCACAACACAGTCATGCCACTCAAAAAAATTATTTCTTAATAAATTTTAATTAATATTTTTTATATCATTAAGAAAAAAGGATTCATTATATTATGTATAAAAATGGAAGTAGACACACTATAAAGAATAAGTGTGTGATATAAATGGTGTATGTTTTATAAAAAAAGTAAGACCAGAGCCCCTTACCATAACCATCCTTTTGATGTGTGGTATTTATCATATTTTATAATAGTATAAAAATTTTAATATCTTATAATATTACTATACATAGTTTTAAAATATCATATATTAATTATTTATAATATTTTATTACATGTATTTCTACAACATTCATTAATTTTAATATATTGTGGGTTAATTTCATTGTATTGTTGAGTAAGATTTAACTAATTATTTGTTGTTCCTATTTATTAGAAAATTATATATTCATATAAATATTTTAAACCATGAATAAATTATCTTATATATTCAGTGCATATGTATCTATTATAGTCTAAAATATATGGAGATTAGAAATTAAGTGATGTGTTCATGGAGAGGGTCGGCCATACGTACTCATGAAAACAACATTCATTTCCTTATAGTATTAAAAGAATTAAATATAAATGATAAATATGTATTTTTCATTTATATTATCATAACTATATTACATATGTTATATAGGTATATTAAAAAAATCCATTATATGTTCCACATATGGATTGAATGAGTCATGTCGCTTTTATGGGGTGGTAGTCTACACATCCTAAAATGTAATTGTCTAACATAAACTAGATGGAAAGCATAAATGTGTGTTATAAATGAAAATTATTGATGAATATAGGCATCATTAATATTATATATAAAATATATAAATCTTGCATCCATTATAATTTCCACCATGATAGGTGTTAAGGGGAAAATGAAGAGTCATTATTTCGCCAGAAAATAGTTCACTGTAAATTGAAACAATTTTCTATTTCACATTATATGGAAGTGTGTTTATATTTAAATTAAAGCATTTAGAAACTCCCTACTATATATGGATAGTGTTTTTTATTTAATTATATAATAACACGAGTATAAGGTGTGTATAATGGAAGATAAACTAAAAAAGCATATGAGAAGACATAACCACTTAATTCGGTAAATTTATTTAGTTTATACCAAAAGACATCCTTTGAAATCATTTATCACAATGGGAGGATTCTAGGTATAGGGTAGGGATTTTAGGTATATTTTTTTGTATATATTTTCCTAAATTATATGGGTTGAGAGTTGTGAAGAAGTGGGAGAGGTGGTGACCTTTTATAGGGAATGAAAATGACTCACTTAGAATCAATGTAAATAAGTAAAGTGTACACATGTTCTGACCTAAAATAGAAACAACAAAAACAAAATATTAATTGAAGTTTTATGGATGATATATGGCCATTAAATTGGGTTGGGACAAGTGGATAGGTGATTTGGGCACTTAAGATAAATGTATAGTCCTTTATCACGCTTAATTTTTCATATTTGACATTAATTAATATTAATAAATTTCAATAATAATTTTAGTATAAAAATTATGTATATATTACTATGATCTAAATTAATTATTTATTAAATTTTTTTTTCCATTTTTCTAAATTAAATTCATAGAAGAGGTGAAATTATGAATTTTTCTGGTCTCATAGAAAAGCGAATTGACTAGTTTTAGTAGACAAATATTCAAAAGTTTGTTCTGTTTTTGTATTAAATTTTAAAGTAAAATTCATTATAATGAAAATAAATTGTATTATTATATATATAATTTATCTAATTTTACATTAAAACAAATTTAATATATAATTTAATATAAATTATCATTTAATCGAAAAGACTGTTTTCAACTAAAATTCTGTATTTTTTCAATAATCATCAAAAAATTTATTTTCTCAAAAATATTAAATAAATTAGACATAAAATATTTTTTAAATTATTATTTCATAAATTATTTATATTTTATAAAATTATATTAATAAATGTGTCAAAATTCAGATTTAAAATAGATGCACCATTATAATGTGGTAAAATGACTTAATAAAAATATATTTTTTTATGTGTAAAAGGGTGTTTGTTCTTATCATAGGCATATTAAATAAATTGAAGAATATTTAAAATATATTATTGAATACATAAAATATTTATTTATTTATTTAATGTAATTAAATATTAATATTTTCTCAGTTTGATTAAGACAAAGCTCATTTTGAATCATAAAAATAAAAACATTTTTTATGTTATCATTTCTCATTAATTGATAAACCATGAATTCATTATATATATATATACAATAAATATTAATTATATTGATAATTATCTTCATAAACTATAAAATAACATCAATTTTATATCATATAATATTAATTAGTTATATTTTAATAATTCATTGTTATTTGATGATACTCAATCTTGCATGTAACACAAGCTATTAAGGAAGGTCTCTTTTAAGTGTAACGCTAACTATTAAGGAGTTCCATGAATATATAGAATCTGTTTAAAATATGAAATATGTTATAATGTATCTTGATATTGTATTCCCTTATGTTTTTTTGTTTCATATCGTAGAATCTCTCAAATACTATGTTTATACATTATATTTTGGGGTGTTACATTCTCCCCAACTTAATTATATTCCATAATATAATTTTATCATGATATTAGTAATAACGAGTTAAAAAATACACTATTTATGAAAACCCATATACACATAGATTTAGTTAAACAAATTCTTAATAATAGATAATGTAAACTAAAATGGTCACATATCATGTTTCTCTCATAGGAGAACATTTGAAGGAAATAGAGATATTGATATAAAAGAAAAAATATAAGAATCATGTACTAATGAAGAGTGATAAATAACATGTCCACTGAAATGTTATATACCATAATATAATAATCTATATTTGTGAATAAAGGCCATTTATATCATAAAAATGGTGTTAATGGGACAAAATTTTTGTTTAAATATTCCCTTTCCTGTAGTTAAAGAATTTTTTCACACTATAATAATATAAGTAAATATATGTTTCAATAAACACGGTCATTTCCTTTTAATACTCCATGAATTATTTCTACTTCATCTATTATAATATGATGCATAATATGGTGATTTTATAAAATAACCACTAAAATCTCATTCAATTATTAACCATTTCATAAATTGTTAACTTATCCATCAAATTATGATACTATCACTTTTTTTTGGACAACCACTGTATTTCCAAAATGAACATATAATTATAAATTAATCAACTTGAAGTAGGTCTAAATTTTCCCATTCCAAAAATGTGATTAACTTGATCATGCATCCTATTGAAATATGGTACTAACTTGAATAAAAATATAACCACCTTGGAAAACTGAATTCTTTATTAATAAATAATTAAGACACACT
Source organism: Viscum album (assembly GCA_963277665.1). NCBI lineage: Eukaryota > Viridiplantae > Streptophyta > Magnoliopsida > Santalales > Viscaceae > Viscum > Viscum album. Next base: position 203,045,860 of record OY728157.1, read on the forward strand.
ATATTTGATATATTCCTTTAATCCATATGTTTTTTAAACTCAATAATTGATAGAATAGATACTTTTTGACCATTCATTAACCAGTCCTAATGTAGATAACACTTATCCAAATCATTCATTTCTTCATCATTATTTTAATTGCATGAACATGTTAACTATTGAATTTCACTAAATCTTGTGTTTTGAGATATTTTGTACATTAAAATAGATTAATTTTCATGATACCATTCAACATATGATATCATAATTTTATTGTAAACATACTATACTACAATCCTCATACATTATATGATTCTAATTACTAGTACATTGCAGATAAAATAATTAAATTACATAATTATTGAATAAAAACAATAATCATTCTTTTTCATCTATGGAAGTTTTATAACATGATCATTATCCCATATAATCATTTGGTGTTATATTCCATTGATGCTTGAGACATTAATTTTCATATTGTCCCATTTCCTTGTAGTTGAAGCATTGTATGTTGGAAAAATATTTCTTACCCTTGGAATCAAACGTATGGTGGAATTTAATTACACACTTATAGAAAACCTAATTCTTTTTAAGTAATTACCAAGGCATTTATTTACGTAATTATCACATGTGGGAAAATCCTTCATTCCCTCAATCCCTTTATACATCTTTTTCTCAACTATCCAATTTTCTCTTTCACCCCATAAAATACATATGACTTGTATAATTCTTTAATTATATTGTTAACACATTCTAATATTTACTAATAAGATAAGAATACATGGGATACTATCTCCCTATGAAATATTGTCTTATGACCATGAATGATATGATCATGCTTTGGATCACATGTATTGGTGGAGTTCTCATTCTTTTTTCTAGAAGATGATTATAAACAATGGCATATACTGAATTATCTCATAAAATTATGAAATTTTATAACCTTAAATATGGTATATCACATAACACAATATTATGAATCACAAATCCCCGAATAATAACCCTTTGTTACTTTGGGGAAAACATTAATTTTAAGTTATTCAGAGTGGTTAGTATAAAATATAAACTACCCAAAAATATCCCTCGAGAGTGTCAAACTGGTTATACTTTATGTTCTACTTTTGTGAAACAGGATAGCATAATTCAAGACTGAAATGCCTTATCAGAGTTATTACTCTTATGTACCTTTGTACTAGAACCACAACCACTCATAGTATTCAGACATGGATTTGCTGCTACGAATACCCACATAATCACCAAATTACAAAAAATCTAGGATGTTCCTCTATAATGTTCATCAATTTCTTACTTAGTGTTCTGATTAGTAATCTATGTTTTCTAAATCTTTTTTCTAATGTTTATGCTAAACTCCCTTTGATACAAACTGTAATGGCCCAACCACATAATCTTGGAGCCGGTGAATTGTCTTATATCATTGGAATTGATACATGGTACTAAATCCTTAATACAATTTAATTTAGAAATATTAGAAAGTAAAAGTACATACATGATACCCATAATTCATTAGGAATCATCAATTACAAGAATAATACACAAAAATAAATAAACTGATTCATTGAAGGATTATTCAAATACATCATCTTCATGACCTAGGGAAATGATATGTAATAAGGGGAATTTAATGATATTTAGAGGTGTCTAAAAAAAATAAAAAATTAATCAATATGAATAAATTATCATGGAATTATAAATAACAAAAACTCATGCAGTCTAAATACATAAAACAAGAATTAAATGTATCCATAGATATGTCGACGCAAAATATCATGAATGAATAATAAATTCATACTAAAAATGAAATTTCTCCATAGATATGTTAAAAAAATAAAATGTATGATTAATAAATAAATATAAATGATTGGAATTAATAGTTATTCAATTTCATGATTCCTATATATGTGGTACCTTTACTGTCATCAATGTTAACAATTCAGTTCACAATATGTAGGGAAGAAACCCATCTAATTGTCCAGATTACTCATCTCATGAGAGTAATGATGAATTAAGGGGATAACTATAAATAGACTCCACTCACATAATACATGTTAAAATCATTTCTTATATTCATTAAATGTTTTCCTTATCAAAATATATCTATATTGAATAGTAGATAAAAATTTATCAAAAATTACATTGTTAATCAAATAACTATCTTAGTTAACACCATATTTAAAATGATATTAATTTAAAGAAATAACAATACCCATTGTCTGAAAATATGTATATTCAGGGTAATTTCCATTTAAAATTATTACAATTATTTTATTAATTCTATGATAAATTTAACAATGAAAAATGGACGTGAGGTTTTAAAGATAATCGTTATGAATCCTAAAGTGTCTAATTCCACTCAAAATATTTATTTCAAAAAACGGAGGAAGGAATATTTTTCATTCCATGAACAAAAATGATTCATTATATAATATAGGAAATGTGAAGTATATAGAAAATATAACATTAGTTTTTGTAATATATTTCAGATGCCTTATGAAATGAAAAAGTAAGACAAGAATCACTTTACATAACTATGAATTCTATTTGTTGAATATGTCCTTCTATATAGTGGTTTAGTATATGTTACTATCTTATATAAGAACCGTACTAATTTTTATAATATCTTAATAAAAAATTTTATAATATTTTATTACCCATTTGTTCTCAATGTTCAAAAATTTTACTATTTTTTGTGTCACTTTCATTGTTTCCCTATATATGTTTGGACTAGTTATTTATTATTCCAATTTCATAGGATATAATTTCATCATCTCCAAAATAAAATCCATATATATATTATCTTATATATTCAATTCATATATATTTATAGTATTCTATAATATTTTGATATTATAAAGGATGTGCAACGTTCATAGAGATGTTAAGAAGTATGTAGGCAAGAACACTACTTTCATTTCATAGTGGAAATAAAAGAATGAAATAAAACTGATACATATTTATATTATAATTACATTATCATGTATTTTTTTATATTTTTACATTTTTTTACAGCCATCATTTATAAAATTCATTTATTCCATGAATGAGTCATATCACATTGAGAGGGCGGTAGTCCACACATTATCAAATGAAATTATCATATGTAAACAATATTTAATGTATAAAGGTATGTTATAAATAAAAATTTTATAAGAATAAAAGCCATTATAAATGTAATATATGACATATATAAACATATTTTCTGTCATAATGGCCACCATGATAGGTGGTAAGCTAAAAATGTCAAATCGTCATTTTGTTGGGTAATAATTTGTCTTCTATAGAAATAATATGTTTGATACCCATTTGAAGGAGGTGTGTATAATTGTAGGTGAAAATTTTAACCTATAAATAAATAGTATATTAAGGATTTTGGTGTTTTTATGTAATAATAGAATAATAATATTATAGTGAGTGAATAATAGAAATGAAACTAAATATATTGAGAGAAGACATTGCCTCCTAATCTGGTAACTTTTTTTTATTTATACCAAAAGACATCCTCAGAAATATATATTCCCAACATGTGGATTCTTGGTTGTGATTAGGGATTCTATGAATCTATTTGGGTTGATCTTTTTGTAAAATAACTGTTTTTTGTGTATCGAATAATTGTTAGAGGTGGTGTTATTTTATAGGGACGGAAAAGGACTCAGTTTGAATTATTTTAAACAAGTTAGGTGTATAAATTTTCATTCAAATAAGTCATAAAAAGAAATTCAACACAATTATGGAAATATTATTGATGATATATGGCCATTAAATGGGATTTAAATAGTTCTATAGGACATTTGTGACCTTAAGATAAAGGATTAGTCGTTTATTAATCTTGATTTTTCCTAAATCGCTATAATTAATATTTAACACTTTCACTAATAATTTTGCTAAAAATTAATATTATCTTATTATACCATCAATAAAATCTTCATTAAAATTATATATGTCTATATTTCGAAATCAAATTCTGTAATGTTTAAAAACTATGATTAATTTTAATCTCATAGATAGATGTATACAGGTTTTTGTTGAAAAATATCAAATTATTAAAATGTTTTTATATTCAATTTAAAAGTGAAATTTATTCTAGTGAACATTATTGTATCAATAGTTATATATTTTCTCTAATGTTACTTGAATAAAAAATTTATAATGCAATTTATAATTACTAATTATTAAAATGAAAATGTATATTTTGTCTAAAATACAGAATTTTTCACAATTCATATTAATTGTTCTCTGTCAAAAATTTACCTGAAATTCATCGTAAGATATTTTTGGAATTATTAATTAAAAACATGTTCATTATTATATAACATTAAATTCTTAAATGTGTTAGAAATTAGATTTAATATATGAATACCATTAAAAGGATATAAAAATGTATCAATAAAAATATAGATTTTTCTTCGTAAAATTTGGTTTGTTCTTATATTATTATTATAAAATGAATTTGATAAATATATAAATTATATTATTGGATATAAAAAATATATATTTATTTATTAATATCATTAAATTATTGTATTTAATTTTTTTTATAAATACAAAACTCTTTTGGAATCATAAAAATAATATTGTTTTTTATATTCAATTAGATCTTATTTTTATTTTGCATTAATTGAAAACCCCAGAGTTCATTTTATATTACATAAAATATAAATCTTCATTATTTAGTCAATACTAGTCATAACCTCTAACATAACTGCTATGTTATATCATATAATATTAAATAATAATATTTTAATAATGCAATGATATTTTTTAAAACTCGATCGTGTGTGTAATTCAAGCTATTGAAGTGTTACTTTCATATATAGAATAGTTTTTCCAATATTCAATATATTATTATGTATCTATATATTATATTCACTTATGTGCTCGGTATCACGTTTCATACACACTATCAAATAAAATGTTTTTTATTTTAGAATTTCAGGCTGTTAAATTTTATTTGATGATTTTCAAAATATAGATAATTTACTCCAAAAAATCACAAATTTTGAATAAATGAATTTAATGTGAGAAAAATGAGAGAATAATTTTTTAATGAATTGTAGTTTCTATGCATAAAATTAGATTTATTATAATATATTAACTTTAAAATACGTATTGTGAATATTAAATATTTCATTTAATATATAATAAATATATTTTACTGAAATAATTCACTAAATTTAATTCATTAAATGTTTGTGTTAAAATTAATATATTAACATAAAATTGTTTTTCAGTAAATGAATTCATTTTTTCAAATAGTTTTTATTTTAATTTCTTATTAATATATCACTGTATACATCCTTATGTATAATTCTCATCCACTATTAATCCATAATTAAATTAGTCTTAAACATATATACCATTCCACTGGCTATGTAATAAATATCAAATTAAATAATAATATTGTAAGAGCATTTCATATTTTTTTAAACTAGATTATGTGTGTAACATGTGTTATCATCAGTGTTTCATGTATGATAATATAAAGTGAGTTTTTTCGGTGACCTAAGAAAATATTTGTTTTACATGTAATGATAAGTTTAATAGTGATTATGTTTTATTGAAAAATATATATTATAAAAAATATCATGTTCTTAAATTGTACCACTTTAAATACATTTTTTCCCCACAGTTTGGGACTGTTCATTGTATATAATGGTTTTACATTTTTAAATCCATTTATTGGATAACGACACTTTTAGAAGGGTTAACAATACTTATTTATTGATATTAATGATAGGGATATGTTATTGTATGCTCAAATAACAAATAATTGGTTTCCAAATAGTCTAAAAATACTGAAATTTTATATTTGGACATGGACGAAAAGAATCATGTCAAAAAATGATGGAGAGTGAATGATGTCATTGATCATAGTAAGGTGAATGATCAATTAAATATAATAATCCTTAATCTAACAGAGGTTGATAATGTCATTGATATCAAAATAAATGATTGTAATAGGGGAAAATTTTATTTTTGGATCCTTTTCCAAAAGATAATAATTCTATTGAGAATATTTATGAACTTGATTTTATTTTATTTTATATTCATATTATCTTCTTTTAGTTATTATTAATCAATTTCCACATCATCTATTAAGTTATGAAATAATGACGAATTTGGTATAAATGAAGCACTAGTGGATAAAAAGATCCATAAAATAATGTAAATTCATTCCTTATTTCCTGAGATATAATAAAAAAAATAATTTTTATAACATGTTATCCAATAAAATCAAAATTTCAAGTTAATCAATTTCTTGAATATTTTATCTTATTTATCTTATATAAATGAACAATATTTATATCAAAAAATTATGAAATATTGTCGCTAATTATCTAAAATCAATGAATCATAAATCCCCCAAATAATATGATGTAACTATTAATGTCATATACCAAATACGAGAATACATCGATCTTATATTTTCACGAAACAAGATAATTGATAATATTACCGTTAAAAAATAATTGAAATAGAAAAATATTTTTATTCCATGAATTTATCTCATATAGTGGAATATAATAAATAGTCAATAATGTGGTAAAATCAATAAATGATTACATAAATTACATTGTACGCACGTATTTATTCATTTTTCGGGTCATCAGTACTGTCAAATTTACATTATTCATATCTTCAAAATCATTATCCCATCATCATTATCTCAGACTACAACACATATCAAGGGTAATATTTATTTAATCATGGGTTTTCAATAAAATATTATTTTTCCTTTATATCACATTTTGTACCATTATCACCAAAAAATATATTCTTTAAAATCCTAAAACATATACTAATAAATTCACATATAGTTCAAAGATTATTAATTACAATTCATAAACACTTAAATAATTTTAAGTAACTCATAAAAAACTAACCAGGATTTATCATCTTATTCCTCAATAACTTCTTCCTTTCATATGTCATTTGTTTCCTCTTTACCATCATAAATAAAACCCATATTTTTACAACTATGTTGATCCTTTTCCTATGCTATTCACTATAAACTTTATTTTTATATATACCCACAATTTCAAAATTTAAAACATTTAACCATTGATGGTTGATTAGGGTAACCATTACTATCATCCATTGTGTAAACAAAACAATTATTTTTCCACCTTTTACTAACATTGTGACCTTCATCCCCCAACAAGAAAAAACCCTCTCAATCCTTTGATATATTTAATTATGGGATTGTTAAAACATTATTTTCATATAAAAAACTAACAATTCATTCCTACATGGTCTCCAACACCTGGTCACCCAAAAAATTATATCGTTATAATTATATTTTAGCATGATACGAGGTAAGGGTTAGTGTTTTTAATCATATTTCATGACAATAGATTTGGTATAGTCAAATAATCCATCACTTTAGACACAATTGTTATTTAAGACCATAAAAATATTTTATATAACATCCAACAATAATCTAGATCATTCTATTTCCATCCATTTAAAAAATTAATAATCATAGTGTGAGTAATAACATTAATTTTGGTAAACCACATAATATTGAAAAATTGATTATTGGATAACCAAATCCCAACACCTTTATTTCAATAAATGATTTATTAGGATTGATATAAGATATTAATTTTTGTAATTTAAAACTTTTATTTTTGTTCATAAGTATTTTTTGAATTTAGAAATAATATCTCACAGGAGATTCATACTTGGTGTGAAATAAGGATCATTGTGATACACTAGGTAGAAATAGATTCCATCTAAATACACGTATTATAGAGTTATTTCTATGATGTACCTCAATTATGTATCCATATCCACCTATAGTATCCATATAATAATTAATTTTTCTTGAAACCACTCACCCTATCCATTAAAATATTTCTAGGATGTATTCTGAAAATTTGACTCATCCATAACCTTATCCTTTGATATGTCCCTAGTAATATCCTTAGATATTTCCATAGGATTATATAAAGTTTTGTCATTAATTTTTCAAATCACAATCTCAAAATATTTACTAATAAATTCCTCATATACCAATGATAAGGACAAAATTTTATCATATATACATATTAAAAATCTTTATAAGAACATTAATTACATTACAAAATCATCTAAGAACCATAATGTTATAGTTAAATTGGAGACAAGGGAGAAAATTTTATTATTTATCAAAATATAACCATTAAAACCAAATGATATCATTCCACATAATTCTTTTCTAAGAATACCCTACTAAAAGTATTTCAATATAACCCGTCGAAGGGAAACATAAGAAATGGTGATCTAAAATACACAGAATGTGTAAATTTGAGTGATATAAGAATATTGTGAGACTATGTATTTGATAACATGATAAGAACATTTTATACCCATATATTACATATCATATACCAAAAAATATATATATGGAATTAATATTGGTATTTCATAGGATATGAATCATTATTTAAATAATGAACCTATTCTAAGATTGATGAAATTTCCTAAAAATAATGATTTTTGGAATAAAAAGAAACATAGAATATCAATATCATATTATTAAAGGATCACTTACGAATCTGTCATACTAAAACTGGTTCACTCCATAAATCATTATATTTGTCAAGGTTCAATCCCAAGAAAATCATAATGTAAAAATCCCACACTGATATTGGATTACTCCACATTCACTTGTTGTTTATCTCGTTATATGTTAAAATATTCCTAATCTAATGGTGGGAGAATAGTCCCCACTCATCACATGTTGAATATCATACATATGTGACCCATGATATCTAAAAATATTCACTATATCATGACTAATTAAAAAATTGGTTTTATAACCATCTCATCCAATCATAACCAATGGAAATGAAACAGGTCTCATAAATATTTCATAATTTCATTATACATAAAATGTAAAAAAAACTTAAATTCATAATAATTTAATTATTGTATAACACATATAATAAAATTGGATTTCATAAAAATCAGGAAATCATATAAATCTACCATACATAGAATGAATAAAAATGGAAACCTTGGAACATATTATTGATAGATAAAAAACTCTACAAGAGATCATCATAGATATAAAAGTATTCAAAAAATTACTTGGATCATTTATAGATGAAATTATACATTCCACATTTAAAAAAATTAATGATTAAAAATATTCAAAATCTTTTTATTTGAAAATAAAAGTATTAATCCAAAATATTCAAAAATAAATTTGAAAATAAATTTCATTTTATATACCCATTGAAACTTAAAATGGTTGTCATAAAAATTATTCAAATTAATATTTCATGTAAAATATACAATCATTTTTTAAAATCCCAAATATTTATTAAAATATTTTGTAAATCATTTTCTTTGAAATTAAACATTGAAACATTTAATAAAATATATAAAAACTATTTATAAAATTTCCTAATAAAAATATCCTTTACAATTTTAAAATAAATAAACACTCATGAAACAATATTAAATTTATTCTCAATTATGGAAAAATTTGAATCATAGAATGGAATCCATAAAAATAAATTAAAATATTTCTTTAGTAAAATTTCCTTTATATCTTTAAAAGTTTTTAAAATTCAGAGATTATTTTTGAAATAATTTTCATTGAATATTAATATGAAACATATAATAGAATATTTTAAAAAAATTTTTATTGAATTTAAAATATTTTCATGTCATACATGTTTAATAAATGATTCTCATAATTGTTTTACTGTAATGTATCATGGAATATTTGGGAAAATTATATTATGATTGAATTTATTAAATTTTCTAAAAAGTATATAATATTTTGAAAAATATTTGATAAATTTATTGGGTAAATCTAAAAAAATTAGAAAATAGTTTTCAAAAACATGAATATTATAGAAACATATTTTCTGACAAAAAAGGAAATAAATTCAGTTTTCGTTAAATTACATCTTTTTGAATATTGAGTACATAAAGAGAGGAAAATGATTTTAAAACGCTTTTATATGAGAATATGTATTATTTAAAAAAATTCATGAATTTAATGGAAATTTTATAATGATATTTTATTATCAAAATCATAAACACATACAATCTAAATAAATAATGAGTTTATGACATCAATCAATTAAACGATTTTACATTTTCAATTGTGAGACGATTTAATGAATAAATTAAAATGAAACATTAAATATCATTTAAATTTATATATTAATGATATAAAATTGAAATAATAATTATTTGTACCTTTTAAAACAATATATGTCCATAACGCAATAAATATTACAATGAAGGAAAGCTGAGATAAAAATATTTTACAACATTGGGAATATTTCAATCGTAAACTGAGTGGATGTAAAATGTTAAAATAGATATGAAAATATCCATAAATAATAGTATACATGTACTAAAATATATTCATAGTAATTATATACCCCATAAAAACATAATATGTTGTGATTATTACAAGTGTCTCATAGAAAATAAATGTTCGATTGAAATTTGTTAACATAAGTATTAAATATCATTGTATACAATATAAATTATTTAATATTTAATATTTATTTATTATAAATCCATACTAGATATATAATTATATATATAATGTAATATATGACTATATTTTATCAATCATTACCCATTTATTAATAATTCCCTGTCATAATTATGTTTTAGGTAATAACTTCTTTATTTATCTTGTATTTTTTGCTTTTTGAATACGTACTATTATATTTTTCATGAATATATATTCTATATTATGGGAAAAATGGAATAAAAATAATATATATTGATTATATATGTGTTTTTAGTGTTACAAATAAATTGAGATATAAAATGAAATCTATTGTTCATGGTGATGGTATATCATACATACGCTTGATTGTTTTCTTATTTTTTTTCATAGATGAAATAAAATAAAGTAAAATAATATATTAAGATGAAATAATAATTTTTATTTCATATATGTCACATATATTCCGAAAATATACCGTAATTAAATTCATTGATAATCATTTCTGAAATATGAATCTCATCACTTAGTGAGGCGGTAGTCCGCCATACACAATAATGATGTTATCATATCACCTATGGAATGGAGTGTCAGAAGGTATATGGGGTTCATTATATCATTATAATAATATTTTTCATTACCATATATATATTTATAAGTTAATATTCATTTAATTTAACCTAATTAAATAAAAATTAAAAGAAAAATGAGACACCCATAACAATGTATTGTGAAATAGTACTCCAACTTATACAAACAAAATTATTTTTTTATATAATTTGATAAAATATAAGAATGATTTATGTCATTAAATTAAAAATAATCACGTTGATAATACAAAAAATTCATTTTCCAAAGAGAAAAACATCCAAATGTTCAAAAAGTATTTATATAAAAATATATAATGAAATTGATTCCAACAAATAAAATTAGATTAACAGATATATAATTTTTCAAATTTTACGTTTTAAAAAATATTAGAATAAATTTTATCTTGTAAATTATCCCAATGAATGAAATTTTTTATTATATAAAAATTATAATGTTTCATTATTTATTAAAAAGTGTACATGTTCATAAAATTCATCGAGAATAACAGGAAGATAATTATAAAATCATTAATTAAAAATTAATGTCGATTTAAAATTTAATATTGTAAAATGTTTTAAAATATAAATTTCAAAATAATTGTGCAAAATGAGAGAATATTGGTGTTTATAATAATATATATTTTTAATTTAAAAGTTGATATATTTTTATCTCTTATGTGGAAAACAATTATGATAAATCTTACAAAATTTAACAAATATATTATCTATATATTTATTGATATCATTGAGAAAATTATTTCATTAATTTATTGAGGTAAAACATTTTGATGTGCATATAAATAGTTTTTGAGAAAAAAAAATTTATTTCATTATTAAATGGTTTTTTTTTAAAAATAATTGTTAACCAATGAATTCACTATATACACATGTGTAAACCATTTATTTCCATAATTTTGTTAATCCTATTAATACTCACCATTAAAATGGGCAGGTAATAACTATCATAATTTATATTAATAATAATTTAATATATTTTCTTGTACCAATTAAACACTATATTTCTTGTAACACAAGGTAACATCAGTCATTTATGTAATGGGTAATATTAAAAATATTAAATTCATTTGTAAAAATATATTTCCAAAATATCTAAGGGTGTTTCATATTATAAAAGAAGCACAATTCTCACATAATGATTGGGTGTGTATAATCCCTCACTAAAGGTATATATCATACACTTATAGATTAAAATGTGCGACTAATTATAATATAACCATTAGTTATCAATTATTATTCATTAATCTGGTTTTAAATCAGACTTATAATAAATTAGATTATATGAATACATCAAATATTATGATATTTTTTCAAATGACTACAAAACAAATAACAATCATGTAGCCATAAAGTATGTCACCCTCCTCAGTTAATTAGAATTATCATCCTATTCAAGATACCACACATGAAAATGATGATACTCTTATTACCTAGCAGAAATTAGTTAGATTACCCATGACTATATCATATTTCCTTGACCGAGTATGAAATTTCATATAAAATAGAGGTCCAACTCAATAAATTTTAAATTCATTAATATGTATATTCTCTAAGGAATTATTAATATGAAAACTTTTTATAATAAAAAACAACATTATTTTAAACATTTTGTCTTTTCTAAAATTCACAATATTATATGAAATACATTTCCATAAATGATCATGGATTATTTGAATTATTTTTATTTTTAAAATATTAATAAATTAATGACATATGTTCAAATTTAATCCTTGATTAAAAATAGATATATTTAATATTTACATTTCAAATCTCCACATTTTTTTTCTACAGTCCTCACTCAATAAATATTAAAATCATCCAAAAAAGATTCAATAAATTCTTTTTTTATAACTATTATTATAAATTTATTTTATAAAAAATTATATTTTACAAATACATATTCCAAGTATTAAAAAAAATCCTTGTAGAGTCACAATTAGCAATACAAATATTTTTCATGTTTACATTGCAATATTTCTAGTAGTATATAGTTCGTAAATGTAAAATCAACATCATAGAGTAACAATCCATCTTTTTTGTTTTAGCAGATGTTCTTTATAGAATTATTATTTCTAAAATAATGGATGTAAATTAATTATATAGAGTAAATATATGAACCATATAGAATACAAATATTTTATTCTGGGGATGAAGAAGACACATACAAATACCATGGATAATCCTTACAAAATTTATAAATAATACTGTAATAATATTCATGTATTACTTATATTATCAACCAAAATAAAATATGTATTTTATAGATTAGTTATTCTAATGGAACCCACGTCAAAATAATAGTTTCACATATAGCTTATTATCAATACAAATTTTGTATTTTAATGTGGCTCTGACATAGCTAAAATCTTTTCATAAACCTTCTTCAACACTTTATCATAGATCTAAATCATTCCAAATTAAATTCTCATGAATCATAGAAACCTGGTTGAAAATAAATGTAAGGTCACTATCTATATTTGGTACATCATTCATTGTGTTTGATTTATTTACATCCATAATAAACACATAATAATAGAGTAATTCATTCAATAAACATAAAAACTTATCCATTCTCATATGATATATGTCACTACACCACAACCAAGTAAAATGTAGAGTTTGTAGAAACTTTTATCCATATCATGTAAATAAATTTTACCATTTAATTTAATTATGCTAATATTTATTTCATTAACTCAATTATTTAATTTTAACTCTCTCTTTTTTATGAAATGTGTTCCTCAATTCAGGTTAAATAAATATAATTAAAACCTTTCCTATATATATTTATCCACACATTCTCCCACATTCCAAAACATTTTTAATTTTTGATTAAGTGTGAAATTAAAGTCTATCAAAAGAATGTGAAGGGATAATAATTCATGTTATGAATTAATTTGTTTACCTTTATATGTTAATTTTCTATGTGAATATATAAACTATATATTTTTAGGTATGTATAAATTCATATTTAATATATCAATTGGTTACTTTTTCATTGATAATGTGATAACTGATATTAATGTTATTATATCTTTAGTATTATAGTAGATATGTAGGGAAACATATATTAAATTGTTTGTCGTATATTATTCAAATGGATAATTTAATCCTGACCCTCATTCCCTAATATTGACCCATTATCAATATCATTTATGTATATGAAATGGTGAAAATAATATAATTATCCTTTGTGGAACTCAGCGTGACATTGTTATGTATGACCAAATTGGAACATAGAAATCTTACTCCCAAAGGAAGTAATTATCCTAAAATTAATATTCTATTATCAATATCACATACCCAGTCTATATATAATATTCAATATAACAACATTTATTCTATGTGTATATACTGTATCCAAAAACCCAATTTCAATTTTGAATATTTACTGAGTCAAATATAATCCATTATATTTTATTCAATTTTATCACATTGATTTATGGAACATAATCTAATTGAGTATACATTAAAAAATCAATTTACAATGAGATATAACATGATTATAATCAATCATCTATACACACATTAATGTATAGTTTTTTGATAAATTATTCATTGGAAATTTTGAACTAACATGTATAAGTCTAGATATTAGTTCGGAGTCTTCCAAGTGGATTTCCTTAAATAATTATGTTATATAAATATTTATGGATAAAAGAATAAATCATCACCCATATAGATCTTGGAATAAAAGAATATTAATCATCTCTCACAATAAAGACATCTAAAAATAATTTTTAAATTCCATACAATCACCATTACAAGAACTACCTAATTAATTATAAAAATAACATCATTGACATATGTAGTAGTAATAAGAGTACGTAAATTCATTTCCTTCATATAATTACTATTTTCCACATTTTTGTATATTAACATCCTATATTTTATGTATTTATCTAGTACTAATAATTATACCCTAGTACGCCGTATTAATTTTTTTAAATCGTCATATATATTTATAATAAAATACCATCATTATAAAGATAAAAACATTTTAGACTCTCAAAATATAGTTTTCATTCTATATCACAATTTATGAAGAAAAATTTAACATTCTTCGGAAAAATAGTATATTGGAAAGAAGATACAACTACGAAAAAACTCTTATAGCCTTAAATAATCCAATATGGGCAAAGATATCTTTAATATCAAGTCATTTAACATATAAGAATTATTTGAAATGAAGTAAAACCTTATTACCAGAGGTTAAGACATTATATTTTAGTTTATTTCTAAACACTCATATAATCCCATGTATTATTATTCCCTATTCAGTATGGTTCATTATTCATTATTCCAACCCATTCATTAAGTTCATCACATTACACATTGAATATGGACCAATAAATCATATGTTGGATAGTTATATATATATGGTGAAATTTTTCCTTATGTACACCATATCACTATGTTCACTAATTTTTTTTCTAACCTTCTTATTTAGCTTTTTATGCATCTAATTTTCACTTCATACAGTCTTCTATTAGACAATATGTTTTTCAGAGTTAGCATTCTTATCGTGGTATTCAGTTCCAATCTACTCTCAAATAATATTAACATAATTCAAATCAATTTTTTCTTGTGAAACAGATGTTAATTCAAATATAAAATTGGAAGAATAAAATTTTATGATAATAAGATAAAATGTGAAATTAAACATATAAATCTCCCTTTTTTGAATCTCTGTTGTTTTAAATTGTATAGGTATCTAATAAATATAACCTATTCAACCATCCCTTAAAATATGTCTACTTTTGTGTCAATTTTTTTTCTATACTGTGAATTTCTTAAATTAAAAATAGACAAAAATAGTTTTATTTTTATACCATGTGTCATATATGGTAACGTTAGAGTTATTCCAATGTAAATACTAATTATAGATAGGCATAATTGTGTTTATGGTTCATATATAGAATAATTCTTATCAAATGAACTCATAATATAATGTTTAATCTGTTTAAAAAATAATTTTTTCATTCTCATAGAAAAAAATTATATTTGGGAGAATAAAGAGATCAATATTTTTTGATTATGACCATTCTTATTAAATTAGTATTCAAAATAATTTTCATCGATCTTCATGTTATTATATTTCCTCAATTTCTGGGCATTAACTCAATGATCAATTTTATATTGTAATATAAATATTTTGAACATCCACAAAGACTGTGATTTTTTTTTCAACAAAAATTATTTTGTAATTATAGTATCTTATTCATGGAATAAAATTAAATATATGTCACCTCATGTTTAGTTGTTTCTTAATAGAAAATAGGTTTTTAAATAAAATATTTTCTATATTAAATAAAGTTATAAATAATAAAAAATTTATATTATCCTAAAATACTTTTTCCATTGTTGATATAGCCCCTGGTCCAAATATTTCTCTCATAATTTCTATTTAGGTAGTTGGAGTTGTTATGATATCTCATATCAAATACATTACAATAAATTATTTAAACATGTTTGACCATTATTAAATATCAAATTAATATGATGAATATTGACTTATTTTTTTGAATAATCTCATTATCTCTATCCCAAATTTATCTTACACACAGTAGTTCATATTTATGTCCATCATCAAATGAACTATCTCCTAACTCTAAAATATGAGCTTCAATTTGAACTATGTTAATGTCATTTATCGTCAAGGATTCCACATTAACAAAATATCTCCACACTACATTTATATTCATTAGTTTTTCTTGTAATATTAATACTTATTGTCACATGTGATGATCATAAATTTCCATCCAATCATATCTTGTTATACATAAAATAATTATATTCCACTTTCTCAAAAAGTGAATTTTCTTTTTTATCCTCTAATATGAATTATTTTCATTAACACATTTTCTTCACCATAAAGAGTTTTAATGAATTATTCTGAACAATGAAAACTATGGTCAAATATTCATCAAATATAACTTTTGAAATCAAAACTATTCTAAATATATATCAGGTTTAACAATAATTCTATATCATTATTCAAATATACATTGTAATATTGTTATATACATAGAACACCATTTAGATATTCCTTATAATCTATCATTGTTGTGACATATTACACTACATATTATATGTTTCACTTCCCTATAATCTACAATACTTTTATTAGCCTATAATCACATATCTACCTTGGTACTAGTGAGTCTTCAAGTAATTTATATTTTACAAGGCTATTAAGATTTTACACTCCATTAGAAATTATATTGGTAAACCTATTAATATCATGTTTCTATCTAGCTTCCATGATGTCGAAGTATTCCATTAATGTTTTCATCCACACAAAATTTATTGTAATTTTCATTATAAGTATTATAAATTTTTTGACATATATTTATAATGATCATGAACCATATGTCAAAATTTTACATGAACCTTCGTAACAGTCCCGTCAAAGTTATAAAATGATTCATCCCAAACCACTAAGACTATTTTCTAGTCATCTTTAATCATTTTAATTTTCTTCACATCTATAATACCCCCTCACTAACTCCTAAAAATCTCTTATTATAAATCATAAATATCCTCCTCAAATTCATTCATAACCCTTTCTCACGTAGCGACTATATCCTTATGGTGTTTTGTCTCTTTCATGGGAACATTCAACCTATTTATAAACTCATATTCTTTTATCATAGTTATTTTTAATACCTTCTTAATATATTTTATTTTATTCATTAATTTTTGATTCATTTAAGAAAAATATAAAACCCTATTCTATGTATGTGTTCCGTGATGGTTCCTTATCCTGCATCCACACTAATTGAATCATCATTTCATTGGCCAATTTGTATCATTATGTCAATTCCATTCAGATAAATTTTAATGTTTATTTGTTTATATAATTAGTAATTTTTGAACATGTATCCTCTACTTCAATAATCACCATCCATAATTTTATTCATCTTTTAATTCTTATTTCATCTTCACCAGTTTTTTCACTTTTCATTTGAACATATTCCTTTACACTTTATTTAAGTAATATATTATTATCAATCCCATTCATATATCTTGATGTACTCTATTTTATAGTCTACTACTTGGTTTTCTTTTCCAATATATTTTGATCCCTTCAGTGGTAATTTTACCTTTTATTTTCCTACACCCAATTTCATATTTTTATAAACGATTCGATGAATCATTTCTATTTGTTATAAATTTCATCATATTTATCTGAATCCATGATGGTTCATCATCATGCTCCCTGATTTATAAATTTTATATGAATTTTGAATACATATATTCTATAGAAGTTTTCCAAAAAAATTATATTTTTTCAAATCATAAATAATAATAGTATAGTATATTTGATTATTGTAATGATTGTAATTTTTTTATAATAGAAATATTTAGATGAAATAAATATATAAATTTCTAATTGATTTAATAAAAATATTATTGTCTTTTTGTATTACCCCAAAACCCCCTAATGTGATATAATATCTCATTAATCCTGGAGACATAGTCAATTGTATTATCATTATCAACCATAATGAAATATTTATATTTTCACTTAGATTATAATATTTGTTAAAATAATATTCATATTTAATTCAAAAAAAAATTCCTTCCCCCAAATCACTTTAGTTATCATATTAATAATAAATATAGTGTACACATTAATTTATATTGAATATGGTATTTTAGTTTTTTTATTCTTAATTACCATATTAATCCTTTAATCAATGAATACTATTAGATATTATCTTTTATGTGGTTTACAACCCTATATATTAAAATCATTAACCACAAGACCAAGTGATACAATATAATAATGGAAGATGTTATTTAATTCATGAATGATCATCCCATTAAAATTAGAGAGTCCCCAATTGTTCATTGAATTAAATTTATCTTTTCCTTTATATTAATCTTGTATAAAACAAGTGGAAACCAAGGTTTCATTGATAAAAAATATTGATATAATGTCAATGATGCACCACTGAGTGGGTGATTTAGTGGAATGAGTGTTAGAAATTATTTCAAATTAATGTCTTTCTCATGATTAATGTCATGAACCACTCTCCAAATTATATATGTCATGCATGAGATATAATATTAACAAACAATTTAGTAAAAAATTAATATTATTTTAGGTTTATCCTCAATGTGTGAGGGTACAATTTATCTTGTTAAAATTCTATTGAGGCTTGGGATTTATTATCACTATTTTATTTTATGTATTAAAAGTGAAGATTAATTCTTAAACAGTGCTTAGGTGAGTATCATCTTAATCATGTGATTTGATTCATTAAAAAAAATAAAAAAAATGGGAAAACATAATAATAGAACAAACAATCATTAAAGATTATCCATTTTCTCTAGATATAGATCTTGATTTTTTGTACCATTCAAGAAGTCATGACATTAGATAATAATATAACGTTCATTTAAGTCATTGATATTATAAAATATTTCTAAATAGTATCATACATGTAAACCCTCTTTTATTATTTCACTAAATAAAAACATACCGCCTCATATTGTACATGCACATGATAATCCTATACATTTACATCTCATAGAACATAGTTGATTAACGAGTACATCCTCTTTCCTAGACCAAGTATAAAATCACATATTCACCAAATTTAAATCTTTTGGAATTTATTTTTATTTAATATTTTAATTACCCAATGGAATAATGTAAATAGATATATTAATAATTGTAAAAAATATATATTTATTATTTTTAATATATTTTATACACGAATTATTTATTTGGTTTAAGTCCACAAATTGTAATATGATATTCTTCGATCTCATTATCCCAAAAAATCCTAATACTTATATATTAATTATGAAAGAACTCAAATCTGATAGATATTTTGACTTTAAACACATTTAGAATAATATTAATTTTATAATCATATATGATAAATATAGTGTGAACATCCTTCGTTACTAAGTCGATAGTTGATCTTATAGAATATGAATGTCATCCATGTTAGATGATAATGAATGTTATGGAGTTGATAGATAATCCCTATGTAATATCTAAATAATCAATATGGGAACATTATTACTCTAATGGGTATTATTTATAATCCCTAAAGAATTCATAAGACCTAATTTTGATATGGTCCTTTCATTTTTAGACCCTTCTTCTTAATTTTTTTTAAAATGTTTTTTATTTTTTTAACTTGTGACCATTTTGTATTAGAATATTTTTGTCTTTCTTGATTAGACCAAATCGTTCTAATTTTTTTTCATAAGACATATAATTTTTAATGAATACTGTTAAATCTAAAATAAGGAGGTAGAGAAATGTTTAATCTTAAATAATGATTATTTTTAGTAAGAGTTTTTTGGACTCAGATAATCAGATAAAGAGACACCATATTCAGAAGTGGATATAAAGATGAAGTAATTCATCAAACACAACATTTGAATCATATCCATTATCATAATTTTAATTAATAATCAATATTGGTGTTGATAAAAATTCCAATACTTTTCTGAAGAGGATGAATGAAATTAGAAATGTATGGATTTATAATGTTTTCATACATTCTAATGGAAATATGATGATGAATTTTTTGTCATGATTTTCAAAAAAATATTAATAATTGTTCGGATAAAATATTCGGAGGATGTATTGGAGTCATAAATATTGTGTTGGTTCTAGAAATCCAGCCACTAAATATTGTATCTAGAAGTATTAGACATAGATGTTTTATAATGTTATAATGTATAAAGCTGATGATGTTTCAAGTATATCAATGTTACTGTGCTAAGTCATCATCAGATAGAGAACATCATATTGAAAATTATATCGTAATGACCATTCCATTATATGATTATCTTAAACATACTAAATATGAGGAAATAGATAAATCATGCTATGAAAAGGCATTGATTCACCAAACGAGTTCATAACAGTGATAACACATCAGATGAAAAACATCATAATGTTCAGTGTTTTGAGAATAAACCTTCAATTAATTGTAAAACATGAAAAGTATTTGGGATTCTAAAATAGTTTTCCTTTCAAGATAAGAAACAATGGGAGATTTGATGTTTTAAATTGTCAAATATTATGAAACTAATTAGTCATATACTGAAAAATTTCAATTTATTGAACTATAGAATATAGTTATATTGTAATTAGTATTGAAATATAGTTCATATTAATGAGCCAAAAAATATATTAAGATCATAATAAGAAATAAAAGATCATTAGATTATAGTAATATATGAAAAAAAGTGATTGAGTAATGAAAAAAGGAATTCAAAAATAAATAAGTTATATCGAGATAAATAAATGTTACTATGTTTGGGAAAACTAATATTAATGAAATAATGAAAATTTATAATGAAGGAAAATAATAAACATTAAAATAGATAATTTTTTAGGGTTTGGAAATTTGAATAATGAGAAAAAAATTTCATTTTACCTTCTTTTATTTTATGGGACAAAATTATATATGTGGACAGTTCATTCAAAATTTGTTAATTTTTATGAGGGAAGAAAATGCATAGAACTGATGAATTTGTGAAGGAATACTTTTTATATAGATATCTCACTTATTGATAAAACATATATTTTATAATTAACTAGACTGAGAAAATTCATATTGAGAATATCATATTGAGTTGATCAAACTAATTTATATTAGAATGAATTTTCCATTGGATTTTATGAATAGAATATTGAGAAAGGGAATATCGTATTGAGTCCATTATCCAATGTCAGTCGGCCTAGGTTCATTCGATAAAGTCCATTAGACATAGTTCCATTAAACCCAAGACCATTTGTGAAGAAGATAAAAAAATATTTAATCTTTAATTTTGGATTACTTTTTTTGAATGATACTTTTTAAACATATGACAGTTAGTGTAATTAATTATATCAACAGATAGAAGGTGTCTAGTGTATGTTCATACAAGTTGTATTCAATTATTCTAAATAGTTAATTTCCTTAAAACCATAGGAGTAGATATAGAATGCATGTAGGTTGTCACACTCTATCTAAACTACGTAAATCTTATTGGAGTTACTTTCTTTCCTACTTTTTCATGCATTAGTATTTACTAAAACATGATATTGAAATTATTCATAATAGTTTATAGGGGCTAAGAATCTAGATATATTGAATCTCATAAAACATGAACAATTGATTATACCCACCTTATCATTTATTTTAAATTCATTAAAAATCTAATTGGTATCAGAGAAAAGGGTTCCTTTTTGAATCCTAATCATGGATTATCTCAATTATATAAAAATTAGGGGTATACTACATTTATAGGAAAATAGGATGACTCATTATCTCTTATATATTATCCTAGAAGATTCTAATGCTTATACAATTGGGTTATCTTCTATGTAGAATGATGTCCATGATAATGTTTTCTAATATGAGTCATATCTATTTTAATGTAAAATATTGAAATTCAATCCACATGTCCTTTTTAGAAAATATTTATATAAATGTAATGCATCTATGAACTTCAATGTGTATATGGGAATTTATGGAATGTATTTTCTATCAGAATACTAACCTGAATGAATTAATGATACAAATATGGAGTAGTAATTATAATCACATTTCCATGAAATATCAAGAATATGTTGATGAATACATCACCATAGAAAATGAAATAATTTACAATATCATAAGAATAAATGTCGCCCTGATTGAATTTACCAATTTAAAATAACATAAGATAATATTTCTAGAGAGGTTTGATTTGAAAATTTCATCTTTAGAATTTGAGAATGACTTGCCTCTTCATGAATTTATTAACACTCTTGTTGATTATGAAATTAGGAAACCTCTAATTATCTAAAATTACGATGAATTATTAAATTGATTTTGAAGCTATGACAGAGAATGAAAATATAGCATGTTGAAGATATAGATCCTTATGACTCCAAAGAAAAAGAGAATAATTAGTTAAAAGGAAAAAATCATGTCTATTATATCCAATAACTATTGAATATGAAATAAATTTTATGGAAGTATACATCCTCTAAAATTTTATTAGTTTGGTGTAATTATACACTTTTCTATAAATAATATCTATATGAATTTTTTAAAATATGCCACTGATTATGATGAAAAAACCCAATGGATGAAGTGAAATAAATGTCCTAAAGATGAATATTCATATAAAATAATTGGAATAAATTATAGGGGGATAAAATAAGTATTCTGATTAATAAAGTAAAATAAAACTCAACTAATATAATTTCAATTAAAGATGAAGGATCAAAAAAATTAAAACCATCATTGAAAAAGATGGGAAAATTGATGATTCCTTAAAATGTGAAAAATCTGGGGAAGAATCATATATATAGTAATAACTCAAAACACAGCTTGTTTCATGTATTTATAAAATTTAAAATCTAAAGAAATAAATTAGATTAATAAAGAATGAATGTGACAAAGTTGTTCAAGGAGGAAAATCTGTCATCATCTGAGAGAAATTATTCATTCAGACATTATTATGTTGCAAACATCGAATTAATTAATATATAAATATTTTTTATGATCTAAGCATGTAGTTATAATATAAGGAAGAATATGTTTACATGACTCAATACAGTAGTCTAGATTATGAAATTACCTTCCTGAAAAAAATAAAAAACCCAAAAAAGCATCAGAAGTAAAAGTAGATAATTAGAATGTTGTTGAGAGAAATCAAACCTTGAATCACGTGAAATTGCCACCCAATTAAATATTAATGTTTAATCATATTTTTTAATCATTATAGTATCCATAAAAATAAATCGGAATGAATGGAATTTAAAGAGTGTGAGAAACGTTTTTCATCTAAAAATATCAGAATTCATTCTGGATGAATAGATGGATCACATCCAAATATTTTTAATGTTTTAATTAGCCCCCAACCTCAAAAAATTATTTCATTGAAATATATTTCTTCAATATAAATTTAATGTTTGATGTCTATTTTGGGAGTTATATTATTTATGGGAACTTGACTTATAGTATTTGGTGTAGTGTTTCAAATCATGGATTAATGGTAGGACATAGTGAAATAAATAGTTGAAGGGGGTGAGTAACATTCGTAAGACATAATATGTTATTAAAGAAAAATATCACACTTTTAGGAAATTTACAAAAAAATATATTTGAATTCATGGAAGAATAATTTGAAGGAATTTATAAGGATGTTTATCATGTCAAATGATGTATGATACTCCTTTCAAAACTATATTAATACTGTATAAAATAAAAGTAAAGTGGAATGATGTCATTTGAGGAAAGAAATTTTTTGTCTACATTGATTTAAAATAATTTAAAATGAAAAAACAATGAATACTTGATAGAATATTTTCATAACATATGAATGGTGATATAAGATATTTGAAACATGATCAATGTTAAGATAGAGGAGTTGTTACCATTGATAATTATAGTTCCATAAAATTATATTATTTAGAATGGTTGATGTTGATGTAAAAACCATGAAATATAATAAGGTATTCATTATTGATTTCCAAATACATATCATACATACTATGTGTCAAAATGTGACAATGGAAATGGATTTATCATAATAATATATTATTGTGTCATCAAAAGTGTGAATGAAATAAATTTTAAAACAAAAATAGAATGAACCAATGTGAATCTATTTTATATTGGAGAACTTATCAACTCATTTTCTCTATGTGATAAATATGAGAGTAAGTTTGGCCACTAAAGACATGGGCACCATGGGTAGAAAATCAAGAAGAAAATATCGAAATATGATGTCACATACTATTTTCCAAAATCGTAAAATATATTTAAAGTTGATTTTATTAAAAATGAGAAAGTGAAGATGACTAAAAAAGTCATAAGAGAATCGTGATTCATCCCACCAGACCCCTTCATATTTTTCATTCTAATTTATGTTAGCCTTGGAAATTTCTATCAATCAATGATTTATAATTAATCAATTTTATTAATGATCTAAATTAGTTGGAAGAAATCAGATTTATAAAACAAAAATTAGGAGATATAGAAATGTATTAGCTTTTCATTAATGAATTTGAGAAATAAATGGGGTATTTCATATTGAATTTGAAACCCAGATATGGTACCGAATTTACAAGATATGATATTTAATATTATTTGGGAGGTCATTTTATAAAAACACATTATAGTTATACATATACTCTAAAAAATAATATAATAAATAATGAATATATGTTTTGTGGAAATGGGAATAATTAAATTATGAGAATAAAATAATTCATGGTTCTTTAAGAAAAAAACAGTTAGTACTATAATATATATTCATAATATATGTTTTTTGAGACTGAAATAGAACAATCCTTCTTATTAAATTTGTTATAAAAACATTCATTTGAATACTTATAAATTTTTGGAAGTCCATGTTTACTTAACATGATAAAATGGATCTGGAATGTTTTAATGAGAATGTTGAGGAAAGAACATTTATGCTTTATTTATCCCATGAAATATGTTAAAAATGCTATAAAAAATAATTACAGAGGTTGTTGAACAGATATGATATGAAAGAAATTGAAATTGAAATATTATTTAATTTTTTTTACAAATTATAAGGAGGTAAAACTAGATATTTAAAATGATATTCCTTAAAAACAACATTTCAATGAATCAAGGGATTCATGCGATGAGTAATTTTTTGCAGGAAAAGAAACAATTAAATATACTACCTTATAAAAACATGGTGAGTCTAAAAACATTATATGTAATCATAAAGATATTGTTAGGACTAGATGATTTTATTGATTATAAAAGAAATATTTACTTATCTTAAATGTTGAAACAGAATTTTTTTAAGTTGTTATTAATCACAACTAATGGTTTGATATTATGAATTAATAAATTTATCATGTTGATAAAAATGAAATATGGTAACTTTTTTCACATCCATTAGATAAAAACGTTATCATGATAATGTTGGTTTGTCGGAACTATTTGACTGATCATGGATAGTTTTTCGAAATAAATAAACACTTGTTTATAAATTCTATTCACTGGTGGATGGTTAGGATTTGGATGAAATGTTTTCTCTAGTTGCAGGATAAGAATCTATTAGAATGTTTCTATCAGTAATTACACATAAAAATTACAAATTTTATCATATGGACATAATTTTATCCTTCTTAAATGTTTAGAATGTGAAAGAATTATACATTGAACAACCTTATGATTCTAAACTAGGTAATAATATTAATAAGGTTTTTTTATTTTGGAATTCCTTGTATGGTTTTAAATAATCCGCACATTGATAATATTCAAAACATGATATATTTTTTAGAATATTGAATTTTCATTATGGATAAGTTAAAAGAAACATATATGTAAATGAAGTTGACACCAAAACTATAATTGTTTTTGTTTTTGTGGATGATATATATCTTTCAGTGGAGGAATAAAATGATTCTACCGAATTATCTATATAAATTAAGAATAATTTTGATTTTTGAATGAAGGGTGAATTATATTTCTCCCATGGATTGCAAGTTCCAAAAAGAATTTATTATCTCAACAATAGTATGCTCGTGATTTTTAAAAGAATATTGGGATGGAAAATTATATATGTGATAAAAAAATATGTGTATAGATATGTTTTGAAAACTAATGAATTATAATGGATTTTTAAATGTTATATGACATCTAATTTTCCTTACATCCACATGTCCTAATATTTTTTATACTGTGAAATTGTTTTGTAAGTATCAATGTAATAAAAAATAATCACATATGATGGATATAAATAGAATTCTGATATATATTAAAGATACAACTTATCAGGGGTTGTTATAAAAAAAGATTCTATGATGATGTTTTAGGGTAATACAGATTCCAATTGGATTGAAATTTTAATGATATAAAATAAATCATATATGGAATATTTTTTGGGTGATTTTTGTGTAATTTGGCCTACTAATGAAAACATTTTAGTATCATTGAGTATAGAAAAAAAATTTATACTTTAGAAACTCATCATTTTAATCATGTTTTGTGGATGATAGTTGAGTTAGAATATCAGAATGTATGTCTTTCTAATCCATTATAGATACATCATTATACTTTAAGTGTTACTGATATTTCTAAAAATTTCATCCAACATTTAAGATCAAACCCCATTTATATAATGATTCACTTTATCAATGAAATAGTTTATGTTGGAGATGTATTGATAGAATATATCTCAATAAAGTATCATATTAATGATATATTCACAATGGTAATCTCAAATGTATGGTTTATTGAGTAATGTCTAGAACATGGCTTTCAGCCTCCACCAATGAATTCCAAAATCTTATATGGATGAACCCCATCGATTAATTGGATTATGTTGAAAAAAACAAAATTGAAAACATTTTACTTTTTAAATTGTTTTTACTAATATTTATTTTATGAATATGATGACATGGTAATCATAAAATGTGGGAGACCAAAATAATTTTTAGTGAATAATACATGTGAGAAAATATTAATTTAATCAGAAGTTTATCATAACATGGGAAATAATATCTTAAAACTAAGAGATGAAATTCCTAAAAAAATATAGATTTTAAAATACTATGGAGTCAAAATAATCTCATTTAATAATGGTTTTGTTTTGGTAGAATCTAAAAAACATGTTTTGTTTACAAAAATTTGTTATAATAAATTTTTTACAGTTGAAAAAGTTGTAAACAAGGGTGGTAAAAATCAAATGGGGGATTGAAAAAATATTGTGATAATTCGGATTCACATTGATGTGGCATTTGTTGAAAACTACCCCTTTTATGGATTTTACTTTGTTTATATTTATGGGATAATGTCCATAATAATGAGTATTAATAATAAAATTTATTGTTGATGAATGTTTGAGAATAAAAAACACAAAGGGAGTTAAATTTTTTATACTTGAGAATGTTTTTTTCTAGACATATTTTTCTAGACATAGGTTATTAGACTGAGTATCACTGGACAAAGAAGTGGCTAAAATTTTTTTCAAACAAAAAAACTCAAATAGATTCATCAATATGAATTTCGTGAATCATTAGAATTTTTATTGACATAAATATAATAATGATGATGAAGAGGTTGAATGAAGGTTATAATGTCTTTTGTTATCATGTCTTCACGCATTATAATAAAAATTATAAGATGTTTTTGGATCTTGAATTTCTCACAAACCATGAAAAATGTCATGATAAATGATTTTCAAAATTTGAATAATTGTGATGAATTAATCAATTCTTGAAACCCTAACATAGAATATAATATCAAGAAGTACTGAACTCATATGTTTTCAGAAGTTTGAATTCCTAAAGATGATGTTATTCTAAGTATTTGAACGTTACTTAGTGGACTCATCATCAGATTATGAATTCCATAATGATCATTCTATCAAATTGAGAATTACATCACTATACTGAATTTAACCAGAATAAATATGAGGGGAATATCAATCAGACAAATAATATGAACCGATTTATCAAATGAATTCCTTCCATAAATAACAATTCATATGAATAACATTATAGTGATAATATTTCTTGATGTATATCATTCAATGATCGATTAGTTATTAAAATAATTGAAGATAATAAGGGAGTTTTGTTTTATTGAGAGGAAACAATGAAGGATTTCATGTATTGTAGTCAACAAATATTGTGACAAAAATATATTATCTACCTTGAAAGTTCATCATAATTATATAATGAAGGAAATATGATTTTAATGATATGTGAAATATAGTTCATCAAAATGAGTTAAAAAATAAATTGTATCATAATGAGATGTGTCATATAGTCATATCAAAACATTATAATAAATAAAATAAACTCATAATGAGAAGAGGAAGATGAGGTTAATGATGTTATATTGTACTGAAAAAAAGTTTGTTTGTTTGAAACGATTATTCTCCAAGATATATTGACAATTTTTTAATAATTTTTTTTTAATTTCTAAATATGAATGGTTGTCATAGTTATGATATTTTATTAAGTGTGAATAATTTTACAGTTTCCCGCCTTTTTTTATTATATTCACCAATTGAAATGGTAGTAGTTCATTCCCACAATGTGAATGTTTCATGAGCTCATAAAATACAGAGCTCTATGTAATTTAATACATAGTTAATTTTGGATATAGACCACATTAGTTTATCAAGAATAAATTGTTTTGTTATATATACTGTGAAACATATTATTAAGAATATGTTATTATGTTTATTAGGCTGATGAATATCATTTTTATTTTTTAGTTCGGTTTAGGAATTTCACATAGAGAAAGGGATGATTGTATCGAGTTTATCATACTGATATAATCATATTGGGTTTATTAGAGTAATGTACATCATACTCATGGTCATCGTCCACAAAAACTATTGTGTTTTATGTTGAAAAGCATCTTTCCAAATTTGTTTTGGATTATTTTTTTTTTAAAAAACATTTTAAAATGATGGGAGTCAATATAATTATTTATATTAGGGGATAGATGGTTTCTAATAGTAGTTAGAACATGTTGTATTCATATCTTCTTAAAAGATAATTTTCAATTTACTAAGTGAGTGACTATGGTATGGATGTAGGTTCTCACCTTGAGGAAAATCATTATAAATATTATGTTATTTACATTCATTCATTAAAATCATGGTTATTAATTAAACATGATAAAAAAATAAACTTTTACATGGTGTAGGGGTTAACTATATTAAATTCTTGAAACATAGAAGTGAAAAATTATATCAACCCCCCCCCCGACAACTATTTTCCAATCCATTCTAACTTCATCTTTTCTTTTTATCAACTCTATAAAGGAACTGATTTTTACAATGTTTAAAGATTATGAAGGTCCTTATTTTCCCAACTAAATCCAAATGTTACCATATATATTTATCACTACATAATTCTATAATTATTCCAAATCAACTAAAAGTATATCAAAAACCAATTAAAATAGTCAAATCTACTAAAAATAATACCAAATTTCATTCCAATTATTCACACACTCTCAGTTCAAATAATATTGAATTAATAAAATGACATAGGCTATATCAATTGAGGACATGATTATCAAAATTCAATGGAATCAAATTTCAATATCATATATGATAAATATTTCATTCCTAAGTTATTCATGTGTAACATAAAATTATATCATTATGAATCTTGGAAAAAATAGTTTCTTTATTACCCCTATAGTAAAATTGTTTTACCCATTAATATTTTTATTAGGAAATAATTATTTAAAAATATAACTTCATTACCATTTCCACAATGTTGTGAATAAATATTAATATAATTCCTCAACTCAATTACAAATATAATAAATAATTATGTATCCATATCCTTATACATCCAATGAATTTTATGAGTATAACATTAAAATATTGACATATTGAATTATACTTTTGAATAAATAATTTTTTTAAACTTTTTTGATTATTTTATAGTTTATACATATATATGACATAGAATTTTACTTCTTTAGTAAATAATACTACATTTATAGGGTAAATGTAGACATGGAAATAAAAACTAGTTTAATTTGTGAATAGCCCCAAAAAAGTAGAACTACAAAATCTGGATGACATACATCTCCTAGAATTGTCATCCTTGCAAATATTAAGATACAAAAATACATAAAAATAGTTATATGATTGAAATTTTAGAAATTTGAATATATAAAAAGAATCCGAAATTGAGAATAATTATAGATAAAGGAATTAATGGTTATTTATAATAATTAAGAAGTCCATTATAATAGCATGATGACCATTATATTAGTCTCCTAACCATTGGGAATAGTTTCATGGTCATTAAAAAAAATAAGATGATTTTTAGGAATGGTAACATAACCATTAGAATAGTAACATTGCCTAAAATATTGTAAATTTTTATATAAATAATATTTATCATGAATTATAAAAATAATTAAATAATAAAACTACATTAAAGAAATGTAAGAAAATCATAATGAATTTATAAAAACATTTTTAATATAATCTATTTAGATATATTTGGTAAATATAATTGTTTTTAGGTTAAACATAAAGTTAATTATCCTAATTAATTTTTAGTATATAATTAATTCCATTTTTAGATTAATAAAAATGAAATATTCTACATGTATCTTTTTATTAATTTTTCTCATACACCATTTTCAGTAAATACTAAAAATATTGTTTTCATTTAATTTAAATATTTTATTTTCACCATTAAATATGTAACAATGACCTAATATATTCTAAAAATTTGAAAAATTTGAAAAAACATGTTTAATGTGTAAATATTTAAAATTTTAGGGTTTTAAATTTTAATTGAGTTTCTATAAATTCTGAACTCTATTTACTTCTGTTAAAAATCATTTTTTTACATTCTTTTTTAAAAACCTAATTCATTCGGTTACTAAATGTTTTTAATTTTCAAATGAAAATATTCCTAATATAATGAATTTAGAATTTCAGAAAAAAATATTTTACATTGTTTTCATAGGAAAATATATTTTATTCATCATTTTATCCTTAAAATTCAATCCCCTAAGGTATAACTACTCACTCTTTATACCCTAAGAAAACCACTTCTCTTACACCTATTAATGACAATCATATAAAAACATTTATACATATAATTCTCTTAGAATACTTATGGAAATTCTAATGTAATAAAACTATATGGTTTCAAGAATATAAGGGTCATAAAAAAGGAAAAAATTTAATAAATTGGGAATGTACAATCATATTTTAATTATATTTTTCATTTCTAATTCCCAACCCTTCTATAGTTTTTTAATAAAAACTACTCTAAAAAATCAAATATTATTATTAAATAGTACTTATTCCATTATTCACTAGAAATATTTTTTCATTA
Source organism: Viscum album (assembly GCA_963277665.1). Lineage (NCBI taxonomy): Eukaryota > Viridiplantae > Streptophyta > Magnoliopsida > Santalales > Viscaceae > Viscum > Viscum album. The sequence continues at coordinate 203,077,763 of OY728157.1, forward strand.
TATATGAATATATTGTATATCACTGATATCCAATTTGTTAATGTCACATAAATGCTCAGTTAACTGCTAATAAAGATGTTTAAAAATATTTTTTTCTCCATGCATTTATAAATGTTTCTAATAAATTCATTATGATATATTAATTTTAAAAATTTATGTTATTCTACTTTTATGGAAACTATTTATAAATTAAAATAATCTAAACAAAAAATTAAAAAACGAATGGTCATTTATTTTAAAAATAAAATATCAAAACTCATAACATTTTAAAAAATAAAATTGAAAAATAATTTTGTAACTATTATAAATGTCCAAGTGATAAATATTATGCACAAAATTATTTATTTGATTAATTTTTTAATTATCATATTTTTGTTATATAGAAATTGAAAATGTGAGGATGTGAAATGGGTTCTAAGGTAATGGATATCTCGTACCCAACCATATTATTATAGGATATCTTCTATTATTGTTTATATGTAGTATGGATTTTTACAAAATGACATATAATTTTACATTAAATTTTATTTCAATTTTATTTATTTTTATAGAAATGGTTCAACCGTGAATGTTTTATTTCTATGTAATCTATTTCGAACATTCATAAAGATTTTATTTTACCAAAAATCTTAATGATTACTCTAATATTTTTTTTCTCTCCTGATGACAGATAATATTTAATGAAACAATATGACCCCCAATTATATTTAGGAATAAAAAATGTTATTTATGTAATATTTCATTTTGAAATATTTGTAATATTCATTTATTTTAAATTTTTTTAATTCTTGAAAGGAATTTTTTTATTTTTTTATTTAATTTTTCATACAAGATTATGCTTATTTTATGATATGATCAGCTAGAATATAGTTATATAAAATATCATTTCATTGGGTTATGTGATTTATCTCATGATTATCTATAATTATGCTTGAATATGACTCAACAGTTTATCTCAATTATTATTTTACAATTTATGAACATCAGTTACATGTCAACATAATGACATTTTTTCCATTATTAATTGTTTTATTTTACCATTATAATATTTTTTTTATTTAAAATTCTTTTTTAAAATTCTTATTTTCTGATTATAATTATTATATTATAATTGTTATATAAAAATTATTATAATCAACCATATACTATATTCCACTCATGTTATTCATCCCCTTATTGGACATTTTGATCAAACATATTTTATATTTATATTATCTATTGATTACATATAATTGGAAGTACATGACATATTTTGGGGTACTACGAATAATTATTCAAAAATATTTATATATTATTACATACATTTGATTTATAATACTAATTTTATAATGTTATTAAGCCTTTAAATCTTAAAATGTACTACTATTAAATAATTTATCATAAAATTGATTTAATAGTCATGTAAAAATGATGGTCTCTATATTTTTTATCATAAAACTGATTAGTTAAATTCGGAATTATGACAATAAAAATATTGTCAACACACTAAATATTTGTTTTTTGGAAATAATTCTATATTTTGGTAATCTAAAGAGGATGTAGTCCCCACTAAATGAAATACTTTCTATATATAACAAATAGGTTCAATTCTGATGTAAATGGACATGGTGGTAATAATTCCAAAATGGTAGGTTGGGTATTGACCATATCTCCAATGTGGCCATCTGTTTATAGACCCACTACACAATTATTTTGAATCATTTAGGTTATATTCATTGATATATTAGCATTTTACTTTCAAAATACTATGATAACTAAATAACATAAATAATTTTTAGTCATTATGATATAAAAAGGATAAAGTACATGATCTATAAATCATCATTTAGCAGGATGACTATGATTAACTTATTGAATCCCATAATAGATTACATCATAGATTCTATTTTCAATTTAATCACTTTTTTTCAAACAATAATAACAGTTGTTATGTTCAAAATATTTCTATTTCAGAACATGGTGTGGATCATGAAAACCATATCAAAAAAATAGGTGAGGGATAATAAATTATTGTTGGAATATGATTTAAAATAAAATTTTAGTTAATGTTCAAAACATTATGGGGGGTTTTAACCAACAATATTAGGATATAAAAAATAATTGAAACAACATTTAATGCCAACCATTATCTATGATAGAGACACTATCAATTGATTCCTTTTAACACCATTGACTCCCAACATTTAATGTATATTTCAATCAACATATCATGTAATAGTGGGTTAACTCATAGAAAAAGGTAATTTTTTTTCATTTTTACGCGTAAAAAAAATTAATTAATTTATCATTTTGAAAGGTAATATAGTCATTAGTGGTAATTGATAATGAATAAAATATAGAATGATTAAATTGTTCAGAATGTGTGGGAATAAGTTAAAATGATATTTTATAATATGTTTTTCCATTGACCTCGTCAAACATATATTGAATCATAATATATAGATCATAGGAAAATACAATGTGAATTTATATTAGATTTTGAATCAAATTTTCCACATATATAAATGTACATATCTAGTTTTGTTACCATCAATGATAGAATAATTGATTTATTCTTTAGTTTACATAAACCATAACTCCCAAAGGCTTTATCATTCTTTGATTTTGAGGGTTATTAAGATATAGTTAGATGTTCGGTAGATGTAGATATGGTTTTGGATGATTTTCCCATGGGTATAGACATATGATATAATGGAGTTTTAGATGAATTCTAAAATGATAAAGTTGTAATGAATTAATAAAAAAATATATTTCAAAAATAAGGAATAAAAAATTACATTTATTTTGTCTTGGTGATGAGAAAATTATAGATGTGTGGGAGAAGAACCCACCAACTACATGAGTGTAAAATATATATTAATAATCATCCCAACATGATGGTGTTAAGGAAGGAAACTATAAATTTTCTGAAAATTATTCAATTCTCTTATTATATGTAGAATGTGAAGTATGAAAAATAGTTTACTAAACCATGGTTCATTGATTGTAATAAATACCAACATCCACGAATGTAAAGAGAGAAAGGGAATAATTAATTCATCCACACAATGAGGAATGTGATTAAAAATAATTAATACAAGTTAAATTTCATCTCAAATCATTAATATAAAATCATTTTATTTGATTTTGGTTCAATTAATTCCATTATATATTATATTTTTTCTAGAATTGATGAATCAGGCAACGAATATCATGATATAGATATACCAAAACATCACATGGTTGTTCAATCATTACATCCCATGTGTAGGGATCTTCTCCCATTAACATATGTGGGAATAATATTTTACTAAATCTGAAAATCCATCCTTTTTTTATTTTGATAATATAATGGGAATGAATTAACACTCATTATAAATTTATAACATCAACAATTGGAAAAATTAAATGAATTTATATATCATGGACAATATCATGATCTTGTAAAAATGAAAGTAATGTCATTAATCTCCCTTGTAAAATCGGTAAATGATGCTGGTGATGATACCTAGAGATGTATCATATCATTCTAATATGATTTTTTTGAACGAAAACATCATCCATATGAAAATTATAATTATAATAAATTATAAATAGTATTTTCCAATGAGATTCTTAAATTTCCACCAAATCATGATGTAGAGTTCTTAATGGTAAATATATCTAATGTTATCCATATCTCGAATGGAACATATAATATAACCCCAACAAAATTGGAGGAGTTAAAGAATTAAATGAATGATAATTAAGTTATATGATTCATTTGACCTAGTGAACAACATTAGAATGTATTGTTGTCTGTTTCTTAAATACTAATATATCAATGATGTTGTGCATCGATTACCAGGATAAAAATAAGATCACTATCATGATTAATTATCCCCCACCACAGACGAACAACATTTTTGATCAACTCTAAGGAAGTTGTTACTTATTAGTGGTTGTTCATTGTTTTGGGTATCACTAATTATTGGATAATATATTAGGTATGCATATGGTATCCTTTTGTACAGTATATATACTCTTTTAATTTATTGTCATTACATGTGGATTTATAATTCCACAAAATTATTCACGGACTTAATTAAAATACACTTTAGACACCATCATGATTATTTGTGTCTTAAATAATGATATTCACATCTACCCTATGTAAAATGTGTAAGAGGAAAAAAATTATAGTGTTGATGTTATGACATTAAAAATGACAATATACAAGATATATTAAGAATGTGCGATCTGTAGAGGTATAAAGTGACATTATTTAGGAATTTCATCCTTAGTTTGTGAATTTTTATAGACCCATCAACAGAAAACTTCATGGAGGAGTGTCCCATATCTTTTACTCTCAGAAATATATATAGTTGTATAGGATTTTCCTTGTACTATTTATGTTTATTGGGAAACACCACAGTTTCATCTATCCAACTAACTTTTTAAAAATAAAAATGGGAATATTATTTTTGAATTAAATTGTGTGAGGAAATCCTTAACGATGTCAATAGGAGACATATTTTGGTGTCGGTTCTAACACAAACCTAACGTGAAGAAGTGACTATTATAAAAAATATTCATTCAATAAATTATTGTGTAGTGTAATAATGATGAATGATAGTGTGACAAATTACTCCTCGAGGTGGTTAAAAATAAATTAACAGAACAACATGGTATATGATCTGAGGATATAAATAATAATCATTAATTTTTATGATATGGTGGTAAAACACATATGGTGAGAAGCTATACATTAATAAATATTACATAATTCTAAAGTATATATTAAAAAATAAAAAACTCAATATATCCCAAACAAAATTGTTTGTGATGATCATAAAATGTGATTAATTTAGTCACATCCATCCAAGAATGAGGAATAAGGTAATTTATGCCCATTATAGATGTGAACCTAATAATATATAAATAATACAGATTGAGAAAGACCCTGTCATAATATATATATACAAATGAGATATTTGGAAATCATCACTATTGGTATGTAATCCAACCTTATCTAAATGATTACCCATGAATCAATCCAAAAGTATACTGATGAGCCACAAAAGTATGTCTTAACGATTACAATGAAACTATTATTAATGAAAAGGAATATTTAATAATTTCATATTGATAAAGATAATGTATTTTGGTTTGGAACTAAAAAAACATGGGTCATCATCACATGAGGTAAAGAATGTGATATTGGAAAAATATAAAATAATTTTATTTTACAATAGTCCTGGATGTACCAAGATGTACAGTGATCTTCAAGAGAACTTATGGTGGGACTACATGAAGATTGAGTTTCTTTAGTGCAACATATTTTTTTAGTATGTTATCATCATAAAACTGATATAATAATATATAATTGGAAAATAAAAATATTTATCACACCCAAATTTAAATTGTATAATATCATGAATGTCACTTTCACTCGTCTCCCAAAATCATTTGAAATAAATAATCAAATAGGTGTTGTGGTGGATCGACTCACTATGACTACCAACATCATCACAATTCACTAATATTTCACACATAACAAATATTATATTATATATTTAATTTATGTATCTAGGTTTGAAAGGGAACCACATTTGATCACTTCTGATCATAATCCAGTTATCACATAGAAATAATAAATACTACCTCAAAATGGATGAAATATTGAGTTAGCCATTAGTATATCCTATCGCCCCTATATATATGGACAATCCAATATGAAAATTTTGAAATTAATGGAAAGGATGAGAGATATTTTAGTGGAATTTAATGGAGGGTGGAATCAATATCTCCCTATGGTTATATTCTCATATAAAAAAAACACCCCCATGAATGACCAAATTGACGTATATATGTTTTTTTTGGAAGTACTTTAGAACTCCACTTGATGAGATGATGTACCTAAATAAACATATCAAGGATGTGAAAATACATAATAAATGATATAACGTATTAATTTCATTCACTTATGAATTTAATTTTTTAGTAGTTTAAAAAACTAATACATTGAGAATCATCGAAGTGACTTTTAATAAGATGTAGGAGTCAAATATCTTCTTCAAATATCACAATAGAATAAATTCATACACCTTGGATAATAGGTAATTTTTAGTTTTTATGTATAGTGGATCCTTAGAGATCTATTATTACATAGGATTAAAGGTATATTGACTATCACTTATACCAAAAATAGTTTAAATACAAGGTGAATTATATATATACATCATAAGGGATAATAGAACTGATTCCAGACATGTAAAAAATGCATTAGTGGTTCAATTATAGCATGATATGACATATGCGGATTTGTAAGTAATGATCCTATAAATTACATGCAAAGCCCTATATAACATCAAAACATACTTAATTAATGTGATTTGAGGGATCCAAAAGAAAAATGAAGTGGAATGGGAACCTAATGAAGAAGTTAAACTAAATTTATAACATATATTCTTAATTGATAATATGATATTATTTTATTATGTAGGAAATTTTAAAAGGGGTGAAAATATAACATCACAAACATTTTTATATATAAATTTCATTTAGAATAACTATTATTCAATATTTTAATCATAATGTAATTCAAAAACATGAAATACATAAAAAATATAGAACATCAGTACTCTAATTTTTTTTAAATAAAAAAATGTAGTTATGATAGTGAAATTGAGTTGAATGATGAACTATGTAATTAAACAATATTTATTGGATGTACTATGTTCATTTGAATTATAAAATGACTATTATAAGTAGTAACCTAAATAATTGGAATAATATCAGGTTAGTTTGAATATTATAATGACCTAAAAATTGTAAAATGTAAAATAAATAATATTTGTGTTCAGTTATTAAATTAAAAATTAGGTGTTATAAATCTTGAAAATAAATAGGAAGAGTACAAGCACAATGAAAATTTACCAACTTTTTATAAAATTGAATTTTATTTTATTAATAACACTCTTACATTTTATTCATCAATAAATATTACTTTTGATAAAAAATTGTTTGGTTAAAATCATTTCCTTTTTTTCAAATTAGAACATCATAAATTTCATCGGGTGTTATTTTTTTAATTTTTTTTTAAAAAAATTATTTTCTAAAAAGAATAGTAAAATTTTGTTTTTACTTATAATATATGATTCTGTTACATCATTAAATATTAAATAATAATCTACAAAATAGTATATTTTTTGGTCAAATAAAATCAATATTAATTATTTGAATAATTCTTGTAATCTAAATTACAACCCAAAAATGTATTCTTTCCAATGTCTAATGAGAAATTCATTCAATTAATTTTTTAAGAATTATTTTTAATAAACATATCAATTTTTTATAATGGGTTTCGATGTATTAAAAAAATATTTTAAATAAAATATAATTCCTAATGTTACCAATTCCACTATTAATAGCTTTACCATAGAAAATATATTTTATTCAAAATTTTGTCCTCAAAACACCCATCGTCTCGAGTATAAATATACCATCTAAATCCCCGTCAAATACCATTTCCCTTAAACATCACCGTGATAAAAAATTATTAAATTACCCTCTATTTATACATTAATAATCTAAATGACATCATAGATTAATAAAACTCAATTATTTGACGAAGATAAAAATATTATAAATAGACTAACATCCAGAAAGTGGCAATACCAATTATTCATTTTAGTTATATTTCCTTTTTTTCTATATCCTTCTATTATTTTCAAACCATAACCATCATAAAAATATTTATATTTTTCTGACACAATATTGATAATTTAGAAAGTTTTATTTATAATATAATCATATATTCTAAATCTCTCATCTTTTTATTTTTATAATGTCCGATGAATATTACGTTGACCACCATCATGGGAACTGCCAATTCTATTCCTATCATCGCATTACTAAAAATTAATAGCAAATTATATAGGATATAAAAATTCATAAATATATCTATTCTAATTACTTGAGATAATTTTTAAATTTTTAAATTTTTAATAATAATAACAACATTCAAAATGATATTATATATTTTAATGTATGAAGTAATTTGAAAACCATACACATATAATAGTGAAAATAAAAAAATTAAATATAACGATTGTGATATATATCATGTAATAAAATTATAATAATAATTAATTGGGATAATGTTTTAATAAATTAATTTTTTTATAAATAAATAAAATAGATTACGAAATAAAATTGGATACATATTAAGGGATATCTCGAACCCAATTCTTTCTTTTCGACCGGTCACCCCGTTCATTATATTTTGATTATAGATTTTTCCTATAGATTTAAAAATTTATTTAGACAATAACTTTCCTTCTAATTATGTGTATATTGATTTTAGGAGGTTTCCAAAATGATCTCTAAGCTAGGGATAGTGATTTAATAAAAAGAAATAACTTTTAAAAAATAATCCTTTGCCACCATTTGAACGGTTTCTTCTCAATAGATTGATTATGATATTTTATTCCCAAATACGATATCCCTTATTCATGTTCAAACCTATAATGTTATTAATTAATTTAATATTTATAAATTCTATTTGAAACTAATTTCCCTTAATGGGGTTTTTTCTTGGTAACAGTGGTTATTCACCTTCTTTCCTTGTTGTATGCCTAATTTTGAGTAAATTTTGATGTGATGGGTGGACCTAGACATATGTTTCCCCCAAATACACTATATAATTTGATTTATATCATAATATTATATGTATTATTATTTACCAAGATTCTAGATTTCTAAAATGGTATGATTTCATGATTTATTAACATACGTTATGTGCGAATATGATGTTGGACTTCATCAAAACTATGTGATGTATTTTTTCACTGTTATTATGCTTCTTATAATTAATATTTCTCATTTAATTCCTTTTAATTTTATTCCATCATGAATAATATAATGATCATATTATTATGAAATGATTATTCTGATTATGATCAACCATATACTACATTCCTTGTATGTTTTCCTCCTGTTAGCATCCTTTTATCTCAACCCTTATACTGATATATTACCACAAGTGATTTCATGTAGACAACATATTATGGTATTATTATGAGGACTATAAATATGGTAGTAAATATTTTTAATGTTTTTTTAAATGGTATTTATATAGCTAATTTTCCAAATATATGGACTCTTTAATTCTTGAATGTATTAAAATGAAATTTTTTATGATGAAATAAATCTAACTGAATTGTAATAATAAGGTCGTTCGTTATATAATATAATTATAAACCCTTATAAGCCACCTCAACCTCCATATAATGCTTATCATATTTCTATGAAAAAACATTTCTTGCATTCCATATGATTAGTTTGCAATATTATAATAGTATTACATATGTTAGAAATGATTATATGTTTATCACTCCTATCAAATAACACCTAAAAATAATAAAATCTATTATTTATTTGTACACTATATTTTTATTTTTCAATTTGAAATAATTTTTTAATTTAATAATTATTCCCAAAAGATTTAAGACCTTTCTTTAATTATGAGAGAATGATATTATTCCAATATTTGTATGATATAACTCTATAGAATATACAACATTTACCTCTCACATAAAAAAGTCCTCTTAAATAAAAATAGTAATTTACATCTACCCACTAGATTAATATATGATATCATATCTGGTATTCTGTTTGATATTAAAATACTGGGGATTATTTTCTATTACACTAATATTTCATTTAATAATAAACATGTTATTATTCTATTTTCTTAACATTTCGCTTGTAATATTCACCTCAACAATAATTATATCAATGGTTTTGTCACCTTTTTAAAATGATGGGATCACAATCTTATTCCATTTATTATTTATTTTAATGTTTATCGTGAAAGATTTAGAGTCAATAATTTTTTTAGGATGGTGATACAATATTTTGGAAATTTAGAATAATTAATTAAATTATATTTTATAATATAACATTATCCATATAATTTCATGAAACTTCTGAAGTTTATAGATATATATTTTTTCAGATAAATCTAAGAATATTATAGTTTAAACTAAAGATATTTTAACTTAAATATTTTTGTAATATTATTTTTAGAGTTCATCTAATGTATTTATTCTCTTCCATCATGGAAATAATTTAGGTTATACATGTATCTTTTGAACTCAATATCCTTTTATGTAGTTTATTTATATTTTGACAAAACCAAAAATTTCATTATCAAATCATTCAAAATATTTAATTTAAAAAATTGCATTTTTATTTTTCTATTTTCTTTCATGAACACCATGTGTTAAAATCCATGTTGAATATTTTTTTGTTTGACCATAACATTTATCTTTTTATGAATGTTTGTACATCATCTTCTCATTCACTTTAATTATCACTAAATTTAACATCATCATATTAGAGATTGTGTTAATTCTTTTTCAAATTGCATTTTCATTTCTCTTTGATGACTCATTATCAATTGAGATCATTAAATTTATTTCTCTTGATAGATGATATTTTATATTGATCATAAGTGTCCTTGTAAATATTTATCTCTAGGAAACCAACACAAAATATTCGAATATAATAAAAATCATGGAATTTAAAATCTATCATTCCTATAAAATTAAATCAACTTCACTAAAAGTGTTGTGAGAAAAAATTAATAAATTTTTCATAGTTTATGGAATTATATTTTGAAAATGCCAATTCATTAGGAGAAATATTTTAAAAAATAGGTTTCATGTTATTTGATATATTTAATGTAGTCACCATCAATGTGTTTACTTTTTTACTTATGATTGTCCTTATTTTCATATCATATGTGATTACATTATTGTTGGGTTTTTTGTTGGTCCAACCATCCATGTCTTGATTCTAATGGGATTATATCTTCACATTAAATATTTCATGGATGATCAATTTCCACATTTACATGTTTATTTAATCATTATTATATATTCCACTACAATAAAATAAAATTAGGTTTTACTTTATTAAAATATTATGTTTCTAATCAACAATCTTATATAATTAAGATAAATTTAAATTCAGTCTTGTATATTTTTAATTTTGACTACCATAAATTATTATATCATTAAATTATATCATATAGTTCCTAATATTTTTTCTATCATAATTCTCATATGTCAAATCAAATAAATGTCCATGTGTGATGAAAGTAATGCTATATAAAATTTCCCATCAGATTTAATATTCAACTAGTCCTGCGTTGTAATTTGTTTTTCAAACACTCTAATGATTAAAAATATTATTGACAAAATAAAAAATATCTAATAAGTGTAATAGAAGATAAAAAACTACCCTACATCTATATGGATACAATTTTATTCCCATGCACTTGGGAATACAGTTATTTTTAATATTACTCATTAACACCAAGTGTTTTTGTGATTAAATATAAAAATATTTGAAATAAAACTCTTATATTAATAATAATACCTATCACTACTTCTCAAGAATTTCCAAATAATATAATCCAATGAATATTTTGTTTGTATTGTTGAAATATAACTTCATGTAATATTTTGCTAATACCATGTATGAGTAAAATGAGTGGGAAAACAACCAATGAAATGGGGGAGCTGTATCATTTTTCGTAGTAATAACTACATCTCATGTGATATAGGTTTTCTATTGCTGATTGGTTCAAATAGATATTTATGTTGAATGAGATGATTATTGATTGAGTGGGAGTGAAAAAACATTATCACATTGTTTTTTTAGTGTTCATTCACCTAATTTTTCTTGTAGATTCACATTAATGTGAATATTATGTAATACCAATACCTTAATTCTATATTGATATCAATGTTTTTCTGATATAATTTATAGTATCTTAATTTATTCATAATAAAAATAAAAATAATATGAAATAACTTGTAAAATAATATTCTTATAAGATACCGCATGTTTCTGTAGAATAGAAACATAAAGTGAATCCTTTTTCCCACTAAATATTATAAAAAATCCATCTATGAATACTAGTAGTGTCCATTTTAGTACCCTTTTTTCCCATAACATTCTCCAGTTGCATCCATTTATTAATTAACATAACATGTGTTTTTTTATTATAATCTTGGTTGTATAATGAAACAAAAATAAAAAATAAATGTACAAATAAATCAGTATATCGTGATGTATTTCATAATATATATAAATAACATCACATTATGATTAATAGACTATATCATGTCAAACATTATTTTTCTAGAACCAACATTACAACAATATTATGCACTCCGAGTCACTATGATGTAGAAGGTGGAATTTGATTTGGTCTAACTAAAATCGTAAGAACATCACAATCACCAAATCATTATCACTTAGTTTGTTTTAATGTTGTTTATAATAATAATAAATAGCCTACTTCCTTTCATCGGACCCTATGTCCTAACCACGAGTCTTATAACTCGAATTTTTATTTATTGTATAGTATGTTGTATCACACTATGAGATTACCTGACTTCTATGAATATCATATCACTTAATAGTATCAAGGTTTCTATATGAAATAATTAACATTATATTCGCTTCATAGTGATACTATTTTGGCCCAACCATTCTAATGATGGAATGATTTACTAAACCTATCATAAACTCAATGACTTGTTAGATTAACTCCTTTACATAAATATCACACATTATATTACCTCATTAAACTATAAGAATTATCCAATAATAGCCATGTTATACACATTTTGGTCAAAATCATTCAATATTAATTTATTATTATGTTATAATAGATCAGGGATTCTATATTCCCTTGTCAGATAATTTCATTTCTACCTAATATATATTAAATCATTTTATCACATGATAATTATCCTTCACCTGGTTATTTATAATTTTGTATCAAAAAATTAATTTTTTTTGTTAAAATACATCTATACTAATTTCTATATATCTCAGAACTCATAAATGTTAGTTTTTCTAATGAATAATATTTGAAATAATACCATAATTATTAATAAATTTTCTCAACAAAAAATTCATACGATGACTCAAAATACATGGCCATCTAAACACATCAACTTATGAGAAAATAGTTGTTGATATATAATTACATACGTATACAAAATATATGTTCCAATAAAACAATTTCTATTTATATATAAACTCACCATCATTAATTAAACTCATCATGGCTCTTCAATATCATGTCTTATTAAATCAATCATCAATTACTCAAACTTGGTAATGATCATTTGCAATGAGATGACCTATTGAAAATAATGTGGTGTGCAAGAACCTTTTTATTAAAGAAACATTTATAACCAATACTAAAAATTTATTATGATTTAGATATATATTCACACAAAACCATTAATAGGAGGATAATATCTTTATATAGAAGTCATGATTTAAACATAGCTTATTGAACATTTGCTACCAACACATTGATGTGATATAAGTTACTCAACACAACATGTAAAATTTATTTAATGATTGTTCAATGTTGTAATGTTAATAAGTTATATATAGTTCCATAATTTTAAAATCCCAGTGATCAATATACTATTAAAAAAATATTGTGGATGACCATATATTATCTCATGTACTCAATCTTATATAACTTCTTTATTACACAATATTTTACTAGCACATACATTCTTTCGTTGATATGATCAAATCATTTACATTGATAATAATTACCTGAATATCGCAGACTATAGTATATAAGAATTGTATTATACGAATAATTATTTTGGGCATATGTAACACAATTAATTTTTCATTAGTGGGGTCACATTAGAATGTTAACGAAATCTCATATTTTAGGTCATGTTGTTCCCATATAGATCATGATGACCTACAGAATGTGGGATAATACTTTCACTAAAATTGTATTAATATGTATACTATAAATAATTATTAATCATTGATAGAAAAACAATGGAAAAATGATTATTAATAGTTTATTTGGTCATTATGATAACTCATACATTATCATCTACAATGTTTTTTATATGTAGTCTTATATTTTAACATGCTTGGTTGACAACATAGACGTAAGAAGTGTAACATCGAAAATTATATGTATTAAATTTTTTTTGAAATAATTTATATTGCTCTTTATATAAAATTTTTTTAAATTGGATTTAGTTTTGTCTTTAAATAATTTTATTCATTATTTATTACTCTCATAGATAAATAAATTCAAAAATTTATGTTATCAATGATTTGAAAATTAATTATAAAAAAAATAATTATAATAGTAATTTCTTATAAATATTTAGAAAGTTTAATAATTTAATGAATCTCAATATCTAATAATTTTCTGAGTTAATATTATTTTATTATATATTATTTTTTCAATTATCCATAGAATTATAATTTTTATAGATAAAAAACATAATAAAAATCAGATTTCTATATTATAGTATTGTGAAAATATACATAGAAAGTATTATCTATATATATACATTTTAATACTTCATAAATAATGGGAATTTATATAAATATAATATCTTTATACATATAATATGAATTATAAATTTTAAAATACATTGTTTTAACAATATTATAAAATATGTTTCCAATATATATTATATTATTATAGAACATGTTTTCAGATCATAATATAAATGTTAGATGATTCCATTTATATAATAAAATAATTGGTCATTGATCCACATAAATGAAATATATATTATAAATAAATAATAAATAAAAATTTTCATTGAATTTCATTAAAATTTATCATTGAAAAAAATGGTTCAAAAAATTTCTTTTATTTAATTTTACACATAAGATATTATATGAAAACTAAATTATTCATATGAATATGTTTATAATCATATAGTATTTTTAATATTTATTATTTCTTTAAAATATATTTTTTACCAAATTATAGTACATATTTTCTTATACATATAATTTTAACATTGAACTTTTCAATGTAGTGTAGTAATTTTCATTATTATATGGATTTTTATTTAGCTAAAATGAAAAAATAGAGAATTAAATATTTTACCCTTATATTTTTATTAATAATAATTTAAAATATAATATCACTATAAATTTTAAATTATTTTAATTATAGTCAATGTGTGAATAGTTTTTTTAATACTATCCTTGGTGTATGTTTTAAGACTTTGAAAATTAACTTTTAAAACATTAAATAACATGTTTCTAACTAAAATAAAATAATGATATATTTAATATATATTTATAGAAATGAAATTTTTTATATTTATATCATACTAATTTATAAAAAAAATCATTACATGAGGATTGTGTTGTTTTTTGAAATGTAATCTCACCATTTACACAATATAATCCATTATGTTCATCGTAAAAGAAATATTTTGTCAATTATATCTTTAAAAGATCAATCATTTGTAAAGGGAATATAATTTTATTAATTTATATGTTTTAAATATATTAAAAATTAATTAAAAATAATAAATTAATTAACATATAATAGAAAATAGAATTATTATTAATCATTTCTATATAAACAACAGTTATTCGTGATGACATTTTTTTCCCATGTAAATGAAGATATTTTAGGGAAGTTAAATTTCTAATAGTGAAACATATGATATTGTTATATTAAAATTTGTATTTGTATTATCATGAAAAAAATATCCTTATAATTGATATTATTTTATATAATTTATATGTTTTTTATAAAATATTAAAAAATACAATTTCTACTTATTTTATAACATCTAAAACACCATCATTATAAAATTTTTATTACAAATTATTATAAACATTATTAATAAATAATTATTTTATAATGAGTAAATATTTAATTTAATAATAGAAAAATTAATTTACATTTATATAATCATTTTTCAAATCCCATGATATATTTAATTTTAATAATGAACTCCACTGAATTATTTCTTATGTATAAAATAATTCCAAGGTTCAAAATTTTGTATTATGGTAAAATTTAATAGAATCCCATATTTTCTAGTCATACAGTAATCGATGAAAAAATTATATATTTTATTCCTAGTATTGGGTCAGAATTATATGAAAATAACTATTTTTTTAATATAACTCTCCCCATGGCTATATAAATAGTACTCTTCCACCCCCTTCGCATCATGTCAAAAACGCATTAATTTGAAAAATATCTTCTCACATACCTCTTAGAACACCCTTATACATGTTCTGAAAGCTCTGGTCTATAAAAAAGGCCACCCTATAAAGAAAATATATTTAATCCTAATTAAATGAATCAAAAATAATGGTAATGGTTTTAAATAAAAAATATTCTCATATTAATTAAACCCATCAAACATTTATAATATAAGTTATCATTAAATGTAAAATTTAAAAATTAGTTTGAACATACTAATTTTTTTATAAATATCAAACATTTATTATTTTCCCCCTTTATTAAATACTATAAATAATAATCATTCACTTATGGTGGTTTTATAATACATAAGTCAAGAATGATGATTAATTTTCCTATAATATCATTAATTTAATTTCATAAAAATCAAATTTAGGGACTAATATTACATAATTTAAAGAGAAGTCTCATTTTTTTGATTCCCCATTGATAAATATGAATGGTAAAAAGGGATATTGAATTTTTATAGTTGTAGTAATTTTTAACCCTAATAGGCAAGTGCTGAAACGAATATTTTTTTAATTAAGATTGGTTATTAATATATTTTTCAACCATATAGCTAGATTAATATACATATATTCAGTGAAACCCCTATAAAATAATGAGGATCTTATTTAGGTATTGTTCATGTATTCAAATAATAGATTCAACAAAGTATAATCAAACATGTTTTTTGCGTTCTGTATGAATATTTATAAAGGAAAATTGATGCTGGGACTGAGAGGGTGCTCCTTAGGCATGCCAAGAGAGTATGGTGAGTGAGGAATCTATATTTACTTGATATATGGGGGTGATTCATCTTTTTAATATAGGATTAACTAGGATTATGAATTTTTTTAATATCATATAAGTATTTGAATTACATAGGACGAGGAGTACGGTTATGTTTGGATCCATATGATATATCTTTTCATAAATCACAATTTTTAATCACACATTACATAATGTGAATCTTATTTTAATAATTAATATATATATATATATCATGAATAATTAAATTAATTATTATCCACCATTAATATAATCAATGGTTTGGGTGATGTATTTCATTAAAGTCTATCGAATTTTTATTTTTATCGATGTATTTTTAAATTATTTACTAGAAATATATATAATGTAATACTAAATTATTTATTATTATTAATTATATATTTATTATTAAAAAATTCCATTATATTGTTATTCTATATTATAAATATGATGTTAGAAATGTAAAAGACTTTGAAACCTGAAAAATGATGTTTTCCACTTTTTGTATTCTACTATTTAGTATTATTCTTTTTCGTAATATCAATGTTAACAATGAATATATGAGATCATACATAATTTTTTTTATGTATCATGATAGTATTTTCCAATGTAAACAAAAAAAATTTATGAATTTATGTATTTGAAAAAAATGTTTTCAAAAGTAATATTTCTAGGGAAATCATTTCCTTTTTGAAAGAAATGTGATAATGAGGTTCATTAAATTGAATTGGAAATTGAAATTTTTTTAAAAAAAATTTACAATGAAAATGAAACAAATAAGGGATTGTGAATGGGGACTTTTTTTCAATAAAAATGTATTGAAATGTTACCCAATTCATTTCACTATATCTCAACAACAAGAATGTCATAACAAAATAATATAATAT
This sequence comes from Viscum album, assembly GCA_963277665.1. Lineage (NCBI taxonomy): Eukaryota > Viridiplantae > Streptophyta > Magnoliopsida > Santalales > Viscaceae > Viscum > Viscum album. Next base: position 203,095,463 of record OY728157.1, read on the forward strand.
TTTTATGTTTGATAACAACATTATATTAATAATGATGTTTTTAGTATTCTATGATTTTACGATATTTTAGTGTTATTTTATTCTATATTTTTATTGTTTTCTATTGTTATTATTAGTATATCGAGTGATGAATAAATTTGTTATGTGTACATTCGGTTGTGTGGTGAGACATTCCAATTAATTCATAGTATTGTGATATAGGAAAATATCATATCCAAGACTATAATTGACTTTTTGGGATATTTTTTTTTATTACGGGGTGTTGTAAGTGGCCAATTTACTAGTGGATAAATTTAGTATGATGTTCTCATTTAAATTTAACATTTAACATGATAATGACATGAGATTTTTTGAATGATGGGTTTTAAATTGGGAGATAGATCACTCATGGAGTAATTATTATGATTAAAAGAATCATTATAATAATTTCAATGTATAAAATGATGCTTTGGATAAGGATGTAAATTGATTAGTGGGAAATCATAAAATGTAGATGTTATCAGTAGTATAATGGAATTAAAATGAATAAACACAAATGGACTACTATATTATTATTGGTGTCACTGGACTACAAGTTTATGTCCCATGGAAACTGACAAATGATGTGATGGGGCATGATATTTTTTATATAATGAAAAATAAATAATTTTTTTGTACATTATTTTTGAAACAACAGAGACACCCCATCAACAACATTTTTTCTTTGTAAACCATATTACCCTATAGAACATCCCTTTATCGTGATTCCTTTATTAATGGAGTCATTTATTATTTTTTAACATCCATTAAATATTGAATTTATTGTTGCTGGTGGTTCATTAATTTTATTTATCATATTTCATTACATATAAATTAAAATGGTTTTTGTCTATGTTAAATTAATATTTTTAATTTTTTATTAAAATAAATGAAACATTTAGATCTATATCATTAGATTAGTGGTTTTTATTAACTATATCTTGTTATTTATTGATTAAATTCCATCTATTACAATATTTTTATTTTTATTTTTTTCATATCATATATGGTTAATTAGAGTATGAACAAATGATCAATGATTTAATATAGAAGGGGGTTTAGACCATCTATATAGTTTTCTGGTTTCCCTTCTTATGTTAATATGACTTAAAATTTTAATTAAAATAAAATAAAAATATATTTTAAAAAATAATGAATAATTATTATATTTATAACATTTTGTCATTTTATTTTTAATAAATTTTATTTTAATTTACATGATATTATTTAATAGTTTTTATTCAACATCATTTCATTAAACCCTTGATTCATTCATTTATGAATATTTATTTGATTTTTTTTCATTGATTATAAATATTCAATTATAATAAGTAAATTCTTATAGTTTTAGTTATTTAATTCAATTTTTATTCTAGAATATATTTTCATGTATTTATATGTAAGGTAAAAGTATTTAAATTATTAGTTTTTTGAGTTTTAATTGTTACATTGTATTTTTTATATATATATACATCTATAATGTCCTGTATATCATTATTATTTTTAGTTACACACATTTCATAAAAACTTAAAGCTATTCATGTGTTCAATAATTATAAAAAAAATTTCATTTAAAGAGGTTTATGTGATAAATTTTATAAGTACAAAAATTGTATTAAAATCCTTAATGTATTTTTTTTTGTATTTTTATTATGTAACCTAACCATATTTTGGTAGAATAACATAATAGTTCTCCTGAATTATATAATTAATTATAATGAAGTTATTATTTTTCCCATACATAAGTTATCAATTTTTTTGAAATATTATAGAATAAATTAAAATTTTTATTAGAAAATGTAGATATGAAATGACTATGAAATTATTACTCTTCATCTCTTAAAAACATTATTATGTATTATAAAATATACATTTTCATTATACCATAACATCAAGGAATTATAATACAAAACATAATACATATCCTTAGTTTAGAATATAAATATTTTGGGAAATAGTGGTTTGGATGAAAAATAGACTGAATGAATTAGGTATTATACTTGTTAGGATCCAAAGAATTTAACATATGGAAATAGATTATGTATTCAAATTTTATTATTTGTAAACAATTTGTTTATAATTATTTTATTGAAAACAATTTCGAGTATAATTTCATTATTCTCTAAAATATATTATATAATATATCATTTTCCAAATCTTAGTTTTCCATTTCACAGTTCTGACTTATTTGTTTTATTTATATATTCATAATAAATATTTTAATGTGGAAATTGGTTATAAACCCCTCTTTAGATGTAATAAAAGTTGTTTGTAAATTTTTGTAAAAAATATAATTTACATAATGGGGTTTAAACAACATATTACACAAAATAAATGATATAAAATTATTTATCGAATTATTAATTTGAAATAAATAGTCATATCAAGAAATAGTAGACAAATAAATATTAGTTAATCTTTAATAATAATATATCGGTCCCTGTTTTCACTTTGTATTATATTCATAAAGTCTTAATGCTTTTGCTACACAAATAGCTTTTCCTTTACCTTTATATGAATTTATATTTAACTAAATACTTTCCCTTTCATGAGGCTGATTGTTGTCTATTTCTAAATTACATATTCTATTCAATGATGTAGTTTATATAGGGAATATCCTAGAAGATGAATCTATATTAGATATAAAATAATAAATATAATTATTTATCCTTATGTTATAGTTTTTTAACAATATAACCTAATTTTAAAACTAAAATTATTAATTTGAACAATAATTCACATCCTTAAATTCAGAAATACATTTTCATGTTTAAAATTTTTGATAAAATTTTATAGTACTTACATTACAAAAAAATAATTAAATATACTGAGACTTTATCTCAGTTTACATTTTTCAAAAAAAAAAATTAAGAAATTAAACATGGTAATATTTGTGAATAATATTCACAACAATAAACCTGAATTATATTTCACGTTACCAATAATTAATAAATATTAAGATTATTTTTAAATTTGGTAATTTTAAAAAATATATTATGTAACATATCAAAAGATAGAAACTTTTATCACATTAATGCTTCTAAAAATTTCTATTTTTTAGAATATAAATTGGTCACAAAATAAAACAAAACTAAAAGAAATGTCCTTCTATATACAGATTTTTTTTTTAAAAATAACAGGATATATTAAAGGAGAAAATAATACTCTTAAGGGAACTGCCAATTCTATTCCTATCATCGCATTACAAAAAATTAATATCAAATTATATAGGATATAAAAATTCATAAATATATCTATTCTAATTACTTGAGATAATTTTTAAATTTTTAATTTTTTAATAATAATAACAACATTCAAAATGAAATTATATATTTTAATGTATGAAGTAATTTCAAAACCATACACATATAATAATGAAAATAAAAAAATTAAATATAACGATAATGATATATATCATGCAATATAATTATAATAATAATTAATTGGGACAATGTTTTAATAAATTTATTTTTATTATAAATGAATAAAATAGATTACGAAATAAAATTGGATACATATTAAGGGATATCTCGAACCCAATTCTTTCTTTTCGACCGGTCGCCCCGTTCATTATATTTTGATTATAGATTTTTCCTATAGACTTAAAAATTTACTTTGACAATAATTTTCCTTCTAATTATGTGTATATTAATTTTAGGAGGTTTCCAAAATGATCTCTAAGCTAGGGATAGTGATTTAATAAAAATAAATTACCTTTAAAAAATAATCCTTTTCCACCATTTGAACGGTTTCTTCTCAATAGATTGATTATGATATTTTATTCCCAAATACAATATCCCTTATTCATGTTCAAACCTATAATGTTTTTAATTAATTTAATATTTATAAATTCTATTTGAAACTAATTTCCATTAATGGGGTTTTTTCTTGGTAATAGTGGTTATTCACCTTCTTTCCTTGTTGTATGCCTAATTTTGAGTACATTTTGATGTGATGGGTGGACCTAGACATATGTTTCCCCCAAATACACTATATAATTTGATTTATATTATAATATTATATGTATTATTATTTACCAAGATTCTAGATTTCTACAATGGTATGATTTCATGATTTATTAACTTACGTTATGTGCGAATATGATGTTGGACTTCATCAAAACTATGTGATGTATTTTTTAACAGTTATTATGCTTCTTATAATTAATATTTCTCATTTAATTCCTTTTAATTTTATTCCATCATAACTAATATAATGATCATATTATTATGAAATGATTATTCTGATTATGATCAACCATATACTACATTCCTTGTATGTTTTCCTCCCCTTAGCATCCTTTTATCTCAACCCTTATACTGATATATAACCACAAGTGATTTCATGTAGACAACATATTATGGTATTATTATGAGGACTATAAATATGGTAGTAAATATTTTTAATGATTTTTTAAATGATATTTATATAGCTAATTTTCCAAATATATTGACTCTTTAATTCTTGAATGTATTACAATGAAATTGTTTATGATGAAATAAATTTAACTGAATTGTAATAATAAGGGTGGTCGTTATATAATATAATTATAAACCCTTATAAGCCACCTCACCCTCCATATAATGCTCATCATATTTCTATGAAAAAACATTTCTTGCATTCCATATGATTAGTTTTCTATATTATAATAGTATTACATATGTTAGAAATGATTCTATATTTATCACTCCTGTCAAATAACACCTAAAAATAATAAAATCTATTATTTATTTGTACACTATATTTTTATTGTTCAATTTGAAATAATTTTGGAATACAATAATTATTCCCAAAAGATTTAAGACCTTTCATTAATTATGAGAGAATTATATTATACCAATATTTGTATGATATAACTCTATAGAATATACATCATTTACATCTCACATAAAAAAAATCCTCTTAAATAAAAATAGTAATTTACATCTACCCAATAGATTAATATATGATATCATATCTGGTATTCTATTTGATATTAAAATACTGGGGATTATTTTCTATTACATTAATATTTCATTTATTAATAAACATGTTATTATTCTATATTCTTAACATTTTCCCATGTAATATTCTCCTCAACAAAAAATTATATCAATGGTTTTGTCACCTTTTTAAAATGATGGGATAACAATCTTATTCCATTTATTATTTCTTTTAATGTTTATCGTGAAAGATTTAGAGTAAATAATTTTTTTAGGATGGTGATACAAAATTTTGGAAATGTTGAATAATTAATTAAATTATATGTTATTATATAACATTATCCATATAATTTCATGGAACATCTGAAGTTTATAGATATATATTTTTTCAAATAAATCTAAGAATATTCTAGTTTAAACTAAAGATATTTTAACTTAAATATTTTTGTAATATTATTTTTAGAGTTCATCTAAAGTATTTCTTCTCTTCCATCATGGAAATAATTTAGGTTATACATGTATCTTTTGAACTCAATATCCTTTTATGTAGTGTATTTATATTTTGACAAAAACAAAAATTTCATTATCCAATCATTCAAAATAGTTAATTTAAAAAATTGCATTTTTATTTTTCTAATTTCTTTCATGAACACCATGTGTTAAAATCCATGTTGAATATTTTTTTTGTTTGACCATAACATTTATCTTTTTATGAATGTTTGCACATCATATTCTCATTCACTTTAATTATCACTAAATTTAACATCATCATATTAGAGATTGTGTTAATTATTTTTCAAATTGCATTTTCATTTTTCTTTGATGACTCATTAACAATTGAGATCATTAAAATTATTCCTCTTGATAGATGATATTTTATATTGATCATAAGTACCCTTGTAAATATTCATCTCTAGGAAACCAACACAAAATATTCGAATATAATAAAAATCATGGAATTTAAAATCTATCATTCCTATAAAATTAAATCAACTTCACTAAAAGTGTTGTCCGAAAAAATTAATAAATTTTTCATAGTTTATGGAATTATATTTTGAAAATGTCAATTCATTATGAGAAATATTTTAAAAAATAAGTTACATGTAATTTGATATATTTAATTAAGTCACCATCAATGTGTTTACTTTTTCACTTATGATTGTCCTTGATTTCATATCATATGTGATTACATTATTGTTGGGTTTTTTGTTGGTCCAATCATCCATGTCTTGATTCTAAAGGGATGATATCTTCACATTAAATATTTCATGGATGATCAATTTTCACATTTACAGGTTGATGTAATCATCATTATATATTGCACTACAATAAAATAAAATTATGTTTTACTTTATTAAAATATTATGCTTCTAATCAATAATCTTATATAATTAAGATAAATTTAAATTCAGTCTTGTATATTTTTAATTTTGACTACCATAACTTATTATATCATTAAATTATATCATATAGTTCCTAATATTTTTTCTATCATAATTCTCATATGTCAAATCAAAAAATATCCATGTGTGATGAAAGTAACGTTATATAAAATTTCCCATCAGATTTAATATTCTACTAGTCCTGCATTGTAATTTTTTTCAAACACTCTAATGATTAACAATATTATTGGGAAAATAAAAAATATCTAATAAGTGTAATAGAAGATAAAAAACTACCCTACATCTATATGGATACAATTTTTTTTCCATGCACTTGGGAATATAGTTATTTTTAATATTACTCGTTAACACCAAGTGTTTTTGTGATTAAATTTAAAAATATTTGAAATAAAACTCATATATTAATAATAATACCTATAACTACTTCTCGGGAATTTCCAAAAAATATAATCCAATGAATATTTTGTTTTTATTGTTGAAATATAACTTCATGTAATATTTCACTAATACCATGTATGAGTAAAATGAGTGGGAAAAAAACCAATGAAATGGGGGAGGTGTATCCTTTTTCATAGTAATAACTACATCATATGTTATATAGGTTTTCTATTGCTGATTGGTTCAAATAGATATTTATGTTGAATGAGATGATTATTGATTGAGTGGGAGTGAAAAAACATTATCACATTGTTTTTTTAGTGTCCATTCACCCAATTTTTCTTGTGGATTCACATTAATGTGAATATTATGTAATACCAATACCTTAATTCTATATTGGTATCAATGTTATTCTGAAATAATTTACAGTATATTAATTTATTCATAATTAAAATAAAAATAATATGAAATAACTTGTAAAATAATATTCTTATATGATACCTCATGTTTCTGTAGAATAGAAACATAAAGTGAATCCTTTTTCCCACTAAATATTATATAAAATCAATCTTTGAATACTAGTAGTATCCATTTTAGTCTCCTTTTTCCCATAACATTCTCCAGTTGCATCCATATATTAATTAACATAACATGTGTTTTTGTATTATAATATTGGTTGTATAATGATACAAAAATAAAAAATAAATGAACAAATAAATCAGTATATCATGATGTATTTCATAATATATATAAATAACATCACGTTTTTATTAATAGACTATATCATGTCAAACATTATTTTTCTAGAACCATCATTACAACAATATTATGCACTTCGAGTCACTATGATGTGGAAGGTGGAATTTGATTTGGTCTAACTAAAATCGTAAGAACATCACAATCACAAAATCATTATCACTTAGTTTGTTTTAATGTTGTTTATAATAATAATAAATAGCCTACTTCCTTCCATCAGACCCTATGTCACAACCATGAGTCTTATAACTAGCATTTTTATATATTGTATAGTATGGTGTATCACACTATGAGATTACCTGACTTCTATGAATATCATATCACTTAACAGTATCAAGGTTTCTACATTAAATAATTAACATTATATTCGCTTCATAGTGATACTATTTTTGCCAAACCATTCTAATGATGGAATGATTTACTAATCCTAACATAAACTCAATGACTTGGTAGATTAACTCCTTTACATAAATATCACACATTATATTACCTCATTAAACTATAAAAATTATCCAATAATAACCATGTTATACACATTTTGGTCAAAATCATTCAATATTATTTTATTATTATGTTATAATAGATCAGGGATTCTATATTCTCTTGTAAGATAATTTCATTTCTACCTAATATATATTAAATCATTTTATCACATGATAACTATCCTTCACCTGGTTATTTATAATTTTGTATCAAAAAATTAATTTTTTTTCTTAAAATACATCTATACTAATTTCAATATATCTCCGAACTCATAAATGTTAGTTTTTCTAATGAATAATATTCGAAATAATACCATAATTATTAATAAATTTTCTCAACAAAAAAATCTTACAATGACTCAAAATACATGGCCATCTAAACACATCAACTTATGAGAAAATAGTTGTTGATATATAATTACATACGTATACAAAATATATGTTCCAATAAAACAATTTCTATTTATATATAAACTCACCATCATTAATTAATCTCATCATGGCTCTTCAATATCATGTCTTATTAAATCAATCATCAATTACTAAAACATTGTAATGCTCATTTGCAATGATATGACCTATTGAAAATAATGTGGTGTGAAAGAACCTTTTTATTAAAGAAACATTTATAACCAATAGTAAAAATTTATTATTATTTAGATATATATTCACACAAAACCATTAATATGAGGATAATATCTTTATATAGAAGTCATGATTTAAACATAGCTTATTGGACATTTGCTACCAACACATTGATCTGATATAAGATACTCAACACAACATGTAAAATTTATTTAATGATTGTTCAATGTTGTAATGTTAATAAGTTATATATAGTTCAATAAATTAAAAATCCCAGTGATCCATATACTATTAAAAAAATATTTTGGATGACCATATATTATCTCATGTACTCAATCTTATATAACTTCTTTATTACACAATATTTTACTAGCACATACATTCATTCTTTGATATGATCAAACCATTTACATTGATAATAATTACCTGAATATCGCAGACTATAGTATATAAGAATTGTATTATACGAATAATTATTTTGGGAATATGTAACACAATTAATTTTTCATTAGTGGGGTCACATTAGAATGTTAATGAAATCTCATATTTTAGGTCATGTTGTTCCCATATAGATCATGATGACCTACAGAATGTGGGATAATACTTTCACTAAAATAGTATTAATATGTCTACTGTAAATAATTATTCGTCATTAACAGAAAAACAATGGAAAATTGATTATTATTAGTTTATTTGGTCATTTTTATAACTAATACATTATCATCTACAAAGTCTTTCATATGTAGTCTTATATTTTAACATGCTTGGTTGACAACATAGACCTAAGAAGTGTAACATCGAAAATTATATGTATTAATTTTTTTTGAAATAATTTATATTGCTATTTATATAAAAATTGTTTAAATTGGATTTAGTTTTGTCTTTAAGTAATTTTATTCATTATTTATTATTCACATAGATAAATAAATTCAAACAATTATGTTAACAATGATTTGAAAAATAATTATAAAAAATTAATTATAATAGTAATTTCTTATAAATATTTAGAAAGTTTAATAATTAATGAATCTCAATATCTAATAATTTTCTGAGCTAATATTATTTTATTATATATTATTTTTTCAATTAGCCATAGAATTATAATTTTTATAGATAAAAAACATAATAAAAATCAGATTTCTATATTATAGTATTTTGAAAATAGACATAGAAAGTATTATATATATATATATACATTTTAATACTTCATAAATAATGTGAATTTATATAAATCTAATATCTTTATACATATAATATGAATTATAAATTTTAAAATACATTGTTTTAACAATATTATAAAATATGTTTCCAATATATATTATATTATTATAGAACATGTTTTCAAATCATAATATAAATGTTGGATGATTCCATTTATATAATAAAATAATTGGTCATTGATCCACATAAATGAAATATATATTATAAATAAATATTAAATAAAAATTTTCATTGAATTTCATTAAAATTTATCATTGAAAAAAATGGTTCAAAAAATTTCTTTTATTTAATTTTACACATAAGATATTATATGAAAACTAAATTATTCATATTAATATGTTTATAATCATATAATATTTTTTATATTTTTTAATTCCTTAAAATATATTTTTTACCAAATTATAGTACATATTTTCTTATACATATAATTTTAACATTGAACTTTTCAATGTAGTGTATTAATTTTCATTGTTATATGGATTTCTATTTAGCTAAAATGAAAAAATAGAGAATTAAATTTTTTACCCTTATATTTTTATTAATAATATTTTAAAATATAATATCACTATAAATTTTATATTATTTTAATTATAGTCAATGTTTGAATAGTTTTTTTAATAGTATCCTTGGTGTATGTTTTAAGACTTTGAAAATTAACTTTTAAAACATGAAATAACATGTTTCTAACTAAAATAAAATAATGATATATTTAATATATATTTATAGAAAAGAAATATTTTATATTTATATCATACTAATTTATAAAAAAAATCAATACATGATGATTGTGTTGTTTTTTGAAATGTAATCTCACCATTTACACAATATAATCCATTATGTTCATCGTAAAAGAAATATTTTGTCAATTATACCTTTAAAAGATCAATCATTTGTAAAGGGAAGATTAATTTTATTAATTTATATGTTTTAAATATATTAACAATTAATTGAAAATAATAAATTAATTAACTTATAATAGAAAATTGAATTATTATTAATCATTTCTATATAAACAACAGTTATTCGTGATGAAATTTTTTTCCCATGTAAATGAAGATATTTTATGGAAGTTTAATTTCTAATAGTGAAACATATGATATTGTTAAATTAACATTTGTATTTGTATTATCATGTAAAAATATGCTTATAATTGATATTATTTTATATTATTTATATGTTTTTTATAAAATAGTAAAAAATACAGTTTCTACTTATTTCATAACATCTAAAACATCATCATTATAATTATTATAAACATTATTAATAAATAATTATTTTATAATGAGTAAATATTTAATTTAATAATAGAAAAATTAATTTACAATTATATATGTCATTTTTCAAATCCCATGATATATTTAATTTTAATAATGAACTCCACTAAATTATTTCTTATGTATAAAATAATTCCAAGGTTCAAAATTTTGTATTATGTTAAAATTTAATAGAATCCCATATTTTCTAGTCATACAGTAATCGATGATAAAATTATATATTGTATTCCTAGTATTGGGTCAGAATTATATGAAAATAACTATTTTTTTAATATAACTCTCCCCATGGCTATATAAATAGTACTCTTCAACCCCCTTCGCATCATGTCAAAAACGCATTAATTTGAAAAATATCTTCTCACATACCTCTTAGAACACCCTTATACATGTCCTGAAAGCTCTGGTCTATAAAAAAGGTCACCCTATAAAGAAAATATATTTAATCCTAATTAAATGAATCAAAATTAATGGTAATGGTTTTAAATAAAAAATATTATCATATTAATTAAACCCATCAAACATTTATAATATAAGTTATCATTACATGTAAAATTTAAAAATTAGTTTGAACAAACTAGTTTTTTTTTATAAATTTCAAACATTTATTATTTTTCCCCTTTATTAAATACTATAAAAAAATAATCATTCACTTATGGTGGTTTTATAATACATAAGTCAAGAATGATGATTAAGTTTCCTATAATATCATTAATTTAATTTCATAAAAATCAAATTTAGGGACTAATATTACATAATTTAAAGAGAAGTCTCATTTTTTTGATTCCCCATTGATAAATATGAATGGTAAAAAGGGATATCGAATTTGTATATTTTTAGTAATTTTTAAACCTAATAGGGAAGGACTGAAACGAATATTTTTTTAATTATGATTGGTTATTAATATATTTTTCAACCATATAGCTAGATTAATATACATATATTCAGTGAAACCCCTATAAAATAATGGTGATCTTATTTAGGTTTTGTTCTTGTATTCACATCATAGATTCAACAAAGTAGAATCAAACATGTTTTTTGGGTTCTTTATGAATATTTATAAAGGAAAATTGATGCTGGGACTGAGAGGGTTCTCCTTAGGCATGCCAAGAGAGTACGTTGAGTGGGGAATCTATATTTACATGATATATGGGGGTGATTCATCTTTTCAACATAGGTTTAACTAGGATTATGAATTTTTTTAATATCATATAGGGATTTGAATTACATAGGACGAAGAGTACAGTTATGTTTGGATCCATATGATATATCTTTTCATAAATCGCAATTTTTAATCACACATTACATAATGTGAATCTTATTTTAATAATTAATATATATATATCATGAATAATTAAATTAATTATTATCCACCTTTTATATAAACAATTTTTTGGGTGATGTATTTCATTAAAGCCTATAGAATGTTTATTTTTATCGATGTATTTTTAAATTATTTACTAGAAATATATATAATGAAATACTAAATTATTTATTATTATTCATTATATATTTTTTATTAAAAAATTCTATTATATTGTTATTCTATATTATAAATATGATTTTAGAAATGTAAAAGACTTTGAAACCTGAAAAATGATGTTTTCCACTTTTTGTATTCTACTATTTATTACTATTCTTTTTCGTAATTTCAATATTAACAATGAATATATGAGATCATACAAAATGTTTTTTATGTATCATGATAGTATTTTCCAATGTGAACAAAATTTTTTTATGAATTTATGTATATGAAAAAAAAATGTTTGCAAAAGTAATAGTTCTAGGGAAATCATTTCCTTTTACCAAGAAATGTGATAATGATGTTCATTAAATTGAATTGGAAATTGAATTTTTTTTAAAAAAAAAATTACAATAAAAATGAAACAAATAAGGGATTGTGAATGGGTAATTTTCTTCAACAATAATGTATTGAAATGTTACACAATTCATTTCACTATATCTCAACAACAAGAATGTCATAACAAAAAAATATAATATTTTTATGTTTGATAACAACATTATATTAATAATGATGTTTTTAGTATTCTATGATTTTACAATATTTTAGTGTTATTTTTTCTATATTTTTATTGTTTTCTATTATTATTATTAGTATATCGAGTGATTAATAAATTTGTTTTCTGTACATTGGGTTGTGTTATGAGACATTCCAATTAATTCATAGTATTGTGATATAGGGAAATATCATATACAAGACTATAATTGACTTTTTGGGATAATTGTTTTTATTACGTGGTGTTGTAAGTGGCCAATTTACTAGTGGATAAATTTAGTAAGATGTTCTCATTTAAATTTAACATTTAACATGATAATGACATGAGATTTTTTGAATGATGGGTATTAAATTGGGAGAGAGATCACTCATAGAGTAATTATTATGATTAAAAGAATCATTATAATAATATCAATGTATAAAATGATGCTTTGGATAAGGATATAAATTGATTAGTGGGAAATCATAAAATGTAGATGTTATCAGTAGTATAATGGAATTAAAATGAATAAACACAAATGGACTACTATATTATTATTTGTGTCACTGGACTACAAGTTTATGTCCCATGGAAACTGAAAAATGATGTGATGGGGCATGATATTTTTTATATAATGAAAAATAAATAATTTTTTTGTACATTATTTTTGAAACAATGAAGACACCCCTTCAATAACATTTTTTCTTTGTAAACCATATTACCCTATAAAACATCCCTTTATCGTGATTCCTTTATTAATGGAGTCATTTATTATTTTTTAACATCCATTAAATATTGAATTTATTGTTGTTGGTGGATCAATAATTTTATTTATCATATTTCATTACATATAAATTAAAATGGTTTTTGTCTATGTTAAATTAATATTTTTAATTTTTTATTAAAATAAATGAACCATGTAGATCTATATCATTAGATTAGTGGTTTTTATTAACTATATCTTGTAATTTATTGATTAAATTCCATCTATTACCAAATTTTTATTTTTATTTTTCATATTATATATGGTTAATTAGAGTATGAACAAATGATCAATGATTTAATATGGAAGGGGGTTTAGACCATCTATATATTTTTCTGGTCTCCCTTATTATGTTAATATGACATACAATTTTAATTAAAATAAAATAAAAATATATTTTTAAAAATAATGAATAATTATTATATTTATAATATTTGGTGGTTTTATTTTTAATAAATTGTATTTTAATTTACATGATACTATTTAATAGTTTTTATTCAACATCATTTCTTTAAACCCTCGATTCATTCATTTATGATTATCTATTTGATGTTTTTTGTCATTGATGATAAATATTAAATTATAATAAGTAAATTCTTACAGTTTTAATTATTTAATTCAATTTTTATTCTAGAATATATTTTCATGTATTTATATGTAAGGTAAAAGTATTTAAATTATTAGTTTTTTGAGTTTTAATTGTCACATTGTATTTTTTATATATAGATACATCTATAATTTCCTGAAGATCATTATTATTTTTAGTTACACACATTTCATAAAAACATAAATCTATTCATGTGTTCAATAATTATAAAATGTTTTCATTTAAAGAGGTTTATGTGATAAATTTTATAAGTACAAAAATTGTATTAAAATCCTTAATGGATTTTTTTTGTATTTTTATTATGTAACCTAACCATGTTTTGGTAGAATAACATAATAGTTCTCCTAAATTAGATAATAAATTATAACGAAGTTATTATTTTTCCCATACATAAGTTATCAATTATTTTGAAATATTATAGAATAAAGTAATATTTTTATTTAAAAATGTAGATATGAAATGACTATGACATTATTACTCTTCATCTCTTAAAAACATTATTATGTATTATAAAATATACATTTTCATTATACCATAACATCAAGGAATTATAATACAAAACATAATACCTATCCTTAGATTAGAATATAAATATTTTGGGAAATAATGGTTTGGATAAAAAATAGAATGAATGAATTAGGTATTATACTTGTTAGGATCCAAAGAATTTAACATATGGAAAAAGATTATGTATTCAAATTGTTTTATTTGTAATCTCTTTGTTTATAATTATTTTATTGAAAACAATTTCTAGTATAATTTCATTATTCTCTGAAATATATTATATAATATATCATTTTCCAAATCCAAGTTTTCCATTTCACAGTTGTGACTTATTTGTTTTATTTATATATTCATAATAAATATTTTAATGTGGAAATCGGTAATAAAACCCTCTTTAGATGTAATAAAAGTTGTTTGTAAATTTTTTTTAAAAATATAATTTACATAATGGGGTTTAAAAAACATATTACACAAAATAAATGATATAAAATTATTTATCGAATTATTAATTTGAAATAAATAGTCATATAAAGAAATAATAGACAAATAAATATTAGTTAATCTTTAAGAATAATATATCGGTCCCTATTTTCACTTTGTATTATATTCATAAAGTCTTAATGCTTTTGCTACACAAATAGCTTTTCCTTTACCTTTATATGAATTTATATTTAACTAAATACATTCCCTTTCATGAGGGTGATTTTTGTCTATTTCTAAATTACATATTCTATTCAATGATGTAGTTTATCTAGGGAATATCCTAGAAGATGAATCTATATTAGATATAAAATAATAAATATAATTATTTATCCTTATGTTATATTTTTTTAACAATCTAACTTTATTTTAAAACTAAAATTATTAATTTGAACAATAATTCACATCCTAAAATTCAAAAATACATTTTCATGTTTAACATTTTTGATAAACTTTTATAGTACTTAGCATACAAAAAAATATTTAAATAGGCTGAGACTTTATCTCAGTTTACATTTTTCAAAAAAATAAAAATTAAGAAATTAAACATGGTAATATTTGTGAATAATATTCACAAAAATAAACATGAATTGTTATTTCATGTTACCAATAATTAATAAATATTATGATTATTTTTAAATTTGGTAATTTTAAAAAATATATTATGGAACATATATCAAAAGATAGAAACTTTTATCACATTAATGCTTCTAAAAATTTCTATTTTTCAGAATATATATTGGTCACAAAATAAAACAAAACTACAAGAAATATCCTTCTATATACCGATTATATTTTTAAAAATAACATGATATATTAAAGGAGAAAATAATACTCTTAAGGATTCATTGAAATCTTAAGATACTTATAATATTTTTTCGTAATGTTATACTTTTCACCTTATAAGGTTTTATATACTTTCCTTTTCCTTGTGAAAGAATAATATTTACAAAAAAACCCTTATTATGAATAACTAATATATATAGGTAAATTGTGGATTCATTTTCATATCACTTTTATAAATTTGATAAGAATCAAAATAAAAAATAGAATGACCAACATAATTACACATAAAATAATCATCACAATTAAAATCGAAATAACCATCATAATATATTCCAGCAATATCTTATGATAAAAATAATTCATAATCTCTATCCATTTATACAATGAGTTTGATAGATATAATTTATTCACCCATAATAATATTTTAAGGAAAACACACATAATCACAAAAAATTCCCATGAAATATAAAAAGGTACATAAATGCATGTATCATAAATATTTTCTTTTCAACCCTAAGAAAACAGTTTGATTTAATGATATATAGATTCAATATAAGAAAACAATTTAAAAATAACATTAAAGACCAGGAAATTTCATGGAACATTTTTTCTAAAATTGTTATGAATTTTACAAGTCTGTAGTTTTTTACGGCACATGATTCCGAGGCCCGGTGTGCCTAGAATAGTTTTCTGAAGTTTTGTTAAGCATAAATTAACTTGCATAAGCAGTTTTGTATAAAATGTGGAATAAATCTTAAATGGTCACATTGATCAGAAATCTTTGAGCACCATTTCACTCAAGATGAAAAATTTACCCTAGGAAAGACATATGTTTAGTCAGTGCGGGCCACCAATGAGAAATTCAAAAAATGGCATTACTGTAAATAAAATTATAAAATAAATTATTTTATTTTTAAAATTATTATAACTCAGAAACGGTAGCTCGGATTAAAAATCTGAGACCACCACTCAACTCGTGAGGGTATGATTTATTTAAGAATATACTATCATTTGAGGCGCATGCCACCAAAAAATGTTGGTTTTTGGCCACAAATAAAATAATTTAATGTCAATTATTTTATTGTAAAATTCATAACATCAAAAAGTTAACTCAGATTTAAAATATATGAGTACAGTTGGGTTCGTTGTGGAGTGTTTTAATTAGGCAAATCCTAACCTCGACTAGCACGGGTCGAGGTTGACTGATAATAATTTTCCAAACTTTTTTTTCAGGTACGTTCAGTAAACCTATGTTTGGGATTTTATATCTTTTGAACTGGTACTCAAAATTGAAATCTGAGGGCACCGATGATCTCACAACAGTAGTATTCGTCTAGGTGTACCTTTACCGCAATTGAGTTTGGTCGGGAGGAGAAGTTAATTTTTGGGATTCTTATTAAACTAAATAAAAATTATGTGTTACATAATTTATATTTTAGGTGGTGGTTATTATCCCCAAAAAGATGTTGGAGGTGGGGACTACACCCCAAATAACCACCCATGAGAGGATTTATTGTTGTGGGGGCCACACGAACCCAAAATTCTCAACTCCCTTTAATCTCCCCAATAAAACCCCTTAATTAATTTGACACATCCTATCAATTATTGGGACTTTCCACCTCTTCTAATATTTTAATTTGAACCAATCTTATGAATTAATTAAATTACTCGCCTCTTTTAATTAAACACAACCATGATTTGTTGTGCAAAATGATTAATATAAATATTCTCTATTTCTTATATGGTTGGCATAATCCTTTGGAAAGGATGGAGAGAGGAGAGATTTATCAATAAAATGAAGAACCTCCAAAGAACGATGAACTTCTCCTTCGAACTATGGCCAATCCAAAAGAGAAGGAGCAGCCCATAAGGAATGCCGATGATGGGCCGTCTTTGGCTCATTTTCCCCCGATGTTAATGAATTAACACCACCACCCCACAACTTCATCTACAAATGACAAACAATGTAGGGGTTTGACTTGTTTAAATTAAATCCTCGTTCCTCATTTTTATATGGTAGAACATTAGAAATTTGTTATTACCTTACGCGGAGGGTGTGGGCCAAAAAAACATTTCCTGACGGACCTACGAAGATTTTTCAAGAGTTGATGATGCAGACAGAACTGGTAGGGCATGGTTTCATCGCTCCAAACAAGAGGAATAAAGGCGGTCGCGGCTATGTGGGTCGTGAAGGACAGAATAAGTGGCGACAGTGCACTGGCTGAATGAAAGAAAATCACATCACGCAACCACAGGCCTCTTGGGCTTAAGAACTGGCCAGCTATGGCCGGATGTGCTGGTGAACTGTGGCACTCGCAGGTGCCACACAGAGGAGGTGTGGCTCGCTTCCACTGGCTACTTGCTGAATGAACTGGCATGCTAAGTCCGGTAGTGCAGAAGACAACAGCTCCTATTGGCGCCACACTATGGAGGAACCATGGACTGTACTGGGTGGGCCTCTTCGGCAAGCGAACCGGCCGGCCACCTGCCGACCAAGCAGAAGAAATCGTGGTGCCACTTGGCACCATGTGGGAAAATAGAATCTCGTTGTGCGGGCCGCTCGCACCAGTGCAAACCGGCCGGCTTCGGCCAGCCGGGCAGCAGGGATGGGTGTCGTCGCTCGGCAACACTGGGTGAGCCAAACATGGCCGCGACCTGGGTGGGGTTCGTGGGTGCATCGTGACCCGCTGGGTAGGGAGGACCCCTTAACTGGGTTGGACCAGCCAGGCTGAGTCCCTGATTGGGACGCACTTTAATAGGTCGGGCCGACCCCCAGCCAGGCCGGACCCTCCAAACCGGATCGGGCCGACCTACCAGCCGACTAGGCATGACAGGTCATGCCTATTTTGCTTAAACGCGAATAACTTCTAGACCGTTCATCAGATCGATGTGCCATCTACGGCACTGGGATCCTTGCGAAGAGACGATCAATTTTCAATATCTCTGTGAGTTTTGAAAAACTTTTGAAGATGACTGGGTTTGGAATGAGCATAATTCTTACCGGGCCCCTGGAAGGGAAAAGCCAATAACTCTCAGATCGGGCGTCTGATTGACGCGCCATCAGTCGCGTTATGTTCCTTTTGATTATATGGAACTTAAAGATATATCAACTCTGGAATTAATTATTGTGTATGTATCGAATACTTTTCATGAGGAGTGCACCCTCCCGGAATTGAGTGTGATGTGTGCGGGAACCCTAGAGCTGGCTGCGACTGCGATGACTTTAATATTGTGATACTACAAGGTTTCGGCAGTGATAAATATTATATATGGATCCTATGTGGGTTAGATAGTGATAAATACTATACATGGATCCTACATGGGTTTGATAATGACGACTTCTGTACTTAGATTCTATGTTGGTTCGATAGTGACGACATCTGAACTTGGATCCTACGTGGGTTCGACAGTGAGAACTTATGTACATAGATCCTACCTGGGTTCGACAAAGATGAATTCTGTGCTGGGATCCTACATGGGTTCGATAGTGACAACTTTTGTACTCGGATCCTATGTGGGTTCGACAGCTTAGATGAATCAGTGACTATGACTGATCATCTCTATCGCTATACAAAAGATGTATACCTATGTGAGCTGAGTTAGGATTTTCAATCATTATCATCGATGTGATTGACATTAATTTTATGTATGGACGTGGTTGTTCTTGGGATTGAGAGTTGGAGCTGAACTGTGATTTGAAACATAGGTATATGTATGGTCATATACCTATGTAAAGTTGGCTGATACTTCATGATAGTACTTTTATTCATAGTATTATCCTTCCTTGATTCTGGAACACCTTCAGGGGTCTCAGGGTCCCTACTGAGTATCGTTATACTCATCCCGGCACAGGAAATGCCCACATTTCATTGTGTTTGATGCAGACTATGGACAACACTGATCGAGGTAGAGTGTTGAGGAGCTGGATAGTACCCGGAGGTGGACCACTTGGTGAGACGTGCACGAAGCAGACAGACAGACCTGAGGTGCTGAGGAGGCCATCTGTACCCACACATCATGTGGGATTTCTAGAGGACGACTCAGTAGTTTCTGTTTAATTTTCTATAGTTGTACTTTACTGTTGGGATTATATTTCATTCCCCTTTCTTTTCAGCACTTTGTATTCAGTTTTACTTAGTGGTTATTTTTTGTCGTTTCCTCTAATGCTTGTGTTCAGACTGTTTGTGTGTGTGTGTGTTTTAGGTTAAAAATGAAATGACTTCCCTTTTATCAGGATTATGCCTTTGGTGCTAGTCGATAGCCCCTGGCCTATGGAAGGTGGGCTTGGTGTAGTCACACCATGGGTCCCAAGTACGGGTCATGACAAATTGGAATTAGACGAGTCAGTTCTATCGCAGGACATATGGCTCTGATATTTCTCTTCTGTTAAATAATAGTCTTAATAGTATTGAGAGTGGTTTTCATTCCAGAGAGTCTAGTGTTGGTGTGGCGGCTGATGTATCCATACACCAGGACCTGGACTTTTTATTTCCAACTCAGTGCACAAAAACACTGATTGTGATTGTGTTTTCATGTGTCTTCTTTGTGAACTCATTGAGTCAACTCACCAGGTATAAATTATTTATCATGGCGTACTTTTTTTATCAGGATGCTGCTACGAAGATAGCCAGCTAGGGTTCATGAGTGAGTAACTAATGACATCCCACATAGCGACAAGGCTTCGGTGTAGAGCCCTTTTTCTATGTTGGCACCTTTGGATGGTGTACCAGTAGAACCACCACCCATTGGGAAGTAGATTCCACCGGCTGTACAAGCGGATGTTTCATGCCGGCAGATCTAGTTGAGAAAATAATAGAGAAGATGGTGATCTTAGCTACAATTACTTTTTAGTGACTGACCATGAGAATGGTCTGCATAGTGATGATACATCAGTATGTAGATTGTTTCCAAAGATTGTACCTCAGGTATTGTGTCATCTATATCACTGCTTGTTGGTCAGCAGTTACAACTTTCGGTACTGGTAGATGACACGTGTACACTTAGTACCTTACACGTGTTTCAGCATCAGATACCCCTAAGGTTCCGATGTGAGGCCGACTCACAGGTAGCTGAGGACTAGCTTGAGGAGGTCGCCGAGTGTTCTCTAGAACTTATACAACTTCGTCAGGATGACATGTCGTTAGCTGAGTATTCATCAAGGCATACCAATCATTCCTGATACTCGATGAATATGATACGGTCAGTGCATTTGGGCTCGAACTACATAACGGGGTGAGTTTAAAATATATTCAAGTCAACACTTTTCCTCTATGCATTCCTACTTATGATAGGGTACTAGAGATAACATTTTTTGTTGAATGTTCTTTGGCTGAAAGGATACATATAGTGAATGTTAATAGTGGGATAGCAGGGAACTGACTACAGTCTCAGAGACTTGGTCATGTAAAAAGTTTCATGAAGAGTAACTGTTAAGGACATATGAATATGCAGAGAATCAGACATGGAAGTTGAGCTAGTAGGGCATCATGTGGTGATGTACATTTCGACATGTTACAACCACCCGCCTTTTTAGTCCCCTCCAGGATTAGGGAGCAGATGGTCAGGGGAATATAGTAGTTGCATGCGGTCAAAGATTGTGGACCAAGGGATCTAGGAATGATTCAAGGTACAGTCTATGTCTACTACTAGATATCGTATCAATAGACATAGGCACCAATCATTCCTTCCTTCCATGGATCTTGTCCCAGACCAAGACTTTCTGGTTAATCCGTTGACTTGACCCTCATGTCTGGAGAAACCATTTGGAGGATACTCGATAATCACACATACGCTGACAATGTGATCTGACCCTTGAGGCGAGAGTTTTGGTTGGAACCTCTAGGTGGAATCTTTGAGGCCTTACGATGATAATTTCTGTATGGACTAGGAAACCACAGTTCATACATAGATTGATTGTAATAAGAAAAAATATTGTGGTTTATCTACAATGTTGGGATGAGGTTTTCCTTGGTTAGCGAATAGGAAAACCTAGGAAGTACAGGATGGAATCATGCATAAGAGGGTGTAGTTGATCACTCCGGAGTCTGACGTAAATACCTTTGTGTTAGACATCTCTAGAGTTGCATAACCACTATCTTCTTTGACGAAGAAGGGTAGACCCTTCATATAGCCATAGAGATTCCAGCAGAGCTTTCATGAGCTGAGGTAGAGGTTAACTAGTTCAATCATCTTGATGCTGCCAGATGAGAGCGTTGGGTATGTTGTTTTACTATGACGCATCAGGTACCAGACTCGAGTGTGTCCTAATGCAAGAGGGAGCAGTGATCACGTTTGGTTCTTGGCTTTTGATAGGGCACAAGCAGAACTACGCTACCCATGACCTAGAGTTTGCAGTAATGGTATACACCTTGAATATGTGGATGAACTGTCTTATGGGAGAATATTCTACCTTATACTCCGACCACCAGAGTCTCAGGTATATCTTCTCGCAGAAGGAACTGAACCAAAGACATCACTGGTGGCCAGGTATGAAGAAAGCAGATGCAGAGGATGTCTCTTGATGCCTCACTTGTCAGTAAGTGAAGGTGGATCACCATGTTCTAGGAGGCTTGGTCCAGCCATTAGATGATCCAGAGTGGAAGTGGGACTAGATATCCATGAATGTAATGATTGGACATCCACATACATCAAAATAATAAGACACTATGTGGGTGATCATAGACTGACACCTCAAGTCGGCCCACTTCCCACTAATTAGAGAGCATGGCTCAGTAGATATCTCGAGACACATCTATGTTCAGGAGATCATATGGTCTCATGGTGTGCCTTCAACTACTGCCTTAGATCAAGATTCTCATTTCACTTCCTGGCTATGGAAGGGGTTACTGGAGGCATTAGGGACAATGCTTCGCTTGATCATCACCTTACATCCTCAGATGTATGGTTAGACTGAGAGGACCATTCAGACTCTCGAGGACATGCTTTGTGCTTGTTTCCTCAACATTGGTCGCGGCTGGTAGGATCATGTAATGTCTCGAATGTCTCCGTATATCATTTTAATATTTTGTTGGAATTCATTCAAGACCAATCATGAGACGACATTCAGTTCCGAGGCCCGAGGAGCCATAAACAAATGTTTTAATTTAATTTAATAATTAAATAACATGTGTCTGTGGTTTTCCTGAAAAAGTGGAATAACCCATGAATGGGTGCTTGGATCAGAAATATAAGGGCACAGTGGGGTTCAAAGCAGCGGTTTTACCCTAGGGGAGACCTAACATCAACTGGCGCAGGTCAGTGGTGAAATTAGGTTTTTTGGATGTAATCGTAAGAAAATATTTGATAAAAATATATTATTAAATCATGTTGTGGAAAATATCTCTTATAATTTTAAATAGAGATTTGTGAAGGGGTCTAGGGTTATAGAACTCGTAAACCTTAATTCTTTGGAGGATTTGGAGGAAACCCAAATGAGGAGATGGCGTTCGTAACTAGTTTTGTCGGTGAAGAAGACACTATGACCGGATCTTCGCCAATGAATGCCGCAGATCTAGGTATGATGTTTTATTTTGGTATCTTTTCCCCATTCTTGATTCCTACGATGAAGGAAGAATAATCCATGAATAGATTAACTGGTAGATCAGTCATGTTTACGGGATGGGATTTTTTCAGGGATTTTGGGGATTTGATTCATGATGTTATTTTGGTTCATTATTCTTCTTGCGATGAAGAACAAAAATCGAAATGAACATCGATCTAGGTTCATCCCACTCGATTAATGGTGCTTTTCTCCCCCATTTTCTACGCGTTCATCATCTGTGTTCTAATAATTCTTGGAGGAAATCGATCATTGTACATTACTTTGTTGGAGAAATGATCTGAGATTGTACATCCTACCCCAGAATGAATTTTCGGATCTGGGACGGCGATTTCAGCGGAAGATTCATAGAGGATCAAGAAATATGAGTTTTTGGGCGTTTTTCTTCGAATGGATCATTTGAGGTTTTTGACCCGGTCGAAGGATCTAAAACACCTGATTTAGTGTTAGTATGATGGGAAAAACTAGGACATGAAGTATTAGGATGAAAGGATGGGAGATTGCGGATCCGGAATTCGGCCAAGGCGCGGGGAAGAAGATGACATTTCTGGAAATTTTCCGACTACAGGACGTGTGGCATGGGCTATACAGAATGTGTTCATTGGAAGTCTGCCTAGCGTGTACTCTGAGAGTACACGAACACGGGTTGGGTACACATCCATGGACACAGTGTGTATACCCTTCCATTGCTAGACCCAGCCAGATACACGGGATACCCCATGTATTGGTACATGGGCATGCAACATGGATGGACACCATCTACGGGCATAAAACCAGGGTATATGGGTGTTTCCCAGTTGAAAGGACATGGCATGTTCTCCGACTTGTACGCCGTGTATATTCTTTCATATTCAACATCAGATTCATACATTGGTCGTTTGCACGGGCAGAACCCAGAGTCAAGGAACACAGCGTGTGATCCTTCTACACGTTGTTTAGTTGAGTTTTACATAGTTTGGACGAATGACAAGGGTAATTTACACATTTATTACTTGGGGTCAAGGAACACAATGTGAAACCATACTACATGCCGTGTAACCTATTTTACATGGCCTGAGATAGTATCCTTTTATGACTTGGACTAGTTTCCTTAGGGTTCATCCCCTTGGTCTTTCTCTTGACGTTTTCTGGTATCATTTATTACATACAAGAGTATGATCCCATCAGCATAACTACTTGATTAGAGTTATTGTAATTCCCTCTATGAGACTTAGAGGAAGATCCTCTATTCATTTTTGGAACCCTGGGTAGAGTTCTTGGTATCGACTTGACCAACTTTACACCGGTTTCGATCCTCTTCTTAGCAGATTAGTTCAAAATAAGTTGTTGGAATAACTCCATAGCTATTGGTTGTGATCCTCATCTAAACATCGAATTCTCAAGTACATTTGGATTGTGTTCTCCTAGAATGAGTACTTTATACCTCTCTCTTCAGACCTAGGAGTGCATTCTCCTTGTTAAATATTTAGTGGAATCTTCGAGTTATATTTTAATTGTGGTTTCGCGATGGTCTATCTTGTATGAGTATATTTGGATATTCTTGTTATATGTTCTATAGACATATACTATGTAGATATGACTGTATCATACCATTTTTGGTATTTCCATTATTGTATTCCTTTATAGTTTTCAGGGTTTCCTATTGGGTATTGTTATACACACCCCTACACGGGCTTTTCCTGCACGTGTCGTGTATTTTGTAGATGAGAAATCCATTGACAGGATTCTAGGTGTACTAGGATCAGACAGTGCTCAGGGAGATCAGGCAGGCTAAGGTGTGTTCCAACGGCTATAGATTGCAGTCCCAGTACCTTCCATCATAGGTTGGACTTTTTTGCAGACTCTCTTTTGGTGGGTTTGTACCATTGGCCTAGGGTTTTACATTACTGTACCATACATTCCCATTGTACACTGTTTTTTGGGATTTTAGTGCATCCATGTTTTTCCGTCTTCAGTAGTTTTTAATTTCCATCTTCGTGGGCTTGTAGATGTGTGTGTGTGTGTGTGTGTATGTGTGTGTACAGGTTTATAGGCATTACCTCCCATGTTAGCAACATTCCTACTCAGTTCTAGTCACCAGCCACTGAACTATTGGATGTGGGCTTGGGTAGTTGTGACTCGAGCCCCACTGGGACGGGTCATGATAGATCACTTACCCTTAGTGGAGTTTTCGTACAACAAAAGCTTCCACCCAACCATCGAGATGGCCCCTTACGAGGAACTGTATGACCAACCTTGCAGATCACCTCCGTGATAGACTGACCTAGGGGAGTCAGCACTTGTTAGACTAGAGATGGTTCAGGATAAGACGGAGAAGGTACAGATCATCCAGGAATGGATGAAGACTACACAGAGTAGACATAAGTTCTATGATTATTAGAGATAGAGACCACTAGGGTTCGATAATGGAGACCATCTCATCGTACGGTTCTCCCCATGACGAGGACTACGAAGATTTTGTCGAGGCGGCATGTTATCTCCACAATTCATTGGGCCATTCCATGTCCTCAGTAGGGTATGTGAGGTGGTTTACAACCATGACCTTCCTCCTCAGTTTCATAGTGTGCACGACGTCTTCCATGTATCTCAGCTGATTTGATACGTGCATGACCCATCACACATCATCGGCCATGGGGAGATGGAAATCGATGTTGGGGAATCATTCACAAAGTCCCCATTAGAGATTGAGGATCAAAAAGAGTGGGTTCTGCATGGACGGTTGATACCTCTAGTGCACGTTTTTTGGTAGCATAGAAACCTCCAGGAGATCACAAGGGAGCAAGATGCTTAGATTCGTGCTCAATACACCCATTTTTTTCCATAATGTCTGTTGTAGCTTTAAGGGGACATAAAGCCCAGAGGTTGGGGTAATGTAATGGCCTATAAATTTCAATGAAATATTATTATAAATTATTTTTGAATTTTACGAGTCCGTAGTTTCTGATGGCACCTGATTCTGAGGCCAGGTGTGCCTGGAATAATTTTTTGAAGATATTTTAGGATTAAATTAATGCGTGTAAGCATTTTTACTAAAAAAGTGGAATAACTCATAAATGGTTACTCAGATCAGAAATCTAAGGAGACCGTTGCACTTAGGTTGACGGTTTTACCCTAGGCACGAATTATTTTTAGTTGTTGCGGGCCTCCTATGAGAAATTCCAAAAATGTAAATACTGCAAATATATTAATTAAATATATTATTTTATTTTTCAAATGCTTATAACTCAGAAACGGTTGCTCAGATTAAAAATTTGAGACCACCGCTGAGCTCGTGAGTGTATGATATATTTATGAAAATACTAAATTTGGCCGGCACGGGCCACTAGAAAAAGTTAGATTTTGGCCACCAAAAAAATAATTAAGTGTCAATTATTATTTTGTAAAATTCATAACTTCTACAAGGTAACTCGAAATAAAAATACGAGAGTACCGTTAGGTTCCATAGGACATGTTTTACTTAGGCAGAGCCTAAACTCAACAATCACGGGTCGAGGGGGACTGATAATAATTTTCCAAACTTTTTTTTTCAGGTAAGTTTAATAAATGTACGTTTGGGATTTTAGATCTTTCGATCTAGTGCTCGAAATTGAAATCCGAGGGCACCGATGAACTCAAAGTACCGGTATTCGCCTAAGGGGACTTTTACAACAGTTGTGTTTGGTTGGGAAGAGATGTTAATTTTTTGGTTTCTTATTAAACTGAATAAAAATTATGTGATACATAATATTTATTTTAGATGGTGATTATTAACTCCAAAAGTAATTTGGTGGTAGGGCCCACACTCCACATAACTACCCAAGAGGGGATTTAGTGTGGTGGGCCAACACGAACCAAAACATCTCAACTCCCTTTAAACTCCCCATTAACACCCCATAATTAATTTGACACCTCCCCTCATTAATTTGGACTCTCCACCTCCTCTAAGATTTTAATTTGAACCAATCCTAAAAATTAATTAAATGAGTCACCTCATTTGATTAAACACAACCATTTGTTGTTGTGTGAAAGGATTAATAGAGATCATCTCTATTTCTTTTATGGAAGGCATAATCCTTTAGAATTAAAGGAAAGAGGAGAGCTTCATCCTCCCAACAATGTACTGCTGAATAATGATGAACTTCCCCTTCGAACTTCGGCAGAGCCAAGTGAAAAAGACCACATGAAAAGAATGCCGCTGACGCGCCATTTCACCTTCTTCATCCCTGATGTCAAGGAATTGACGTTGCCACCCCGCGACTTCATCTACGAACGACAAACGAGGTAAGTGTTTGACTTTTTTAAATTAAATCCTCATTCCTCATTTTTATATGGTACGACGCTCACCATTTTTTATTACCTTATGCAGAGGGAATGTGCCAAACAAACATGACCTGATGACCCTTCTTAGTTTTCCTTGAGTTGATGATGGTGGCAGAACTGGTAGGGGGCAGTGTCGTCGCACCACACTGGAGGATGAAATGGGGTCGTGACCATGCAGGTTGTGGCAGAAAGAAGAAGAGGTGGACGTGTGACTGCCGCATGAAGGAAAAATGTGGACCGCATCCACATGACACTCAGGTAGGAGAACTGGATGGCTATGGCCGGCTGGGCTGGTGAACCGCAGTACCCGCAGGTGCCGCTCGGAAGTGGTGTGGGCTGCATCCGCTGGCTGCTTGCTGGACGATCCAGACAGCTACATCTTGTCGGGTAGAAAACCACGACTCCTCTTGGAACTGCATTGAGGAGGAACTACGGTCCTGCTGGGCTGGCTGCTTCAGCGGGTGAACCGGTCGTCCACCTCTCGGCTGGGCAGAAGAAAACACTACGCCACATGGCGCTGTGTGGGAGAACAGTGTCACACTGTTTTGGCCGCTCGTTCCAGAGAAAACTGGACGACATCGTCCAGACGGGAAGTAGGGAGGGGCCACCCCGCTTGTCATCACCGTGTGAGCCAAACCGGCCCGCCACCAGGGCAGGGTCTGCGGGTGGGCCGCACCCCACCAGGCTGGGACAACCCACTAACAGAGTAAAACCTGCTGGGCCGGGTCCCTAGGTGGGTCGTGCTCCACCGAGTGGGGCCGACCCCCTGCCCGGTCAGACCCAGCAAACTGGGTCAGGCTGACCAGCCAGCCCACAGGGCTTGACGGGCTGGGCCTGTTATGCTTAAACGTGAATATCATCTAGACCATGTGTCTGATCAACACGTCATCTATGACATTGGGATACTCGCGATGAGATGGTCCTTTGGTTGTACTCTATGTGAGTTTTGGAAAAATTTGGAAAGCGACTGGGTTTGGAACGAGCATATTCCAACCTGGCCCTTGGAATGGAAAAAACAATAATTCTCAGATCGGGTGTCTGATTGATGTGTCGTTTGTCACGTTGGGTTAGTTTTTATGAGACAAAACTTTGGGATACAACAACTCTAGACTTCATTATAGTTGATATATCGACCCCTTTTCTCGAGAAGCAGACCCTCTCGGAATCAAGCGTGTTGTGTGCGGGAACCCGGGTTGCGACTGTGATGACTTCTATACTGGGATCCTTCGTGGGCCCGGAAACGGCGACTACTGTACTTGGATCCTACATGTGTTCAATAGTGACGACTACCTTACATGGATCCTATGTGGGTTCGACAGTGATGACTACTGTACATGGATCCTACGTGGGATCGACACTGATGACTTCTGTATTTGGATGTTACGTGGGTTCGACAGTGACGACTTCTGTACTAGGATCCTTCATGGGTTCGGCAGTGATGACTTCTATACTTGGATCCTATGTGGGTTCGACAGTGATGACATCTGTACTCGAATCCTATGTGGGTTCGATAGCTTATATGAATTATTGACGACAACAGATCATCTCTATCGCTATACAAATGATGTATAACTATGTGTGTTGAGTCTTGACTTCAAATCATTATCATCGATCTGATTGACATTACATTCCTATGTGTACTAGTTTGTTCTTGGGCTCGAGAGTTGGAGATGAACTGTGATAATTTACTTAGGTATATGTATGGACATATACCTATTTAGAGTTGGTTGATATTTTGTGATTGTATCTTATTTCTATTGATTATCCTTCATGGATTCTAGGAGGCCTTCGACGGTCTCAGGGTCCCTAATGAGTATCATTATACTCACCCCTACACAGGCAATTCCCACACTTCATTGTGTTGGTTGCAGACAACATACATCACTGATTGAGGTCAAGTGTTGTGGAGCTGGACTGTACCCGGAGGTAAACCACATTGTGAGACGTACACGGAGCGTACGGATGAACCTAAGTTGCTGAAGAGGTCATCTGTACCCACCCTTCATGTGGTATTCCCAGAGGATGACTCAGTAGTTTCTGTTTACTTTTCTGCAATTGTACTTTAAAGTTGGGATTTTTTTTCGGCCCCTTTCCTTTCAACACTTACTTTGTATTCAGTTCTACTTTGTATTTATTTTCATATGTTTCCTCTACCTCTTGTATTCCGAATGTGTAGGTGTTATAGGTTAAAAATGAAATGTCTTCTCTTTTATCAGCATTATGCCTTTGGTGCAAGTCGCCAGCCCATTTTTTATGGAAGGCGTGCTTGGGGTAGTCATGGCATGAGTCCCGAGAACGGGTCGGGACGATAACTACCCCATAGGTATAATGAAATTTTATTTTTATAAAATGGTAAATCTAATAAATAATTCATAAAATAAACAATCAATATTGATGTGATAAAGTTAATTTTTTCTACATAGGGTAAAATATAATATAAAATTTTTTATTATATAAATAATGATAAAACATTTCATAAAAATATTTCTTTTTAAGAAAACAAAAAAAAAGAAAATTTTCACATTGTTTCATTCATAAATCATTTATTCTTATATAAAAAAAATAGTAATTTTTTTATAAAAAAATAATGATGGAAAAGAAAGTTCTACTATAGCATTAAATGAGTATTTAAAAAACAAATTTCATTACCGTGAGTCTGAGTCACCATAAGGGTCCCTATCATCCTAAATAGTAAACTTCTATCAATTATTTATATTATTTTGAAAACTTTTAATGTATAATATTAATTTTGTATCACATATCACTATGTCATATACAAATATTTAATAATATATGTTCACATTTTATTTCTTGAGGATATTTGGATCATATGTCCAAATTTTATTTGGTATGTTGATTATGGTACAATATAAAATTACACAATCGTATATTGAAAAATAATAATTACATTGTTATAATGATGAATAATTATTTAATATTTCATATCCTATCATAATTTTTTTAATAATAACTGATCTATGTTAGGTTCATGGAGAAAGTATCTCATACATACAAATTAATAAAGGCTCAAATTTTTGAAAATCATTATAGAGTTAATATAAGTATTATTATATAAATAAAAAATGTCAATAATATGATAAATATCTTATTAATCCATTCATTTACTTTTATATATCATCAATGTGAAGTGGTGATGAAAATTGAATGACATCACTTCTTAGAGGTGGTAATCTACATGCAGACATGAACATCATTTTCATTTTCCATTGAATGATATGGTAATAAATAAAATGATTTATTATATTTTATGAGTGATAAATTTTTAATCATCTTCATATATAGTCATTATTTCAATCATTATAACTAGTTAAGATGGAATATTATAAAAAAAATTACTACAACATGTGACACAGTAGTTCTCCTTACACATGAATGAAAAATTCCATTACCATTTGATGAGGATCAAATATTGATAATGGTTATTCAATTAAAATAAAAAAATATTAGAATATGTTTTTTATATGTGTATTTATATCAAAATATTTTAAATTTTGTTGAATGTTGTGGAAGAAGAAATTAAATAAAAAACATTGTTAACTATTATACCTCTTATTCATAAAACCTCTTATGGTTTACAACAAAATATATTTATATGATGGTTTTACGAAAAAACAAACTCCACTATGTTGTGAGGAGGGATTTAAGTAAGTTATTTGGGATGGAATTTTCTAATGAAATTGATTTTTCTATGTTTTGAAATGATGGAATGTGGTACCCTTTTATAAGAGAGGTGGTGGGAACTCTTCAAATTACATAAAATTTTAATTTAATGTAAATTAATTTTACTTTACATGTGGATAATAATTTTAATAATATAAAATAATTTCATTATTATTCAAAATTCTATTATAAAGTAAAATTCTCACATGTTTGTATCAAATTTTTATCATTGACATTTTGGTTTCAACTCTTTATTTCTTTTTTAAAAAATATAGTAATATTAATGTTTTATAACAATTATGGGTCAATAATGGTAATATAAAATGATAAATGAGAAATATATGGGAAATGAATGAATTAATTTACCATGTCCAAATTAATCAAATGAAACTAATTTTTTTATTAAATTTAAATTATTTCATAAATTATTATTTACTATAAAACAACATTAATATCAATTTCCAAACTAGCCATATAATTTATATTTAATAACATCATGAAACAAATAAATTTTAATCTAAGTAATACACAAAACTATAATATTTCATAACCATATAAACAATTATCAAATCACATTAATTCTATCAAATTATACTTCTATCATATATTTTTAATTCCCTTTAATTTTTTTCCATTAAGTGTGTAATTGTAATGTCATTATTATGTAAGGAATAAACAAAATTATTTATTCAATGAAAATTAAATCTAAATAAACATTATGATTTTAAATAATTTATATTTAAAACTAATATTTATCAATGAAATTATATTCTAAATAAACCCATGTAAAAAGTATTATATTTATTGAATGAAAATAGTTTTATGTTTTAGATTTCATTACATAAAATATTCTAATGGTCATAATTACATATAAATGGATAAAATGGGCCATATAACCTAATTATGGATGGATATGAAGAAAATGAATAACCAATATTCTTAATTCATGTTTTGGGTCATTTTCAACTCAATTTCATATTATTATAAACATTAATTACCTAATAAACACTTTGAAATTATAAAAACTTATTTAAGACTCAAAATTTATTGAACAAAACTAAAAGGGAGATATTTATAAATTTTTTACTTCCTAATTCCTAATAAAGAGTACATTTTTCAAAATTCAAATACAGTTTTAGATGAATTTTATTTTAAATTATATCTGCCAAACATTAAGAAATATGAGTTTTTAGATAAAATTTATACAATATAATAAATGGTATTATTTTAAAGAAAATTTTAAATATTATTCTTAATACAATAATTATATTATATTAAATCAAATTAATATAATAATCTTTTAAATCTTATCAAAAATATAATTTTAATTTTTCAGTATGTTAAAATGAAAAAAAAAATATCCTAAAAAACAATTTTTTTACTATTTATTGGAGAATAAAACATTTCATAAATGTTTTAAAATTAACACTTATGTTAACTTTCAAATGACTATATGAAAATTGATATTTATTTTATATAATAAAATGTCCAAAAAAATTGAAAATTTATTTATATCATTTTTCCCAGAAATCTATAAAATAAATTTTTAATGATAATATAATTTTAAAGAATACAATGTATTTTCTAAAAAATTTCTCTAATTTCTTATGAATTAATCAATTTATTTTATGAATTTTCACATTCATAAATATATTTCATAAATTAGGTAATAATATGCATACCATCCAATAAAACATCTTGGTTATAATTATTATATTTAGTTAATAATTTTTCATTTATATGATTACACTTGGTGTGGCATATTTTGTATGTTATCAACCAAATTATTTCCCTATAAATGATTTTGTATTATATTATATACCCTTTATCAAATTTATTCCCAATAAATTTTAACATGATATTATTAATCATAGGATGAAATTTTTCAATACAATTATTGAAATCCCAAATGGTAAAAATTGATAACAAAACATCATATATAAAATAGGTAAATAGAAACATGATGGTCTTATAGAATAATAGATAACAAGTTTTTTAAGTAAGAATAAAAATTTAACAGAAAATTATGACATGAAGAAGAAAAATAATTCCGACAGATAAAAAGGGAGTGACAAATTGTATGGTTATGAAATAATTTAATATGCACAAAATCGTAAATATATAATGGGTGAAGAGACCATAGATTTATTTAAAATGTATGTAATATGATAATATTATAATTTTAATTTCCTTTTCCTAGAGTTGAATAATTACATTACCTGATAGAGTGAATTAAATTTTAGTTATACTTAAATTTAATGTTTAATTTCATACATTAATAAATTTTCTCTACAATCGAATCCTTTTATCCAAAAAATGAATATTCAAAATGGAAATTTTTATGGATGAAGATCTAAAAATAAAATTTATTAGATGACATAATTTCCAAATATATAGAATAAAAAAATACTATTATAATAAATTAAGAATATAGTGAAGGGTTGGGACAAGGTAAGATAACTCCTCAAAAGAAAAAACATTAACATGAGTAAATATATCATTAATCACTGAAGCCTCAATAATAACTACCAATTTTCACTGTAGATAAATACTTAAATAATTAAATCTACATTTTTTAAAATATGACATCGTATGTTTCAATCAAAAAATTTATATGGACGTGATAGAATGTTCTTCAAAAATAAATTTTAAATTTTTCTCCAATAATTAATATTTCGTATATCATAATATTATATTCCTTATTCACAAAATATCCAAAAATATTATAATCAAATTTTGGGATATGTAGAATAACTATTAATCCACATTAAATTTATATATTATTCCAAAATATGAATGTTTACAAATTAATATGATTCTACTTACATTTATCAAATAGTTTTAATTGAATAGCCAACTTTACCTAATATAAAACTAATCACCTAACAACCAATTTATTTTTCAATACCAAGGTAATATATAGAATTTAAAGAGTCTAGTTGTATGTTCTATTCCCTTATATACCTTAAATTGTAGGTTCATGGATCCTGGTCTCTCTATATGTGACGGGTCATTATACGTGTTTCAAGATAACCATTTTCTAAAACATACCAAAAATATGAATAAAATCCTAAAACATTGTTCATCATCAAAAATCATGTAACTCTAACGGTTAGAAATACCTCTATGATTTTTTCCAAAAATTGATAATGGGATTATTATTTTACTTAATTTCTCACATATTTGTATTCAATGTTTCATATATTTATCATATATACCAATACTCAGAAAATGTCTCTAATAATATTCCTGTCATTCAAAACCTCAAAAGTGGTGCCTATGCCTTTGGACATATGATCAATGTTAAATATTCCACTACATAATAATTATTGAATATGTATATATAGAAACCACAAAATATTAATTTTTTTTATTAAAAATTATTTCCCATTATATTAATTAGTATATCCATTAAACGTATGAGACTAGACAATATCAAAACACAGGTTTTCATATAATACAAATCTTCTAAATTTTATTTTTAGTTCCTTCATACTTAGTAGTAGTTTCATTTTTGTATAATACATTAATCTACATGGTCTAGATGATCATGTTCTTGATGTTACTCATAGGACATTGATTCTCATAAATCCCATATACCCCACATTTAAAACATTCATTCGATTCATTGGATAAAATATTATTTCTCTTCATGAGGTTAATAAAACTCTTCCATTTTTCCTAGATGATTATTGATTTATTATATATTTACAATAATAAAAACATATTCCCATTTTTATAGAATATTCCTAGGTGATTAATTCCATATTCTATCCACATAATCCATTGAATATTTTTACTTTAAATTTCCTAATTACCTAAACATTCATGGAGACTAATTTAAATCATATATGTTGTATCATAAAAACTCACCAAGGTTAAAACTATTAATTATATCACATGGTTGTGGTATAGGAATAAACAAAATACATTCTTATACATCTACATATTTTTCATGTTTTCCATTTATATATCCATATTATTTCCTTTACATCTATCACTAATTTGTTGCTAACTAGATCTGGCCACATATTAAAAAAAAGGGTTAATTTGAGCATATTAATAAATTCATAATAATATATCTTATAAGGACGATAAAAACTAATACATTATTAAAAATATTATCTAAGAATATATATTTTCATTCAAATAACATTTATTCCACCAATAATTTTACCAATTTTGGTTATATGTGAATTTTATCGTATATTCAAATAACATCCTAACATCTATAGTCATCTAAAACCAACTCTCATACCAACTGTAAAGACCGAACATTATACATTACCTATTCATATGACATTAAAAAATAATTCTCAATTTTATTTTCATAAAAATTGTCTCATTGTTAGATTTTTATAGAATTAGTTCAGATATCATACATGATAAAATATTGATAACAATGTGGAGACATTTATTATATACTCCATTATCTCAAAAATACATTTTAAAGTATTAAATATTATTTTCATGAAAACTCATCTAAAACATTAACATCACTTACTCTCTTTCTATAAAAATTATTAAGATTTATGAAAAATAATATTGAAATTTAGGATGATCAAAAAAATTTATGGGGTATAAAATAAAGAAACATTTTATTATTCCATGAATAATTATAAAAATATTCCTATTTCAAAATAATATTCATCCATAAAATAAATATTTTATTGGCCACGAAATCACTTTATATAACCAAATATTTTCATAAAATTTTATATAAGATATCATAAATGAATATGAAAACTCATATTATATATTTTAATTCCTGAATAACAAAAATTAATTTTTTTCCAAATGTTTTACTTCTCCACAATATGGTGTAGAATTAAATTTTTTTGACCTTGTGAAATAATAAGTTTTCCATAAAACCCATTGCAAAATTAAATAAACTATATAAGTAACAATAGGAATAATTATCCCTTTACTATAACAAATAGGATAACCATAACTGTAACACATAAAATAACCATCATGGGTTGACATAAAGTAACCCTCATAGTTACATTGAGAATAACATCGCTTATTTCTATAATCTCATAAGAGAAACATAGTTAATTAACTAAATATAATTATTCAATGAAATCGAGACAATTACCTAGCTCACCCAGAAATTGTTTTTAATAAAAATAGTCCCCCCTAAAAAACATTTCACATGGACTAATATAAAATACATAAAACCATGCATAATAAAAATTTATTTCATCACATAAGAAAATATTTTTGTAAATTCTTATATACATTACATTTTCAAAACTTTTTGAAGATGAAAAAGACATATGGAAATATAGATTTTCAATAACTAAATGATAAATTATTTTAATTAAATCTAAGTACTATATAATTTTTAGGTATGTGGTAACGGTATTTGTCTCCATTAACATTTAAATAGAACATTACTTTTGCATTTCAGTGATGTTTGTTAAATCATTTGATAAAAAAATTCATTTTTAAAACCATTGAAATGATTTTGAAAGGGAGAATAAACTATCCTAAAAAATATTTTATTTCTACATAAAAATATCCACAATTTTTTTTAATAATATTTATATGGAATAATAATTGGGTTTAATGGAGTCAGTAAAATATGATTTTTTTAAATGGAAGTCTCTTAACTTGCGTTTGACTTATCAAGTGTGTTCTTAATCTTACTGAATAATAAACCTAATTTAATTATATAATTTTTTTGTAATATTTATAATTTTTATCATATCTTTTATTTCACTTAGATAATTTTATATACGAATACAAAATAATTAAATTTTATGTTAGATGTTAAGATGTTATTCGGTTCTTATGCCAAAAATGGATCAGGTAGGTTGATTATGTTTAAATATATCATTACCCCATTACCTATAGGACAATAATCATAGAATAATTATCATATATATTAATAAATTAAATATTAACAGCTAATCATAAAATTATTGATATGAAAAATAAATAACATTTCTCTCGTAGTGACGATAGACCATACATATGCATAAATAGTGTTTGGATGATTCAATGATCATTATAAAATATTTTTTTAATATTCTTTCATTCTATAAATATATTAATAACATATATATCATATTATTTATCTTATAACTGTTATATATATAAATAATCTGATGTGAGTATGAAAAATAAATCACATTTCTTAATATAGGAGTTATTCCTCACAAATGCACGAGTGATTATACCATTAATCAGTGAATGGAAAGATAATAAAATCACTGAAATATTTTATTCCTTGAATGATACATATGTCATGAAAATAATATAAAATATTAACATCAACAACATAACTGTTTAGGATAGATTGTTATGGAGAATTATTAAAACTCACTATGATGTGGTAGTCTACTCTACACATGAATGATATATTGCATTTTAATTCGATGCTCATTAGAGATAGATATGTTTAATTCAAATAAAATAATAAAATATCATTATATTGCAGATGATGGAATTACTATCTCAACAAGCATTAACAATATTTGAAGGATGTGGTGGAAGATATAAAACAAAAAAAATCAATTAAGAACAATATATATTCAGTGGGAAACCTCTTAAGGATTAATCTAATTTATTTTGTTGGTTGGATTTGTGATCAATAAAAATAATATAGGATTTTATTGGTGATGTAATTATGATATTTCAGTTGTTAAGGCCCAAAATATATTTTTTGATGAATGTGAAATAAAGAGATGATATTCCCATTTAGAAGAAAGGTATATTGAAATAATTAAATTTAATATTATATTAAATTAATATAAATTAATTTTGATATCTAAATGGATAAAATTTTATAATATTCATGTATAGTGAGTTTATGAGTGAAAAAAATCTCATATAATAATATTTCGACAAGTTTGGATAGAATTTTTATACAAATCAATATTTTCTAAAACATCATTAAGCATTTTGACAAATACCATAATATTAATGTTTTATCCCCTTTAGTGTTAGTAATGTTTCTACAAAAATGTAAAAAGTCCCATAAATGGACTATTAAAGGATTTATTAACCATATAAAATTAATTTGGACCAATTGAATATTTTTTAAAAAATTAATTCAATTAATGAAATGTTATTTATTGTAAAATATTATTAATTTTTATTTTAGAACTGTTAGTTTACATTTACATTAATAAAATCATGAAAAAATGTTAGTTAAAATAAAATTAATCAACACCTATATAATATGTTATTTTAATCATGAAAATTTACAAGTAATATTAATTATTTCTAATTAATCTAGTATATATATTTTAAATATCATTTATTTTATTTGTTAAATTAAATTAAAATTTTTATGTAGATATTTCTTAGGTATGGAAGCTAAATATTTCATTACAAAAAATTTAACAAAATTTAACCTGGTAATTATAATGTTTATTTATTTACAAATAATATATATGAAAAAAATATTATCTTCTAATTACATTGTAAAATATTTATAGTTATTAAAAATATGTGTCCCTTTTTACAAATAATTACATAAAATTTTATAATGTTCATAATCAAATAAAAATAAAAAATTTCTATATTAATAAATCATAATTGATTATTTATGAAATGGAATCATATTATAAAATAAATGTTAGTCTTATTCTAACATATCTTGTTTCGCACTAATTGAAAATTTCAAGAGATTTTATACATTTCATTTGTTTAAATGGACAATTTTTGAAATGAGTATAGCGGAAAAATTACCATGAGATTCAAGTCATAAAAGTGTTGTTTTTTGAAATGTTTTGGGGAATAGTATCTATATTCGGCATTTACAATGGATTAAAGTGTTTTGAGCATGAAAAAATCACTTTCTACAAATGGATGACTGTTATAAAAATACATTTTTAAACATGGTGGCATTTAATGTTGTGTCTCACTATTTTCCAAATAGTTTGGATTGTTAATGATATGGCGATTTTTATAAATTAAATTTTCGATTTGGGTGCACAGATTGTGGGATGGTGGTAATACCATGCACTACCATGCATATTTAGTTCCATATAACCAGTAGCACCGTAGGGTTGGCATGCGAATAGCCAAACCATTTGAAAACCCATTAGGGTCATGGCACTTATGTTACGATAGATACATGGATTGTGAATGGGTATCCATGATATTTTTCCTAGCCATATTCTTATTTAATAGGTGAGAATTAATTTTTTACTTTATCTCTTCAATGATTTTTCACCCTTTTCCCTCCATAATTTATAAATTAGCTCCCTTGTCCTTGCCCCCCCCATTATATCCCCCTCTTTATAAAATATCCTTCTTTAATGTTATGATTTAATCACATTAAAGAGTTTTTTAAGCCTCTCGATATGTCCAATGATCATATTAATTATTTCTTCATTTTCTCATTCATATGGAATGTTAATTCCATGCGAGCACTTTTTCTCTATTTTTAGGGTGTTTATATATTATTATTAACTTATATCATTCCAACATAAATAAATTACTAGTAATTGATGACTATACTATGCTAAAAATAGTTAGGTGGTCTATATGATTTTGTATAAATGTTTATTCATTTATAAAGTATTTCAACTATGTTTCATGCTAGAAATGTGGAATCATTGATAAACAATTATGAAATAAATTATAATAATTATCCAAAACAATTATAAATATTCAATAGAACCTCATATGTGGTTAGATGTTGATGAAATCAATAATGTCCACCACATAAAGTGAGTTCAACTAATTTTTATCCTCATTATCAATGAAGTCATATAGGAATAAACAGCCCCTTAGGGTGTGTTGATTGATTCGAGTGTTTGTAAAAATATATTAACATTTAGAAAAAACATATATGTTTTGATGAAAATAATTCGAGAAATAAAATTAATAAATTTAAATATTTGAAAATTATAAAGACCATTCCTTTATTTTTTTCATAATACAACATTTTATGTGCATTATCTTATCTAATAAAAAATGAAATCACATATGAGAATACTTATAAGATTGATTGATGGATTATATAAATGGCCTTATTTTTCATTTAGGAATAAATTGTATTATGTAATGATTATATAAATGGAATTTTTCATTATTAACATATGAAAATAATTTTGATATTTGATTGAATTTATAGTCAATGGTATCACTATCTTACTTACCACTTCTTGGAAATTATGATTATAATGATACTTTTTTTTTCAGGATCTATAAATGTGGATGAAATCCTATATTATATGATTCATTTTCTTGTTATCCATATTCATGGTCTCCCTTATTTTATGACTCATGGGTATGGAACCATTTTCATGAATTCCAATTTAACCTCCTCTCGATGTGTATGGAACCTTGGGAATTTTATCTCACATATTATGATTACTCGTGTGGAACCATGGGCTAGACAATTCTTATTTGATGTGTGATCCTCTCATGTGGATGATTTTTTACTAATAATTGAGTCTTCTCAGTTGAATGTATATTTTATACAAATTTCATTCATATTCCCGAAAATACAATATGGATGTAGTCTTTATACCTTTCAAATTAGATGAAATCATGAATGGTCATCCAGTTTTGTATCACAGATTCAAGTAACAACATGTTTTTATTTAAGATTTACTGCTTCATTTTTATATAAATTCATATTAATTATCTTATATCTGTGGATTCCATTAAAATAAACACCATTGGTGGTTTCCTACTGAGTTTATCTCAGAACCAGTTTGGGTTTTACTTTAGTACCCAGAAAGAACTGTAGGTTTCTGGCCAGGAATATAGACATTGTTGCATACATTTATGCACTATGTCTTGACATGAACATGTGGTTGTTGTATTTGGACACATACTTTATCTTCCACCAAAATATGTATTCTTTTTTAAAATTATTTCATTTCAATATTTAATCTATTTATTTATTTTTATTTCCAATATAGGTTGGTTGGATGTTTAGTGTCATAGAATATTTATTCATATAGTTTTATTGGTCTCTATTCATTTTATCAGTGGATAATTTATATATCTCAATTTTACATTATTTTCCATGACCTTAATTTCATGTACTAATAATATTATTATATAATTATTCTAATAGTGTTTCCTCCATTTAACCACCTTCAAACCCATGATTCTAGTTGGTAGCCTTTGTCATGCAGTATGGTGTGATTGAGGATTTTTGGAAGCCTAGATTGGATAAATATTCAATATAGAATTCAATTTTTTTATCATATCTATAATCATTTAATAGTTTTTATCATATTACATTTAAGATTAATTACTCAATTTACCATTTATTATGCTCATAAAATTATAATGATACTATTCATAATGAATAAAAATTTAAGGGTTCAATTCATAAAATTTGTAACAGAATTAAAAATAATGAATCAATTTTTAAAAATTCAAAACAAAAAATTGGATAAATTCAATTTAAAAATAAATAAATAATATGGGATAAAAATGGTTTTTTATAAAAATTCCCTTTTAAAATGTAACATTTTTAATAAATTCATGTATGAAATTAATTTTAAAATCAATAATTAAATTATTGTAAATTATAAGGAACTAAAAAAAATTTAAAACTAGTACAAAAAAATTATTACATTTTTTATAAGAATTAAAAAAGTATATTTTCAAATAAACTGATGTCTTTTTTACTGTTCACTAAAAAATCAATTTTTTCAAAAAAATTAAAAAATTCCACCATAAGATATTTTTGAAATGATAATTAAAAAATATATTTATTTTATCAAATAATATATCAAATTTTATGGTAAAATAATTATATCATTTTATACAAAAAATTTAAAAAAAGTTTTAATAAAAATATATATTTTG
Organism: Viscum album; assembly: GCA_963277665.1. Classification (NCBI taxonomy): domain Eukaryota; kingdom Viridiplantae; phylum Streptophyta; class Magnoliopsida; order Santalales; family Viscaceae; genus Viscum; species Viscum album. Next base: position 203,137,965 of record OY728157.1, read on the forward strand.
AAGAATAAAATGGGTTTTTATAATTATTTTTGTGCACGTTTTATATTAATTAATCAACACACTGTATTAAATACAACCTATATTTGTATATAAAAAATAATAATAATATTCAAAACCTCATATTTATTAACCCATTTATAATGGTTGCATTTTTATTAAAATAGTTCATAGTTCGATTATACATGGTGGTGAGTATTTTCTATAATATCAAAAATTGTTTTTATTTTAACGCCATTAGATATTACAGATTTTATCCACATTCATATATTGATTTTGTTTTTATTCATAAATATATTTATTATTTTTTAATTCCTTATATCACATGTGTAAGAGTTATTCAATGGGGTGATTTTTCATAATTTTCTCATAATTAAAATAGATTTCTCGTGTAGTTATTCAATTATTCGATAAACGATGACATGAATGACTATATAAATTGAAGTGGTTAAATTTGTTTGCAATGATAATCCACTACATTTGATTATAGTTTACAAAAAAATATCATGGCCTCTCTTAGGGATTTTATAATCCTAGATTGGGTATTATTTAAGTATCAATTTTGGGTTTTCTATAACTGATATCTTCCAACACCATCAATAATTCGTCTCATAAATTGGGATCTTTCACTTGAGAATCATTTTTATCTTTAAAAAAATGTTATTGGGTTAGTTCTAGCATAGATATTCAACAAAAATACTATAATATCATAGCTTGACACCTATTCATATGAATTATGGAAAATTTGTTGAGCATGGGTGATGTCTCCTAGAATCAAATAAAATCCACAAATTCCAAGGAATCTAAAATCGTTTTGGTGAATTTTTACCAAAAATAAATTAAACAAAATAATAAAATAGGAAACTATAACAGAACACATAAATAGTCAATATAAATAACAAAAAACCAAATTCACAAAGATAACATAATTCTGGAACAAACACTGAAAGCATGAAGACATGATAATAAGAGTAATAAAATGACAAAACAAGATAATGCTTAATGAATTGAAAAATGATTATAATATTAGAGTATGATGTTGGAACTAATATAGACACTAACTCTCGACCTTTTCCAAGTTCTATTAACTAATGAACAAAACAAAACAATGATCTGGTAGATAATAACTAATTCTTCTTTTTAAAAGTATTATGTTAAAAACAATTTATGCAATTCATCTATAATATGAAGTGTTTGATTATATTGAACATGTAGGAAATCAAAAATAAGTTTCTTATACATTCCACTAACAGAATAGGAAGTTAAAAAATAATATAATGTTGGATATGTTTATAAATAATGTTTTAATGTGTGAAAAACATTATTATTATCACCAACACTCAAAGTTCACATAAACAATGAACCCATTCACCCATGAAATATGCTTCACAAAGTATCTCTCATTAAACTAGGAATTTCCAAAATTCTATCTCACAAATTGTTCTAGTCCCACTAGGCCTGAGTTATCACTTGCAGGTACAATATAATGTTCCATGTAAGAAAATTATGAAATTATAATCTAACATGGCTATTCTCCAATGCAGTATGAACACACACCAAACAATATAATTCCAAAATACCATAATATAATTATGTTTATATCAAAATATACATTTCTACATTTAATCATTCATATTGTAGAAGACACCTCCAACCCATCTATTTAAATACCAATAATGCATGGGTGTTTATGAAAGTGATTTTATTAAAGGAATTAATCATGAAAAAAAGATATAAAAATTAAAAAAAATCCATTATGATCCTAATAGTACTTATAGAATACCCCTAATTTAACACATTCATTCCAAATAATAGTACTATAATTAATCATGTATACATTCTTTATTCCATTGTGCCAGTGGAATGTAATAGTTATCAATAAAACACATCCCTAGTCCATAGATTGCGACCAAAATGTATTGTTCTAGTATATTGTTTAAATAAAAATAAAGATAAATACAATGGTGTATATGGATCAATATTCTGACATTTTATTCTATAGGCTAAAAATTGAGAAATAATTTGAATTATTATATTTAATGACAAGGATATACAAAATGGGATTGAGAGAGCATCAATTTTGCAGTAACAAGGGAGGAGACTTATTATAATTCAATAGTGGTGGAAAGAAAATGGATTTTTAAAATCAGAATATTTCATTTCATGAAAGATGACTTAATACTGTGAAACATCAGGATATCATCATAAGCTAAAATTCATACTACCTCACTAAATACTCTTGAATCCTTTTCATTGCATGAAATTAATCTATGAAATATTATTATAAATTATTCAATCTGTAAACTTTTATTTACATCATGAATCAAATTTTTTATCTATATTTCAAATTTTACACTCCTTCTTCTTTCTATTATAAACAGACATCCAACGAAGTAATCCAAAATTGAAAATGGATCATTATAAAAAAAGGACATACCTCAAAACAAGGGTGTTATGTTGCCCAAGAAAAAATCATTTTATCTTTATAATGGTAGAGATTTGTGGTGTCCATAAATAATTCTTAAAAAAACCCCTAAAATTATCCTTTCTAATTTTAATGATTTTTAATGAAAATTCAAATTAAATTATAATACATATAAAAAGAGATATTTACTATTAATATGATATTTTCTTCTACATCCAATATATTATTTGTTTTAGGGTAAAAATTACAATATGCTTAAATAATAATTTTAACCTAATGAATATCTTGGATAATGTCTGGATATAACATATTTAACTAAGAATCATTTACAACATTACTGGAATCATTGAATATAATTTGAAGGTCAAATATATATTTAATATCACAAAGGCATTGTTTAATCTTGAATATTCCAATGTTCCATGAAGAAAACAATCATTTGATTCCCAAATGGATCTGTCTTTTCCTCTGTTGAAGTCTTTAGAATACTTCATCTCTTATGTAAATAGATAATGGTCATAGATGATGAATTACAAGTGATTACTAATATATATAGGCTATATCGATCTATTTCTTAGTCATATTTATTTACTATATAATATTTTGAACATGACTATATTTGATTACTGTATATTCCCTCATCCCCAGCCAAAAAATGGAGATCAATATAGACACCCTTAAAATGTCTCAAATAGAGCAATCATTATAAGAACCTAATAGGTAGTATTATATGAAAACTCCCCAAAAGCTAACTGACATTACCCTAAATAATATAAATCACTAACATATGATCTAATCGCGTATTATATTGTACTGATTGTGTATTCTGGTTAGCCATCACAAAGAGTATTATATGTTATTCTCATTCTCAACTAATCACTAAGGAAATTTCGAAAGGTTAAAAAAATATTATGTGAATCTACTTTCATAACAAGATTAAATAGAGACTTCACACTCTGGTAACTGACTACTAATTTTATATTAATAATCATCTGGTCTTCTATCTTATTTTCTTAAATAGCTTAAAAAAATAGACATTTTGTGTTTGTACACATTAATCTATAGAGACTAATATTTTTTAAGAATATATAGTAGACTAGTGATAATTATCATATTATTTTTTGAAATTTCAATATATGGATTGTTAATTAAAATAAAGAGAATCTTATCTGTTGATTTTTTGCCATCAATTATTGAAATGTGATACATCTATCAATATAATCAGCCACATTTTTCTTATCCAAAAAACAAAAATGGCTCTTTATTAACCAATACATTTTCTAAAAACCTAGTTGGAAATCCCAATTAGGATGGTGACAGAAGAATGATGAAATTCATATACATTAGAAGAATCATTTTTCTAATCCTAAATTTTCAAAATATAGTTTTCATGAATTTTCTCTCTATTAATTTTTCTCAAACTATTGATATTTTACCTAATGCTACGGTAGTATGTGATATAATTTTTATCCTAAAAAATAAGGTAAACTAATGAATGATTATGTGAATGTGGAATGAATATTATATCCTAATTATATTCTATAATATCAAAATTAATGTCATCAATTATTCAAAAAACCCACTATTTATTATATTCATGGAATAGTTGCTAGTATTTCCTCTAACTCATTGAATCATTACCATAATTTAATTTTAGGTAAAGAAATTATGAAAAATTTAAACATCTATAGATATTCTAACCATCAACCATTATTTTTAAACATCCATCTTTTGAAATTAATATATTTCCATATCTTCTATTAATTAAACATAGTTTTGTTTTTTCAAAATAATTTGAGTTTACATGTTTCTAATGAAATGAACACCACATATAATTCTTTGTTTGATGTTATTTAATAATTTTATTCTATTTAAAGTAATTTAAAGACATATGTTATGATATGGTATCCAATCAAAATTACACAACCGATTATAGATTGAGATGGGCAATAATATATCACATATCCTTATTTTTATTATATGAATATTAGTATATGTGTTGAAAAAATAAGAGAATTATGTTCTATAATGTATTTTGAGCTATAATAATTTCATTATAATGGAATATATTTCCATTTCAATTTGGTTATTGGAAATTTATGTATATAAATTCCAATAAATTGTTTTGATAATATCTTAATAATCCCAGAATAAATTGTACCTTGAAGTTTTATTATGTGATATCAAAGATAAGGATACCTCAATAATTCATGGATCATATGGTATACAATTTTAATAAATTATATGACTAAAGAAAAACACATAATGATTAAAAATTCACTCATATATAATAATGTATAGAGTCAATGTTCCCATATTTTGATCAATTCTGTATCTATGTACCTTTTATGTTTATCTTCAGTTTTGGAATATACCATGATATAATGAAAAAAATATCATCAAGAATGTGTTATAGAATTTGTGGAACATACAGTTCATCATTTACATGGATATGGAATGTGAATTTGTAAAATTAATTTGAATGATGGAATATTAATATTGACTATAATGGATTATAAAAATTATCTCTGGGATATCATTATTTATATATCAGAGTTATTGGTACCCAAATCACAGATCAGTTTTGGTAAAACTTATATAACCATTCAATTGATCAAAAAGTCTATCAACATGAGGATGATGATACAAATTCTTGTACATTACTTGATTCAGATCATCATAGTCAAAACATACCTAATGTGAACCATGGACCTTCAATACGAATAACATTAAAATGTTCCAAGGTGAATTACTGGTTCTAATAAATCCCTTTAATTATAATTCTTTGTATTATACCATTAATTACCATAATTCTATTGTTTTTATTATTTATGATAGACGATGAATAATATTTATTCCCATAGGAAAATCAATATAATATATTATTTTCCATTTTGTGGTAATCATGTGGAATAATTGGAATATATATTGGGTATCAATATACAATATATGAAAGATGATTATTCTATATTCCATCAATTAATCGTTATGTAATTATTTCCCATTAATAATAAATAATTACATATAAGGTAAACAAATATCAATCATTTCCATAATTCATATAAAAATAATCCATGAACATATGAAAATTACAGTCTCTGGATTCGATGGTAGTTGGTTGGGGGTAACACTTAATATTATCTTTGAATTATACTAAAAATTATTTTGACATTATTATATCAAATATTTAAAATAATAATACTTTCAGTTGACACTAATATTTAACTTAATCGATAGTTATAGAAAATTCATGTCACTAAATTCCGTTACATTCAGAATTTCTAAGAGGTTTCTCAATTCCCAGTACAGGAGGTGTGATTTTTTACAAGTCAACCCAACTCATTTATGGCAAGAGAAACAACAAAATAGTAGAATGATTTGGTTTATAAAAAGATATGAATTAATTTAGAGTTGAGAAAAATGGTAACTCACATCCTTGATGGAAACAATATCTTAAACTTGATTTTAGGCTCAGCTTCATATAGTTTATGATTATAAATGACTCTATTATATATCTTACACTATAGAGTTCATGTGTGATAGAATACTTATTTATTTTTGGGTTCATCTTGTTTGAAAAAAATCTATAAGACTAAAATTATTCAAACTATATTGTCCTGGTTCAGCATGGCAAAAATGATACTTATTAGAGTTATCCCAACATGATATCATTATATTTTTTAGTTTATAATGAATAATTCACATCAGATTTCCAAAATTATGGCACTCCTAAACTGGGATCATTCATTATCCTTTAATATGATCCAACAATACACATTTGATGCATCCAGATTTGTAGTTATGATGAGAAAGGAATTCAATGATCTAGTTAGATACATTTCCAATTCTCAACAATTGTAGGATCATATATCCCTTTTTCCATCATTCTAGGTACTTAGGATTCCACTTGTGTGTCGCTAAGAAAACAATTAATTCATCAGATATGGTTCCCAAAAATAATTTTATAGAAATTAATACCCTCTTTTCCCTATATATTCATTTTTGAACATACATCATAAAAACCTTGAAAAGAACATCTAGTCATATAACTGACTTGAATTTGGATTATTTAAGACATTGAAAAATAAAAAACCTCATAATAAGATTGTTTTATGAATGTGAATTGATATGTATATTTATTAGAAAATATATTACTTTTTTTTATATCAGAGAAGTTTTTCATCTCTGACAACTGAAATATTTGTGAATATAATTTATTATTTACAAATATGTTATAATCATCTCAATTTAGTCCTTGGTATAGAATAACGTAAATATATATGTCCTCAAATTTTCATTCTATGACCATAAGCTTGTACAACAATATTTTAACCATTTTTTTGGTATTCTATTGAAATCAAATATTATGTTCATCCAAATTAGACATGATTTTAATTTCCCAAGTCAAGAATTTACCCCAAAATATTGGTGGGTTCTAACTATGTGTTTACAATAACTGATTCACATTATATAATTACTCATTTTGATTTCATTTATCCATTTCATGAATTTCTATCAGGATTATCTGAACAAGCATTTTCATCGCCCATTGTTCTATAGTAACCACCTTCAAATAATCATTCTATTTTTAGTTTCTTAGTCTCTGGATTGTTGTTCTATCTTAATTACCATAATAATAAAATCTATTTTGTTATCATATGTTTTCTATGTCATCAATTATACAATATTTTATATCTAAAATATTGAGGTCATATTAACATTATTTCAAAACAATAATATTAAATAACACATCAATGTTGTAATCACTGAGGGATCTCAAAAAACAATTGCATTATTCTAAAATCTCACTTGATAATCCATAATATATTTTATAAAGAAAATATATGAGTTCATTAACAATGCATTTTTTTCTCACAATTACATGGTAGTATGATGTTGAATATAAAAGGTTAGTTATATATTTCTATGTTATACACTTCATGTTTTTACATTTTTTATCTCCATGATTATATCCCATCAAATAGATGTTAATAAAACGATAGAATATTTAACATATTTACTTGGACTATTGTATTATATGGTATTGAAATTCTAAAAACCTTGTGTGGAATCCATTGGTAAAAAATGAATGAAACATATACCGAGGGATTTACTAATAAATGGGGGTTTTTTACATTAAAAACACATGAATCATTAAATATATACAATACACAAGAAACACAAATAATCATAATATATGATGTAAAACCAAGTGAAACACAATAAAATACAACCATAACATGATTTAGGAAGACCACATTATGATAATCAGGGATATAGAATAAGGAAAAATAATGTTGTATGTTAATTAAAACCCAATGATAAAAAACAAGTGCATTATCTTTATAATTATATAGAATCAAACCCAATACTTTGTCCATTATCTATCCACTCATGACCATAGCTTTGAAATACATTCCAATAGAAGGATGATATATTCCCTAGACCTAAATCATGATAAATGGATTCATTATTTTGAAAAAGGTCTATATTGTTGGGTGGATTATATTATGTAATTAGGATGTCCACAAGAATCTACCCATGTATTTTTCGAAGAACAAAAACTATATTATAATTTATATATAATAGAAATAATTTGTAAAATATATTTTCATATGGGAAAAATATAATATTTTGAAATTACAAACACAATAATTATACCTAAGGCTTGAACCCACACACCAATGAATCAAAAAACACCAAACCCGGGAGTATTAGTTGACCCATTATACCCATTTCATCGCTTAGCGTCATAATCCGATGTTCCCTAGATATCACAATACCTAATTCCAAACCAACAATAATTCCTTCAAAGGTAGTATCTAATTCATTAAAAACATTATTATACAAATTTATTATAGCCAAATAATATTTATTTTTCAAAATTAACATTTTTAAAAAGTAATCAAATTTTTTTTTCGTGAATCTGAAAGCTAGTAAATTTAATAACTAATAAAATATGTGGTTTACTATAGGAATTTCATTAAATTATTTCTTCATGAAAATAAGAAATAAAATTTATAAAACCAAACATAAATTTATAAATATGATTTGAATGGGGGATAATCCACCAATATCAATTTGTTTATTCAGAATAAGAACAATATAACCATTCAGATCATGGTTCCCTATATAATTCCTTTAGTGAAACCCACTGATTTTTAATATAATAATATCCTTAAAACATTGGTATATAAAACGAATACCGGAATGTGAGTATCACTAAATGTGAAATAAGAAAATCAAAATGAAGATGAATGGAAATTACAACCTTTTTTCTCTTGGTCCCAAAATTCAGGACCATAGAAATTGATCTTTAGAAAAAGAATTTTCTAAAAAAATCCCCTTTTGATAGCTTATATTCTAATGTGGATAAAATTGTCTTGATGTTATCTATAATTCAATGGTTTCTCTACAACCATCCAAATGATTATCAGGAATGATGACTTCACATCATGAACCTTCGGGATAGCCACATAATTTAAAATTCATATTTCCACATATAAAATCCCTTAAATAATTATTTGCCTATAATAAATTTCATAGGAACTGTACAAAATTTATTTTGGTGGTGAATAACTATTCACGTAATTAATAACTCTTTTATCGATATTCCACCTCTTTCAATCATTACTTCGAAAAAAATTACTAGTGATATATCCAATCTATACATAACAAAAATAGAATAAATTAATATAGGTACATCTATCATACTTGCAGACTTAAAAGCGTTATATTATTTCATAGGCTCTATAATCAATGAAATAACACTATTTCATGGAAAAAACATATATTGAATTTATTTCTATAATCATATTACTAGAAAGTCAATTTTATATCTTGAATGATATAATGATTCTATTTTTCCTAATAAAAAACTATAGGGTATTTTTTAAGGGATATATATTAAAAACATGGATATTTAGATGTATGTTTCACTGATGTAAAGTCATGTGAATGTTATAAATTAAAAGTGGTAAAAAATAATTGTGCAAGGTGAATTCATAAAACTAAAATACACTAAAATGGTCCATTCTATAAAACAGTATTTTTTTTCCATTGTTCCAGTCACATGAGTGGAGTTGTATTTATTTTATAATGATACAGATATTTTTATTGTTACTGAATTTTCATGTTAATTTCATAGTTACCCTAAAAAATAATATTAAATAATTACATTAAAATAATAAAATAAAAATTTCATTAGGAAATACCCATACATATGGAATATATAAAATAATAATTTTATAAAATAGTATAATTTTTAATAATACACATGTTCTATCGATGTTCTTCTATAAAATATCATATCTAATCCAATATATACATTACTTAACCATATGAAATTTTTTTCTTTCACAAATTTTTTAGTATGAATTTTTCTACAATAAATATTTTCTAAAAACTATATTATATTTCAACACGCTTTTCCTCTATCAGAGAGATTTTAAATTCATAAATAATAATTGATTTATTTAAAATATTTTATTTTTTTTTATAGATTCAATGGATTTATTTAATTTTTTTGGCATTGTCTACATACCCAGAATTGAGAATAATGTTATAAATTAGATGAGGCCAATCCAACAAAAGTAAAAAACTGAAATGTGGTGATGATTTTTGATACATCATTTATATTCAATATTGTTGATGTTTTGCAGTTAATTTTCTAGAAATGACAAATAATATTATAATTATATTGTATATTATTTATTAAGGATGTATTGGGTCACACATAACACATCAACCATATACCCCCTACTAGTTAATGGACAAGAAAAGGTTTATGAAATATATTTGATGGACATTTAAGAGAACATTGTCCATCTCAAAAAAAAATATTGGGTTAAAGGGATATTTATTATTCATTCTATTCATATAAATGCATCTAATTACTAATAAGTAATTTCTCTGTACATGATCATTTTTTTGATATAGGGGTCACAGAAATGTGGAGGTGGAACATAAATCCTATTAAAAATAGATAATGAAAAGATTAAATTTTCATGAAGTAGGTTTCTAGTGAATCTTATACCTATAATATTGTAATGAAATTATATTGAAGACATATTAGAACTCATGATCTTGTATTAAAAGTATATTTTTCTATGATTAAATAATTTTTCCAAAAAAATTATAAGTTACTAAAGAAGTTTATATTATCAACTCTAGATTGAAATTTTACTCATTAAATATTAATTCTATATATATTTATCACAATACATTTACAAACATTTTTAGGTAAATATTATGGGATATTAATTGATAATACAACAACTGTCATTTTACATTAAATGGGTAGTGTGAAAATATAATTTAATGTTGTTATTTAGACAAAATAAGTGAAAGATCCTACACCTCCACATCATCTAATAAAATCTAAAATTATATTGTCACTTACCATTGGAGATATTGTCTTACAACATATATTTTTACTAATAATTTACATGATATTGGATAAAATAACATATGAATACCCTAAGAAAGTGTAGAGTAGTGAGCTAATTTATTTATTGTTTTTTAGTTTCATTTATTTTAGTAATATTTTGAATATATATTTCTATTTCTATTTCTGTTAATATAATTTAAAATCCAAATTCTAATTGGTGTATACTAAATTTTTATGGTGTTTTCTAATCCCATTATGGATGAAAATAATAAATAAAAATTATTTTTAAACACCATTTCATTTGGGAGTAACCTAGATATACTATATAAAATACTTATTTGATTAATGATGTATTTTTTTTAATTGACATAAATATTATTTTTATTCATTTATACCAATTTTAGACATTTTAAATAAATTTCATCCCATTATTTCTTTCCACATAATAAAATTTTATCCCTGAAATTTACTGCATATCATTTAAAAAAATTCCTAATACCATTTTGTTCTAGGGAGTCATGATATATGTTTAATTAGACAAAATTACATAACTCTCCATTATTTGGTCATTATCCAATCTAAAAACATGTTTGGTAGTGACATCCAATGATCTCCTTAATTAGGCCATATGTTTGGAATAGTAACCCACAATATATCATCACATGGTTTTTGGAAGGAATTACCTAGTATAAAAAGAAAAATTACATACTCATTAGTAATATATCTCATTCCTCAAAAAAAATACATAAATAATATATATTAATTCATGACATGTAGTAAAACCAAATTCCGAATTATTAAAAAATAATTTCTTTATCCTCTACTATATACCAAAATACATGTATAATGAAATCCACCTCCATCAATGAATTTATTTCCCAAGAGAGAATCAATTGTGGATACCACCAACACTATAAAGACGAAATTAAAAATTATACACATGATGTTGATGTGAGAAAATAAATATACTATGTTTATTCCTCCATATTACTTTTATATGTCCATGGGAATTAAGATTTTTATACAACAATAATAATAACATTTAAAAAATAACAAATATCTCCATATATTCTATTATTCAATAAATTGTATTGTATACCATGTATAATCATATATTCCAAACAAAAATACATCATAAATTATATATCACTTAAATCCCATCAAAACAATATATCCAAAAAACTTGTAAGACATCATCAATTGGGTCTTATCTATAATATCATAATGTATAAATCCACTTGTAGGGGCCATACAGTATCATAACCACCACTAATATATATCTATGAACATATTGGAAATTGAAAATCCCTTTCTAATAACTATGTACCTACCAACCATATAGAAATTTCTATATTATATCAATTAATTTGTTGGATAACTATCCAGCAAGATGGACTGTCAACATTTTTAAATGAGTTCGTCCATAAGAACTCTCCCAATCATTACCATATTTCTCTATATAAAAATTTACCCTTGGTGATTCTCATTGTATTATTACATTTCTATATTCATAAAAAAATTCCCTCCACATATAGAAATATCCACATGTAACATAATATATATATTATGAATATATATCCTATAAAAATTATTCATTCCATCACCTCTTTCATCATCACTAAGTATTAAAAAACCACTACCACATAATGATCATATATTTGAAATTTATTTTGACCCTTACCATCCTTTTCTTGACACGCATGAGAAATTACATTATAGAGAACTATACTTTTCATGCATAAATATCAATTCTATACTAATGATTATTCATTAAAAATAAATGATCATTGATAGATTTATATTGTTCAATTTCCCTTGGAAACATCGATACATGTACAACTTATTCATAAATGTACTACATCATATCCAACATAGTCCTTAAATAAAAATACACTTTTTGACATATCGTATATGTAAATACATCTTCATAAATAGTGGATGGGAAACATAAGAAATGATGACCTCAGATGCTCAGTTTGGTTAAACAATTGCGATATCTACAATCACTTGGGAATAATGTGAGCACAAGGAAATGAGGGAATGAATATAAAATTAGAAAATCACACTCTACCAGTCACATCTAATAATATTCATTTGTTGAAAAATTGTCGAATTTCATAAGTCTTGAATCATAAAGGAATCAATGAACATGAAACATGATGGGATAAAACTATCTTAAGATATTTTTTTGGAATAAACATATGCATCAAATATCATTCCCATATTATTAAGGATCATTTAAAATTCCAGTATTATTAAATGGGGTCAGTCTCAAATCCATTATAGAATTAAATTTTCTCTACAAAGAATATTATAGTGAAAAGTACCTTATTTATATTGGTTTACTGATCATTGTACCCCAAATTGTCCCATGAGATATCAATCATTACCGTTTTCATTATAGGATTGTATTATTCTATGACCAATAATCACATAATCATAATAATTTAGAAGTGTTATGTATAAAAAATCATCTGATTGGAATCCACGAAAATAAGTTGTTTATATAATCCTTTCATCATGGAAGAACCTATGAAAATGAAATGGGGTTCATCAGCATTTCATCAATTAATCATAACATAGGTTTTGAAAAATGAAGAAGATTCATAAATATAATTGCAATATAAATATAAATAAAAAAATCCATAAATTAATAAAAATGCAATAAGTGTATAATAGATATTGTTATTAATTATATACATAAAAGGGTGTTGAATTTTATGTAAATATCATTAATGATAATTGAGAATATTTCATAAGGAAATTTCCTTTTAACTATGAATTTACATCTTCAAATATAAAAACTAACATAATGTTATGGTGATTTTTTATATGAATTGATCATTGGATGATTCTAAATTCCAATTGAAAATTTTTTGGGGCCAAGATAGTGGTGTAATTAATCCAATTTTATATATTTTTGTTAGAATTATTATGGAAAATTATAAGACAATGTGATATGATATAATGTGTTCTTGAGGCCTGGTGTTCCTAAAATAATTCATTGAAAATGTCATGTTTTGAATAGCACATGTGAACATGTTTTTTTAAAAAGTGGAATATCATTTAAATGGGTTCCAAAATTAGAATTCGTGGGATACCATTGTGTTCATAATGACAGTTTTACTATAGTAATGAATTAACTTTTCTTAGAAAGGGTATACTAATGAAATATAAAATAGGGATGTGACTATAAATAAAATAATGAAATAAATTTTTTTATTTTAAATTCATAATATCTCATGAATGATGACACATATATTAAATGTGAATCCACTTCGTGATATTAATGTGTTTTTCTCCATAGGTAAGGCCTAATATTAACCAGCTCAAGTTGGCTGAGAAATTTAATTTTTGGGCATTTTAATGAATATAATAAATTCAGATTTATTTTTTTAACACTACACAACGATTCTGTTGTTCTTTTTATTTTAAAAAACAATTTATTGAGAATTCAGTGTTATTTTCAAAATGTTGTAACTCATATGAATCTTGGAAAATGAATCCTCTCGATCCAAATATTATGTATTGGAGATCAGACTGTGCATCGTTGAGCCCATGGACTTATAATATCTCATAAATGATGAAACGTAAATGTTTCTCATCAATGAGTGTTCCAATCATGGGGTAGGGCAGTAGTTTCTTTTTTATTTTTCATTCTTTATTTCTATGATGAACGCAATACAATCCAAGAATAGATTATCTCAAGGATAAATTATATGTTGTGGGGGTGATTTTTGGGGGTTAGTGTGATCTGAATAAATCATTTTCAAACCCAAATTGCATAAATCATTATCATTGGCCAAGAATGCTTCTCCAATGATGTTGAAACCATACTATGTGAATATTTGTATTTTTTCATTTCATTCTTCATCATTAGAACCATGTGGTTCTCTGGTGGACATTATCTTGTGATTCAGAGCATGAATAGGCCCCCAAATTTGAGGAGAACCAATATTAGAGGTTGTATTGGAGATAAAAATTTCACAAGAAACCCAAATATGTGATCATGATAAATTATAGGAATTGGAGGAGAATAGTTTTCCGCAGTGGGGAAAAACATAGTGAGTTTATCACAGTGGTCTGTTGGGGTGAAGCGGTGTTGGGGTGGTGGCAGTATATGGATTACAGTGGTGCGGAGTGGGACCTAGAGGCCATAATGGCTGAAGGTGTCTAGTGGGGGCATCAACGACTAGAGAAGATTATATGTGATGGTCGGAGTGGATCCATGTGGGAGCCTATTGTGGAGGTAATCAAGAAAATAAAATGGACTTGGATATGGGGTTATATACATGAAAGGGCGACCATGTGGAGCCCATATTGGCGGTGAGGCTGCAGGGCATGAGGAATTAGTGGGCCAGACACATGGAACATGGAAAAATACCACATTGACAGGGGGAATATAGTTCGGGTAGACCTTGTGCATCATAGATGGGTGGCTTATGTAAATATTGGTTAGACCATGGGTAGTCGGGCTGGTCTTGCAGACCGTTGGGATAGAAAAAGCAACCCAATGGGCATGAACAATATTCCCAGTGGGTCCAATCCGCCATTCCCAATAGGCCAGTTTAGACTAGTGTTTTCTTGGTCTGAGGGGTCAAATAAATCCCATACTGGAGAAGGGTCAAATATTTTTATGGAAATATCTTATACATTCAATCTATGTGTCTCATTTATGAGATTTTTGTGGAATTTACACACATGTGATGAAACAGTCCTTTGAAGATACTCTATGTGAGTTTATATGTATTTATAAACATGAAATAATGGCATGATGAGTTATTTCTTTTGGAATGAGCATTCTTTGAGGGGAATCATATAAATGGTTGTGACATTGAGACTACATGATATTTTGAAACTCAAATTCTTACAGAGTATATGTTTCTTATCGAGATTATATGTATCATTAGGACTGAGTGTCTCATCAATATTGAGTGTCTCATAGGGATAGATTGTCTTAAAAGGATGACATGTCTCATTGAGACTATGTGTCTTATCGATAGCTAGTGTTTTTTGGATTATGTGAAATAATAATTTTTTGTGTAATATAGACCTTACCTGTGTGATTTGAATGTAATATTTCTACATAGTATACTTCATATATTCGTTTTTGTTGTTCCATCATGGTTTTCATGAGTGGTATTCCTTCATAGTGTCCTTTCACTGTGTTACTTTGAGTTGTTCCTTTGTGGTGCTACTTACTGGTGTTTTATCAATTTTTTCCTTTAGTGTCGTTTCTTTGTGGTGGTCCACAATGGTTTCCCTTAGTAGTGTTCATTAATGGAGTTCCATTGTGGAGTTCCTTTGTGGGGATCCATTGTTGTGTTCCATAATGGTGTTCCTTGGTAGTGTTCTATATTAGTGTTCCTTCGTGATGTAACTTAGTGGCGTTCCTTCATGGTTTACCTTAATTATGTACCTTCATTGGGTTATTTAGGGGTGTTTCTTCATTGTGTCTATTCATGGTGTTCATTAATGGTGATCCTTATAAGTGTTCCATTATGGTGTTCTTTAGTGGTGTTTCTTCATTTGTTCCATAGTGGTGTTACTTCATCATCTTTCTTTATAGTTCCCAATAGTGGTTCTCCTTTTTTTGTTTTCATTAATTTTATTCCTTTGTAATTTCCTATGTAGTATATTTGTATATTGTATATTGAGGTGTCATAATAAATATTGTTTTACTCACCCCTCTACAGGGTTTACTTGCAGGTGTTGTGTATTGTGCAGATGATCAATTCATGATAGATTCTTATGTGGACTACGAATTGGTGGTGCATAATAATGCCAGATAGTCAGGGTGTGATCCTTTGACATTATAATGCTTTTTAGTTCTGTTCCCTTCAGGTAGGGTTTTCTGCAGATGAGATTCAGTATCATGTGAAATCACTTTTATATTATATTTCTATTAGGTGGGCATGTATTCTATCCCGACTTACTTTAATGTTTTCTACAATAAAACTATTTGGTTTGTATCATAGTGTATGGATTAATTGTTTATATAGTGCATTTATATTTTAGCATTTTGGGCCTGCAGATGTTTGTGGGTGTGTAGCTACAAAGGGAAATACATCCCATTTGTGGGACATGCCTTTTAGGTTATAGTCAACATCCCCTATCCTATTGGAGGTGGCCTTGGGTAGTCACGACATGGGCCCCTCAAGGAATAGTCATGATTGAGTGCTATAAGAGGTGGTAATTTCAACATATAGACCAAGAGTTTGTGATTTTGGTTTGGATAAATAGTATCATGTGTTTTGAGGTTGGATTTAGGCTAGGGAATCTAGTACTGGTGCGGTGGTCGAAATATCGATACACCAAGAATTTTAATTCTAATATTTTACATAGTACACAAAAACACTAGTTGTGGAAAAATATAGTGTTATATACATAATATAGGATTTAAGTGAGTTCTCATGTATTTATATAGTCCACAGACCAGGTATACCCTATGGACGATGGTACATCATTTCTTACTTCAAGATATGTCCACATAGACGTCCATCTAGGATTCCACCATGAAATCACAAGGATGGTCAGCCATGGGATGGGAAATATGTACACGATGGGTATGATACAAGACAATTACATTATGTTTTGAACCATCAATAAAGGTCTACATAGTAACATCTGAGCCAACGTTCTCCCTTTGTGCATTCATATTAATGTTGGGGAACTAGATTAAACCATTTTGGTTGATTTTTCCATTACTAGGAAAACATATCATGTCATATTCAATAGTGGGAAAACAAGAGAATGAGGTTTTTTAAGGTGTTTATTATGGATGAAGATAAGGGAGAGGTGCATGATGTTGTAGACATTGCGACAAGTTACTACCACCAACCATAAGTGGTCCACCCCTGGCTAATGGTGTTGGAGAACAAGGTAGGGGAATACTGCATGCGGTTAAGGCATATGAACAGGGTGCTCTTGGAATGATTTGTAGAATAATCTATACCAATTTTACGTTAGTTTTTATATTGATAAATACAGGTACTCGTCATTCTTTTTTTCCACAAATCATGTTCAAGACACAAAGAGTCTTGTTGAGCCAATAACTCCAGCATCAGGCTAGGGTAGTCCTACTTGAGAGACCTCAAGATCATGCAGGGGTGCTGGTAGTGTGGAGTAACTCTCAAAATTGAGAGTTTTGGTTTGGATATGTTTGTAGTAGCATAATGAACATATGTTTTCAATAATGTTAATTAGTGGTTACATACATTTAATGCTCATATTGACCAGTTCAGGTGAATAATATATGTTTTCCACAGTTGTGTATTGAGTATTTCCTTTCTAGTGAAAATGGAAATATGGGAAAGAAACAGTGGGCTCACACAATGGAGGTTGCATCTGATTTCTCATCAATTGGAATTCCTATCCCTTAATGTAGTAGGCATTATTAGTCCTTAGTTTCCAATAGTGGTGGAGGAGCTTCAATAAATCTAGAAAAGGTTGAGACCGAGGTATTGGATATAGTTCCTATAGGATTATAACATTGATATTGGTTGTAATATTGGGAATGGAAATATGGTGGCATATGCTCTCAGCTGGTGAACATGTTTACATTTGTTGAACGAGTGGTCAAAGTAGTTGGCCTCATTACAGATTACTTTTTGTGGATGGAGGTGGATCATCCTACCTCTAGTCGATGGTTTTCACCCCTCAAATATTGTGTCAATTTAGTTAGGAATAGCCCATAGATACATACTATGAGACATTACATGCTCCGTCGCCCAAATGGAATTCTCCAAATGGATATTTAAAATTTGGGGAGCACTCTCTTCTATCCATTACAGGAACAGTAGTAGTAGTGGTGTTATGAGATGGGATTTTTAGGGAGTACTATACTTCCAATTTTGTGGTACATCTATGTGTGGGAAGATGTATCAGGACCTATGACATTAGTTTTGGAGGATGGTAACGAAGAAGGGAGTGTCAGAGTATGTTTATCGATGCCTCACTTGTCTGCAAGTTAAGGTTGAGCACTATGTTATATTAGGTTTGACTCAACAAAATGTGGTTATAGATTTGATTATTCATGACATATCACATGAATTTTTGATATGTTTACCACATACATATAGGTGACACAATACCATATAAGTGATCATTGACCAAGTCACCATGTTGGTCCACATTCTATCTATTATAGATCAGAGTTTAGTATAGTGATTATGACATGTCTATGTGAAAAATATAGTTTTAATCCGTGGTTTATGTTTGATGATAGTTTCAAATCATGATTCATACGTTATATTCCAATTGTGGAAGGGATTGTGGGAGTCAGTTATGACTCATTTGAACATGGAAAAAACATTTCACCCATAGAAGGATAGTAGGACTGATTGGACTATTTACATAATGATTATAATGCTATAGTCTTTCATTCTAATGTTTTGGAAAGATATGGGTGGATTCATCCTAGTTGATGAATTCCTTGAGTGTTCGTTTTTTTCGGCACATGAATCTCTAGGATAGCACAAGTGAGTGTTTGGCTCATATTCGTGCTCATTACACTCATTTATTTTAGTATCTCTTTGTTTCAATATCGGGGATGTAATTTACTATGGGTGGTAGAATGTATTGATTCTAATTTTATTGATTTTTTTCAGAAATTATTTGTAAAACATCCAAGACTAGACACTAAGACAAAATGTTCTTCTGAGGCCGGGTGTTCCAAGAAAAATTAATTAAAAAAATTATATGTTTTTAATAGCACACACACATGATTTTATAAAAAAAAAGTGGAATATATTTTAAAACATTGCCGGAATTCAGAATCTGAGGTCACTGTAGAGCTCTGAGTGTCCTCTTTATATAAGGCACGACCAAACGTAGTCAGTATGTGTCATCTAAAAAAATCCTCCAACGATGTAACCATTAATAAAATAATCAAATAAAGTACTATTATTTTAAAATCCAAATAACACATGAACTATTACATGGATTGGAAATCTGAGACCACCATTGAATTCATATGGTGGTGTTTTCATCAGGACATTCCTAACAATGACTTATGTGGGTCGGAAATGAAGAGTAATTTTTTGGAATATTTAATTATAAAATAAAAAAATATTTATTTTATGTAACATTACACAATGAAGAAGAGATGTGCTTTATTTTAATAAAAAATTTACATACAATTCATTGTATTTTTCATAACACTAGATCTCATCTAATGCATTGGGAAAAATCCTCTTGAGCGAATGATAATTGAAGGATGATTGGGTTGTGTATTATAACAATAATGGAGTTAGAGGAACTAGACCATGTAGAAAACACAACTATTCCACATCAGTGACTGATCCAAACTCAAGGAAGGCTGGTTTTTTTGTATTTCTTCTTTCATTATTTCTATGAAAAATGAAGACAAATCCATCAAGTGATCAGCAAGATGATCGATCATATGTTGCTAGAGGGATTTATTGAGGGTTAATTGGATTTTATTTAATATTTCTTCTAACCCATATCCCCTGGAGGATGATCGTTTGTAAAGAATTCTATTCAATGATGTTAAACCCTTTCTATGTTCATGTCTCATTATGTTCTTTGTTTTCTTCCATATTTGAACATTGTAGTTCCGGTATTATCATTTTTGGATGGTTCCGAGCAAGACTAAAGACCCGAATTTTGGTATAACTAAATTTTGATGCTGCAATAGGGAAGAAAAGGTCATGAGGAACCCAGATCTAAAATCTTACATAATTCCAAACAATGGAGGTGCCCTAGTGGTACACAGATGGGACCGCCATCATGGGTCTGACACAATTGTCCAGAAAGTAAGAGTAATGGTTGTGTGATAGATGCAGGCATTGTGTGGTCGTGTGGAGCTGCAATAATGGAAATCATATTCAGAAAAATATTGATGTGGTATTAGTGACCGGAGAGGTGGGTACGTTGAGTCCATAGTAGAGGCACATGGGAGACTGTAGTAGTGGAATACGGTACAGTGAGGGTGACAAGAAGATGTTTTCACATATGTGGCTTGGTTGTCATGTGAAACCTTTGGTGGTGGCGAGGCCATGGGGTAGGAATATGTGGTGGGCCTGCCACATGGAATGTGTCACAGAACTACATTGACTAGGGAGGAACACATTGTAGGAAGACTGCCTAAGGTTCCACAGGATAGCCCCTGTGCTTGCGAGTTGGATGATGGGGGAGTCGGGCTATGCTAACAGCCCGATAAGCCAGACCATGCATCCCAATAGGTCATGATCTTGTGGTTCTAGTGGGCCCGTTCATGATATGTTTAATTCATTCTGACCCTTGCTATTAGGTATTAGCTTTGAGATACTCTATTCATGATTATTTGGAAGTGTAAACAGAACCTAATAGATTGTGGTGTGATTTCTCCCAGAATGAGCATATTATGAGCGATGTACTATAGGTAGTTGTCACCAGGACACTACATGTTTTCTTAGACTCTTTGATGTACCAATGCTTGTGTATTACTAAGATTATGAGTCTCATCAGGACTGAGTGTCTCATCTATTGTTTCTCATCAATACGTTGTGTCTCATTTGGACTGAGTGTATTACTAGTAATAAAGTTATCATCATGACTATGTGTCATAATGATTCTAGATGTTTTTTGGATTATGACAAATAATCATATTTTTCGTAT
This sequence comes from Viscum album, assembly GCA_963277665.1. NCBI lineage: Eukaryota > Viridiplantae > Streptophyta > Magnoliopsida > Santalales > Viscaceae > Viscum > Viscum album. The sequence goes on from OY728157.1 coordinate 203,159,396, forward strand.
TATTTCCCATACATGTGTGAGCTGACTTTAATCTTTTTATGTGGTATACATCATCTATTCATATGTGGTGTTCTGTCATAGTGTTTGTTTGTGGTGTTCCTCTACCTTGTTCATGTTTGGTGTTCCTTCGTGGTGTTCCTTAGTGGTGTAACTTTGTAGTTATTTTTATTGACATTCTGTCATGGTGCCCCTTTGTGTTGTTCTTTCATTGTGTTCCTATATGGTGTCCCTATGTGGTGTTTCATCATGGTCTTTTTTCATGGTGTTCATTCGTGGTGTTCCTTCATGCCATTCAATAGTAGTGTTCTTTACTGGGATTCCTTCCTAATGTTAATCAGGCTGTTAGTTAGTGGTGTTCCTTTATGCTGATTTTTAATGGTTTCATGTCATGGTGTCCATTTGAGTGTTCCTTCATGGTGATCCTTCATGGTGTTCCTTTATGGTTCTCCTTAGTGGTTCTCCTTTATTGTGTTACATCATCGTGTTCCTTTGTGGTGTTCAATCACTGTGTTACTTCATAGTGTCATTTAGTGGTCTTCCATTTTTCTCTTACAACATGGTATTCCTTTGAAAATTCTTATAAATTATATTTCCTCTATGATTTTGGGGTGTTTTACTGGATATTTTTTTAGTCAATACTGCATCAGAATTTTCATTACATTTTTTGTCTTGGAAAACTATTAATTCCTGATGGAGTCTAAGGTGGACCATGACTAGATAGTTCTTAGTGAGAATGGGTAGTCAATGTGTGCTCTTATGGATTTATATAGTTATCCAGTACCTTTCCAATTAGGTATCATTTCTTACAGATGAGTTGCAGGAACTTGTTCGGTCACATTTATAGGCTCCTTCTTTTGGGTGGGCTTAAATTCTGGAAATTTTTACATTATAGTTTTATAATTTCTTTCTCATTGGTTAGTATATTAGTTTTTTAATTAATTGTTTACATACTATTTTTATATTTAAAAAATTTGGGCATTGTTATTTTTTGAGTTTACACGTACATAGGAAAATTCCTCCCATTTGTGGGATATTCCTACAATGTGCTAGTCACATTACTCTAGTACATTGGTGGCGAGATTGGGGTATTCATGTCCTAGTATTGTATGGGATAGGTCACAATAATTTTGTAATTCCATTCAATGCATATATGATAAAATAAAACATTCCCTTCACATTTTATGTAATGTAAAAAGTACCTCATTCAGAATGAAAATGGATCATTCCTTTTTAACTATATTGTAAATGGGAAAATGCAGTTAAAATTTTCCTTAAAATTTAATAATAATAATAAAATATGGAAATCATTTTTAGATGAAAATGATATCGAGGAGAAGGTATTTTCAACCGAAGAGAGAAATAATTTCGATAATCTGAAAAATTATATTTTTTCTCCCTTGAGTATCTAATGTGATAAAAATGAATGCAAAACATTATTTATAATGAAATAATAAAAATTAATTAAAATTAATGACGTTCATTAAAGATATATCATAAAATTAAATAATATTACCCCAAAAAATCAATTCATATAATCAATTTAATTTTGACATAATACTATTACTACTCTGGTAAATTTAACATCACAAGCCCCTTGAAGGATAGAAAATTAAATGGATATTTAAATACAGATAAAATTTAAATTAATAAAAACAAAATACATTCATGTGATGTATATATCAAATATAATAGAATGAGTGTGGAATTTGGATTGTGTGTCACAGAAATAAAAGTGAGATAAAAATCTCTAAAATCATGTTTGGCTTGTTTTTAATGTGATTTTGTCTCATGTATAATGGATTTAAATATAATATAATTATATAATAGGTGAATTCTAAAAGTTACAATTTTACATATTTTCCATTTATAACATTTAATTACCCTTAATAATAATCATTTGTTAAAATTTTATTTCAATTGTGTTACTTATTTGGTTTTTTAATAATAATTTCATTTCGGTAGTTCTTATCATTTTACAGTGATTATTGTTGCATCATAATAAAAAAATCATATTTTAGTCCTAACATATATTCATAGTACATATTTTTAGAGTCATTCATTGATTTTATATATAGAAAAAGTAATTTTATCATTCATTAAGATGGTAAGACATACATACAATAGAATTTTTTTTGATGAGTGGAGAAAATAATGGTAAATAATAATTAATTTATCCCAAAATAAATATTATATCATATATTTTCATTATATCCAGTATTATTACTATAAAATTAAAACTGAAATGAACATTGAATCACATCACATTTTGATGTTGTAGTCCACAAGTACACAATATTAATGTTATTTTGTTCCAAAAGAATGGAATGCGTATATGTATATTAGATATTATGATATAAGAAGTATAATTATTTCACATTAATAATATGTATACTTAAACCCCATCATAATATCCATCCATAAAATCTAGTGATAAAAAATGTATTTTGTTATTGCATAGAGAACATAACCTATACGTACACATAATCACCACATTCACTTCCCATTTTTTCGAAAATGGTTGTGTACATGTTGATATGTTATCATTATAAAATTGTAATATATTTTGGAAAAAAATTATTATATATAAAATTATATAATATATTTTTATGAGGATGAATAATAATTTAAAAACATGATCTTTTAAGGAGAGTACATATTCTTTGAAATAGCTTGGTTATGTCTTCTATTAAGGGACCTAGGGGTGAACTATTTGTGAAAAAACCATAAGAATGTAGATATGGATGTTGATAAATTTTTAGGGTATGCAAAATATAAAAGTTTTAATTTTGTGTAAATAAGTGTGGGTGTAGGACCCCTTTTGTAACTGAGGAGAGCATTGTTTTTGTATGTATTAAAATATAATAAATATTTGAATGTCTTTATAAAACAATGCATCCAATAGGAAAAATATTTTATGATAAGGTTGGATGAGTATTTTATCTCATGAAACAAAATTGTTTTGACAATATGTGATGGTATTTCAAAATATATTTTTGTTCTAAGACCTTAAGCTATTTTAATAATAATTATAGTAATGCATTTCAAACACTATAAGTGTTATAAATACTGATATAAAAAGAAAATTGGATAATAAGTTAAAAGTGGTGATTTTTTAGAGACAATATTTTCATCCTTCTCCACATTTATGATTTTTATGATTTTTAAATAATTTAATGAAATGTAATTTTTTATGAATATCATTAATGTAAATTTTGCACTCGATTCATTTAATTTGACTTCAAATACATAAATAAAATGTTTTAAATTTAATATAATATGTTGGAAAAAAATTAATTTTTTATATTCATCTATAAAATTTAGTGATCCCCTTAAACTAGTCAAAACATATCACTTGTAATACTATTAAAACAATTTATTTTATTTTAATATTATTTAAATAAATTATATTTCGGCATTGTTTAGAATTTCATGTGATTCATTTATGGACTAAAAATTATAAATAAAATATTATCAATAAAATAAAATTGGTATGATAAAAAATAAAAATATATTCACTAATATGATACTTTTTTCGGTTGTGGACAAAGTATTTACATATAAATGTAAGAGGGAGATATTTTTTAACATTCATTACTTTATATATCAAATATGTTGTTTTCATAGACATCTTTCGATTGAATTTTTTTTCCAAATAATGTGATAAGGTTATATTTAACTATATTCAATTAAATTTTGGGTTAAAAATTATGGCCTGGAAACATAGTTTAAACCAATATTAACATGATTGTCCTATTATTGATCCAATTATTTTCACCACGGTTACTATCTATATTGAAAAAATTTAATTGAGTCCAATTTACCAAATTTTATACAACTATATGAAAATAAATTATCCATTTTATCATATCTAAAGCCAAAAATTGATTTAATACATTTTTCGGATAATGAAACATATGGGATAAAAATATTTTTCTAATGAAAAATATTTCATAAGTATAAAATGTGTTCATAAAAAACATTAAATAAAATAGAATAACATTTCATAAATATGATTAATAGTAATATATATTTTTTACATAATAAATTTAATAAAAATTTAAAATTAAATATAATTTTTTAAATAATATAATAATAACTTCAACTTTCAATGAAAATTAGTATTTTTCATTGTTCATTAAAATATTATCATTTATGTGAGATATCAAAAATTAACCATAAGATAATTTTAATATGTTTAATCTAAAAATGAAGTAAATTTTTTAAAATATGTATCCTAAAAGATTACAAAATAAATTTTATTAATTGTTTACAAAAATAAATGAAAATAATTTTTTCAGAAGAAACATTTTCTCAGTGTACAAAAAAATTTATGAAATATTATTTACGTATTTATCAATGAAATTTAATTATATAAAACATTCATACTTATTTTTTAAAAAAAATTCTTATTCATTTTACATTATTTATTATACCACATAATACTGTCACATTAAATAATAATATTTTAATAGTTTTTTATGGTTCCTCTAAACATTAAATTTTCTGTAATGTAACCTATCAAAAATATAAAATTATATAAAATGAATATTATTCTAAAATGTCATGGTTTCACATAATAAACCAATTAAAATTATTTTATCCAAGAAATTCATTACACTAATACTAATAATAGGGGATATATTGGTTTAATCATTTTGTTAGGTTCCTATGTAGCTTCATCAAATTTCGGAATACACCTAGGAACATTCACCCGGTGTTTAGTCTTATACCGTTGAAATTAATATCTATGTTTAAATATTTCTACTTGTTTTTCATTATAATAAATATAATTCTCATGTGTAATGACCCTTGAGTTTAGTACAAGTGATGGATCATGTACTTACTTCCTCAAGAGAAAATCATGGAACATATATTGATCTCAATATAGGTTCGTTGGAAGCACCAAATTGAAATCTATTGTGCCTACCCATTCATGAATCTCAAGGGGACCAATATAACATGGTATTATATTTCCCATATTCCTAAATATCACCACCATTTTCAATGGATAAATTCCTTGAACCACATTCTAACCATATTAAAATGTTTGATAACGATAAAAAATGTAATACTAACTTCTCTGTCAACCGTAAGATGCCATAATATGACTAATAATGTCTCAAACATTATCTATAATTTACTCATCTAGATCAAGTAATAATAGTTTTAATTCCCCATATTCATCCTACAATATTGAATTCTACATTTAATTCCTTATTTGGATTCATAATAAGACATCTAAATTCCAAAGTGAATGTTATTGATTTTAAAAAATCTACTATATGAAGGTTTCGATTCGAAACACTTTAAAAATATATAGAATATGATATCATAATAATCCCTAGTGTTAGAATATTTCCCTACCACATTTCATATATACAAGGAAAATATATTTTTTATACCTCACTTTATATCTAGATCCTAGAGATTACTTCCAAATAATGTCAATATAATCCCCGATTATCGATTAGATATAATAGAATATGTTAGTTCATGAAATGTTTCCACATCCTTAATATAAATTCATAGAAGATTCTATAGAGTGAAATCTTATTTAATGAAATTTAAGTGTATCGACTTTGTAAGGTTATCAACAATATCCCAAATGGAATTGTTCCTTTAAATGATTGGGGAGTCTTATAATGAAATCCAGTCTGATATTTTCTGATTTCCATTCAGGTATGGGTGAATTTTTTATCTTCCCCTTAGACTTCTATCTCTCATCTGTCACTTACTAATATAAAGTCCATCATGAATTGTAATTATAAATATCCCACTCTATGTTGTGCCATAAAAAAATTTATCTCTATAAATTATTGTACATACTTTATGAGTATAGAATCATTAACTGTTAGCCTCAACCAATAAATCCTCCTAAAAATAATATATTGAAAAAATACATTTACTGTTCCCAATATTTATCATTTCATCAAAATAAAGGTAAACCTCAGAAACATTTTTCACATTCTTCTTTAGCCTCACATGCTCATTATAAACATATTTTATATTCACATGGATATATGGTTGAACACTCATTTCAGGAAGGTAACATTTTTCACTTCCTTCATGATTTAAATTTCCATGTTATTATAATGTTGAAATATTTTTTATATTATGAGTCTCATCATGGATAAGATAGAGTGATCCTTTCAACTAATATCACCTACCACCTTGTCTACATTACTAGGGTCTAAATATATTTAGAAGTCATAAATATAAATAATCTCCAACCAAATTCTATAGAATATATTCAAATATTTCTACATGAAAATATTTATTAAATTTTTCTACTAATATATTTTCCACACCATTCTCCATAAAGATAATGTATCTATATATTCAATTAATACATAGATATATCTAACCAGAAATCATCATTTTTTATATTTTAACAATAACCATTAATTCTCATGATTCTTAATATATCACCATATCATTCTGCATGATAACAAATCTCAGTACCTTCTTTGATGCACCTTTATGGATTAAAACACTTATCCCCGATGTGGAAATATATATATCGGTGAATTTACCAACATTCTCTTTATTAAAATGAATTTACATTCAATTTAATCAGTCTAAAGTAACATGAGTCCTTTCCATGTTAAAAAAATTTAGATATTAAATCCATAAGAAATATACCACACATTTTGGAAAATATCCAGGTGGGATAATAAAATTATTGTTCATTATCCTAGTACTAGGTCATTAACAATGTACAATAACATCTTTATTTTATGGATCAATTGATATGCCATCATATGATATAATATGACCCAAAAAATTAATTTTTTTAATTCCATTTTTATCTCTTGTTAAATTTATCATATAGCTTTTCATTACTCAAGGTCTTCTCAACAATAGAAAGTTGGTCTTCAGACTCTTCTTTTCTCATTGAATATTAATGAATATCATCGATAAAAACTAACACAAATACGGTCGATAAAATATCTAATAAATCTATTCAGTAAATACATAATGATAGTGGGGGTACTAGTAAGACCAAATGTCATCACAATATACACATGCAATCCATATCTTTTAAAGAATGTAGTCCAAGGTATATCATCCTTCATACCCATCAATTCATCTCATCTAAAATGAAGGTAAATCTTGGAAATGTATTGATATGAACACAATTCATCTAAAAAGTATTCTATATTGGTTAATTGGTAATATTTATTGATTTTAATCTTGTTCAACTCCTGATAATCAATTACTAATTTCATTGATCCATCATTATTCATAAAAAAGATCTAGTTCACCCTAGATGACACCCATTGTTGAATGAATCCATATTCAAGATTCACATCTATTGTTACCATCAATTGCAAAATTTTAGTTGGGGATATTTCATAGGTATTATCTAAAATAATAATAACAACTTATGTGAGTCGTATTGAAAACATAATCTCAATATTCAGTGTAGGATGATGAAAATATTTTTGAAAGACATTAACAAACATCATCACGACATTCTTATCATAAATGTTGATTTTATCCCCAAAAATCTAAGATAAACATCCATTTTGAATATGAATCAAAACACATACAATAGATGTAATTTCAATAGGATAGTTATATTTATGATGGAACTAATATATGATAAATGATTTATTTGTAGTATCAAATAGGATATCCCTTCCATAGAACATTATGTAGGATTTATTTAGATAAATTCAATCCATGAATTTATAACATCAAATTAATTTATAAGTAAACTAAAAATATTATTATGAATCACAATTCTATAATATTCAATATTAAAATAATCCTTAACATGAGATGGAATAACCATGCCATTTTGAATTTTTACGGCTATCTCAATATAAAATATTTGAGGTGCTACTATGATACCATTATAAATTTCCTCTAATTGAAATGATTGTCTAGATCCCGAATCAAATATAGTATAAGATGTTATATATTTGATGGCAATTTTACCATTCACCGCATCATTGTCATACAAACATTGACAAAATTGACGGAAGGAGATATCATTTTTTATTTGGAAATAATAATTTGTTGATGTTAATTACCATAATTTATAATTGATTTGGATCATTAGTTATTTTACTTCCTATGAACCTTAAATTTAAAACACTAGAGTGTTGGTACTGCATTATGTGGATATTTCTCTCATTTTTTATCACCACTAACTTCTTCCAATCACATTGGTATTTAGTTTTCCAATCACCTTCCCCTCCATACTATATAATTTTACCTGTCCCCTTAAATGAAATGTAAACTTGTTTTTTCTCACACATAAATCCAAATGGAAGACCCATCTTCTTCCCTTCATGGTTTTTATGTTTTCCAATGAATTTTTTTCCTAATTATTATCAATAATATGAGATACATACATAATTGTAATCACAATTTCGGTATTTATATCTCACAAAATTATATAATCATAACTATTGGAGTAACCTATGGATAATACCAATTATATAACTATATTTATGCCAATGAATGATAAATAAACCTTATATTTCGTTCAGATGATAATATAATGAGCATACCTCACAAGTCAACTCAATGATTCCTCATATGTACCAATGAATTCTTTATAATTCTTATTTAGTTAAAATTAATCCTTAGCCTTTATATATATATAATTCTATGAGTTTTCCCATTGAATAATATTATATTAAATGCATCCCACTAAGGATACAGTTTCATCATATTCCCTCATATTCGTAAAAAAATTATTCCATTCACCATTTTTTAAATCTAAATAATAGATAGCCAATATTTATTGTCCATGTTAATAATAACATAGAATTAAGAATGTCAAATCAGTGGCAAGATAAATTTCAGTCAAACTAGTGGATCATTAGTCCCACAAAAAAGAATGACGTTTCCCAATGAATTACTAAAAAGATCATTTTTTCCTCTTTTATGAATATCAAATTTTAAAATAATTCACATATTTAGATGGATTTCATAACATAAAAATATAATTTTCTATTCAATATCTCATTACATCTGGTTTCTAAACAAGAAAATAATTTTCATGTTCTATTTCATTAATTAGTAACAATATTCCTTCAAGTTACAGCTATTGACTAAAACAAAAAACCGTAGTATGTCCAAATATAATCTCATTGAGAAACCATATAATCTTGAAAACCCACTTATAATATTAGCCTATGATATATTAATCACCAACTACTATACATGAAGGATAACAAATTTGTGATACCCATTATTTCACCTTTGCGGCTACATTTTTGATCACAAAGTAATTTGACGTGAGAATGATGTTATGTCTGGACTACTAGGGATTTAAAAAAAATGGGGATGAATAATAAATATCCACTACTAATACTCAAAGACCTTTATTCACATTTGGGTTGGGTGTGATGTTTCTCAATGATTGACCATATATCAGGCTATCACCAACAGTTATTATGGGATAATGATATATTAAAAACAACAATCATATGTTGATACAGACAATATGAGTGCTTGGTGGTTCTTGTTAGCATGATGAATGCCCCATTAGTATTTTGAGGACCCGTGAACATGATCGTTTCTCCCTTCAATGAGCTTTTTAGGGTCTTTTTCAAAAATTATATCCCACCTTACTCGTTATATGAGGAGGGGAAGATGAGAGAGTTGAGAATTATGATGAACATAGTCTAGGAGAAATTGATTTAAAAGAATATCATGATGTTTTATTTTTCTAATTTGAGAGATCCACATCCTAGGACACATCATCAAATAATTAGGAGTAGAAATTGATTTTTAGATGGTTAAGGTAGTTATTTATGGGGATCCACCCATGATTATTACCCTGGTGTGGAGTTTCTTTAGGATGAAAGGGTACTAATGGAGGTTTGAAAATAATTTCTCCTCAGTGGAAATACCCAGTATTACATTAACATAAATGTGAAACCATTTTGTGTGGATAAAAATGTGACAGTAGTCCTTTCAGTCTCGTAGAAATAGGATTACGAGGGAGGTCATCTAGATATTTCCTCATGAGGGTCCCGATTATGTTGTTTTTATCTATTCATTGGGGACAAGAGAAGGTTTTGTTCAATGAATGAAAAAAAGTGGTGATTGAATATGATTCATGTCAATTGAGGCCACATGAGTAGAAAAAGTATCACATTATCTTGAGATAGCAATGGTTTTCTTTTCACTAAGGTTGTGGTGATACAACCTGATGGGAGAGATTTTTATCATTTACCTATACCACAAGAGTATCAATTAATGATTATGATTCCACATATGTATAGGGATGTTGATAAAATCATGGTGGTCATATACTGACTCCCCATGTTAGTGAACTTATTTCTATTTGAAATAAGACTTCAGTAGAGAGCGTCGGATGCCTTTACTTGTTTGACATGATCTGAATCCATTGAGTTCACTCAATAATAATTTCATAACACGATTCTCTAGACATTTTACATTTATTAAGAGGATTAAATGGGACCTTTATGAATTGGTTACACTTGAGCATGATGTTTAATCCCCATAATGAATTCCAGAGTAAGTGCATCATTCATGTCTGTGAGTAAATGATATTGGGTTGCATGTTGGACTTTTTCCATTATTGGTAGGATCATCTACCCAAGGTGTCATTTGTGTACAACAACATATAATAGTAAATAGTTTATATGGAAGAATTTGAGGATTTTTACGAGTTAACTAATAGGTTATCACTTTTGACGAATGATCCTGGAATGCCAGCACTCATAGGTCTGAAGATTGTGTGAACTAAAATAGATAAGGTTTTGATCATTCTGGAGTGAGTGATGAATACACATAACAATTGGAATTCATAATAATACTGATGGTGGAGTCCTCTTTAGTTAAAGGATATATTTCCCAAGGTTGAACATTAATGTGGATTGTATAGATTTGGTTCCGGTATAAAGTTGTTCATTGAGATTAATTGGTCTTTTCTAGATAATGCATATAGCTACAGAGGTAGAATAAGAATTTTTCTTCCACCGTAGTTGGATCAATTACATGAATTCTTCCTCATGTAGTAGATGACGAGGTGTTTTAATGACCCGTCTCATGATATTGACTGGGATGAAAAGGGAATCATGAATGGAGGTAACATTGTTGAGTATTTTGTAGAGATTGAGGATCAATATGACAGGATCCTTCATGATATATTGATTACCCTAGTGTGTGTCTAGTGGTAGCACAACAATCATCTTGAGACACATTAGGGAGGGAAATTTAGATGGGATCCTAATACCGTCAAATTTTTAAAAATATTTCCTATTTTTGTATAAAACACCCTATAGTGGGGAGAATGTAATGACTAAATTTTCAATGATTTTTTTTTCATATTATAATGATAATTTTCATGACCATGTGCTTCGAAGAAATGTGATTTTAAGGCATGGGGTTCCAAGAATAAATGTTTTAAATGTATAAAATATATTTAAAAAATCCATGTATAGATTTATAGTAGATATAGAATAACTCCAAAACAGTGGTACAAATCAAAAATCAGAGGGCACTATTGAATTTATATTGTGGGTTTTCCAAAATTCATAGTTAAGCTATTGTTGAAAGAGGGTGTTAGTGAAAATCTAATCATGGGAGTTGAATAAATAAAATTAAACAAATTTATTAATAGTTTTAATTTATTTTACATGATGCTGGGACAATCATTTTATATAAATACATTCTTACCCAGTTTTTTCGTAGGGTTAGAAACTAAACATTGCAGACATAGATATTGTTTTAGGAGGTTATTCATGGGGAAAATGTATTAAGACTGGATAGATGATCATTACCAAAAATGAGATCATTGATCTCATCAATAATGGCACTATATAACCCTTAATCATTAAAAATTTATCCAAAATTATGATTGGATGTTCTATTTTTGTTTTCAATCCAACTTGTTAATCTCATATGAGCAGGATTAAATACCGAAAACATAATTGATTCATGCATCCTTAGTAAAATTTACATTATGAAATTAGAATTGTTTTTTTGTTTTATTCCTAAAAAAAATTATTTTCAAGACAAATTAATAATGGAAGAAAAAAAGGTGGAGGTTTGTTCCTCACATGTATGGATTTTAGATTTCTTCCAACATTCCTTGCATGTTGATCCTAACATTTATAATCAATTGGTTCAAAAAATACCATGTATTATTTATTTTGATAATGTTATTAAAAAATAATTGATACTGTGATTTTGGTTCATGAAAGATGGTGTGATTGAGGTGATATGATGACGAAGGATACTTAAGGGTGGATTGAAAATATTTTTTGGTTCTGTTTATCCTAGTTTCAACACCTGATGATGGATGGATCAGTCTTCTATTAACCATGTCGATTAGTCTCTAAATTAATGTTATCAAAAATGGAATGTGTGGGATAACCATGTATTTAAATTTTTTGATATTGTTGGTGTCCCCGGAAATGCGCATAATGAAATAGAAGAATATCATGGTGGATCTTTAAAATCATGATTAAGAAAATATTTATTTCATACATACATGACATTTGGTGACCCCTATAATTGGTGATAGGGGTTTTTAGGGAGTTTTGTATCACACGTCCTGGGACATGGTCACATTCCATATTCCCCCATCCTTAATGGCTCAAAATGTACTTCTAAAGATATGTGATGATGGAAAATAGTACACTTTCATAGAAATGTCATGTAATCGGGAAGAGACATGGCTAGGTGTACATGAGATGGTACACGAGCATTGATAGTGTTATAATAGAATAGCCTGACTATAATGGAATGGTTTAGAATAAAGTCTATTGACAATGTTTTTTATCCATATGTTGTATATATTGATATTTATAGGGTGTGTGAGTAATAACTACATCGGAAGTTTCCAGTTGAGTAAGCCATGTTTTTTACTCTACTTATATTTCATGTACTACCAAAGACACATTTTAAATCTCTTCATCTATTTACATTATACTAGTATTGGTTGAGTGACATCCACATGGTACATTTCCGTGAGATTACAGTTTTTAGTTAAATCCAAATCAAAGGATTATGATCCCCTCTAAAGGATGATCCAATTTTTTATTTTTTGGAGCCCCTCCATGATAATATTGTGTTATACACTATCATATTTTTACACTAGGTGTGGATTGTGGAATTGGTGTGGCCTCCATGAGTATGGAATTAATTTTTTATCATGAAGGTTGTATTGGTAGTGTTCATGGTATCACAGAATATGATCTCATATGTATAATTTTGTTCTAAATTGGATTTATGGTGTCCCCTATAAAATTTGGTACTATCCCCATATCTTAGTTTTAGGTTCTACTCAAACCACTGATATTTCATGGGCATGGCCCAATGAACTGGGAAACATTGGATAGAGCCTCCAATGATATCATGGAATGGGGTGTTGATTTTCCTAGAATGATTATTTCTTTGGAAATAATCACATGGATGTTATTTGGTTGTGATAACCTGGTGATTTTGTGTCCTTGATAATATTATATGCATGTTTTCTATTGTACAATGATTTCTATATCCTTGTTTTGAGATTATAATACTTGATTTTAATTGTTTTGGGTTTTTGGGGTGTCCAATATGGTATTTTTATACTCACCTATGCATGGGATTTTCTATAACGTGTTGTATATTATGTAGATGATGGAACATTTGATGGTGTCTTAGGAGGATGTGAAGTAGGATGAGCTTAGTATGATCATGAAAAACTGAGTCACCTTCTAAAGAGTTTACATTTTTTTGTATTTATCACCCTTATATATTCTTGGGGTCATTAATGTTTTTTGATTAGTCTTGTATTTGTCCACTTTTAACATTCAGTTCATTACTGTCATTCTTTGATAGTTTTATTACAGATGTATTCATTCATTGGATTATTTGGTTTTGCATTGAAGGATTGTCTGGTCTTGGAGATTTTTGAGTGTGTATAGTTGTATTATAAAAATTTATCCATTTTGTGTGATATGTAATCACGATGTTGGTCATTTCCCTAAAATATTTTTCATGGGATTGTTATAGTCATGGGATATAACCCCAAAGGGAATTTCTTGAAAATATGTTTTTTGTAAACATACATTTATTACATTGTTTATCTCCTCCAATTAATCTTGTTTTATCCATTACCAAGGTGATAACAATTTATAGGTTATACTAGTTATTATAATAAACTATGAAAGGACTAACACTAAACATTGATAACATAATTATTCCAATTATATTAACCATTTTATTAAATTAAATTAAAAAAATGGTGGAATTTAATAAAAATGTTATCTTCCAAAATTTATGGAAGAACAATTTTCTAGAAAAAAAGATTTCTTAATGATAAAAATATAGATTACCAAAAAAATATAAAATTATTTATAATGAAATTAATTTAATTATTAAAAATAAAAAATAAATAACGTTACAATACATTCAATTTAAAAAAATATAATCCTTTAATTTAATAAATTTTATTAATATATTTGGAGAAAATGAAGGGTTATTCTAATTTGATAGAAAAATAAACTATTTGGTTGAAAATTGTCAAAAAAATCACTCTTTGTTAATTTTGAAATTATTATTTCAAAAATAAATAACCTTTTTTATAATAAAATTTATCAATTGTTAAAAATTAGAAATATTTTTTTATCATAAATTAGATAAAATCCATTATGAAAAAATATATATTTTAGAATCATATAACGATTAGATTAAATATTGAGTAATTTCTATTTTTATATTATTATTTTATAAAACATTTAGAGAAAATTTTTTGAAATGTATTTATTAATATTTCATAAAAACACTAAATAACATTATTGTAATGATATACTATATTATATTTCTTTTAAACTAATTATTTCATGTATCGTAATCTATTAGAGAAATTAAATTATTTTGAAAAGGAATATATCATAAAATCAAGGGTTGTTACATTCTACCCCCCCTCAAAATAAATTTCATTATTGAAATTTTTTCACTTTGGAACTAAAAAATTATTATATATCTGTTTCACCACATCATTAGGATCCTATGTAACATAATTAAATTTATTAATCCTTTAAAGACCATTTACAATTTGGGAATTCATTTTTTATAGAACTTTATCTCTAGGATCCAATATTTATACAGATATTTGTTCCATGGAAAAACATTCTAGAGTGGTAAAACCTAGGAGTTTAGATCATTTGAATGATTATGTATGGAATTAATTATTATAGATACATATAACACATCTTGAACATGATATAGTATTATTATACAATGTACGAGATAAGATACAATTTCCCAATGGTTAATAATTTCGAAGGGGATAATATTACTAGTGTTCAAAATTCTCATACTTCTGAATATCATAAACAAATTCTATAAATAAATTCAATATAAAACATTCTCACTAACATAAAATTATATTTTTAATTTATGATTTAATAAAAGATATATCTATCAATGAATAAATACATTTTATGATGTTTAATGGATCGAAATTTCTCTTATACATCCCCAACAAGATCATGTCACAAAATACTTCATTATATAACATCATCCTAGAATGAGGGAGTTATAAAACTTATTCTATATATGGATTCAAAAATATTCATATGAATTCTCACATAAATATTATGTTTGTAATAATATTTTAAATGAAGAATATTTTGATACCAACCTCCATTCAAATCCAAAATTAATATGTCTATATATCATGTAGTGTATAATGGTTCATTCAATTTGTCCATTTTTTCTTAGGATGGTAAGATGTATAAAAATGATACTACATATCTAGTGTTTTCAATATACATTATTATTACATTAATGTAATATTTTTATCCTAATCAAATACAAAAAAATGTGGTACACCATGAACCCATAGATATTTCAAAAAAAAATATTGAAATATGTTCCAAATGGAGATGTTATTTAATATAAATGAATTATGATAATGTATCAAGGTGATCACAAATAATAAAAATAAAATTATTGGATTTAGTCATTCTGGGGATTCTATTGATAAAATACATGCTGATGTATTCCCATTTCATATCTTTTATGGGTGTTAGTTTTATCATCCACTAATAATTCTATCTCTCGTCATTAACATATAAACATTCCAAGGAGTGAGATATTTTCTCTACCATATCTTTGTTCTTATTGTCGGAAAATAAATTCAATTTTTTATTTACATACATCATTATACCTCTTTATATTATAGAGAATGATGAACTATGAAATGAATCCAATAAATAATTCTTTAAATTTGATATAGTTAGAAAAAACAAATGGTTTCAAAACATCATTAGTTAATCATAATCAACATTGAAATCAATAAAATTTCTATAAATAATTTTTAATTCTACTTCTTCCTTATTCCTCTACTTAACCATCATTGGGATAGGTTTAGGAACACTAATGTGAGAAAGTAAATATTTATCCCCTTACGAAAATATTTCTAGATCCATCCTTTCTAAATCCATCAATATTAGATATTCTATAATCATCATCATAAGTAAGATAACGTGAACCTTTCCACTCATGTAATCTCCCATTATGTTCACTTCATGATGTTTTAATTATATTGAGTCATAATAATATTAAATCATCAAAAACCATAGTATCTCGTGAATAGTAAACACTTACTAAGTGAATATATATTTTTTAAATTTATTAATACTATATATGTCATTTATTTATCTTTTAGAAGAATTCCTCTTTTTATTTAATAGATAAATCATAAAATATGATTCAAATCCATGTTTTGGGTTATTTTTCTAAAATAAAATTAATTTCTATGAGGGATAATCTTATAAAAATATATAATATTAAGGATTCAACCTAATAACTTCTCCAACACATCATTGTAGATTTAAAACCATTCTTCACTATAGAATAGTGTGAGTACATATACACATAATAATCATCTCTTCAATTTCAAGAAGAATTCATCTCATTAATCTATTTAAAGGAATGTTTATCGTATTATATATTACATTGTCAGTAGATTTTATATCCACGATAAATTCTCCAAAATGCTTTGATAATTTCCAAAAGAACAAGAGAAGTAGTGATCTCAGCTAAAATTGTTGGTCTCATCCCACATTAAATAACATATATCTTTTATAGAACAACTAGTATAACATAAATTGAAATTATATGACCAAATATTTAACTTTTTTTTCAAAATTTGAAAAATGGTAAATTTAGAAAGCAACATCTCCTTCATCATGGTTTTCCCATAAATCCTCATGTGATAATAATTATATTAATTTATTTTTAAATATATAAGAATACCTTCTCATTAATACCACGAAAAAATAATAAATGTAAGGATTAGAGACTATTAATTAAATGTTTGAATATTGTGAAGGAATTAGAAAGTAAAAAATAATCACAATAAATTCGAAGTGACCATATCTCATACAAATGTCTATCAGGATATGTATTCATATTTTACCCAAAAAATATAGTATCGAGATTGAAGATTGTACATGAATAAATATAGATCTAATTTTCAATGATCAAATAAATCATCTATTTGGGAAAAAAGATACATATTCTTGATTATGAAATTTTTTAGATCAAAATATTCAAAAAATTCCCCATTGATCTCTCCCTCTCATTATAAAAATTGAGTATTTATATCCCAATGTGATGTACATGGATGAATGAATCATTTATAAATATTCGCTTCAAGTATCATCATCAATTCATATAAAGAAATAGGTTCTATTCTATATCGATTCGTGGAAATATTTGTATTACTATGTATGATTTAATTTGAAAAATCATTTTTTTTTGATTTAGTGTAACACTGGGAAACTATTTTAGAATGAAATTAAAATGATCCCATTCCATAGAAATATCATTGATATTCAGATTCTTCAAAACGTTGTAAGATAAAAACCCTTATTAGATAATAATCAATATCCATATAATGGATATAACATCTATTTTAATTTCATATTTATTATTACACTAGTAGATGATCATTGGTCAGTATAGAATATCAATTGTGGCTTCCCTTATTTGAATATTAAAAAATAATTAATATAGATAAATAAAATCCATTCCAAAAATGACATTTAATTCAACATAAGAGAGAATAATAAGATTTTATAGAAACAAATTACAATGATCTTTAATTCAAAATGATTCATACTACTAGTATTTGACCGTCATTCCATTTTTCTCATTCATTAATAATTAAACATATACTAATTGAGGAAGTATTTTGATACCCTTATTAAGTTAATGAAATATAAAATTGTGGTTATATCACAAAATTAATATGACATTCTCCATTATATATTGGATGTAAATTTTATCATTCACCACATTATTATAATACATCAAATTAAGAATAGTGATAAGGTAAGATTTATATTTATATATATGACTAATAGATTAATGACATCGATCATCAACATTAACCTATGTATTTAGGAACTAGTTAGCATTATATTTATAAAACATTTAATTAAAAAACTAGTTTATGGGTGGGTTATTCTATTTTTAATGATTCTTTATTTTCTATCATTGTCATCTCATCACTTTTGGCATTTGATTACAAGGTGAACAATATTTACACACATAAATCATGTATCAATGCACTAAATAAAATTTCCTCTATGTTTCCTTATTACAGAGACCCGATATTTTTTTTATTGACATTGCATCTTTTTAGATGATTGTTCAATACATTACAAAAACACACACCTATGGACAATTTTATTTTACTGTATTGGGATACTAGGCTTACATTCATCAAATTTGGTGAATGATATTCAATATCTCCCAAAATTACCTTTTCTCACTGTACTCCTATTAGAAATACCCTTCCAAAATATTAAAATCTAGAACAATATAATAAAGATCAATACATATTCCATAATAAATGCATTATAAATCCCTAGGATAACAAGATGTATATATTAATATTTAAATACCAAACATATGAATACCTTAAACATATATTCTCAAAAAAACAAGGTAATACCCATAATGACCATATGACAATATTGAAAACATACATGATTATTCATTACATACATAAAACATAATGTATTGGATATATTACTTAAATCCAAAAAAGTTGTAAACTCCATAAATGATTGAATAAACCACTATTTTAAAACAAATTAATTAGTTACACGGTAATTATTACTATCAAATTTATCTTATCCATATTAATAATCTATTTATTATAAAATCATAATCATAACAATTGGTAGATATTATGGGTTCTTATTCTCTATAATTCTATTTTCCAAATAATATTACCTATAATTGAAATAAAATATCATAGTTATCAACATTATTAATCATATTTTTCACATTCTTAATTGGTATATATATACAGAATGATACATATATTATTTATATTTCTTGTATTCATATATTTTAATACTTCATTCTTCCCACTCCCTTCTAAAATTATTAACTATGATTTGATAACATAATCATTTATTCCTCTTTCCTTTAATATGTCATTTGTAGTCTCTTCATCAATAATAATATAACAATTACTAGTATAACATTCTAATTATCATCATGGTCATTCCATTTACCATATAAATTTTCTTATTCCCTTTAAACTGAACTTTATAAACATTCAATATTTGATGATACCTTTGGGAGGCCCTTATTCACATACATTTCAATGACAAAACATTTTACATTTCTACTAAAACTACGTTCATCATGTTTGTATTTTTTTCACCCAAAACATTATTCTAATCTTCACATACATTACATTGAATTTTTATTCCCACATGTTTGACCTAAATGAAAGTAAATCTTCTTTGCACTATGTTTTCCACTAATTGAATAGATAAAAAATCATTACATATGTTTTTTTTTGAATTTTACTATTTTATAAGGCCCACACTATTAGTAATATATCACGGAAATTGATTTGGAATAATCAAAAAATAGTTTAATTTAGTCAACATCCAATCTATTTGTTTATTATCAAATTTTCGGGAAAATTAAATTTCAACCGAGTTCCTTCACGTTTCCACCATTAACTAAAATTATAATGAATAGTGTGAGAAATGGTAATCACAACAGGAAACAAAAATATCACAAATATGTCTTATAAGATATAGAAATCATGACTCGTTATTTTAATCTATGAAACCTTATATTTATCGAAGGTCATCCTTAATCATTATCTATTTTAAAAAATCAAAATGGATTGTAATATGTTTTGAATTTCCCAAACAATTCCCCCATGAGTTTCTAAACATGGGTGTATCATGTCATATTTTCAAGTACCATGAGACAATAGATTCTATATTAATGCACCCTTTTCATATTTATTTCTCCAATATTCCTTAGTGATAGAGCCACACCCACATTTAGGTTTTAAATATGGTTGTAATTTAGGGAAAAACACGTTCCTTATCCATAGAGTTATTCTATTATGTTTTATAATACATTGAATCACCCTTAAGAGTATCCTTATAGATATCCATAGACATATATAGATAAATATGTCAATGGAATCACCAACGTTATCTCATTATTTTTCTTGTGGTTAACTAAACCACTACTTTGATACCAAGAATAGAATCGTATGATATTCATACATATATATTACATCAGTAATGATAACTATTGAATATATTAGATAATAAAATGACTAAAAACAAAAATATTTTAGTTATTTTAGGGACTAGATACACAAATTTCAAATTTGGTGTTGGTTCTCCTGTATCTCCCGTTAAAATCATCTATCAAATTAGTCTACTGAGGAATTCTCTACCAAATCCATTCTACATACCCTGAGCATGAAAACCTAATAAAGGGTTATATCATATTACCATTAATAAAAGTCATACGATATATCAATCTATGATGATAAAAAATGTAATGACAGTGGTTTTACATGTTTTATGTTTAGAAAATTTCACAGAAAATTATAAGACATGGCGCTAAGATGGGGTACGATTCTGAGGCCCATTGTGCAAGAAGTGTTATGTTAAACAAATTATTGTTTTGAAGATTTCATGTGAGTTTTTTCCTAACAATGTTGAATATATTTTAAACGAGTTCCTGGATTAGTAATATGAGGTCACTATTGCATTCATGATGGTAATTTTACCTATGGAACGACTTAAATTTAGAAAGAATGAGCATACATTGAGAAATTCCAAAAATGGAATAACCGAAAAAATTAATTAAATAAACATATTATATAATTAAAATACTTATAACTCATGAATGGTGATACATATTTAATATCTAAGATGACTGTTGAGTTTTTAATGGGTTTTTTTACTTAGTCGAAGCTTAACATTGGTCAGCGCAGGTCAACTGTTGAAATTATCTTTTTGAACATTACTATAATTAAATAATTAAATAGTGATTATTTTTATTCCAAATATTATCAATCATTAATGGTGAATTGGGATGAAAATCCAAGAGTACTATTGATTTCATGCGGGTGTTCTTTCCTTTGGTGAGGCCTAACTTCTATCGGCACAGGTTAAGGGTAAAAGATAATTTATTAATGTTTTAAATGAAAATAAAATAATCATCAGAGAAAATTTATTTTTTTGTTTTACCATTTCCCAGTGATGAAGCAACACAGTGATTCCAAGAATAGGTAGAAATTTCCCTTCTTAAATGAACACAATATAACAATGCTTTGACATAGCGTATGTGTAACTCATAATTTTCATTTTCTAATGAATATCCTAAAAATGATACGAGACTGTAAGACGATCCTGGAGATTTCTATGAGGCTATAAAATAATAGTGTTTGGGAACAATGAATCCCCAATGATAATGAATTCCCCTCTTTCTTTGAAGGTTCCTGCAAATAATGACGAAAGTGTGGATTGTGATTTCACTTCAGTGGATCATCAATGTCAATACATCCGAGATAACAGATGATCCAATCCCTTATAATGGTTATTTTTGATGTGATTAGTTTTCCCTGTTCTTCCCTTAAAAATGATGAATGCGGATCAAATCAATAACAAGATGATCTGTGGTTCGATCATTCTTTCTGGTTTGGGATTATATTGTTGGATCTAGTTTGGGTGACATCAAGGATTTTACAAGATTGTTGATTAGATATTGTTGGTCACCCATCCCCATAATTTAATTAATATTGTGGATACACCGAGGAATACACAAATAGAGCCCAGTCCCATCAACTTGGGTGTTCTTGTGTTCTCCCCATTCTCCATAGCTCCAAAATCCTTCCATCCAGCATGACAATTGGTAGTGCCGGAAACCCATAGATCAGGTGGCACTGTAGTGGCACAACAAACAACTGAAGGAGGTCATGGGAGATGGTGGAACCAGGAGGGGAAGGTCGATGCCATGTGGGTTCTTGCACAGGTGGATGATCGCGACCAGTTCATACATTGGTGGTGGGGAAGGGGGTCGCAACTAGGTGGGCCTCAATAGCAGAGGTGTCCGTCGACTCGAAAGATGATGGTATTGGAACCTGTGACAACCGCCAAAAGGGGTCGACAAGCACTGCAAGTAGGTAGCTGATTATAGGTCAGAAAAACATTGTAGAGTTTTTCTTCTATATAAATCACAGTGGGAACCCTCAGCTTTGTTACGGGGGGGGGGGGGGGGGGGGTTACGTGGAATCCCACAAGGCTTGGATGGAGGAGGCGGTCACCATATCCTGACTGGAAAAGACTTGCCTGCCATCGCATGCCCAGCCAAAGAAGGATCAGACTACTGGGCACACCAGCATGCTAGGCCCATGGCCAAAAATTCCCAATGGGATTGGGCCTTGTACTAGGTAGCCCAAAACACAACCGGTTTGGACCGGACCCAAACTAATCCGACCCCATTCACTAAAAGGCGCATAACTTCTAAATTATATGTCTGGTTGACGAGAATTTTTTGTCATTATGACCCTTGCAATGAGAGTTCATTTTGATACATTCTAGGTTGGTTTTAATGGATGTAGATATATAGCTAATGTCTTGAAGAGTATATTATCATAGAATCAAGGGTGCTATGACCAGGAATCCTTTGGCTGGTTGTGATGGGAGTATTATGATGAGTAGGCTACGTGACCCAGTAGGCCTATGTGATAAGGAGTTTTAGGTGACCCAGCAGGCCTAAGTGACCATAGGGTCTATGTGAACTAGTATACTAAAGAGAAGAGAAGGTATAGGAGTCCCGAAAGGCCTATGTGACGAGCAGGACTAGGTGACCCATCAGGCCTATGTGAATAGTGGGTCTAGGTTATCCAGTAGGTTAATGTGATGATCAAGACTAGGTGACCAAGAGGGCCTAAGTTACTCATCTGGGATGAGTTTCTACACAGTACATGGTATTCAATGTTTACTAATAACAATCATGTTTGTCGTTCTATAGATTATAACTGTGTGAGTTGAATCTAGTGACCACCTTGACAATAATTATTATAAGTTACACTCTGTGTACATATTCATTAGTCTACTTTTTTATTTCTGTTTTGTATTCCATTTTGGTTTGGGTTCCCTACTAAGTATTGTTTTACTCAACCTTGCACATTTTTCACCAAAACATGTTGTGTCTTTTTCATGTGTAAAAACTTTGACAGGGTCCATGGTGGACCGAGGCCAGGTGGTACTTATTGTTACCAAATAGTTGAACTGTGTTGTATGGCTTCAGTCTACGGTTTTTAGTTTTGGATTTCCAGAGAATTGTACAATCTATATTCTATTTTAGTTCGTCATGTATTCCGGACCAGTTTACTATTAGTTTTCTACAATTGTACCCTGTATTTTTTTACATTTGTTTTTTATCTTCCAAAATATATGACTTGGAGTTGTGTGCATGTGAACAGGTAATTTGGATAATTCATCCCATTTTTTGGGATATTCCTACTCACTACTACTATCCTTCCTCTAGCATATGGGTGGTGGTCTTAGGGTAATCACATCATGGGCTACGGGGGATGTGTCGTGATATAAAATGATAATATAATAATAATGTTATGTGATCATTAACATAAATTATGATGTTCATACCCACCATATCAAAGATTATTAACATTATTTATGTCATAAAAAATAATAATTCACAAAAACATGTCCCATATTGAACATAAATCATCATAAATAAAGCATGATCCTTAATATCATGTAATTAATGTGTTAAACCATCATAAAAAATGAAAATGATTTCATATGTTAAGGTCAAAACCCAGACCACTAACATAATTGATTTGGACTCAAAACATATTTCCCATTTTTGATTTGGACACACTCATTTCATATAGATGATCATAACACACTTTTTTCTCATAGTGGATCATAACACACCTATTAAATATTATTAACTTATGCGATATAAATCATTTCCCATTTAATTAGAGGGAGATAAATTCCCACTCTTTATGAATGAAAATCACATATATGTCTACAATGATATCATAAAAAGATAATCATAACAAAATCCTTGAAATGATATTGGATTCAATAACATTATATCATATTAAAACCTATTTATAAGAGATAGGTTTCATTGTCATTCCATCATTTCGTCATTTCATCGTTTCGTAACCCTTTAAGAAATATGTTTTATTAATATTTTTATCATTGTATGAACTATGGTAGTGATATAGGTTTTATATACATATTGTAATCATAAAACCCTATAAAAAAGAATAACAATGGTATAATTAATTTTTTATCATATAAAAGGGTAAATAACCTAAAGAGATTTCATTATCAATGGAGAATAAATATGTTAGATAAATCACAACAAATTGTTCTTGAGGTGGATAATTTTCCATTGAAAATTAATTTTTCAATATAATAATTATATAGTATTTCGGTATTAAATTTCTTTTAAAATAAACTTGAATAATAATAATGTATTCTTTAAAAATAATAGTGAATGTTTCATATTAAAAATATCATCTCCAATTTAGAAAAAACATTTAAAACATGAAATAATTTCCAAATACATTTTATTGAATATATCCTAAAAACATAAAATGTAATATTTAATGAAAATAATGGTCTTAATGGTAGGTTATTTAATTAAATAGATACACATTTAATAATTTTCAATTAACATTTTTTGTAAAATACAAATAAAAATTGTCTAGGAAATGTATTTAATATTCCTATAAAATAGTTTTCTAAATTCTCAATAATGGGTTAAAATAACTTAAATAATATATTATATATTTTTAATAAGGTTTTTAAAATGAAATAGTAAATATTATTTTCAATGAGAATCATTTTTTGTCGAAGGGATAAATAAAAATAATTTTCCTTAAAAAATTATTTTCGAATGATGAGTATATAAATATTGGAAAATGATGGGAATTTTGTATTCGTAACACATAACCTGAGGATAGGAAAATTCATGAGTTCCTGAGAGATATATCATATTATTTGGTCATTAGAACCATACTCATAAACAATCGAGAGAAAAAATGATATTATAACATAAAAAAATTACAGCTTTGATAATAATGAAACATAATCCCCATGAATTAGTTCATGAAAATAAAACTAAAATAACATTTATATATATATATATTCAATATATTACAACTAAATTAGATTTAATAAACTCCCTATGATATAATATAGGTTCTTAACATAAATGAATGTTTTGATGAAGGATAATTCAAATAAAAAACCCTTTCCACATTTGTAATTATTTAACCATAAACCCCGTGAAATTTAGATTATAAAATGGATATGTAAATACACATAATTTTAAGATAAATAATGATAAAAATTATTCATGTGTAGTATAATAATCACATAAATGAAATAGGTGTGGAATATGTCATGAGAATTACCGAAGTAAGATGAGAGAAAAATATCACATACCGTATTTCTTGATATCCATCATACTCATTCAAACCTCATGTTTAAGAATTATTTCCCTATTTTAAATCTAATAAATATGTAAATATATATATATATTATTTACTTATGTCCTTTTACTACTAATTTATTAATAATTCCCTGACAAATTCATGTTTGGATTAATAACCGCTTCATTTTTCATATATGTTTTTATTTTCTATTTTATATCTTCATTCTTTGATCATGGTTTGATCATATACATAATATTAAACATTTTATTAATATCATATATATATATTATTTATATTTATATTGATCCATTAATGATAGAGATAGAAAATGAAAGGCATCAAACGGTAGACATCAAGTTTGCATGATCGGTGTTTCCAATTTCCTTATGAAAATAAATAATAAAAGGGTTAATAATATATTAACATTGATTATTTTTCTTTTTGTAATATTTTTAACATATTACCATTAAAAAAATATTAATTTATTTCTATCCAAATCCAAAAAAAATTTACATCACTTCGTGAGTAGATAGTCTTTTGTACACACGAACAACGTTATTGTATTCCCAAAAAATGGAAATCAAAAAAAGAAAAAATAATACACGGTTTCCTAAAGTATATTAATATCATTTATATTAATATAAATATTTAATACATCAATATACCATAACATTATCATTGTTAATTGAAAAATTTAAAAAATCAGTTCATGGGGTGAGAGTCCTTTGCACACAAGAATGATGACTTTGTAACCCATTTTAAGGAAGTGGATATTGTTATAAAAAATTATAATAAAATAAAACCATATAAATATATTTACAAAACGTTGGTCAATATTTTTTTTAAAATATTTTAATGATTTTGGGGATGAAATAAAATAAAAATATTCAATAAATAATGTAACCTTTTTAATGGGTATCCTCTTTAATATTTCCCCAAATGCATTCCTAGATTTCTTTTAATATATAACTATGGCCTTTAGATTGAGAGGAGGGAATTTTATTTGTGGATTTTTCTAGGATTGGATGAATATAATTTGGTTCCTAGTGTATGGGAAACATGATATGGGGTTTCCATTTAATATTGCGGAAGAGTGGTGTTTTTGTAAATACCCAATGTATTCAATAATAGACAGTCACTCTCAACTCATGTGGATCCAAAATTGATAAAAAATGGACGTTTGGTATTATATGTTCAAGAAACACCTCTAATAAATACATCATTTCATTAATTATCCTCTATTTTTTAATCACTTTTATCATTAAATCTTTTACCACGATAAATAAATTTTTAAACTTAGTTAATTTATATTTTGAACCAAATATAAAATAATTATTATTATTTAATTTATAATTAAAAATAATATACAATATATGTATATTTTAAATCTAAATTTAAGTGATTTTGGAATGTTAATTTTAACAAAAACACATGTAAGGCTCATAACCATTTCTTAACCTTAATAATGATAATATGTTTTTATTTTTGCACTAATAATTATGTTAATAAGTTAAGTTGAAATTATTATATAATATAATTTATAGATATTTAAAAATATTAATCCATTTTTCTAAATTGAATTAATATTATTGGTAAAAATTAATTTAAATTTATTCTCACTAACAATATGTGAATGTGGTTTTTCAAAGATTAGATAAAATCAAATGTTTACAAACTTTTTTTTATCCAATTTCAATTTGAAACTAATTACAATGATGTAATTTTGATTAATATATATTTATATAATCAAAAAAATATTATGTACAAAATATATAAATATAACATAAAATTACAAATAAAATAAACGAAAATGTATTTTTTATTAAAATTCAATATTTTCAATACTAATTTAAAAAAATAAAATAATTAGAAAAATCAGAAATACTAACCCATGTATAGTTTTGAAATAATGATTTCAAAAAATTATTCTATTTCATAAAAGAAATTTTATAATATTTTGAAAAATTATTTCTAAAATAAGTGAGAAAAAATGCTACAAAACATCTTTTTCAAAAAAATTAGTTTTCGAGGGTAAATTGGTATTTATTATTTTCCCTTATCTAGATGAAACCTAAGATGAATTTCAATTATTCATTGTACATATAAATTATAATTTTCAAATAAAAATAAATACTAAAAAAATAAAAAACATTTATGTCAAAATTATTATTTTTTAAATAAATCTTTATATATTTCCATTATTTTGAAATAGTATTGATTTTCTTTTTTAATTAATTATCAGAAAGGAATTCATTTTATGTTCAAATATAAACCATATATATTTATAATTTAAATAATCTTATTCATACATTCCATTCCCATTAATAGGAGATAAATATAATTTTAATAAATAATATTTTAATAATATGTCACATTTAATTTAAACATAATATTTTTTGTAACGCAAGATAAGAAATATTTGGCATGACACTAAAAATAAACTTTTTCTTCTTTTAATTCAAACTAAACTCTATTTTTCATGTAATAAAAAATATCCTAAAAATTAAATTAATTTTAAAAATAAATTCTCAAAATCTCTAGTTATTTGGCTTCCACGGTTTGTGCATTAAAAAATGATTATCATCAACTCTACAAGGTTATTATTATTATAATTTAATTTATATTACATCATTAATTTATTATAAAAACTATAATGGTTATGGGTAACACAAAAATCAACTTCATCTCTATTATCTAACTAAAAAATCAGCATAACAATAGAGAAATTATTGTGGATATGATCTCTTAGATACAACGTATTAAGCAAATAAATAATTGACCGATCATATATTCTTATTGGATGATAATAATCTCATCCTACCACAAGAGTCTTCTAAAATCATCCTTGTATATATAAATCAATTCAATATCATTATAATTTAGATTAATGAGTTCCACATAAATTTTCTTATGAATAATACTATTAATTAAATTCAATAAAAATATGCTCTCAAAATTATCAAACAATATGTAGTCAATTTTATCATGATGCATGAGGATCATGATAGGATCACACTATTTATTTTTTTCACCTTCCCAATTATAGAATGGTAAAATAAATTTTCTATATTTGTTTTACATGAGAATGAAGAATATGTTTTCATTTGTAATAATCCATTTATCATAAACTCGTGGACCAATAGACCCACTGAATAATTGTGTATTTTTCATCCAAATAGACTTAATATAATTTTATTCCCTCTTATTCACATTTGAAACTCATTATTAATTGTACCATGGGAATTTATGGTTTGGAGAGAAACATGATGTTTTGTTATATCATTGAGAAGATTTGGATTCTTATGAGGTCAATATTTTCATTTTCCATTACGTTCCTCATTAAAAAGGTTTGTTAGAGTTCTATTAATTAACTAAAACCAAAGATCATATTTTGAGAAATGATCATCATAGTGGGAAATAATTAAATCATGAAAAATATTTATATCATTAATAAGTATTTAAGCATTCTCTTAAATGAATGAACCAGTTTTCTTAAACAAGTTCTTTCATTATCATCATATCTTAAAATACATCATCATGGTTTATAATGTGTACATGAGTTGACCAAATTAAGTCCCCTGTGTGTTTAAAACCGGGTGCAGATCAAGGATACAATCATTAAGTAATTTAATTATGATCATGATATACACGAATAACAATTTTTAGTTTTAGAACCCTTAGATGCATCTATTCTAAAATAATGTTAAATTACGTTATCAAAAATTGGATGTTTTTTTAGTAAATATACATAATATATTCCTTACCAAAACATTAAGATTATATATTATATGAAGAAATATTCCTAGGGTTTTTAACAATGATCCCTAATCCTAATTTTGAAATATTGACTAAAAATACCATTGGCAATATCTATATAGATTCATATATGTCATTATTAAATAATACATCTTACTAGAACAATATTCATCACAATAATTTATGAACCACACTAGAACAACAATGTTTTAATATCATTGAAGATAATATTCAAAATATTATTATTATATGAATTATCATCAACATATCCCACAATGGTAAACCGGAATTAAATGAGTTTTAGACGTACTTTAATTAATCAAATTCTAAATAAACAATGAAATGGATAATAATAAAGTCAAATCTCAAATCCTTAGTATGTGTAAAAAAATAAAAATATTATTAATCAATTGATTATATAATAAGATAAAGGAAAATCTTTATAGGATGGATATTTGAAAATCCACACCCATTATAAAATATATCCTAATATTTAATCATTGTAAAAACAAGATACTTGTTAATACACGAATCATAAAATAAAAAAAAACATGATTCATGAGAGTCAAACAGTGGATTTAAAATTTGTTTTTCACATAAAAAAATAATATAAAATCCATTCCATTTTCAAGGATCATGTTAATATTAGTTGATTTGTTTTATTCTCATTCTCTAATAGCCTTACTCATGTTTCACTCATTGGGCTATAATAATTTAAAAATTCTCTTACTGAAACGTTAGACATGAGTTCCACAATAAAATAATTCATTCATTATATATCATAAACTGTTGAATTAAAGAATGAAACATAAAATTTTAAATATTTAATTATCACATATCCCTGGAAAAAATTATGTTACATAAAAATTTCGTCAACTTGATGATAAAAAATCAATTTAGATAATATTCAGGGTTTTATTCAATCATATATCATCAAAATATTTCTTGAGTAAAATTAAATTTTAATTTTGAAATAATTTCATTAAAATATAAAAATCACAAAATTATTATATAAAAATTATATGAGAAACATAAACATGGAATCTTGTAAATTAATATTCAAATATTTGAGTTGTCATGATGGTTGGAAATTATGTTAATGTTGTTGATGTTAAAGAAAACACTCCTTTAACATTTGTTGTACAAAATTTAAAATTACCACTTTTGGAAGAAAAAGAGTATCCTAATTTACCATTTAAATAAAATTTCAATCATGTGTAATGTGAAATAATACAAACATATGATATTTTGAAATATATTTTTTATAAATAATTGAAAAAATAAACACAGTAGAAAATGGATTTTTTACTAAAGAGATAAATGATATCATATTTTTTATAATATATTTGTATAGTCTCATGAATTCTTAATTACTGTAAAAGGAAAGTATATATGATCTATTTATTAAAATTACCAATGGAGAAGAATGTTATTGTGGTTCTTCTTTGGTAGACCGTGTTATTTCATCATTAGAAACACAATCATAAAATATACTTGTAAACAATTATATTTTTACATAAAAACCATTCTTATTTTATTACATTTGACTCATAATATGCATGAAAGAATACAATTTATTTAAAAATAAGAAATATTATTATAATTATATTAAATATATAACATGTTTATTGGTCTATATAAAAAGATCATAAAAGACGATAGGATGATAACATTTCATATTTCCTGAAGATGAAAATTGGAGATGATAAACCCTGAGAACATTGGTAATATATAATTTAAATCAAGATGAAAGGAATAACTTTAAATATATTTTTAAATACAAAAAAAATATTATTATAAATCTATATAAACAGTTCATTTACATTATATAACCCAAATAAGATAAACAATTGTTTATTTTGTAATGATTCTCCCCGAAACAAAAGTGATATGAGAATCCCACACCTAAATCATGACCTTCTTCAAATGTTCTATATCCCCATGTATAATAAATGAATATTTATAATTATTCTTTTATAGAATCATTTAAATACGTTTTATAACACCTATGACCAACTTATATCATTTCCATATCCATTTATTAATATTTTTGCATTAAAATATTCTTTTTCATGCGTTTCATTATTTCACTTTTTTCATGAGAGATTCAAAATGAGGGTTATTATCCTTGAACATTGAATATGTTTATATATTTTTCAATGAATTTATTAATTATATTATAATTATATATATTAATTATATATATATATTTAAATCCATCCAAAAAATAGATAAATAAATATGAATTACACCGTTCATGGACATAATTGTACTTATCTGTACTTGAACAATATTTTCAGTTTTCGAGGGATAAAATTAGAAAAGATAAATAATAATTAAAATTTTAAATTGTTATTATTTCATATATTTCATATATCTTCATTAAAACTATTCCTATTAACCCACAAGAAAGGGGAAATTATTAACTAATCACAATAATTCTTGAATGTGTTTGTCCACACATTCACATTTGTGATGTAATCGTCTTACAATGGAAATAAAGGTAACATGTAATATAGGATATCATAGTTAATAAATAATAATTTAATAACATATTAAAAATATAAACCTTAAAAAATAGTTTTTGACATCCATTAATGTTGTTACTAAATGATTAATTGTATTACCACATGATGTTGATTGTCCACATGTAAAAAATGTGTGATACTTTAACTTCTAATTTAATGGGAAAAGGGTGAACATTTTTTTACACATTAATAATAATTTTATATTTTATTAATTATATTTATACTATTAGTGTATGATTAATATGGTAGGGAAAAAATCTTGCAAGTTAACATTGAATCATTTTGGGTTGATTCTGTTAGTTTACAAATGAGTTTTCTAGTGTCAGTTATAGAGTAACATATATATTTTGGACAGACTATGTTTGAAAGGGTCATAAAAAATAATAGATGATCTAGAGGTTGTGTAAAATGATCGTATTTAATGTGGATATTTTTCCCCATGTTTTCCAAATTTTTCAGTATGAAAATTGAAGTATGGATTTTTTTTTAAAATGAAGTTGTACACAACTGTTATGGAGCTTTGGAATGTTTCACACAAGCCAATTTTCAATATCAGAATATCATAATATGGAAAATAATGGTTGGGAATGAATGTTCTAGATTTTACACATACGGTGAGTCTGTGGGAATTTGAGACATTCACGTTAAAGATGATGTTATGTGTCATGCATGTAGGTTTCCCAAAATGCCTATAAATATGAATATACCCCTATTTATAATGATTCTCAATGAATATATGAAATCATATCTCAGTTTGAGATGTTGTTGTGTTTACACAAGTAGATAGTTATGTAGAAGATGCACACCGTAATGGTGTAGTGTGAAAATAGTTTGATTGGATAAAAAGGGTGTGTCGTGCATGTTTTTAGAAGCAAAAACGCTGGTTTGTCAGGAAAATGTTAACACAATCCCACCATGCCAAATGTAGTGCCAAATTTAATGTATGTATTAACTAAACATTTTATGTTTCTAAGTATATCATTGGTAATGTTGTATTCATCGGTTGAAGAAATTGGGATATCAATAGAGAATATCTATACATGGTAAGATAAATTCATTAGAGATAACATAAGGACCAATTGGTCCAAATATTTTCAGTGGATCCATCCCAAGAATAGTAAGAAAAGGAAGAGTAATACGGTGATTCACTCCACTGGTTATGAACCAGAGAAATCTAAATAAAGAGTGTCCCTTTGTAATGCAGTTAGAAATCCCTAAATCATGTAAAGGATATGAGCCTAGGCATAGATGTGATCTTTCCTGAACATCATTATTAGAAATGATCCTTAGTAAATTTTTGGTAATCATACCATTATCATTGTATGCTCCTTAGATTTAGGATAGTGCGGGTGAACCATGTAAAAAACTATGTGTCATTGTTCTTTCATTATGGATTTAATTTAAGTGAATTATCAGGAAAAAAAATTGGAATGGGCACAGTCATCATTAACATTAATGTGAAAAAAAATTTCCCTTATAATAAAAGGGTCAAGATCTATTGGGGAAGTAATATGTTTCAAAAATAATATCCATATCATAAATCATCCCCCCCTACCCTCCTCTTAGGGTATCTAGGCACCTTCTGGACTAGCAAAATACCATATATTTAAAGGTGGTAGAAGTATGAATAATATAAAATAGGCTAGTTAAGATTATTACCTTTTCCATGGATGGAGAAAAAACATAATATTTTATATTATACCTCTTCATAAATAAATTATATTTTTCTAATAGCTTATGTTGCTATAAAACCCTACATAAATGAATAGTGAAATAATATTATGA
The DNA here is from genome assembly GCA_963277665.1 of Viscum album. Taxonomy (NCBI): domain Eukaryota; kingdom Viridiplantae; phylum Streptophyta; class Magnoliopsida; order Santalales; family Viscaceae; genus Viscum; species Viscum album. The sequence continues at coordinate 203,193,221 of OY728157.1, forward strand.
CCTAGCAATTAATTTTGTTATAATGAATAAAATTTACCATATTTTGAAAATTATTTATATTATATATTTGATCAAATGTTTTAAAATTTATCCAATAGATTTTTTAGGTATAATATATAAATCAATCCAATTGTATTCATAAAAACAATAAAGGAATTTTTTCTTCCAATTAATGGCCCAATTATTTTAAAATTAAGTCATGGAACCATAATAAATTCTACATAAAAAACTATCTTCTTCTTTGAAATCATAATATCCAAATTAACATTGTTATAATTTCAATTATTTTTAGGATATGTTTCATGTTTTGATTAATAGTGAAATGTACTTGATTTTAATTTAAAATAACCATTTTTATTATTATTTTATAGTATTAAATTATAAATTTTAATTTATTTAAACTATTATATGATAATTTCTATTTAATTTAATACAAATTAGGACTTTAAAACCAATTTCACAATGACACTGGATATAAAAAATATCCCAAAATTATTAATATTTTCACTTTAAAAACTAGTTTACTTATTCTGTCAATGAGATTAAGGTTAAATTAATTTTATCCACATATGTTTTTGGAAATTTCAAATATTAATTCCATATTCAGAAACAGATGTTCAAAATTAATTAAATTGACCACTTTAGTTTTTTAGAAAATATGAATAGTATCTTTGGGGATTTTTATTACCATGGTTAAGGGTAAATTGAGTAATAAAGGTTATGTACAATATTATAAAATTTATAAAATGACCATAAATCTTGTAGAAATATTATTTTACGAGTATTTCACAGCCCTAATCATTAAATTTTTAGTTATGTGACCATTAATGTCCATTTCGATGAGAATATAACATTAATAATATTTTACTCAATGAAAAGTAAAACTTGTCATATTTTTTAACCTATTAAATATTTTTAATATGTGGTTATAATGGTGATATGTTGTAATATAAATATAATTTAGAAAACTAAAATATTTATGCAGATCACTAAAATATATTTTTTATTTTTAGTGAATATATATTTGCATCAAAAAATTACAAACAATGATTCACTAGTTGTTAATATAGTAGAAATATAAAATAAATGATTTCTAAATTTTTTAAAAGAAATTTTAGTTTTGATAATTAGGGTTATTTATGAATTTAATAGATTAATTTTACATTTTTTGGATATGTTATAATATTTGGTTTGATGATGTCATTTTTTACGATATCTATAAAGATTCATGTAATTAATAGTTTCAAAATTAAAATTTATGATATTTCAAAAATAAATATATTTCTTCTAAATGATATAAAATTTACAAAATTATGAAATTCAGAAAATTTATTAGAATAATGTCGAAAATTTAATTCATGGTTCATTTAATATTTTTTAGTAATTTATTATTATTATATTGACTATAAAATTGTAATCATTAATTTTGTCACAATAAATGTAAAATGGATTAAATAGGGGTTAAGGACAAATGGTAACCGAAATTAGATGGCCTAAAATTGACTAATTATTATTGGTAGATTTTATTTAAAACCCTCATAATCTTACAACTTAATTAACTCACTTTTGACATATTTTTAATTCACAAATAATTTGTATTAATTTAATATTTTTGATGCTTCTAAAAGAGCCCCCACATCAATTAAAGAAGGAACACCTCCTCACACACTTAATAGCACCATTTTGAGACAGATAAATAAAAAATAACCCATTAATGTATCTTACCAACATTCTTTTCCATGTTATTAAGATCTCGTTATTTCAAAAATACAAACTTAGATCCCATAAAAACACATCTAATGGAATTCCACTGAAGAATATTTAATCATTTTTAGAAACACATTGAAGTTCATTTCTTCTTCTCCATCCTATTCATATTTTTTTCCATTATAATTTAATATATTCAATATAATCTATACTCTCATATTTTATTATGATTCTGGGACTACAAAATTTTACCTTTAATCAATCATATGTAAAATCAATGGAGTGCACATTCGTACGTATGACTTACCACCTCAATGTCATGATGTAATCTGTTTTCATCAACAATTTACTTGTATGGGTAAAATTATTTTGTAAATGGATAGGTATAGTATAAATATGACACTATATTGATTCTAAAAATTATTATACCATACACGTCTTTATCCTCTCACCCATAATGGAATGATATCGTCTCTCTAGCATGCGTATAGTTTGTCATCTCCATGGTGTGATGTTATTCATTTTACATGTTCTCCATTAAATAACGACTCTACAAATATATATAATGAATTAATATGATATCTATGACAATATTATCATTCTATTGTGGACATAACAAAATCATGTGACAAAGAACCAGGACATACACTAAAAACATGCATAAGAAAATGAAGTAGTTAAAACCGGAAACATGGTTAAACACTAAATATTATTGACAAATGGGTTATAAGACAGTATAAGAAGATCATATATAATATCATTAATATGAATATGTTTTCGATATAAATTAATAAATCCATAAATCATTACACAATAGTTTCAAATGCATAAAATGGAAATCAAACCAAAGGTAATGGTTTAATTCACAATCTCATCATTAATATAGATTATTTTTATTTAAGTCTCCACTGGGAATTATTTGTATTTCATGTCATTGTATTTTTAACATGGTTTCATAATGGTTTTTTACTATTATCCTATTATTTTTAATTCATTTTTATTCTCTATTTACTCTTTTCATAACATTTTTGAATGTCTATTTTTTCATTTTCTGAGAAAGATTCATTAAGACTTTTAAAAAAACATAAAGAAGGAATGACTTCGTACCATATACCAAATGAGTGGATTTCCCACCCAAATGACACCATTATTATATAAATTTTCCTTTCATAGTTTCAAAGGATATTTTATAATAAATAAGTTTCATTTTTAAATGTGTGATGTTTTAATATGAAGTGATTTTAAAATTGAAAAAAATATTATTTTCATAAATAATATTTCAAGTAACTCATTTGATATATTTCAATATACGTCAATAACCTTTGTTGAATATTATGATTCATTGAGGTTGTATTATTATTATACCATTTTCAATATTTTATTACATGTTTATTTATAAATTTGATAGGTGATGTTGTATTTTGTTAACTTTGACTAGATTACTCTTCATGGTTTGTGATTATGATTTCTTAATGAGGTAATTTTTTACAATTTGTATCATATTTGTATAAAAATTTATAATTTTTTGATATTTCAAAAGTTTTATATTTGGAATGTATTGGACCTAGAATGTTATGGTAGGGGCCAACTATAACCCCTCGAAACATTGGTAGGTATCTAAAGAAAACTAGAATGAAGTTTGGACAATGGCTTACCCATTAATTTTATTATTGGTACAAATATGTTCTTATGAAAGATTCTTGAAACGAATCATTGATAATATTTCGTTATTCACATGAAGCATTGATAGTATTTTCTAGATGTCATTTATTATGAATTAAATATTTATAATAATACTTATTTATTTCAATGAGATTATTATATTAGAAGAATATACATTATTAGATTTTATTTTTCATGCTATTATTTATATGTTATTAATTTTTTAAAAATATTTCATCCATATTACGGTCATTTTATTAATTAAATTTCATGTGTGTTAAATTATTTACATTTAAATTTTATTTATAATTATTGATTAATGATTTATTCTACTGTACATAACAAATACTAATCATATTAGTTAACCCTTTTCTTATGTTTTATTTTTCCCCAGGATGCAATGAAGTTTATTACGAATTATATATGGTATTTTTCTAAAATAATAATAGTTTTGTCAAATAAATTCATTGTTTACTTTTTTTTCTAAAATGAAATGTAAATTTAATGTATATATTTAGTTCACCATGACTACTATTTTATTTTTCCAATTGGGATTTTATTTATTATATTCTATGATTGTGTAATAATGTAAGGAATCAACAGTAGGATACTAGATTCATGTTCTATACATTTGGTATCATTGAAAGAATAATAGAATCTTTGTGAACTATATTTAGAAAAAATTAATGAAACCATATTTAATAATTTTGAAATATATCCAAATAAATTAATCATATGATTCTTTAAAATTTTGATACATAAATACCATATTTATGTTATGTGATTCGCTAGTTTTGATATTATACATTATATTTCATAATGTTGTGATGTAATCTTATGAGGCCCATTATTTAGAAATGGTTCCTTGTGGAAATAATGGAAACTATACCAATTCATGAAATCCATGTAGGGATTTTCCTCCAATACTAGATAATATAATTGGTGCTAGAACACCAAGTGGAGCCAAATAACATATAACTATAGTGGGGTAGAATACATAGGTTATGTGATATAACCTTACTTGTATGGTCATTCATGATCCATAATTCAGAGAAACTATGTAATAACATTTCATTAGACAGCATCTTTCATAATTTAAAGGGACTATAATCCCATTTGTAGATGAGGAATAGATAATTTCCACATATATGATATTTCATATTTTAGGAATTAATGAAGGTGAGATGGTTTTCGTGGAATATTGTAATCTATAAGGAGATGTTGATAAATGGTGGTTATTGATTTAAATCTTCATGTAGGGTGTGAAATAGAATTCATGGAATGAAAATATTTTAAGGATCTTTTCATGGAAAAGTATTTCCCATATGAACTATGAGTATATATAAAGATACAATTCATGAGTCTGAAAAATAAAAGGGATGACAATTTTTCTATGTATGATTTCAACATTAAAATATTTGAAATTCTTGATGTGGACTACATAAGAAACCCACATAGTAAAATTTATCATTTCTAAAATGGGATAAATCTATTTATTCTAAGGTCACTTCTCTCAAAATAATTCTCATCATATAAAGATATAAAATCATATTCTATCAAAATGGGAAATTAATTCTCTATGTCTTATGAATATAAGGGAAGGAAAGGGAAGAAGAGAACAATTTATTAAAAGATAGATAATGTGAATAATTTATTTTATTTTTTTCCAACATGTTGTAATAGGGGATGGAAACATCAATGTACAAGCTGAAAAGGGAATGTAGTTTGTTTTAGGTGTGGGGAAAAAGGCCACTATTCATTGGATTTTAATGAAATGAAATAATTCTCCATTGTTCAATGAATACACTATATTGATATGGAATACTTTAAAAATGAATTCCCCAAGTGTCTAATGAAATATAAATCAGAATAAGAAAATGGATCAGGGACCAGCTTATCATTTTAACTACAGTCTTAGTAGAATAATAAAACTTTTCTATTTTTTATTCAACTATTTTTTAGTAAAATAATAGTATTGTAATATATAAATATATTTTACTATATTAATTTTTCATTGAGGATATATATTAATTTTTTGAATCATACCATCAACCAAGAGATGTGAGTATGTCGTTGGATGATCTTTTTGAAATCACATGATTGTGGGAAGTGAATAGTTATTATATTTTAGATGATAAATATATTATTATGAAATAATATTGGTTAGTTATTTGATTTATTATTATTAATTTACTATATTATTGGATTTAATATATATATTAAATAATATGATATTTTATTTTTGGGTTAATTTATGTTTTAGTTAAGGTTTTATGGTGATAAATGTATTCATATATTTGGTTTGATATAATAAAAAGAAAATAACGGGTTTGGAGAATCTGATGTTTAGTTGATTTTCTAAATTTTGTGTCCTTTGATGAACCAATAATTTATTTTTTTATTTTGAAGTTATTTTAAATTACATGAGAATATAAAAATTTATAATATTTCAAAATGTCACAGTTTCAAAACTGGTCTAATGTTTTAATTACATGTTTCATTGGTTGAATTGAATTGGAACATTTTTGAAACCATTAATGAAGATCCATGAAAATGATTTAATATTAATGAGTTTTTTTTTTCATGTTATTTTTGGTTTAATATTGAGAATTAAGGTTTTGTTTTTCATATGTAATATAGTTTTTTACTTGTTAGTGGGGTTCATACCAAATTAGACAACCAACTAGCAGGCTCGTCCTCCATCAACCCCTTTTGTATGTTATACCTATGTTGTTCCACCATAGTTGAGGGAGATAAAGTAACACACGTTAGAGGAGGAAAATATTTATATGAGTTCAACAACATAGGAGTGTGGGTGTAGTGTACCATCACTGTGCGGAGATGAATAATGATAGTGTGGAGCGCTTGGCACGAGGTAGTTCTAGGTAGAGATTGGTGTTTCTAGTAACCATGTTATGGGAATTCTGTGTCGTGTTATGTATTATAAAAGGGAACAAATAGTATGTTTGATTAAATGTAAGATTAATTCAGATAAATCACAACTATATTGTCTATTCAGTGAATATTTCCTCCATCCAATCTTATCACCCATGATTTAGAATAGTGAGATTTTTTTGACAATCATTCAAAACTGATCAATCCGCATTGGACATTTTTTTCTATTTCTAGGCTCACCTGAGAGTGTTGTACATCTGTAACTCCATGTCCATATTTTCCTAGGATCTATCCATATCTTCATTCCTCATTTAAGAATCCTGATATTACCATGACAAATGAATTCTATTTCTTAGTCATTTTCATTGTTAATCAAAGATCCAACCATTTTCATAAAGAGTAGTGAAATTGTATGATTTCTATGATGGTGAATCCTGGTGTCAAGAATCTTGGATTATTTAGTTCTTTAAAACATATAAATACCATACAAGGATCTAGATTCCTTTTCTAGTGATTTTTTCATCAAATATCCTTTTTCATAGAAATATAGTGTCATGATTCTAAGTGTTTTGTGAAGATTATTGTATTGATTATGTTTGTGCGATGAATAATAGAACCTGTAAGTTCAAAATATTTTATCTTTTCACACTTGAAGAGATTCATGATGAAAAAACATCCATGAATAAATCAACATATCACAATACCCCCATATATATATCATCTACTGTTATTTTGAACTTTTTTGAAGAACCTCAAATTTATGTTTATACACACAACATCTCAGGTTGTGAAAATTGCGAGAACCAAAACAATATTATTTAGGTTTTGAATATAATAATGAAGAAGTATTTAATTTGAGTTGTGTAGTGTACATTAATAGATTACACATACACTATTTTTTTTTGTTATAATTAGATATATAGTATGAAATATGTTGTTTGAGTGAAATTGTATAAGTACATTTCAGTCAATTAATGCACTGGGAAAATAGTGTGGCCTATATGGCCTTTTTCGATTGTGTGTATAGGAAGAGTGAATAACAAAATTATTTTGAAAGGTTATTAGTGTTTGGTATAATATCTATGTTAAAAGATACTAACTGGCACTTATCCACGTTCAGATTCACGCAATAGATATAGAGTTTATTTAAGTGTGTGTTGATTAAACAAACCAGTAGACACATGAAATAATTAATTCATTAATTGATTATTCAATTAATTGTTTTAAAAATGAATTATGGATAACTAGTGCACATGAAATTTACATTTTGTTTAAATCATTTAGAATGAATTTAATAATTTATTTTTAGTCTTTATTGATGTCGAAACTTTAGTAGAATAAGGAATTATATCCCAAGTAGTTTTGTGCTAAGGAAGTTCATTATATACATGTAATCAAGATTTATAGAGTATGATATACATTAGTGAAAAAGTATCAGGAATTTTACACGGCCTTATTTGATTTTTCATGCTCATGGAAAAAGATAATATGATCATCTTTATCAATTGATCAAATATTTTTTGACTCATGAGTTTGAAGTCTAAAGTGGGACTTTGCAGTAGTGGAATTATCTAGTGGGACTCTATAGCTGGCTGATCGTATTCTGGTAACATTATTGGACGTGGTATAAATATCATCCAATGGGAAGCAAGTGTCACATGTATAGGTGGGAACATGTGTTCTCTAGTGGGAATCTTGGGAAGAAAATTAGTGAATTATTGTTTAATAGAATGGGATTATTCTATTTTAACCATCTATATATAGTGAAGAATCCATAACTAGTAGATATAACTAGTTGTAGAAATTATGTATGACTTAGTACCGAACCATGTTAAGAATATTGTGTGTTTTGTTATCATTTTAATTCTGCATTTCGTATATGATCCACTCATTCTAACCGATGACTGGATTTTTATGGGGATTAAGAAAATAATAAAATTTAATAAAAAAAAGCCACACTTGATTCACCCTCTCTCGGAGTGACTATACAATCCTTTTGACACTTCAATTAGTATCAGGGAATAGGCCACCTCATTTTGTATCTACAAAACATTTTGTATTATTTATATTATAAGAATATTAAATGTATATTTGAGTATTAAGAAACATCCAAAGAGATTTAAGTAGTAAAGATTATCTATAATTTTGATGTTATAATGGTCGGTGTTACAGTAAAAATATAGAAAAATATGTAGAAAAATATCAAAAATTAGCTGAAGAAGAATTCGAAGATAACTGATGTTCAAATTCTAGATGAAGGACCACAGAGTGGAAATTATTCAGTGAAACTAGTTTGTTATAATTTCAAAGAGTCACGTTTGATCTTTAATGAATAATTTATCAAATCAAAAATTATAAAACATCCAATGAAGTTTCCGAATATGATCTCACATTTTTTATTATAGTTTTTGAGGAACATTAAGATGAAAAGTTAAAGATAGAATAGGAGTCCAATGATATTGAAGAATAAATGAATAAAATGGTTGGAATTTACAACACAAACAAAAATCATTTGATTGTAAAAGAAGAAACATTTACTCTACAATGAAATATATGATATAGATATTGAAGAATGAAAAGTATATTTTTTTATAATTATATTTTAGAAATTAATTTTAAAGAAGATATCGACTCACTTGAAATTATTTATATTACATCTATTAATTTCAAGGATTCTAAGCTAAATGAAAAATTATAAACAATCAATAATCATTATAATGGGTAACTAAAGGAAAATTAGAATAATGAACATGGGATTCATAATATAAATAATCTAAGGTATGAAACCATGAAATCTGGGTACGATTGGAATACTGAACTCAATTTAAGGAGTCTTTAACTTGAAATGGAATTGAGAAATAGGGAAATTATGCGAGAAAAAACTTCCCTATCTGTTAAAAAAATTTGTATTGATGAGGATTCATTTGATAAGAGTTATATTTAAAAAAGGACCAAATATATTGACAATAAGATCTTTAGATTATCCAGGGATAAATCTACAACAAACTCTTTAAATAAGTAAACATTTTCATGATAAATCTATGAGAACATATATTAATTTTACAACTATTGTGGATTAAACATTAATATCTTTACAGAAATGGTTTAATTTGAATTCTATTTTCCCAATGAAGGAATAAAAAAAATGAGAAACCCAAAAGTATAAAAATGACAAATAATTTTAAATTTTCTCCCTATAGAGGAAATAAATGTTTGTTCGATACTATTGTTATTTTTGTAATTTTGGAAATCAAGAAATTAACTGTTGGAATAATATTTAATTGTATTAATATTATTGAATTCCTGCATTTTGGGGGGATAATAGATGAAAATAAATGAAATCAATCAAAATAGAAGATGAATTCATATAAAATGAATAGGTTTATAAGGAAAACATTTTATTACATTGAATATTTTTTGGGATTATTTCTACAAAATTAGTCATTTTTTGATGATTAATTTTTAGTTCCTACATTAAAAAAATAATCTCATGATGAGAATATAACACCCAAAAAATAAGTTGAAGTAGGTAATCAATGATGATGACATATCAGTCTTATTTTGTGACCAAAATATGCTGGTTAATATTAATGATTTCTCCCATGTTTTTTGTAAATGATGATGTGACGATTGTGTCACAAATGAAAACATGTTTATATTATTGTGTAAAAGATCACATCATGTAACACTATCAATTGAAGACTGACATTAATATGAAATGGAAATATATTGTGCCTTCTATTGTTGTAAAAAATAATTCCACACACAAATAGAAGACTGTGCATATTTGAAAACAGTGGCTAGTCATATGACAAGGATATTTTGAAGAAGAATGAAAATTGGATCACGAAAAGAAAAACAAAACTTGTTTGTTAGAAAGATTAAAGAAGCATCATTCATCATATATTTTCATTAGGTTACGTATAAAACCTACTCTATAATTCCCTAATTAAATATCATTAAATAAACATCATATTTAAATATATATTTTTTTCATGTAGGTAATTTAATGTGAAGCATATATTTATAGGGTCAACTAAATTTATAAAATATGTGAATATATTAATGCTATAAATATTTCCCATATAATAGACTATTTTTATCCTGTTATCTTATTAAAACATCCCAAATAATGTTATATGTTAATTGTAGATTATTATTGATGAATGTCAAAAATGAATAATAATGTATTGATTGTATATCTTAAGGGGGGAGAATATCATCATTTGGATATTTATATCATATTTGGGATTATATGATTATCAAATTATGTGGTGAGGTATAAATCAAATAATTCTACAAAATTTTAAGAAGATAAAGCTTATCAACATTTAGTTCGGTTTATTATATTCTTATATTTTCATAATGTAAGACCTACTCTATAAAGGGGAATGATTTTTTATTTGATGAAAAATGGAGAAATACATTTTTGTATTATAATGTTCGTAATATATTTTATGATACGTATTCTAGAGAGTGGTTTTAAATATATTGAAGAATACCTGAAATGTAGTTTTGGTTATTATTATCATATACTAAAATTTTAATTACAAAATTCATGTAAAATTTGATCAATATTGTTTTCTAAACAAATAATTCCTCACATATGAATAGAGATGATTTATTTTAGATCTTTTATAATCTCTTATTGATTAAAATCCTTTTAAAAATGTAACAAACCATATTTTTTAGATAAGTATAATATATTTAAATAATTTTAATTTCATAACTAATAATTCCTTCCCATGATATTTCATTGGATTTATTTCCAATGAATGGGAGAAGATATAATTGTCTTCTTTAAAAATCTATTTTAAAATCAAATCAAAAGTGGGAGATTTAAGATCCCAAAAAGATTTTTGAAGTTAAAATTCTTTTCAATTAATTTATAATAGGACAGAATCAATGATTTTTAAATGCAATGATTGTATAATAGATGTTATGTTCTAAATACATGTATTATTAGTTGAGTTAAAATTGAACATTGATTACAACATTTAATGAAGATTCATCGAAAATGATTTATTTTGTATGAGTAGTTTTGATGTTTTTTGTGGATTAGTTTTTAGAGGGTTGGTTGGTTTTGGTTTTTATATGGAATATGGTTTGAATTATTTTTTTGGAGTTCTTAAAAACTTGTCCAACCAACAAGAAATACCTCTCTTTGTCAACTATTAACATTTGTGGGTTCCATTACTATATTCCACAACAAAGGGAGATATATCAAGACACTATAAAACAAGGGAAATATGTAGATAAGTGTGCCTATATGGGTTAATTAGAGTAGCATAGAGCCACTGTGGGGAGTGTTATGAAGGTGTAGGGGAGCGCCTGGCACTGGGTGGTTCCAGGTAGAGATGGGTATTTCCGATAACAATTTTATAAGTGGTCTATGTAATATTATGTGTTATAAATGATCACTAGGAGTGATATAATTTTGTTGTGGGATTAAAATAGATTAATCACAATCATTGGATCTATTATGTGTATATCCTCATCATCTGATCAATATAGCCAATATTTTTAGTCGATAGATCTTTTAGATTAAAATTTTGAGCATATTGATCAATATTTAATACTTTTCCCTAGCAAGCCTCACTCGAGACTGATATATGCCATAATATCCATGGCTACATTTTTATAAGCTTGTTCCATGTTCTGAATTCATTATTTAATAATCCAGAAAATTCTATATTGACTGAAATCATTTGTTGATTGTTTTTGTGATTAATTGATGATCAGACTATGGAATTTAATGGTGGTGAAAATATTATATTTCTATAATGGTTAATCTTAGTGGCAAGTAGAATAAATTATGTTGGTAATAAATTTAATATAAATACGACTTGAGGATATTGGTTCATTGCTTCGTGAGGTTTTTTAGAATCTTTCATTTCTTTGAAATGTTGTACCATCAATCTCTCTAGTTTTTGTTGGTTTATATGCTTCTTATGTTTGTGTGATTAATTATAGAACCCACATGTTCTTAAAATTTTCAATTTTTCCACATGCCAATCTTCATAAGAAATAATGTCCCCTAAATAATCATGATTTCACAGTCCGCCTATATATATTTTTTATGGTGATTGTGCGAACATCTTTGAGGAACCAGAAAATATTCTCTATAAAAGCAACAACTTGTGTAAAAGGAATTGCGTTCACTAATCCTATACCAGTTGGGTGGTTATATAATAGTGAATTAGAAATTAACTTTAGTTTTGTAGAGTTATTTATGATCATTAAAATAAACATAATTGGGCACAAGAAAAGGATACAAACTCTAAAATAAAATATTTTCATGAAATAATACAAGTATACCTGAGGGAATTCATTAATGGAGAAAACTATTTAGTTATCACAGCCTTTTAATAGTGTGTGCGTAATGAGTGAAGCAGATAGTGATTCAAAAAAATTGTTAGTGTGTTACTAAAATTATATGTTCAATATACAAACATTCACTCATGCATTCTCATTTTTATGAAATATATATTTTGTAGAATAAAATATGTTTTCAGTAAAAAAAATTATACACATTCATTGATTCATGAATAAATTGAGTATTACATACACTATAAACACAATTATAATGGTTTAAAAGTGAACATTGAATTTAAATTTCATAATTATTACATAGTGATTAGAGACTAATGATATTAAAATTTTAATATTATTGAGTCCAAATGAATTTTTATCAATTTTTTTTTCATTTTTAGTGAGGTTTAGTTTTCAGTAGATGAAATAATTCTATCCCATGATGTTTTCTACTGAGGAAGATGACAATATATAGGTAATTAGAATTTATTAAGAAATAATAGAATCAGTGAAATGGTTGTTGAATTGTACATGGGCCAATTTTATTTCAAAATATCATAGATTAATATTTATATGACCATCTTATTAGGGGATAAAATATTGAATGTCTCTGGATTTTAATGACTTCATTTGTACCCTAATGTAGTGGATGTCTGGTTTGAGAATCTAGACCAGTTCATTGGAATTCTCGTAACATAGTGTGCTGAAGTATAAATATAAACTTATGGGACTCTGGAGTCACTTTGGTAGGTGGTTACTTTTGTTCACTATTGTGAGACTTGATAAGAAAATTTTTGTGACTCAATATTGAAGGGAATAACACTTTACATATTGTAACCATCTACATATAGTGAATAATAACTGACCAGGATATATAATTGGATGCATCAAATATGTAGGTATTACTATCGAACCATGTAAAAAAATTTCTTAGGTTTTAAATTTCTTTTTTAATGGAAAATTTGATATACTCAATCAAAGTGGTGAAAATTTTAATAATGGAATTAAGAAAATGCAATAATTTATTAAAAAAATGTCACACCAAATTCACCCCCACCCTCTCTCTATGATAATAGGATTATTTAGAAACATTTACCTTCCTAATAAATTTCAGGAGATTGAATTTTGATAGATATGTTATGTATGAGTCATATTGTTGGAATGGATTAGGTTGGACTATGAATTTTTTTTTTGAGTTTAATGTAAGACACATCATAACTCTATTTGTTTCAGTATACGTTTAATTTATTAATTAATTATTCATGTAACTTATGATTCTTAAAAGTGCATTATACGTGGTAATAATTGTTCTAGAACATTCAGTTTATTGTGTAAGGGTTAAATTAAAAATATTTCAATGAAAGATAGGATGTGTTAGTTATTTTGATGCAGAAATTAATCAAGTATATTTATTTTATCATGTATGTCTTTTAATAGTAATATAATCCCTCAACTCTAGGGAAAATAATTATAGATTAAAAGAATTATCATTTAAATTCCCTTTATGATAAATCAATGTATTTCTTTCTAATCACAAATTTAGGGTTTTGTTGTTGTAATAATTCTAATAAAAATGTTCTATATCACTCCACATCTAATCATTATTGTTAGATTTCTCTCCCATTTCATAGTTTTGACTTCCCAATAATGATATTATATATGATAGCCCAAATTGTTTGTGAGCAATTTATTTCCCTTTTCCCCCTTGCTATAATTATTTTAATTAACACCATTTTGAAGGTTGGATTTCCAAAAAAGAATTTTCAAGTGTCAACATTTTTTTATTTAAGAATATACATAAAATGTGTTGATGAAATTTATTTAAGGATTGGGGAATTCAATAACAAATGGTTTTATGGTATTTCAATTCATTAATAAATTATGTTTCTTCATAGCTTAGGTTGCTTACAACACCCTAGTAAAATGAACAATGAAATAATATTACAACATATCCATTAAATTTGTGATATTTAATAATATTAACCACATCATAAAATATATATATTTTATATATTGAATAATTTTTTTACATATATCTAAAAACATTTATTATAATAAGATAAGAATAAATTCAATTTAATGTGTAAAAACTATATATTACTAAAAAATGTTTTACCATTGTTTAATGGTGAATTTATTGTTAAAAATAGATTGTGGACATTCATAAATTATATTTGAGAAAAAAATTCTCATGATTATTAATATTAAAATTTATAGTGGTTATTGTTTTGTTATTTATCAGATAAGATTCATGTTTTGTGGAATATTGCAAAATGATGTATTTTAATTAAATAACATTATCATCTAAATAATTTATATTTTGATATTATTTTAGTGATTCATTTGATGTATAGATATATATTTTTTATATGAGTAATTGAAATTTAGGTTATTGGTATAAATTTATATTAACTTCTAATATAAAAGTATTTAAGTATTATGAATGTTTTCACATTAAAAACATGTTTTCTAATTCTATTAAAAAGAGTATTTTTATACTTATTTTATCTATTTATGTAATATAAATTTATTACTAATTTTTAATCATTTGGAATCAAAATTTAAATATTTCTTAAATAGTTCATTTTATTTTTCAACCACATGAATATTAAACTTGGTAATTTGCATTAACACGATTAATGGTAAATCGAATAGAAAAGGGTAAAAATATTTTTTTAATAATTATTAAATTCCCATAACACATGAATTTTTGTATTATAAAAGTATTTTTAGTCCTTATGAATTAATGTAACATATTTGGGACCATTTATGTCCATTTCAATGTGAATATTACCTTTAAAATATTATATTTAAATAATAAACAAACATTTAAATCATTTGTTTTTAACAAGATAAATATATTGAATGCGGGGTTAACTAGGTGATAAGATAAACTATTCATATTCTTTGGAATGATAAAATAGATATTTCCATCATGGAATATTATTTTAAATATCTATTACGAATTAAATACCTTAAATGAAAACACATGTATGATGAATTAATTTGGTTTGGTAATGGGAATATCAAATATATAATATTAAAAATGTTAAAATGAATATAATTTTTTGATAATTAGTGTCAGAAAAGGATTTTATTGAATTATCTTTCTTATTAGAGATATTTAAAAATATGTGGATCAAATATATATTATCTTTATATTTATTGAAAAAAACTCACTTAATGAATAGTGTCATAATTGACATTTATTGTATTTTAGAATAAATAATATTTTTTCAATGATATAAAATTCATAAAAATTTAAAAATCATAAAAATGATTTAGTTAATGTTTATAATTTCATACATGTTTCATTTATTATCATTTTGTCATTTTATAGTTACAATATTGACCGTCAAAGTATAAAAATCCATTTTGTCAATGAATAAGTTAATTGGGATTAAATAAGGGTTAATGAAAAAATATAATGTTTAGAAGATGACCGTAAAATTTCATAAATTTATTATAAGAGAGGATTTAGACTGATCCAAACCATATATTTTAAATTACTCACTTTTTATCCATTATTAATTGAATATTAATATATATTTGTGTAATATTCTGAGTGTTTCCAAAATACCCCCCACATCAATTATAATAGGGCCCATCCCTACTCACTAATTAAAATCACACGGATTCAAATATATCTATTAAAATATATTAGTTTATATTACAAAATTTTTTATCCATTTATTAGTTCCATTTATTCCTTTAATACTAACATTATATCCCTTACAAAAATATCAAAAGGAAGTCTGCTGAAAAAAAGTAATCATGTACACCCATTCATTTAAGTTTATTTAATCTTTTACTTCCTGTTCATTTTTTATAGTAATATATAAATTTTTAAATATATGATTATAAGTTATTATGATTATTGGAAAACACTATCCCACGTTTTATACATCATACAAAAAACTAGAGTATCAGGTATGTCTACATATGGCTAACCATCTTCACATCGTGGTGAAATTTGTTTTTCATCACCAATTTAATTGGATGTGTATAATTATTGATATAATTAATTTAAATTTATTATAATAAATGATATTGTTTCTATAAAAACTATATAACATAAAATTACTTACTCTTTCTCCATTAATTGAATGATATCGTTGCTCATGCATACGTATGACCTACCATGTTCACAGCGCAATGTGATTCATTTTCATTGATCTCCAATAAATAATGAATATAAGAATGCATATAATGAATTAATATTATATATATGACCAAAATATAATTATTTATACAATGGAACTATATCTAATGCACAAAAACCAAGGAACAAAAGACAAAACATGCATGGTAAAATAGAGTATTTAACACACAAAAAACGTGTAATAAAAAAATATTATTAACAATAAAATGATAAAATAATGTAAGAGGACTATATATGATATAATAAATATAAATATGGATATGGTATAAATTAATAAAAATAATTAAATCATTATACTTGATGTTCTGATATTTGTAAACAAAATAAGACTAAATATAAGGGTTTAATTCTTAAGATCATCCTTAATTGAGATTGATTATGTTTAAGTCTCCATAGGGGAATGTTTCCTTACTATATCAGTGTCATCATAAAATGTTTTAAAATTGTTTTGAAATATTGTCTTATGATTTTTTAAATTAAATTTTATTCATGTATGACTATTTATAAAAATATATTAATTTTATATAAATTTTATTTTTTAAGGAATGTTAATTTAAACTTTTATGAAAACAAAATGGAAGGAATGTTTTTCTAACTTATACATCATGATATAATTTTCTCTACATCATAATACCACTCTAATTTAAATAATTATATACATGTTTAAATGGTTATTTTCAAATAAAATCTTTTCTTTTATAAAAGAATGTTTTTTTAATCATTGGTGATTTTCAAAGTGAAAATGGATTATTTTTCTCATAAAATTATTCGCAGCCCCATTTAATGTATTTTCATATACGTCAACATCATTTTTTGAATATTTTTATTAATTTATTTTTATTTATTATTATTCAATCGACCATATTTTTTTAAATTTTTATGTGTTATTTTTTCTTTGGAAGTGTGATATTAATAGAATTTATCACATTACTCTGGAAAGCATGTGATTATGTTTAATTAAAGAATAATTTTATTTAAATTTTGTTTTATTATTTACGTACAAATTTATTTGTTTTTTTATATTTAAACAATATAATATTTGGGAGTTATAAGACTTATAAACTAACGGGCGGGACCCTTTATTTCCCATTGATGCATCAGTAGATCTCATGAGAAAAACTATCAGTAAAAAAAAATTCAGTTTAGAAGATGTTATTTTTTATATTATATGGGGTTTTAATCCCTTATAATGAAATTAGAAATGTTTTTGGGGAAGCAACGCTAATGTTGCATCATATAGTTAGTAGGGGTGGTTTTGAAGAACAATTTTTAGATTCAAGAAAGTTATATTAGTGGTAACATTAGAGGGTGTTTAAACCCCCTCTAATGATGAAAAAAATTCACTAAAAATTCTTGTATTAGTGGAAGTATGAATGGAATAGGGACATGTTCAGGGTTGTAGGGGTGGTTTAATCAACCCCTAATGATGTTAATTTATGTGATGTAAGGGAAATTTACCCTAAGGCCTCTGCTTTTTTAATTTGACCCATATCTACCCAGCGCACCCTTTCAACCCCATTGGATTCGACTCTCTCCCCATCCTCGCTCCCATGTGCCGCACGTCTCTCTCCCCGCCACCCCTCCCCCATGCCCAAGACACCCACAAACCCCTATCCACCTCCCTTATCCCCACAACTACTTTATCTCTCCCCCTCCCTCCATCCTCTATCCCCCTGACACCCACATCCCATACATCTCCCCAACACCAACCTCTCTTATTCCCCCTTATATTATGTCTCTCTTCCCATACACTCAACTTCTTCGTCTCTCTCCTCATCTGTTATGCCCCTGACACCTCCCTTCCAATGTTCCCCAGGCTACTCTATCTCTCACCTCATCCCTGGTGTCCCTAACACCCACCTACCCCTCCCCCTTATCACCGTCTTGTGTCCCCACTGCTCCATGTCTCCCCATCACCCACATTCAATTCACTGATTTGCTTCCCCATGGACCTCATCACCTACCTATAGTTCGCCTCCAGTTCACCGCTATTTTTTGTTATTTTAAAAAAAATCTGGTAGTGTAAGGATTCAATCCAGGGACTTCATGAACTAAAAATCAACCCAACCCATGGTTTTACCACAATATAATTTTCTATTTTATATGTACCAATTCATATAATCATATTTTTTTATATAATTTATTCTTTAATTTAATTAATATTATTTATATCATATATTTTAACACATTTAAACATAAAAACTAAATATACATTTATATAAACTATATACTTATATGCATATAAACATATGTTTATATATAAAAGTATATTTATTTAAAATATTTATATATATATATATCTATTTATATATTATATACATTTTTATTTATGTAATATATATAAATAATTATATTTACACATGTATATAAAAATATATATATATATTTATGTTTATAAATTATTTTAAAATAATTTATTTATAAATATATTTATACATCTGTGTGTTTTTATATTTGTATAATATTTATATAATCAATTCACAACTGTGTGGACTCCCTTTTTCAATCTCTGTAATTTGAATGAAACATTTCTTTTGTATTTTATATTATAATTTCCCAAATTAATTTAATTTTAATAATCAAATAATTTCATCTCAATATAATATGATTATAATATATATTTATTTAATAAATTTTATATGATTATATGTGTGTGTGTGATTACAAAAATATTATTATCTTTTTATTATAGTTATTACACATATTTTTTGAACTATAAAATTTATCTATTTGTTTTATAAATATCATACATTAATGATTTATAACATTCATATATTGTATTACATATATTTATATTATATATTTATGTAAATAATTTATATACAGAAATACATATTTATATATTATATATATGAATATTCTAATTATATATATATGTATATAATTAATTTATTTATAAAATGAATCAAAAATATGTTTTTATTATGTTTTTGAATACATATAATAATTATTCTGTACATTATTAATTATTTGTTTGTTTAAATTGTATAATATTTTGTATAATTAATATTTTATGAAATGCATATATATGAAATAAAATTTATATAAATATTTATAATATATATATTTAATATTAAATGAAATGAAATATATAAAAATTTAATATATGAAAAAAATTAAAAATTTATTTATATAATTTTATATTAAATAAAATTTATATAAATATTTATATAATATATTTCTATACAAGTATTTAATATTATGCACATTTATATATATATGTATTTAAATAAATATATTTATATAGTATAATGTACAATAACATATATGTATTACAATAAATATAATTATTTAATATTTTGTACATTAATATATATTTATTTGTTTAAATTGTATATCATATAATATTGATTATATAGAATATTAATGTAGGAACATATTATTTGAACGTACATTTATTTATATTATATTAGAAATTCTAAAAAGTACAAACTTGTGTTTTTATGATATATTTTTCAAATAAATTATATTTATGTATATATTTATATAATATGTTTATAATTTAATATTATATATAATTAATATTGAATAAAATACAATTTATAAAAATACTTTTATATTAATGTACATAAAATTATAAAATTATATTTTTTTATAGATATAAATACAATTATATAAAATCATATAAATATTCTATATGATATTCATATATTTATAATTTATATAAATACATTTGAATATTTTGTTTTATTTATTTATACATATTATGTAAATTTCTTTTAAAAATAATAGTGGGGGTTAACAACCTCCTTTAATCTCATAAATTAAAAGTGGATTTGAACCGCCTATAAATTAAATACATTTGAGGTTGTTTTGAACCCCCTTTAATTTAATGATATTAGAGGGGGTTTTGAACCCCACCTAATTTAAAGACATTAGTTGGGGGTTTTGAACCACCACTAAATTATTAACATTAGATTAGGGTTTTCAATCCTCTATAATTTATTATATTAATGGGGGTTTCAACCCCCTATAATATAATGACATTAGAAGAGTGTTTGAACCTCCTCTAGAATCAAACTAAAATTAAGAAAAAATAATGTTAAATTTTTTTAGGTGTTATAAAAAATACCTCTATAATTTTTATATAAAATGAATTTATTGAGTGTTTGGAACCCCCTCCAAATTCGATGATTAAGGGGGGTTGTGAAGAACCCCGTCAAATTATATAGAATATGAATTTAGAGGATGGTGTTAATAACAACCTCTATATATCCCCCTCTAATATATTATTTATTTGAATTGAATATAGGTTTTTGGCCAATTAAATACACATTTATTAGATTATTGTTACGAATACTTGACGATTATAGATTCCTTCCTTGAATCACTGAAAATAATAGATTCTGAGCATGATGCGTCGATAATATTTTTCATCTTTCATCCATTATTAATAAAATATTTATGGGAATATTTATACATTTTTATGTGATTATTTGATTATTATAATTTTGATTATTATGTAGTCTAAAATGTGTGACTTTTTATATTTAATTATTTGATCTTATTTTTTTCTATCCATATTATTCTCAAATAATCGATTAAATGGAATGACTATTAGTTTATTTAACTTTCCATGTAATTTCTAATTATTTAATCATGATATCATACATTGTACATAACCTTTACTGAGAATATTATCTGACACCTTTCTAATGTTTTTTTTTCTCCCAATATTCTATGAAGTATATTGTAAATTATATGTATTCTTAATCTTGAAGAATTATTGTGGTCTCAATGAAATTATTTTTATATTTTGTCATTTAAAATGTAATGTGAATTTTATGTATGTATCTACTTTACCCTGAATAATAAACCATTCAGTTGTTTTGGATGATATTTCATGTATCAAATTAAAATTTAATAAATTAAGATACTAGATCCTGGCTACTCGAGTTTTGATACATTCAGTTGTCCTCCATTCAATAATTTTAGAAGGACCATTATAATTCTATTTAAATAAAACCAGAACATATAAGTTGTGAATAAAGAATATAAAATGATAATCGGTAAGGTTTCATTAAATATAGATTCCTAGATGTTTTTTAAGTAATATAATGGTGTGGTGTCCTTTTATAAGTGGGGGTGATGAAAATTGATGAATTTTGTAATATTTAAAAATAAAATAATGTAATTTTCATGAAGAAAAATTCTAGGTGGAGAGATATTTTAATGTGGTAGAGATTTAGTTTGTAACAATTCCAATGAATAGTTTTTAGATAAGTATAACTTTTAAACAAACCATTATGGCTTTTTAAATACCCCTCCCTTCTGTAAACAAGTTGAAATATTAACTATTTTGTTAAATTTTTAATTTTTTTTCACGACCAAAAAATTTCTGTTTTCTCATTAAAAAATTTGGGAATTATCATTGAAATTATTGATCAATTTTATAAAAATAACTATATTAATGTTTAATAAATTTATTTAAATGCTACTCATAAAAATCGTGATAAAATGCAGTTTCTCAAAAAAGCAATCTCCAGAGTATATAATGATTTTACACAAATATAAATCACAGTTATATTTAAAGTGACCTTAATTGGAATATATAAATTATAAATTAACAAATCATAATACTGATCCATTTTCATAATGATATGGAATTATGGAAATTCTTTAGAATAAAATAATGGTTCAAATAAAAAATTTACTTTTGAATATTTTTTCGAACAAAATCATTTAAAATAATTAAAAAATATTACAATATTCTAATTTTTGCATTATAATTTAAAAAATAAGTATAATTTTTCAAAGTAAATTTCTTAATATTACAATTATTTGGATATTTTATTTTCTTATAGAATGAAGAAAAAACCTTTCCTAGAAAACATATTTTTAATAATTTAATGTCTTTAATTAAAATTGAGTACTTATTTATCAAGTACTTTTGATAATTTAACCCCATTATATATAATTATTAATAACATTTATACTCTCATTCATTATTCCATGTTATTTGGTTGGGTATAATGGTGTACCATGTTTCAGCTCATTTAAACATGTGGTTTCGTGTATCAAAATTTTTCAAAGAGAAAATTTTATATAAATTGATATATATAATATTATTATTTATTAATAGTTATATTATATTATATGTGGTAAATTATCATACTTTGTATCAAAACTCAATTTTATTTTATCCATTTATTTTCTTTATTCTTGTAGTATAATTCGTTAGAGAACAATAATTGTATCCTAAACCAATTATTATTTCCCATGTTCATAATGGTTTATTCTAATTTGAAAATAAAATAACCTTTTGATCCATCCATCAATATATATTTCTTTCTTTAATATAAATATTTTTTATTATAATATTTTTTACCTAAAACAACCAACGTAATTAAATCAAATAAAATAACTTATTCTCATAATATTCTAGTATTCCTATGAAGGAATGATTATTGAATTCTTATTGATAGTGAAAATTTGGGTTATATATGTCTTAATCTCCCAACAAGGAATAATATTTATATATCACAGGTCCGTTACAATTTCTATCATGTACATGATTGAATTATTTTCATGGATTTTATTTATATGATGTTACATTTCAATATTAAACTAGAAATACATTTCAATTATACAATGTAAAAAATATTTTTATTTTACCTTTAGAATATAAAAAATTATATGAATAATATAAATCACAATATGTTTATTGATGGAAATTATAACATAATCCATTATCATTATCAATGTTGATTTATAATACTAAAAATTATATTTTGTTTTTCAATTTGGCATCACGTTAACTATGAATACATTCTATGAATCTATCATTTTCATTATCTTGGAAATTTATTCCATATGTAATGAATAATATAATAGAAATAATATAATTGTTATGTGACTAGTTATATGGCCAAAAAATATATTGGGTAAATTTTTATCTTCAATGATACAATGTTCATGTAATTATTATGATTATATGGCTGTCATAGGTGGAATTTACAATATATCCATTAAAACACAATGACATGGGTTGGAAAAAATTCCAAAAGAGATTTTTGACAACAATTGAATTCTTTTTTAGTTTAATACATTTCTTATATATCATTGATTTTACAATAAAGACGTTATTTTTTATATATTATTTTTTGTTGAAATTATACATTGAATATTTTTACACTTAGTAATAATATTATGTCACTTTTTAATTTATTTCAAATATAGTTAATATGTATGTATAATTTTAAAAAAAATACAATAAACTAAAAGATTTATCATTATGATGTATAATATTAATTTTTTTTGCATTTAATGTTTCATGTATTCTATCTTAGTTCCCAAAGACACTATCATTTAATATTTATGGGATAAATTTGTATATATTAATTTTAATGTTCTCTAATATATTTTTATAAATAGTGAACTATAATTTCTAGTGTTGTTAATGGGAAACATAGATTGTATTACAAAATATTTTAGTTATTTTTTTGTGAATTAGAATGAAAAATCTAAGGGAAATCACTTTTTTAAGAAATATAAGATAAGTATATTGGTTTAGTCTATTATATTAATCTATATTTATATTTATTTTATGAATATTATTATCTAATATATTTTAATGATTTATAAAAGAAATATATATATGATAATATAAATTATCATTTTGGAGGTAGTGTTATATTTTATTGTTGTCCTAATATGCAACCAAAGTTCACTGGTATTATTATCGAAAAAATAATTATTATGTTAGAAAATGACTCAGGTTTTGGATAGTAACCATAACCACAAGGAGAATATTTTATCACTATGACATGGTCTTTTAAAAGTTCAAAAACCATAAGTAAATGTCTTCCACCATTTATTGTGTCCCTAGATGCACTTATATCTGAAATTTGGGTTGGTAATTATTAATATATTAGTTATGGTAGAATCATTTGAATAGATGAAATTTGTTCAAATTGTTTTTAATTTTAATGAAGAACGTAGATTAATAATTAAAAATATAAAATAAATTATAAAATTATTAGGATAAAAAATCAATGGTTTTAGCTGATTTCATGAGGCTAATCCTTGATAAATATTTACATAAGACTGTATGAATAAATATAGATCAATTGTTCCATGAACTAATGTATTACATTGTTGAATCCAATATCTCATAACAATAAATATTTCCTCACTCATTTTTTCAATATCTATATTTTTAATTTATCTAAAAAGTAAAATTAATATCATAATAATTCATTAAAACTAATACTATATTATTTGTAAGTCTACGAGTTTTAATGTCATATGGAAAATTTTTACCGTTACGAAATGTCTTATATAATATTCTGAATTATGTTGTCTCATGTCCTCTATCAAAATAATTATAAAGTATAGATTCATAATCTAAGATCATATTATAGAGATCAATTATTGAATATATTTCTATTTTGAACATATTAATGATTCTTAATGATATAAATTAGAAATTCTATTGAAGAAAAATAGTGTAACAGCACAAAATTCTAAAGTAAGAACCTTGTAATTGATAGCTAGTATAACACACATCACCCAGCACGCAATGTAATATAATAACCTGATAATCTACTTTATTTTAAATATTTTAAAAAAATCCACCACATTTTATATCTTGTAATTCATGAAAAAATTAGTAATCATCCATCACATGCAAGAGCGGCCTTCCACGATTGATATCATTACATGCAAGACCAAGTTTCCTCAACTATCAATGTATTAAAAATATTATTATTTTATGCAATACGATATAACATCTATTTTATGATAGTGGGTATGAATAATATTAAATAATTTTTTTAAATATATGGTTTATTTAAATATTAAATGAATTACTTTGTTACAAATTAAATAGAAATGAAAATACGAATGAATTGGATAATGAAATGAAATTTCAATATATTTATTCCTCCAAAAGTGTTTTTACAATAAAAATCATAATTATCTACAATACGATAATTAATTTAATTAGATATATGTATAATATATTCAGTAAAATAATTTTTATATTAATCCATTTGATTTTATATCACAAGATAAGAAAAAACCATATTTCACAAATAAACCCATATATTTTTATTAAGGATCTTTTTTCAAATGTTAATATTGAAACCATTTTAAATAAATCATATGAACATTTTATAAATAAAATATGTAAAAAATAAACATTATGTTTTAATAGGATCATAAAAATCACTTTAGTTTAACTCTGGTCAATTTTTTGTGATGCTTTATTTTCAATGAATTGTTAAAATAATTAATTTTAGTTCAAAACTGATTTTTCTTCTAATTTATTTATATTGTTTTATTATAACTGTAATTTGAAAAAATGATTAATTAGATAATATTATTATCAATTAGTACAATTTATTTTATTAAAATAAATATTAACTTTAAATTGTCTATAATAACATAACAATCATTCAGACGTATTTTCATTAAAAACAAACATTATTTGTCCCACTTTCAGGATGGATTTTAAATTAAAATTTGTTTCTTATATGATTAAAATTTGATTAAATAGATTAAATATTGGAACTAAAAAAAATTTATAATTTATAATAATACAAATTTACTTTTTGATCAAAATGATTATTGAAACAATTTAAAATTAACTACGATGTTTAAGGTTAAATTAAAATTAATAATAGACTAAACCATAACCTTTGGGACCATAATAAACTATTAACATGTCCAAGATATATATTATTTCCATATTTAGACCCTATATTTTATTATCAATAACTTTATAATAATTTTATCTAATTGAGTCGTTAATAAAGTGAGAGGAATTCCATTATCAAAATATTACAAGTGTTTCACTCCTCCTTACCTATAAAAGGCCACCACATCACCCCTTCTATCAATCCTCTAAAAACACTTATGTTCGTCCATTATATTCTAAAATAGCTTATAAAAATCCTTTACATCTATCA
The DNA here is from genome assembly GCA_963277665.1 of Viscum album. Lineage (NCBI taxonomy): Eukaryota > Viridiplantae > Streptophyta > Magnoliopsida > Santalales > Viscaceae > Viscum > Viscum album. The sequence continues at coordinate 203,219,870 of OY728157.1, forward strand.
AGAAGCATATATTTGTTCACAAATCCTTCCAAGAAATTATTTTTGTAAAAACCATGAGGATATTCCAAATTATTAATGTAATTCTTTCTAACGATCAGTTTTCACTTAATTTTATTTACACCTCCTAAAATCTTATTATTCAATTATATTATAATATTGTAGTATAATAAATATATTAGGGTGTTTTTATGAAAATTTTTCTACCTACACATACACACACATCCATCTAATGTGTAAAAAGCCTACTGTTACTCTATATAGTGATCCATAGCCACACGAAACGATGATTTTTCATTTTTTCTTTACCAGCTATAATAGCAGAAATTTTGATTTAAACTCTGCTTATTTATTTTATACATTATATTTATTTTGTTTTTAAGATTATTTATTTATTTTACAACATATATCTAAATGATATCAATTTTTTGTAAAAATGAAGACATCATTTGTAGAAGTGTAGACTATCGTACCATCAACGCATTGTGATTTGTTCACATGATACCTGGAATTTATAAATAATGTTTTTAATTAAACATATTTTTCATAAAAAAATCAATATGATATTAATAAAAGAGTAAAATTTCTATAAATATAATATATTTCATTTTCATATTTTCTCTTTCACACAATTAAAATGTGATGAAGTCATTCATGGTCTTGTGGAATACCGCCTCCTAAACATGATATGATAAATTTTTTAATAGAAGAATTATATATATATATATATGATTATATAATATTTAATATATGATATAATTATAATTATTTGAATATATAATGCTACCTAACTTATTTCTATTATAATCATTAAAAAATGGGAATGTTACTAATGTGTACGTATGGCCTACTATGTCTATGATTGAAAGGTTGCATAAGAAGATATATAACACTAGTTTAATGTTATATATATATATATATTATTTTAAAATTTAAATATAATTTATGATGGAATTTCTATTTTATTATAGACTATAATAATATATAAATTATGACAACTACATATTTTAATGAAGAATTTAGAAAAAAATTATATTTGAATCATGATTTCCAAATAATCTATGGGAGAAACATGAAAATAATATTAAACATATAAAATAATTTAGAAAATATTTAGATACATTAGAATGTGGTCAATATTAAATAAAATATTTATAATTGTGAACAAATCTAATTAATTTTGTGACCCAGAACTAATATTGGACATAATAATTAAATGTTGTCATTAAGTGAGTTTACGAGGCATGATCGGTGTAGTGGAAATCATTAGATAGTGGAATAATAAAATATTTATTAGTTAATTAAATGGATTTATACGAAAACAAAATATAAATTCCCACAAACTATAATCTTTCTACAAACACCATGTTTTATATTATCACTTTTATTTCTCTCAAAGAAGTCCCCCATATAGTTATCTAATCAATCTTTATGTGTTTTAGTGGTTCGATGAGCTTTATAAGATAATAAGTCAAATTAATGAAAGGGTTCTTTTTTGATCTCATTATTTTCTATAATAATGTTATATTATTATAAAATTACTAAAAACTCAAGTCCAATGATATTATTCTAATATATAAATTATATTACTGACCATTATTTGTTGTCAATATTATAATTTTTTCTTCCACATTCAATATTCCCTTTTTCCTAATGAATTCCCATGCTAAATTATGGTTTCCTAATATTTAATTTATATTCTTTAAATAAAATTATTTAGTTTAAACATCACATTCAATAACTCTTTAGATTATTTAATTATTATTACATAATTTTATTATCATAACTATTATCTTTTACATGTGAAAGACTATATATTCCCTCTTGTATTTTTATATGATGTATTTTGTTAAAATAGATAATATTACTTATTTTCATTTTAATTTAATATTGAAATTATTCTTTAATAAAACTTTTAAATAATAATTTACATTTATTTGATAATATTTTATATGTTAAACCATTGCTATGTATGGTGGTCTACAACCAGAAAAACTGATGGAATTCATTTTCTATCAATGCCACCCATAGTGCGTAATAATAATAGATTTAATATATTTAAAAATTTTGATAAATATTTATCAATATTAAAATGAAAGGAATCATATATTTTCATAACATTAAAATCATTGAAAATGATGACATCATGTGTGCTTATAATTCGATTACGACCTCTACAAACTAATGCGATTCGTTTTTAGTCATTGCATCTCATGTGTGATGTATAAAAATATATTACATGAAATAATATAATATATAATATTATATTAAAATTATGGAATGATAAAATAATATTTACCTTTTTCACATCAAGATCATTATAAAAATTAAATGTATCTCATGAGTACCAATAAACTACTATCTTCATGAATTTATTTTAGATCATTTTTTATAAGAAATATTTAATGGTTTTTTTAAAGAAATATTAATGTATAAAAATATTTTTATATAAATATTATTATTCTTTAGATTAATAAATATTTACCTCGTATACATTATTTGAAATAATAATTTCCTTCTGAATATTTTAGATGAGTGTGTTAAAAATTCCGGAAATGAAATAAATTGATTATGTAATTCTACAAAACATGGTATTAAATTAAATAAATTAATTATTTAAATTAAAAATTCATCTTAATTATGTATATAGATAAAATAAGATTATTATCAAATAATATAAATAACATAGATGATGATTCTGACTCTATATAAGTGACTATTAAAAAAATGAATCTAAATGTATTTCTTCTAAAAGATATTCTTCCATGTCGGTATTCTTCAAATATATTACCATTGCATCTAATTTGATATAAAATAATTATCACTGAAATTTAATATTCCATTTAAAATTCATTCTTTGGTTCATAAAAGTAATATTTGTATGTTTCATATATGGATAGCTATTAATTTATTTATAAAAAGATTCAATAAAAAATATTTTATTCATTATGTGGTATTTCATATTTATAAATGATGATAGTTGATCAGGAAATATCGTATATGAGTTTTTTTATCATAATATAGTTTATATGATTGCAATCATCTATATAGATCACTAATTCATTGGGGTAAGGATCATTAACTTCGAATGAAATATTAGTTTTAACAAGGGATTATTCCCTTAATAATTTAACTTGTACTTATTGTTTTGACATAGTATTAAAACTTGTTAATAGTATAAATCACTATGATTCAGATGATATAAGTTTCATATACAGTTTTTTATTAATATTGGTTTCCTATTTTTTATTTTGAAGAAAATGTCTATTTTTATGTTGAAATGATTTATTTCTATCATTTAAATAATATTAAGAAAAAGGAAAAAAATTATTTATTTTATTGTTTTTCACAATAATAATAATTTTTTTAATTTTATTCGACTTATTTTGATTTTTATTCTAATCCCATGTTTTTAATGTTTTTCACATGATTTAAGGATGATTAAAAAAAGAAGAATTTATATTGAAAGTCAAGATAATTTATTATTAATGGAAAACATGTTTCATTTGAAAAATTATATATTTTCTGAAATATATATACTAATTCTACTTTTCGACATTGCAATATATGGGTTTTTAGGTAATATTTATAAACTACTTCTATAATAATCAAAACTAAAATGTTCAACAGAATTTATAAATTTGAATTCATGAATAAATACACATGATAATTTAACTTCACGAGGATATATCCTTATATATATAATCAAAAGAAATTATCAGATAACATTAGAGGATATAATTATTTTACTCGAATACCCCTGAGATAACTTACTCTAATGGTAATCTTAAATTATTGTGGGATTTGAAGATTATGATGTTTGGCCATCTTATTTATGTCTATTAAGAATTTTTCTATAGTTTAAATAAGTAAACTAATGTAAAAACATTTATATAAGGAAATTTTATTCAAAATTTATATAATGGAATTGATGGGATTGATATTGAAAAAACATATTAACGAAGGACCAGTTGACATGTTCTATAAATTGATGTTTTTTACATCTTTAATTGAAAATATATTTAACATAATGAAACATGTTAATAGTTGATAATTTCTTGAAATTGAACCATCCATATTTTTATGGAATAATAGAACTAGTGAATGATGAATGAAGGATAAATTTTCTAGAAATATTATTTGACATCATGGGATATTCCGAATTTAAAATACATAAGTAATTGTATTTATCATTTTGAAGGTGATTTATATCAATTATTATCATGTTTAATGAACACCAAAGAGAGATATGAGAATGATTCTATTGAATGAATTACATTTGATAATATTTTCCATGTGAAATATTTTTTATTGGTTTTTTGAATCTCGGTGGTGAAATTATTCTAGGAATTAATGAAAATATGTGAATATTAATTACCTCTAAATGAATAAAATTTTAATTGATTGACTAGGTACATACTAATATTTATAAATTACATTTATTTTAAGATCAATGAATTTTAATCATGATTAAGCATAATTTTTAAATGATCATTAACCTAATAAAAACTTAAAAATTTCTTAAATTTATTTAATTATGACAAGAAGGTTGACATTGAGTTTTTTGAGACATAATCACTACATGATAAAAAAATATTAACACTTGGAAAATATGGAAATAAATAGAGATGCAGTCATCTAATAAATCAAGTTGAAATTCCCTAATATATTCTACAAGTGCTGGAATGTGTTATCATATTTGTATGTTCGGATATAGGTATCGTGAAAGAAAATAAAATATCCATTCACAATTAATTAATGTGGAAACAGATAGCCTATTAATAGTTAGATGTTATAATTGCAATTATTTTGGACATTATGATATTTTTTTAGAAGTTATTAATTCATGATTGAAATTTTCATGATCGTAAGATAAATAATGTTGAAAAATTAGTTCAAAATACAACTGTTGTTGTTGGGAATTCTAATTAAGCGTTTATGTATATTATTATTTGAATTTTTTAAAATCCCTATTAATCATTGGATCATCACATTCATTCATTTCATATAAATTTTAATTTATATATTTATTATAACCTCAAGAAAAATAATTTGTAACATTCCATTAAAATAGCTGGTGTAATTATTAAAGACAATAGGATTTATAATAATCATCCAATTTTTCTCAGTGGGATGATCAATCCTGAAAATACTATTAAACTTCCATGAGTAGTGTTTTATATTTTTTTTATTCTCGAATAGAGATCAATATAACATTCTATGAAATATTATTAATCCAATAATGCTTTATTGAATGATTTCATACATTTTATAACAAAACAAAAAGCGAAGAATCGATATAATTCATTGTAAATATTGTTTATAAATATGGAATAACTATTGACCCTTAAATAATTGTATATTTTATTGAATAGAAATTATAAAATAAGATCATGGAGACTCGTATTTTTTAATGATAATTACGATACTACCATTGTTTTATTTAATTATTATTTTAATTATCAAGACACTAACTATAATAATAGGAAACGAATTTAAAGTCATCTTGATCTTAGATTATGATTATTATTTCATGGAACTGAAAACAACTATTTTTTTATGTTATAGTTTTTTCCATCTATCTACAATTAGATAATCTTTTCATAATAATGATTTTTTATTCGAGGGAAATGGTTGTGTTCAAATATAAAATGTTGAGAAATTTCTTTGTGAGTCATGTAAAATGAAACCTCACAACTTATATTATCATATATATGATTTGGAATGAGATAATGTAAAATTTTTATTTAAAAAATTTGAGAACTCATTATTATTATTAAAGTGTGAAATATATACTTATTATTGAAGATTGAGGTATATATTCACTTTGAAAGAGTTGAAAATAAGGCAGAGAATATGAATGGAATTTCTTAAGGATTATAACTACATGATTCATATCGATTTCAGAAATGAAATAATGAACTAAATAATTTGATTTGAAAATATAAAGCATCATTAACCATGATGTATTTTTTATATGATACAGTGGTATTTTTTTTAAATAATATGGATTATAAATTGATCAGGTTGGAACATAATTTATGTTATTTTATAATTTCATACAAAAATCTCTACTGAGAATAAATAATAATACTTAGAATGAGGATTATGTTTTAAAGGAAAAGGTAATTTATAATTATAAAGGTAAGTCTCTTGAATAAATAAATTATAATGGAAGTGTTATCAAGTAAAATAAAAGAATATGTGTGACACATGAATTTCATTTTAGAACCATGAAAGATATGATACTTCATAATATTTTGATCAAGCATGTTGATGGTGTTCTCATTACTTCTACTAGGAACCATTCATAAACAATGAAATACACTAGGTTAGTTTATGAATCGCAATACATAATTACAAACATGTAAAACAATAAACATATATAGAACAATTTGTGTATATAATCCATAATAATAATAAAAAATTCTATGAGGAGGTATATACTCATCAATCCTTCATAATGGTTTGTAAATAAAATGGGAATTATCCTAAGCATATCCCCTAGGAGTGTCGTAACCAAGAGTGCAATGAGGCCCATATTTGTGTACCAAGATACCCTAGGTCAAGCCTGAAATTCCTTGTCGACAATTTCACTCATAGATACATCTGTTCTAAAGTCACCTATATCTGCTCATATCTACACCAGGATGTATTTCATGGAAAATACCCAAAATATCTACATTACCAAAATTCTAGGATGTTCTACTATACTTGTCCTAAAATACTATCTTAGGGTAATGTTCTCTAACCAGAGTTTATCTAAATCACTTTCCAAGGATATTGATAAACATCATCCAATATCAATTGTAATTCTCTGACCTCAGTTACCCAGAATCGGTGCATTATTTTAATACATTGGCATGATTACAAGGAATCATGTCCCGAAAGACCGATCAGTTTATTAGTCTTGGAAAATAGAATACATACGTGAATGTTACATTACACATTAAAAAATAAAAAAAAACATAAAGTATCATTTAATAATATCATTAACCCCTAGATTAACCTTTCTTATCAATCATAATACACTTCTTGGAATCCAAGGAAAATAAAACCTAACCAAGGGGTGATCTCATATGCTCAGTAAGGACAAAAATATTGTAGAAGATTTCATAAATAAACATAAACATATATTTCAATGTATAAGATTAAAAAAATAAGCCTTTAAAAGTTAAACTGTTGCATAATATAGAAAATGAAAATAAAATAATTCCATTTACAAATTCCAATGAATATTCAACTAGTATAATAATAACATGAAATATCAATATCCAAATTCATATTAATTGAATGTAGAATACCAGACATCATAACCACATAGTCAAGGACTTGTTCCAAGACTACAAATACAATTTTGAATATATACTATTCCATGAAACTAGTTTTTCTAATGAGGTCTGCAAATTATCAAGGACTTATAGCGGGCTCAACCCATCACATACTAAGTCCAATTAATTTCTCATAAGAAATTTTTTAGACATAGCATAAACATTCCTATTAAAACTAGCATAATAAATCTCAATAGTTTATCTATAAATCATGAATGGTATAAAAATATCAAATCTACATTCAAAACTATAACAATACCATCAATAAAATAGAGATGATTCATATGAAAATAAATCAACTTAAAACAGGTTTAAAATAGATCAAATAATGTTGACATAAATGAAAATGATTTTTAACACACATTGAGAGAAATTTTTCTTTTTCCCTGAAAGCATTTAAAAATCTCACAATTTAGAAATGAATAAATTTAACAACATTTTTTAATCAATGTGTCCCATACCACTTTAAAACAGTTTAAAGGAATTATCAATTTTAAACATTAAGGTCTACATAAATAAATTCATAAATACCTTTTTGAAAAAATGTACATTATTGAGAATGATTTAGAAGAATAAATATTTAAACAATTTAAAATAATGATATTGTTAAATATTAACTTACATAAAACCTTAAAATATTTCTTTTGAATATTTTTTTATGAAACATGGATGTTGATGATAATGAGGTCCCATTAGATACTAACATAATAACAACCTCGGATAAGTAAAGAGATTGTACAATTTACCCTTACTTTGCACTTTCCATTGGTTGAGGGTATGTTTAGTATCTAGTATTATTACTATAATATGTTATTAACTTAAACCAAAACCATATTCATATTTATTATATCTTATATGATTCATTTATGAATTTATAATTCCCATTTAATTATTATTTCAATGTTAAATTAACATTTTTTGTAATAATTGCTTTCTTTATTTTACATATTTTAATTTGTATCATTTAGATCATGATTTAAATACTTCCATGAAGATAAAACTTGATTTTTATATCATATATATCTATAATATAAATATTTATAATATAAATATTTATAATAGATATATATATATATGAAATGTAATGCACCATTTATTGAGAGGACATGTCTTACGTAAGCATAAATGTTGTTTCCGTTTTCGTATCTTATTGAATGGAAGTATGTGAATATGATATATGTAAGTTAATACATTCATATATATATCAATAGTATTATTATTATATTATATATTACATACTTATTAATAATATATATTTTTTAATCATCATTTAATGGTGAATGTGTGAATTATTCTCATCGCATTGTGGAGGCAGTAATCTGTACGTACGCATGAGTGATAATATCATTATATTGATGGTGAAATCATATGTAATTGAATGGTATATCATATATATAGATTAATTGAAATGTTTTATTTATTATTTACATTATTTATACTCATTATTTACACATCAAAATAATAAAGTGTTTGAAGAACAAACTATACCACCATGTGGTCATGGTAAGCTGTATGTATGCACGTATGGTGACAATGTCATTTACAGAATGTATAGAATAACAAATATTTTTTTACCATATTTATAAAAAAATAAAATTATTTAGGAGGTAAGGTATTTATTATTTTTGTATGGAAACAACAAAGAACACAGGAGTGGAAGAAGAAAATAACTAGAAATAAGTGATGAAATATTTTCCTCATCTTCAGGTTCTTCCATTTGATTTTTTGGAAATGGATCTTTAAGTGGGCTTCCTGACCAAAATAAATCATCTAGTATGAAGTTAAGAATGTTGGGAGGATATTTGGGATGCTTTTGGCCGAAGAAAATGGATTTGGAGGTGTCAAATTTGGAGAAGGGGAAGTGCTCTTTTATAAGAGAGGTGAGGGAATCATTAAGAAAATCCTGAAATATTATTTTATAATAAAATAATTTTCATTTTTTAATGGATCCAAATAGAATTTTTTAATTGATAAGGTGGTTATGGGTCTAAAACCACTAAATAAATAGGTTTTCAATAGGTTTAGGTCATCATACAAACTTTTTCTTTTAGATTGAACTCTTATTTCAATAGTTTGACAATTACCATATTTCATGGTATTTTTATATTATATGGTTAATAAACTTATTATAACAATCCAATCGAACCCCATGTTGTTAATTATTAATATATATAATATTTTCTATGTTCTTTGGCCGAACCTTTGATTTTTATAAATATTATATCATTTAATAATATAGTTTTTTAAACTCTATTATGTCAATTTGGACAGTATTTAGTATTTGATTTTTCTGAATGTCGTGGAAACATTATGACATCAAATAAAAGTTATTTAACAAACACTAACATCTCATATTAATCAATTAAATTAATTAAATTTATTATAAGTCTCAATTTACATTTAGTGGGATATTTTTAATATCAATTATTTTAATATTTCATTAGTATGGTCATTACAACATCATCAGTGTGTCGTAAATAAAATAAATTATTTAATGAGTAAAAACAATAAATAAAATACCATTATATAGGAAATAATTATATCATTATATTGAAAATTTATATGAGATTTATATTATTTGTGACCCTATATTAAAAATGGTTTAGTAATTATAAATTGAATTAAACTTTTTTAACACTTATTTTAATAAAATAATAATAAATGTCATAAACTAATCCAATTGAACCAAATATGATCATATATTATTCCTAAGGTTGTTTTTTGTAGAATTATACATATCCAATAGAATTAGTGCATGTTTAGGGTAATTATGATATCATGTTTACCCTTAATTACCCTATTTACTTTTAACCGTCGTAAATAAAAGTCAAAAGTTACTATTTATACAAAATTATTTTCATCTTATTAAACATAATTTTACTTTATTATATTAACCATGTCTCTTGTATTTTTGAAATTTTACTCACAAAATTGGTAAAATTATATTTTATGCAAATTAGTAAATGCTTATAGTGGGAGGGTAAAAGAGATTAAAAGTTTAATAAAATTAAATACATCTAATATTATTATTAAATGACTCTAATAAATTATATTGAACTTATTAGTTATTATATTTACATTTTGACTTAAAATAAAATAAAATAAAATAAATAATTATTTAATAATGATTTCCATGTTAAATTAACATTTTGGGTAATAATTGCTTTCTTTATCTTATGTGTTTTATATAGTATCATTTAGATAATGATTTAAATACTTCAAAAATATAATACATGAATTATATATCATATAAATTTTTAATATTAACATTTATAATAGATAGATATTTGAAATGGAAGGCACCATTTATGGAGATCGTAGGTGGTACGTATGCATAAATGGTGTTTCCATTTTCATATTTTATTGAATGTAAGTTAGTGAATAAGATATATGTAAGTACATAAATTTATATATAGTATAATTATTATATCATATATTACATACAAATTAAATATATATATTCTTATAGTCATCATTTAATGGTGAATGTGGGAATTAATCTCATCGCGTCGTGGAGACTGTAATCTGTACATACACATGAGTGATAATATCATTATTTTGTTGGTGAAATCATATGTAAATGGATAGTATATCATATATACATAATAATTAACATGTTTTATTTATTATTAAATCATTTATACTAATTATTATACCCATCTAAATAATAAAGTGTTTGAATAACAAACTATACCATGACGTGGAGACGGTAAGCTGTACGTACGCATGTATAATGACATTGTCATTTATATGATGGATAGAAAAATGAATATGGTTTCACCATATTTATAATAACATCAAATTATGTATGAGGTATTAGAGATATTATTTTGTTCTGGAAAAAACAATGATAGAGGATGTGGAAGAAGAAAAGAACTTGAAATAGGTGATGAAATATTTACCTCTTATTCAGGTTCTTCCATTTGATTTGATAGAAGGGGGTCTTTAGGATGTATTTTTTTTCCAAAGTAAGGCCTCCAGGATGATGGGGGGAAATTTGGGAGGATAATTTGGTAGGGGTTGGCAGACCCAAATGGCATTGGAGGTGTGAAATTTAGATAATGGTAAGTTCTCTTTAATATGAGAGGTGAGGGTCACTTCCAGAAAAGATTGAAATATTTTTTTATAATAAAACATATTTTGGTTTATAATGGATCCAAAATGAATTATTTATAAGATAAGGCAGGTATTGTTAGAAAACCATTCATCCAATAGGTTTTATGTAGGTTTAGGTCATCATACCTATGTTATATTTTAGATTTTTCTCTCTGTTTAATAGTTCGACATTTACCATGTCTTTTTATATTTTTATATTATATGGTTAATTAACATACTATAGCAATCAAACCGAACCCCATGTGGTTCATTATTAATATTTATAACCTTATCTAATTAATTTACCCAAAAATTTATACCTTTAAGAATATTATTCCAATTAATAATATAGTATTATTTTTTAAACTCAATTACTAAAATTTTGACAGTATTTAATAATTGGTTTGTTGAAGTCATTAAAACATCATCACTCTGAATAAAAATTATTTTACTGACCCTAAAATGTCATATTAACATTGAAAATTATTTTAATTCATCATAACTATAAATTTACATTTATTTGGATTTTTATAATATCAATTTTTTAATATATCATTAAAAAGGTAATTACTTCACCATCATTATGTCATAAATAAATTAAATTATTTAATGTTAAAAATTTATAAACAGAATACCATTATTTATGAAATATTTTAAGCTTTATAATTAATATTTATAGTCTATTTTATATTATGTGTAACCTTATATTAAAAATGGTTTAAAAAGGTCAACTCACAGAAGCAGTAAAATTATGTTTTATGCAAATTTACAAATGCTCCTAGGTAGAGGGTAAAAGAGGTTACAAAGGTCGATAAAATTTAATACATCTAAATTTATTATAAAATGTCACCAATGAATTAAATTTAACTTATATATGTATTATATATCTATTTTGGCATAAAATAAATTTAAATAAAATAAATAATTATTTAAATAAAAAGTTGGTTTCTAATAGTAACACCATTTTTTTCATTATTCATCAAAAGTTGAATGATATCAGAAAAATACCAAAAACTCACCCAAAGATAATTTTAATACTTAAAATTCAAGAATGAAGTTTATTTTACCGCATTCAAAACATAGAAGTTTCATTTTTAAATTTGACATTAATTATAGTTTTCAAAAACGAAAAATGTGTTTTTAAAAAGTAAAAACTATCAACCGATTGACATGTGTTTATGTCAATTTTAAATGTGAAATTACCTATAAATACCTAAATTTTTTTATATTATAAACATATAATCTAATTATACTTCAAAACCTTTAAAATTAATATTTTAACTGAATAAATTATTTTGATTAAAAAAGATGTTTTCAATTAAAACATAGTATTTTTCACTGTTCATCCTAATATGGAAGTTATCAGAAAAGTAATATAAATTTATCCAAAATAGATTTTTATTTCCCACTTATAAAGAATAATTTAATTTTATTAAATTTAATATATAAAAGTTTCTATTATTTCTTTTAAAAATGGTTTTCCAATAAAAGGCGTTAATGTTTCATTTTTTGAAAAATACTTCTTTTAACTGAAAAAATGAATTTATTATTATATTATGTCTAAGAAGCACATAATCTGGATGTTAAAATTATATAAAGTATATAATATTCAAAATCCTAATAATACAATTTATACCTTCTTTTTCAATGGCTAGTTTGGTAAGTTGTGGATCACTCAAACTCGGTGTTGTGTATATCACAAGCTATTGAATTATTATTATTGAGATAAAAAAACTATGAAATCTTTGGGTGTTACAATTTAAAATTAAATTTTATAAGTAATGAAATATTAATAATATTTATACATATATTTTTTATAAGTTATTTTTTTGTGCATACAAACCAATTTTCTCAAAATGAATTTTCATTGCAATAAGCCGTTTGATCATAAATTAAGGTTATACACTTATTGAAATTGAATCATGAATAATGGATGTTTTATTTATAATTATTAGTTATATATTATTTACTTGCAACCCTTCTAATTTTTCATGATAATAGTAATCATATTATATTTATACCACCTTTATGTTGTTATAATTTGTATGATATGTTTATAACCATAAAATAATGTCTCAACATAAAAAAAAATATTAATTTTAATGGGATAAAACTGAACATGTAAATATGAAATTATATTATAAGGATTTTGGGCTCACATTCCTTTAATAATGGTATTTATTTTATTTTATGAAATGTAAATTCCAAAATATTACTCTCAAAACTTTAATATCTATAATACTTTTTCATAATAAAAAAAGTGGATATGTTTTGTTATGAATTTCTATTGGAAATGATAATAAATTTTTTTAAATATATTACTTTATTTGTCTATTTTATAAAGGAAAAAATTACCATAAATATTTACACAATACTAATATAGTGATTCTAAATATAGTAAAAAAAGAAACTAAATGGTTTTCAAAACAAAAAAGTTGTAATTATTTTAGTTTTTTATTGTAAAATGAATTTTATACATCAATATAAAATATATTTAATTGGTCAAATCATTATATTAAAATTAAAATGATTTTATGTTATTTTCAATGTAAATTTAATTAAATTATCTAAAAATTTGATATTAATAATAATATATAATAATTGATTTTTTATTAAATGAGATAAAATTCCCAAAAAAATGAATTATTAAGCCAATTGATTGGGATATGATTGAAAAGAAATAAACCATGGTCCATTTATATTATATTATTTATATTATAGTAAATTTATTCACATCAAATGATTAAAACACAATGATACAATTGTAATTGTCAACAATTTTAATATGAGGTTTATATAAAGGAATATGGGTAAAAATCACATAAACATTTCGTAATTATATTGGATGAAGATATTTAGAGTCATTATGTTTATATAGTCTAATTAAATAAATTTTTTCATATTCGGTTTAAAATTAATTTATATAAATTAAATACACTATGTAATACCAAGAGTGCCACTCTCCGAGATATAAAAGGGAACCTCTAGTCCTATTATAGAAACACCATTCATGGAATATATCTTTTCTAACACTAATAGATATATACTTCATAGATTGTTTCACATGTCATAGAGTCTATATTTTTTCAGAAAACCAAGGTAGGATTTATTTATAAACTTAAATAAGTTTTACAAAAAATAGGTATCAATACTAACAAAATGTTTTCTCTTCATCTATTATTTTATATCAGTAAAATATTCTTCAACCATGATGAAATAATCACAAATAAATATTCCATATTATTATGTGGCATCCACACCGACAAACCACATATAGGTTCCCTGATATGGTTTTTTACCTCAACTTAGGGGTGCCTCCTCATACCCAAAATGCTGCTGATTTTCTATGATGGACAAATATATAACATAGGGAATATATTCCCACTTTATATAATAGTAAAAATAGTGGAAATAACTAATAAATAACTAAAATATATCATCAAAATCCTTAATAACATGATGACCTAGAATAACCTCTATCACATAATGAACCAAATCTGGAATCAATATCTATAACTAAATTGCTACATGTGTCATGGAAAATTGGAGTCAAGTATTAAAGTTTTGGAAAACAAATTCATTGAAAATTCCATCAAAATAATACTAACACCATGTATAGTTCCCTCATCCATAAACAATCTCAACTAATCTATATATTTTAAGTCCATTTTCATTATCTTTTTCTATAACATGAATCTTATTCGAGTACTAATTAGGAATCCCAATTAGGGTGTGCGTATAAAACCATTGGATAACACTGAAGGCCTATAAAAATATCCAATAAGTAATAATGTATGTAGTTTTATAAAGAATTAGGTACAATAAATACATTACAAAATTATCACATTTTGTTACTCATTAATTAAATATATAAATTTCACCGGATCATAGTGACACTCGAGCTGGAAACACATAATTCTACTAATTCTTGAATCTGAAACATATCATATAGGGATTTAAAATTCATTGTCAAATGACTTTACATTATCCATATAATTTCATGTCTTATCATGGAAAACTGGAAACATCATCTAATGAAAAGATAATTGTTCCAATATTGGAATTTCTAACACACATGGATATTTGTAGAATTAGGGTCTGTCCCTCACCATGATCATTAGACAGTAACATGTCGATATTTGGATATTATGTCTATTTTCCACACTTAAATATTATTCAATCACATTTTTCAGTCATGCATAACAACAATGTAACACCACAAGATTTTATAAGATATATTATTTTTAATTTCATTCATATCATCTGTTTTACCCTACACGAAGATTATCTTGTACTATATGGAACATCGTATTAGCATGCAGTATACACATCACTATTCATGGCTCGTATTACACACAATTTCAAGTTCATTTTGTGAAAATTATTCTACGCAACATTATGTATAGATTTTGTTTAATGTATAAATGAAATAAGTTTTGATTGTTTTATATGCAACACCAAAGTAAGGTTGCACTACACACAACTCTAACATGGCTTGTATTACATGCAATCACGATCATCCACGATAGCGTGTGTAGTACGCATTACCGGGTTTCACTAATCAATGATATGTTAGTAAAATATTATATAAACTAGCCATTATAAATAGTAATACCCACTTATGGAAATTTTATCTTTCAAAATGGATTTCATTTTTGGATTTGGAATATCATAATTAGCCAAAGTTGAATTTTTGGTATTTTTCTGAAAACATTAAATTTTTTATGAATAGTGAAAACACTGAGTTATTATTTAAACACCGAATTTTTATTTAAATAATTATTTATTTTATTTAAATTTGTTTTTGGTCAAAATAGATACATAATATCTATATATGTTCAATATAATTCATTGGATTAATTTTATAAAAATCTTATACATATAAAATATATATTGAAATTTTTAACTTCTAATACCCACCTCCTAGGAAAATTTGAAAATTTACGTAAAACATAATTTTACCGCTTATGTGTGTGAAATTTAAAAAATACAAGAGACACATTTAATATAAGTAAGTAAGATGTTTTTCAATGAGATGAAAATAATTATTGGTGAATAGATACTTTTTACTTTTCTTTACCACGGTTAAAAGAAAATAGAGAAATTAAGGGTAAAAATGATATTTTTATTACACTAAAACAAGTCTTAATTCTATTGGATAAGTATAATTAGAGAAAAAACAATCTTAGGAATAAAATATGGCCCTTTAGGTATACTTGGATTATATTAGGACAATAATTGTTATTTAATTCAAAGAAGAGTTAAAAGGGTTAAAAATGAATGTTTAATAATTAAAACTTATTTAATATAGAATTATACATAAGATAAACTAGACTATAAATATTAATTAGAAAGATAAAAATATTTCCTACATAATAGAATTTTATTTATAATTTTTTGACTTTAAATAATATAATTTATTTATGACACAATGATGATGCAGTAATTACCTTATTAATGAAATATTAAAATAATTGATATTATAAATACACAAATAATTTTAATTTTAGACTTTTTATGAATTAAACTAATTTTATTAGTTAATATTAAATTTTAGTATTTATTTAATTATCTTTTTTTAACTAATCTTGCTGTTATGATTTTATCAAAAATCAATTACCAAATACTGTCAAAATTGACATAAAAACGTTTTTTTAAAAGAATATTATATTATTAATTGATATTATATTCTTGAAAATCTAAGGATAATCCAAATGACATAGATAAAGTTGTATATAATAATAATTAACCACTTGGGCTTCGTTTGTAATTTTATAGTTAGTTTATTAACAATATATTGTAAGAAAACAAGAAGTCGTGGTAAAAATTAAATTATTAATCTTAGAGTTAAATATAAATGATAAGGTTAAAATAGTAACCTAAACTTGTCTAAAAACTATTGGTTGAGATTATTTATACCCATAACCACTTTATCTTCTAAATAAGTAACATTGGATCCAGTATAAACCGAATATGACCTTATTATAAATTAATATTTTAGAGGTTTCCAAAGGTACCCCTCTCCTCCCTTATAAAAGGGTACCTCCTCCCTCTTCACTTTACATAATTTTGAGCCTTCATGCTCGGACAAAACCTACCCATTACCATTCTAAACATCTATAGATACATTATAGAGGTTATTGTCTCCTCAAAAGGCCAACTCTAATCCCTTAAGAGGAAGCTTAAAAGAGGTGCATCGAAGAAGATGTAATCTCTTCAACCAATTATTACTAGATTCTTTTTCTTCAACATCTTCTTCTCGGGTCATTTCATAATAAATTAATAACATTAGTATCACTAATATACTGATATATTATTATAAATATGAAACAACCCTATTTCATCTTTTATCTATCCTACGGAAAATGAAATCTCTACACATGCGTACGTACGGAATACTGTCTCAATGTCGTGGTGTAATCTGTTTTTTCTACCACCACCTTACTCGGATAGGTATAATGGTGTAAATAATAACTATATATAGTTATTATAACATCATACTGATTCTGAGATATTATATCATCCACTCTAATTAAATTCGATAATTATGGGAATGATATCATCGCTCGTGCGTACGTACGGATTACCGTCTCGACGACGCGATGAGATTCATTCTCTATGTTACCCATTCAAGAATGATTATAAAGTATATATAATGAATAATAATGAAATATATGACATGATAATTCTAAAATATATATATATATATGTCATCTACTTACTTCAATTCAAGTCAATAAGGAATAGAAAACAGTGTTCTTGTGTGTGTACGACCTACCATCTCCATGATCGGTCTGTTTCATTTCATTTATATATCTATTATATATATATATATATATACATAATATATATGATATATAAATCATGTTTTAAGTTCTATAATTAACTAAATCAAGATATAAGTAACAATAATATCATGATCACCACGTACAAACACATACGATAAATGAAACGATTTTACCAAAAACAGTTCTTTAATATGGAATTAACAAAAGAATGAGTAATATAATGTAATAAGTGAATCATATATGATATAATAAATATTATTATGGTTCTGTTACAAGTTAATAATATTTTTAAACCCACTATACAGGAGTTTTGGACAGAATGGAACAAGTTTGACCTACAGTAAGGGATAATTTTGCAAACTCATTTTTATCGGAGATTTCTTATACGTAAGTATTTATTGGGGTAATATTTTTCATCCATTCCCATAAAATGTTTTTCATAATGTGTTTAATATTCTTCCATGTATTTTTTATTTCATTTTTACCCCTATTTTACTTTTACTTTGTGTTATGGAAGGAATCTATCTTTTATTTACTATATAAGGTACTTTTAGACTTTTTCGGTAAAAGTAAGAGGAGAATGTTTTTTAACTTATACGACATGAATAGATTTTTATGGTTTCATAATGCCTTTTATACAATAAGATTATTATAGATAATTTCATTATTATTTTCAATAAAATCATTTTCCTTTAAAATTGAATGGCATTTTGTGAAAATTAAATGATTTTGAAGAAGAAAGAATATTTTCCTCAAGAATTCATTTCATTTGTTTTATCAAAACTATTTTCCATACAAGATTACATTATTTAATATGTATATATATCTAGTATAATGTCTCTATGATTTACATTGTTTCACTTATCTTATGATGAAATGATATCCATTTGTTTTATATGGATTATTTTATGATGGGATGATGTTTATGAAACCCATTTTATTCTTTGGGTTATGATGAATGAGTTATGTTTATGTTGTGGCACACATAAGAATGATTTAATTATGAAATGTGTGGGACCTATATCCCCCTCCAATTCATTGGGAAAGATTTATATATCATGAGATAGACATGGCTGGAATGGTATGATAATCTGGTTCAGTGATACATGACATGAATGAAGAGTGAACTCGACTCAAAAAGAGACTTTGTCCACTAAGATGGTCTTGGCAGCAATGCCTTGTCTACTATGGAAATCATATCATGTGAGAAATGGTTTTCCACAATTACATGTTTTATTACCATTCTATTTTATCATTATTTAGTTTCCTTTATGATATATTCCTTACATACATCCAAGATTTATGTATTTGCTTAAGATTTTGATGTTTAGATTTTATGTTCATGTATTTTCATTCAAATTTTTATGGATTGTTTTATGTTCTCTATGTTTACCCTTACTGGGCATTTGAGCTCACCCTTATATTTTTTCTCTTCCCCAGGATTTAGAGAATCGTTTTAGGTAAGAAAACAAAAAGGGGAAGATCTTTATGGTAGATGTTGAAGATATTTCACCGCGATTAAAAGATTACATTCCAAATTTACAAAGACACTGAACTGTTATGGTCCTTGTGTTTCTTTTCCTGTTATGTATTAATTATTCTGAAAAAGTAATGTAATTTCCATGTACATCAAGTGTGGGTCTCTATAGTTGGTATCAGAGAGAGGTTTAGTTAACCTCTGGAAACTAGGATATAAGAACTTTAGTGATATCCCTTGAGGTATTTCTATGGTTTTTCTAGGTATGGCCATATGGTTAAGTATAATTATAGGATGTAGTCCAAGAATTATTATAACGATATTATAATTAAACCTATGATTCTATATATTGATGGTACCCCCCTTTATTATGCTATTTTCCTATCATTATTTTTCCTCACACTATTCTTTTTGGGTTTTAGATGATGGCTGGAACCCAAAGGAACCGTGTTGATCAATGTAATGGACGATGCAATATTATTCCTCCTGAACAACCAAATGTGATGGGAGATGTAGTAAAAAATCTTATTACTATACATACACATGCTATGAATCATTCTGGACTTCTAAATGATCAGATAAGGGAACAATATTCTATTGAGTCCTTCATGAGGCAATGTCCAACTTCTTTCAATGGGTCATTTGATCCACTTGTTGCTGAACAATAGATCAGTACCATTGAAAATATATTTTCCATACTTCAATGTTCAGAATATCAAAAAAATCATTTCAGTTGTTTACCGTTTAGAAGGTGAAGCAGAATAATGGTGGACTCTAATTAATAACACAAGGCCCCAAGATGAAGTTGAATCCATAGAATACAATGATTTCAAGAACTTGTTTTTTAGTAACTACATCCCTCATATTCGTCGATCAATGATGGAAAAAGAGTTCCTTGAACTTATGAAAAAGGATGATGAATCTGTTGGTATATATGAAGTGAATTTTACAAGGCTTGCATGGTATGCATCTAGATTTATCATCCAACTAGAAAGTAAAGTTGATCGATTCATCAGTGGATTAAAACAAGAATTCGATGGGTATTAGAGTTAAGAGACTTCAGTAGCTATGAGGAAATTGTGCATTGTTATATCAAGGTATAACTAGAAGTTGGTGTAACCTATCCATCCTATGGTTTTGATAAGAAACAAAAGATGGAATTAAAGGATAAACCTCAGAATAATGGTCAAAAGAAGGTGAAAGTTTCTTTATGTTCAATGTATGGAAAGAATCATGGTGAAGATTATCTGAAAGGTACAAGAAAATGTCTCAAGTGTGGAAAAGAAGGTCCTCAAGTAGCTGAGTGGCGATGTAATTGGAATAATATTTCTAAAAACTAGAATAGACAAAAGGCTATAGAGAACACTCCACCAACACTCCAATGCTTCAAGTGCATGGAAATGGGGCATTATTCTAATCAATGCCCAAATCCAAGGGATAATAATGATACACGTGAGAATCCTCTTAATGAAAATGACAAAGGGAAGTCAAATGTGATCAATATTGTCGATGTTGTGTATGACTATGATGTAGTGGAATGATTATGTGTTTATGTAATGGGATTCCAAAATAATGTTGTGGAATCTAATTTATAGTATTGTGGAATATTAGAATATATATGTATTGGATTATTATGGGTTTTTATATTTATTTGGTACTGGTAACCATGAAAGGTAATTCAAATATTTTTGGAAAGCATATGATATGCGCATAATGAAGGTATGAGGAGAAAATAATATGTTTTATAATATTAATGATCTCATGACTAATATAATGACAAAGTGATATCATGGTTTGAGTATATAGAAATTTTGGGATTTTTGTATGTGGAAGGAGTTATCTTTTGACAGAATTCATGATTCCACTATGGTTCTATTGTAATTAATGTTGCAAGAGAATAAAAGGTTAAGGTATTCACTAGTTTGGAATGTGATAAAAAAGATATATCTTATGATATATGGGGGATAAATGATGATATTCACATGCTTGGTTGATGACATTTATAGTAATCATTTTCATTATACTATGACATTGGACAAATGTATTTTGGATATCTCTAAAGACTGAAATGGATTATTTCAGATATCAGATAGTATTGTTTAAGGGTAGAACATTTTTCAATATTATTTCTATAATGTTATAATAGTGATGTTTTAGAAAGAAAGACAACCTACAGGACGGAAGACAACATGTCGCGTCGGACAAGGTTGTGGGAATTGAACCCACAACCGAAGTGGGACTGGCCTTTTTTGCCTACCACTGGCCTACAGGAAGTCCTTGGTTAGTAAAAATTATTTTTATTTTATTAAGTGGTATGATAGGTGAAGTATAAGTCCATTTTTGGAATCATATACGATTTATCTCACCATAGATGGACTTATGTATATTTGATAACATTTTCTAAACTTTTGTTTGAGACAGATGGAGTGACCAATAATTCTATCACATGATCTGCTAACACATCATGAATGAAAAATTCAACTTCATTTCATTAAGATATGAAGTTAAAATTGTTCAAGGCACGAAAAACGGTGATATTTTACTAGAATAAAGTAATTATTTCTTCTAATTCAAATTCTTCATATTTAGGGAAATCATCTTGAAAACCCAAAATTTTTTCCTAATGCCCTTATATCCAATGAATAAGATGGTACTTTAGATCATCACAAATTTATGGCTTTGTGATTTTTGGATTTTTCATAGTCGTGTTCTCTACCACTCTCCATTAGAACTTGATGGTTATTTTTCTCTTCCATATCCATATTTTCACTTCTGTTCTCCTACGTGGAAACCCAGTGATGACATAATTTGGGTATCTGATATGTTTCATGCTTCACTTTTTAAAATTATGTTTTAGTATTCCATTTTATGATGTGGGTTTCTATGAATGAAACATTCAAGTTGTAAACCATTTATAACCATGAAGAATTTTGAGGGAGAATATCATTTTAAGGGGGTAGAATGTAACAGCCTGATATTTTAAATGATATATTCTTTTTAATTTCTTTCATATCTTATGTTATACCTTTCACCGAGATTATCTTTTACTATACACAATGTTGTATTATCTTCCAGTATACGCAACACTATACTTGGCTCGTATTACACACAATTTCAAGTTCGTTTTGTGGAAATTATTCTACGCAACATTAAGAATAGATTTTGTTTAATGTATAAATGAAATAAGTTTTTATTATGTTATTCACAACATTAAAGGGAGCTTTCACTACACGCAGCATTGACATGGCTTGCATTACACGCAATCGTGACATTCCACGATAGCGTCTGTAGTATGAAATACTGGGTTTCACTAAACAATGATATGATTGTAAAATATTATATAAACTAGCCATTATGAATAATAACACCCACTTTTTAAAATTTCATCTTTCAAAATGGATTTCATTTTTGGATTCAGAATATCGAAATTAGCCTAGGGTAATTTATTTTTATTTCTCTAAAAATGGTCATTTTTTGATTAATAGTGAAAACACTAAGTTACTATTTAAAATCTGACTTTTATTTAAATATTTATTTATTTTATTTAAATTTATTTTTGGTCAAAATATACACATAATACTTATATATGTTCAGTGAAATTCATTGGATCCAGTTTATAATAAATTTAGAGATATAAAAAGTATATTGAAATTTTTATCTTCTTTTACCCACCTCTTAAGAGAATTTTGAAATTTATATTAAATATAATTTTAATGATTTTTTTAGTGTAATTTCAAAAATCCTAGATACACAGTTGATATTAGTAAGTAAAATGTTGTTCAATAAGATGAAAATAATTTTAAGTGAATAGTAACTTTTTACTTTTATTTACCATGGTTAAAAGTTAATAGGTTAGTTAAGGGTAAAAATGATAGTATTATTACACTAACAAATGTTGCAATTCTATTGGATAAGTATAATTCGATGCAGAACTATCTTAAAAATAAAATATGACCCTTTAGGTCCACTTTTATTAGATCAGGACACTTATTATTATTTAATTCAAAGAAGACTTAAATAGGTTAAAAATGAATGATTAATAACCAAAACATATTTAATATAGGATTATACATAAGATAAATTTAACTATAAATATTCATTAGAAAGATAAAAAATTTCCTACATAATGGAATTTTATTTACAATTTTTAGACATTAAATAATATAATTTATATATGACAAAATGATGATTCAATAATTACCTTATTAATGAAATATTAACATAATTGATATTATAAATAAATAAATAAATTTAATTTGATAATTTTTATGAATTACAGTAATTTTATTGGTTAATATGACATTTTATTATTGATTTAATTACCTTTTTTCGAACTGATCAGGTTGTTGTAATTTCTACAAAAATTCAATTACCAAATAGTGTCAAAATTTAAATAAAATAGTTTTTTAAAACATATATTATATTATTAATGGATATTATATTCCTAAAAATATAACGTTCAGCCAAATGACTTATATAAGGTTATATATATTAATAATGAACCACTTGTGGTTTGTTTGATAGTTAATAGTAAGTTTATTAACCATATATTGTAAGAAAACAAGAAGACACGGTAAAAGGTAATTAATTTAACTTAGAGTTAAATCTAAATGATAATGGTAAAATAGTAACATAAACGTGTATAAAACCAATGGTTGAGTGGATTTCAACCCATACCCACTTTATCTTCGATATAAGTAAATTTTGATCTATTATAAACCGAATATGACTTTAATATAATTTAATATTTTTTAGGTTTCCAAAGGTGCCCCTCTCCTCCTGTATAAAAGGGAACCTCCCACCTATTCTCATTACACAATTTTGAGCCTTCATGATCGGACAAACCCTTCCCATTCCCATTATAAAAATCCCTAGAAATATTATAGAGGTTCTGGTCTCCTCAAATGACCTACTCTAGTCCCTTAAGAGGAATCTTAAATGAGGTGCATTGAAGAAGATGTAATCTCTTCTACCGATTCATTATAGTTTCTTTCTTCTTAAACATTTCATATTTTCTTGTTTAAAAATAAAGTAATAACATCAGTATCACTTATATACTAATATTTTATTATAAATATTAAACAACCCAATATAATCTTCTATCCATCCTACGGAAAACGAAATCATTGTGCGTGCGTACGTACGGAATATCATCTCCATGTCATGTTGTAATCTGTTTTTCCACCACCTCCTTACAAATATGGTTATAATGGTGTAAAGAATAATGTTATATAGTTATTATAACATTATACTGATTCTGAGATATTATATCATCCACTAAAATTAAATATAATAATTATGGGATTGATATCATCGCTCGTGCGTACGTACGGATTACCGTCTCCAAGATGCGATGAGATTCATTCTCCATGTTCACCATTCAAGAATGATTATAAAATATATATAATGAATAATAATGAAATATATGACATGATAATACTACTAGTTATTTATATATATATGTGTCATCTATATATATTAATTCAATCAATAAGGAAAGGAAAACAATATTTATGCGTACGTACGACCTACCATCTCTAGGAACGATGTGTTTCATTTCATATATCTATCAATTATATATATAAATACTGAATATATATGATATATAAATCATTATTTACATTCTGGATGGTAGTAAATCAAGATATAAGTAATAATAATATCAATAACAACAAGTCTTAACACGTACGATAAATGTAACGATTTTACCCAAAACGCTTATTTAACATTGAATTAACAAAAGAATAGGTAATTTAAAGTTATAAGTGAATCATATATGATATCATAAATATTATTATGGTTCTATTAAAAGTTAATAATTTGTTTAAACCCACTAAAAAAGAGTTTCAGACACATATTTAAGAAATTGGACTTACGATAAAGGATAATATTTCAATCTCATTTTTAACTGAGATTGCTTATACCTAAGTATTTACTAGGGTTATATTTTTCATCCATTACCATAAAATGTTTTTCATAATGTTTTTAATATTCTTCAATGTATGTTTAATGACATGTTTACTGTAACAACCTGATATTTTATGATAAGTATTATTTTTAATATATTTGATGTCATGTGTTTTATGCTACAACACAATTATTGTGTGCTATACACAACACCATATTAGCTTGCAGTATACGCAACACTATTCTTAGATTGTGTTACACCCAATTTCATGTTCATTTGATAATAATAATTCTACCCAACATTGAGTATATATATATATATATATTTAATGTATAAATGAAAAAAATGGTTGGATTCTATTATAACGAAAGAAAAAAGGAGTCTTGCACAACATGAAACCCTAACTTTGCTTGCATTACATGCAATCACGACCTTCCTCGATAGCGTTTGTTGTACGCAATTCCGAGTTTCACTAAACAACGATATGCTATTAAAATATTATTAAAACTAGTCGTTATGAATATTAATAACAACTTATTGAAATTTTGAAATTTTAATCTTTCAAAATGGACTTCATTTTTGGATTCGGAATATCATAATTAGCCTAGGGTGAAATTTTGGTATTTTTATGAAAACATTCAATTAGTAATGAATAGTGAAAACACTATGTTACTATTTGAAAAACGACTATTTATTTAAATAATTATTTATTTTATTTAAATTTATTTAATGTCAAAATTGATACAAAATACCTATATAAGTTCAATGAAATTCGTTAGAGTAATTTTATAATAATTTTAGATATATAAAAATTTTATTGAAATTTTGACCGTCTTTTACCCAACTCCTAGGAGAATTTCCAAATTCACATAAAATGTAATTTTACCACTCCTATGAGTGGAGTTTCAAAAATCCAAGTGAAACGGTTGATTTCACAAAGTAAAATGTGGTTCAATGAGATGAAAATAATTTTTTTTGAATAGTAACTTTTTACTTTTTTCCACGGTTAAAAGTATATATGTTAATTAAGTGTAAAAGTAATATTATTATTACCCTAACACAGGTCCAAATTCTATTGGATATGTGTAATTTGACCAAAAACGACCTTAGGAATAATAGATGACCATTTAGTCCCACATGGATTAGATTAGGACTTTAAATATTAATTTATTTAAAAAAAGGATAAAATATTTAAAATCTAATTTTAATAATTAAATAATTTTTCATATGGGGTTATAAATAAGATAAATTAGACTATAAATATTCATTATAAAGATAAAAAGATTTCCTACATAATGATATTTTATTTTTAATTTTTAGACATTATATAATTTACTTTATTTGTGACACAATGATGATGAAGTAATTATCATATTAATGAAATATTGACATAATTGATGTCATAAATACCCAAAAAAAAGTAATTTGAGACTTTTTATGAATTCCAATATATTTATAAGTTAATATTACATTATTATTGATTTAATTAACATTGATCGAACTCATATTTTTGTTATGATTTTCACAAAAATCAATTACCAAATAGTGTCAAAATTGACATAAAATATTTTTTGAAACAAATATTATATTATTAATTGTTATTTTATTCCTAAAAATATAAGGTTCCACCAAATGACTTAGATATGGTTATATATATTAATAATAAAAAACTTGGGGTTTGTTTGGCTTGTTATAGTATGTTTATTAACCTTACACTGTAAGAAAACAAGAAGACAGGGTAAAAGTTAAATTATCTAACTTAAAGTTAAATCTATATTATAAGGTTAAAATAGAAACCTAAACTTGTCTAAATTATATTGTATGAGAGGATTTCGACCCATACCCACCTTATCTTTTAAATAAATAAATTTGGAGCTATTAAAAATCAAATATGACTTTATAATAAAATAATATTTTTAGTTTTTCCTATGGTGCCCCTCTCCTCCCTTATAAAAGGGCACCTCCTCCCTCTCTTCCACGCACAACTTTGAACCTTCAAGCTCAGCCATCCCCTACCAAATTCACTTCTCCACTTCCCTAGAAACATCCTAGAGGTACTGTTCTTCTTTAAAGTCAAATTTTAGTACCCTAAGAGAATTTCTCAAAGAGGCGCTTCAAAGAAGAGGAGGATCAGAAATGTATGAAGCATATCGGACCTAAGGTAAGGGATAGCATTTCTAATCTCATTATTATATGATATTGTTTATTCGTATTTATTTATTAGGTTTATTGTTATCATCCATGTCCATGTTTCATAAAAATGGTTTCTTGTATGTTTAAAGTCCTTTTTACCCATTTTTGTCTTTTACTACATTTTATGTATGGAATCATTCTTTTACGAGGTACTTTTTGACCTTTCAGGAAAAAGTACGAGAAGAATGTATTTTTAACTTATATGGAATGAAAGGATTTTATAAGGTTTTATAAAGCCTTATTTTCATTAATCTTCCTCTAAAATATTTCATTACTATTTTCAACAAAATCTGTTTCTTTTAAAATTGCCTGACATTTTGTGAAAAGAAAATCATTTTGAAGGAGAAAGGATATTTTCCTCAAGAATTCATTTAAAGTTTTTTATCAAAACCATTTTTCATCTAGGATGAAATTATTTCATATGTGTATGTTTCAAGTATCATGTATCTATGATTTACATTGTTTCACTTTCCTTATAATGAAATGATATTCGTTTCTTTTATATAGATTATGTGATGATGGGATGATGTTTATGAAACCCATTTTATTCATTGGGGTATTATGAATAATGTAATTTTATTTTGTGGCAAAAGTAAGAATGATTTCATTATGAGATGGGTGGGACCTATATCTCCCTCCAATGCATTGGGTAGAGATTTATATCTCATCAAATAGACATATCTGGAACTGTAAGTTAATCCGGTTCAGGGTTACAGGACTAAAACGAGGAGTGAACTCGATTCCGAAAGGGACATTGACCACTAAGATGGTCTTGGAAGCAATGACTTGGATACTATGGAAATCATAACAAGTGCATAATGGTTTCCAAAATTACATGTTTTATTCCCTTACTATTTTATCATGATTAATGTTCCTTTATGATCTTTTCTTTATGTACGTCCATGATTTATGTCTTTTCTCAAGATTTTGATGTTTAGATTTTATGTTCATGTTTTTGCATTCAATTGTTTGTGGATTGTTTTATGTTCTCTATTTTTACCCTTATTGGGTATTTGAGCTCACCCCTTTTATGTTTTCTTTTCCCCATGATATAAAAAAAGGTTTTAGGTAAGGAAAAAAAGAAGATCTTTATAGGAGAGGTTGAAGATATTTGACCACGATTAAAAGATTATATTCAGAGTTTCCAAAGACACTAAAATATTACGGTCCTTGTGTGTCTATTTTTTTATGTACTAAGTATTCTGCAAATGTAATGTAATGTCCATGTTCAGCAGGCTTTCGGTCTCTACATTTGGTATTAGAGGAAATCTTTAGTCAACCGTTGGAAACAAGGATGCGGGAACATTAGTGAGATCTCTAGAAATATTTCTAAGGTATTTCTAGGGATGTCCCTAAGGTTAAGTATATATATATATATGTTAGAGTACTAGAATTACGGTAACCTAACATGTTAGATATTTAAGGTACTCCCCCATTATTATGTTGTCTTCCCAAACATAATTTTTTCCTCTCACACTATTCATTTTGGGTTTTAGAAGATGGCTATAACCGGAAGGAACCGTGTTGATCAATGTAATGGACAATGCAATGATTTTCCTCCTGAACAAACAAATGTTTTTGGAGATGCAGTGAAAAATATTATTGCTATACTTACACAAGATATGAATCATTCTAGACTTTCAAATGAGAAGAGAAGGGAACAACATTCTATTGAGTCCTTCATGAGCCAACGTACACCTTCTTTCAATGGGTCTTCTGATCCACTTGTCGCAGAATAATGGATCAGTGCCACTGAATAGATATTTTCAATTATTCGATGTTATGAACATGATAAATTCATCTTAGCAGTATATCATTTGGAAGGTGAAGCTGATAAATGGTATAATATTATCAAGAATATGAGGTCAAGAGATGAAATTGAGTCCAGGGAATGGGACGATTTCAATAACTTATTTTTCAATAATTACTCCCTCGTATTTTTCGAACAATGATGGAGAAGGAGTTTCATTATCTAAAGCAAAAGGATGATGAATTTGTTGGTATATATGAATCAAATATTACAATGCATGCAAGGTATGCATCTAGATTTATCATCCAACATGAAAGTAATGTTGATGGATTCTTCAGTGGCTTAAAACCAAATCATCGAAGGGCATTAGCTATAAGGGACTTCAGTAGCTATGAAGAATTTTTTCGTTGTGCTATTAAGGAAGAAATGGAAGTTGGTGTTACATATCCATCTCATGGTTTTGACTCGAAACGAAAGATGGAGTTCAAGGAGAAATCTTAGAATAGTTTTGAAAAGAAGATGAATGTTTCTTTATGCTCAAAGTGTGGAAATAATAATGGTGGGGATTGTCTTAAAGGGACTAGAAAATTTATTATGTGTGTAAAAAATGTCATCGAGCAGCTGAGTGTCGAAGTAATGGGAAAATGGTTGCTAATGGTGTGAATAAAGAAAAGACTGCATAGAACGCACCCCAACACATCAATGCTTCAAGTGAAATTAAATGTGGCATTATGCAAATCAATTCCCTAATACAAGGGTTAATGATGATCGACATGAACAACTACTTAAGTCAAAGGACAAAGGGAAGTCACATGTGATCGCTATTGGCGATGTTGAATATGACAACGATGTGGTGGAATTATTAAGTGTTTATGTAATGGGATTCCAAAATAATGTTGTATATAGTATCGTGGAATATTGGAATATTTATGAATTGGTCTATTGTGGTTTTCAATAATTTTTTGGTACTGGTAACCATGGAAAGTGATTGAGATATTTTTGGAAAGAAGATGATATGCGCATAATGAAGGGATAAGGAGAAAATGAAATGTTTGATAGTATTCATGAGCTCATGACTGATATAAGGAAATAGTTATATCATGGTTTGAGTATATAGAATTTTGGTGTTTTGTTATGTGAAACGAGTTAACTATTGACAGCACTCATGTTTTCACTATGATTCAATGGGTATTCATTTTTCAAGAGAATACATGATTAAGGCCTTCAAATGTTTGGAATGTGACTAGAAAGACACATCTTATGATATATGGGGATCAATGATGGTATTATCATGCTTGTTATATGAAATCTCTGGTAATTGTTTTCACTATATTATGACAGTGGACTGTAGTAGTATGGATAAGCCTAAAGATTGGAATGGATTATGTTGGACATAAGTTAGTATTTTTTAATGATAGAAATTTTTTCGATATTATTGATGGGATGTTATAGTAATGTAGTTTTAGAAAAAGGACAACCTGCAGGACCGGTGATAGCCCATCGCGTCGGACAAGGCTGTGGAAATTTAACCCACAACAGAAGTGCGACTGGCTTTTATCACCTACCATCGGCCTACAGGAAGTCCCAGGTTAGTAGAAACTAGTTTTATTTTATTAAGCGGTATGATATATAATGTATAAGTTCATTTTTGGAATTTTATATGATTAACCATACCATAGATGAACTTATGTAAATTTGCTAAATTTTTCTATGCTTTTGTTTGAGGCAGATGGAATGACCCATCATTCTATCACATGATACGATATCACTTCAAGAATGACAAATTCAACTTCATTTCATTAAGAGATGAGGTGGAAATTTTCCATGTAACAACGAACGGTGAGACTATACCAAAATAAAGAAAGTATTTCTTTTAATTTCAGATTCTTCACCTTTTGGTAAATAATCTTGAAAACAAAAAATGATGTCCTAGTGCCCTTATATCCAATGAAGCATATGGTACCCTAGGTCATCACAAATTTATGGCTTTTTGATTGTTGGCTTTTTCATAGCCATGTCCTCTACCACTCTCCATCAGAACTTGATTGTTATATTTTTCTTCCATATCCTTATTTTCACCTATGTTCTTCTATATGGAAACCCAGTGATGAGTTACTTTGGGTAATCGTTATGTTTCATAATTTAGTTTTTAAAATTAAGATTTAGTATTCCTTTTTATGATGTGGGTTTCTATGAATAGTAAACGATTTATAACCCCGATGAATTTCGAGGGCGAAATTCATTTTAAGGGGGGTAGAATGTAACAACCCGATATTTTATGATAAGTATTATTTTTAATTTATTTGATATAATGTGTTTTATGGTACAAAAAGATTATCGTGTGCTATACACAACACCGTATTATCATAGAGTATATGCAACACTATTCTTATATTGTTTTACACACAATTTAATGTTCGTTTGATAATAGTCATTCTACGCAAAATTGAGTATACATATATATATATATATTCAATGTATAAATAAAAAAATGGTTGGATTCTGTTATAACGAAACAACAAAGGAGTCTTGCATAACACGCAACCCTAACTCGGCTTGCATTACATGCAATTGCGACCTTCCTCGATAGCGTGTGTTGTACGCAATACCGAGTTTCACTAAACAATATTATGCTATTGAAATATTATTAAAACGAGCTGTTATGAATAGTAATAACCACTTATTGAAATTTTTTAAATTTTATCATTCAAAATGGACTCATTTTTGGATTCGGAATATCGAAATTATCCTAGGGTGAAATTTTGGTATTTTTCTGAAAACCTTCAATTTTTAATGAATAGTGAAAACACTAGGTTACTATTTAAGAACTGAATTTTTATTTAAACAATTATTTATTTTATTTAAATTTATTTTATGTAAGATTGATACATAATACCTATATAAGTTCATGAAAATCATTAGAGTTAGTTTATAATAATTTTAGATATATATCAATTTTACTGAACTTTTGACTGTCTTTTTCCCACCTCCTATGAGAATTTCTAAATTCATATAATACATAATTTTACCGCTTTTGTGAGTGGAATTTCAAAAATCTGAGATACACGGTTGATGTCAGTATGTAAAATGTGGTTCAATGAGATGGAAATAATTTTTGGTGAATAATAACTTTTTACTTTTTTTACCATGGTTAAAAGTAAATAGGGTAATAAAGGGTAAAAATGATATTATTATTACCATAACACATGTCCTAATTCTATTGGATAAGTGTAATTAGGCCAAAAACAACCTGAGGAACAAACTATTACCATTTAGGCCCACTTGGATTAGATTTGGACATTTAATATTAATTTATTTAAAGAAGGGTTAAAATAGTTAAAATCAATGTTTAATAAGTAAATCATTTTTAATAAGAGGTTATAAAAAAGATAAATTCGACTATAAATATTCATTAGAAAGATCAAAATATTTCCTACATAATGATATTTTATTTGTAATTTTTAGACATTAACTAATTTAATTTATTTATGACACAATGATGGTGAAGTAATTATCGTATTAATGAAATATTGACATAATTGATGTTATAAATACCCAAATAAATTTAATTTGAGACTTTTTATGAATTCCAATAATTTTATATGTTATTATTACATTTTAGTATTTATTTAATTAACTCTTTTCGAACTAATCTTTCTGTTATGATTTTCACAAAAATCAATTACCTAATAGTGTCAAATTTGACATAAAATAGTTTTCAAATACAAATATTATATAATTAATTGTTATTTTATTCCTAAAAATCTAAGGTTCGGGAAAATTACGTAGATAAGGTTATATTTATTAATAATAAACAAAATGGAGTTCGTTTGGATTTTTATAGTTGGTTTATTAACCTTATAGTATAAGAAAACAAGAAGACATGGTAAAAGATAAATTATCTAACTTAAAGTTATATCTAAATGATAAGGTTAAAATAGAAACCTAAACTTCTCTAAATTCTATTGGATGAGAGGATTTAGACCCATCCCCACCTTATCTTCAAAATAAATAAATTTGGAGCTATTGAAAACCGAATATGACTTTATAATAAAATAATATTTTTAGTTTTTCCTAAGGTGCCCCTCTCCTCCATTATAAAAGGGAACCTCCTCCCTATCTTCCTCACACAACATTGAGCCTTCAAGCTCAGACAAACCCTGTCAAATTCTCTTCACCACTTCCCTAGAAACATCCTAGAGGTCCTGGTATTCTTCAATGTCCAATTTTAGTACCCTAGGTGGATGTCTCAATGAGGAGATTCAAAGAAGAGGCGGTGCGGTAACGTACGAAGCATATCGAAACTATGGTAAGGGATAACTTTTCCAATATCGTTCTTATCTGAGATTGTTTATTCATAATTATTCATTGGGGTTATTGTTCTCATCCATTTCCATGTTTCCTAAAAATGTTTTCATGTGTGTTTAAAGTCCTTTTTAACCATTTTTGACTTTTACTACATGGTTTGTATGGAATCTTTCTTTTACGAGGTACTTTTTGACTTTCCAGTCAAAAGTACGTGAAGAATGTTTTTTTAACTTATATGGCATGAAAGGATTTTTTACAGTTTTATAAAGGCTTATTTTCAAGAAGCTTCTTCCATATGATTTCATTACTATTCTCAAAAAAATCCTTTTCTTTTAAAATTGCATGACATTTTGTGAAAAGAAAATGATTTTGAAGGAGAAATGATATTTTCCTCAAGAATTCATTTCAACTATTTTATCAAAACAATTTTTCATCTAATATGACATTATTTCATATGTGTATATTTCAAGTATCATGTCTATATGATTTATATAGTTTCACATTCCTTATTATGAAATGATATCCATTACTTTTATATGGATTATGTGATGATGGGATGATGTTTATGAAACCCATTTTATTCGTTGGGTTATTATGAATGATGTATGTTTATTTTGTGGAACATGTAATAATGATTTCATTATTAGATGGGTAGGACCTATATCTAACTCCAATGAAATTGGTAAAGATTTATATCTCATGATATAGACATGGCTGGAACTATTAGTCAATCTCGTTCAGTGTTACAACACTGAAACGAGGAGTGAACTCGATTCAGAAAGGGACTTTGTCCACTAAGATGGTCTTGGCAGCAATTTCGTGGCTACTATGGAAATCATAACATATGCTTAATGGTTTCTACAATTACATGTTTTTTACCTTTCTATTTTATCATGATTAATGTTCCTTTATGTCCTATGCTTTATGTACTTCCATGATTTATGTCTTTGCTCAAGATTTTGATGTTTAGATTTTATGTTCATCTTTTTGCATTCAAATGATTATGGATTGTTTTATGTTCTCTATGTTTACCCTTATTGGGCATTTTAGCTCACCCCTTTTATGTTTTCTTTTCCCCAGGATATAAAGAATGGTTTTAGGTAAGAATAAAAGAGATGATCTTTATGGGAGACGTTGAAGATCTTTCACCATGATTAGAAGATTATATTCTGAGTTTCCAAAGACACTAAACTATTAAGGTCCTTGTGTGTCTATTTTTTTAATGTACTAAGTATTCTAAAAAAGTGATGTAATTTCCATGTATGTTAGGATTTGGGTATCTAAATTTACCCCTCATTGACTTTTACATTGTTTTATGGAAGGAATCATTCTTTTGTTTTCCATACAAGGTACTTTTAGACTTTTTCGGTAAAAGTACGTGGAGAATGTTCTTTAATATATATGGAATTAATGGATCTTTATTGATTCATAACACCTTTTCTTCATGAGGATTACTATACAATATTTCATTATTATTTTCAATAAAATCCTTTTCATCTAAAATATCATATCATTTTGTGAAAATTAAATTATTTTGAAGAAGAAAGGATATTTTCCTCTATAATTCATTTCAAGTGTTTTATCAAAACCAATTTCCATCTAAGATGAAATTATTTAATACGTGTATGTTTCAAATATAATTTCTCTATGATTTTCATGGTTTCACTTTTCTTATGATGAAATGATATCCATTTGTTTTATATGAATTATTTTATGATGGGATGATGTTTAGAAAACTCATTTTATTTTTTGGGTTATGATTAATGATGTATGTTTATGTTGTGACACATGTATGAATGATTTAATTATGAGATGGGTGGGACCTATATCTCCTTCCAATTAATTGGGTAAAGATTTATATCTCATGAGATAGACATGGCTTTAATGGTAAGTTAATCAGGTTCAGTGATAAAGGACTAGAACAAGGAGTGAACTTGATTCAGAAAGGGACTTTGCCCCCTAAGATGGTCTTGGAAGCAATGATTGGATACTATGGAAATCATATCATTTGATTAATGTTTTTCCAAAATTACATGTTTTATTCCAATGATATTTTATCATGATTGATGTTCCTTTATGATATTGCCTTACAGACTTCCAAGATTTATGCCATTGCTTAAGATTTTGTTGTTTAGATTTTATGTTCAAATTTTTACATTCAAATGTTTATGGATTATTTTATGTTCTTTGTATTTACCCTTGTTGGGAATTTGAGCTCACCCATTATATGTTTTCTTTTCATCAGGATTTAAAGAAATATTTTTTGTAAGAAAACAAAAAGGCGAAGATATTTATGGTAGATCTTGAAGATCTTTTACCACGATTAGAATATTATATTCCAAGATTTCAAAGGCACTAAACTATTACGTTCCTTTTGTGTCTGTTCTTGTTATGTATTAAGTATTCCGAAAAAGTAATTTAATGTCCATGTACGTCATGTGTGGGTCTCTACACACAAGAAATGTTTCGAACTATTTATTCAATATAAAAAACGTACAAGAAAGTGACAGTTGTGGTCATATAAAGAAACCATATGTCATCCACTAATAATATAGGTAAAAATCATAATAATATATTTCATTTAAATATTCAGAATCCTTAGTAGTTTCACACTAAGATTGATATTTACATTAACTGGAGATCATGAGTATTTCTATATTCAACCTCTTTGATACCTTAGTAGAAGATATGGTGTACACAGTCTATGGTAGGTTATGATATTCATTTCATGGATTTATCTTAGAAATAGTAGGTTTAAATTCCTAACAATCAGATACATTTTTCTTTCTATATAAAAATACATCCTTAAAAGAGGCATGATCACCACTGCCCGATGAATTCAGAGGGGAATCGCCATCCACCCCTTCATCGTCAGAGATGTTTTTATGAGTTTATTGATGAAAATCACCCTACTGTTGATTAAAAAATTTCTTAGAGACATCATTATACAGGTTTTAAGGAGT
The DNA here is from genome assembly GCA_963277665.1 of Viscum album. Classification (NCBI taxonomy): domain Eukaryota; kingdom Viridiplantae; phylum Streptophyta; class Magnoliopsida; order Santalales; family Viscaceae; genus Viscum; species Viscum album. The sequence goes on from OY728157.1 coordinate 203,256,680, forward strand.
ACAATCCACCATGTACATTCATCATTTCCCAAGATAATATTGTGCTAACATATCCTCTGAACCATTCATAGAAGTCAGAGAAAATCAACAACTTCCATGTCCTGGTGTTTTCCATCATTACTAAGTTCAAGTGAAGATGCATCTACCCATAACTTCTCATCCATGATAGTACTCATACTATTCTGCTTCCCAATCGTACCCTGTTGCAATCCATGACTAGGTTTCATCGTCGAGGACGTGGTATGTCCCTTCTATGTATCATCATCGACACGTCTGATGCTAACATGATCCACATAATTCATCACCTTCTATTTCTTCTTATATGAGGAATCATGGTTCCCTTTTGAATAAAAATATGAAAAAACAACATTTTTTACTATATGTATCTTCGACAAGGCCAATGTTTTGATAGTCTAAAAAATGATAAAGTGTTTCATATTCCACCTTAAACAGGATGTAGTCATCCAATGCAGAAAATATTATATTATTAATAAATCATAGGCTTAACTCGACATTCATCAAGACCCTAGAGAAGTGAACAAACATGGATACCTCAGTTAATCTATCCATTTTTATTAGGATATAAATACTAGAGACAATGTATATAAAAATCATAGGATTCCAAAGAATCCAGTTAATACCAATAATTTTAATCCAAACATGAACCCAAGTATTATTTAACAGAAATAGAATAAATAAAAAATATCATTCTTGAAAGTAGATCATATCTAGATTTAAATAACTTGATTGGATCCCTCAGGACATGTACTTCAGTTCCTCAAATTTGATCATTGTACAGAAGAAACCCATACCCATGGTGATACATATTCAGTCTAAAGATTTCTAAACATAGGATAACTTTTATCCAGATAATCAAAATTCTAAATTTTTTCACAAGTAGGAATAATAGTCCTATCATAAGTGGAGAACATTAAAATTCTTAAACCAATAAAATATATCCTCCTTTTTAGTAATTGGAAGATATGTATCAATGTTCATCACAATTTATACTAGAAATATATACTTTAGACATGTTAAATGCCTTCTGTTGGGATACCTTTTAGAATCCAAAAAACTCAATTTTTTCACATCAGTATTTACATTGGGAGAACACTCCACCGTTGCTACTGAATGTCACAAACTCATCAAATATGGCCAGCCTCATCTGATAATGTCACCGGAGTTGTAAAATGGGCATACAATGGGTCTTTCACAATTTCATCATCCCAATGAGATCCATTTAACCATAATCACAATGTTTGGGATATGAACTCTACCACCAACATCCCCATCATGGTACACTGAGTTTTATCTTTAGTTCTTACCTCAGACAACCACAATGTGGAATTCTAGGACAAGACACTTCTTGTTTGCATAACCTCATTGGTGGAACTACATCACCACATCTGAAGATATATTCACTTCAATGTCAGCTCGCATCGTGAGGTGACCATTTCAGGTAGTCTCAATTTTTTCCACCTCCTTAGGTCCATGTATTCCCACATAATCTTATTGAGAGAAATTATATGTCATACCATCATTCTTCTCTCCTCATAGGGCATCAATACCTCAATTCCCTGGTGGATGAAGTTCAAAAAAAATCTGCATGAACAAAAATAAATGCGGCACCAACATGAAGTGAATAAACCCAAATCACTATATTCATTCTCCACAAATCGTGCTCCAAGACCATGCTCCATATTTCTCTCTCCCAAACACATGGTTATTTTGAGTTTCGGTTTGTGTCCCGCCCTCATAAATCAATCAGTCAAATACAAACCAATATATAAAATTAATCAGGTTTAATCAATATTAGCACATTTTTATCATTACACATCACAGATAACATTTTTAATTTTCAAAACAATGATTCTATAATAATTAAATCACATTCAATAACATGAGAATCAAACCATTAAATAATTTTTCATTATTCAAATCATATAACCCATTATCCCCTTAATGTTAATCCAACCATCTCATAATTCTAATTTTGAATTAATTCATAATCTCATTCATTAACCACTTACACAAGCACATTAATTAACAATTTTTGTATTCCCCACATTCCATAATTTTAATAATCACCAAATTCCATTAATTAAATTTTCAATTAATTAATACAATTAAACCAATTTAGAATTTCCCCAAATGCAACCCATTAAATTATGTCTTGGAAATTTAATTTAATCCAATTAAATTCAAGATGACATTTCCCAATCATTGAAATTTAAAATTTGTAATAATATAAATAAAATTAAATCATGAATATGGTATTTTAAATTTAAACTACCTACATCATGATCAATTACAGGAATTTTACAATGGAATCCCTAAATTAATGTGGAAATCTCATGATCTCAAGGAATAATTATATGTTGATCTGAAAACTATATTCAAGAATAATATATTTGATCCATGAAAACAATAATCTATATCAATTAGCAATTATATAAATTATCCATTCAACATATGGGAGATCGATGGGAGGGAGAGAGGAAACCAATTGGGAGAAAATCTTATACTATGAAATATATATAGATAGATCCATGGATATTTTATTCATCATGAACAGAGACTATAATGACTTGAAATCAATTTGTGAACCTATAAAAACTGTAGTAGTTCGTTTATGCATGATTTAGGTGATTGGGGATTATTAGTTGGGAGTTAATGATTTTATTTTTATGTTTTGGTGTCTTATATTTATTCATGAAAGGTTTCTTATATAGGAAACATGGATTTCCCTAATTGTACACGTAACAATTATCTTTAACCATGGGGCCAAAAATTTACTACTAGGATAATGCATGGTTTGATAAATAGTGTTTCAACCTTGTGATTCCTCTTTGTTTGGTTTTGTATGGTTTGCTGGCCTGGGCATAGAGTTTGGGAAAACTGTGCACCAACAATGCATAGACCATCTTCCTTCATAAATTATCATATTTCACACCCTAAATACATAATGTGAAGCCCAGAAAAAATATACTAAAATTTTGAAAAACTAGTGCTTATAAAAAATATTAATACATTACAAAATTTTTTTTGGGTATTACAATATCACCACATGATAACTGCTCATCCTAGATCTGGACACCCAAGCATCTCTATGATTATGAGGTAAAAAGAGAAGGCCACTACTCTCCCATATCTATTTTTCCTCCCATGTTTATTCATGAACATGCCCATGTTTCCAAAATTCTATTACTATCAACATATAAATTTTAAATAACACATTATCAATTTGATCAAACACATTCATCATATGGTCCTCAATGGACACGTTAGGCTTAATATCAACATCATCTAAATTGATAATATGAGATGCATTCGAGTGATACCACTAATGATATGACACATGAAAAAAATCATTCATAGTATTATACCTTTATGTAAGAGTCAATCGATAATCTTCTCGCCTGATGTTCCTCAAAACCTCAATGGTCCAACAATCCAAGGTTCCTTCTTTCTTTGTCACTGATTCCTATAGTGATCCATTATAGGAAACATCCAACGGAAAATAAGATCACCCACTATGAACATCATGGTTCATTGATGTCTAAAAATATATGATATCTATATACGCTAAGTCAAATCCATATTCTTGTAAATCAATATAATTTGTTCCAATATCTACAACATGAGATTCGTTCCTATCTAATGTGACTCCCTCACCTCCATGAAACATAGAGTAGATACGTGAGGTCTACCATATAGTTCCTCATATGGTTCTATATATATAGTTTCATGCTAACTGTAGTCATAGGTGAACTCCAAATGAACTAGGTTTTTCTCACAAGACCCACAAATGTTAATAACAGATGCATGTAGCATATCCCCATGTTCATTTATAGTATGTTCCAACTGCCCATATGTTAGTAGGATGAATATCATACTAAGTAAAATAAGGGTACCAAGTTCCTTCTATAATCACTTACAGAATAGTTAATTAATACATGAGCCTTTCTCTATATAATTATCTATATCACCCATTGTAGATAAACTATCTACAAAATTTATTATGCTCCTAAATAATTTACTAAGAGAGTCTCTTGTATAGGAAATAAATTCACTACATTTATAAATCAATCCGCAAACACCAAAATTTTATCATTCTGATCAGGCATATATGGGAGACTAACCATAATTTTGATGGTGACATCATCCTATTTCCATTTTAGAATGAAAAAACATTGTAGTAAACCCACGGGTCATTGAAACATGGACTTATTGTATTTAGTGGTGTATCATCATGTAAAGAACCATAAAATATCCCTTTTCATGCACAAAAACCACTATTTTTTAGGTAGATAAAGATATATTTTGGTCAAACCCAGATGTTCCTCCCTTTTCAATGAATGTTTACACATTATTTATTCCCTCATACTAATAAGAAAAACATCCCAATTCTAACATAGATGATATAATCTTCATTTATGGTCCAAAAGGTTGGAGGAATCCACATGTTCCAATCATTCCATCATGGAAAAACATTCTAACTACAGATTATTATTATCCTTGATTCATCTAAAAAGTGAAGATAAAACTGAAAGAGATGTGGCAGTCATCTTATCCTGATCCTCCTAAACAATAACATCCATCTCTTCTAGATAACTCATCATCTTCCACTCAAGGCTAGACTAGTGAATTGTCTGAGCCTTTGTTTTCCCTAATAGAGAGTCAACATCATTATTTCCCTTCCCATGTGTATATTCTACATTGATAACAAATGAAAAAATATACTAAACAGATTTCCATTAACGAAGATTAAAGATTCATTATAAAATGATATACATTAAGCTCTTTTAATTTGTAAACAAAGTAAACTTTTCACCCAATAGATGATGTTTTAATAAATTGAAAGCATAAATCACTATATAAGACTCATGTTTTTTGTGTAGGGTAATTCCTTTCATCTGGGCTTCACTTTTGAGAACCAAATTTTTACAACTCCATCTCCCTGTATCAACCCTACTACTTGATAAATCCCAAAATCCGCGCAAAACCTTTTATTATCCCCATAGGGATCGACTATGATCAATATTGGTTCATTTTTCAAGAAACATTTTCATCGGTTGGAAATAAATATCACATTATCTATTTCATTCTAACATTAACCACTTCTTGGTAAATTATCAAAGAGGTGATTCCTAAAGGTAACATTCATTTATGAACATCGGGTAGTATCCTGGTAACCCCAAAAAGATTTGGATATCAAGGATAATCTTGGTCGAGTCCCATGAAAAAACATCTGGCACCTTCTATGGGTCGACAAACACACCTTCCTATGAGGTTATGTGAAACATAACATGTACGTATTTATTCAATAATTAAAATCTATATATATTTAAGTATATATGGTTCTTTCTTAGTGTACTTAAGAGTACATCAAGATGCTGGGAATGATCTTTATTGGTCATAGAGTATACCAGGAGGATATCCATGAACACAAAAAAAAGATTATTAAGGTTTTTATAGAATATTCAGTTCATCAAGGCTTTAAACACAATTTTTGAAATGTTCATCCCAAACAGCATCACAACAAACCCTTATAGGCCGTATCTACTTTTGAAATATGTCTGAGGTATACTAGAAGGATGTAATCTCAACTCATGATACCCAAATCTCTATTCAATCTTGGAAAAATAGATATCCACTGACAACGTCAAATTGAACTTCAATACATGGAAAAATATACCATTTATTCATAGTCATTGAGTTCAAAATCCAGTTATCAACAAATAAGTTCAAATTCCCATCATCGTTTTTAGAAGACAAATACTATAGGACCCCAAGTCAATATACTCGAAAGGATAAACCCTATATCCATTAATTCTTCCAACTAATACATGATATCATGAATCTTTTTTGGTTCAATCTCTATAGAGGCCCAGAAATTGGCTCATCCACCTCCAATAGATCTATTTTAATGTCCATGTCTCTCTCTAGTGGTGGCATAAGAGTTCATTCATAAACACATCCAAGAATCTATCAACAATTTTTAGAAGTAAATTGTTTTTTACCATCATCATATAGTATTAGACTAGGACATTTTGTGGTGATCACACCTAGTTTATGCCTAACTATCCATGTATTTCCCTTCTACTAATCCCATTCTTCCTGGGGAATATAATTTTCACCCTTAAGGGGCTTAAAATTCACTCTCTCATGGTAAGCATTTATGTGGGACCAATATGCTACTATCCATTTCAAACCCAAAATATTTTCAAAACCTATCATATCAAGAAAATATATTTTCCCAAGGAAATGATACTCCCCAACCTTAGGATAACACTCTATGCACACAACGATGTCTCTAGAGCATATCCCTAAATGTTTATCTATCATCATAACCCCACTAAAAAACTCCACATCCAAACATAACTCATTCACATTTTCAAAAATACTACATAATTATAAGAACCAATATCAAATTAGGAAATGGAATATTTAAAAAGTTACATGAATAGTAACTCTTACTATTAATGGTACAACCTCATTATCCACCACTGTATGTTGAAAAACATGAAACTATCAAGATCATCTTCATTATGATGTATTACATGTCTAATTAGGTTCACCACTCTTCTGATATGGTTTATCTTTCCATTATATAAAATTTCTACATCTTAAACTTCCACAACAAGTAGATATATAATTTCTCGATTGATACGGGGTAGAATATCCGCATCTCGTACTATAGTTCTATATATCCACACCATAATTACTCATCTATCATGGGTTCCTAAAGAACCTATACAGATGTATCATACAACCACATGATAAATACGCTACATATGGCTAAGAGAACTCTCTATGAATTTGACCTGGCATACAACACTAGTGATATATCACTCAAGTAAGATCATGAGTAACAAATCTGTACCCCATTCCACTTTTATTTCCATGACCTTGGTCCACATTCTCATAATGATTCTTTTAGTTCTTGAATGTTGTACCTCCTAATTGTCCAGTAAAAATCAACTTTATTCCATCGGATGTCTCTTTCAGGATTACCTCATATATGGGAGCCTAATTCACCACATCAAAATACTTTTCCTAATGAAAGATATTCAGTAGGGACTTCATCTCTCATTTCATCCCATCCTAAAATAGTTTCACCATTTTCACCTCATCTCATAACTATTCTGGAGAAAATCATGATAAATCCATGAAGCATCCATCATTTTCCATCACATAACTATTCTCATGATTCATCCTCATAAACTCATACCCCTACTCTAATATGAGCATGTAAGGGTAAAAGTTCTCTAGGAACATCCATTGAAATTCCTTTCTATTCCACATTTCCATGTTGTCAATCCCATGTCAGGATATCCAACCAAAGATTTTTTTTACCACACACAATATAAATAGAATTATTATATCTTTTCCTAGGAGTTCTCTCAATGTGCGCATTAATAATCAGGATGGACTCAATAATGTACATAACTACGTTAATTCCCCCTCTCAAATGATATTAAGATGGCCATGTAACTAAAACACTCATTTTAGGTCCAACATACTCTTCAAAAACTTAACTAGGTCCCACTCTATAAACTGTATGTTGTGAGAAATTTTCTCACATAGAAAATTTTCGTCTCCTTCACCTAGTATTATCGGTGCTTCTAGTTCCACTACTAGAGAATCATTTTCATCCCAATCCTCCAATAATCCTATATCTAATTATTTTCAAGGATTCATGTATAAAAATTCAAAACAGATATCATAGGAAACATTATAAAAAATTAACATAGTTAACATTAGTTATTTGTAATGATTCATTACATGTCCTCCCCCCATTCCAACAACATGGTCAAAACTGAGTCACTATAACTAACCCTTTTGCATCCTATGTCTAGCTCATGGTTAACCAAGGGTAAATAGTTTCTAATTTTCCATTTATCATTTAAATCACAAATATTTACATTTCCCCACTTTTTAAAATATTAAATTCTATATCAAGAAATGTTTTCATTAAATTATATATAAAAGGAAAATAATTTCAATCCTAACCACTTACCCAAAAAACCATAATTCCCTTGCATTCCTAAAATGATTCAGGTTCCATTAAATCATTACCTCCTATAAGGATTAATTATTACTAATGTACCCTTTCATATTGGGTGAGAAGACAAATATCAGAAAATATTAGAACCAATAACCACATCACACAAAAACTTCATCAGTCGAGGTGAAATCAAATTAAACAATAATAGAAAACAATAATAAAAAAAATCCCACACACTGTACATTGTTTTACCCCTATAAATGGGTTTTCTACTCCTATTCATGATATTTTATCTAAGGCCCAACCATCCTAGTCTCTCATAAACCTTTTACAACTATAAATGAAAAATAAAATATAATAAAATTACCTTTATAGCACATCGTAACATCTTAGACTAGGTACTACATATCAGTTCCCTGATTTCGTTGATTACATGACCTTAGTCGTTCCTCCCTATACACGAGAGGCTTCCAAATAGATGTCAGTTTTTAATATATAATGTCTAGATACTATATCAACATTAAAAAAGTATCACACCATTACTAATAAATAAGAAATAACCCAAATGCCATAGCCACAACATGAATAAAAAAATAACTAGTACAAAACCAATATGACATGATGAACCCAAATAGAAAAAATATATCCATATCTAAAAAAATAGATGTGTCCTACCAAATGTGTGTTAAGGATCAATATAAAAACATAAAATAAATACTCTATGTAATCCGGATAATTTATCCTAAAAAAAGTCGTGTTCTCTCTTATATAAACTATCCATACACAACTATCTAAATTAGGGACAATGCCCACATTCCATAAAAAATGTTTATTATGGTAGTAGTTAGTATGCATGTGTTTGGTATGAGTTCAACACAATTCCCACCACGAAAGGTGCATAAAAAAAATAAAGTCAATAATAATTATATTCAGTTTATAAATAAAAAAATGTACAATCAATAAAGTAAATAGTTATCAAATTTTTATATTCTTTAATTAATCACTAATATTACCAGAGTTCAAGATGAAACCCAAAAAACCAATACCATATTTGGCCAGTGTTGGTGTATAAACAATATTAAATGAGTATTCACAATTAATTACCACATGCCCATTTATTATAAATTTATTTTCAAATATTATCACAACTGACTAGAACAACAGTCCAACAAAAAAATAATTGGGCCTAGAACACAATGTCTAGCACCTCATGATTTTTTGAAGAATCATTCCATCTTTTCCACTCTAATTATTTTTTGGTCACATACGTGTATTTAGATCATTAGTCTATTTCCTAAACTTGTAATTCATTAAATATGATATGTTAATTTAGAGCATCGGTCTATCCCCCCACACTCATATGTTAAATAATCATACAAATTTCAAAACTTCACATCAAATCAAGGTTAATAAAATTCAATCTCATTTTTATCATTTCATGTCATAGCTATCCTTTTATTTATAAAAATGATCATGTCTGAACAATATAATTAGATTAAATAATATGATAAATTCTCTATTAATCCATTTTGTGATATTTAAAACAAATAACCCATTAACCCATTATGTTTAATCCAAACATTTCATAATTCTCATTTCCAATTAATTATTAATCACTGTAATTGACTAATTCCCCAATCCCATTAATTAACTACTTTTGTATTCCCAAAATCCCAAAAATTTCATAATCACTTCCTTCCATTGATAAATATATCTATTAATTAATCCATTTAAGACAATTAACAATTTCCACAAATTCAAACCATTCAATTGTCAAATATATATTAAATTTAATCTAATTTAATTATAGATAAAATTTCCCAATCAGGTAAATTAAAATTTCACAATTACATACACATAAATAAATCAGTACTATGTGATTTTAATTTTAGACCAACTACAACTATATTATTGATGAGAATTTTCGAACAGAATCCTCAAATTGAATTCGAACACTCAAGATCATGATGATGAATGAGATCTAGATCTAAAACCTAAATCCAAGATCAAATTGATTAGATCAATGAAAAAAATGATATTGATCTATTATCTATAGAGGAAAAATTCCTCATAATGGATGATAAAAATAAGGGATAGATTAATGAAACCAATCAAGAAGAAATCAACTATCATAAAATTGATGCAGATCTATAAATGTATCGTAGATTCATCAAGAACTATATTCCAAAAGACATATAATCGATCTTTCTGCCTCTCAAAATCTTAAAAAAATAGTTTATATATAAGTGGGGTCACTATGGATTAATAATAGTGGAAACCGATATTTATTTTAATTTTTTGTGGATTTATTATTCCGTATGCACAGTTTCCAATAAGGGAAACATGGTCTTCCCTAACCGTACACCATCCATGTGAATCCCCTCAATTTTGGTTATCATTTTTTCTCGCATGTGCACACTGTTTCGGAAATCCATTCTCTATCCATGCACTTCCCCTCATTAATCTAATGTTCTCTAATTTCAACCTAATATACTATAGTGTAAAACACTAAAAATATACTCAAAATGAGGAAAATAATACATTTAAATTATTTTGATACATCAACATAAATGTGTAGGAAAATTCAATTATATTTTATAATTTTACTTTTCTAACATATATTAATCTCATCTTTAATCAAATTGGAAATGAAAGTATTATTCATGTGTATGAAGGACTACCGCCTCGTGAACTGATTTAATTTATTTTCCATCACCACATATCATTACTAGTTATAATGATTTATTTAATCTGTATATGTTATATTAGGGACATATTAGTAAATTTTTAAAATAATTACAACAATTATATTCTACGTTTATATTCCTTGAAAAATGATAATGTCGTTTTTTCATATGTGTGGATTATCACATCTAAAAAGCGATGTAAATCATTTTTCATAAACAAATCAGATGGATGAAATATATAAGTTTATTTAATTAAAAAAAATATTATTTATGATAAAATGATCATTCAATAAATTTATAATAATACATACCTTTTATCAATCATGATCATTAATAAAATTTAAATGTTACTCATGCGTACATACAACCCACTATCTTCATGATTGAATGTAGTTCATTTATAAAATCCATCATACATAGATGTTTTAAAATTATTATTTATTATAAAATTGTTTTATATGTAATAATTAAATTTTTTGGAGAGGAAAATATAATTACAAAACTGATATAATTCTACCTATTGATGTTATTTTGGAAATATGTGATGAATATCATTAAAGCATATGATTTGAAATTAATTTATTATTAATCATTATTAAATTTGGTATGAATAAAGGAAAATAAATAAAAAACATGAAAAACATATTATAAAATAATATAATAATCATAATTCTATTATTATCTATGATAAAAACATATATGATCAGGAAAACATATTAGAAGGGTCAATATTCTAAAATAAATTTTTGTTTCCCTTCCTAGTGATATTCTTCTATATCCATATTTGTAAAATAAATATATTTATATTTATATGTATTTAAAAATTTATAAATGGATTTTGAGTACCCATTGAAATTACATTAATGGTTTTAGATTGGATTTTTATATGTTTCTTATAAGGAATGCATTGACATTCCGTACAACAAAGAAAAAAAGAAAAATTATATTTTAACATATAAAACAAAAACATCATTTCCCATCGAAGAAATTGTTATATTATTTTTTTTATATTTTTATAATAATCATTGTTTGTTAATAGAAATTCTCTACTAGATATTTTATTTTTGAAAATGTGTATTTTAAATTGGAATGGTATTTTGATATCGTATTTTTTTCTATATGGGATTAAAATGGTTCATCGAGGGATTTATGATCAAGATGTGGAAAAAATAATAAATTAGTATTAATATGATATGTGATCATTGTATATATTGACATTTGATCCAAATATTGACTATATGGGAAGGTGATATTGGTTCATCTTGTATAAATTGGTGAACCCAATATAACTCTCTAATGAATATGGTAATGTTATTTGTCTTCATTGGGATGAAAAAGGTGGGGGGGTAACCAACGTCATTTCACATATGGATTTATTTCTCAACCCTTCATTTTATTAAATACCTAAACATGATTTATTACATAAAATATTTAAAGGATATATCATATAAGATCAATATATGTAGTGTTTTTGGGTAATATGGATATTACATAATGACTTAAAAGATTCAACACAACATCTTTATTGAAAACATTCTTTACATGACCACTACATTCCCCCATACATAGATTTTCAGGGGATAACATGAGTAAAAGAATATTAAAAGGGTGATATATAAATCCTAGTATGGTATTAAACAAGATATAACATTATTAATATAATAAATGTTATAAAATAGGCATTTTAAAGGATCATAAGAGAAACATTAACAAAAATACGTGATATAGAATGATTATCATAATAAGGAAATGTGGAAACAACAATTAACATGGTATTATCTTGAGCCAATGATCATTCCACGATGACCATGTGTAAATACTCATTGCACTTGAATTGTCATGATTAAACCCTCATTGTACATGAAATATCATGATATTATTATTTATCCCATTCATTGGATCACTCTCAGGGCACAACCGACTAAAAACATTTCATTTCATGCATAAGCGTGATACATGGATCATATAACATTGTATCATTCTGTATTATAAGTTATTCCACTATTAATTAGTTTTTAATACATACATAAAATTAACATTCAATAGGAATATGTTCATAATGGTGAATAAATTTGATAGAGACATGGGTATGGTATTAACTACAAAATGATTTTGGCATGGAAAAACATGGTGCTATTTCGGCATCATAACGGTGAGACATAAGAATTCATAAAAATGGTTGATGAAAGAAAAAAATGAATCTCAATATATTTAAATGAAATGGAAAGTAATGGGTAATATAGATACATTTACCAATAAATTTAGTGGAAATTACATTGTTAATATAAAACAATTTCTTGAATTTAAATGAGAAGAGAGAAATTCATTACAGAATTTTGACCTAGTAACAAGTGTACATGGAAGGAATTAATGGGAGAGAAATAGGACTAAAATAAGTTAAAACTTAGATATTATAATATAAGTGATTTGATAAATTATATCCCACTATTCTTAATTTAATGAAAAAGGTTATTGCAACATAATGAAACCTGGATTAAAATAAGAGAGGTATGAATCCCTTACATGGTAGTGTGATCCTAATGGCTTGGGAGAGGCATGTGGGAGGCTTCTTGGTAGCTTGAGGCTCCATTATATTATTATAAAGAGTGGTGGGCATATTTTGGTTGGGCCCAAAATTTTTTAAATGAAGAGGACGTGGGGGATTGGGTGGGATTATATAGGAAAAGAGAGGGAAATCATTATTATTTAGGGTTTGGACACCACACATTAAACTAATCAAAACCAAAAACCAACCCATGGGTTTTCCAATGGTTTTTTAAAAAGGGGAGGGAAAAGTTTATTTCATAAGGTCAATTGACTAACTTTTTAAAATAATAGTGTTTCTTAGGCGTAGTTTTTTCACACACTAAAGGATATCAATTTAATAAGTTAAAATGAATTATATGTTTTGTAGGGACCACTAAGGCTTTGTTAAAAAACTAAAATAATCCTAAAATAACATTATTTTAATTTAAAAACACATATTTTCCAAACATAATGTTTATTGTATTTTATTACATCACAATTGGGTCATTATGATGTCATAAAACACATTATATTTTTAAACTGTATTCAATTTTTAAAAGAATTTGGACTATCTCAAGAAAATTATGAACAATACACCATAGGATAATTTCTATATCTTGATTCCAACTACACTATTAATTTTTTCTATATAAATTTCTAAATATGTGAATTTTTACATTCAAAATAAAAAACATCATTTATCGAAAAATAATGGGTTTGGACATAAATGGATATCAAACCTTAATAAAAATAACACTTGTATTCATAAAAATAATACATTAATTTATATTTGATAAACCTCAATATAAAATAATATTATTTTATTGAAATATTATTTATTTCAAAATTTACTTTTAATTCATCAAAATGAAATTCTTAATTGAATATCATCTAAAAAATTATTATTTTCCATTTAACAAATTATAAAGTAGTAATAATAAAATGAATGTATATTATCTATAAAAAATAATGTAAATAATCATAGGTATAGGGTATTGTTTCAAAAACCCTTATAACACCCACATAAGACTAAATGGTATGCTGTGCGATGGTGACAGACTCTTGGGGTGGCTCGAATAACATCACTCGGGTTGTAATCTCTAGCAACTTAAACTTCTCTCGTATGCCATTCCATTCAAACATCACATGTTCAAGCTCATCTTGGGATTTGTCAGGAGCGTAGCCCAGTGATTTCACCTCCTTTATGATCTCCCACAAATGGGCCTCATATAGAGTAATTTTACTAGATGAGTCCATCAAATTTTGATTCTGAATAAGTTTCATTTTTTAAAGCCCTATATTTTTACTAATCTTGTGATCACTATTCAACAACTATATCATCAATGGCCAAAATTCGTAATGGTATATTAAAATCCAAAAACATAAAGCCAAGTAATTTCATATGTTATAAAACCAATTAACATAATAAGACATCTAATTAGATCAATAGGATTTTCATTAAAAAAACATTGGGTCATTGCGATCTTCCCCCACAAAACATTTCTATCTCAAAATATCATTTTTTCGCACTAAGATAGATATGGGTAACTTTGTTTCATCACATCCTCTAATTCCCACATCTCTTCTTAAAACATGTAGTTTCACTACAACACCTTGATGAGGGGAATTATCTTATTTCGTAGAACTTTTTCCCTACCATATAAGATCTTCACCAGATTATCTTAATAAGAGTGGTCATTTTCCAATGGTACCACATCTGGATTGAGTACATGTAATGGGTGAGGTATGTACATCCTCCATATTGATACATGTTATATATAATGTAATTGATATAGGTTTGGTGGGAGTGTTAGTCTATAGGAAACTACTCCAACAAAATCAATGATCTCAAAAAGGACATTGTACATTGGACTATGCTTTCCCTTCTTCCCAAACATCATAACACTTTTCCACGGTTATATGAGGAGGAATACCATGTCTCTAAAATGAAACTCTAGGTATCATCAATGATTATAAACATATCACTTTTGTTGACGCTTAGAAGTTAAAATGTGCAGTTGGATGGTCTTAACCTTATCCACCATTTCTTCGACCATCTCTAGACCTAGGAGTTTTCCCCCACCAACTCTATCCCAACATGTGGGTGTTCTTCACCTCTTTCCATTCAAGGATTATTATGGATCTATTTTGATTCTTTAGTGGAAATTGTTATTTTAAGAGAACTCAAATAGAGGATGATGTTGATCCCATCCACCGTTGAAGTCTGTTGATTACGCTCTCTGCATGTCCTCAAGTGTTTGGATAGTCTTCTCAGATTGGCCATTTGTTTGGTGACGATAATCCATACTAGTTCTCATCTCAATATCCAGGGCATGTGGAAGAATCTTCTAAAACCTATAGTAGATTCATGGATCTTGATCTAAAAAAATAGGTGGTGGTACTCCATTCAGCCTTACCACATCTCTTATGTACATCCATGAAGGTTGATCTAATGAGAAATCCTCCCAAATTGAAATAAAGTGTGAAGAAATTTTAACATGATCCACCACAACCAATAGAGAAATGTTTCTGTTGGATGTATTCATAATTTTGGTGACAAATACATGGTGATGTTCTCTCATTTCTATATTGGTAGGGGTAATGGTTACATCTTCCCCTTATACTTATATATCTCTACCTTCACCTACTGACATACAAGGCACATTGATGTATACTCAATGATAAATTTCGAAATGTTATCCCAAAAATAATGCTCTCAGATATCTCGATATATCTTTGTGTTTTGGTGGTAAATGATGAAATATGAACGATTTTCTTCATCCAAATTGTAAGAACCTGATTCTTATTCTTGAAGAATTTTTTTCTCATTTTCGATTTTTCATTACGGTTTTTGAGAAAATAAAGAAAAATGTGAAAAATCCTAAATTTTGGGGGTACACGTCGTGTACTTTTCCAAACATTGTGTACCATGGTCATGTGGGATTAGTACACAGGGCTTATAGGCCTACTGGTGAAGAAGGGTGTAAAAACTGACTACACGTCGTGTACATAGTATATACACCCCATGTAAATAGTCGGTAGGTGAATATTATGGTTGTCGGAGTACCCGCTAGTGGAGTGACTGTACACACCATGTATTTAGAAATACACGTTGTGTTCTCATGTCGATAGATGGACAGTCTGGCGGAGAAATTCAACCTCTAGTGGAACAGTTAAAAAATAAATAGTACGCATCATATACATGAGTGTACATGACATGTAGATTGTTTTTTCTTAAAAAAATAGTAGCCTCCTCTATCGACAGATGATTCTTAGAACGTTGGATGGAAACCTAGAGAGAAGTCCTGAGCTTGGAGGAGCTCCCAACCGCACACCATAACTCGGATTCCTTCAGTAACGGTCTCGATTGAACTACGTGGGTGAGTTCTTCACTCTTCTAGAACCCTTATTTCCAATTCGTTCATGAGGGGATGTTAGTTACAATTGAATGGATAAATGTTTATCCTATATCTATAACATTCTCAGTTGTTTCAGGAGGTTTCCTTCACAAATATTTATTAGAGGAGATCCAGGTAGGTGTTCTGATGTTTAATTCTAACTGCCAGGTTTTTTTGTGTACCATTGTTCTATGCTCCCATGATTGGGGTGTCAAATGGATGAGTCTTTGATTAATTAAGATATCTATAATTTCATAGATAATCATATGATAATTATAAACTGTTGTTTGGGATCATTTCTTGGATCCAGGGCCACCTTGTGGGTGTGTTCCCCCTGTTTGGCCATTTGGACAGGATACCCAAGGGTATGCCATATCTGTAGTATGTTTTCTGTTTTATTGATAGAAACATGTATTAAACTTCTACCTTATGTTTTGGGATCCACTGGTTACATTCTTTTGTAAAATTTATCACGAGGGTGAGGTTCTGATTAGCCAGAGGGTACGGTACTAATTTTCCTGAGGGTCAGGTACTGATTTGCCTGTGGTAATGGTATTAATTCCCCTTTGGGAAATGTTTCTTATGCCTGATGGCAGTAGAATCAATAACTGAGGGCAATATCAAGTACGCCTAAGGAAAAGGTTCTGATTAGCCTGATGGTAAGGTAATGTTTATCCTAAGGTCAATTTTTACTCTGAATAATCACTTTTGTGATTTCACTTGTTGTACATTTCATGCTAAAGCACATTCTTGTAAGTGATAAATAATTATTAAAATGGGAATGGAACTTGTAGAAATAGTTACTTTTGAGTATTGTCTTGTTTACTGCATTTTATTATTACACACTGCAGTTGAACCTTTTTACTACCATTTGGGCATGAGCTTTTGGAGGTTGCATACTGGGATTTATTTCTCACACCCTTCCTGAGTCATATCGTGGGCCCAAACTGATTTTATTACTGTAGGTTTTGAAAAGGGAACGACTCTCTATACAAGTACGTGATTGTTTTGAGGAGTAGTAGATCATGGTACCGACCTTATTCTTGCGATGCTACTAAGTTCCTTTATGATTTTTTTTCATTATTGTATTTTTCCGTTGTATTGTATTGTTTCTGATTGAATTGTAACATGTTTTGGCTACTTTCATAGACTTAGGGACATATTGAATCATTATATATGATTGTTGGTCATTTCATTACTTCATTACTATTTTCCATTTCATCATTGGTATTATTTAATGCCTCTGTTGTTGTATATTTATATTTCTCCATTGCGCTACACTTTGACAAAATAGAGCATAGTTTCCCCACTATCTGACCTAGTGCCTCACTACTTGTTGCCAAGATTTTTCATTTGGGGAAATGCACTTGAGGTTATGTGACCAACAGGGTTCAGGGAACCCATTCAGGGGCACCCAGATCTAGGACATTACAAAGTTGTATCAGAGGGTTTCTTTACTCTGAGTTATTTTATTATTTCACAATGACAACAAGAGATAGGTTGGAAAGGGATTCAGTAATAACTGTGTTCGAGAGTAGCTACCCCGTGTATAGGTAAAGGCCGAATTTCCTTGAATTCAATTATGATTTTTTATGATTATTACAGTTGGTATGGTTTCACCTTTGGGTTACACAACTGTTTTATGTTGTAATGTTTTTATACATGGGTCTATTTTGTTTCATCTTGATGAGATGAGGTTATTCCATCTCATGCATCATTTAGGCACATGTTAGAATCACATGTCATGCATAGTTTCCATACCTTTTTGGTGCATTAGAAATTTCATGTTGTCGTGTTAGATGTTGTACTTGAAAATTCATGAAGTTGTGATAGATGCCTTGATAAATACCTGGTATTTTATAGGGTATTGTTAAGTAAGGATCCAAAATAAATGTCGAACATCGGTTTTTTAGGAGTATGGGCCCTCATCGGCTGGAATTTTGTGGATCATCGACTGGTTTACATTGATATAACACACATAAGTTGCCATTATTTTATTCGCAGGGAGTATGTGCCCTCATGGATCGGAATTTGGAACTTAGTTGTTGGTTTCAGTGTTTTCTGGGCTCCAGAGTAGTTTCTAAAGCTTACCGTCTAAAAACCCCAAACTACACGCCATGTAAATTTTGTTACATGCTGTTTACTCTACTGTTTAGGAATAAGTGGGGAAAATGATTATGTACACACCGCGTATCGTATGTACACACCGTGTAGTGTTTTCCTGTTTCATAGGTCGTGTAAGCATAAACAAGGGAAAGTAAAACTTGAAGGCACATGTCGTATAGTTATTATACATGTCGTGTTGTGTTGATCATGTGTCCTCTATGTAACTAACAATACAGGTGGAGAAATCTGATCTTATACATGATGTGTCCATGATGAACACATCATGTAGTTTGACCTGAGGATCCAACTGTGTAACTAACAAACACGGGTTGGTGTTACATCCTCCTTAACATGCCTTGTCCATGAGGGACATGTCTTGTACTCTTGACTGGTGAATGAACATGTGGACATGGTTGTGTGGCTGGGGAAATGGGGTGGTGTACACACCATGTGAGGATGAACCACATCGTGTAGTTTCAACTGAGTAGCCGATTGTGTCACTAACAACATAGGCGGTTTGAATCTAAGTCGTCCAATGTGTGTCTATCTGGAACACACCATGTAGAGTAATATGTGTACCTGGCCATGTAAATGAAAACACGATTTGGTGAATCTTGTTGAGTACACGCTGTGTAGAACTTATAAACGTCACGTCGTCTCATTCAAAATAGAGATATGAGGCTACATTGTGTTGAAGTACACAGGCATGGGATGAAAATTCATGTACACACCTTGTGTTTGGGGTGTTACATGACTAGTTATGGCAGAGTACACACCCAGGTGAAAGACTAAAGGGAACACACTGTGTACTTGTTATACACGCAATGTAGGAAGCTATAGTGCATGCTATTGTGAACAAGGCTCTGATTACTAAGCACTGGTTAATGTTTTATAGGTTTCCTATAGTGCATGCTATTGTGAACAAGGCTCTGATTACTAAGCGAAACCTGCAGGAAGCTACTGGTGCAGGCCAGGGCGGTTCGGCAGCAGTTTCTGGTACTATTTCTACCATTAAAAAGAAGAGACAGATGGATTTCTCTTAGGGTGGAAGTAATTGCAAGAAGAATTATTCAAGTGGCCCAGTTATGTGCTAGTAGGGCGGTAAAGAGGGGCAGAAGAGACCTCAGTGTCCACGTGACCCAGTGGATTGCCAAGCATGTTGCAAGATGGGTCATTTGCAGCCCTTTTGCTAGGAATTTCCACTAATGGCTAGTAACAGGGGTTCTGTTCAATCTCTGCATATAGGAATAGGGCCAACAACTTCTTACCTGTCATGGAATTGAGAAATGACGGGACATTCTGGTCGAGGTGGTGTTCAAGATCATGAGAGCCAAACTCAAGGATCTAAGAGACAGCAGGGTAGGTCAGCTAAGGGTATCCAGGCTGTGTCACAAGGTCGTGGCACTAGGTAGGCATATGTAGTGTTACATACCCAATAGGAGCAGGATCCCGAAACTACCACTGTTAGAGGTACTATTCTAGTTTCTCTTGTTTTATCTTCAGTACTTTTTGATACTGGTGCTATGCATAGCTTTATATCTATGCCCTTTGTGGAGAGCCTTGGGATTTGAGTTTCTTCTTATTATGATTTTATGATGCTAGACACTCCATTGGGGATTAGATCGAAAGGTGTTTGTTAGTGTAGGGAGTGCCACCTAGAGGTTTGTTGGTGTCACATTTTGTGGGACCTATAGGTGTTGGAGATGATGAGTTGTGATTTCATTTTTAGGATGGACCAGTTGGTACCCTTTCGAGCCTTTGTGGAGTGCTAGCATTGCAGGGTGAGCTTCATGTCACCAGAGGGGTGGGAGTTTCTATATAAGGGAGAATGGGATGTCCAGCCGAGTCGTGCTGCACCTGAGCATCATGGGCAAGGTGGTGTGACAGCCTAAATTACAAGCTTATATATGGATGACCAGGGAATGTGTCAGAAGGATTTCCCTCTAGTAGTTGATCGATTCAGGGATGTCTTCCCAGATGGAATTTCATGACATTCTCTCGAGCGATAGGTGGATTTATCTGTTAAGATTTTTCCAGGAGCTGCACCGATGTCCATTCCTCCTTATAGGATGTTGATACCAGTGTTTCAAGATCTCTAGAGGAAATTGGAGTTGAATGAAAAGGGTTTCATCTGACCCTGTATATCTCCTTGGGGTTCTCTTGTCCTATTTTCTGAGAAGGTGGATGATACCCTCAGACTATGTGTGGATTATTGGAAGCTTAACCAGTTTAATGTCAAGAACCGATATCCCTTACTGAGGATTTATGATCTTTTTGATCAACATCGAGTAGCATGAATTTTCTAGAATATTGAATTGAAATCAAGATATCATCAGTTGCATGTTAGACCATTGGACATACAGCTTAGAATATTTTGGAGTAGATATGGTCTATACAAGTACTTGTTCATGTCGTTCGGACTCATGAACTTTCCAGCATTTTTCATGGATCTAATAAATCATGTCTTCCACCGTTATCTGGATTCTTGTTCCGTAGTCTTTGTGGATGATATCTTAATGTACTCCCACTCTTGACACAATGATGCCACATATCTTGAGATCATTCTAAGTACACTGATAGAGCATCATATATATGTTAATCTTTCAAAGTGTCAGTTTTTTATGGACTAGATACACTTCCTCAATAATATTATCTCAGAGGAAGGAGTTATGGTAGACCCAGGGAAAGTGAGAGCAGTAGTTTCCTTGGAGCGGCCTGAGAATGTGTTTGAAATATGATGCTTCTTGGGGAAAGATAGTTTCTACAAGTTCTTTATATAGGACTTCTCCCACTTAGTAGTGGTTTTGAAAGGTTGGACTATGAAGGGTGTGAAGTTCTTTTGATCAAAATCTTGTAAGACAGCCTTTCAAGAGCTGAAGGGAAGGTTGACATCATCACCAGTCCTAATACATCCAATGAAAGGGATGAGATATACAGTTTACTATGATGCATCAAGTATTGGGTAGGGAGTACTGTTTGTGCATGGTGATTTAGTAGTTGTGTATGGGTCTCGGCTGTTTAGGCCACATGAGAGGAATTACCCAATGAAGGATCTTGATTTGGTTGCAGTTGTTCATGTGTTACAATGTTGGAGACATTTTCTCTTGGGAGAAATTTTTTTTGTTTTTATAGACCACATATTTCTTAAATATATATTTACCTACATGAATTTAATCTAAGACAATGAAGGTGGGTTAAATACCTTCAGTCCTTTTAATTGGAGCTTTCCTATACACATGGTAAGGGTAATGCCGTTGTTGATGCACTGAGTAAGAGGACTCAATTACAGGCAGTGTAGGAGGCCACTGGTGAGTGGCAACAGAGGTCTTTGTTCTCCGAGATTCATTTGTAGGTGCACGATAGTCAAGGGAAAACCTATATTTCATCCTTATCTTTGACTTCTACCCTCCTGGATAGAGTGAGGATGAGACAACTATCATATTTAAAGGCATAGTTCTACAGCAGTCGGTGGAAAGTGAGGACCCTCCTCCCAGTTGGACGATAAGCGATGATGAGGTAATACATATCCATGGACAATTGTGGTTCATAGGGGATATACACTATGTTTTGATACGAAAGTTTCATGATTCATCTTGGGAAGTACATCCTGGGGGTTACAAAAATTACCATGACTTGAGACGTTAGTATTGGTGGCCATGTATGAAAAGAGAAGTAGCAGGCTTTGTTACGAGATGTTTCACCTATCAACGGTGAAGGTGGAGAATTAGAGACCATCCAGACTGTTACAATAGTTACCCACTCTGGAGTGGAAATGGGATGATGTCGCGATGGATTTCATGACCGGGTTGACGAGGTCACCTCGAGTCGGTGATTTCACGATGGTTTTTGTGGACAGAAATACGAAGATTGATCACATTTTCCCCATCAAGGAGACCTTCGGTGTTGACAAGCATAAGAATTTATATATCCAAGAGATCAAACGTCTTCACGGGGTTCCTAATTCTATCGTTTCATATCGGGATCCCGATTTTACGTCATGTTTCTCGCCGAGTTTTTAGAGGGAACAAGGTACACAGGTGCTTCTGAGCACAGCTTACCACCCTCAGACCGTTGGCCAGTCAGAGTGTATGATACAGGTGCTCAAGGAAATGCTACCTTCAAGCATCTAGGGAATTAGGGGCTCTTGGGAGAAGCAAAAAACCCTAGTCAAGTTTTCCTACAATAACAGTTTTCAGGAAACTATTGATGTTGAACCTTACGAGGCATTATATGGTTGGTCATGCCGATCACCCATGTTCTAGTTCAAAGTAGGAGATGCAGCTTTACTAGGACCACATCTCATGTAGGAGACTTCAAAGAAGGTCTGGTTGATTTAGAAATGGATGGATACTACACAGTTTCATCTAAAATTTTACGTTGATTGCCACAGACTCTTGTGGAGATCATGGAGAGGGATCAGGTTTTCTTACATGTATCACCGAGGGTGGGACACATGCCAATCATGAGACTAGGTAAACTTTCACCGAGGTATGTATGGCCATATGAGATTTTGGACAGAGTCAGGAAGATGGACTATCAGTTGCAGTTACCACAGAGGTACTAGGTCATGCATGATGTCTCCCATGTACCTCAGCTGCACCGTTATCATTCAAACATGTCTCATATTTTTCATCCCGAGGAGGTTTAACTTCTGGATGATGCATCCTTTGAGAAGGATACAATTTGTATTGTTGATAGGAGCATAATGGTTCTCTGTGGCTGGTCAGTTCCTCTTGTACATGCTCTATGGTAGCATGGCCGAGTGTAGGATGAAACCTAGGAGTGGGAGACTGACGTATGTGCTTCATGGCCCGAGGTGTTCTGTGATTTATCTTCACCACCCTTGGGAGGGAAATTAGAGGATGAATTTCTTTAAGTGGGGATGTTTGTAAGAACAATGTTTTTATTCTTCTGGTACATGTTTATTCTTGTCCTTTATCCATTATGGTTTTTAAGAAAATAAGGAAAGTGGGAAATCCCATATTTTTGGGGTACACGCCGTGTACATTTCCTCACGCTGTGTACCGTGGTCGTGTGGGATGAGTACATAGGTCGTGTTTTCTTGACATTGATGAAGGGTGTGAAATAGACTACAAGCCGTCTACTTAGTATATACATGTCGTACAATCGGTCGGCAGCTGAATAGTAAGGTTGTGGGAGTAGCCACCAGTGGAGAGACAGTACATGCCATGTATTTAGAAATACACGCTATGTACTCATGTCGATAGTTGAACAGTGTGGAGATGAAAGGTAGCCGCTTGTGGAATAGTTAAAAAAATTAAAAGTACATGTTGTGTACTAGAGAGTACACATGGTGTTGTTTGTTTTTTTCACTTAAAATGGACAGGAGACTTCTGTTTTGATAGAGGATTATTAAGACATCACAGGAGCGCTGGGAGAGAAGGACAGATCTTGGAGGAGCTCCCGACCACACACCAGAACTCAGATTCCTTCACTAATGGTCTCGATTAAACCTCATTGGTGAGTTATTCACTCTTCGTGAACCCTTCCTTCCAATTTTTTCTCTAGGAGAAGTTATTGATGTTTTAATGGATAAATGGTTATCTCATATCTACATCATTCTTGGTTGTTTCAGGAAGCGTGATTCACGTATATTGATCATAAGAGATCAATGTAGGTGGTATGATGTGTAATTGCAATTGCCATGTTGTTTTATGTACCATTATGATATGATCCCATGTTTGGGTGCTCATATTGCTGAGGGAATGATTAATTATGATATATATAATTGCATAGATAATATAATGATAATTGTAAACTATTTATTAGGATCATTTCTTGGATCCAGGGCCACCTCCAGGGTGTGTTCCCCCTTTTAGAAATTTATTTAGGATACCCGAGGGTATGCCATATCTAAAGCATGTTTTGGGTTTGACTGAGAGGATCATATATAAAACTACATGCTTATGTGTTGGGCTCGGCCGAGTTACTTGCTTTTGTACTATTTACCCTGAGGACGTGGTTCGGATCATCCTGAGGGCAAGGTACTGATTCGCCTGACGGCAAGGTACTGATTCACCTGAGGGAAAGGTATTGATTCACCTGAGAGGAATGTTTCTTATGCCAGAGGGTAGTAGCTTCTATTCCTAAAGGAAATATCTGGTACACCTAAGGCAATGTTCTGATTAGCCTGAGGGCATGGTACTATTTAGCCTGAGGGAAATATTTACTCTGAATAATTACATTGGTGATTTCACTTTTTTTACTTCCCTAGCTAAAGCATAGGCTTATAAGTGATAAATAAATATTAAAATGGAAATAGAACTAGTAGAAATGGTTACTTTTGTGTACTTTTTAGTTTACTACATTTTATTATTGGACATTGTTGTAGCACATGTTCACTCTCAGTTGGGCACATGCCTTTGGTGGTTTCCTGCGGGGATTTATTTCTCACACCCTATTTGGGTCATGCCTTGGGCCCAAATGGATTTTATTACTACAGGTGTTGATAATGGAAAGAGTATTTATATAGATACTTGATTTTTGTAGAGGAGTATTAGAGAATGGGACCGAGCATTGTCTTGTGATGCTACTAAGTTCATGCTACACAATTTTGTATTGATTCATTATATTTGTCCTTTTTACTATATTATTTCAGTTTCAGTGTATCCTTTTTTGGATGATTTCTTAAACATTGGGACATATTTAATCATTATATATGATTTTTGGTCATTTATTTACATTATTACTATTGTCCATTTCAACATTAGTATTATTTACTGCTTCCTATTTATTATGATTATATTTCTCCATTGTGATATACTTTGATAAATGAGGTCATAGTTTCCCCACTATCAGTCCTGGGACCTCGCTTCTAGTTGGAAGCCTCTAGAGTTTCAGGAAATTTGCTTCAGGTCATGTGACCAATAGGGTTTGGGGAACCCGTTGAGTGGCACCCAGATTCGGGACATTACAAAAATGTTCCTTATTTAGCATCAGATTCAATGGAACACATATCCTTTACCCAAATCTCACAATTACTTATTCATTTACAATGAACTATGAGAATTTTCCTTTTTTGATAGTTTCCACCTTCATTTGAATTCCAACCTCATCCTTTTGATAATCCTTTAACATGTCAAAAATAGATTGTTGCACAATAATTTTTGAAATGATTTATAATGTTCCAATCTTTTTGATTCCCATGTCTATCCTCATCATATATAAGATTATTAAACCGATTTAAATTCACATAAATGATAGAATCAATGGTTCCTTTCTACTTATAGTATTCACCAACATTTTTACATTCCCATTGTGCTAATGGATTGAGCAGTCATATTCATTGATTAGTACTGACCCTCTTCATTGGTACATGTTAACTCTTTCTGTTTGAATATATACTTTAGGATTTTTTCTTCCATGTATATATCACACTTCTCCCCAAAGAGTTACAACCACCATATTTTCAAAGTAATGATCAATGCAGCCAACTCCATGTCATGTGTTGGATTTTTTTCTCAGGATCATTCAATATAATTGAATCATCGGAAATGATATTTTCATTTTCCCTCAACACATAGATCAATCCCTTATTCAAATCATCACTGAATACCACAAAATAATCTCCACTTGTGGGTTGTGTGAGTACTAGAAAAATGATAATCTTCTTTTTCAACTCCATAAATCTCTCTTTTCATTTATCTCTCCAAGAAAACACTACTCTTTTCCGAGTTAGCTTTGTAAGGGGGTTGGAGAATCGTGAGAATTTTCTCACAATTTGGCGATCATTTCCATCTAACCCTACGAAGCTACAAATTTTTTTTACTGATGTTTGCCTCAGTTATCCATTAGTTGTATCCACCTTGGAGGTACTTATAGATTTCCCATTTCCTAGGATGAAAAGCCTCAATAATGAGACCTCCTTCAAACAAAACTCACACTTTCTATACTTTACATCGAGCATATACATTAATAAGGTCTCCAGTACTATTTTTATATGCTCTTCATTCTCCAACATGGTTTTTGGGTATATTAGAATATCATATATAAATACTACCACAAATTAGTCTATGAAATCTCTAATGACTATATTCAACAACTCTATAACGATTTCTAGAGCATTAGTGAGTCCTAAATGCATTTATATGAATTCATAGTGACAGTACCATGTATGAAAAGAAGTCTTGGGGATATTCCCCTTCTTTACCCTTACATGGAAATATCCTGACTTCAAATCCACTGTGGGGATGTATTATGATCCACATAGCTTATCAAACAAGTAATCTATTTGTGGGAATGGATAAATATTCTTTATCATGATTTTTTGAGCTCATGATAATAAATGCCAATGTGCATCGACCGATCCTTATTCTGGACGAAGAGGACTTGTGCAGCCCATGGTAAAGCACTTGAGCATATAAACCCATTATCCAGATTCACCTATAGTCATTTAATAATTTCCTCATGCTCCAAAATAGCCATTCTATATGGATTCTTGGGTATTAGCAACACCCTTGGTATAAAGACAATTGAGAATTAAACATCTATCTTAGGATGAAGATAGTTCTACTTCCATAGACACAATCATATTATCTAGACAAGTATACTCATAGGGTAGTAATATCCAATCTTGATATGGTGGTGGTAAAGAAGAAAAGTCATCCTCCTTGAACATGAATAGAATCGGGGGTCAATTCTCCATATGGAGAGTGATTTATCTCTCACAAAAATTTATGTTGACTTTATATACGGAAATTAAATCCATTCCATGAATTGCATAAAATTACCCCAGAAAAAGTATGATGAGGTTCCCATGAATTTTCATTCCATAAAATATGATAGCTGAGGAGATATATTCATAAGATTCAATGATTTCCCCATTTAACGTACAATCCAACATCTTTACTTCCATGATTTTGGTTGTCTATATATTGATCGAATAAACATTTTGTATACAAACAAATTCTTAAAACCTAATTCAAAAATTATATTCTCTATTCTTGAATGAATAATGATCATACCTATCACCACATAATTTTAGGGGTTCACTTTAGTGGTAGTGATGGAAAATAATCGCCCTTACTACCTTGGAGGTTGTTGGCTGTTTTTGAAAACACATGGCATATGGAACTGGTTATCATGGTTACCTAGTCATTTATAGTTGAAGTAATGAACAATTTGTTCAGGTGAAAACAGAGTGTTCCTCTCCTCTGTCACAGCGATGAGTTTTTCTTGTCGATAGTTAATGTATAGGTACCCTTATCTTCCACACTAAAATCATCTCTTCTTCCCCTTCATGAAATTTTTGGGGTGCTTCTTTATATATATTTGGGAGGTGGGGTGCTGGATTTTCATTGCACTATTGGATTTATCTTTAAAACCATTAGAATTGAATTACACCTTATATTTCATAACCCCATGATACCCCTTGGATTATTTGATCACCATTTCGACTTTGAGGGCACAGAAGAGAATTTCCTCATAGCTATCAAATTCACAGATCTCCAGGGCTTTCCATAGGATAGGATTCCGCCCAGAAAAGAAGTGGTAAACCATGAATTAGAGGGTAACAACAAATCCAGATGTGTACTGTGAAATCGTTGTGATGTTTCCCTCATATAATCTGATGGATTCATTATCCTTTTTTTTGAGGTCAAGGAATTCACTTTCCATTTTAAGTCAAAGTGTGCAAGGAAAATATTAATCAAAAAACATTTTCCGAAAGTCATTCCATTCCAACACCTCGATCTACTCCAGAGGATTATTATTTTTGACCAATGACCACCATTGATTGGATTCACCATCCCTATTATAAGGAGAAAAAAATAAATTTTTCTTGTTTGGGACATTGAAGGATGGAGAAGATATTCTCAATGTTGTTGATCAGTTGTTTGACAATTGAGGGATCATATGATCCATTAAAAGTAAAATGAATTTATCTCAGGAAGCTCTCAATCATGAATTTTTCTTTATTAAAGGGGGTTGAATGTTCTAATTGACCCATATTTATATTCAAATCAAAAGTTAACTGAGAATGAATCGTGACAAAATTTAGGATTCAGGTCCCTATAGGATTGGGAATCTCAATAAAACAGTAGTCACATTGATCATCACAGCAGTTGTTATCCTGAGTCCTCCTTTTACCGACCATTAGCTATAATAAAAGAAATGATAGGGGTAACACATAAAGGGTATTCCAATGAAAACAATGGATTATTAATAAATTACTTTTATTTCCTAACTTATCAATTTATAGGCTTTATTCTATGTTATACATGATTTATGTCCGAAATTATATTCTTAGGGGGAATTTTTTATTCCAGTAATAATGGTTCATACTAAGATAATAAATTTACCAAACCATATCCCCTTGTCGTGTCATAACCAAGAGTTCTGCAAGGCATGTGGTCATGTACCTCGATACCCCATGTTAAGCCTAAAACTCTTTTTCAGTGTTTTCACTCCTTGATACATCTATGCTAGAGCCACCTCTTCCTACTCATATCCAAACATGGATGTATTTTCTTGATTAAACTCTCATTAAATACTCACCAAAATTAGGTATGTATTTATTACACATAGACATATCTCTAAGGATTAACTAGGGTTTCTAATCCTAATCCCAATATAAATAAACCAATCCTCTTATACAAACTATAACAACCTTCCTTTTTATTACACATATAAACATGATTCATTACATAAAATCATCACTTGATACAACATAGAAGATCTGGAGGTTTATTTTATTTGGTTATGAAGAACATTAAATAATGAATTAAAACATGAAACATAACAGCTTTATTGAAAAATTCCTTTACATGACCACTACATTCCCTCATATATAGTATTGCATGGGATAACATGAGGACATGCATTAAGAAAGCTGAGATATAAAGCCTAGTAATGGATTAAACAACACTTAACATGAATAATACAATGCATGTCAGGATATAGGCATATCAATGGATCATAAGAGAAACATGAACATAAAGGAATGATATAAAATGATTACAATAACATGGAATTATTAAAACAACACTTCACATAATATTAGCTTGAGCCAAGGATAATTGAACATGGAGCATGAGTGAACACTCATTTAACATGAATTAGCATGAGTAAACCCACATTTCACTTGATGAGTAATGATAATAATTGTTACAAAATGAATTAATGCACTATCCGGATGCACCCTTATTAAACATTTCAATTCATTCATAAGTGTGCCACATGTATCATATAATATAGAATCATTCAATATAAAATTCTATTAAAAAATTAATAAATGTGGAATAAGTAAATGAAAGTACTATTAACTATGTATATGTTATTAAAGGTTAATAACCTTGATAGATACATGGGTATGGTATTCAATACATAATGATTTTTTCTTGAAACAATTGAGTGAAATTTCAGCAGCATAATGACGTGACATAAGAATTCATAAAAATGCTTTCTAAGAGATAAAGGAGTATCTCATTATATTTTCCTGAAATTGATAGTATTTGTTTCATATAGATATATCTCCCAACAAATTTCATGGAAGGAAGATTCATAATAAAAAACAATTTTTTGAATGTGAATGAGAAGATAGAAATTACATACAGAATTTTGGCATAGTAATAGGTTTACATGGAAGGTATTAATGAAAGAATAAGATGTATCTCGTCATTTAAAACATATTGATGATAATTTAAGGGAGGTGAAAAATCATACCCCAAGATTTTTAATTGAAAATAGGATATTGTAATATAATGAAACTGGGATAAAAAAATGAATGGTAGGAATCCCGTATTGGGAAGTGTGATCCCAAAGGCTTGAGAGAGGCTTCTTGGGAGCTAAGGGAACCTTGAGAGGATTCTAGTGAGAGTATGGAAGAGGATGGTCGAGTTCCAAACGTTTTTATTGAAGTTGAAAAGGGAGCTTGCGTGGTTTTTTATAGTAATAGAGAAGGAATTATTTATTATTTATTTTTGGAACACCACACATAAAAAAAATCAAAAAATAAAACCAACACATGGATTTTGACCATGGTTTTTTCAAAAGGGGAGTGGAAGATATTATTTTTTATGGAAAATGTATGAAATTCTCAAAATAATAGGGTCTATTATTGGGAGGTGAGTCGCACTTTCAATGAAATTAATTTTTAAATTTTAAATGTATTATAAGTCTTGGAGTGTCTAGTAAGGCTTTGTAAAATCAATAAATTAACCTAAAATAAAATTATGTTTTTGGAAATTAATATTTTCGACGGATATAATGTTAATAGTATTTTATTATATCACTATTGGGTTATTTTGATGTCATAAAACACATTATATATTTAAACGGTATTTAATTTTAACCCAAAAATTGGACTGTCTCAGAAAATGATGAAAACTTTATTGGTGCTTAATTTCGATGTCCTGATTCCAAAAATATTATTCATTTTCTCTAAATAATTTATAATTATGTGATTTCTTATTTTTAAAATAATAACTGACATTTTTAAAATATTCATGGGTTTAGATATAAATGGATTTCAAACCATAATAAAAATTACCATTTTATTCATTAAAATTATGCCATCATTTATATTTAATAAAATTTAATATAATAATAATATTGGAAAAAAATATTATTTAAATAAAAAATAATTAATTCATTAAAATATAATTCATAACGGAATATTAACTAAGAAAATATTATTTCTACTTTTAAAACTATTTACAAAGTAATAATAATAAAATGAATGTATATTCTCTAAAAAAATAATGTAAATAATCATTGTGATAGGGTCTTGTTACATAACCCCTTATAAATCCTACAAAATAATGAAGGGTAAGGTGGGTGATGGTGATAGAATCTTGAGATGGCTTGGATTACATCACTCGAGTGATAATCTCTATCAACATCAACTTCTCCCAT
This sequence comes from Viscum album, assembly GCA_963277665.1. Classification (NCBI taxonomy): domain Eukaryota; kingdom Viridiplantae; phylum Streptophyta; class Magnoliopsida; order Santalales; family Viscaceae; genus Viscum; species Viscum album. Next base: position 203,288,281 of record OY728157.1, read on the forward strand.
TGGTGGTTTCGTTAAACCTTCATGTGTTGAATATCAAATTGGGTATGGTCAAGAGTGAAGCCTAGTGATGCCACAACCATTATGATTTCAGAAAAACTAGCCTCATACAGATCAATTCTATTGGATGAGGCCATCACATCCTTTTTCTGAGTAAATTTGATTTGGTAAAGACCTTTATTTATCAAAATCATGTAATCACTGTTCAATGACTATATTAGCAATGATACCTATTATTCATGATATTTTAAAATACAATAACATAAAACCAAATAAGTGAATTTTTCATATAACCATTTTACATAATAAGACATTTAAATAGATTAAGAGGATTTTAATTATGAAATGTGTAGGTAGTTACAATTAAATGGACATTTCTCACATATCTCTAAATTGTGAAAAAAAATTATTTTTTGTAATATTCTTATGATTATTGTTTGTATAATTTTTTTTATGATTTGTATTTAATGTTTATCATTGAGAAAAAGTTTTTATTATTCACATGGAAGGGATTTATTTTATTCAACAAATGAATTAAGATAATAAATTTAAACAATTATGGTTTTCCATGATTTTCACTTCACTAATGATTTTCATTATTTTCGGTGCCTTAGTGAATAATTTGTTCTTATCCCATAGTTTTAAATATTTTTTACACTGTTTGAGAATTAGTAAGAACAAATACCATGGCATGCAGATAATAACTAAGATATTTCATGATGGGAAATTTTATTTCCCTTAAAAATTATTATATTGTGGGAAAATGTATACTGATTAAAAGCATCCACATTTTAATATATAGGATTTTAATTTATTAATTACCACTCAGTTCTCAAATAATTTAAACTAAATAGTTCTTCATAATTTTTTTCATTTAATAAATAAATAATACCACGTGTTTATGTAATTTTTTAAGGTATTTTATTTATACTAAGGTATCCATACTGAGATCTAGAAATAAAAATTAATAAAATTATAGATACCAAGAATTTTTTGTTATGTTAAAAAACATCACATAATACAACCTTTTTGAAGAATAAACCACCCACCTTCTTCAATAAAACGGAACTGTAGCTAAGAAATTACCTGTAAATTCTCAAAACAGCCAAACCCAAAAATTTAATCTAATCTAATATCATAAAATCACTACTAAAAATATGTATTTTATCAGTGATAAAAATGGCCATTATCAGAGCTATAAAAATCTCTATAAATGTCGGTGAGTATATTGGGGGTCACCTTTATCAGCATTTCAAAAAGTGCTGATAAAGACTAATTTTATCAGCGCTAATAAAGTACATATAAAAGGTGTCTTTTATCAGCGCTAAAATGAAGCTCTGATAAAAGGGTCTTTTATCAGTGGTTTCTTTTTAGTGCTGATAAAATACCCTTTTATCAATCCTTTTTTTAGCGCTGATAAAAATAAAATAAAAAATAAAAAATAAAAAAATACTTCCAATCTCGGGGGGGGGGGATTTTTACAGTGCTTGAGCCCCCATTTATCAGCGCTTTCCCACACCCTCCAGCGCTCGAACGCACCACCTACACCCCTTATCAGTGCTAGCCCTTCTAAATCAACCTTGCACGCGCGCCCCTTCTTCCTCCTGGATTAGATCTCGAGACCACCCCCTTGCACACCTAAAGACTTTACCACTCCCCTATATTGACTTTTTCTCTTATTTATGATATATCTATTTATTTATATATATAGTTATATTTATTCTCATATTAATATATATTTAAATGAATATATGTAAATTTTTATATTAATATATATATATATATAGTTATATTAATATATATATATAGTTATATTAATATATATTTAGTTATATTAATATATAGTTATATAAATATTCATATATTAGTATTTTAAATAAAATGGATATTAGTTATTATTTAGATAAAACTAATATATTTTATATGTAAATATGTTTAAATAATTATTTAAAAAAAATAATAATTATTAGGTGTGAATATATAAAAAATATGTACATATAGTAACATATTTGATTATAAATAGCAGTGCATTTTAAAAAAATTATAACATTTCAAAGAAATAATATAATATGAATGTAATATCTTGGAATAAATTCTGTCCCCACAAACAAAATCCAATAACTCCCCCTTAAACGAGGATGAAAATCCACAAAATGTTTAAAAAATCAGGGTACCCCGACTAAAAACTCAGTTTTGGAAGCTTTCTGTGCGTCTTTTATCCTCAAGAAAACCTTGACATGGGTTTCCCCCACTCACTATGACATAGATCTCGTCTCAGGCTTCGATTTGATATTTGGTAGAGCTCTAACGGACACCCGGATCAAAAGTTATGGCCGTTTGAAGTTTGAGTTGTGTTTTCAACATAATTTGGATCATTTTTTTACTTTTTGTAGTCCTAAAATTGTTATTAAATGACAAATACTCCATAATAATTATAAAATTATTAATTAAAAATATTTTTTAAATTTTTTTATGAGCCATTTTCAGTAAATATCTTATATATTAAGTATAAAAAGTGTAAATGTATATTTATACTTATCTAAAATATATTCAAAAATTATTTATTATATTTATATGAATATAAAAATATTTTTATAATTACATATTAATATATTATTTTTAATTAATGTTTTTTTAAGTCAAACTTTTTATTATTGCTGATATTGGCCCCCCTTTTTCAGCACTACTAAAAAAAGTGCAAATAAAGTGGGGGGGGACTTTAACAGCCCTCAAAAAAGGCACTGATAAAGGGGGACCTTTATCATTGCTAAAAAAATAACTGATAAAGGGATGCATTTATTAGTTCTTTGTTTAGACCTATTAAAGCCCCCACCCCTTTATCATCACTTTTTAATTAGCACTGATAAAGGGGTGGTGCTGGCCTTGCCTAGTTTTGTGGTAGTGAGTTTTCCCTATTTAATAAGATTTAAAAGAGAATTGAAATCAAATCATAATGGATGAGGTGAGGAGATGAGAAGAATAAATAATAACACTTCCGTTGAAAATAACATGTATTTCATAAAGGAGTATCATTGAACCAAATAATAAGAATGAAGATCTCCCACTGGGGTGACCAGTTGTGAAGGGAATAAAAAGAGGATAATTTCATTAAAATATAAAGGGGTAGATGTAATTTCTCATTAGAATGAATTTTTTATATTTAATGGTTTGATAAAATATTTTCTAAAATCGTACACCTACTGTGTGGGTGGAATTGTGATGTATCTCCATTACTAAAAGAGTATGGAAACATGGTTTCATATAATTTTGAGAGTTTATTTAATATCTACCCATGGATCATGTTAAGACACATTTTCCCATCATAACACATAAAATTTATAATACCATTGACATTCTTTGAAAATCATAGTAAAAAAATCCTCTACCACATACACTATTTGGCTGAAATATTTACTGTAATTTTGACAAACAACTCAACCAAGACTGGAAATAAAAATTCCATTTCTTAAATAATCAAACTCTTTGAAATTAGTGATTATTAATTAATAAATATTTATTATTTAATAAATTAATGACATAGGGATATCGTTATATTATATCATCAAACAATAAATAATATAATAAATGTTTATATCCACCATATTATCATGGTAATGTTAGAGTAATCTATTTATAATTCCCATAAATTAGTTATTTCATTCATAACTCAAAAAATATTCACCACAAATCCAAAATCCTCTAACTAACATGAAATCATTATAGTATGAGATTATTCATCCTGAGCGCTATTGAGGTCATATCATGATTAGATATCATTTTTAAAAAAATACATTCTATTTTAAATAAAAAAGCATCCCTCATTGGAAGAGGATATTAATTATTACCTATCAGATGCTTCAACCATTTATAAATATATAAATTATATCAAACTCCAATACATTAACTTTTAAAACTGCACCAGATAATCCAATGGAAAGGAAAAATTTCACATAATTAATTAATAAATAATTCATCAATATGACTCATAAATCCTCAAATCACATTAATAATTATACAATAATTATTCAATTAAATCGAATAAACCCATATATATATTCAATTAAAAACTCAACCACTCTTCTTGTTGGAGAATTTCATTCATCGTTTTGAAGATCATTGAAATAATCCTATAATAATTAGAATGGAACTATATTCTCTACATTCGATTCATCAAACATTAAACACTTATATTGAGATATAATACTATATAAGGTATTCTATATCATCCCTAATTGGATAACTGTTTCACCAATATTAAATTTACATTCTATATCCTAACATGACAAAATAATAAATTTTTATGACAATTTTCATAATATTATATAGATATTAATCATCCCATCCCAATGAAATCATCATATTGATATTTCAATAATAATATTATTTACCACTGTAATGAATCCCACCCCAAAAATTATTCCTAGATACACACCTCAACCAATCTCCCCCGACCCCCCCCCCTAATTGTAATAATTAACATTGTTATTTTTAAAATAATATCCATTATAATTTATATACCATTCAAATGGTGTGTATTGATAAATTAATTTGAGGAATATATATTTAAATATATAAAAAAAAATTAGGATTTGAAAATTATACCCCCAAAATCATCATGTCCATCCAATTCATAATATTTATAGATTAGTTTGTTCTTATGTGAAATTATCCACTTTTTGTCCATATTTTATACCTATAAATATTCTTACATCATGTCCCTACTGAACACCACTATGATTTTATCTTCTAGAAAAAATGGTCTAAATTTCCCAATGATGTTATTACATGTAGAAACTATAAATAAATTTTTACAATGAATGTTTTATAAACATATAGGGTTGTCTTAAAACATTAATACTCACCTTAAACTCCGATAAAACCCCTAAAATGATATCCAGACATCCTGAATGTGGAATAAGAAAACAAAATATAAACAAAGAATAACTATAATGTCATCATATAATTATTTACAACTTTTACTATATTAATATTTTCATGATGACAGCCAACTCCAAATACTATTCACAAGACATTATTGCTTATAAACAAAATATTATCCATCCTTATCACTACAATGAGCTAAATTATTTATTGAACTATTTAGAAAATATTTATTTCCTTCTAAATAAATCTGTTACTATGTTATCCATTTCCAATATAATCCTAAAGGAAATATAAGAACACATACAAAAATAAATCTAAATAAGATTACTCAAAACACACTAAAAATTAAATAAAAATGTGACATATAAATTCAAACATATATAATATTCTTATAATATAAACCAATAAACAATAAAATCTTCATATAACTTCAAACACTTCATCGTATCATATCCATTAACAATTCATTGTTCCACCATCTTGGAAGTATCATCCTAACTTGACACAATCATACCACATAAGAAAACCAACCACATGGTATGATGTGTGATATTATATTACAAAATGATTGAGAAAAAAATGGGTTCTATAAAATCCCATTATGGGATATTTATCCTTTAGTTGTTTATTGTAAAAAATATATTTTTAGTATGATAATACAATGTAAAATATTAAAAATAAATATGAACAGAACTTATGAAAAATTATTAGTAAATTACCATGTGTAAGATAGTTATACCAATAAATTAATATAATTATTATATAATAATTTCTAAATATTTTTCTGAATAAATAATTATAAAATAAAATATTTAACCATTTTTCACATGTACTACCAAACATTTAATGGGTCATCTTATTCATTGAGGGATCAAAATAAATGATTGAAACACCGAATCCTCAATAATATATATAAAAATTATAATTTAATAAAATTATAATAAAATTAAAATTTAAATATTTTATTGACTAGAAAATCTAATTTTATGGGGTGAAAATCAACTATAATCATACCAATTCAAAAATATCCTAGAATGAATTTGTGAACTTTTCCCTTAAAGTTAAATTATTAAGAATAATAAAAAATGAAGAATTAAATATATATATTTTTTATTTATAATAATCTCCAATAATCTTGGTAAATATAAATTATTTAAATATGAAATTCATATAAATATAAGGAATAAAATTCCATGGTAAAATAAATATTTTTGACAAAACTGTTTATTTTCCATCAAATTGTTTTTTTTTAAAAAGAAACAATGTGTATCCATTTTTATAAATTAAAATTTTATTAAATAATTATTTACATTAGTAAAATTAATAGATTTTAAATATAACTATTTTATTTTAAATCCATATAATGATGAAGACAAATGATTAATTAATATTAGATTATCTTATTCTTGAAAAATGCTTTTAATGAAAACTTATTTTTCAAAATGTTGTTGTTGGTTCTTTCTAAACTATTATTTTTACAGATGTGTCAGATAAATTTATTAAAATAGATTCAATATTTTTAATTATAATAATTAATAATAGTGAATAATTTAATCATATTTTTTAAAAATTTAATCTTAAAACAAAAAAAAATTACCCTAGTTACTGGTAACATGAGTTTTTTTAAAGGTTAAATCAAATAAAAGTGTATTTTTTCTAATTAAATGTGTAAAAATTATATTTCCAAGATTATTTCCACTTTATTTTTTTCAAAATTCTAATATATAGACATTTTGAAAAAAAATCCATTTTATTTTTGTATTATTTTGGGAAATGTTTAAGTTGATTTCAAGAAGGCCCCCTTTCCACACCTAAAAAACAACACCCACTTTCCACACTTCTTCAAACCCATTATTATATATAACTCAACCAAAACCTGCCAATTTATCTTCCCAACACATATATATACTTTCTATTGAAACTATTCTTACCAAATTTCCAATCAAATAAAACGTAATAAAAGGTCAGTTAATGATTCCCCTAAGATAAGGTATTATATTAAAAATCATACTATTTTATTTATTGTTTTACGACATTAAACTACTTATTAACCCATGATATATTAGAAAACCAGTTTATAAAATATAAGTTAATGTCATTAATTTAATTTATTAATAATTTTTTGTCCTTTTATCCATCAAATGGGATACAAATTCATTGCTTGTGTGTAAAGCAGATTACAGACTAGTGAACTAATCTAATTTCATTCCATCACCATGTCTCATGAATAGTAATAACGATGGAATTAATGAATGTATATATGATAAATATGAGATGATTTTCTTTATTTAAAATTAACATACCATCAATTTCCTTATCCTTACACATATTATGGTAATGATATCATCGCACATTCCTCTGTTTGACCTACCATTTCCATGAAGTTATATGTCTATGTTTTTTATGTTTACATTCAATGATATATTATAAAATTTTATTTAATGATTTATAATAATATCTATAATAGTACTATATTTTTTATGTGATGGAACAATATCATATACAAAATAATCCACAATTTGACGTCCAAACATTAATGATAACATAAGGAATTTAACAAAAATAACAATAGTAACAATAAAAGACTGTTAACAAATGGGCGGTAAGATTTAATAATATGATGAAATATTATGTTATAAATTTTAGTATGCTCATAGAATAAATTTATAAATTGTTTAAAAAAATTATACATGAGGTTAAAACAAGTTGAGATAATGTGAATAGTGATGTGTGGTACTTCATCTCAATTTCCCATCATTCAGGAATATTTTAATGTTACACAACTAATTTATTTTATATGGTGAATATATAACCTAATTTATTGTAAGTATCATGAATCCTTCATGTATTGTTTTATATTTATATTTATATTTTAAATATTTGATCCGTGGGGTTTAGAGATGAATAACACCAATTGGAATAGTGTTTCATAACTCAATTTCCTTTAACTCGGGTTATATAACATAATCATTGTAATTATAATTATATAATTATTTGTGTAATGTATTTTTATTAAATTATTTTTTATTTATACTTAGTATATGTATATTTACATTTTAATATCAATAATAAATCCATTTATTAGTCCTCACATCAGGCTTACTATCATTGTAATATATTTTATCCTAATTAAGGTTTCATTGAATCATAAATGTTAATATGAATGTATTCAATTTTATTGGGTGATTATATTAACACTTAAAAAAAATTACATGAATAAATTTCCATTGATGATAATTAATTTTCCATACTAAATTTATTCTTTCAATAGATTGAAATTACAAATATTATAATTTATTATGAATTAATTTTAAAATCGCACATCCTTCTGGGACTTCTAATATTGTAAATAAATGAATAATAAAAATTATCATTAATATGATCCAATAATTTAAATATCTATATTCATATTTCATGGATATTTATATTCTGTATATGGTATATCATTTCTATATAAGAAATTTTACATTGAATGTTAATTTTTTGATGAAGTAAGTACTAATAAGTCTATTTTTTTTAACTCCATAGTGATTTTGTATGACAAATAAAATTTATCATTCAATATAAAATTAATACATTGAAAATTTTGGGATGGGTGGGTCCCGAACTTGTATATTCCCTAAATGCACTAATATTTATCATTAGAATAATCAGTTGGACAAATTAAATAGGTTTTACCCCAAGTTTTAAACTACCTTATAAATAGTCTTAATGGTATAAGTATCATGATTTTAGAGATAAAAATGGTTACAATATTATGGATTTACATTGTTGGAAAAAATTAAATTGGTTTTAACCATAGACTTTTTTGTGGATTCTAAACTCACGGATCATAAAAAACATATATCCACTAATGAAGGTTACTTCTTCTTCCCGTAATCTCTATTATTTTGATTATGTATTTTGTTTTATACTAATTATTGCATTTTAACTAGACTTTTAATGCATATTGATGATTTTTTATAATTTCCTAAATAATTTATTAATTTTCTCATTCTAGAATTATATAATTGTTATTAATCATGATAATTTATTTTATATACTTTTTTTCTACAGAACATGAAATATTTCAATATAGGTTAATAATTTCATGATAAGATACTAATTATATAGATACATTCTTAAAATAATTCAAAAAATTCATGTTGTTATGTTATATTAAACTAGAAGTATTTAACTCATGTTTATGATTACATGCTTGAGATTATTTAAGAAATGTCTATAATTTTATGTTATATAAATAGTGGAGTTGATTTTTTAGGCTATATTGTCACTTGGATATGGTAAAAACATTTTTTTATTTTGGTATTAGGTTATGAAAGGAATTTTAGATGTTTCATTTATTGTATGACATCATTAATATATTATGTCATATTAAATTGGGTTATTAATAAAAAAATTAATAATATTTATAATAGTGTCATTTATCTTGAGAAATTGAGGAGTATAAAATGGATTTTCGAAAAAAATTCAATTTTATAAATAGTATATGTATTTATTTTGGAAATTTATGTTGTATGATTTTCTTGAACAAAATCATTAAATTGAATAGAAACACATTTAACTCTATTTATAAAAGTGTTTTGGTATGGGTTATTTCATGAAAAACACTTTAATTATATAAGATATTCTATGATGAAAACATATCCTTCTTGAGTTTTTCTAAATTTTTTATTGTGAAATAACATTTATCAATTATTACCCATACTTGATTCCTTTATTTTTTATTACGATGTAAAAATATTTTGAAAAAATTGAAAAAATGTTATATTGGAAGGGTTCAATGTGTAAAAAACTTTTTTATTGGATACTACCGATTTTTTTTAAATATTTTGTTCTAATAAATATTTTTTAAAACGTTGAAAACATATTTGGATATAGAACATATATTCTTTCTTTTAAATTGTATACCTAGTAACATAATCTAAGAAAAGTTCTTTTATTGCCATTTTGCTGGTATATATTAGTTTTTTCATATTCCATGACATATAGATCAATTGGGTCACTACTAGTACATATGAATTATATCGTATTCTATCTTTTATGGTTTATTTGGATTGATACTAACATGAATTGATGAATTGAAAATTAAAATATGTATTTATAATATCTCATTGGATTTTTTCGTAAGATATGAGATATTGAAACATTTCATATCGATATTGTAAATGATTTCCCTAATTATTTTTTAAAAGATATTGTCTTTCTTGATGTGTGGAATAATGTTCTTCTTTAAGAAATTTTTCCGACGACCCAAACATATGTATATTGTTTTTGACTAATTATCTTATTATACTATTTCTTGAATATATTAATTTCTTCGTATTATTTTTATTACAATCTATAATTTAATTTTATTAAAAGCTATTTTTTATTAAAATATAGATAATATCGATTTCTGATACTGATTTTATATCAATCGAGTTTCAAATTAATTGTTTTTATTAATTTTTTTATTAAATAATACATCAAATGGATGACGTATACACTTCCTCTGTTATAGTGTCTTTGTAATACCTTGTTTAATTATTAATAATATGAGTTACAAAAAAAATCAGTTTTTTGATAAATAATTATGGTTGGTATTAAAATAGAGTGAATTAAGTCTTAGTATAATCATGATTAAAATGAAAGGAGTGGAATGAATAATTTAAAATTAGTTTGGTTTCTATTAATCCATCCCCATGAGAAAGAAAATGTAACGTAGAAAGAATACAATGGGAAGATTATACATGATACAACTAATGAAAAAGATGATGTTTAGAGAGTAAAAATTGATATATGATACGTGAACTATTATATATCAGGAATGTTGTCAAATAAATTAGTTGAAAGTCTTAATATTATTATATCCTAAGAAAAACATGTATGAAATTTAATGTATTGGAATAAATTATATTCATACCATTACACAAGTAATTCTTACGTTTGCATAAGTTTTTTATACCTTTAAACAAATGTTTCTTACCTCTACAAAGTGCAAAGATACCATTAATCGGCATGAAAAGATGGTATGTCACACTTGTGTAGTGAACTATATACCTTTAAATATTGTATATAATTTATTTTTTTCTTTTACACATGCTTAAAAAATGATTATTACCCTTATGTAACTTCTGAGTTCCTTTATACAGCTTTTCTAATTTCCATTACAAGACCAGTTTAAGTAAAATGTTACCATTACACAAATTTACTATTTACCCATATGAAATGATTATAATTTGTTCTTACCCTTAAATAGAATTATAATTTACCTATATATAGCATGTAAAAAATGAAAATTATCTTAATGTAAGCTGTATAATTTAATGTTTTCCATTATGTAAAATATAAATATTATGAGGTTCCCTAATGTGGCATGTACATAAATTTTTTTACCATTAAGTGGGTTATATTATTATAAAATTTCACTATTATATTTATGTAGTAACATGTCTCATCTCTTAGAATGATAGAAATCTTATGTCACTGGAAAACGATACCGGGACTGAAATATATTGATTATTTTGTAATTTGAGTGTCATACATTAAACAATTATACGTTCCCATTTTAATTTCAGACATTTAGGTTATAAATGTATGATAATGAATTTGGAAACATCCATTTTTAGATGACTAAATATATAACTGATGAATGTTATCAGTTTGTGTTTTTTCTATAAATATAAGCTAAATAAGGAAGTGGATTGTAAATTATAAAGACATTTATAACATCATGGATTCATTATTCTTATTTGTTAAGGTATTAATAGTTGCATTATATTTACTTGTTCAATATCAATTAAATAAGGGATAATGTTCACTACTCTACCCCAGTTTCTTCATCTACATATTATAATAGTCCAAATAGTTTTATTAATTTTCACAAGACGCTGTAATTCTTATTTCACATATGTTTATACATACATTTTAGTGGTAGTGTATGGTAATTTAACATAATAAGATTTTTTTCAACTATTATATATGAATATATTTTCCTATTTACTAATAAGTATGTGTTTTAATTTTTTTTCAATACATATTCACATTGTGATATATATTAATAATAGTTATATCACATTACTGAGTAACACACCTCAGTATGCTAAGGTCATAGAAGAGTTTTTAGATTTTTCAATTTCCAATCATTGTTATTCTGGGAGAATAAGATGTCCATGTCTTCAATGTAAATATAGAATATGGTTTAAGAGATATTATGTTTAAGAACTCTGGATATTTAAGAAATTACCTTTACATTAATTCTGTTGAATTTGGAATGGATAATCGAACATTATTGAAAGGTTGATCACTGATGTCAATCAATAGAATGAGGTCCCAAATTTGTCTATAATGGAAAATAAAATGCATGATATTATAAATGATGAATTATTCATTGCAATAATCCAACATCAAAATCAAAACATATTAGAACAACCAGTTGAGGGTGCTACAAATAGAAACATGAAAAGAATTGTTTTTGAGACTATAGGACAACCAAATAAAGTTTAAAACATGTCATTGGATGATCCACTTGATTCTGTCTGGACTAATTTAAAAGAAAACATCACTTAGAATACAGATGTGTTTCAGGTTTTTATCGATGATGGAAATCAAATGGTGTATTGTGGATGTTTTTATTATTCAAAACAACATTTTTTTAGTGATGTAGTGCCATATCTAATTCCAATTTGGAATTATAAATAACATGATGTCCATGATATTGGAATTGTTGCATGATTCATTCCCTAGATAAAAAATCCATAATACTTTTTAGGATATGAAAAGAGTTGTCAACAAGCTCAGTCTGAATTATAAAAACAATCAACCTTGTCCAAATGATTGTATGCATTATTGGGGAGTGGATTCAGGTAGATATTATTCCATGAAATCTTCATCATGTAGATGGAAGTCTATGGGTGATGATGGATGTATGAATCAAAATACTACCATGAAGAAGAAGAAAATAAACACACCTACAATGGGTTTGTATTAGTTTCATTAAATCCATGTTTCCAATGGTTAATCGTGTCATCAAAAACTGTTGAACACATGATGTGGCCTGTTGTAGGTAACGACAATGATGGGTTAATGCGACATACAATAGATTCACAATAGTCGAAGAAATTTGATTCATTTCATCCAAATTTATCATCTCATCCAAGGAATGTTCCACAGGGATTGGAATCTAATGGATTCAACCCATTCTGGACTTTGAGAATAGTTATATCATTTGGCTGATTATTTTGATCCCTTGAAATAGTCTCCAAGGATGTGTGTGGAACATGCATTATTTAACATTATGTTGATTATTCCTAAAAACAATTCTTATTGATGATATTTATGTATACTTGTGGCCTTTAATTGAATAATTACAGGAGTTATAGAAGTATAGTGTTGAGACAAATGATGAATCTTCTAGAAAAATGTCCAAAATAAAAGAATCTCAAATATAGACCATCAATGACTTCCATGGACTTGTGAATTTATCTACTTGAAACACTTACATGGGTTTATATTATCCTTTTTGTAACTTTGATTTTGAGCCAGAGTGTCTAGAAAATAGGAAAGACTAGTTTATCTTGTGTCATCTAATATATTTCGATGCATCTCATAGATTTGGGATGAATAAGTCAAAATTTAACGGTTTTATTGACCCTAGAACACCTCCAATGTTGTTAATAGGTTCTGAATTCCTAAAATAACATGGAAATGATGATATAGAATTGGGGATGGTGAATAATTTTAATTATTATGGGATATTAGTTCAAAGTGCATTGTCATGTTAAATCAGAACATAACAATGGAATAAAAAATTATATTTTAAATAATTTCATAGTAAATTTTTACTGTGATGTAGAATAATATTTTTATGATGAATATTGAGAATAATGTTCATAAAAATTTGATCTTCCCATTTCTTGATTGTCATGGAAATTTTAAAGGTCATCTCACTGCTCAAAAATACTTACATGAAATGAACATAATGTGTGATCTCTGTCCAGATGATAATGGAAAATATGCTCTATCAATTTTTGTAACGAAAATAGGGATAAATATACCATCCTATTAATGTTAAAACGTGTGAATCTATCTAATGGTTATTTATGTGACATCTCAACGTGGCTTGAATTAAGAAAATCATAGGTTGCATGGATTGAAAACCAACTATTCACATATTTTTTGCAACAGTTACTTCTATTGGCATTGCATACATTATTACCTGAGAATGTTTCTACTGTTGTACTCAAATTGAGAACATTTATTACAAAACTATTTTAGAAAAAACTACATCCATTTTATCTTGAAAACATTCAAGAGATATTTTTTTTCACATATTGTGTAATAGAAATGATCATTCCTCTATCGTTTTTTACTGTCATGAATTTTTTAACTATGAATTTGGTTAAGGAAGTTAAATTAGAAGGTTGTGTGCAATATTGATGGATGTGTCCTATATAGAGGTAATTTATTTTTATATATATTTTTAAATAAATAATTTTTGGATATTTATTAAATATATAATTCTGTTTTTTTATTTTATTTCATATACATCTTGGGTATTTTAATTCATACGTGAAAAATAAATCTAAACCCAAATGTACTATTTCTAAAGACTATTTAGTATAGGAGTGTCTTAACTAATAATTGAGATATATTAATTATATTTTTACAAGAATAAATCGAGTTGGATGTGTTGAAGACTCCTCAAATAAATTTGAAATAAATAGGAAATCAAAATTCTTCCATACTATTGGCCAATTAGTTGGGAGGAGCTCAAATGTTACAATAACATAAATGGATTTTTTACATGTACATAGATATGTATTAATGAATAATGAAATTATAGATCAATTTATTGAAGAGATAAGGATTAAAATAAGTAGAATAATGAGAGGAAGAATCTAAAATGGGAAGGATATAACAAAAAATGACAGTAAAGAGATTGTAGAATGCTTTGCATGATGTATAAGTTCAAAAATATTACAATCAAAATGAAATTAGGTTGATTAATATTTTTGTAAAATATAATAATTTATATTAAAATTTTCAGATCATTAATTTTGATAGTCAACCAAAAATGATATAAAATTTGATGTTTCTAGCTCGAGGTCTTCTAAAACAGGATTGAAAGTTTGACGCATATAACGAAAATAGATTTAGATTCGGTATTGTGGATCAAGAAGAGGGTTTGAAAATAAATAATAGTGCCATATTTTTGTTTTCTCAAGTCGAATAATAAGGAAAATTTATTTATATTATGGAATTAAACTACCACAATCATTTTTCAGGTGTTTTATTCAAATTCTATTGGGTAGATATTATCAAGGATGTTAAAAGAGATTTCTTACAATTTACCTTTGTGAAAATATATCACATAATAAATGTTGGTGGCCATGAACTATGTGATCCATGTATTTTATCATCTCATGTGAAAATGGAATATTATGTGAAATATTTTTTGGTTGATGTTTGGATTGTAGTTTCTCACGTAAAATAAAAAAGGAATGTATTATATGGGCGTTAAAGTGGAATATTTGACCTCTAACACTGAATCCCATCAACCACAAAAAGCAGACTTATTTTTCCATCTGGATATTGAAAATATTATTCATATAATTGTGATGAAGTAGATGAAGTAACGATGGAGTAGGAAACTACTATCATTAAAGGATAAAATTATTGTATGTGTAATTATCCATTCATTTATCAACAACTTATATTATTTTTGAAATCAATAATTATCATTGTTATGTAAATTTTTTTATTAAAATGCATTTGTTATCATTTATAATTTTTATCTGCATTAATATTTTGTAATATATGTTCTGAAGTTAATTTAATTTGATTAAATGAAATGAATTTTGAGAAATATTTATACTCTCACTACGAGGTCAAAGATTTTTCATAGAAGGTGATAGACTCTAGTAATCATTTCATTAGATTAAATCATTATTATACCATGTTATATATTTAGTATATTAAATTTTTCATTTTCATTTCTCAATTTATTCACTGATTTCCGGAAACCATGAATCCTAAACAAGAATTTTGGTTGAATATTCCTAAAAAAATATGATTGGAGTTATGATTATGAGAAAACCAATTAATTTGTGGTATGAATTCATTTTTCATTATAATAACGTATATTCATTTGTCACTATGTTAATATTTATTTCTTCTAATATGATTTATATTTGTATTATATGTACAGATTATGGAGCAATGGGATCTCAATCCCACACAGTCTTACTCAGTCTCCCAGGATGACCTGGTTGGTAAATTCATTGAAAAGGAACATCCTAGTCGACTGTGCGGATGGGTTTGGGACTATTACCATATGAGTACTATGGAAAACAAATGGGGATTGCAACTGATGACTGGTGGTGATAATGTAAATCACACAACTTCAAAATTATTTAATTCAGAAACATTTTTTGATTTTATGTTTAAATATAAATATACGCTATTGTTTAAATTAAAATATAATTGTCTTACAGGTGCTGATAATTGGAAGTAGATATTGAGATGGATATGGTGAAGAGAAAATGTCCTCATTTGGAAATGATTAATGTATAGTGTTTTTCTTGTAACATTAAGTTAAATGTGTGTTTTTTTATTTTTGTTATATTGTAGATGGGATCAGGACAATGGGTGAAATATCTATGTGTTTTATAACCACTAGTCTATATGTTGTCTATCAACTGGCTATGGATATTGGAATTTATATATGATCATATATGATGTTTAATTTATTGTATCTATTTTACATATATGTTTATTATTTTAATGTGTTTTTTTGTTTGATTATTTTTATGTATTAAGAAATATATAATTTCTTTCAGTGTGTTGTCTTTCGAGGTTAATGTGTTGATTATTTATGTTTTGGTGTGAATCAATGTACAATGATTCTTTATATTAAAAATTTTAATTTCCTTGTACATTGATGCTAAATTTGCTGATCTATTAAAAAATTTAGTTCACTATTTTTTTATTCTAGATGCAGGTACTAGGGCTGCAAATCTGGTAGCTTTTTTTAATTCATGTTGTAGTGTTTGTTTAAACCATCATTAGAAATTGATTCTCTTTCACTTCAGTTTGAACTACAACAATATTATGGTATTTTTAGTGATGGTAGTTAAAATTTCCAATAAATATGTAAAAATATTACATTACAGTAGTCTTATCCAGATTAGTGGCACTTTACAGTAAAAAAGGATAGACATTAGTGGCGGGTTGAAAACCACCATTAGATCCTTGTTATTTTTTAAAGGAAAAAATTCCACTAAAAAATAATACCACCAAAAAATATGTCTTTTACAAAAAATTCTAAAAACCACCTCTAAATAGAAGAAACCACTATGTATTGATTATTGATACCAATTTTAGAAATGGTTTTTTGAAACTATCCCAGAACCATATATCGACAGTTAAAATCATCTCTATATGGAAAGGTTGTTGTATTTCCAATGCATCCTTAACTTCCCATATAGCTTCCTCAAATATATTGTTTCAACACAAATCATTCACTAGGTGAGTTGTCTTGTTTTGCAATAATTTCCCTTTATGATCATGAATATCCACAGGTTTTTCATCATAAATGAGTTCATTATCCATTGGAAAAATGTATGAGTATAGTACATATAAATGATTGGGTATTTCATTCCTCAATATTGATATATGAACAAACTAATTAACTTCATAGAGATTATATAGAAGTGACATGTTATAAGAATCTATTATTATATAATCTTCCATCATGTTATGGTTGATATATCAAGGGATCGACTTCCCCTTATTTCAAAATGAAAAAACATTCTTCCAAAGAGATATTAATAGGATTAACATTTTAACTAAATCTGAATTAAATATCTTACTAATGATAGTTTTCATAAATTTTGAATCAAATATATGTTTCTATAATGTATTTTTGAAAAGATAAAACATCTCCAACATTTCATTAGCTAACTCAGGCCCCAATACATTTCTTCCTATAACATTATCCCCACATGATAGAGTTTTTCACTTCACCAAAATAGATATTCACAATTATCCATCTATGTTCACAATTGAAAGATAATTTTTTATTAAAACTAGACTACTATAATGTGTTTAATTGAGATACCATCAGAATCCATAGAACAAGATCTCATGATATCCTGTAGTATTTTAATGGTTATCTCAAACTATCCATATTTTTAAGGATGTTATGCATTCCAAATGTTCATTTTTGTATTCAATTATTATATAAGACTTCTCAAAAACATCAATTTCAACCTAATATCATCTTCATATATGTTTTATACTGGTAGTCTATACATCCTTTTTCACATACCTATTTTATATTCTTGAATGCCGATCAAGAGTGAAATCATATATGATGTTAATGAAATTTTTTGATCGTGTAAGGTGATTGGCTACAACCTAAATATCCTTGTTGCCTTTAAAGGTTTTTTTATTCAATTGGTGAAATTTAGTGTAATGGATTCTCTTTTAGATTTTTTATATGTAATGGTTATAAATTTATATTAGACTTCTATCTCCAAGAGATAAAATGATGACATACCATGTAATGAGATACATGATCTGCAGTATCAATATACAAGTTTTTGTAAGAAAAGTAATCTATTTAATCTCAATAAATCATAAAAAAATCCTTGTCAGATCACAACCATTATTAGAGTTATCTCGGTCTTGATTTCAGATATTTTTTTTTGTATTATTTAAGAACCATTGATTGATGTAATGGCATGGTGTGCATTTGGTTGGAGTGTTAAGAAATATATGAGGAAGGGGGTTTTGCACAGTTCACATACTATTATGGTAAATCATGTACCCAACAATGAAAACAATGTGATCCCAGGTATACTAGATTCCTATGGTTGGCACCTAGTTTGATTAACCATGCACCCAATGCCATGAAACCATGAAACCATAAACAATGAGGGTTTTCACCATTTGGTAAACCATGATCCTTTTCTCAAAAAACCATGCACATGGTTTTATATCAACCAAAAAAATGTTTTAAAATCAAACAAACCCCAAAATCAACTTCATTTTCACATTGTCTTGGGAGAATACAATTTTGGGTGAATATAATGATTTCCAAAGGGGTTCCAAGGTCATGAAACCCCGTTCTTCAAGTTTCAATGTCTTAATTGAAGATCATCTCTTATGTTGGTACATAAATCTCATCATGAACCCAATCCATTCTATTATTCTCTATTCCATTGATCTTTTGGAGGAATTTATCCTATCATTATTTTGATATGAACCTATTTGGTGAGATCTAGAACAATTATTGTATATCTAAATCAATATTCATCATATCTTAATGCCATTGAACAAGATTGTTTGCTTTTAGATCTCAAACTCAGATCAATTTTTTTGTTCTTCTTAGATATTGAGGAATTTTTTTAGACCAAATTCAACAAAAAATTCAACCTTGGTTGTATAAAAACTCAATTCCCATAGTCAGAATTTGGAATATGTATCTTCTAGTTTTATAATTCTAAGAGTTGTCAAGAAATTAAATTCTTAATTTCAATTAATTAATGTTGAAAATTAATTAATTTGTAATTTTGGGAAATTGTGGGAATTTTTAGCATCGATGATAAATATAATTAATTAGATAATTAATTATAATATTTTTGAACTGGACATATTGGTATAATTAATTGATGAATTTATTATCACGGCATGAAATATGTCATTGAGGTTTTGATTAAATATTGGGAATTGTGGATTTAAGATAACTAATTGGTATGCTAATTTACAAATGATAAATTGTAAATTGGGAATAACTAATTAGTGAATTAATTATTAGATGTTGAGTATGTGAATGGATAATCAATTATTGAATTGGTTAAGGGAATAATTTATGTGATTAATTAATTATTTGTTTAATTAATTAATGGGTTTGGATTAATTTATTTATTAGTTAATTAATGGTTGTTAAGAATTTGGCTTCTATACATGATGATCCTGGTCGATGATGATATACATTCAATGTGGTTGAATGATGGATAGAAAAAACGAACCATCATGTGGTAGATATATCATGGTATTTAATGAATAAGGTTACAAGCATGATGATCTAAACTAGTCATAGGTGTTAACAAATTAAAAGTTGGTGTTATACATTATGATCTGCATCGATGGTATGTTTTCATGTTGGGAATTAGGAATCCAAACATGATATTCTACGCCCATGAAGATTTGTGAATTGAATAATGAAAATAATGGCACTCCATGATATGGCCTCACATTAGAATACTTCAAACTCCCTCGTGAGTCGAATCAGGTTCCCAGATATGTTATCAACGTTGAATACATGAAGCTCGGGCATGAGTCGATGCTAGTATTAATAGAGGATATTACCTTAGGAACACTTTAGGCTCCAAAATGAGTCGATGGAAGTATTGATATATGGGTTCCCTCATAAACCCTTGAGTGAATATGGTTAAATGATGGATAATGTATAATGTGATAACAATTTATAGATGAATTATACTTATTTCCTTATATAATTGCATAAATAATCATTTGCCTATACTTGTTTTTAAAACTGTTGGTGGTGGACTTCTTAGTTGTACTCACACCCTACTCAGGCCTCTGTCTCGGTACCCAAATTGTCATTATTTTTGCAGGATAGGATTAATGAAATGGCCTTATATAATATTTATGATTTAGTATATAGCTTGAATTAGGGAACCAGACAGGGTTAGGTAACCTCTTGGGAGTTTTTAGTGTCGTTAGTTTTAGTAGCATTATATACTATTTTCTCTAACTTTGTCATATCCTATTTTCCCATTCAATTAAATATTACCTTTTATGTTTTGGTTATCTCATGTCATTGGAGTTTTTTATATTATATAAGCTTCCAAATATGTTTTGTAATTTCTATTTGGTTTTTACTATGATAAAAGAGGCTCTAGTCTCCCCATGGTATACATACCAGACCAGATCTTCTACTTAAAAACCACTATCATACATAGTGGTTAGGTTGAGGACATGTGAATGTCTGGCTCTCGACACCATTGTGTAGTACCCAGGTCAGGACGTTAAAAAGTTGTATCAAATGTGTTTTCTTTCATCTTTTTGTCTTGCTATATTTTTGGATGGTATAAAGTAGACTAGAATGATTAGGTGCTTAGAAATGAGATCATATATGGGAGTTTCAATCACATGTATGGTAGAAAACATGAGTAATCATAGTGGGACTGCTTTTATTGTAGTTTACAATTACAGTTGAATGTTATTTCACATTGGGTGATGCACTTGATGTGTGATGAGTTTCTAGTTTTTTAGATTTATTTTGTATTGATTCATGGCCAAAAATGGAACTAGATTTTATTCTTTAATCATCATTTTAGGCCCTCATAATTAATGGTGGCATGCATTTTTTAGACTTTCACAGGAAAATGGGATTTGTGTAATTTCTTTGAAGAGGAACTATTTTACATGCTATTAAAATTGTAATGAAAATAATTCATAGCATGAAATAGAAAAATATTATAAATTGGTGAAATATGATAATAATTGGGTGCCTAAATGAGAATCATGAAGGTGAAAAAGGTGTTTACCCTTGTTATCCATGACCAATGTGTAGGATGGATTAGGGTAATGATAGTGCCTCAATTTTGACCATGTGGTGAGATGTGTAGAAAAGTCAAGTTTTCATTTTTTTTACTCAGACATAAATATTATAATGATGTGTTATGTGTCCTAAGATGTGTGTTTGGAATTATAGAGATATGAACCCATGATGCTTATTGTGTTGATGATTGGGGTCATGGATTGGATTGGTCCTACAGTGATTGAATTTGAGGCACCAATAGTAATAGGTGATGAAGCAGGGGAGAAGATCAGAGATAACTTTGTTGGATTCATATAATTCATGGAAGGATTCCTAGGGAGTTTTGTGAAGATAATGTCTGGTATGGAAAGTGAGAGTTAGTTGAAGCACCATCAATCCATTTTTTGATAAGGGAAGCTAGTGGAAATTGAGTTTTGGGTTGAGTCAAGTGAGGTGATACTTGAAAATTTTGATTATTGTATATAAAAAGAGGGTCATGATGGAATCGTACATGCTATAGGGATCAAAATATCATTAGTTTTATGCCCATGATCTAATTGTATAGACTGATTGTATTCTACGGAGGTAATTTATAAATAATTATTTCTTCACTTCTACCCCAGAGTAATTGAGGTAAGAGAGAGCATTCAAGTTCATGAGATTGACTTTGGATAACATCTATATGAAGGAATATGATATATAATTTATAGATTTATATGAAATTTCTCTAGAATTGGATGTAGATGTGGCTACATCAAAAAAATTATTTATGGATGTACATAGGTGTGAAATTTAGTTCTAGGTGAATATCTTCAGGCTGAAGAAGCTCTTAGAACTATTGAATCATGCTCTAATTTCAGTGGGGAACCTAAAATACCAATCTAGTGATTGACATATAGATGTTACTAGATAATAAAAAGGGTCAACATCCTTGATTATAAAGAGTTGTTGTGTGAACATTATTCAATTAGTTGAAATAAGGGTGGGAAGTCAGGAGGATCATTCACTCATGATATTAGACAAGTTCTCTTCCACCAGTGTGGTAAATTGAGACACTATTTCAACCTTTTTCATAGACCACCAATGGAGTTATGGTCTTTATGTAGGTTGGGAAATCTAGCAAGGTTCTATGTTAACTTTTGATTGTTTTTTATTTTTGGACCCACAATAATGATTTAGAATGTGAGAAGGGGATATTTTTCACCTTATCAACCTCAAAGGTGGAGTTTTACTAGACTAGGAGGGAGCGGTATTAGATGTGGTTCTTCGGGGTAGCAGTGCCCATATCTTCAAAGTGTTTATACTCAAGTTAGTTAGACATCATCATATGTAATAGGGGTAGTATAGATTCATTCAGTGCATCCTATACTTGTGGAGTGTGAGGCCAGTCCATCGATAGTGGGAGGTACTATTCTAGTTGCTTTTAAATTTTCTAATTCCTTATTTGATATCAGTGCCTCTCATTTATTTTATATGCAAAAGATATAAATGGTTAGAGCCCGACTGTGGAGTTTTGGAGTAGTGTAGTGACAGTAGATACATTGTTGGGAGTATGGTCCATCGGCATCTCTTTGTGTATGGGATCATCACATGATATTAGGGTGTGTCACATGATATGGGTTCTTTATATTATTGATATAAAATTATACATCCTAATCATGGGGATAGACTGGCGAGTTGCACATTGAACCCAAATGATACTATAAGAAAGTAATTTTTACCTCCAATAAGGGTAAAAAATACATTCACCATATGGAGTAGGATATCCATGCATGGCGATTAGGGCAATCTACTCAGTAACTATAAGATCACATAGCCTTGGTTTCTATTCCTCTATGAGATGATGGCAGTGTTAATCATGATTTTATACCAATACTGGAAAAACTATTTCAAGAATTCATTTTTGAAGAGTACATAAATATACAACCTGAATGAGATGTGGAATTTTTTATCGATCTTGTTTTACTTGTTGAGCTAATGTCTTTTAATCCATATATAATGGCTTTTATTGAGCTTATAATGCTAAAGACTCTATTGGATGTTTTATTAGAGAGTTGATTTTTCCATCCAAGTACGTCACCTTTTGGATCACATGTATTTTTTGTAATGAAGGATGATGGGATTTTTCATTTTCATGGATATTTTCAGAAGATGAACAAGATGACGGAGAATAATAGATATCCTCTTTCGCACATTGATGATCTGTTTAACTAGTTAATGGGAGATTATGTGTTCCAAAATAACAATTTATGATTGGCGTATAATAAGTTTAGAGTTAAAACTTCAGATATTCTAAGGACCACATTTAGGAGCATGTGTGGCATTTATGAGTATATCATAATTCCGTTTTGGTTTAAAATTCAGAAGCGTTGTTTATTTCCGTGATGAATAAAATCATTTACCAATATGTAGATCATTTTTTGGTGGTGTTTGTGGATGAAATATTAGTCTAAAACAAGAATCTTGATGATCATTCCATATATCTTGACATTATCATGTGCACCATAGGAGATCATTGTCTATATGCCACGCTATTCATGTGTCTATTTTGGATTGATTAGGGGAATTTCCTGGGACAGATCGTCTTAGGGGAAGGTGTGTTAGTGGAACGAAAGAAGTTTCAGGAAGTGGTTTCTTTGGAGAATCCCATGAATTTTTTGGATATATGAAGATTTTTTGTATTAGTTGGAAATTAAAAGAGATATATCCAAGGATTTTTTAATTTTCTAGTTCATATTTCAGGATGAACCAAGAAAGGGATAATGTTTTAGTAGAAAAAATCATGTGATAATTCTTTATCGGGGGTGAAGAAACATTTGATATCAACACTAATATTGATCTTATCTGAGTAATTGGCGGAGTAAATAATGTATTGTGACGCCTATAAGATTTGAATAATTGATCTATTGGTGTAAGGGGATAAATTTGTGGTTTAAGGATCTCAATGGATGAGGAAACATGAACAGATTTACCAAACGCATTACCTCAAGTTGGAAGTACTGGTTAATGCATTGATATGTTGGCAGCCCTATCTCTTTGGAGAATGTATATAGATTATTCAATCTAAAAGTGCTTCAGGTATATCATTTCATCGAGATACATGAATCCTTAAAAATGGGTATGAGTTGAGTATATACAATAATTTTATTTTGAGCTAGCATATACACCTTTGAAGAAAAACAATTTGACTAATGCCATGAGTAGTAATACACAAACTCAGATGGTTCAGAAATTTAGAACTAAGTGGAAGATGAAGATGTTGTAATCATATATGGACATTGTGGATCAGAAGAGTTAGGAGATGATGAATGTCATATCAGTTTCAGTGGATTTGAAACTTCTGATATGGATCAGGGATAGATAGTATGTGCATGTGTAGTGACTGTCCTTGAAGGAATTATTAGAAGGTTGGTAGAAACCTTTTAATTGGTGGACATATGATAACAATCTCATCTATGTAAATGATCAATTTTTTTACATAGGAGCATGCAAGAGAATCTCATACCAGAATTTTATTCCACAATGATGCTGATGAATCCATGTGTGAAAATAATGTATTGTGAACTATTATGAAAATTTATGTGGTTGGTCCTGAAAAAGGAGATAACAGGGTTTGTGACGTGATGCTTTACTTGTTAGTTAGGGATGGAAGAACCTTAATGACCCAACTATTTTCTATAGTCGTTTCCTATTCCAAAAAGGAAGTGGGATGATGTGACAAAAGATTTTTTTCTAGTTATGATAAAAATTATTAGGAAGAATGGAATTATTTGTTTCATTTTTTATAGAATGTCAGAGTTAGAACATTTTAAACCTATAATGGAATAATCACTATAGAGTAGTTGGGGGAGCCATATGTTTTGGAGATTGTCCATGTACATGGGGTGCCAATAACTATAGTTTTTAATTAGGATCCATGCGTTACATCATGCTTTTATAAATGCTTATAGATGACACTTGGTATCCATGTTATATATAGAATAACATTTCACTACTAGATAGATGTGAAATCTGAATATACGATGCAATTTCTTGTGGTTATGATGAATGAATGTGTTTTCGAATTTGGTGGGAATTGGAAGAAGCATTTACCTTTAGTGGAGTTTTCCTATAACACATTTTTTAAGAAACTACACATATTTCACTTTATGAGGGTTTTATGGTAGTCCAGGTAGATCAATGCTCTTCTGGATGGAAGTAGGTGAGTGATAGTTTTTACGACCATGTCATGTGTAGGAGACTTCAGAACAGGTTCATTTGATTCAAAAATGTATGGATATGGCTCAATGTAGGCAAAAGCCATAGGTTGATAGATGGAG
Organism: Viscum album; assembly: GCA_963277665.1. Lineage (NCBI taxonomy): Eukaryota > Viridiplantae > Streptophyta > Magnoliopsida > Santalales > Viscaceae > Viscum > Viscum album. The sequence goes on from OY728157.1 coordinate 203,314,036, forward strand.
ATGACCCCTACAATTTACATAGGATGATGGTGTATTCCTCCCGGTGCCACATAGGTTTGGTCACCACAAGATATAAATACAGGGAAGGTTGGAACCCCAGTTAGATAGACATTGTGAGATCATAGGGAAAATCAGGCCAATGGTGTACTAATTGCCTCTTCCATAGAACTATAGTGAAACTAATGATGTTACCCATTTTTTTCTACTATGGTAGTATCACCCCGACCCATCTTATGTGATCGATGTGGATGATTTTGACCTTTAGATATATACATCCTTCGATGAGAATCTAATACATGTGTTGGATCGTAGTGAGAAAATGTGGAGGGGAAAGTCCTTGATGACATTTTTTGTGTAATGGAAGCATGTAAATGTACAGGATCAAACATAGACAAGGAAATTATATGGGAGGTATAAATGTACCAATATTTTTGGCTCAAAATAACAAAAATTCAGGGATGTTCATAACAGGGATAAAAAACAATAAGGTAGTGAGATTGTAAGATGATGACCTTTTTTGGATTTGTCTAGATATTGAATTTAGATACGTTATTTTTATAAGTACCTTTTACTAGATTTATGTATTGGGGATTGTATTGGTGGAGTTTTAAGAAAAATATATGAAATATGGGTTATGCACGATTGGTGCATGGTAAGAGTAAATCATTTTCCTACCCATGTTAATTGTGAAAAAAATAAAGAGGGGATTCATACAGTTAATTTATTGTTTTATTAACAATGTACCCACACCCATAAAAACATACAACTTTTGTTAGTGATGGGTCACATGGTTGGCACATGGTTTGTTACACTGTGCACCCCTACCCAGAAAACTGTGTGTTCTTTTTTCTTTCATCTGATTTTTTTGAAATCCCCATAACCCCTTAAACACCATCATTTCGACTATGTATTAGGAGTAGATGATTTTGGGTGATTCCAGGTATATTAGAGGGGTTCCAAGGATTTTGGTCCCCTATTATTCTAGATTCAAAGCACATATAAAAGATTCATAGTTCTACCGGTAAGTGGATATCTTCCTGATCTCTGTCATATCTATTCTTCAATATTCTTTTAATCTTTTGGTGGAATTTGCCCCCTATTCTTTCGTATCTAAGACTATTTGGTGAGATCAATATTTATGATGCTATATATAGATCTATTTTCATAATACATTTATATCCTTGATCATGATTATGATCTTTCAGATCCGGAACTCAGATCTACACCATTGTACTACTCAAATTTTGGGGATTTCCATTGAGTGATCATCCATTAATGAATTGAGTTAAGTGGTCTAAAAATTAATTTCTCATAGTCATAATTTTGATTTTTGATAAGAAATTTTATGAATTTATATGGTTGAAAATTAATTGAATTATTATTTATAATTAATTTATAATGTGAATTAATTAATAGGTATTTTTCAAAAAATTATGATTTTTTAGGATAGAAGAACTAGATAATTAAATGAAAATTAATTCTGAGATTATAGGAATTGATGAATTGGGACAATTAATTGATGAATTTATTATCAAGTCATTAATTGGGAAATTGATGTTTTGATTGAATATATGAAATTATGGATTTCGAATAATTAATTGATAATTTAATTATCAAATGATTAATAGTAATTTGAGAACAATTAACTGGTGAATTAATTATCATATGTCAAGTATGTGACTGGTTAATCAATATTTAAATTGGATGAGGAAAAATGTGATGTGACTAATTAATTTGATTTTAATTAATTAATGGGAATAGATTAATTTTGTTAGAATTAAATAAATGATTATGTAGATTTTGGGTTTTAGACATGTTGATCCAATCTGATGATTATATACATGCATAGTTGGTGAATGTAGGATGGACATGACGATATATCCAATGATAGATCTATCAGGGTATAGAATTAATAGAGTGATATACATGATGATCATCACTAATGATAGGTGCACTCAAATGAGAAATTGGTGTTAGGAATGATGATTTACACCAATGTTATGTATGCATGTAGTGAATTGTAAGGATAAATATGGAATTCTATGCCCATGATGATTTATGAATTGAATAATGACAATATTGGTAATCTATGATATGCCCCCACATGAGAATACTTAGATCTAAGACATGAGTTAAATTAGGTTCTGATATATGATATCACCTTTGTATAATTTATGTTTCAACATGTGTCAAAGAAGGTATTAAGATTTGATGTTACCGAGGGAACACCTCAGGCTCATGCATGGGCCGAAGCACGAATTGAGGTTTGGATGTCCTCAAAATCCCTAGAATTTATATGGTTAAATGAAGAATATATTTTAATTTGATAAATATTTATTTATGAATTGAATTATTTTTTATAGAATTTCATTAATAATATTTTGAGTATATTTTTTGTATTAATCATTGTTAATGGCTTACTAAGTTGTACACAGACCCTACTAGGGCTTCCTGATTGGTAGACGAATAGACTTTATTGTTTCAATATATGATAAGGAAAAAGTTTGTATATTATATTGCAGATTGGGGATGGATATCGGATAAGGGAACCTGACATAGATTAGGACCTTCATGGGGGACATTAGTGTCTTTATTTTTAGTTAAATTCTAGACACTTTACACTTACATTGGCATATCATGTTTCCCCTTTTATTAAAATATTTTATTTTCTATTTTTCGTTACCTTATGACATTGGTATATTTCATGTTATATATACCTTCAGATTTATTATATATTTTAGTTTGTGTTTTATTCTTATAAAAGAGTGTATAGTCACCCTGTGTTAGAGTTATCCGACCCTCTCTACTAGACAACATCCTCTAGAATATGGGAAGGTGCATTTGAGACCATGTGATTGACAATATTAGGGAACCATTGCATGGAACTAGGGTTGGTATGTTACATTGCACAAGAAAAATGGAATAATGAAGAGTGATATTTTATATATAAATCCTTCCTTAAGTCTAGTATTTTAGGGACACATAATTGGTTCTAAAACCATTTTACTCCATCACAATCATGATTTAACTCTAGAACTTCTCACACCATCTTCTATAGTTCCACATCCTCCTTCTATGTCTCTTTAATCTTCACATAGATGGATTGTTGAACATTTATACTATAATATTTTATTTATATCATTTACTCAAGATTTCATGGTCAATATTCAATAAATACAAATGTATTAGGTATCTTTTAAAAATCATCATGGAAAAATAGCATGATATCACCCACTAAGAGATTAAAATACAATTTATTCCATCCTTGGGTGGTATGTTATTGATAAATCATAATCTTGAATTAGTTCCAACCATCTCCGCAATTTATTATTATACTCCTTCTATATGAATATACACTTCTTGATTTTATGATATATATATATAAATATCACACCTGTCATCATAAATTTAATTCCTCTATATTTTCATGGAAAATTTACCACTACCATCTCAAGAAAATTGTTTGAGAATCGGTTCTCATGAACCATCAATGTCATGAGAAATAATATTTCATCATATCATTCCAGATAATGAAACAACCAAGTACCGTGTTCAATGTATCACTATAGATCACAAACCCTTCTTCACTAAAAGGTAGTGTGAGAATATGTGTCCACACCAACCTTCTTTCAATCTTCTTAAATGTTTTCTCGCAATGATATCAAATATGAACTTATATCTACTTCATGAAAACAAGTTTTGTGGATTATGTATCCTTAAGAAATATCTCACAATTCAATGATAGTGTCCATAAAACACATAAAATATGTAGATCGCTATTACTATGGTAAGTATTAGCTATTTCTAAAAAACCTCTATCATTGAATGTTTGACCCACATACCCTCTCTTGAGATTATATTAATCAATAATGATACCTTATATTGAATAATTATAAAATGGAAAAAAAATACTGATTCTCCTTTATTTGTGTCTTATCCAGAATCCTCAAATAGTACTCATTACTTTAATTAAAAATTAAATATATAAAAATATCTTCTATAATGACATCCATATAGAAATAAATGTAATATATAAATACATAATTCATTAGATCCATTAATAAAGAGGTGGAATTGGTATGTCAAAATGAAATTACTATAAATATATAATTTCATTACCTTTTAAAAAATGTTTTATTCGTTATATACTCTTCATTTACCCTCCATTGATGATATAGAGAGTGAAATTCAGTCATTCAAATCTGTTGGGAGATGCACTATTGATCAAATTAGTCATTAGTAAGTAGAAAATGATGTTCTTTCAGGAAATTGACCAAATTGTATTCTCAATGATCAATATAATGATGTATTGAACTATCTTCCTTCTTGATAAAAATTAAATTTTAACACCGTGGTGTTGAACTCAAGAATATGAATACATTTTATATATTATAACAAATTTTATTCTTCAATTCATGAATCTCAATCGACATTGTTTATTAAGGAGTATTTTAAATAGGAATAGCACTAGATAATAGTTATATTAAAAATTAAACATCATTTTTTTCTAATACTAGTTGATTCTACTAAAAATACAGTAGAATATTCCTAAAAAATATTTATATATTTAATTATGATTTTCCCAAAACATTATTGATTAATATCTCCCACGAATAGTTAGTAATAATCATTCGATGAATATAATTTCCATTGAATATCATATTCATCCTTACACTAAAATAAAATAATTGAGTAATTTAGAATAGAAAATGTTAATTAACATTATCTATAATTTATATCAATTATATATAATTAAATTCAATCCATTCACAAAATAATTTAATGTTAAAATGTGGGTAAAATAAAAATATTTCTAATTAGCACATTCTGACAAAAAAATTGATTCTAGTTATAAACATGAAATGTGATCATTATTAAATCATATGATTTGATGTTTACTCAACACACATTAATTATATTGACGTTGTGATATCATTACCAAATTCATCACATATAACTGACTGGGTATCGCTATAATTAAATAAGATATGTTTTTTGGAGAGTGGATTGTTAGTGTAACATTCATCATATCATTCTTCCCCCAACATATATAGGGATAAAAAAGTTTTTCTAATTATTATTTTTTATGAATCTGTTTTGGGCTACCATAATTAATAGATCTTGGGTTTGGTAATTGAGTCATGTAATTCCTAGTATCCTTTCTTTTAAATCATTAAACATCATTTTTTGGATACTTTTTCTCATTTGTTACATTTCCTGACGCTTCTGTGCCACATTGAAAAATTTATAACTCAATTTTCATCCATTCAAACATGATTTATTTTTGCATTCCTTTCCCACACTTTTTTGAGTTCATTACCCCTCATTCTGATATGTTTAGTGTTAAAATTACTCTCTTCCATGGGATTTTCCATTTTATTTTCAACAATGATATGTTATTAACTTATTATCACTAAAACCTAAAGAATATTTAATGTTCACACTCTCTATTTATATATATTAACAACATTTACTTATTTTGTCGATGTTACAAATTACTTGTAAGGAAAATAATTTTTTAATAATTCATTTGAAGAAACTAAATAATATATCAACTATTCTCATAATGTTATTAATAAAGCCTGAACTATTCAAGGAATTTCTTTTATGTTTGTATCTATGGAATCTAAGTATTCATTATCCTTTTATATTCATTCTTTAATTTCCCTTTACATCTTATTGTTAATGTATTGAAATAAAATTATTGTTAAATACCCACTTGAACTCTATCAATTATATAGATATAATTTCCTCATATAACCTAATGTTGTTAATTAGAGTCTTCATTTGATCATATTTACATTCCAAGAGAAAGAATTCAAATAAAATTTTTCCATTTTTTGATCACTGAATGTCAATAAATATACTATCCATCATGTGGATACATTTCTCAAAAACTAATATATTTTAAGACTGAAATGTAGAGGGTGTACATTGTTGCATGAAAGAATCGATATCTTCTTTCCCATAATGATGTTAATTTAGAATATCGGAATAGTCATATTTATTTAATATTTACTATGATTTCTTAGTGAGTATATACATAATATGTTTCAACCAACTTATAAATCCATTTTTTTCTCATGAGTAATGTCATTTCATTTCATGACATAATCATTGTTACATGACGTCTTCTGGATATATCCATTGTCTAAAATATTTGACATAATTATTGAGAAATATTCTTCGACATGATAAACAATAAAAAAACATTGATATTATAAAATTTAAGAAACATTTAATTTTATCTGTTATACTTTAGGATCATCTTATATACCATTTGTTTCATCATAGGTTCTCATTGGTTCTATCTAAAAATTTCTCGTAACATAATATTCTACAAATAACTAAACCCTACAATGAAACAAACATAGGATTCCTAAGAAATTAATATATAAATTTTAATTCATTTTATATATATCATACATACACATTACAAAAAAATGTTTTCTTTTAATGTCTTCATTTGTCACGAACTAGCCCGAGTCTACCCTGAACCGGTCACCCAGGCTAGCCTGTGACAAGTCCCAATAGGCATTCCCGATCCTCCCGGGATGGTGACAAGAACCAAAGGCATAAATAGAGTACAAAAGGGAATGATTTCATACATATATAAATAGTCAAAAAAACAGAAAAAATAAATGGACATCCCAAAATGCATTTATATAAATATAGAAGTAAACCTTTTTTTACAAAAAACTAAAAGTAGCACTAAACCGACAACTCAACTGACCAAACCCGATAACTAATTAACTCTATGTGAAACATATGGTAACTCTCCAATAAAATTATTACACATCACCCATGTAAATCAAACACAAGATAAAACATTCACAAGGGCTAAAAATAGAAGACGACAATATGTGTGAGTATTAAAACTCAGTAGGTTAGCCTGATATTCTATTTCAAATTTACATACTTTAAAATAAAATAATAATCAATTTCATGTTTTAAATAAAAGCTATAAATGTTTGTTTTTAAAATGAGGTTACATGATATAATAATTATTAAACAAAAACATTCATGTTTAATAAACAAAAACGCAAGTAAAAAATTTCCAAGGAGGTGAAACTTCAAAATGAAAATTGTTTTAATGTGGGTTGGATTAAAGATTGTAAACTTTTAAATAAATAACATAAACTGCTGAATTAGACAACCAAAAACACAATATTACTATGGTGAGTACAAAATAACAAATGAGGACAACTCATGGGAACACCCCTAGGCACTAGTTAGTTGTGAGCCCCAAGTACCTTGTATCTCGGTGAAAGTAACCATAATAAATATCTGTTCTCATGCACATGAGCCACTAGTATGGAGAATACACATAACCTAAAGGTCCACCAATATCATGGTCATCATAGTTTAGTTATTGTTTTCATCATCGATCTTTCTATATGAAACAGGGGCCAAACCCCACGGAATCAGTAGCATACTTGTACATGTCTTCCCACCTAGATACTTGTGATTCCCTTTGGTGCTCAATCAAGTTACACATATTATCAAATACACTTTTTACAAAAACATTCCATTCCAAAACACTAACACACAAATATCCCACAAACATTAATCTCATTTCATTCATTAATCTATAAACCAAAAAAAATCGTAAAATAATTTCAAGGAGTATCATGAGGCCTTGCACATAAAATCCATTCAATGATGCACCTTTAAGGAAATAACCCCATAAATAACATAAAAAACCATATATGGAAGCCCCAAAAGAAATTAATTAATCAATTTCATGGACCATAATATTTCACAATATTATACAACATGAAATACACATGGAAACCATTTTTACAAATCAAAACAAATACCAAACGGGCCTTTAAACTTTTCTCGAATCTAACTTTTGACCAAGGTATGCATTAAATGTTATTATGGAGGTGTATAAACATAATTTTAATCAGAATCCCGAATTCATAAATCTTTTAAAACACTCTGGTTACATAATCAAAACACAATAATTTTAATAAGGATGTGAAACAGACCATTTTCCGACAACTCGGGCCAAAACATGTAGTAAACCAGACCCATTTATTTGTAAAAACATATCCAAATTGGAAAGCCACATAAGTGCCTAAAAATACTATTTATAATTATCCCAATTCATTTATAAATGAAAAAAATCGTTTTTAAATCACACATAACCCATAAAATCCAGCCGGTTTATTTACCGAACACATGACATGCACTTTTTAAACAAAACAATTTTTTTATGAACATGAAAAATAGTAAAACACCAATTGAATGCCATATTTTATTCATGCTACAATAACATATTAACAATACCATAAAACATCTTATAAACCACACAAAATAGTTTTGAAAGGTAGAGGAACATTTCAACAAACACTTGGTTTGCCCTTTTATGACAAAACAACACTACCTTTCACAGAACAAGGAAAAAACAACCATTTCACACCCCAAGAAAACTATACAAAGACTGAAATACAATAATAAACATATATATATATATATATCTGGTGTTATCAATAATAAAATGATGATACTTAAATAATAAAGTCATGTACAAGGGATATCCTACCTCAAATCCTTGGCGTAATGGAAACGCACTCACAAAATCACCGCCTAAGGGTTTAAAAACCCTAAACCTATGACTACATTACCCAAATGAATAGAAACCCCATAAAAACCATGTAATAACAAAACCCTAAGTCGAATAGGTCTAGGAGAGATTATAAAACCAAGAAATAATGAAAGGAGTAAGATGTTGGATGATAAATGATAAGGAATCTCACCTTTTCAACTTGAAATCATTTCGTGTCCCACTAGATATGCACCTTTAGATAAAATTGAATGTATTGAAACTTTTTTCAGAGAATCCTATGGTCTATAATAACCTTTTAAAGATTATTTTTACCAAAAAGTGTAGGAATTGATTGATTTATGAATAATACAATTTACCTTGTCAATTATAGACGATTTGAGTGACATTGAGAATGTTTCCCCACTATGCGACTATTCTTAGCCCCAAATAGGACAAATAGATAATGGGACTGAGTATAAGGATATTATATTTGTGTGTGATGTGGAATCACTGAAAAATATTAAATATTGAATATGATATAAAATAAACAATTTATTTTTTTAAACTAGAAATGAGCCCATGGGTTGGACCAATGCCTAAATAAGTAAACCAAATTCACCATGATTATGAATTTTTATGGGGTCCAAAATGATTTTTTAGTTTTAATATATCATTTGAGGCCATGTGGTAAGTGGAATGGGAGAAAAAGGCTGAAAACAATGGAGTTATAAAAGAAACCAATTTGGTTTTTAAAATAGGAAAAGGGTTCATGGTTAGCCCAAATCATGAAGTAACCACCATTTCTCCAAAAACTCCTAAACAAGCAATGTGTATTCCAAATTATGGTGACTAAACATAGATGTAACTTAGAAACTAAACATTAATCTCACATATGAACCAAGAAATATATTGGGATTTCAAATGAACCAGATCAAAACAAAGACATGAATAACCAGATGTGATATCACGAGTAAGAACATAATCAACTAATTTAGGGGAATTACAAATTATTCCTGTTAAAAATCTATGTACTCCATACTATTATAATCATATAATATTTATATCCTTCTGTCACAACCAAGGGATCTTAATCATAATAATGGTTTATCCCAGTTACCCAGTAACTATAAATAAATTTATTTCTATCCTAAATGAGTATATAATAATTGTGGGTATAATAACAAAATCATGTTCATGTTCATAATGGTAAATATTTGTTGGTAGACAATAATATATAATAACCAATAGAATCATGTCACATCTAAATTAATTATTAATAAGGATTATGAATAAGTGGTAGTCATTCAATATTCATATCACAGGAATATATCACCATAAATATAGAAAATTGTTATTTTTTGAAGAAATATATTCTCAATCATATCCACAGATAATATTTATAGCATGGCTAGAAGAAATCATACACAAGAAAACAAATTTGAACATATTTTTTGACAATAATGTTTATACTTATCATCATTATCTCAAGAGATATATATACCATATTACCGAATACATTATAGGGATTTAAAAAATCGATCCATCATATAATGAAAAATATACATATGTGTATCATAAGATCATAAAAAATTTAACATTTGATGATAGCATAACCTATGGAAAACAAATGGGCTTCATAAAAATAAAATCTTCACATAACCATGAGTAATATATTGAAATAAAATGGATAGTATAATCACATCGTATCCCTAATTAATCATAATTTTCATTAAAGGATGTCAGTATTGATTAAAAATAAATTTAGAAGTTTATTTGAAAGATTCCATGAAAATAAGTGATGATGCCATTTTCCATCTTTATCATTCAAAATAATTATTTAAAGAATATTATTAATATAATTTTAATTTAACATAATAATGTAAATCTATATTTTATTATTCAAATAATATAGAATCCATGGTGGGGGTAAAATTGATTCCAATGGAGAATGTGTAAATTATGAATACTTTTACACATTTGGTAAAAATAAAAAATAAAAAATTCATAAAATTAAATGAATATTTATTTTAAATATATTAAAATAAATCCAAATATAGAAAAAATGACAGTAATTTATTATTTCATCACAAAAAAGAATATTCTTGGTAATATTTTAGAAAATGTGGATATAGAGGAAATGTTCATAAACCAAATAAGAAAAAAGGTGACTATTCATAAAAACTAATTTTTCAATTATTTTTTATAAAAAAGTGATAAGAATGTCTGAAGAAATGAAAAATATTAAAATACTCATAGGATAAAAATATAAATGGGTTTTAATATATGGATTATATGATTCACCTCAGTATAAATTTTACGTATTCAATCCCAAAATGAAATGACATTATAACATAATCCCCTTACATGAAGTCTCATCCAGTATCATATTGGTTTAAAAATAATTTATAATAAATAAATATTTATTATAAATATAATATAGTATTAAATTAAAATATATTTTACAATATATATCATTCCCTTATAATTCTTAATCACATTTTTTATGAAAAAAATTTCATCAATATAAATTTGTAGGTAAAATTTGGCCCTTTTTACATGAATGTTTTAGTTGAATTGTACAAATTATATAAAACGTTTTAATTATTTAATAATAATAATAATAATATCCTAATATATATATATATATATATATAATATGAATTCAGTTAATAAAAATTTAAAACCATTCATAAAAATTACTGGTTAGAAATGAATTTCATCACTCCATGGAGATGATAAATTGTACGTATGCACGAGTGTTGTTTCTTATTTTCGATGGATATAGTGATATAATTGTAAATAATAAATCAGCTATATGGAATAATTATTTTATAATAAAATAAAATATATATACATATAAAATATATCCTTACTATCATCCATGTAAAGTGAAAATTATAAATGTATCACATTTTTTCCTAGATGTGGTAATCCACTTATATACACAAGCAACATTATCATTTTCCAAAATATGGGAAGTTAATAATGTATAAAAGATATAATAATTTTAGAAACATAATTATGTTATAATAATAATATGAAAAAAATTAAATCCATCATAATATAAAACCAATAAATATGGTTTAGGGAAAATAAAATATATCACTTCATGGAGATTATAGATTGTATGTACGCACAAGTGATGATTTGTATAGAATTGGATAAGAATATATATGAAACAATATATTAAAATAATCAAAATAACTACTATTTATATTTATTTTAAAGATTTAATTATATTATAATGGGTATAACTGATCTAGATGATGTAGAGGAAGAAATATACATTGAAAGAGTTATGTAAGATGATATCCTCTTCTTTGAGATACCTCCTTTTGTCATGCACCTTATGCCTTCCTAATATTGTCACCCGTTAAATACCAAATCTTGATAAAGAATGGAGTGAATATGGGAAGGTGTGTTTAGGTCTCTTCCAATCTAGCGTGCTCATGTTTGTGAATAATGTAGGTGATGAGGTGAACTTTTATAAGTTATTGGAGGGACACACATGTAATTACTTTGATGAATTAAATGATATTAAGTAATATTCAAGTGAAATTAGTACTAAATGGTAAATAAATTGATTTTAGGATATTATAAGTTCTAAATAACTTCAAAAAAATAATTTAGGAATGTTTATATGAAATTTTAACACGTATCTCTTAATTACCCCCTCCCCCATTAGACTCATTTTAACAATTAATGTGGTTATAAAATTTTTATTGTTTTATTATTAATTATGATAGAAAATAAAATTATCCTATTTTAAATTTTATAAAATTATAATTTAGAAAATGAAACCCATTTTATAAAATTCAATTTCTATGATTATTAAAAATTATTTTTAGAATAATGACACAAACCACAATGATAACATTTTTTTTAAAATAATTTTTTATAGAACCATATTTCAACATTTTAAATTCATAGAACAAAAAATTATATGAATGTTAAAACATTTTATGTATTATATAACATTTAAATTTCATTATAATTTTCCTTCAATTGTAATTAATTTAATATTCTATGATAAAAACACATTGTGCGCATATAAGTTTATTCCTTCAAAAACATATCATTTACCTTCAAAATATATATTTTTTTCATTGCTAACAAATTAATAAAAAAATAATTATTTAATAAAAATTAGTAAAAATATTTTTTTTATTTTAATGTTTTTATTTTTTTTATAAATAATAAAATATCCTTTAAAAAATAGATATATTAAAAAATATTCTCATAATAAAAATATTTAAAAACATTTCTTCGTGATATATAGTATTTCATAAGTGAATTGAAAGTAATTTTTTATAATTATATTTTGATTAAATAAAATTTATTTTTATTTATAATATGATGTATAAATATTAATAATAAAATATTTTTTTCCATGTAATACATGCTAGTAAACACTATAAATTTTTTATGGAGAAATATATCATTTAATCATGATCTGTTACAATGTATCTAAAGTAGTGAAACACGTAAAATTTTATTATTATAATGTATATAAGGTAGCATATCAAACCAATATTCCACATCATCAACTAATCTAAAAATGAAAACATTTCTAAAAACTATAGAAAATATTTACTACCATTATTGAATTTATGTTTGTAAAGAGGAGTTAAAAATTTAATAACAAAAAATACCCAGACAAAAAAGAATGAAGGTATCATCCTTCAATCCACAAAATTTATTATGTCATTATGGATGATCTTTATCTAAAAATAAATAACCAAAAAATATCTATTATAATATATAAAAACATATTTAATGATCTCTAACTAAATAAAATAAATCTATCATAATGTTGATCGACACATATTCTAATTGAGTGTTCTAAATAATTACATTCCAAAGGAAGATTGGTCATAATAATTTTAAATAAACCTATACAGTTGTGAATTAATCAACAATTAACCTCAATGTAGATCCTAGTATAGTATGTGAGGACACAAATTGGGGGTAAATTCTTGTACTCATCAACTTAATGAGTTTTACATTCTTTTTATACCACCAATTTATAATAGAACATCTTCCCTAGTTTAGAGTAATCAAAAAATAGATGTGAACTCATCCCTCTACATGGTATATAATAATGAATAAAAAATAAGCCGGACACACATATTTTTACAATGTGCAGACATGATGTGAGGACAATCTTCTTAGTTAGATTAAACTTATTGAGTACTCAATTTTTATTATGGAAATAATTTTAATTTATTACCTGTAATGTTATATGATTCACACAATGGATTTCATAGTATTATCCAAATCAAAATTAGAGACCATCTTCTCCATCCATTGATGAGAAACCTTATTTATAATAAAACCCCTAGTCTTTTATGGAGATTTTTATACAAATACCAATAGCTCTCTTATGGTCCTTTTTGTAATCCATGAAAAATATCTATAAAGACCCGGAAATTTTGAGGAATCTTTTTTCTTAATTTCTTTGTATTTTACGAGTACGCAGTTTCTGACGGCACCTGATTCTGAGGCCCGGTATACTCGGAATCAATTTCCGAAGTTAGGCTTTGGTACGTTAAGTGAATGAATGAGCGTGTTTTTCTAACTTTTAATCTGGTTCTTGGAATCGAAATCTGAGGGCACCGATGAAATCGCAGGGCCGGTAATTGCTTAGGGGGAAAATTACCATGATCGCGTTTTCACGAGCGGGGAAGATAATTTTTGAGGATTAAGTGTAAAGTGAAATATAATTGTGTTACAATTTTATTTTACTTCTATGTGTTTTAATCCCATTTGTGGGAGTTGGGGTGGGACCCACATGATCCTAAACTCCTATTGATAGGATATTAGTGAGGTGAGGCCCACACGAGTCCCCACATTTTCAAATTATCTAAACCCTCTAAACCTCCAATGTAATAAATGTTGTGGCTACCTCTCTTCCTCATAAATGCATGCCAACCTATCTCACCATTATTTTTGTCAATTTAAGACTATTTAAATAAGTGAGTTAAGGTTTTTGAATTTTAAAAATGCTTTCAAAAGTATTAAAATAAGGAAAATGCCTTATTTTATTTTGTTTGGTTCGTTGTGTTGAGAGGGGGAGTGTTCTTCACATTTGAAGAAATTCATCTTCTTTGTGAAGAACGCCAAGGCTGTGACGAATAACACCGACTTGGAGATCACGGTTCTTCATCCTCTTCTTCCTCCACGATAAGGGAGAAGTCGCCGACCGTGGTGATCATTTCCAACGACAACATACCTTCCTTCTTCTTCTCCGCAACAAGTGAGGAGATGTCGTTTCCTCCTCGGACGCACCCTGACGTCCACAGAATCTACGTCCAACCCCCGCGATGAAGTTCTCCATGATGTCCGATGTGCGACGTCAAATATCCAAGTAGGGGTTTGGATTTGTGTTAATGTTTATTCTTTTTCCATCCAACGATAAAATTTTTGGCATCCTGTTATCGTTATAGCGGGAGGAAGTCTGATCGCATAAACATGGCCGACCATCCTCCCCCTTTTGTTGTGGATTTCTTTGCGGCTTGAATGATGGAAGCGCAATGCAATGGTACTGTACGGAAACAAGTAGGAACACGGTGAAGAAAAGAGGTTCCATCGCGTCGCACCGTTGAGGCAGAACGGAACCACGACCGGAGGTGTGGCCGTATAGGCGATTTGAAGACTCCATATATTTTTTATTTGACATGTGGATCGACGGGCGATGATGGAATGTGCCGTAGAGGCGATTTGATGATTCCACAGTGATGTTCGGGTCCCGTAAGGATTCCAGGCATAGATAGCAGGTGAAACGGACCACCGGTGCATGTCCGGTGGTCCATGGAGAGCGACGGCGGTGCGCGACCCCGACGCGGTGGTGGCAGCGGGCCACTAGAGGATACCTTCACGGCAGACCATAATGGCTTTGTTGTTCTGGGTTTGGGGTACGGCGCTGCTTAATGTCGTGTCGTTTCGAGACAAGGTGGGGTAGCACCCCCACCCCCCCCCCCCCCCCCACCCCCCCCTGTTTTTACGCTCGGCCTTTTCGGCCGAGAAACCTGGTCACTCAGGCGCTGCACCGGCGTGATGCCAACAGGCCGCCCAGGCTGCGCCGGGCCGCACCCTAATGGGCCGGACACGGACCCGGGTCGGGTCGCCCGAGTCGGGCCGACCCAAGGGCTCTCGCGCCGGGTCGGTCCGGGCCTAAAACCCCCTAAAACCGGACAGGTTCTCTTAGAAGCCCATAACGTGGGCTACAGACCACCGATCGATGCACCTTCAGTTGCGTAGTGATCCATGGATCGAAACGATAGTATCGGTATATTACACTCATGGATTCAGAGAACTTTGTGTATGGTCGGGTTGGTTCAAGCACGAAACCAACCGGGCCCTCAGAGAGGAAACGCTTATAACATGATCTCCGGACGTCTGATCGATATACCTTTGACGTTGTTGAATTCATCTTGATGAGATGCAACTTTTGGCATAAGTCTCCTGAGTTTTGGACACAGTTGGATTGTGGCCAGGTTGTATTGAACCCGAAATCCAACTGGGCCCTTGGAACGAAAAGGCTGATAACTTTCAGACCGGACGTCCGTTTGACGAACCTTTAGCGGCATTGGAGATCATGTTGAGAAACAGTCCCTATGAGTATACCCTATGAGAGTTCGGGGTAAAGTTGAGATACGGTCTGGTTGGTTCGTACATAAAACCAACTGGGCCCCCGGGATGAAAAGCCTGATAACACACAGACCGGGCGTCCAATTGATGCGTCGTCTGTTGTGTTGAGTTTCCTATGATGTGTCTGACCCATGGGATACTTCTTTGTAGAACCTTGTGATAATATGAGTATCGACTAGTAGCTCATAGAGCGGACCCTCCCGGTGACAAGCTAGGAGAGTGTAGATACCTAGTAGCTTGCTGAGACTTGATGACTACTGATCGATCGTCTTGGAGTGATTCGGATAGCCCAGTGGGGTGCGCTTGGTTGTAGCAGTAGACCCACGGTAGAGGTGCACTTGGTTGTAGCGGAAGACCCGCGGTACTCGACAGAAGGAGTACCTTTGTAGGCTTTGAGGGAGTGCGCTTGGTTGTAGCGGTAGACCCATGGTTGGATGTGCATGGTTGCAGCGGCAGGCCCACAGTACTCGATATGTGGAGTACTTCAGCAGTCCAAGGTAAGTGGGGGCGCTTGGTTGTAGCGGCAGGCCCACTGTACACGACAGAGGAGGATTTCTCCAGTAGCTGTGGTTTGGACATCATGAATAAAATCCCGGTTTGAGGTGAGTCAATATCCTTTTTGTTTTCCTCATTGTTGAGATTGGTTACTTGATAAAATAGGTATATTTATGGGAATATACCTAAGTAGAGGTTATCTATTGAGATCATTCATTATTGATATCCTTTTTGGATTTAGTTTGACCTTTAGGGTCTCGGGGTCCCTACTGAGTATCATTATACTCACCCCTACACGGGCTATGCCCACACCTCGTTGATTTGGATGTAGACGATGGACATCGCTGACGAAGGCCGAGCGTTCGAGGACTAGACAGTACCTGGAGGTGGATCTCATGATGAGTCGGTACCCGGAGGTAGATCTCATGACGAGTAGGTACCTAGAGGAGACAGACGGACAGAAGATCGGACGTGGAGTGTTGAGGAGGACATCTGTACCTACCCTTCCGGTAGGATCCGTGGTGGACGATCCAGGAGCCGCGTGTTATCTTCCAGTTGCTTGTCCTTTGAGTTGTACTTTACAGTCAGTTGTACTTGTACCTTTCTTTTAGGATTGTATTTCTGGCCGCTTGTACTTTCAGAACATTGTTTACTACTTTACTTCTTGTTTGATTCAACATGTACATTGTTGTGTTTTTCACATATATAATGACAATGCCTTCCCTTTTTATTGGGATTTACGCCTTTTGTGCTAGTCGCCAGCCCCTGGACTATGGATGGCGGGCTTGGGGTAGTCACGGCATGGGTCCCGAGGACGGTTCATGACAAATTGGTATCAATGGAGTCGGGTCTACTGCAGAACTTATAACTCTGATATTTTATTTCTATGAATCAATAGTGTTAAGGGTACTGAGTGTGGTTTTCAGTTCATGTAATCCGGTGTTTGTGCAGGCGGCCAACGTATCCATACACCAGGACCCTGACAATTGATTTCCGACATTGTGCATGAAGACACTGATTGAGTGTGTGTTTCCAAAAGTTTTTAAAAGTCAGATCAAACCAGGTCAGCTCACTAGGTATTAATCATTTAACCAAGTCACGTTTGTTTCATTCAGGATGCCTCCCCACAAATGACCGGCTAGAGCCCCAAGAGTTTTACTTACTGACAACCCTCCGAGTGATGGGGCCTCAGTACAAGGCCCTCTTCCAGTTGACGCACCAACGGTGGAACCAGCAGTACTACCACCCATTGGGACACTGATGCCACCAGCCCCAGCAGCAGAGAGTGCACGTCGCATGAGTGCACTATATGAGTTCCAGTGCCAGAGGACACCGAGGTTCAGGGGAGAGACAGACCCACAAGCGGCTGACGATTGGCTGGAGGCTGTGGTGAGAGTCTTCAGGCTTGTAGGGATGCTAGCTGAATTCATGGTGATCATTGCTGCCTGCCTCCTTCAAAAGGAAGCAAGCAGATGGTGGATCCTGATGCTCCAGATGCATGGTGAGGCGAAACTTATGTGGGAAGACTTCGAGAGCCTATTCCGGGAAGAGTTTGTACCAGCCACCCTTCGAGCTGTGTGTATATTGGTGCTACGACATCTACAACAGGGTATCATGATTATGACACATTACTCAGCGAGGTTCATAGACCTCTCGTGCTACTCCACAGATATGGTAAGGGACCCGTTCTTCAAGGCACGAACCATTGAGCAGGGGCTCAGGCATGATATTAGAGCTTTTGTTATTTCTCACAGTATCCCAACGCAGATAGGGGTGTTGGAGAGAGACCTTTTTGTGGAGAGTTTCCTTGCTGAGCAGTCTCCAGCAGCAGGACCCACCACTAGCTGGCATTCGGAAAAGTGTTCTGCAGCGGGCAGTAGATAGATTACGCAGAGGTCCAAGAGGACCAGACCTACAGGTGGTCCACCGCATGACACATGATCGTTTCTATGAGGCACCTGGGGTGTAGAGCGACATACCAGGAGTGGACAGTTTTACTCATATGGCAGGCTCAGTCAAATGGCACGTGACTGTCCAACCCGTCATACAAATGACAAGCAGATAAATGAAATTCCTCCCAGGCAGAGGCAGAGGTTCCATAGAGGCAGACCACAAGGAGTAGAAGACCGAGGCAGGGTAGCTGGTCATGTAGCTGGAGGTGGACAACACTTCGAGGTGTTACCACCACCACCTCCAAGTGGTCCACCCTGACCGTGGGGAACAGGTTGACAAGGGAGAGCTCAGCTTCAGACAGAAGAAGCATACGACTACAGAGCTCTGGAAGCTGGAGAACAAGAGCAGGACTAGTTCCAGTCATGGGACCTTTGATCATGGTGCTTCTAGTTTCCTTGCTTTCATTGTTATGTGTCTTTGTACTTCGAGCTGCAGTAATAGAATTCACTTGTCCTTGTGACATTTTCTTCCTTCCTTTTTCTGTACTGAGAGGTCCCGGTTAAAACTGTTGACTTGACCCTCACATTCAAGATTTCTACTGGAGGAGACCCAGTGACCTCACGCTGATGCCGACAGTTTGACTCGGCCCTTAGAGGCGAGAGTGACATTTGGATCTCTTGGTTGTAATGTCGAGGACTTACGATGTCGTCCATGGCATGAATACATCATTCATGTCCGGATTGACTATATTAGGCAAATTAACGTGGATCATTCAGGGGATGAGACCGGATTTCACTTATCGGAAAAGAAGAAATATTAGCAGCACCTATGGGACCAAAGATGGTCCAGGCCATGATAGAGAAGGACCAGGTCATCCAGGAGCAGATGAGGACAGCTCAGAGCCGACAAAAGACTTATGCTAACAGGAGGCAGAGACCAATAGAGTTCAAGGATGGTGACCACATGTTCTTATGGGTCTCACCTCAATGTGGAAATATGGAGATTTGGCCAAGGCATCAATTTATCTTCGTGCTTCATCGGAACCTTCTAGGTCCTCAACAGGGTAGGCGAGGTGGTTTACCGCTTGACGCATCCACCTCAGTTGCACCAGGTGCATGACGACTTCCATGTATCTCAACTGAGGAGATACGTTCTTGACCCAACACATATCATCGAACATGGGGAGCTAGAATTTGGCAATGAGGTGACTTTTGTGGGGTTATAGTAGAGGCTGAGGATCGACAGGAGTTGTTCCTACGAGGACGGTCGATTCCTCTTGTGCGCTTTCGTAGGAAGCACGAGAACCACCAAGATATCACATGGGAGCGGAAGGCTCAGATACATACTCCGCACCACTTTTGTATCCCTATATTGTGTTAAAGCTTTATGGGGATGTAAATCCCTAAGGTGGGAGTAATGTAAAGACCCAAAAATTTCAAGGAATTTTTTTTATTAATTTCACTGAAATTTTACGAGTACGCAGTTTCTGACGGCACCTGATTCCGAGGCCCGGTGTTCCATGAATCAATTTCTGAACTTAGGCTCGGGTATGTTGAGTGAACAAACAAGTGGGATTTTCTAACATTTAATATGGTGCCCGGAATCGAAATTCATGGGCACCGATAAAATTGCAGGGCTGGTAATTGCTTAGGGGGACCTTTACTGTGATCGTGTTTTCACGAGAGGGGATGGTAATTTTTTAGGTTTATGTGTAAAGTGGAATATAATTGTGTTAAAATTTTATTTCACTTCTAAGTGTTTTAATCCCATGTGTTGGTGTTGGTGTGGGACCCACAAGATCCTAAACTCCTATTGATTGGATATTAGGGAGGTCGTACCCACATGAGTCCCCACCATTTCAAATTTTCTAGACCCTCTAAACCTCCCATGTAATAAATGTTGTGGCTACCTCTCTTCCTCATAAATGCATGACAACCTATCTCACCATTAATTTTTCAAATTTAAGACTAATTAATTAAATGAGTTAAGGTTTATGAATTTTAAAAATGTATGCAAAATTAATAAAATAATGCAAATGCCTTATTTTATTTTGGTCACTTTGTTGTGTTGAGAGAGGGACTGTTCTTCACATTTGAAGAACTTCATCTTCTTCGTGAAGAAAGCCAAGGCTCCGACGAAGAACACTGACTCGAAAATCACGTTTCTTTATCCCATTCTTCCACCACGACAACGGAGAAGTCGCCGACCGTGGTGATCATCGCCAAAGACAATGTACATTCCTTGTTTATCTCCACAACAAGTGAGGAGACATCGTTTCCTCCTTAGACGAACCCTGACGTCCACAGAATCTACGTCCGACCTCCGTGACGATGTTCTACGCGATTCTCGATGTGCGAAGTCAAATATCCAAGTAGGGGTTTGGATTTTTGTTCATGTTTATTCTTTTTCCATCCAACGTTAAAATTTTGGGCCCCCTATTATCGTTATTACAGGAGGAGGACGGACCGCACGAACATGGCCGACCCTCCTCCCTCTTTTGTTGTATATTTCGTTGTGGCTCGATCGAAGGCGGCGTGGTGCAATGGCACTATGCGGAAACAAGGAGGAACACAATGAAGAAGCGCAGCACCATCGTGTCACGTCGTTGAGGCAGAACGAAACTGCGGCCGGAGTCAGGGTCGTAGAGGCGATTCGAAGACTCTGCTGATTGTTTACTTCACGTGTAGATCAATGAGCGTTGAGGGAATGGGCCACATAGGCAATTTGATGATTCCACATTGATGTTTGTGTCCCGTAAGGATTACAGGAACTGACGGTAGGTGAAACGGACAAACGGTGCACGTCCGGTGGTCCGCAGAGAGCGGAGGCGACGCGCCGCCGGAGGAGACCATAACAGGTGAGCCATGACGGACCGTGACGGATTTTACATTCTGGGTTCTGTGGAGGGGGAGACATAATGCTGGGCCATTTCTAGACAAGGGGGGGGGGGGGTAGCACCCCCCCCTGTTTTTCCGCTCGGCCATTTCGGCCTTGCTGCCTGTTCACGTGGGCGTCACGCCAGCGCGAGGCCAACTGGACGCCCAGGTCGGGCCGGGCCGCCCAGGTTGGGCCAGGCCGCACCGGTTGGGCCGGTCCATACCTACCGCGCCGAGCCACACTCTAATGGGCCGGACCCGGACCCAGTTCGGGTCCACCCGGTTCAGGATGTCCCAGGGGGTATCGGGCCAGTTCAGTCCTTTCCCAATACCCACTAAAACCAGGCAGGTTCTCTTAAAAGCCTATAACATGGGTTACGAACCTCCAATTGACGCACCTTCAGTTGCATAGAGATCCTTGGATCGAGAAGGTCATTTCGTTATATTACACTCATGGTTTCAAAGAACTTGGGTATGGTCAGGTTGGTTCGAGCATGAAACCAACCGGGCCCTCAGAACGGAAACCCTTATAACATGAGCTTTGGACGTCCGATACAATTTTCGTCAACTTTGATGGATTCCTCTTGATGAGACGGAACGTTTTTCATACTTCACCTGAGGTTTGGATGTAGTTGGATCATGGCCGGGTTGGATTGAACCCAAAATCCAACGGGGCCCCTGGAACGGAAAATCTGATAACATTCAAACCTGACATCCGTTTGACGAACCGTCAGCGGCGTTGGTGATCATGTTGAGAAACGATCCCTACGAGTATACCCTATGAGAGATCGGGGTACAGTTGAGATATGGTCGGGTTGGTTCGTACACGAAAACAGCCGGGCCCCCGGGGCGAAAATGCTGATAACAGACAGACCGGGCGTCCGATTGACGTGTCGTCTGTTGTGTTGAGTTTTCTATGATGTGGTCGACCCTTAGGATACTTCTTAATATAACCTTGTGATACTAGGAGTATCGACCAAAATCTCGTGGAGCGGACCCCCCCCCCCCCGGTGATGAGCTAGCGGAGTGTAGAGACATAGCAGCTGGATGAGACTTGACGAATGCTGATCGATCATCTCGGAGTGATTCAGATAGCCTAGTGGGGTGCGCTTGGTTGTAGCAATAGAACCACGGTGGAGGTGTGCTTGGTTGTAGCGGCAGACCCGCGGTACTCGACAGAAGGATTGCCTCTATAGGCTATGAGGGTGTGCACATGGATGTAGTGGCAGACCCATGGTGGGATGCACATGGTTGCAGCAGCATATACATATTACTCGATAGGTGGAGTACTTAAGTAGTCCAAGGTTACTGGGGAATGCTTGGTTGTAGTGGCAGACCCACTGTACTCGGCAGAGGAGGAGTTCTCTAGCAGTCGTGGTTTCGACATCATGAATAAAATCCTCGTTTGAGCTGAGTCAATAACCATTGTGTTTTCCTCATGATTTAAATGTGTTACTTGATAACATATGTATTTTCATGGGAATATACCTAATTAGAGGTTATATGTTGAGATATTTATTTGTGGTTATCCTTGTTGGATTTAGTGAGACCTTGAGGGTCTCGGGGTCCCTACTGAGTATCATTGTACTCACCCCTACACGGGCTATGCCCGCACCTCGTTGTGTTGGATGAAGGCAATGGGCAACGCTGATGGAGGCTGGGCATTCGAGGAATGGATGGTACCCGAAGGTGGATCTCACGATGAGTCGGTACTCGGAGGTAGATCTCACGATGAGTAGGTACCTGGAGGAGACAGACGGATGGACGATCGGACGTGGAGTGCTTAGGAGGACATCTATACCTACCCTTCAGGTACGATCCATGGTGGAAGATCCAAGAGCCGTGTGTTATCTTCCAGCGCCTTGTCCTTTGAGTTGTACATTACTTTCAGTTATAGCTGTACCTTTTTTTTGGGCTTGTATTTCCGGCTCCTTGTACTTTCAGTACGTTGTTTACTGCTTTACTTAGTGTTTGCTTCCTCTTGTACTTTGTTGTGTTGTTCATTTATATAAAGGCAATTCCTTCCCTTTTTATTGGTATTTACACCTTTGGTTCTAGTCACCAGCCCCTGCCCTATGGAAAGCGAGCTTGGGTTTGTCAAGGCATGGGCCCCGAGAACGGGTCGTGACAATATCCCCTTTTACATGAAGTGTCTCTACATCAATGGGAATGGATATTAATCCACATGAAATAAATATTTTCCTTGATAAAATAACAATGAAAAGATTATATATCAGTAATTTCTACTATATCACCTAAAATGTATTGAGTTTATTAATCATAGTAGTTTTTTTTCATTATAAGTTAACCCAAACCATGATCTTCAATAAAAAAAATAAAAAAACACCTTATCATCTCTATCTTCATTTTTGTTTCTTTATCAATAGAAGAAGCTTTCAAAACATTAATATATAGGATAAAGGTACTCTTGTTATTAATATTTTCATCTAAATCCTATATTGTCACTTATGCGTCGAATATAATTAAAATGATTCTCATTCACTATAACGGTGGTTAATAAATACTCGTAAAGAAACAGCACTATCAAACTCTTCTTAGTATACTTCTTTAATATCTAGAATATGTGAGGTGGGTCGGTCTCCAGTTTTTTTGACTTAAAAATAGTGAAAAAGGAAAAATATATTTATACCCAATAACTAATTTATTTTTTTATCACTTATTTTTATTTTCCATGTTGATTAAATATTCAAACATAGAGTCTCTATTTATCATGATAATTCATACACCCTTAGATGATGACTATTAATGATTATGATCATTGATGTATTAAGAAAATATTAATCTCCATTTATCCTCAAAAATAATCCTAGATATTTCTCTTTAAAATATTAATATACATGGAAACATAAAGATTATCATTTAAAATTAAAACAAATCTTATTTATAAGAAATATTTCTAGATATGAATGAATAATATAAAAAAAATTCCCACAACATAACATTATGACATATCATACTCCTTTTGACACATAACTCATTTTCAGTGGGGATCATTTATATATCTTCTTTGACTATTTGTCTTAAATTTAGTAGCATAGATCATGATTAGTTAACATCATGATATTTTAATCCTTACTGGAATAAAATAATAATTATCAGAATAATATCCTAATACATTATCAATGTCTTACACGTGGAATAAAATTTATATATGAATTTCACATAATGAAATGTGTAATAATGAAGAAAAAAGTATTATGATGAAGTAGTACAATTGAAATTCAAATTCTGAATATATATTTAATATACTAATATATATTTAAAAACATTAATTTCCTTATATAACCACATTTACAACTAATGATTGTAAAGTCTTATAAAAAAATATCACTTCCAGTGTACTCATGATGTATCGTACCTTATAGAAATATTGAAAACAATCTTCCCCTTCACATATAATGCTATACTAAATTATAAGAATCTATTTATCTTTTAAAAAACATCATACCCTATTTGTAACTATCTTCCATGATAATTTATAATGAAATAATGTTTAATCCACTACTAAATCATCATTACCAATGCCACATTAATTAATCTTTTATCACATTGTTACATATAATGTGTTGATGTTTCATAGATTATAATTCTTTTCTTCATCATAAGAAACACATGTGGATCAAACCCTCAACTCATAAAAGGTTTGATACTAATCATTTAAAATTCTTGAAACAAAATTTAATTTTGAATGTTTCATATAATGATAATAAATTGTGCTTGTAATATTCATCCCATAATAGAATGATGATTTGTATAGATCCAATTTTTATCCACTGCACTCAATCATCTCTCCATAGGAATAAAATAGTGTCAGTGCTAACTAGGGATCCATCAATCCGACCACCATGGTGGTTTTTAAGTGTCATTTTCCCCTTCAATTCTTTTTTTGACCTTCACATGTCTTATAAACATCATATTCAACTCTTTCTAGAATCCCATCTTCATGGTTGGAAATATTCCAATAGATTCCTTGATAATTCTCTAGTTGGTATATCCTTTATATTTAAATTATATAATAACACAGGAAAATTCCTTATCCAAATAATTACATCAATAATAACGTAGTATAGACCATAGTAAAATCTAGAAACCTCATATTCTCATATTTTTTTCTCTATTTTAAAACAAATTTACAATATGTGTCTTTCAAAATATTAACCTACATAAAATGGATTTTATCATTAGGGTTTCTTATTATTAATAAGTCTCTATTCTGTAACTAATAATTTCATTATCTTATATTAACATCATCATTATCACCTAGAAAACCATCCCCATATAAAAAAATTAATATCATCATTCATTGTCTCTTCAATCCCCCCATGTTTTTAATCAATAATCTGAAATATATTTCATCTAATATATATTAATTTATTGCCTTTTCATATCCCATTTATCAATAAAAAATAAATATACCTATAAAGGTAAGAACATTCTTTTCTTTCAAAAAAGACTCCATAAAATAAGATTGAATCAATTAAAATAAGGATTGTGATCAGATTTTTTTAATATATTAACATCCATTTAAAGAACTCCCACTCATCATGGGTTAAAATTTTATATTAAAAATAGGTAGGAACCATGCTATTAAATTATATATATAATTCATCATACATTTGATACAACTCTAAATTATTCATTTTAGGGTATCTAAAATAAAAATTATTATGAATATTTATACATGCAGTCATGTCAACCATCCCATAAAAACAATTCATGTTCCTAAAGGTTTACTCAATAATGTTACATTTCATTCTCATTAACTAACAATACCCATATATTAATAAACCCAAAAAAAGAAAATAAAAATAATATTGTTTTATTATAATAAATAACACTCTAATTATATATGGTTCTCAAAACATTAGAATTAATACAGGGTAGTTATTTTAAATCACCTCCTAATGAATTATCCCACTAAATGGATGACTTATTTTAATCCTTACCATGGATTACTCCCATATATTAAATTAGTAATCCTTCAATAAAAAATAAATATTTGAGGGATTATCATGTCATTTAATTGATATTAATCTATCATCAGTCTAATGTTATCTATCTTTTATTGATAAATCAATTTTTATTAGAATTCCAACCTGAGTTCATACACCTCATCATAGAACAAAAATAAAAAGCATTCAAGTACATGTATTTTTTTCTAACATTATAAAATAAACCTTGAAATTACCTAATGTTTTTACTTTCATGTCATTGATAAAAAAAATTCACCCTAAATGTTTGGATTTAATATTTTGTAACCATGTAAAAAGAGAATATAAACCCCTAAATTTTTAATTATATTACCTCAATAACCCTCCAAAAAGATGATTTATGATTTAATTGAATGTTCTAGTGGCTTTTAAACATTATATAAACTTTTATTACCATAGAATGGACATTGATAGTCATCTTTTTAGGGATTTCATTTTAAATTAGATATAAATCATGATTCTCCAAGTTCAGATTTATTTTTAATAAAATAGGTTAATTTTTTACCAAAACCTAAGTAATGATTCCGGTTTGTTTCACCTCCATGTTATTCTCATTTCATGATAAAATATTCAATTTAATTCACCAGATTAATCATTTTTCATTGAATGAATACAAATACAACACATGTATTATTGGAATATGGTGGTACTTCTTATTCCCCAATATGAATTGAATGGTTTGAAAATTTCCTATAACGTGTTTCACCTTTCACTACATAAATCATGATGAAATTGTTCTTATTGAATTATAGTTTTTATTTATGATAAATTTATAAATTTAATAAAATATTTTTTTATGTTGAATTACCATAATATAATGAACCATCTGAGGAAATAAATCACTTGATATAATCCTTATCTATTTGAAGACATATTATGTTGATAGAAAAAAATTTCATAACACTTTGGTAATATTTTCATCCACATTTTACATCCCTTAAAACTATTATTTAATACATTGGTTATCATTTATTGATAACGTCTTATGAAATTAAAATCATTTTTTGTGAATGTTTTATTTTATTTTATCGGTAACTTATTCTTTTTCTTATTATATTCTTTTTATCCTTCTTTAAATTAGCTAACTAGATTTTTTATCATTTATTAGACACATAGATAATACTATTATTGTGTTCACATGATTTATTCTTCTATGTTTCTTCAATTAGATCAATCTCTTAATAAATTTATTTGACTAATTTTGTTTTTCTTTGTTTCTTCCTATAATGAAATACACATATGTATTGTTTTCATATATCCATTATTATCCCTTTATTCATATAAATGAATAAATTATTCCCTCTTCATGTAGAATAAATATTAGACATAATGGCATATATTTATGCATTATCATTTTTTTCTTATTGTAAATAGATTACACATTCTTCTTTTAATTATTCATGGGGGTAATGTGGAAATATATTTTATTTTCCTTCCCTATAAAGGATTTCCCAACATTAAACAATAATTTTTATTTAATTATTTCCCCATCTTATTTTGATACATGATGATGTTTTAATCTACCATTACTATGACCACATCCATTTCTACAATCAATGATATCTCCAATTTTCCAAAATATATTAAATATGGATTTATTTTTCATAATATATATTGGTTTCATATTCTATGTATTTATACATCACAATTGATGATTTTTTTTGAAATTATTAAGGTTTGATAGATTATTTGAAATTAATAATAATATATTCCCAAACCTATAGATATTCCATCAATGACCTATAAATCATAATTTAATTCTATTAAGTACATGATTTTATAAATTTTATTTCCTATACATTTATTGATTAATGATTTTTTTAATATTCACCTTGGATTATATTTTAGAACCATCCATTTTATACATTGATTTAACAACCCATGACATGGTGGTAGTAATATCATCAAATTTCATCGTATATATATTTCGTAATTTTTTTTTATTAAAATTGGTTTTATTGAGAGAAATTTATTTTTCATGATCCATATACTTTGATTTATATGGTCTTTCATTCAAACAGCTTCACCTGGGTGGATTAGGGAGTGATTTAGAGGTATTTCCCCCTAAAATGAGTAATCATGGTGTAAAAAATATCAATATAATCTTATGTGGTATCAATACATTCCTCAATATCATAATATGTTCAAAAAATTGATGTCTTATATCTCATTGTTTTTCCATTATCTAAATAGAACTCATGTTGAGGGAATATATTTTTTATTCTGTACTAATCACAGCATGGATTCCCAATCTTTATTTAGCTTCAGAATATAATATTCATTCATCATGATTTATTCTTAAATATATTTATCAAAATATTAAAAATTTAATCATTAACAATAAGTTTTTTTCCATAATATTCATAGAGACGGTATAAAATTATATTTATTCTGAAATCACTTCTTAAAGAAAAATTAATAACTAATAATCATAAAATTGACATTCTAATTTTTCTTTTTTAAATATTTATTTTTAATGTACAATCTAATGGTTTCTTTTCTCACGTAGGTTTTGTGATGAAATTTCACTTTTTTGGATTGTTCACTATTTCATCATCAATTTTATTAACAAACTTTTTTTAATTTTTATTATCCTTAATATGTTCATTAGAAAAGACAAGTATATATGTGATTATTTAAAATAAATAATTCTTTAGATACCATCCAAATCATGATAAAATGTCATAAAATATTTTATAGCATCCATAATCCTTATACACTCATTATAATCTACTTGTTTCACCAAAAATATCACCTTCACCATATGTAATACATGATGAGATATCACATTGATCATATTCAAGAGGTGATAAATACTTCTTTAATAAAATTTTCAATTTACATGCCAGCTTTTTCTTCATATTATTATGTGGAATAACTTAAAATTTAATTTTATCTTGAATTCGAATGTAGTCTATGTTCTCCATATGAGGCACTCCAAAACAGTCTTAAAACTGGAACTTTACTAATTCTTCTAAAAAACATGAGGTATAATAGTTTATCAAACTAGAGGAAAATTTAGATTAGATATTATATAACATTGAGATCTTATTGGATCAATCGTAGACATAGAGATGGGGTGAACCAATGTAAAAAAATTTAACCAAGATATAATTTTTTTTAATATAATGTTAAAATGATCAACCCTCGGTCATTATTAAGAGTAAGGAATAATTAAATTTCCAATCAATCAATGACATAATATGCAATATAGAATAAATTAAATTATTAATTAACTATTTTTAAAATATTCTTCCTTGACGTAAGAATATAATCCTTATCATGTTTATTTTTTTTATGTTCATTGTTCTTTCTACACAATATTTTAAAGAGATTAAAAATTAATTTATAAGCCTCACATAGTTTCTACGTTAGTATATTCAATTTTTTAATATGTAGGTATACTATAATTACATTGATAAATAATATTATTCATAATGTAAACACATGTTATTCAATGGTTCCATTAAAAAAATAGAAAATATCTCCCATTTTTCTTCATATTTCAATTCATAAAATGGAATTTCATCTTCTTATTAAAGAAAATATATATTTTGAAATTCAAAATAATATTGTCACATATATATATAGTTATGTTTTTTCGTATATTCTTGAACTCGCTATTAATATTGCTCATGAAGGTTCTTTTCTTAATATGTTTATGGAAAATATGATATTCGTTAGTAGAAACAAATAGGTTCATTTATCTTGTACATATTCTTCTTTCATTATTATTTGTTAGATTATTTTTTTAATAAGTTAATTAATAAGTTAAAGAATCTCTTGATCTTCTTATTTAGTTCTACAAATTTGACTCATTATTTTGATATATACACATGTTAAATGAATATCATTCTAACAACCACATGTTATTAGATAAAAACATTACAACACCAATATATAACACTCATTGGTATTCCTCTTCATCCTCTAGAATATAATGCATCAATAATTTATTTGTATCCCTTTTCGGTAATTTTATCTTAAAAATGGTGTTGTAAGAATAACATTGTTTATCCCTCTAATCTATTTCTTATATTCTCATATTTTTTCATGAACCACCCTAAATCCCTTGTACAATGAAAATTGATCCATTTCTGAAATATCCAAAAGGTACTTACTGATCCCCATGGTATGATGACTAGAACCTAAAATCTTATCATATAACAATGAGAAAATCTTTTGCAGTAAGAACATGCAATATAAGAACATTAAATAATAAATATTTATTATTTCATATACTCATCAATAATAAGAGTTTCACAAGAATGTAGATTAATATCAAAACAAGAACATAATATAAAATATAACATCCATTAAGACAAATTATCAAAAATCATGTTCAATGGGTTGACCCTAGATCTTCTTGTCACTATCATCTCTCCAGATTCCCCCAGATCATGCCAAACCTCCCCATAAAATTAGTACATTCCCATTCCCTTGACCTAGGATGAAACAAAATACAAAACTTATAAGGGAATGTTATGGTTTGAGATCAAAATCTTTTTAGGGACTCACCAAGTGTTCCATAATCAATACTATTACAATTAAACAATTTATTCCAACAATTTAAAAAAATTAATGGAGAATCATTATAAATTTAAAATAATAACATGAATTCATATAAAAAAAATGGATAATTTTTCAAAATAATCATAGATGAAAAATTCATAAATAAACATTTACATACAATAATTGGCATGAATAAAACAATTCTATAAACGATGCCCTGTAAAATCAATTAAAAACCATGAACAATGGTCATATTATGTGATTTATGTTTGTTTCATACTCTCAAATCATTTCCCATATTAATAATCAATTATAGATCAAGTATGGGTACAAAATCAATAGGCTTCTTCCAACAATACTAATAAATCATTATCTCATCCCATAGAGTAATTCTAAACTAGCATTAGTTATAGAAGTCATCACCAAACCACTATTAGTGAGTTGGAGTCAAAGTGTGTTTTTTCCCAACACTGACTAACCACATAGGAACATAAACGATATAACTGAACAATCAATTAATCATGTGAATATCAATCATTTCAAATCAATCAACATTTTAAAATTCACTATTTCCATCTTCGGCTTGTTTTTTCAAATTTAAAAACCAAATAATAGGTTTTTAACAAAATCATTTTATTTTAAATCATTTGTCATCTGTAGATAATTTTCACAACAACCAAAATCATATCATTTCATAAAATAAACATTCAATTCAAGCAATTATTTCATTCAAAATCATCACAATAATTTCATTTCAAATGAAATGGGTTGTTTTTGCTTTTTCTATAACATTTTTAAATCATACATCAACATAATGGATCTTAAATAAATTAAAATATCACAAAAAATCATGAAATTAGGGTTTCCACCATAATTTAAAGACTTAAGTAACCACCTAGCTTTCATCATGAAATAAAATAATGATACAACAAAAATAAGATCCCCAATAAAGAGTCTCTGACATCAATGTTCAAGAAATAATCCATATAGAATTATTCATAAAATAAATGATTAAATCCATCAACCATAAGATGGCTAACCACTTTAAATGATAAATAATTATGATTGAAATTCAATCATGAAAAGATTATATTACGTGAGAGGTATCAAATTCATTCATCGACTCATTGATATATGATGATATGAGGTTGAAGGATCCAAAATATCCGCCTATGAGCTTTCAAAATAAAACAAATATGGGGATGGAGTGGGGAAAATTGTTTTTTTAATAGGACATTGTATTTCTAAAAATGAAAAAACTAGTACTATTTTGTATCCATCAGGGACACCATATAAAACTATTGAAAATAACTAGACCATAGTGCATCACCGCTCCCAATTATGAGGTATCTCATCCTAGTCAATCAGCCTCCTAAAACACACTAAAATCTTCCACCATATCTTTTTTACTCTATTTAATTCCATGAAATTGTATATGCATAATTTTCCATCCAGTATCAAAAAGGTAGTGGATATCAATGTCATCATGTTACTACCAATTCCCCTTACACCTTAGGGCTCACCCACGAGAAAAAAAATTTATGATGTAGCCCAGCCTCCATGGATTCTCGATGAAAAAATATGTAGTAGATTTTAAATTTCATAACCCACAGATCCACACTATCACCCTTTTCCCACATATCTTCCCTTCTGTAATTTTAATAGGCCCTTAGTTACCCAACTCCACAACTTAACGGTCCGCCAAAAATCCCCTCATACTCCAAACCACAACCCGCACACAATAGAAAAACCTAATACATAAAACATGCATTTATTAAAAACAATAATAATCAGTGTCACGGAATAAAACATGGAAAAAATAATGAAGATAAGATTTATCTATATGTGATAACATGATGTTAAAACAACCTCAATATAAAATAAATTGGGTCCCATGAAAAGAAATTAATATGACTCCATTTCAAGGAGATAAGGATTCTTATCTCATACTAGTACCTCAGTATCCAAACTAAAATGAAAATAAAACCCATTCTATAATATCACAACTACTTAGGGTAAAAAATCCAATGAAGGAAATTTTTCTTGGAATAAACGGTCCAAATTGGTTTCCCAGTCACCAATAAATATATTTCTAAATCAAAATATTCCCATATCATGGAGTTAAAGGGGTTATAATGATACAACATGATATGTGCTACCTGATAGGTTTTTTGAATCGATATTCACTATAATGGAATGACTAAATGGTAATAAATATCTCTGAACTGGTCAATAAAATCAAAAGGACCCAAAAATCATTGTAAAATCATTCCCTAATTACCAAGACATTATAGACCCAACTAATGTGAAATAATTACAAAAAACCATTTCACCAAAAAAAAACAATTACCTATAGCAATGATCAATATTGGATGTATACCCTATCTGTGTTTTAACTATTCTCTACTGAATAAAATAAATTTCTAACATTATCTCTTAGATCATACTCAGTCTAATCATGTATGTTTTAACCAAATCCATCCGAAAAAGTGAATAGCTATAATACATAACTTAAAATTAAACAAAGGGATCCTTTTTTTATAGTGTTCTAGTAACTATTATTATAGGAAAACTCAAAAATCTCCAAAAGGTCCTCCCAATTTATACATAATTCAATAACACATTCATAATGAATGTCTCAAATAATCAATATATATCAATACATTTTCACTTTTTTCTCCGTATAATTTGTTATTACTAAACTCACATGGGACCTCAATACATTATGGATGCCTCACCAAAAAAGATAAGTGAACCAGGAATCCCTAAAAAAAATATAATATATAGAACTCAATAAAATGAAAAAACACTATCATATTGACACATCCCAAGTCCATGAATTTGGTTGTGTCTTGAATGGTTATAATGCGATATTATTTTTTTAAGTAATATACTATATCCCATAAAAAACTCTTCCCTTATGAGTTACATTGAATCCCAACCATTAAAACTGATAAAATACCATCCCACTTCCATGTTGCACAGAATGGGGCCAAATAAATCTTGAAGGAAACAGGTTTTAATATTTGACCTGGTTAAAGGTATAATTAAATTTCAAAAATTAATGGATTTCCCATCTCATTTTTGGAAACCACAATAATCCATAAATATCATATAAAATAATTGTGGTACTATGGATCACTGTCCACTGGGAATTATAGAGATCCTCTGCCACAACATTTCAAACTATTAAAGGCACAGATTTCTAATTTTATAAACATAGAACACCCTCAATGTAGAGAGATAAATCCTCTATGGTCTCCCACACCATAAGGATATTTTTTATTTTTATTAAATTTCAATGAAAATAAATACTCTGGAAGAAACATCTCAAGATGAGAGGAGGTCACTTTAATGTTTATCAGAATAATTTTAGTCACCACCAACCAGACTCCAAAATGGAAATGAATAAAATGTTCCATTAAATTTCACTATAATGATGATTCATTCAATTTTTGGGGTTTTATTGTGTCTTTATAATGAATTTTAAATCAGAGTCCTCATATAATGGGTGTAGGAATTTTCAATATCAAAATACTAAAGATACTCAACCCATCACCTATGTCAAAGGATTAAATAATATTTAGAGATGATATAACTCGGGATTTTGAGGTATTAATAAGTAGGAAACCATCATAAATATGTTAATGACAAAAATACATAAAATCATGAGTCAAATATTCAATTATTTTTTATTGGGATAAGTAGTTCTTCTCATGTGGCGTAAAATTTCATGTGAACATAGGCTACCACATGGTGACCCTGCAAAAGAATATAGCCCAAACACAAACAAAATGGTTCATGAGAGATCATACAGCCCTTCCCAACCTGTTGAATCATTAAAATTCAAATAAATTTCAATATATGATTCATCGCATCAAAATATGTCACAGCTGGAATTTTAATCCCATGATTTGATTTAAATCCACTTTTGGTTCAAAGATTTATCTTGGTTTTCGGGTGTTCTGGGATTGAAATTTTGGTGTCTCATGTGTTCATGATCATTGAACCTTGTTTAGGTGGTATTTAATAGTACATGGACTCCTCGATTTTTGATGATATGGTTTGATGTTGTGTTTTTTGGGGGTATGATTAGTGACACTCCTAGTGGCGCCACATACGGTGTAAGTTGTTGAGGTTATTTTTACCCATGATTTGGTTGAGTTTTGGGGTCAAAAGAGCGCATTATTTTGGAAAAAATTTCAATTTTCCTTATCCAATCATTCCCCCTTTGATTACCCCTTGGACCCATCAGCAATTGGAATATAATGGAAGGTTTTGGGTGTTGAGAACGGGTCGCACGATTTGGCCACACAGTTTACTAAGCTGTGCATCCAAACCATTCTAGGGTGTCCATGCCATTAAAAATCTTATTTGTAACTTCCATTTTTCTATTCTGTAATCAATCCTAATCCTCTCCTCTCTTATAAATTTCCTTCCCTACCTCCATGTCTAGCCTTCATGCTCTCTATCCGTTCCTTGGAACTGAATTTTGAATGGTGTTTTGATAGGGGGAACATTGAAATCATGTATCTATGTTCTTACCTCTTTGAATTCTTTCTATTTATAAGGGAACCTTTCACCATTTCATAATGTTCTACTTTTTCCAAATGATATGTTTCTTACCTAGGGTTTTTATTTGTGTTTACTGGTCTAATCATGATATTTTCAGTTGCTTTTTTACATCTTTGACTTGCGGAGGTGGTGTGGTTGATGTTTTGCAATATGATTTTAGGGTTTCAACACTTATCTTATGTGATTCCATGTGTAAGAATTTTTTTATGTGTTATCAAGAATGATTAAATTATTTTAAATTTTCCTTATATTCTTGGAATTGTAAAAATAGTTTTTTTTAGTTTGATAAGAACTTAATTTTATAGTTCACATTTCAGCAAATTGTGTGTTTTCCATGTGTAACTCTTGTGGTAATATTTGTGGTTATTTATGACATATGAATCTAGTTTATTAAATGTAATTTTGGCATACAATTCTTCATTGGTAGGGTCTTGATATGATTTTTCCCTTGAAAGAGGGTATTGAAATAGATTTTATGATCAAAACATAGTTATACCACATTGGATTGTATTATAAAAATTGTAAATGATTTATTGGGTAAAAAGTGTTAAAAGAATATACATGTATTGTTTTGGTGAGTGTGTTCAGTTATGATGGGGTTTTCTATGGTAATGTGGTGATTTATGATGTCAAAAAAATTATAATGTTTTATAAATTGCTTAAAATGTTATTTCAAATGGAAAGAATGGTGTGAAACACATTTGTGGCCTGTTTTGTGTGAGTGTAATGTGAAAAGAGAAATTATTTATGAAAGACATATTATGTGATACGTTTGAGGGTTTTTATGGGAATTAGACTATCATGGAATGCAATTATACAATTTCTTAATGTATTTTTTGAAGTGTTATGGATATGTGAAAAGTTTTGTGTGCTATTTTGATGTGAGTATGATTTCAAAATGAATTTGAATGAAAAATGGGATTATGTTCCTTGTCCGATATATATGTTGGATTTTTGTTGAATTTTTAATGTTTAAGTGGTATTTTCATGTGAAAATTTTATTATATGGTTTGTTGAACTCATATGAGAACAAGTGGGAGCCCTAGATATCTTAGTGGGTGGATGTGTACTAGTATGCTAGTGATCCTAAGGGGTTTGGCCTATGTTTCAATTACCAATATTGAAGATGAAAACACTAACTAAACTATGATGCTGATGATGATCACGGGGGGGTACTATGTTATGTGTATGATCTATACTAGTTGATCGTGTGGATGGGAATGGATATCGTGATGGTTACATTCACCGATATATGAGGTACTTGGCACCCACAATGAGCTACTGACTATGGGTTATATCCCATTTATTGTGCTCAATAGATTAATTATTCTTCCCATCAGAATACAATATGTTTGGGTAGAAATTTCAGTAGATTTAGAATTTTAATTAAAAGTTTTAATCCTTTAATTAGCCCACATGAAACTGTTTTTATTTAATGATTTGTCTCCTTAAAAATCATAGAAGCACTTCAATTTTCTGAAAACATGCAATATTTTCATCATTGAATGTTTATCACAAGGAATCTTTTAGTAGTGAAATCATACTGGACATTGGATCACATGAAACATACACCTTTTGGTGTAAGAAGACATGGTTATTTTTGTTGTAGGTTTGGGTAAATCTTTTGTGCCAGTGGTTCAGGATTCTAGTGGTCCCCAATGGTACTATCTTGTGGAGATGGCTTCAGGGCAGTGCCTCTTTCCATGTGGATTTTTCTTGACCGGTCCATTTTGACTTTCATCAGTTGTTATAGTTATTTAGAATTGTTTTAAATTAACAAATTCAATTCTAAAATTTTCTAAAGGATGGGTTTTTAACAAAAACCAGATTTTGTTATGTTGGAATTGTTTGTTGTTTTATGTTTATAACCTTAGGTAAATCTCTCCCAAAAATATTTTAATGATACTAGGGAACTTGTGCCAGTCCATGGGGATCATGGATAGCCTTCTATCCTTGTCGTGGAAAATGTCATGTGCCAGTTTTTATGGTGAACAGATTCAGTTCCTGACAAAATAACTCTAGAATTTTGATTCCCATAACAACATCACTCTTTACCCGGTGAGAGCAGTTTTGCAGATTCCATATTTAAAAATATATAATGAACCTATGGCAATACCCTCCAA
This sequence comes from Viscum album, assembly GCA_963277665.1. Taxonomy (NCBI): domain Eukaryota; kingdom Viridiplantae; phylum Streptophyta; class Magnoliopsida; order Santalales; family Viscaceae; genus Viscum; species Viscum album. The sequence goes on from OY728157.1 coordinate 203,351,726, forward strand.
AACACAAGAATCTTTGAATATCAAAATAATTATGTCATTTCTACCTTTTTATAAAAACCCTCACCTTTTTAGGATCAACAAAAATACCATATTATGACACTATGTTTCCCAATTAATCCACTTCTCAAATAAAAAAAATACATTTTTACAAAATCACATAAAAATTTTTATTTGATATAGTATCTAAATTTTTAACACATATATTGTACATATTCTTACTTCGTTTTGGAGTAAACCATGTTATTTACCAAAAAAAGACTAAAATGAAATAATTGAGGTAATAATGGCATATTCTTTTCATCAATTCTATGAAAAAAAATGATCATTTGTCAAAATGAAAGGTAATAAAGGTACTAAAAATGAATATATCCACTTTTTATGGACATCATTCATAGTTAAAATTCTTTCATATTAATCTTTTGATAACCATACTGAATATCAATCAGTGATAGCCACTTTTATCCTTTACACTAATAAAAATCATCAATACTTGGAAACAGATTCTTTTTTATTGCCTTAACATGAATGCTTTCTTGGTAATCAGCATAGAGGTAATTTTGTCCATCATCTTCAGTTAAAAAAACAACTAATGCAACCCAAATTAATATTTTTTAGTGAATATATCGATTTTCTATCAACTTATCAGGATGAGTTTTCAACTCATTCAATTATTTTGGTTCCATATGATTAAAATGAATATACTAAATCAAAATAATAATCTGCCTCCCATATATGTTGAAAAACCAAAAACTATATTGATGTTCATTGGGAAAAACAAGAAAAACTAAATTGATATCACCACCCAAATTCTTTTAATACAAGTTAAATGAAAAAAAGATAATATTAATCTGACCAAATCCTAAAAAGATGGTCTTAATTTACACATCCTCATGTCCAATTCTCCTTTAAAAACATATCACACTCCATCTAACATAGTAAAATTGAATGGATGAAGAAAATGTTTAATTTGTCCCTTTTTAGAAGCTACCAAATCCATCCTAATAATGGAATCAATAAAGAGATTATAAAGAACCATAAAATTACAAGTGAGATCAATCTATGCTAGATATAGAACACAACAGGTAAATAATAGAACCTTCTATCCCTTCATTCCAAGGGGATTAAAAATTTCCATCACATAAAAAAATTCCCAATATAAATATTTAGAACATTCATAATAAGATTCAACACCAATGAGTTTGAGGAACCATTACCAAAAAATTCATTCACTAAATATAATTATATATTAATGGTTCCAATCAATACTACCAGACCAGTCTCGGATACCTCTGGATACTCTTTCATAGTGCAAATAATGATATTTATAGTTATTTTGGAAAAACTATATATTTTTTAAAGCATCTGATTATACCCTAATACATTTATATGATGTTTCCATAGTTCCACTACACAATGTTCAAAAGATATGGAAAACATGTGTAGGTATCCTAAATGTCCATATAAAAAATGTATCTTGGGTGCCTCAGTGTAAATAAATTTCAAATTCCCAAACATGAGACATCAAAAACATGTCTACACACCTATTATAGATATCTAATTATTTATATATTTTTTAAAATATTTAAATCAACTCTCAGACACACAACACTATCTTTTATTTAAAATGAAATCATAAAAATACCAATGGTATTTGATAAAATTTCATCAACCAAGACATACCATATAAGTCATGCTCAGTCTCAACCCACTATCCAAAATTTATATATAATAATTTGTCTTTATAATGACATACTAGGATCAAATATCATCTAAAAATCTCATTAAAAATCTTTATGACTTCATTTTCTCATTCGTCTCTTCCTAAGTAGTTAACTAAAAATGTTTAGCAAAGTAGATCACATAAAATATCCCAGACATATAACCTTGTCAGTGTATATGAACTACATTTAATTTTCTTAAATGTCAATTTAGGTAGAATTCCATAGTAAATAGTCCTTTTTTCCTTCCACTACAAGAATCATAGTTACCTTTCTATAACTATCAAATCACACCACATTCTACTATGCCCTTCTATATTGAAGGAAGAAAAAATCACTTTAATTGAATCGGGTTGTAACATACCAAGTATTTAAATAATAATATATTTTCAAATCTATGTCTATTTATGAATTATATAGTGTTTTAGTGGCTTAAAATGAGAATAAATCCAACCATAGGCATAGAATACTCTAATATTTTTAAAAGATTGTTTTACTGACTTATGATAGAAATCGATTTTTAAATCTCATTTTTGACAATTTTATAAGCCCTATTTTTTAAAATAATCTTATTCTTTAGAATTGGGAGATATAAATTTACTTTTTATAAATTTTTTGTATTTTTCCGGCAAGGTTCATTTTTTAATGAATAGTGAGAAATACTACATTTTACTTCAAAACTACTTTTTCATTTTTTTTAATTATATAGATAGATTAACTTTTTAATTTGGTTTAAAGTCAAATTAGAATATTTTTTTACCATTTAATTCAATTTTGGTAATTAGAATTCATTTCACATTGAAATTGGACAAACACAATTGTCATTCTTTTGATAGATATTGTTTCTTAAAAACACGTTATTTGTTTTGACGATGCGAATTATTTTTTAATTAATTACTAAAATATAAGTATTTGTAATTTGTTAAAATTTATTCTATATTTTTAATCAAAATGTCCAAATTAGGTAATTAAGACTCTTTTGTTTTGGGACATTATGACTACTAACGACGGTAATTATCTTTAATTATCATTATTAATTAGTAATTGGGTAGTTAATGGTAATAAAATAATATCATAACAATATAAAATGACCCCAACATGTCTCCACATCCTATTTTTTGATTCATTTCCGTCCATGGGAAGCTTTTTACCAAACATTAGGGACCATGGAGTCACATGGGTGTAATAGTGATATTTATGACATTATTTTTAAAAAGAAGAAAAATATAACAAAAGTTTGAATATACTAAGTAAAACAATTTTCATGTTGTTTAAAAAAATTATATCTTATAATATATATATATTAATATCAAAGCAATAAATATTTCCTACATAAAGGTATTTTTTATTATTTTTAATCATTAAATAAATAAATTTATTTATGACAACAAGATGATGCAGTGATTACCTCATTAATTAATGATTTAAATAAAATAAAATGATATGGTAAAATATAAGACTTACACTAGATAAAAACCTAATTTATGGGTGTATATCGAATCCTTATCACCTTATCCAAAAAATATATCATTGTGGGACCTTTAAAATCCGAAAATAATTTTTTAATAAAGTAACATTTAAAGACATTCCAAAAGTGACCCTCCTCCCTTATATAAAAGGTCCCCACCTCTACCACCTTATCGACACCTCTCAAGACCTTGGCTCATCCAACCTCTGATCATATTATCTCTCTGCATCCATCTCTTACTCTTAGAATCCTCCCTTTGGGCAGAAGTCTTCCAAGGAACCCTTTGGCTCCAACCAAAAAAAGTTACCTGATTTTGAGGTAATGTATTCTCTTGAGTTTCTGTCTTTTATTTTCCTTCTTAAATAACCACTATATTCTTATTATATGATCCCATAATAACACAAGTTTCCTCAGTATACTAGGTTGTTTTTATGATAATGATTCTACCTACACTTACACACAACTCTTTCTAATCGTTACAGAATATACTATTTCTGTGGGTGGCGAATTACTGCTTCACAAAACGACGATTGTTCAATCTTCTTTTAACACCTATCATGGTGGAAATTATGATGGAACTATATTTATATATGATATATATTATATCAATTTTTCCTCTATACTTCTGTATTTCATATTTAAAACATACCTTTATGCTTTTCATATTATGAAAATGTGATAATTTCATCTCAGGAAGTGTGGACTACCGCCCCCTCAAGTGATGTGACTCATTCAGGATAAACATAGAATTTATAAAGAATGTAATTAATTAACATTTGATACCTATATACCATTTTTATTATACTCGAATTATAATATATATATATATTTATGTCTCATTTAGTTTTAATTCCTTTAATATGACAAAGAAATGAATGTAACATTCACGCGTAAATATGGCATACCGTCTCCATGAACGGTGCATTTAATTTTTTATCTCAAAATTTCATAGAATAGTATAATTATATACTGGATATATATGATATTTAAATCATTAATACCATTCTTTAGATGATGTACTTATAACTACATGGCAAATTTATTTCAAACAAGTTCATTTTTGGCTCATGTACCGAACATTTTCAACACGTATGATATGAACTCACATAATTAACTAATTTTTATAACATGATAATATGTGATATGAATTGAATAATAAACTTTAATGGATTTCCTTAAGAAATTATAAATTGACCAATGTTTATTATTCAATAATATAATGAAATGAACAAGACAAGTCAGACATGAGGTAAAGGACTTCGTCTCAATGTCCTTTCGTTGAGGAATACTTCAATTTATGTACAACCTTCTTTTTTTAGTAGTATAATAAACCCTTTTGACTTTTAATTTCATTAAAAAGGAATATTTTTCATGAAGTGTTTTACTAAATGACAAAATGGAATGTATTTGTCTTATGTATGTGGTGACATAGAATTCTCTGCCGTCGTGACCATTATTTAAGATTCAGAATCCACCACAAGCCACAACCTTTTAAAATTAAAAATAAATACCATATTTTAATATACTTTTATTTTTTATTGAAAATTGTTTTGATAATGTTCTGATTATATCAATGTGTTAAATCGATATCTTGTGATTGAATTTTGGAAATGTATGTTTTCTTTTATGCATGTTTTATGTGATATTATTATGTTATAGTTCATGGGAATTGTTTAGGATGACGGGTGGTTCCGTGATAAACTACGGGAGAGTGATCCCATGATAGCTCTCCAATGAATTGGGTAATGCAACGGAGTTAAATGCTCAGGTTTCTCTGAAGAGATTTAAAGAATATACTATGATGGGTATTCCAAATGTAACCATGAGGGTTACTCCCTTTGTAAGAATATTATGAATACCTCAAATTTCCTTTAAGACATATGATTTATATGAGTTATTCATAAATAAAATTATTTCATGAGGTATGTTAATGTTATTTTGTTTTATGTGTAATGTATTATTTCATTGATTCTTATGTATACATGGACTAATGTTTTCTTTCTGTATTTTTATATCCCATGGTGATCTTTTTATGCTCATCCCATGTTTCTGAAATGTTTTTCACAGGTCAAGGGAAATGTACATTATTTGATGATAGTGTCGAGGAAGTGTCAAGAAAAAACTATGTTTTATTTTAAATAAGATTCCTTTGGTGGAAAAAAATGATTGCTATCTTTGACGTAACCACCTTGTTTATATGTGGAATGTAATGCATGATTTATAATCTATTTGTCTAAAACTCTAATCCTAAAAAGATGCTCAATGTGAATTATTGAAATAACACAAGATTAAGTAATTATTAAGTCTGGGGCCATATAGATGGTATCATAGGTTTGTTTAGATAACTTTTGGAGTTAGAATTCTATTAAGTGATTATCTAAAAATATTTTTTTACATTATGGTAGAATTGAAATTATATAGAATTTGTAGACTACCATGTTGGTTCATCTAAGACATGTTTGTTCAGAACGGTTTTCCATAGAGTAAAAGGGAAGCAATGCTAGGAAGGATTAAATATGGAAACAACATTCCAAATCAGCATCCTGAGATGGTCTGAATTGGATCTAAATAGTTTCTTGCAGTAATTTCATAGTTGAATAAAGTGATAAATGGCGGTGGTATCCATGCACGAGACTATCCAGATCAACCGCAGAAGAACATATCAGTGGCGGAACATTTTGTGAGGCAATATCCCCCATCATTCAGAGGATCATCTTACCTTGTACTATCTAAAGGGTGGATTAAAGCATTATAGAAGATTTTCGATGTCATTGGGTATTCAGAAAATCAAAAGGTTAGTCTTTCCATTTACCATTTGGAGGGTGAAGCAGATTAGTGGTGGTCGATGGTTAAAAATAGTAGGGATGCTGGTGAGATCGATGCTCTCGACTAGGATGAATTCAAAATTATGCCTCTTGAGAAATAATTTCCTATGGCTATTCGACATAGAATGCAAAAACAATTCTTGTAGTTGAGTAAAGAGGATGACTTAGTGGCTTCTTCTAAAGAAAAGTTCACTCAATTGGCTTGGAATGATCCAAATTTTATCCGACACATTGATAGTAAAATAAATTGATTTTACTCGGGATTAAAGACAAAAAATCGATGAGAAATAACTTCCTGTGAGTTCAAAAGTTACTAAAATCTTGATTTAAGATCTAAGAACGTGGAAGTGGAGATTTCTGATGTTCAAGTGTTCAATGAAAACCAACAGATGAAGAGACCAAGGTGGCAGGAGAAGGTGAAGAATCCTTCAAAGAGGATTGATGGTAAGAAAACTAAGTTCGCAGTTTGTGATAAATGTGTAAAACGATTGCTGGGGAATGTCTTATGAATTCGGGAATGTGCTTCTGATGTTGTAAGATGGGACATAAGGCTCATTATTTCACTAGAAATGATCTGGGTAATGGTAAGAGCAAATTTGATTTACAATTAGTGAAATGATTCAAGTTCAATGAGATGGGTCCTTATGCAAACGTGTGTTCGACAAAGGGCTTGAATGATGGGAGGCAGTTAGACTAGAAGGAGAAATTTGTGGTGAAATCCTTTGCAACTACTTATGTAGATGTTGGGAAATCAAATGAAGTTGTACTAGGTACTTTGTTGGTTTTTTCAGAATATTCCAATGCGTTGTTTGATTCATGGTCTACACATTATTTCAACTTTGAAAAAATTTTCTAGTAAATTGGAAATTCCATCTCACGAAATGACTCCTGAACTTGTGGTAAAAACACCAGGGGGAAATGTTGAGTCAAAATGAATTTATAAGAATCTTACTATCCTTATCTGCTGAAATAACCTACTTGGAAACCTTATTTTATGGGCTCTTGTAGAGTTTGATGTTATCCTAGGTATGGATTGGATCTCTGTCTACCATGATAACATAGACTATCGAGCTAAAGAAGTTTCTTTTAAGATGGACTTTCAGTATGTGTACAAGAATTAACCCTTACTGTTGATAACATATCAAGAGGCTTATAAACATGTAAATGATTGAACTTAAATTTACCTTACATATACTATTGAAAACAATGGAACAGTTCAGATTAATGATGTGTCAGTGGTGAATTAGTATTCGGATGTTTTTCCTGATGAGTTTCCTGGAATAATACCTGACCAGGAAGTTGAATTTACTATTGACTTAGTTCTTGATGCTAAGCCAATTTCAATACCCCCTTATCGAATGGCTCAAATAAAACTTTTAGAGTTGAAGGATCAATTGCATGATTTATTAGATAATGGTTTCATTCGACCAAGCACATCACCATGGGGTGCTCCTATATTATTTTTTAAAAATAATGATTGTTTAATGAGACTTTTCATTGATTATAGAGCCTTGAATATCATCACTATTAAGAACAAATATCCTTTTCTTCATATCAATGATTTGTTTGATCAGCTCCAGGGATCTTAGTATTTTTAAATGATTGACCTGAGATCAGGGTACCCTCAGTTGAAGATAAAGGAAGATGATATTCTGAAGACTTCATTTTGTAAAAGATATGACCATTATGAATTTGTAGTTATGCCTTTTGGGTAAACCAATGCACCTTCTTTATTCATGGACCTTATGAATATAATTTTCCATGAATTCTTGGATAAGATTGTGGTTGTTTTCATTGATGATATATTGATGTTTTCCTTAAGTAAAGAGGACCATGGAATTCATTTATGGGATATTTTTCAAACCATATAATAAAATAAATTGTATGGTAAATTCAGCATATGTGAGTTTTAGTTACACAAAATTTCTTTCCTTGATCACATTGTTTCTAAAGATGGAATAACTATTGATCCTGCAAAAACAATGGTTGTTGAAGAGTGGACTAGACCCACAAATGTAACTGAGATTTTTAGATTTCATGGTTTGGCAGGAAATTACCAAAGGTTTGATAAAAAAGATTCATGGTTGTCCAGCCCATTGTCTAAGATAACTTGGAAGGGTGTTCAGTATTGGTACTACCTTCCAGGAATGGTATGTTTGTTATCTGCAATGATTCTTCATTGAATGGACCTGGTTAAATCCTAATGTAGAATGATCAGGTAATTTCTTATGCTTCACGTCAGTTGAAAACTCATGAGATAAATTATTGTACACATGATTTGGAATTAGCTACTATTTGTTTTCTTAAAAAATTTGGAGGCATCATTTGTTTATTGTAAATTGTGAAATACATACAAATAAAAAAATGTAATGTGTATATTCACGCAGAAAGAATTGAACATGAGACAGAGGAGATGGATAAAATTAATCAAGGATTATGATTGTACAATTCACTACCACCCAGGAAAAGAAAATAAAGTGGTAGATGCTTTGAGTCGAAAAAGTAATGCTTCATTAACCATGTTATATTTGGAACATGATTCTTTGGTTAAATATTTGATGAATTTTGGTTTGGAAGTTGTTGGTGAAGGAAATTTTCTTGCTTTGTTTTAGGTATCAGTGAAATCATCTCTATTAGACATAATTGTGCAAGAAAAAAAGAAGGATAGTGAGTTGCAGAAAAAGGTAGAGTTACTTTAGAAGGGAATGTTACCTGAATTAAACATTGATAATGATTGTTTTTTGAGATTTGGGAAGAGATTCTGTGTGCCTTTTGATTCACAGTTGAAGAGAAAGTTGTTATGTGAAGCTCATAGTTCTCCCTTTTCAGTTCATCCAGGCAGTACTAAGATGTACAGAGATTTTCGAGAGTATTACTGCTGGGATGGAATGAAAAGAGATATTGCTGATTTTACTGTAAAGTGTTTGAATTGTAAAAAGTATAAAGTAGAGTGGCGGTTACTAAAAGGGATGCTTCAGCTATTACCAGTTCCACAGAGGAAATGGGAGAATATATCCATGCACTTCATTGTTGGATTACTGAAGACCCCTCAAGGTAATAATGCAATCTGGGTTATTGTTTATCACTTGACTAAATCTGGTTATTTCTTTCATATATGTGATACTTTCCCCTTAGGTAATCATTATTTACTGTATTTTAAAGAGATATTCAGGTTACATAGAGTTCCCCTCTCCATTGTATCTGATCATGATCCCAGGTACACTTCTAACTTTTGGAATGACCTTTGGATGTCGTTGGGTATTGAATTATATTTTAGTACATCTTTTAATCCAAAATCAGATGGTTAGTCAAAACGAACAATTCATACATTGGAGTACATGATACATTCTTATTCGATGGATTATTAGGGATTTTGGGACAAACATCTTTCATTGGTTCAGTTTTCATTTAATAATAGTTTTCAATATAGTATATACATGGCACTATTTGAGGCATTATATGAGAAGCGATGTTGAACTCCAGCTTTTTTGGATGATTTGGATGAAAGGAAGTTGATGGGACTAGAATTGGTAGAAGAGATGCCGGAAAAAGTTCAACTAATAATGAAACACATGGGAACATCTCGAAGAATGCAGAAAAGTTATGCGGACAACAGGAGGAAGGATCTCTCTTTTGAGGTAGGTGATCATGTCTTCCTTAAAGTTTCACCAAGCAGACGTGTGATGTGATTTAGCAAGAAAGGACAGATGAGTCCAATGAAAATTGGATGATATGAAATATTGGAGAGAGATGGATCATATTCATAATGAGTGGCTTTACTCCGAGTTTTACACAAATACATCAATGTTTTTTAGGATTCAATGTTAAGGAACTACAAGCCAGATCCATCTCATGTTTTGAGTCCAGAGATAGTTCAGCTGGAAGAGAATCTATCTTATGAGGAACAACTGGTCCAGATTCATGACCACAAGGAGAAAGTGTTGTGGAATAAGGTGATTCATCATTTAAATAATTTTTTTAAAAATCCACATGATTGAAGAGGCAACATGGGAATCTGAAAATGAAATGAGGGATAAATACACCCACTTATTCTATAACTAAATAAATTGTGGGGACGCAGTTACTTAAAGGGGGAAGGATGTAACATCCCAAGTAAGTAAAGAATAATATATTTCTATTTATAATTCTATTTTTAATTAGATTCTATTTAGGAGGCTTAAAATGAGAATAAATCCAATCTTAGGCATTGAATACTCTGATATTTTTTAATGATTGTTTTAGCACCTTTTGATGGAAACCCATTTTTAAAAATAAATTTTTACAAAATTATAAGCTCTATTTTTCCAAATAAACATATTCTTTAAAATTGGGACATTTAAAAATACTTTGGATAAATTTTTGGTATTTTTCTAACAATGTTCATTTTTTTATGAATAGTGAAAAATACTGCATTTTACTTCAAAACAGCTTTTTTATCAAATTTAATTGTATAGATAGATTGTTCTTTTAATTGGTTTTAATGTTTAATTAGAATATATTATTACCATTTAATTCAATGGTTGTCATTATAGTTAATTTAACTTTGAAATTCAACATAAACAATTGTCAATCTTTTGATTGATATTGTTTCCTAAAAACACACTATTTGTTTTGACAACAGGAGTTATTTTTAAATTAATTACTTCAATTTATGTGTTTTTAATTTGGTAAATTTGGTTCCATATTTTGAATCATAATGTCAAAATTATTTAATTAATAATATTTTGTTTTTGTACATTATGAATATTAATGACAGTAATTATCTTTAATTATCGTGATTAATTAGTAAGCCAGTAGTTAAGTGTAATAAAATCATATCATAATAATATTAAATGACCCCAAATTGTTGAAAAATAAACTTTTTGAGTCATTTTCGACCATGGGAATCTATCTACCTTACATGAGGGACCCTAGAGTGACATAGGTGTAATAGTGACATTTATGACATTATTTTTAAAAAGAAGAGAAATATAAGAAAGGTTTGTATATCCTAAGTAAAATAATTTTAATTTTCTTTAAAAAAATGATATCTTAGACTATAAATATTAGTTGGAAATATAGAATTGTTTCCTACATCATGGTATTTGTTTTATAATTTTTATACATTAAATAAATAAATTTTTTTATGACACCATGATGATGAAGTGATCACCTCATTAATGAATGATTTAAATAAAATAAAAGGATCTAGTAAAATCTAAGACATAAACATGTCAAAAACATATTGGATGGGTGTACATAGAACCAATATTACCTTATCCATAAAATATATCATTTTGGTCCCTTTAAAATATGAAAATAATCTTATAATAAAGTAACATTTCAAGACATTCCAAAAGTGACCCTAGTCCCTCTTAAAAAAGTCCCCCACCTTAACCCTCTTACTCACACTTATCAAGCCCTTTAATCTTCCAAAATCTGATCATATTATCTCTACACATCCCTATCTTACTACTAGAAGCCTCACATTGGGTAGAAGTCTTTCCAAGGAAGCCTTTGGCTCAATCCAAAAAGAGTTACCCTATTTAAAGGTAAAGTCTTCTCTCGAGTTTCATTCTTTTATTTTCCTCCTTCACTCACCACTGTCTTATTATTATTTAAACCCATAATAATTCCACTATACTAAATATACTAGGATGTTGTTATGATATGTATTCTACCTACACTTACACACACCTCTTTCAAATGGTTAAGAAACATACTATTTCTGTGGGTGGTGAATTACTACCTCACGAAACGATGATTGTTCAATATTCATTTAACAACTCTCATGGTGTCCAATATTATGGAACTATATTTATTTATGAAATATATTATATTAATGTCCCCTCTATTATTATGTATATTATATTTAAAATATACCTTTATGCATTGCATGTTGTGAAAATTCGATAATTTAATCTAAAGAAGTGTGGACTATCGCCCCCTCAAGTGATGTGAATCGTTCATGCCAAACATGGAAATTATAAAGAATGTAATAAATAAATGTATGTTACATATATAACATATATAATATAATGTAATTATAATATATATATATATATGTATCATTATGTTTTAATTCCATTAATATGACAATGAAATAAAAGTAGTGTTCATGGGTACATATGACCTACTTTCTCCATGAATGGTGCATTTCATTTTTTATCTTCGAATGTTATGGAATAGTATAAAATTAATATACACTTAATATATATGATATTTAAATCATTAATACCGTTTTGGGGATGATTTACTTATAACTACATGGGTAATTCTTTTCAAATAAGTTTATTTTTGACTCATGTACCGAACATCAACAAAACGAATGATACGAACACACATAATTAACTAATTATTATAACATGAAAATATGTGATATGAATTGAATAATAAACATTAAAAAAATTCAATATGAAATTATAAATTGACCAATTTTTATTATTCAGGAATATAAAGAAACGAACAAGACAAGTCGGACTTGAGGTAAGGGACGTCGTCTGAATCTCCTTTCGTTGAGGCATACTTCAATTTATAAATGACCATATTTTATCCGTTGAGTAATAAACCCTTTAGACATTTAATTTCATTCAAAAGGAATCTTTTTACAAAAAGAGTTTTACTAAATGACAAAAGGGGATGTTTTTCTCTTATGTATGCGGTGACAATGACATCTCTGCCACCATGACCATTATTTGAGTTTCGGCTACCTCTACAAGCCATATCTTTTTTAAATTAAAATTACATACCATGTTTTAATTTTCATTAATTTTGGTATTGAAAATTTTTTTGATAATTTTTTGATTATATCAATGTTTGGTATTGATATCTTGTGATTGAAATTTGGAAATTTTATGTTTCCTTTATGCATGTTTTATGTGATACGATTATGTTACGGTTCTTTGGCGCTATTTATGAAGTCAGGTGGTTCAGTGATAAACTAAAGGTGGGTGAGCCCGAGATAGATCTCCAATGTATTGGGTACCGTGAAGGAGTTAAATGCTGTGGTTTCCACGAAGAGATTTTGGGAATATATTGTGATGGGTATTCCAAACATAACCATGAAGGTTACTCCCTAACTAAGAATGTTATGAATGCCTCATGTTACATTTATTTCTTATGATTTATATGAGTTATTCATAAATCATATGATTTATTGATATATATTAAAGTTCTTATGTTTTATGAGTAAAGTATTATTTCATTGATTCTTACGTATAAATGGACTATTGTTTTCTTTCCATATTTTTATATCTCTTACTATGCTTCTTATGCTCATCCCAAGTTTTTGAAATGTTATTCACGGGTCAAGGAACATGTACATGATGTGATGCTAGTGTCGAGGAAGTGTCAAGAATGAAACCATGATTTATTTTAATATGATTTCTTTGGTGGAGAAAAAATGAATACTATATTTGATGTAACCACCTTGTTTAAATGTGGAATGTGTTGCATGATTTATGATTAGATTATCTAAAACTCTAAACCTGAAAATACCCTCAATGTGAATTCTTGAAATAACCCAATAATATGAAATAATTAAGGATGGGGCTTATACTGGTACTCTTAAAAACTCATTAATCATCTCAGTGTATTTCAACCAATTTTAATACTTTTGAGTATCACTTGATCCATATAATTCTAGTGGTTTCTAGGAATGAAACTCTTAATAAATATCTCTAACATCAACCCTTCATTGTTTCACTAATGGAATGTAAATGGGAATGGGATTAGTTAGTAGTCCAGGACATTTGATAGTATGCACCACTATTTCAACAAATTATTGATATGTCAGAAGACAATATCATTTTGTTTTATAATAATATCCCCCCATATAGAAAATTTTTACATCTTCGCAAAGTAATAATACTACAAAACATCAACAAAAACACTAAAACATCAACAAGGATAAAAATATAATCAAATCAATCAATATATATAGAATCATTAATTCCATCATGAATGATTTTTTTCTGGTATCTCTCTATACGTAGATAGACATTTGGGAAAATACTCGAATCAAATAAAATTATTCTTCAATTATTCTTTTCACAAACCACTATTGCAATTTGAGGCTGCTTATGATGTGATTTTTCTAGTCACTCACTCCCAACTACCTCTTATGTGTTAACAATCCTACCACTTGTCTACCAGGACAACCCAGCCTATAAACTAACATCATGTAAAGGATCCTAAACTTCTTTTTATACCATTTTATCATAAACGAGATAAGATAACCTAGTCCACTGACACCTGAGCCATCCCAAACATAGTTTGATGGGTGTTACTGATCCCTATAGGTAGTTGACTAGAACATGGAATCCTATAAAAAAAATATTGAGTGGTTTTTTAAAAAATTTATGAAATAATAGGTGATAAACGAATACACAATCAGTATTCCAAACACTCATCAAAGAAAAAATTAACATAAAAACAAATAAATTTTATAAGTGACACATTACCTATATGACATCAATATCCTCAAGCAAATGTCTCCCAACCATGTAAACCGCATGGACTATAGCTCCATCCATCACGAAATAACCCTAGAGTACAACTGGTCAACCAAAAATACAACATCCATGAAGAACATTCCATTTCTCTAGACCTATTAAGGAAAATTATAAAAAAAATTCCCAAAGGAAAAGGTATTTTATGAGCTATGAAACCTAGTAGGGTATCACCAGGTTTTTCATAATGAATACCATAATTATTAAACTATTTATATATTCCATTTAACAAAACAATGCATGGTGAGTTATTTTAAAATTTAAATTATAACATTCGATGATTTCATGTTGACCAAATGATTAAAAAATATTCTTAAATTGTTAGGATCAAGGGTTAGAATACCCTGAGATGGGGGGTGAATTAGTGTACAATAGATTAAAACTTTCTATTGTTAGGAACTTTTTTCATTTTCTGAAAAACATCAATTATTCCTCCCTCTCGTAGAAATATGTGAACAAATATGAAATTTGGCATGAGACCCAGTGATTTTTACTTTTTTCACCCTCACTGAGTTACGTCCAAAGGGAATCCAAAAGCATCGTGCTGATCTACCATAATCTATAGGGTTCACTTCCAATAATGAGTAAAATATTCAGGATAGATCTTTCATACCCAATCTCACTACCTTTTAAAAGATTATGGTCTTCTCACTACATTACCAAGGTTCACTCCATATGCCTTTTTCACTAGCTCATTGTAGGTGGAAAAGGTAAATCATCATCTTCTTCCATCGCTCACTGCTCTTGGAAAAAAATCAACTCATGATTATGGAATTGTAGGTCAACCATAATTCATAGACATTTGTTCCCTTCATTTTCATGAATGTTTTCCACCTATACTATAGTAAGATTCTCTTTTGAAGTCATTTTTTCACTTGTAGATGAGTTCTACCTTCCCATGAACTTCTAACTATGAAAAAAATACATTCATAAACTGAAATGATATGTTTTCAATATTCCTCAAGTATACTATGAACCATCGTGTTCACCTGCATACTGTGTAGCTGGTTTGGTATGCGGAACACAACCTTCATGCACCACTTCCCCTTCCACAAACCATTACAGCCTTCACTAACCACTGCATTCGTTCTACATCTACGAACTACCCTATATCTGCAAAATGTTCTCTATTCACAAACTATCTTCACATATATGTACTAGAGATCCCCATCTACTTACCATGTTCATACACTCCCTATTGCAATACAGAGATACCTCCTCCAAGTACCGATTCAACTCCTTCTATGTACTGGACATCCTCTTCTGTGTACCAGACTTCCTTTGTAGGTTAAAAATCCCACCAAATTATAATGGTGGAATCTCTTCCACAAAAACCTCTTTAGCCTTTGCGAACCACCCTTCACGAACTTATTTCAGTCATTTCCAAAATGTCATATCAAAAATATGTTCTACTGTAATCTGATATCAATTGTAAATGGTGAGATTAGTGATTCTTATCTAGCAAAAGTTATCCACAAAATACATTAATCCTCAATTTACAAAATCATTAATTCAGCCTTCCTTGATTAGTGACACTTCTTCCTCTATGAACCGTAAGCCATTTGTAAAGACCCGTAAAAATCAAGGAAATATTTTTTTTTATTTTCTTTGGGATTTTACATGAACACAGTTTCGGACGGCACTGGATTACGAGGCCTGGTGTGCCCGGAATTTCTATCTGAAGTTTAGCTTGGGTATGTTCAGTGAACGAATGAGCAGGAAATTATTACTTTTGAACAGGTGCTTGGAATAGAATTCCGAGGGCACCGATGGAACCGTAGCACCAGTAATTGCTTATGAACGCCATTTTTGGAGTTTCATTTGCACGAGAGAAGATGATAAAAATTGTGGATGTTTAATTTATAATTAAACTACAATTTTTATTTTCTTTTAATGGTTTAAGGCTTTGGGTGGAAGTTAGGCAACTACCCGACTTCCCAAGAGATGTTATGACGGTGGAGGGGCCCACACGAACCCCACCCCTTTATATTCTTCAACCCTCCTCAACTCACCATTAATATTTGAAAACGTATGTTATTAATTATGTGAGTTAAGTGTGGATGATTGAATTTAAAAAGCATTGTTGAGTTAATAAAATAAGGGAGGTGCTTATTTTATTTGGGAATTTGTTTCTTGAGAGGTTTGGGGAGAAAAGATAAAGGAAGCTATAAGTTCTTCATCTTCTTCATCGAAGAACACGAAGAACGTGGAGAACGCATCGAACTCCGTCGAAGAATGCCGGGTCCTCGGAGACTGACTACGCGACGCCATAATTCGCGATGGTTCATCTGCGACGTCTTCTTCCGCGACGTCTCCTTCCGCAACTTCTCTTTCCGAGATGTCTCTTCCCGCGACCAATCCTCGTTTGACGAACCTCCGTTCAAGCTCGCGCGTGGTAGGGGATATATTTATTTATTTTGTTCGTGAATAATATATTGTCGTTTTTCGTGAAAATACGACCAATTGCTAACGACTAATGAGAGGCAGCCGGACTGCACAAACACGGCCGAACCTCCTCAATTATTGATGTTGTTTCTAATGTGGTTGGAAGGAAATGGCGTGGTGCCGTCGCACCACGCGGAATCATGCGTCATGGAATGCGTGGCACCGTCGCGCCGCGCCGTGAAATCGAACGAGGACGCGACGCCGTCGCGCCGCGCCGGAGAACCACAAAAGCACCGCGGCTGGAGCGGGGCCGCAACGGATGGGTGCGGCGCTGTCGTGCCCCACCGGATGAATGATGTTCGCGGCCAGTTCTGGGCCGCGGAGGAGCGTGTGAACCGGCGGCCAGAAACCATGCCACCGGTGTCGGAGAAGGGAGGGGACTGCCCGACGCCGGTCCCGTGGTGGCAGAAACCGGAAATCCAGGGCAGGCCGGCCGGACAAGAGGAATCCATGGGTTCAAACCCCTAGCCAGCTAGCACATCGGCCCCCTTAATGGGGGCCGCGATTAAAAACAAGGGGGGCAGGCGCCCCCCACTTCATACGGCTCGGCCGTTTGGATGACCTCCGGGCCAGCGTGTTGGGCGCGCTGCGCCCAGGCCGGGCCACGCCCAAGAGGGCCGGACCCGGACCCGGTTCGGGATGACCCGGTTCGGGCCGACCCTGGGGGCATCGGACTGGGTCGGACCGGGCCCGAACCCCTTAATACTGAATATTTTCCGTTCGGAAGCCCATAACATGTGCTACGGGCCTTTGATCGATGCACCATGAGTTGCGATGCGATCCTTGGATCAAGACGGTCGTTTCGGTATATCGCACTCAAGGTTTCGGAAAACTTTGGGTTCGGCCGGGTTGGTTCATACACGAAATCAACCGGGCCCTCAGAGCGGAAACACTCATATCTTAAGCTCCGGA
Source organism: Viscum album (assembly GCA_963277665.1). NCBI lineage: Eukaryota > Viridiplantae > Streptophyta > Magnoliopsida > Santalales > Viscaceae > Viscum > Viscum album. The sequence continues at coordinate 203,369,583 of OY728157.1, forward strand.
CGTCCGATTGACGTGTCGTTGACTTTTTTGGATTCCTCTTAGTGAGATGGATCTTTTGGATTACTCTGCCCGAGGTTTGGAAATAGGTGGAGTACGGTCGGGTTGGTTTTGCCTTAAAAACCAACTGGGCCCCTGGGACGAAAAAGCCAATAACTCTCAGACTGGGCATCTGATTGACGCGTCGTCTGCGACTTTGAGTTCCTTTTGACGATATGGAACTTTTGGATACATCAACTCTGTACTATGTGTCAGTTGATGTATCAGCCTCTCGACTCGTGGAGCGGACCCTCCAAAATGAGATTCATGTGTGTGGGAACCCTAGTGATGGTTGCGTTTGCGACTTTGATGACGACGACGACGACTGTACAGAGATTCTCAGTGGATTTGACGGCAACGACTACAGCACTCAGCGATCCTACGTGGATCAGTGCTACAGATCATGTGTGGGTCCGATCCTGTGTGGGTCTTCGCTCAGCGGTTCTGTGTGAGCTAGTGCCTACAAATCCTGTGTGGGTCCAATCCTGTGTCGGTCTTTGCGGGGGTTAGTTACATATTGATCTTTTGTGGATCAGATCCTATGTGGATCATTACGGGGGTTAGTAACTATCAATACTTTGCAGGTCCGATGACTTAGATTAATAAGTTGTTATATCTGATCATCTCTATCATCATATGAAGAAGTATATCTATGTGAGCTGAATCCTATTTTTCTTTCCTTTGTATATTGTGTTGTTCATTCCTGTGTGGATTTACGTTATACTTTCCTGTAACAGCCCGAGATTTTATGAAAAATATTCTTTTTAATTTTATTAATGTCTTGTTTTGTACGCTACACCAAAAGGAGCTTGCACAACACACATCCTTGACTTGCCTTGCATTACACGCAATCGCGACCTTCCTCGATAGCGTGTGTAGTACGCAATACCGAGTTTCACTAAAAAAACGATATGCTATTAAAATATTATTAAAACTAGCCGTTATGAATATTAATAACCACTTTTTGAAATTTTTTAAATTGTATTTTTCAAAATGGACTTCATTTTTGGATTCGGAATACCGAAATTAGCCTAGGGTGAAATTTTGGTATTTTTCTGAAAACTTTCAATTGTTGATGAATAGTGAAACCACTAAGTGGTAGGTTAAAAACTGAATTTTGCATAAAAATTAATTTTACCGCTTCTGTGAATGGAATTTCGAAAATCCGACAGACACGGTTGATATCAGTAAGTAAAATGTGGTTCAATGAGATAAAAATAATTTTTTGGTGAATAGTAACTGTGTTAGGGTAATAGTAATATCATATTTACCCTTAGTTACCCTATTTACTATTAACCGCGGTAAAAAAAGTAAAAAGTTACTATTCACCAAAAAATTATTTTTATCTCATTGAACCACATTTTACTTACTGATATCAACCGTGTCTGTCGGATTTTCGAAATTCCATTCACAGAAGCGGTAAAATTAAGTTTTCTGCAAAATTCAGTTTTTAACCTACCACATAGTGGTTTCACTATTCATCAAAAATTGAATGTTTTTAGAAAAATACCAAAATTTCACCCTAGGATAATTTCGGTATTCCAAATCCAAAAATGAAGTCCATTTTGAAAAATAAAATTTATAAAATTTCAAAAAGTGGTTATTACTATTCATAACGGCTAGTTTTAATAATATTTTAATAGCATATCGTTGTTTAGTGAAACTCGGTATTGCGTACTACACACGCTATCGAGGAAGGTCGCGATTGCGTGTAATGCAAGGCAAGTCAAGGATGTGTGTTGTGCAAGCTCCTTTTGGTGTAGCGTACAACACAAGACATTAATAAAATTAAAAAGAATATTTTTCATAAAATCTCGGGCTGTTACATTCTACCCCCCTTAAAATGAATTTCGCCCTCGAAATTCGTCGGGGTTATAAATGGTTTACTATTCGAAAGTTTCTTTAATAGAAACCCACATCGTAAAACGGAATATCAAATCCAATCTTTAAAAACAAAATTATGAAATGTAATGGTTACCCAAATAAACTAATCACTGGGTTTCCACATAGGTGAAAATATGGATATGGAAGAGAAATCTAACCATCATGTTCTGATGGAGAGTGGTAGAGAACATGGCTATGGAAAAGCCAGCAATCATGAAGACATAAATTTGTGACGATCTAAGTTACCATCTGATTCATCGGATATAATATCACTAGGACAACATTTTTGGTTTTCAAGATCGTTTCCCTAAAGTTAAAGAATTTGAATTAGAATAAATACTTACTTTATTTTGGTACAATATCACTGTTGTTCGTGCCTTTAACAATTTGCACTTCATCTCTTAAATAAATGAAGTTGAATTTGTTATTTGTGAAGTGTTAGCAGATCATGTGATAGAATGACGAGTCATTCCATCTGTCTCAAACAAAAGGTTAGAAAAAATTATATACATAAGTCGATCTATAGTGAGATTAATCATATATGGTTCCTAAAATGGACTTTATACTTCATATATCATACTGCTTAATATAATAAAACTAGTTTCTAATAAACAGGGACTTCCTGTAGGCCAGTGGTAGGCGATAAAGGCCAGTCGCACTTCGTTTGTGGGTTCGATTCCCACATCCTTGTCCGACACGATGGGTCGTCGCCCGTCCTGCAGGTTGTCCTTTTTCTAAAACTATATTACTATAACATCCCATCAATAATATCAAGAAAACTTCGATCCTTAAACAATACTAACTTATGTCCAACATAATCCATTCCAATCTTTAGGCTTATCCATGATACTGCAGTCCACTCTCATAACATAGTGAAAATGATTACCAGAGATTTAATACCATCGTTGATCCCCATATATCATAAGATATGTTTTGTTGGTCACATTCCAAACATTCAAAGTCATTAATCTTGTATTCTCTTGAATACCCATTGAGCCTTAGTGAAAACATGAATGTTGTTAAAATTTAACACTTTCCACATACCAAAATCCTCAAAATTCAATATACTCAAACCATGATATCACTTAGTCCTTATATCAATCATGAGCTCATGAATACTATTAAACATTTCATTTTCTCGTTTTCCCTTCATTATGCGCATATCATCTTATTTCCAAAAAATATCTCAATCACTTTGAATACCACATCAATAAATATTGCAATACTCAATGATACAACATTATTTTGGAATCCCATTACCTAAACACTTAATCATTCCACCACATCGTTGTCATATTCAACATTGCCAATAGTGATCGCATGTGACTTCCCTTTGTCCTTTGCCTTCAGTGGTTGATCATGTTGATCATCACTAACCCTTGGATTAGGGCATTTATTAGCATAATGCCCCATTTCTTTGCACTTGAAGCATTGAAGTGTTGGTGGTGCGTTCTCTGTAGTGTTTGCTTTATTCACATCATTAGAAACCCTTTTTCCATTACTTCGAAACTCAGCTGCTCGATGACCTTCTTTTCCACACTTAAAACATTTTCTAGTCCCTTTAAGACAATCTCCACCATGCTTCTTTCCACAATTTGTGCATAAGGAAACATTCATCTTCTTTTCACCATTATTCTGAGATTTCTCCTTGAACTCCATCTTTCGTTTCTTGTGAAAACCATGAGATGGATATGTAACACCAACTTCTATTTCTACCGTGATAGCACAACGTACAATTTCTTCATAGCTACTGAAGTATCTTATAGATAATTCCCTTCGAAGACTTGGTTTTAAGCCACTAAAAAATCGATCGACTTTACTTTCAGGTTGGATGATAATGCCAGATGCATACCTTGCAAGTCTTGTAAAATTTGCTTCGTATATACCAACAGATTCATCATCCTTTTGCTTTAGTTCAAGAAACTCCTTCTCCATCTTTGTTCTAAGAATATGAGGGAATTACTTATTGAAAAATAAGTTCTTGAACTCGACCCATTCCATGGACTCAATTTAATCTCTTTTCCTTGTATTCTTGATAAGATTCCACCATTTATCAGCTTCACCTTCCAAATGATATAATGCTAATATGACTTTATCATGTTCAGAACATTGAAGAACTGAAAATATCTTTTCAGTGGTACTGATCCATTGTTCAGCAACAAGTGGATCTGAAGACCCACTGAAAGAAGGTGGACGTTGCCTCATGAAGGACTAAATAGAATATTGTTCCCTTCTCTGCTCATTTGGAAGTCCAGAATGATTCATATCTTGTGTAATTATAGCAATAAGATTTTGCACTCCATCTCCCATAATATTTGTTTGTTCAGTAGGACAATCATTGCATTGTCCATTGCATTGATCAACACGGTTCCTTCGGGTTCCAGCCATCGTCTAAAACCCAAAAAGAATAGTTTGAGAGGCAAAAATCATGCTAGGGAAAACAACATAATAAAGGGGGAGTACCTTCAATATCTAACATCTTAGGATTAATTCTATGATCATTAGCGTAGTTCTAGTACTATAACCTATACGTATACTTAACCTTAGGGACATCCCTAGACATATCGTAGAAATATCTCTAGGGATCTCACTAACGTTTTCGCATCCTAGTTTCCAAAGGTTGACTAAACCTTTCCTCTGATACCAACTATAGAGACCCAAAGCCTGACGTACATGGACATTACATTACTTTTGCAGAATACTTAGTATATAACAAAAACACACAGACAAGGATCGTAAAAAGTTTAGTGTCTTTGGAAACTCGGAATGTAATCTTCTAATCGTGGTGAAAGATCTTCAATATCTCCCATAAAGATCTTCCTTCTTTTTCTACCTAAAACCTTTCATTATATCCTGGGGAAACGAAAACATAAAAGGGTGAGCTCAAATGCTCAGTAAGGGTAAACAAAAGAAAAATCAATCACATCATATTCATATGAACATAACTTTTGGAAATATTAACCTGCAAAAAAGTGCATAATTTCATAACATGGGATAAATCATAGTAGTGAAATGAAATCCCAATAAGCATAACATAAAACATGAAACTTTGTTGCATACACACATAATCATAGAGAATCATTTCTTTTTAGTCATGACTCATTGCCAAGACAATCTTAGTGGACAAAGTCCCTTTCTGAATCGAGTCACCCTCGTTTCAGTCCTGTTTCACTGAGCCGGTATAACCTACCATTCCAGCCATGTCTATCTCATTAGATATGAAATCTTTACCCAATGCGTTGGAGGGAGATATAGGTCCCACCCATCTCATAATGATACCATTCTTATGTGTGCCACAATATCATAAATCATACATCATTGCATAACCCATGTAATAAAAATGGGATTCTTAAACAACATGACATCATAAAACCATTCATATAAGATAAAGGAATTCATAAACATAATTCCATCACAACATAGTCAAATCAATGTATTAATAGGGATAAAAACAGAACCCTTTTATTATCTTAGATGGAAAATAATTTTGATAAAATACTTGAACTCCATTCTTGAGGAAAATATCCTTTCTACTTCAAAAACATTTTTCCTTTCATAACATGTCATACGACTTTAAAATAAAATAAGTTGGTTAAAAATAAACTTGAAAACTTGTAAAGGATGTTTCTTGGAAATAATGTTTTAAAAATCCATTCATTCCGTATAAGTTAAAAAAAACATACTTCGTACTTTTGTCGGAAAAGTCAAAAAGTACCTCGTACGAAAAACGACAAAAGATTCCTTTCATACATATTACTAAAAAATCACCGAAGGGTAAAAATGGATTTAAACAATTGTAGGTGGATGGAAATAATATTAAATATTGATGAAACATGGATGTGGATGATAAAATACACCCCAGTAAATACTTACGAATAAACAATCTCAGATAAAAATGAGATTGTGATATTTCCCTTACCTTAGGTCCGATTTGCTTTGTACGTGTCTGAAGCTCCTGTATAATGGTTTAAATAATGTTATTGACTTATTCCAAAATCATACATATTGATATCATATCATATATGGTCATATTCTTAGCTTCTTATTAGTAATATTTCATTGTTACTTGTTACTCGGGTCTTTATTGCCTTTTGTTCTTATGCGTGTTTTGGCGAATAAATTCTTATTATTCTTTTAATGATATAGATACCTTATATCCATAATGGTATTAGTGTAACATATATCATATTTATTCATTCAATTCATTTATATAATTAATATGTAATGATGATCATGTAGAACGAGTCGCATCACATCGTGGAGACGATATTCCGTACGTACACACGAGTGATGATATCGTTCCTATGATCGTGGAATTGTATTGGAGTATATATATATTATCTCAGTATCAATATTACTTAATAATAATCATAAATAGTTACTCATTACACCATTATACCCATCCTTGTAAAATTATGGTGGAAAATAGATTACACCACGGCGTGGAGACGGTATTCCGTACGTACGCACGCGCGGTGATTTAATTTTTCCGTAGGATGGATAGAAGGTGAGTTAGGGTTGTTTCATATTTATAATAACATATCAGTATGTAAGTAATACTGATGTTATTACTTTATCATGAAACAACTAATGAAGAAGAAGTTGAAGAAGAAAGAAATTGAAAAGATCGGTAATAGATATTACCTCTTCTTTGGAACGCTTCTTTGAATCCTCCACTTAGGGAACTAAGATTGGTCTTTTAAGAAGACCAGGACCTCTAGGATTATTCTAGGGAAGTGGAGAGGAGAAAATTTCAGGGGTTGGCCGAGCTTGGGTGCTCAAATTTGTGTGAGGAGGAGGGGGAGGAGGTGCCCTTTTATAAGGGAGGAGAGGGGTACCTTAGGAATAACTCAAAATATTATTTTATATTAAAGTCAAAATCGGTTTATAATGGTTCCAAAGTGTCTTATTTCGAAGCTAAAGTGGGGAAGGGTCCAAATCCTATCATCCAATAGGATTTATACAAGTTTAGAGTATTATTTTAACCTTATCAATTAGATTTAAGTCTATGTTAAATAATTTAACTTTTACCGTGTCTTTTTGTTTTCTTTCACTATATGGTTAATACACTTACTATAACATGTCAAACGAACCCCAAATTGTTTATTATTAATATATATATCCTTATCTAAGTCATTTGGCCGAACCTTAGATTTTTAGGAATAAAATAACAATTAATAATATTTTATTTTATTTAAAAACTATTTTGTGTCAATTTTGACACTATTTGATATATGATTTTTGTGAAAGTCATAACAGAATTATATGTTCGAACCATGTTTATTAAATCAACACTAATATATGATAGTAACCTAGAAAATTAGTGTAATTCATAAAAAGTCTCAAATTACATTTATTTTGGTGTTTATAACATCAATTATGTCAATATTTCATAAATAAGATAATTATTGCATCATCATTGTGTCATAATTAAATTATTTAATGTCTAAATATTATAAATAAAATACCATTATGTAGGAAATCTTTTTAGCTTTCTAATGAATATTTATTGTCGAATTTATCTTATGTATAACCCCATATTAAAAATTATTTACTTATTAACCTTTGATTTTAACTATTTTAACCCTTCTTTAAATAAATTAATAATAAATGTCCTAATCTAACCCAAGTAAGCCTAAATGGTCATATTTTATTCAGAATGTTGTTTTTGGTCGAATTACACTTATCCAATAGAATTAGTACATGTGTTAGGGAAATAGTAATATCATATTTACCCTTAGTTACCCTATTTACTATTAACTGCGGTTAAAAAAAGTAAAAAGTTACTATTCACCAAAAAATTATTTTTATCTCATTGAACCACATTTTACTTACTGATATCAACCGTATCGGTCGGATTTTCGAAATATCATTCACAGAAGCGGTAAAATTATGTTTTATGCAAAATTCAGTTTTTAACCTACCACTTAGTGGTTTCACTATTCATCAAAAATTGAAAGTTTTCAGTAAAATACCAAAATTTCACCCTAGGCTAATTTCGGTATTCCGAATCCTAAAATGAAGTCCATTTTGAAAAATAAAATTTATAAAATTTCAAAGTGGTTATTACTATTCATAACGGCTAGTTTTAATAATATTTTAATAGCGTATCGTTGTTTAGTGAAACTCGTTATTGCGTACTACACACGCTATCGAGGAAGGTCGCGATTGCGTGTAATGCAAGGAAAGTCAAGGATGTGTGTTGTGCAAGCTCCTTTTGGTGTAGCGTACAACACAAGACATTAATAAAATTAAAAAGAATATTTTTCATAAAATCTCAGGCTGTTACAGGTCGGGGCGGGCCGACCGGACAAGAGGAAGCCAGGGGTTCAATCCCCCAGCCAGCCAGCACAACAACCCCCTTAATGGGGGCTGTAATTACAAACCAGGGGGGGCAGGTGCCCCCACTCCCAAGGGCTCGGCCGTTTGGCAGAGCGCCTGGCCAGCGCACTGGGCCCGCTGCGGCCAGGCTGGGACGGACCGAGCTAGACCCGGACCAGGTTCGGGTCGACCCTGTTCGGGCCGACCTTGGGGGCATCGGGCCTGGTCGGACTGGGCCTGAACCCCTTAATACCGAATCATTTTCGGTTGGATGCATATAACATATGATACGGGTGTCCGATCGATACACCGTCAGTTGTGATGCGATCCTTGGATCGATACGGTCGTTTCAGTATATCACAATCAAGGTTTCAGAATAGTTTGGGTTCGGCCGGGTTGGATCGTACACGAAACCAATTGGGCCCTCGCAGCGGAAACGCTCATATCTTATTCTTCGGACGTCCGATTGACATGTAGTTGACATTTTTGAATTCCTCTTAGTGAGAAAGATCTTTTGATTTACTCCGCCCGTGGTTTGTACATAGGTGGAGTACGGTCGGGTTGGTTTTTTCTTACAAACCAACCGGGCCCCTGGGACGAAAAGGCCAATAACTCTCGGACTGGGTGTCCGATTGACGCACCGTCTGTGACATTGAGTTACTGTTGACGATACGGATCTTTTGGATACATCATATCTGGAATATGTGTCAGTTGATGTATCAGTCTCACGGCTCTTGGAGTGGACCCTCCCGAATGAGCTTGTTGTGTGCGGGAACCCTAGTGCTGGTTGCGTTTGCGACTATGACGACGATGACGACGACGACTGTACAGAGATCCTCAGTGGATTCGACAGCAATGACTGCAGCACTCAGCGATCCTACATGGATCAGTGCTACAGATCATATGTGCATCTGATCCTGTGTGGGTCAGCGCTCAGCTGTTCTATGTGAGCCAGCGCCTACAGATCCTGTGTGGGTCTTATCCTGTGTGGGTCTTTGCGGGGGTTAGTTACCTATCGATCCTTTGTGGATCAGATCCTACGTGGGTCATTACAGAGGTTTGTACCTATCGATACTTTGTGGGTCTGACGGCTTATATTAATCAGTGGTTATATCTGATCATCTCTATCTTCATACGAAGAAGTATACCTGTGTGAGCTGAATCCTGTTTTGCTTTCCTTTGTGGATTGTGTTGTGCTATCCTGTGTGGATTTACGTTTTGATTTCCTATGTAGACTGGCTTGTACTTGGGTTCAGATGTTGGAGCCGAATGAAAGGCAACAGTCCGCTCAACCCAGCAAGAGGGAACCCAAATTAGAGAGAAACTCCATCTCGTGACCATCCTCGGCTAAACACAACTAGCCAGGCCAGCTTAGGTGTATTCCCATACATACACCTTGAGCAATCCAGATATACTCAGCTCACTCCACAAAGCTATAAGAGGTTCTGACCTCGTCACCAACAACTGTCCACAACCAAGAGTGTACACCATAGGAACACTGTCATACCCGATGACATTCATCCGATAGATACACTCCATCGGGTTTCTCACAAACCACTCAGACACTCACCTGAGAGATCACGCTCGCCGGATATCATCACTGAGGAATCCTCGCTGAAACAAAAAAACCACCAAATTCCATGGATAGGGGATAGATCCTAGGGTCTGCTAGGGGATACTGGAACCCACTCTGGTATACAATGCTCACAGATAGGGGATCACTACCAGGGTCCGATGGGGGATACCACGACCGAATCTGGCAGACGTAGTTCTCACAGATTGGGGATCACACCCAGGATCCACTGGGGGATACCACAACCCGATCTGGCACTCGATAGAAGCACATCACTCGGATAAATGATCATCGCCAATATAAAGGTGTTCACGATGATACTGGAACCCTATCTGGTATTACTCGTGATGTAGGGGATTGATCCGACGATTCCAAAACCCTACCGAAACCACACGCTCAGTAGGGGATCACATAACCAACGATACCACAACCCTACTATACACCTCATGCTGAGTAGGGGATCATATACCCGACAATGCCACAACCCTACTAAGTACGGCCCACCGCGTAAGGGATCATAATCACGATGATTCCACAAACCCTATGGGTTAACCAGCTAGATAGGGGATCGTCGCCCGCGAATAAGTGGTCACAACGATACCAAGAACCTGATCTAGGGAAAAGATGCTAGAGGATCCCGCTCTGGGCCCACTGGAGGGATGCCACAACTCTAACAGTTTAAACATCCCATCGAGAGGATCACAACCCTATACAAAGGTTGTGATGCCACATAAACCCTCGTGAGAACGAACCAAGGGAGTACCCTCAACCACTGCTGGTCCAAAACGTCTCTAACACGAGCGACCCACAACAACACCACACTACGCACATCCAAGGCCAAAACTGAGGCCACCGTCGTGATCTACGTGGAAAAACACATAGGATAGACTGTTTACTCGCCCGAAACGGTGCACCGGTGAAAAAGGCACTAATCACCGTAGCTAGCTCGTGCAGGGTCCACACAACGATCCTGAAACCCATCGAGCAGATCCTACCACGACGATCCCCTTGAAAAAAAACAAGTGGAATCGACTACTCGCTCATCCGAAACGGACACCCAGTGAAAAAGGTACTATTCACCGAAGCCAGCTCGGGTGGGGCCCACACCTCGATCCCAAAACACCTCAAACGGATTGCACCATTGCGATCCTCTCGAAAAAACACACAGGATTGACTATTCATTCGCCAAAATCGAACACCTGGTGCGAAAGCTACGTTTCTCCGCAAACGCCAAAACCTGGCCTCATGGGGCCCACACCCTGTTCTCAATCCCAACACCTAGAAACCATCTCAAAATTTCCATCGTACCATCAGGGTCTCAACGCCACTGACGACACGTCATTCAGACACTCCATGAAAAAGTTACGACCGGTCAAAGTTGAATAATAATTAAAATATTATTATTATTCGACGTTTCGTGACCCCAGGTCATGTACACAGCCCGAACAAAATCCAAAACTATACCAATAGGTCCTTCTCAATCCCAGGGTCACGTCGCCGTAGATGGCGCATGAATCGGACCTTTGGATTACACAAAACGGGGGTTTCTAGAACCCTTGACAAAAAAATGACCGGACGGGCCCCACCTGGCCGGTCTGGCCCCTACCGCCGGCCCGCACCGGCCAGCAGCCCCCCGCAGCGCCCCAGCATGCGCCGCCTCGGTGCCGCTGCGCTGGGTGGCATGCCGCTGCACACCCGGCAGCCACCGCCACCTCACCGGGCCGGCTTCCATCCACCGACGCCGGCGTCGTCGCGCCGGAGTCGCACCGGCGGATCTTCCGCGGACCGCCGGGAGCTCCCCAGTGGTCCGTTTTGCGATCCAGAGGCGTCTGCGCCACCCTTGGGAACTGATCTACACTTCTACAACCTCAATTTTTAATAAAACACAACAAAACGGGATCGATGATTAAAACTCAAATCTTCCTACCTCGCGGGCGAAACGCCGCCGTTTTTCTTTAGATCCGCGCTCCAGAGCATCCGCTGCGTGCTCCTTGAACGTCTGCCATCAAAATACGATCTCGTGGGAGATTCCTTTGTTCGATTCGGTGGTTCGGAGGTGATGAATGGTGAATAACTCCAAGAGGAATGATAAAGGGGTGGGGGTGCTGATATTTATATCAACCGTCCACCGGTGCCCAACCCGCCTTGGACCCGTCCCCCGATGCGAACAATTGTAAAGTCACCCCTAGGGTAAACGCGCCATTCTAAACGCAACGGCGGACTCAAATTATCATTCTGAGCTACTGTTTAGGAGATATCACACCCCCACCATAGTAATATTATAAAAATACATAATATTTTTATAAAATTAATTTCAGGCACACCGGGCCTCGGAATCTCATACCGTCTTCGCACCTAGCTCTGAAATTATTCATAGAAATATTCCAAAGTCTGACAGGTCCAAAAACTCGAGTTGCTACATTTTATCCCATTTTGATTGTAGATTCTTCTTTTTAAAGTTCTTTATATGCGTACTTCTCCTCCATTTCTAATTTGATGAATACAAATTTTGGGGAATTTCATCACTTTCATCATTTTCATCATCAAACATTTTAAGACAAATTATTTCAAAATTCTCTATCTTTCTGAATCAGATGCAAGAAAGTATTCGTTAAACTGTGAACTTCCATTTTCCCCTTTGAGGATTTGAGGAGAGAAATGACATGACATCATCCATATAGTCCTCCCCAGGACTATCATCAATAGAGAGAGTCTTCACATCCTTCATGTAGAGACCCAACTCTTACATACATAGACATTACATTACTTTTGTAGAATACCTATTACATAACAAAAACAGACACCAATGGACCGTAATAGTTTAGTGTCTTTGGAAACACGGAATATAATCTTCTAATCTTGGTGAAAGATCTTCAACATCTCCCATAAAGACCATCCACTTTTTTTTCTTACCTAAAACCTCTCTTTATATCATGGGTAAAAGAAAACATATATAAACGGTAAGCTCAAATTCTCAATAAGGGTAAGCATGGAGAAACTAAAACGAACCATATACATTTTAACTTGAAAACATGAACATAATATTTTAACATCAAAATCATGAGCAATGACATAAAACACGGAAGTACGTAAGGTATAGATCATAATGAAACATTAATCATGATAAAATATCATGGGAATAAAACTTATAATTGTGGAAAAACCTTAGGCACATGATATGATTTCCATAGAAGCCAAGTCATTGCTGTTAAGACCATCTTAGTGGATAAAGTCCCTTTCTAAACCGTGTTCACTCCTCATTCCAGTCCTGTAACACTGAACCAGATTAACATACCATTCCATCCATGTCTATCTCATTTTATATAAATCTTTACCCAATGAATTTGAAGGAGATATAGGTCCCACCCATCTTATAATGCAATAATTTTTATGTGTTCCACAACATATACATAAATCATTCATCATAACCCAAAGAATAAAATGGGTTTCATAAACATCATCCCATTATAACAAAATCCATATAAAAAATGGATATCATTTCATCATTAGAAAAGAGATACCCTGTAAATCATAGATACAGTATACTTGAAACATATACATATGAAATTATGTCTTCTTATATGGAAAATGGTTTTTATAAAACACTTGAAATGAATTATTGAGGAAAATATCCTTTCTTCTTTAAAATCATATTCTTTTCACAAAATTTCATGAAATTTTAAAATAGGGTTTTTTGAAAATAATCATTAAATATTGTAGAGTATGCTTCATGAAAATAAGGCATTATGAAACCGTAAAAATCCATTCATGCCGTATAAGTTAAAAAAACATTCTCCTCGTACTTTTGTCAAATAAGTCAAAAAGCTCCCCGTATGGTAAACAAAAGAAATATTCCTATCATAACATGTGGTAAAATCAGAAATGGGTAAAGAGGAAATTAAAAATACATATAAACACTTTTATAAAACATGGACAACGATCATAATAATAACCCCAGTAAATACTTACGAATAAACAATCTCAGATAAGAATGAGATTGAAATAAGTATCCCTTACCTTGGGACCAATATGATTCCTACATATCCAAACCTCTTGTATAATGATTTAAATAATGTCATTGACTTATTCAGAATCATATATAGTGTTATTATATCATATATAGTTCACTTATTACTTTATATTACCTATTCTTTTGTAAAATTACATGTCAAAGCAGTGTTTTTGGTAAAATAGTTTTATTTAACGTACGTGTTTGGACTTGTTGTTATTGATATTATTATTACTTATATCTTGATTTACTTAATTTAAGAATTTAAATCATTATTTATATATCATATATATATTCATAACACACACATATATATATATATATAACAGATAGATAAATGAAATGAAATACACCGTTCATGGAGACAGTAGGTCGTACGTACCTATGAACACTATTTTCGTTTCCTTGTTGAATTGAATGAAATTATGTAGATAAAATACATATATATATATACAAATAAATCTTGTATAATTATTATGTCATATATTTCAGGATTACATATTATATATACTTTATAATCATTTTTGAATTGTTAACATGGAAAATGAATCTCATCGCGTCGTGGAGACAGTAATCCGTACGTACGCACAAGAGATGATATCATTCCCATATTTATTGAATGGAATTGTAGAATATGATATAATATAATAGAATCAATATTATTTTATAATAACCAAATATAGTTATTCTTCACACCATTATACCAATCCGAGTATGGTGGTGGTGGAAAAACTAATTACACCACGGTGTGGAGATAGTATTCCGTACGTACGCACGTGCAGTGATTTCTTTTCCCATAGGACAGATAGAATTTGAAATAGGGTTGTTTCATATTTATAATAAAATATAAAAATATAATTAACACTTATGTTATTACATTATAATGAAACAACATAAGAATAAGATGTTAAAGAAGAAGGAAACTTGAAAGAATCTGTAGAAGAGATTACCTCTTCTTCGACGCACCTATTTTAAACTTCTTCTTAGGGCACTAGAGTTGATGTTTTTAGAAGACTAGAAACTCTATGATATAAATATATTGGTTTATAAGATTAATTTCCAGTTTTTGGATGATCTTAAAGGCTCAAAATGGTGGGAAGAGTAGAGGGAATGGGTGCACTTTTTATAAGGGAGGAGAGGGGAACCTTAGGAAAACTTAAAATATTATTCTATAATTAAGTCATATTTGGTTATTAATAGATCCAAAATAATTTATTTCGAAGATAAGGTGGGGATGGGTCTAAATCCTCTCAACCAATATGTTCTACACAAGTTTAGGTTACTATTTAATACTTATCACTTAGATTTAACTCTATGTTAAATAATTTGACGTTTAGTTTCTTACACTATATGGTAAATAAACATACTATAACATGCCAAAATAACCCCAAGTGGTTCATTATTAATATATATATCCTTATCCAAGTCATTTGGCTGAATCATATATTTTTATGAATAAATTAACAATTAATAATATAATATTTGTTTTAAAAACCTTTTTATGTCAATTTTGACACTATTTGGTACTTGATTTTTTTGAAAATCATAACAGCATGATTAGTTCGAAAAAAGTTAATTAAATAAATAAAAACATGTCATATTAACATTAGAAATTAGATTAATTCATAAAAAGTCTAAAATTACATTTATTTGGTTATTTATCACATCAATTATGTTAATATTTCATTAATAAGGTAATTTCGGCATTATCATTGTGTCATAAATAAATTAAATTATTTAATCACTAAAAATAATAAATAAATTACCATTATGTAGAAATAATTTTTTCTTTTTAATTAATATTTATAGTAAAATTTATCTTATTTATAACCCTATATTAAAAATGTTTTAGTTATTAAACATTGATTTTATATATTTTAATTCTTCTATAAATAAAATAATAATAAACGTCCAAATATAATAAAAGTGGACATAAAGGGTAATATTTTATCCCTAAGGTTGTTTTTGGTCAAACTGCACTTATCCAATAGAATTAGGACAAGTGTTAGGGTAATAATAATATCATTTTTACCCTTAATTACCCTATTTACTTTTAATCGTGGCAAATAAAAGTAAAAAGTTATTCTTCACAAAAAATTATTTTTATCATATTCAACCAAATTTTAAATACTGATATCAACCATGTCCCTCAGATTTTTTGAAATTACACTCATAGAAGTGGTAAAATTATGTTATATGTAAATTTACAAATTCTCCAAGGAGGTATGTAAAAGACGGTGAAAAGTTCAATAAAATTTTAATATATCTATGATTATTATAAAATTAATCCAATGAATTACATTGAACTTATATAAGTATTATGTATCAATTATTACCTAGAATAAATGTAAATAAAATAAATAATTATTTTTATAAAAGGTTGGTTTTTAAATAGTAACTTAGTGTTTTCACTATTCAACAAAAATTGAATGTCTTCATAAAAATACCAAAAATTTACTCTATGATAATTTCGATATTCTGAATCCAAAAATGAAGTCCCATTGAAAGATACAATTTATAAAATTTCAAAAAGTGGGTATTACTATTCACAATAGCTAGTTTATATAACATATCATTGTTTAGTGAAACTCGGTATTGCGTACAACACATGTTATCATGGAATGTCGTGAACGTGTAATGAAAACCAAGTCACGGATGCATGTAGTGAATTCTCTTTTTGGTGTACTGTACAACACAAGACATAAATGAAATTAAAAAGAATATTTTTCATAAAAAATCGGGGTGTTACATTCTACCCACCATAAAATGAATTTCTCGCTCGAAATTCGTCGGGGTTATAAATGCTTTACTTCTCAAAAGTTTCTTTAATAGAAACCCACATCCAAAAAAGAAATACCAAAACATATCTTTAAAAACTAAAGTACGAAACATAAAGGATACCAAATTTAAATAATCATTGGGTTTCCACATAGGATAACATAGATGAAAATATGGATTCGAAAGAAAAATCTAACCATCATGTTCTGACAAAGAGTGGTAGAGAACATGGATATGAAAAAGCCAATAATCACAATGCCATAAATTTGTGATGATATAAGGTACCATCTGATTAATCAGATATAAGGGCACTATGACAACAGTTTTGGTTTTCATGATCATTTCCCTAATTTTGAGGAATTTGAATTAGAAGAAATACTTACTTCATTTTGGTATAATCTCGTCGTTTTTCATTCTTAGAACAATTTTCAATTCATCCCTTGAAGAAATGAAGTTGAATTTTTCATTCGTGAGGTGTTAACAAATGATGTTATTGATTTATGGGTCATTCCATATGTCTCAAGAAAAAGGTTGGAAATAGTTATCAAATATACCTAAGTCCATATATGGTGAGGTTAATCATATATTATTCTAAAAATGGACTTATAATTCATCTATCATACCGCTAAATAAAATAAAACTAGTTTCTACATACCAGGGTCTTCCTGTAGGCATATGGTAGGCGATAAAGGCCTGTTGTACTTCAGTTGTGGGCTCGATTCCCACAACCTTGTCCGACACGACGAGTTGTCTCTCATCCTGCATGTTGTATTTTTTCCTAAAAAATCACTATTATAACATTATAGAAATAATATCGAATAAATATCTAGCCTTAAAAAATACTATCTGATTTCTGACATAATCCATTTGAGTCTTTAGACTTATCCAAAATACATTTTTTCAATATCATAGTATAAAGAAAATGATAACTAGATATGTCATCAAACAAACATGTGAATACCACTATTTATCACCCATATGTCATACGATATATCTTTTAGGTCTAATTACAAACATCTGAATACCTTAATCATGTATTCTCCTTAAAATTGAATACCCATTGAACCTTAGTGAAAACATGAATGTTGTCAAATGTTTACTCTTCCCACATACCAAAATACCAAATATTCTATATACTCAAACCATAATATCACTTAGTCCTTATATCAGTCATGAGCTCATTAATAAAATTATACATTTCATTTTCTATTTATCATATCATTTTCTTTCCAAAATATTTTAACTACATTTCATGGTTAGTAGTACCATATAATTATTGAAAACCATAATAATCCAATATATAGATATTCCAATATTCCACAATACTATAAATTAGATTCCACAACATTATTTTGGAATCCCGTTACATAAACACATAATCATTCCACTACATTGTTTTCATACTCAACATCACTAATAGTGATCGCATGTGACTTCCCTTTGTCCTTTTCCTTAAAGGGATGCTCACGTCGATCATCATTAAACCTTGGATTAGGACATTAGTTAGCATAACTCCCCATTTCCTTACACTTGAAGAATTGAAGTGTTGGTGGTGAATTCTCTGTATTCTTTTCTTTATTCACATCATTAGAAACCCTTTTTTCCATTACTTCGACACCCAGCTGCTTGATGAACATCTATTACACAGTTAATACATTTTCTAGTCCCATTAAGACAATCTCCACCATGGTTCTTTCCACAATTTGAGCATAATGAATCATTTATCTTCTTTTCACCATTATTCTGAGATTTCTCCTTGAACTCCATCTTTCATTTCTTGTCAAAACCATGAGAAGGATATGTTACACCAACTTCCAGTTCTACCTTGATATCACAACACACAATTTCTTCATAGCTACTAAAGTCTCTTAAAGCTAATGCCCTTTTGAAGACTTGGTTTTAAGCCACTGAAAAATCGATCACCTTTACTTTCAAGTTGGATGATAAAACCAGATGCATAACTAACAAGTCTTGTAAAATTTGCTTCATATATACCCACAGATTCATCATCCTTTTGTTTAATATCAAGGAAAACCTTTTAAATCTTTTTTCAAAGAATATGAGGGAAGTACTTACTGAAAGACATGTTCTTGAACTCATCCCATTCCATTGATTCAGTTTCATCTTAGGTACATATATTCTAAATTAGAGTCCAATGCTGGTCTGCTTCACCTTTTAAATGGTAAAAAGAAAGAACGACTTTATCATGTCCCAAATAGAAAAGTATGGAAAATATATTTTCAACGGTACTGATCCATTGTTCAGCAACAAGTGGACCAGAAGACCAATTGAAAGAAGTTGGATGTTGCCTCATGAAGGACTCAATAGAATATTATTCCCCTCTCTGATCATTTGGAAATCCAGAATGATTCATATCTTGTGTAAGTATATAAATAATATTTTTCACTACATCTCCCATAAAATTTGGTTGTTCATGAGTAAAATCATTGCATTATCCATTACATTGATCAACACGATTCCTTCAGGTTCTAGCTATCAACTAAAACCCGAAAAGAATAGCGTGAGGGAAAAAATCATGCAAGGGAAAACAACATAATAAAGGGAAAGTACCTTAAATATATAACATCTATGGGTTAATTCTATGAGTTTTACCATAATTCTAGGACGATTATCTTTAATTATACTTATCCTTATGGACATCCCTAGAAATACCTTAAAAATATTTCTAGGAATCTCACTATTGTTTTCGCATCCTGGTTTCCAAAGGGTAACTAGACCTCCCCCTGATACCAACTGTAGAGACCCAATCTTGAAATAAATAGACATTACATTACTTTTGCGGAATACCTATTACATAAGAAAATATAAACCAAAGGACTGTAATAGTTTAGTATCCTTGGAAACTCGGAATATAATATTCTAAACTTGGTGAATGATCTTCAACATCTCACATAATGATCTTCCCCTTTTTTCTTACCTAAAACCTTAATTTATATCCTGGGGAAAGGAAAACATATAAAGGATGATATCAAATGATCAGTAAGGGTAATATTGAAGAAAATAGAACAAACCATATATATTTGAACATCAAAACATGAACTTAATATTAAAACATCAAAATCATGAGCAATGACATAAAACATGGTAGTATGTAAGGCTTAGATCATAAAGAAACATGAATCATGAAAAAATATCATGGGGATAAAATTTGTAATTGTGGAAAAACATTAATAACATGATATTATTTCCATAGTAGCTAGGGAATTGCTGCCAAAACCATCTTAGTGGACAAAGTCCTTTTCTGAACTGAGTTCACTCCTTGTTCCAGTCCTGTAACACTGACCCGAATTAACTTACCATTCCAGCCATGTCTATCTCATAAGATATAAATCATAACCCAATGCATTGGAGGGAGATATAGGTCCCACCCATATCATAATGAAATCATTCTTATGTGTTCCACAACATATACATAAATCAGTCATCATAACCCAAGGAATAAAATGGGTTTCATAAACTACATCCCATCATAACATAATCCACATAAAAAATGGTTATCATTTCATTATAAGAAAATTAAAACCATGTAAATCATATAGACATTATACTTGAAACATTCACATAATAAATAATTCCATCTTATACGGAAAATGATTTTGATAAAACACTTAAAATTAATTCTTGAGGAAAATATCATTTCTTCTTCAAAATAATTTTATTTTTAAAAAATGCCATGAAATTTAAAAAAAGGATTTTTTTGAAAATAGTCATTATATATTGTAGAGTATGCTTCTAGAAAATAAGGCATTATGGAACCGTAAAAATCTGTTCATGCCTTATAAGTTTAAAAAACATTCTCATCGTACTTTTGTCGAAAAAGTCAAAAAGATCCTCGTATGGTAAACAAAAGAAATATTCCTTTCATAAAATGTGGAAAAAGTAAAAAAAAGGGTAAAAAGGACATTAAAAATACATAAAAATGCTTTTATAAAACCTTTACATGGATGATAATAATAACCCCAGTAAATACGTACAAATAAACAATCTCAGATAAGAATGAGATTGGAATAATTATCTCTTACCATAGGTCTGATATGCTTCGTACGTATCCGATCTTCCTATATAATAATTTATATATTGTCAATGACTTATTACAGAATCATATTGATTGTTATTATATCATTTATGGTTCACTTATGACTCTATATTACCCTTTCTTTTGTAAATTCCATGTTAAAGCAGCATTTTGGGTAAAATAGTTTTATTTATCATACATGTTTGGACTTGTTGTTATTGATATTATTATTACTTATATCTTGATTTAATTAAATCCAAAATGTAAATCATGATATATATATAATTTATATATCCAGTACATATATATATATATAGATAAATGAAATGAAATACACCGTTCATGGAGACGGTAGGTCGTACGTACGCTTGAACGTTGTTTTCATTTCCTTGTTGAATTGAATGAAATTAAGTAGATGACATACATATATATATATATATGTATACATAAACCAGTAGAATTATTATGTCATATATTTCATGATTAATTATTATATATACATTATAATCATTCATGAATTGTTGATATGGAAAATGAATCCCATCGCGTCATAGAGACTGTAATCCGTACGTAAGCACGAGCGATGATATCATTCCCATATTCATTGAATGGAATTGAAGAAGATGATATAATATCATAGAATCTGTATGATTTTATAATAACCATATTTAGTTATTCTTATCACCATAATACCCATCCAAGTAAGGTGGTGGTGGAAAAACATATTACACCACGGTGTAGAGATGGTATTCCGTACATACGCACGCGCGGTGATTTCATTTTCCGTAGAATGAATATAAGTTGAAATAGGGTTGTTTCATATTTATAAAAACATATAAGAATATAATTAATAAATATGATATTACTTTTTAATGAAACAACGAAATAAGAATATGTTTAAGATGAAGGAAACTCGAAAGAATCAGTAGAAGAGATGGCATCTTCTTCGATGCACCTCCTTTAAAATTATTCTTAGGGCACTAGAGATGGTATTTTGAGAAGACCAGAACCTCTATGATATAACTATAGATGTTGAGAATAGTAATTATCATGGGTTGGAAGAGCTACATTGCTCTAAAGGGTGTGAAGAGAAGAGGGAAGGGGTGCCCTTTTTATAAGGGAGGAGAGGGGCACCTTAGGAAAACATAATATATTATTTTATAATAAAGTCATATTCGATTTTTAATAGATCCAAATTGATTTATTTAGAAGATAAGATAGGGATGGGTAGAAATCCTCTCAACCAATATGTTTTAGACAAGTTTAGGTTACTATTTTATCCAAATCATTTAGATTTAACTCTAAGTTAAATAATTTAACTTTTACCGTGTCTTTTTGTTTTCTTACACTATATGGTTAATAAAAATACTATAACAATGCCAAAATAACCCCAAGTGGTTAATTATTAATATATATATATCCTAATATACGTCATTTGGCCAATCCTTATATTTTTATGAATAATATAACAATTAATAATATAATATTTGTTTTAAAAACTATTTTATGTCAATTTTGACACTATTTGGTACATGATTTTTGTGAAACTCATAACAACATGATTAGCTTGAGAAAATTCCATTAAATAAATACTAACATGTCATATAAATCTTGGAAGTTAGTGTAATTCATAAAAAGTCTAAAATTACATTTATTTGGGTATTTATGACATCAATTGTGTTAATATTTCATTATTAATAAATTACTGCATCATCATTGTGTCATAAAAAAATTAAATTGTTTATCATCGAAAAATTATAAATAAAATACCATTATTTAAAAAATCTTTTTATCTTTCTAATTAATATTTATAGTTGAATTTATCATTTGTATAACCCTATATTAAAAATGTTTTTGTTTTTAAACTTTGATTTTATTTATTTTAATTCTTCTTTAAATAAAATAATAATAATTGTCCTAATCTAATCCAAGTGGAAATAAAGGGTAATATATTATCACTAAGGATTTTTTTGGTCGAACTACACTTATACAGTATAAATAGGACATGTGTTAGTGTAATAATAAAATCATTTTTACCCTTAATTACCCTATTTTCTTTTAACCGTGGTAAATAAAAGAAAAAAGTTACTATTCACCAAAAATTATTTTCATCTTATTGAACCAAATTTTACATTCTAATATCAACCGTGTCTCTTGGATTTTTTTTGAAATTTCACTCATAGAAGTGGTATAATTATTTTTAATGTTATTTTTAAATTTCTCCTAGGAGGTAGGTAAAAGACGGTGAAAAGTTCAGTAAAATTTTTATATATCTAAGATTGTTATAAAATGACTATAATTAATTACATTTGACTTATATAGGTATTATGTATCAATTTTTACCTATAATAAAATTAAATAAAATAAATAATTATTTAAATAAAAAGTCTGTTTTTAAATAGTAACCCAGTGTTTTCACTATTCATAAAAAATTTAATGTTTTCAGAAAAATGCCAAAAATTCACCCATTTAGAAAGATATAATTCAGAAAATTTGAAAAACTGGGTTTTACTATTCACAATGGATAGTTTATATAACATATCATTGTTTATTGATACTCGGTATTGAGTATAACACACACTATCGTGGAAGGTCATGATTGTGTGTAATGTAAGCCAAGTCAGGGATTCGTGTAGTGAAAGCTCCTTTTGGTGTAGCGTACAACACAAGATATTAATTAAATTAAAAAGAATATTTATAAAAAAATATCAGGCTGTTACAGTTCAATTACACATCCATAGACATCCCCTTTTCCAATGCATTATTATCGTCATTTCTCATTTCATATGCTACAAGGGTACTATGTAGGTAATCTAGTCTCAACACTTTCATGTCATTTTATTCCGACAGTAAAACTTTTAGATTAAACTGGGATGAAAGTTTCCTCAACAAACATTTCACAATCAATATATCTTCAATGACTTCTCCAAGACTCTGCATGTCTTCCACAATAAAATTTATCCTATAAAATAATACATCAATAGCCTCATTAGGATTCATTCGGATATCCTCATACTTGTTCTGTAAAGCCTACATCTTTGCTTCTTAGACTTCTATGTCGTCCTCATAAATTTACAATAATTTTTTCCACATTGCATGTTTTGTTTTATAGAACATCACAATCATATAAATCTCATTTGATAGGGATCCAAATAAAGAATTTATCCCATTATCATTATCATTTAATTATATTTTTCAGATTATGATAAAGCAGCACTATTAATTTCAGTTGATATTCTATGCATAGCTACTGTGAAAACATCCATCCCTACTAATTGGATGAAGTGAAACATTAGATTCTTCCATAGTTGAAAATTATTTCCATCAATGATTATAATTACTTTATGATTGACCACCTCTAATTAATCTTCTTGAGAAAGAACCACTAACTTTCAACCGTCCTCTAATTAAAACATTTAGGCCTACTAGGTCGAATACCTTGAGAGGTGTGGTGAATCTGGTTATGATAGATTAAAACATTCTCCCAATACAATCTTTTTTTTGTTAGACAAAACTGAATTATATCTTCCTCCTGTATAAATATTTTAAGAAATATGAAATCATGCACATGACACACTAATTTTTACTTGGAAAACCATTAATGGGATGTGTCCAAGGAGCATACAATGGAAATGTGTCGATGTACCGAATTCTATAAGGAAAACTACCAATAATGAGTATAATTTCCATTCATAATCTTATATACCTAGGTTCACTACCTTTAAAAATTTTAGGGTTTTCTCACTGCATTCCCAAGGTTCACTCATTTGGCCTCATTCGTTGGCTCACTACTAGTATAAAGGTTCACTGTATTTTTTTTACATCACTCACTACCCTTCAAAAGAAACCCACTCATATTTTATTGACATGTAGGTCAACCAAAGTGTATGGACATGTAGGTCTCATCATTTTCAGGAATTACTGCATCCTCAATTATAGGTAGATTCTCTATTGAAGTAACTTCTTCACTCATTGATGATTTCCAGCTTCTCGTGTACTACTAGGTAACAGAAAATACTTTCGCAAACTGAATTGATGCTTTCTAAATCTTCCCCAAGTAAACACTAAAACAGCTTTTCCTCGTGTACTGTGTAGTGGGTTTGGTACGTAGAACACCACCTTCATGTATCGCTTCCTCTTCCGCGAACCGTTACCACCACCACATAATGCTTCCTTCATTCAACTTCTGTGTACTGCCCTATGTCTTTGAACTATACACTATATGCAGACTACATTCACTTTAGTGTCCCTGAGCTTCCCCTATATGTACCACTTGCAGAACTCTTCCTATCATTTAATGGAGATCCCTCTATTTCTTACCGAATCAACTCCTTCTGCACAATGAACTTCATCATCCGCGGACCAGACATCCCTTGCGGTTTAAGAATCCCCAAAAATACATTCAGTGGAATCTCTTCCATGGAGACCACTCCAGACTTCATGTACCACCCTTCTTGAAATTCCTTCAGTCTTTGATGAAATATAGAATATAAAATTTCATCTAATGTTAATATATCAATAAAGTAAATAGTGGGATTATCGATTCTAATATATGAAAAGATATCCCATAAATTTGTTAATCTGAAAGTTGAAAAATCTTCGATTCATCATTCACAACATACAGATCCTTATATTGACACAAATATAAATCCACATATGAACCATTTTTCATCCATGGTATGTGTACTGCCTTTTATCATATGTTGTTGACGTCCTCCATCAATGACATTCCATCTGCGTACCACGCTTCCTTCCACTCTGAATCATCATTAGTTTCGCAAAATGATTCCACGCACCATTTTATTTTCTCCATAAACCATTCCTCGAACATGGTATGTGGTCCATGAATTTCGTTATGTGTTTCTCATCCTTTGCCAATTTTTTTCAATGATATTTATATAGTTCACTCCTATGTAAAAATCCTTTTTTCCCACATCAACCTCTCGATTTTGAGGCCCAAAAAATGGCAATCTCGAGGAAACTATGCCTCCTTAAAAACATGTCTTCATAAAATACCAACCATAATTATTTGTGGTCAGCTAGCTTTGTCAAAAAATACATTCACACCCAAATCATACTGATAGGACACCTAGAGGGTTTTTTCTAAAATAAATAAAAAAAATATATAAAACATTTATATAAATAAAAATTCAGGAATAAAAATGTTTTATAAATAATTGCATGTATAATAATTTCAATACTAAGAACCATAGTCATTTTCCAAATGTTACATGAGTTACAGTCTCTTAGATCCTTGTACTTTTAATTCATCGGTCAGGGCTCCAATATATGTGAACACATACATAGGATAAACAAAATGGACCTAGTAAATATACATTAAATCAGAGATAATCACAAATAACTATGTTCAATAAGATTTTTCATCATAAATTCTTTAATAGGGATCTAATTTCCTAGAACTCTTATCCAAATAATGCACTAACTACATAGTGTCACGTGATCTACAATTTTCAAAATAATCAATCATGGTAAAATATATTACTTAAAATAAATTCACATTTTAAATGGAACATTTCCGTGTTCAAAATTGATTTTTAATTTTCAGAACCAAATCATGGGTTTCATCAAATTCGTGATTTTTTATTTACAATTCAAATTAGGTTAATCTTTACTACGAACTAACATCAAATAATTTCATCATGTCAACATTCATTTTGATTCATCTTTTTTATTAGGATCTTCACAATAATTTCAATTCCATAAAAATTGGGTGGTTTTACATTTTCCCATCCCTTTTCAAATCATACATCAATTTCTATGTTTTTAAATAATTTAAAAACTCATTTTAAATAACTCATAAAATCAATGTTTCAATTTTTGGTTAAATCATTATGAAACAAATTACTTTTTATCTCGTGTTCAAATTATCAAACAACCAAAGTGGAAATGCCAATGGATATTTGAAGGAATAGACCAAAAAAAGGAATCCATATATCATTATTCATATACCTGAAGATAAAATTCATCAACCACTATAAAATTTACCAATTTAACAGAAGGAGAGAAATAAGAATGATGGAAATCCTATCATGGGAAGATTAATTTACAAATGTGGAATCTAACAAATATACTATCGCATTAATCTGATATGTGAAGAGTTAAGATGAGTCAAAATCCTCTTTGGAGCATTTAAAAATAAAAAAAATTGAATGATTCTTGAGTGGAAGATATTGAGTTTTGAATTGGAAATGGGAATTTAAAAACAAGAAACGTATAGACCACACCACAACCCCTATGTGGACGGTTAAAAAATATTCAAAATTATAAGATTACGATGCATCCATCCCAAACCATTCCACATCCTATCATGGTTTATTGGATACCAAAAACTATACCATGGACCTTAACATATGCAATTATCTAGAGTAAAATGTGAGATATATCTTAAACATCATGATGAATCCACCCTCAAAGAGGCATTAGCTCTCAGAATCATCACACCATAGCCAACTCCACCTACAACGCATGGATCACCAATAATAAAAAATTCTATAGAATAACCCAGTCTCCCCATTCTAATTATTTTCAATTTATATATAGATTTTAAAATTTGCATGCCAGTTATCTATGAAAAATCCATCATCCCAAGACATTGCCCTACCCAAATCAGTAGTGGCCTTGAATACACATATTCCATAGATTGATGGTCCACTGATCAGCTGCTCATCCCCACCACCAAGTTATAGCCTACTTAAGAAAACATATATTTTACATTTCCCATAAAATAAATTATATATGAAATATTTTACAATGTAACGAAAAATATATCAATATATTTATCATTTCATTGTGACTTATCTATCTTCATATGCCTTGGAAATCATTTGTAGTGTAAAACCATTATGGATATTCCTCCTCTTTTTATCATCAACCCAGTGGTTTAAATCACGATCAACACACATAACAAAAAACTTATATTTGAAGCTCATGAATGGGAATCATCCAATTAATCTATAAATATTGTACTAAGTAATTAAGCTAAACATTTATTTCAGACAAGAAATTCCTATAATGATAATTCATACCCCTAGCATAAAAGTTATGATCTCATATTGTAAAAAGAAAATTCTTCACCATGGAATAAATGTGATACAATCATAAGCCCTTAAAAACATTAATTTTTCCCTCCATTCCATATACTAATAAGTGGAAAAATGTATATTATTTTAAATACATTACTTTTTATGAACATGTTATTTACCACATCTTCTATTAATCTCATAACTCACCTTCAGGTTTACACACATTAATTCTCCTAATTAAAATAATCTCTTCATTTTTGAAAAGCATCTTCCTCAATTTCATTTTATAGAAATTGATACTTTTTTATTCATGATTTTCAAACCAGAACCTGATTAAAATTGCATATTCAATATGAATAGATGCGATCTTACATGGTTACTAGCACTGTCTTCAAATAACTACGTCACTTTTCCATATAAGACTATTGCATCATTTTTATGATAAACAACATAGAATAATTACAATCTAGGATCCAAATTTTTAGTATCGTGGTAAAATTATGACAATGAATCACTTATAAAGAATATATTATAATCCTTTATTAAAAATATTATTCTTCACCCTTCTAAATCTCATGTTCTCCTTAGTAAATGTAGCGACAAGAGGATATACATCAAAGAAACAGATGACCTAAATGTCAATAAATAGGATGAATAAGATACATGAATAAAAATATACATGAGTGACCATAATCATCATCATCCTAAAATAATAATATTAACATAATCAACATCATAAGGAAAAAACCAATAATGATATGGAATGCAACAATTCCTAAAAATGAAACATCATGTATTAGTGGTCAAATACCATAAATGGTTGTGAAAAGATCTAGCATCATGTTCATTAATAACATATGTGAATAATCACAAAATAGTTATTTTAAACAAATATAGAATCATTTTAACACATATTATTCATTATATAATGAGATAAATCAAAATTTTAAATATATTGATGGCTATATAATTCTATTCGCACTTACCACAATGTAATATATTCATAATCATGCATGCCAAGTATAACAATCATAGTCATGAAATAACCCTTGTAAATGAATTGGTTTCATTTATATTTATTCAATAATACATTCATGATAAATATGTTGTGTTAAAAAAATATTAAAGGAGTTCACATTTGGTATTGAAAGCATCACCCTTGAGCGAAGAAGAAAAACCTTACAAAAAATCAATATGTGCTATTATGGGAAGTGTTCTTTTGGAAAATATAAATATTTTTTAAAAAAAGTAATGTTTCTAAACATTTTTATCCAAAAAAATAAAAGATAATAATAATATATTATATATATGTAACTTTATAAGATTTTTCATACCTATGATATCATGAAAGAGGAATAACCCAACCAAAATTAATTGAGTCCGAGAATCCCCTTACCTTATATCTTAATTCGTTCTTCACATGGAATTATCATAATAGATAATCAAATTATATTCATTAATTACTAAATTATGAACCTATTATACATGTATTTTATTTATTATAATTTTTTATTGTTATTTTATGACAATATAAATGAGTTATAGATTTCAATTTCATCATTCTTGAAGCATCTGTTTTCATGGGTTTCTTGATCGGTTCACTTGTATATAATTATGGGAGTTATCGTAAAATGAGAATACATATCTAGTAGTGAAATGAAATTTCACAAAAGAAACTATAGAATAATAAATATCCCCATATATCTTTTTTACTATTTGGTAATGAGGATGACTCATTTGATAAAACATTAATGATAAATGTGTTGTTTATTTTGACGTATTTTCTGACCATCATGAAATAGTTTCATTTTATTTAATATTATGTATATAAATTAGTTAAAAAATCAAATAAGTTGGATAATTCATATAAAGAATTAATTAAAACATAATAATTATTTTATGACCTAACTTGATGGAAATAATGGAAAATAAAACTCGTTGTCCATGAAGGTGAAGAATTGACATATCACCGATGATGTTTTCATTTTTATAAAAAAAGGAGAAGTAGAGATATTTTATAATGAAAATTTCATTATCAAAACAAAATTAAATTATATATATGATACATGAGTTATCAGTCGCCTTTGAATATGGTAGGTAAGGGTATGCGAAGAAATGAAATGAAAGTAAATGTAAGGAATTGTTGGTTTTAGCTCTTGATTGTTGTCTACATGAGAACAATATTAAGGAACACGGGTATGAACTTATATTGAGACAAGATACTCATGGAAGTGGGTAAAAACATTTATATGGTAATTTGGTAGAATATTGACATGCTACAATTCATAGAAGGTGTGATGAGAAGGGTTGGTGATGGGTGGAAGTTATAAGGGGATGAGTGGGGTGTTACTGATTATAATATTCATTAGTTTATTATTTTTAGATCAACACAACAAATAGTGATAATTACTATAAAAAATTATAGTAAATGATCTGGGATATTTTAATACAATTGGTACATACATCATGCATGACCCAAAATTTCATTTATTGAGCATACAATTTTAAATACCATAAATTACTGAATATCACTATTCACCAAAATTTCAACATTTGTAGATAAATTAAAATAATTATCCAAATAATTTTTCAATATGCATACTTCATAATTGGACTTTGTATTATAAACAATTTTGAATCTTAGAAATTTTATTTTTAAATAAAACCTTAAATTATTAAAAAAATAAAGACTTTAATATCATAATTGACATTATTACACTTTAAAAAATTAATTTATGGCTTATAATATTATGTTATAGTTAAAATAAAAAAAATATATATTTATGAATCTATTACATGAAAATAATTTTTTTTGTATCATTATATTAATTATAAAATTATAAACAAGAATTTACATTTCCTAAAAATACCAACACTTAGTTTTTCATTTTTTAATCTTCTTTGACATATTACATGATATAATTATATCATTTTT
The DNA here is from genome assembly GCA_963277665.1 of Viscum album. Classification (NCBI taxonomy): domain Eukaryota; kingdom Viridiplantae; phylum Streptophyta; class Magnoliopsida; order Santalales; family Viscaceae; genus Viscum; species Viscum album. The sequence goes on from OY728157.1 coordinate 203,400,198, forward strand.
TCATTTACCTAAATAACTAATTTTATTCATTTCCTCATAGGATAGTTACTATTCATATATCTAGATCAATATTCCTAATGGTAAAATTACTATTCAAATAGTTATGTTATTATTCTCATGCTATAAGTTCATTAATTTCCATAAATACTGAATATTTAATTAATTCTTTATTAAGTCTTATTTTCTCTTAAGGTTATTTATATTCATATTCAAAAATTAATATTATATTATTATGTTTCATTTAGATACATTTTTTTGTGAGTACGATATTTCTTGTGGTTCAAGTGGATCTATATCTTTTAATTTTAAATATCTTATTTTCTATTTACTGTCCTACAATAATATTTTGCATTATTATAATTTTGTTTAATGAATAATGTATCATTTATGAGAATGATGTTTTCTTGGTTTCTATATGTGATGTATGAGTTTTATGAAATAATAATAATAAGGAAAATTCCATTGAAATAAATTTTAGTCAATACACTCTTCCACCCATATTAAATTTCATCCTCAAAATATAATTTTTCATTCTAAGGTGAAAACAATTATGAATATTTTCAAACATTTCTTCCTCTTTTTCACTTATCTCCTCTTAATACTTATGGTTCCTCCATAACACATTTATAAGGTTAGTTGTTTTTTCGTATAGAACATTGTCTCTATGGTCCAAGATATTCCCCAAATATTTTTCATATGTGAGGTCATTATCTTTTTGTACAACAAACAAATTCAATACATGTGAGGGGTCAGGTGTGTACTTCCTCAAGAGATATGTGTGTAAAGTGTCATGATCTTGAGCCATTTTTTATGGATGTGAAAACTGATATTCCACTTCCCCTATGAGATCAAGGATCTAAAAGGTTCTAATATATCATAATTTATGTGTTACATACCTTTAAAATTTCATGAATCTCTTCCATGGTTATATAAAAAGGATAAAAATTTTCTCTAATGTCAATCTCAAAATATATTTGATTGTTGTAATCATATCTCATTCTTCAAATATGATCATATTATATATATTATTAGATGGATTGATCCTTCTCAGTCATCTCTTGCACAAGATCAAGGTTAAGTAGCTTTTGCTCTCAAACATTATCTAAATAAGATGGATTTCTACATCACATCCCATATACTGCTCTATATAGATCCATTTTAATACTCTAGTGGAATATATTTCTATATAATAACAAAAATAATTAGAGTTTTGATCCTGTATACCATTAAATTAAATTGATCAGGATCATAGTATGTCTTTGATTTTCTAAATAGTCCTTTCAAACATACCATTAGTTTTGGGGTGATAGGCCATGATCAAATTAAATTTAGTGCTCAAGGAATGTAGAATAGATCTCCATAATTTAGATGTGAACATTTGAAAATGATTTTATATGATCAAAATGGGACCCCATGTTACCCCTCTACTTCTTTCACCTATGTCTTCATAAGTTTTTCAAGTGATAAATCATCTAGAATTGCAATGAAGTGGGAAGTCTTGGTGAGTCAATCCACCACAACCCAAATATCATTATTAACTTTTGATTTATTCAGGAGAACAATGAATTTGTCCATAATGATATTGTACAATATCAATGTGGGTATTGGAAATGGGGGCATCATCCTTTTGTACGTCAGTCACTCTTCTTTAACTTGCTGATAAACCGGGAATCATGACATATAATTTGTAGTATCTTTCACCATGTTGTCCCAAAAAATTTCCATGAAAACATCATGATACATCTTGGTACTTCTATAATGGACAAAAAACTTGGAGCTTCATTCATTACCTATTAGCTCCTTCTTTATCTTAGGTTACTAAGGCAGAAAATGCCTAGTTTAGAATTATATGACACCATCCTTGTCGACGTGTATATCATGTAGCTTATTTTTCATTATGACATTCAACATTTTTGAAGCTATAAATCATAACTTTGTTTCCCTCGATATTCCATTAGATATATGATTCGAGAGTGATATGGTAATGGTAATATGTATTCCTTGCCGTTATGATTTCAAAATATATCTTGTTTATATCCTAGAAGATTGGGTCTTTTTTGTTCACATCGTGGATAAGGTAATAGTTTTTTTTCTACATATATCATCGCTTACCTTGTTCACCATTCCATGATCTTATTGAATACATAAATAATAGTTTGTGATAAGAAATAACCCAATTCCTTGAAGCATGTTGATATTCTTCTATAATAATATATACTTTAGACTATATTGATCAGTATATATTTCACACATATAACAATAGAGTCAGTTCCATCCGATTTTAATGTCATATATCCCAACTTCTAACTCAATATCAATTATCGGGTAGTTCTACTCAGGGATAGACAATTTCCATGAGGTGTAGGCAATCATTATATCATTATTAATAAGTAAAAAACCGAATCGATTATTTTAAAAATCACTATATAAGACAAAAAATTCCCCACTTATTGGGTATGTGAGTACATGTGTAGTGATTATCCTCTTCTTGAGCTCTATAAACCATAATTAAAATTATCTTATCTAGAAAAAATTAACCCTTTCCTTGTTAATGACACAAAACATCATTATTACCCTAATAATCCATGAAAACTACGGATTTTGGTGACATTATTATGTATGATCCATTCCAAAATTCACTTTTTAATGAAGGTTCGAAAAAAATTACCTCAGTTGTGATCATGTTAGCCAAGAATGTGACCTAAAGCATCCAAAATTAACACATTTTGATAATGTAATATAATATATCCTTTCTTAATGATGCTATCACAATCCATAGATATTTCTTCATGTTCCTCCATGCACTTGGTGTAAATTCGAGTATCATCAATATATACAAAAATATGTTTTCAAGTAATAATATAAAACACTATTCATCAAATCCATAATGATTCTTGGTGTATTAGTAATTATTAAGGGAATAAATATTAAACAATAGTACCCATACATTATCTATAAAGTGATTATCTACATTTCTTTTATCAATAATAGTTTGAAATATCTAAAATAAAAATCCTCCATTAAAAAGTATATATATCTTCTTAGTTGATTAAACTAGTTATAGATACTTGGATGTGGATATTTTTTCGTTATAGTGATCTTATTAATATATAACTAATATATACACAGCCACATCGATCCATCCTTTCTCTTCATGAAGAGCACTATTGCACCACAAGATGATGTAATTGGGAGTATAAACCCTTTTTCTATGTGCACTTGGAGATTTTTATTTTAATCATCTAGTTTAGTTGGGGACATCTTATAGGGTTATTTTATTATTTTAGTGGATCTTTATATGAGTTTTAATAATAAATGTACCTCAGGATCTATGTGAAGTATGGGTATCTTATTGAGAAATAAACGAATTTATTTTTCACAATGGTCATTTCTTCATGTTTGAATATATTAATCAATGAAAAAAATTTATGCCAGGTATTCTTCATCATAGGGTATCAATGCCAACAATATTATCATATTTTACATTGTATATTCAAAATATTACTTGAATTTTTAATGGTGGCTCTGATTGTTCAAAATAGGAATAGATATTTCATTCTCCTAAAATTTGATGTGTGCTCTATATAAAGAGTGTCAATCCGTTCCATGTTTTGAAACAAAATACTCCATGGAAAGTGTTATAAAATTCACTTGAAGAATATCCTACTCACTCTAATAGGAGAAGAGTCAGATAATTAGGTTGAAATGATCACACCATTTGGATTTTTTATAGATATATATACTACAAGGTATTGGGTATTCGATTTAATAGTTCTATCAAAATTATTGTACATGAAGAAATGTTTAGAGCTTGAATAAAATAATATTTTTTCAATTCATGAGTTAATTGTAAATTTTAATTATACAACTCTATTTACTTTCTCCAATAGAGTAGTAGTGATTGAATAATCATTCCTGTAACGCCCCGACCCCAGTTACACAGAGTCGGTGAATTATTACATAACATTGGCATGATCACAAGAATGATCAAATCTCGAAAGACCAATTGGTTTAGTATCCTTGGAAACACTAGATATATTAATATTGTTTAAATTACATCATAAAATGAAAACTACAACAAAATAGTCTCCATATTACACACTCTTATCCCCTCATACTATCCCTTAAAGTCATTCATAATTTACTTCTTCACATCCTGGGAAAAATAAAACATAGAAAAGGGGTGAGCTCAAATGCCATGTAAGGGTAGCAATATAGTGGAAACATCCATAAATTAGAATAAACATTTAAGGAAATGTATAACTAAAAAAAGCCTTTTAAACTTGAACTTAATCATAGTATGGCAAAAATAAAATGAAATAATTCCATATACTTATTCACATGGATATTCTACTAATCGAATAATCACATGCAATATCAATAACCACTTTCATAATGATGGAATGCATAATGCCAGACTATCATAGCCACATAGCCAAATCCTCGATCCAAGACTACGAATAAGATATTTCCAAGGCCTTGTTCCAAGACACTAGTTTGTCTCATGAGACCTACCGATGCATCGAGGAGCTACAGCGGGATCCACCCATCACATATTAAGTCCAACGCATTCCCATATGAATAGGTTTAAACATAACATAAACATTCGTATTAAAACTAGAAAACGAAATGTCAATACTTTCACCATAAACCATGAAGGGTATAAAAATAACATATCCATAATCAAACATATCACAAAACCATCAATACAATATCAAAGTTTTGTTTCATAATAAATCAGCTCCACATAAGCTTAAAATCCATCAAAGAATGTTGACATAGATGAAATCATAACTCTTTTTAGAGAAATATCTCTTTTTATGTTGAAATAATTTAACATTCATGTAATATAAAACATTTTCTTTGGAAATATTCTTATAATCTTGTAAGGGATGCTTCAACGATTTTATAACGACGGAAGATAGCTGCACCCACCGTGTATGTAAAAAAACATTCTTACATTAATTCTGTCAAAAAGGTTAAAAAGCACCTTTTTTTGGAAAATGATGGAAAGTTTCCTTTATAAACCTTTAATAAAAAGTAAAACAAGGGTATAAATGACTTTAATCCTTATTCTAGTAAATAGTAAAAATGATTGAAATTCATTTTCAAGAAACATGGATGTGGATGATAATGAAGTCCCAGTAGATTATTACGTATAAACAACCTCGAATAATGAAGAGATTGTGAAATAAACCCTTACATTGTACTTTTCCTTGGTTGGGGGTAGGTTAACCTCCTAATAATGGTGAAATAATTGTTATTAAAATTATAACAGAACCATATACATTAATATGATATCATATATGATCTTTTAACATTGATCTGATAATAATATCTTAGTATTGTCGTTGTTTCGGGTGTTAACATACACATTTTCTTTTATATGTTCTATTACATTAGCCATGTCTTTCATGGATTGGTTGTATCTTACTCATATCCATAAGGATATTTTAAATCATAAACTGATAATTATACTTGAATGGATACGATGGAGAATGAATCTCATCACTTTCGTGGAGACGGTAGTCCGTACGTACGCACGAGCGACAATATCATTCTTTAGATATTAAAATAATATATAAATGGATGGTATATCAAATATACAGAGTCATTATCATGTTATATTTATTATTTACATGAATTAAAAATCATTATTATGCCCATCCAAATAATAATATATTGAATAACAATTACACCACAACGTGGAGACGGTAAGCCGTACGTACGCACGTATGGTGACATGTCATTCCAAGGATGGATAGAATACTGAATATGGTTGTACCATATTTATAATAATATTAAATTATATAGGAAATATTGGATTCATTATATTAGAATGGGAATAACAAAGAATGAATAAGTTGAAGAAGAAATGAATTTGAAAAAAGGGTGGTGAAATCGTTACCTCTTCTTCGGGTTCTTCCTTTTTATTTGATTAAAAGGGCTCCATAGGTTGGCTTTATGATCAAAATAAGGCCACTAGGTTGTAGTGAGGGAATTTTAGAGAGTATTTGGGCAGGGTTTGGCCAATCCAAAACGCATTGAATGTGTGAATTAGTTAGAAGGTGGAGTGCCCTTTTATAAGAGGAATGAGGGGCACCTTTGGAAAATCTAGAAATATTATTTTATAATAAATTCCTAATCGGTTTATAATGGATTCAAAGTGGATTATGTAATGTATATGGTGGGTATGGGTCGAAAAACACTCACCCAATAGAATTTAGACAGGTTTGGGTTACTATATTTTCCTTATCATTAAGTATTAACTCTTAGTTAATTAGTTTCACATTAATAATGACACTTTGTATTTTTGAATTATATGGTTAATAAACATACTATATACATCCAAGTGACCCCAAATTGGTCCATTAATGAAACAAATATCATGATATAAGTCTTTTGGAAGAACCTTCTATTTTTAGGAATTTAATTTCAATTAATAATATAATATTTGTTTTAAAAAGTCATTTATGTCAATTTTGACACTATTAAATAATTGATTTTTATAAAATTCATAACAGAATGATTACATTGTAAAAAGTTAATTAAGTAAATCCAAACATGTCATATTAACATAGAAAATTAGTTTAATTTATAAAAAGTCTCAAAATATATTTAATTGGTATTTATAATATCAATTATTTTAAATTTTCACTATTATGGTAATTACTGCATCATCATTGTGTCATAAATAAATTGAATTATTTAATGTCTAAAAATTATAAATAAAATATCATTATGTAGGAAATCTTTTTATATTTCTAATTAATATTTACAATCGATATTATAGTATGTATAACCATATATGAAAAAAGTTTTATTAAATAAACATTGATTTTAAATCTTTTAACATTCCTTTGAATTAAATAATAATAAATGTCCTAATCTAATCCATGTGGCCCTAAATGATAATATTATATTCCTAAGGTTTTTATGGTCGAGATACACTTGTACAATTGAATTACGAAATTCGTTAGGGTAATATTAATATCATTTTTACCCTTAATTACCCAATTTACTTTTAACCGTGGTAAATAAAAGTAAAAAGTTACTATTCACAAATAATTATTTTCATCTCATTGAACCAAATTTTACTCCTTGATATTAACCGTGTATATCGGATTTTTGAAATTCCACTCATAGAAGCTGTAAAATTAAGTGTTATGAAAAATTCAGTTTTTTTAACTACCACTTAGTGGATTCACTATTCATAAAAAATGACATTTGTTTCAGAAAAATACCAAAAATTTACCATAGGATAATTTCGATATTCCGAATCCGAAAATGAAGTCCATTTTAAAAAATAAAATTTATAAAATTTCAAAATGTAGTTATTACTATTCATAACGGCTTGTTTGATTGGTTGTGGTGTGTTAGAACTCGATGTTGCGTACAACACATGCTATTGCATCATTCAAAGAGAAGAGTACCGTAGAAGTTTGGGGTGTTACATTCTACCCTCCTTAAAATAATTTTGTTCTCAAAATTTATAGAATAATACCACATGAAAAGACTCGGGTGGTTCATTATCATAAGTTCCTTGGGTTCCCATGTTTCCTCTTCCATCTTATGGTTTCTCCACAAGACTTTTACCAGATGAGTCATCCAGTTTCTCAGTACTTGTTCTCTCGTATCAAGAATCATGGCGGGCTCTTCGCAATAAGACAGATAGGGTTCCAATTCTAATTCCTCATAGGTGAGTACATGCGTTGGGTCATGCATGTATTTCCTCAACAGAGAAACATGGAACACATTGCGAACTTTGGAGAGTCTTGGCAGCATTGCCAATCTGTAAGATACAACCCCAATTCGTTCTAGAATTTCAAAGGGTCTGATGTACCAGGGACTCAATTAACATTTCTTACCAAAACGTATGACTCCCTTCCATGTAGATACCTTCAGGAAAACATGATCACCGACTTGAAATTCAAAATCCTTCCTTCGATTATCAGCATAGCTCTTCTTCCTACTTTGAGCTGATTTGATATGGTTTTGGATATCCATCACCTTTTCCATCATTTCCTCCACCAGTTCTGGGCCTACAAGTTTTCATTCACCAACTTCATCTGAACAAGTTCGTGTGAAACATCTATTTCCGTATAACGCTTCATATGGTGCCATCTGAATACTCGAATTGAATCTATTGTTATAGGAAAATTATACCAGAGGTAAATATTGATCCCAAATACCCTGAAAGGCAAGTGAGCATGATCTGAACATGTCTTCTACGGTTTTAATAGTTCGTTCTGATTGTCCATTTATTTGAGGGTGGTAGGCAGTGCTCAAATGAAATTCAGTATCCAAGGCTTTATGAAGACTTTTCTAGAATCATGATGTAAAACGGGGATCACAATTAGAAACAATCCATAGGGGTACTCCATGAAGTCTCAAAACTTCATTAATATATTATTGCTAGACGTTCTAGTGGTAGATATTCTCTTATAGTATGAAAATGTGCTGACTTGGTAAGACGATCAACAATAACCCATATTGCATCATTCCTTCTAGGAGTCTTTGGTAGTCCCATGACAAAGTCCATCGTAATATTTCCCCACTTCCAATTAGGTATGGGAAGAAGTTGCAATACTCCACTAGGTTGTTTCCTTCCAGCATTCAGTTGTTGACAAACCATACATCTTGACACAAAATCGGCAATCTCTCACCTCATGTTGTCCCACCAAAAATGTTCCTTCAAATATCTATACATTTTGGTGCTCCCAGGATGTATAGAGAAATTGGAACTATGATCATCATCCAGCAAATCCCTTTTTAGATCAGGTATATGGGGAACACAAAGCCTCTTCCCAAATTTCAAAATTCTATCTTCATACACAAAGTCTTTCAATCTCCCATCATTCACAGCTTTAATATTCTATTGATATTCTTCATCATCGGTATGAGAACTCTTAATATTTTCTAGTAAAGATGGTTTGGCAACCATTTGAAAAAGGATTGATGTTTCACCTTCCCTGGTTATTCCCATGTCCATCTTCACTAGATCCATTAAAATTGGATCTTTCTCAATTATCATCACGTTCCAAACACCATGGTCTTTTCTGCTCAAAGCATCTCCCACCTTGTTTGCTTTCCCTGGGAGGTAGTGTATCGTACAATCATAATCCTTGAGTAATTCAAGCCATCTCCTTTGCCTCATGTTGAGTTCTTTTTTTGAGAAAATATACTTCAAACTCTTGTCATCAGTATAAATCTCAAAATTTTCACCATATTAGTAGTGCCTCCATATCTTCAAATCAATGATCACAGCTGCTAACTCGAGATCATGAGTAGGATAGTTTTGTTCATGTATTGTTAACTATCATGATGCATAGTAAATGACCCTATCATTCTGCATAAGGACACAACCAAGTCCTTTCTTTGACGCATCACTATAAATAATGAACCCATCATTCCCTGATGGTAGAGCCAATATAGAAGCATTGGCTAATCTTCTCTTCAGTTCATCAAAAAATTCTTCACCCTCTTTTGTCCAAAAAAATTTAACCCCTTTACGTTTGAGCTTCGTTAATTGGTTACCCAATCGGGCAAAATTTTGGATGAAACGTCGATAATAACCTGTTAAACCAATAAAACTACATACCTCAGTTATACTCGTAGGTGTTTTCCATTCTTGGATATCCTTGGCCTTAGAAGGATCAACAGAGATTCCATCTTTAGAGACAATATGGCCAACAAAATAAATCTCATGAAGCCAGAATTCACACTTTCTAAACTTCCCATATAATTCATGTATTCTCAGAGTCTTCCGGATAATGAGCATGTGAATTTCATGATCTTCGTAGCTTTTGGAGTATACCAAGATATCATCAATAAATACCACCACAAATTCATCAAGATATTCCTTGTAAACTCTATTCATCAGATCCATGAATACAGAGGGTTCATTAGTCAATCTAAAAGGCATTACTATAAACTCGTAATGCCCGTACCTGGTTCGAAATGCTGTCTTTGGAATGTCTTACTTATTCACACACAACTGATGGTATCTAGATCAAAGGTCAATCTTTGACAAGTATTGAGCTCCTTGCAGTTGGTCAAATAAATCATCAATACGAGGTAGGGGATACCTGTTCATTATTGTTATAGCATTGATCTCCCTTTAGCCGATACATAACCTCATAGATCCATCGTTCTTTTTAACGAAAAGAACAGGGGCTCCCCATGGAGAAATATTAGGGTGAATCAATCCCTTATTACTCAATTCCTCTAGTTGTTCCTTTAGTTCGACTAATTACACAATGGCCATTCAATAAGGGGTCTTCGATATAGGCTTTGATCTAGGAATTAAAGAAATGGAAAACTCAACTACTTGTTCTAGAGGATGTCCAGGTAAATCTTCTTGAAATACATCTACATATTCTTTCACAATAGGTACATCCTCTATTTGAACATTACTTTACTCACCCACAGTCATATCATTATCTACCTCCCCAATAATTGAATTTAGTTGAGCTACTGGGGGTGGATCAAGATAAGAATTAGGTGGTGACGATTCGGATCTAAAGATTAGGTGTTCCTTATCATCATCATCACGAATCGTAACTTCTTTCTTCTTACAATAAATCTTCACATCATAGTCCGAAATACAGTCCATACCGAGGATTATATCAAACTCAATCATAGGTAGGACGATGAGATCACCAAATAAAGAACATTTATGTTCACTAATGGGGACCGATTCACAAAACATTATTGCAATGATACTTCCCTTAAGAGTTTTAACTGACAACTCCCTTATTAAATCAAATTGGAAATATCTAATTTTCTTATCAAACTGGGAAGATATGAAATGATGCAATGATCCAGAATCAAAAAATGCATTTGCTAAACTTGAGGAAACCATTAAATTACCTGCCACCACGTCTTTTGGAGTATCTACCTTAGCATTAGTGATAGCATAATCTTGGCCTTGATCCCTTGGCCTTTTCTGAGGTAAGTTCCCATGATGCTTAGGAAATTCATTTGCATAATCTCCCATCTCCCTATAATTGTATCATTGAACATTGGTAGCTTCCTCCTTCCCTTTGCAATCATGAGAATGGTGCCCTTTTTCACCACACTTGTAGCAGAATCCCATTCCATTCAAGCAAGTACCTGGGTGTTTCTTCCCACATTTACAACAGGATGGATATTCAACCATTCCCATATTCCCCTTATTTCCATTCCCAGATAGATCAACAGATATCTTCTTCTCTTGCTTTACTTTAAAGTCATAAGACATAGATAAATCCATTTCAGTCTTGATAGCACATGAGACAATGCCTTCATACGACGAGAAGGATTGTGAGAATAATGCTCGACGGAGAAATGGATTTAACCCATCAATGAAATGATCAATCATACTTCTTTGGTCATGTATATAATCTCCAGCATACCTTTCTAACCTTGTAAAGTTAGCCTCATACATTGCGAAATTCTCATCCTCCTTTTGTCTCAGACTCAGAAAATGTCTTTCCATATCTGCTTGATGGTCATGAGGAAAGTATTTTTCTGAAAATAGATCGTTGAAATCCCTCTATTCTATATTTGATAATTCATCATCTTCCTTCATGTTTGGAATCAATGACCACCATTGATCAGCATCTCTAGTGAGGTGGTAAACTACCATGATAACTTTTTCCCTTTCACTACTCCCCAAAGCCTGAAATATTTTCTCTAGGAAATTTATACATTTCTCATCTACTAAGGGATTTGTAGTCCCATTGAACATTGGTGGTTTTTTCCTCATGAATTGATCTAACATTGATCCTCCATTCTGTGGATTAGGGTGCTCCATACGGGTATGGATATTATTCATAACCTAAGTGAGTTGTCCCAGTATGGTGATTAGCTGATCGGCACCAATTGCATCACCAACTTTACTATAATTATCTTGAGCAGGATGGAAATCCCTACATGGATTGCGTGCATTGATACAGTTTCTATTTCTTCCACTAGGATCCATTTCTATACAATGGCATAAACTAGATCAGTTTATGAATCAAAATACATAATTATATACATAGAAAACACTTAACATAAATTGAATTATTTATGGATATAATCCATAATCAAAAAAAGTTTTTCAGTGACAAATTATATACTCATAAACCCTTCATAATTACTTGTAATGAAAATGAGAGTTATCCGAAGCATATCCCCCAGGAGTGTCTTAACCAAGAGTGCAGCAAGTCCCGTTGTCGTGCACCAGTTCCCGTTCGAGTCTAGCTCAAAGCGGTGTTTTCAGGTTTTACCCCTAGGTACATCTATGCCAGAGCCGCCTCTAATTTCTCCTATCCATACAGGGATGTATTGCTCAGAAAACTCAGAAAATTTCTACAATACCAAAATTCTAAGAAGTTCTTCTATACTAATCCTCAAAGTCCATCTTAAATCTATGTGTTCTAATCAGAGATTTTCTAAATCTAGCTTCCAAGGTTAGTACTAAACCTCGCTCTGATACCAACTGTAACACCCCGACCCTAGTTACCCAGAGTCGGTGCATTATTACATAACATTGGCATGATCACAAGTAAGATCAAATCTTGAAAGTCCGATTGTTTTAGTATCCTTGGATACACTAGATATATTCATAAGGTTTACATTACATCATAAAATGAAAACTACAACAACGTAGTCCCCATAGTCCACACTCTTATCCCCTTATACAATCCCTGCAGGTCATTCATAATTTAATTCTTGACATCCTGGTAAAAATAAAACATAGAAAAGGGGTGAGCTCAAATGCCCAGTAAGGATAACAATATAGCCGAAGCTTCCCTAAATAAGAATAAACATTTAAGGCAATGTATAAATAAAACAAAATCCTTTTAAACATGAACTTAATCATAGTATTGAAAAAGTAAAATGAAATAATTCCATTTACTTATTCACATGGATATTCTACTAATCAAATAATCACCTGCAATATCAATATCCACTTTCATAATGATGGAATACATAATGCCAGACTATCATAACCACATAGCCAAGGCATGATGCCAATAATACAAATAGTATTTTTCCAAGGACTTGTGCCAAGACACTAGTTTGTCTCATGAGACCAACCGATGCATAGAGGAGTTATAGCGGGCTCCACTTGTCACATATTAAGTCCAATGCATTCCCATATGAAAAGGTTTAAACATAACATAATCATTCATATTAAAACTAGGATACGAAATGTCAATACTTTCACCATAAACTATGAAGGGTATAAAAATAACATATCCATAGTCAAACATATCACAAAACCTTCAATACAATATGGAAGTTTTGTTTCATAATAAATCAGCTTCAAATAATCTTAAAATCCATCAAAGGATGTTGAAATAGATAAAATCCAAAATCTTTTTAGAGAAATATCTCTTTTTATTTTGAAATCATTTAAGAGTCATATAAAATAAAACATTTTCATTGAAAATACTCATATAAGCTTGTAAGGGATGCTTCAAAAATTTTATAACGGTAAAAGATAGCCGCACCCGCCATGTAAGTTAAAAAAACATTCTTACTTTAATTCTGTCGAAAAGGGTAAAAAACACCTTCTTTGGAAAATGACGGAAAGATTCCCTTATAAACCTCTTATAAAAAGTAAAACATGGGTATAAATGACATTAACCCATATTATTGTAAATAGTAAATATGTTTGAAATACATTTTTAAGAAACATGGACGTGGATGATAAAGAAGTCCCAGTAGATTATTACGTATAAACAACCTCGAATAATGAAGAGGTTGCGAAATAAACCCTTACCTTGTACTTTTCCTTGGTTGGGGGTAGGTTAACCTCTAGTATACTGGTGACATAATTGTTATTAAAATTATACTAGAATCATATACATTAAAATGATATCTTATATGATCTTTTAACATGTATTTGTTAATAATATCTTAGTAGTATCGTGGTTTCGGGTGTTAACTTACTCGTTTTCTTTTATATGATTTGTTAGGTAAGACATGTTTGTCATTGATTGGATTTATCATATTAATATCCAGAATGATATCAAGCCCTTAAACATTATTTTTAAATCATCAAATGATAATTATACTTGAATGGATACGAAGGAGAATGAATCTTATCACATTCGTGGAGACGGTAGTCCGTACGTACGCACGAGCGACAATATCATTCTTTTGATATTAAAATAATATATAATTGGATGGTATATCAAATATACAGAATCATTATCATGTTATATTTATTATTTACATGAATTAAAAATAATTATTATACCCATCCAAATAATAATATATTGAATAACAATTACACCACGGCATGGAGACAGTAAGCCGTACGTACGCATGTACGGTGACATGCCATTCAATGGATGAATAGAATACTGAATATGGTTGTACCATATTTATAATAAAATTACAGTATATAAGAGATATTGGATTCATTATCTTAGAGTTGGAATAACAAAGAAAGAAGATGTTGAAGAAGAAATGAATTTGAAAAAAGGGTGGTGAAAACTTTACCTCTTCTTCGTGTTCTTCCTTTTGATTTGATCAAAAGGGCTCCATAGGTTGGCTTTCTGATCAAAAAAGGCCTCTAGGTTGTAGTTATAGAAGTTGATAGAGTATTTGGGTTGGGTTTTTCCAAACCAAAAGGCTTTGAATGTGTGAATTACTGAGATGGGGGAGTGCCTATTTATAAGAGGTGTGAGGGGCATCTTTGGAAAAGCTAGAAATATTATTTTATAATAAATTCATATTCGGTTTCTAATGGCTCCAAAGTGTATTATTTGAAGGTTAATGTGGGTATGGGTCTAAAACCACTCAACCAATATAATTTATACTGGTTTTGGTTACTATATTAACCTTATCATTAAGTATTAACTCTTAGTTAATTAGATTTACTTTTACAATGACTCTTTGTATTTTTATGTTATATGGTTAATAAACTTACTATATACATTCATGAGACCCCCAAGTGGTCAATTAATGATACAACTATCATGATATAAGTCTCTTGGCCTAACCTTAGATTTTTAGGAATTTAATAACAATTAATAATATAATATTTGTTTTAAAAACTCTTTTATGTCAATTTTGACACTATTCAATAATTGATTTTTGTGAAACTCATAACAGAATTATTACTTAGAAAAAAGTTAAATAAATCAACACTACCAAGTCATATTAACCAATAAAATTAGTGTAATTCATAAAAACACTCAAATTATATTTATTTGGGTATTTATAATATCAATTATTTTAATTTTTCACTATTATGGTAATTTCTGCATCGTCATTGTGTCATAAATAAATTAAATTATTTAATGTATAAAATTTATAAATAAAATATCATTATGTAGGAAATTATTTTATCATTCTAATGAATATCTAAAATCTAATTTGTCTTATGTATTACCCTATATGAATTTTTTTTAGTAAATAAACTTTGATTTTAACTCTTTTAACTCTTCTTTGAATTAAATAATAATAAATGTCCTAATTTAATCCAAGTGTACCTAAATGATTATATTTTATTACTAAGGTAGTTTTTGGTCGAGATACACTTGTCCAATAGAATTGGGACATTTTTAGGGTAATATTAATTTCATTTTTACCCTTAATTACCCTATTTACTTTTAACCGTGGTAAATAAAAGTAAAAAGATACTATTCACCAAAAAAAAATCATATCATTGAACCACATTTTACTCCTTGATATTAACCATGTCTCTCGGATTTTCAAAATTCCTCTCACAGAAGCGGTAAAATTATGTTTTATGAAAAATTCAGTTTTTTGAACTACCACTTAGTGGTTTCACTATTCATAAAAAACTGAAGTTTTTCAGAAAAATACTAAAAACTCAACCTATGCTAATTTTGATATTCCGAATCCAAAAATGGAGTCCATTTTGAAAAATAAAATTTATAATATTTCAAAAAGTAGGTATTACTATTCATAACGGCTAGTTTGATTGGTTATGGTGTGTTAAAACACGATGTTGCGTATAACACACGCTATTGCATTATTCAGAGAGAAGCATACTGTAGAAGCTTCAGGTGTTACATTTCCCTTTCTCAATTGTATTTATTGACTACTAGCACAGATTACCCTCATGGATTCTATGTTTAGAGCACTATATTATAGAGTTCTATTTCTCCCTACGGTTGAAGCATTAAACCATGGGTGGTTCTCTCTGTTCATCCATCACATTGGTTATCTTCGTCATGTGTCTTCATTATTCATTAGCTTTATGGTCTTCTCAAACACAAAATATCATTTCCCTATCACTTTTTGGTAGTTCCCATGATACATACTCCCACATTTTTGACTTATGGGGCACTGAGATTTTATTCCTCATTTCTAATTAGATCCTCTATCTAGAAACTCTATCTTTAATTTCTTATCTCTATATCCAATTCACCACTCTCCAAACCCTATCCTTACATTGATAGAACATCGAAACACTTTGTTATAACTCCTGATGTTTTGGATACCAAGATACCTTCAAAGGTGTGGTCCTAAACCACTAAAGAATATATTTATTTATCCATAATTATTTATAACAAAACTTAAGGCATATATTGAATGAATTGTGTTGTTTTATTCCTAATCCATGATAGTTTAAACTTAATTTTTATTCATCTCTATAATTCCTCTCTCCATATTTGTACGAAGATTTCAAGGAAAATACTTATTATGAACTATTTTTATAATTTCTTCCAACTCTATCTCTTCTATTTCAGTCATTGTCTTGGTGTTATTTATAAATTCCCACCATTTTTTAGCTTTTCTATATAAAAGATAGATGGATTGAGTGACATTATCAATATCATAATAGTGGTGCACAACAAATGATATTGAATATTGAGTTAACTCCCTGTTCAAAAACAAGTGGACCTAAAGAATTACTAAATGCCAGTGGTCATTTCCAAATAAAGGGATAAATTTTTATTAACTCAATCGTGGATTAATTTGGAAGTTCTTCATTATTTATGTCATTTTACATAGCTTGAGGCATCTGGGTATGTATTATCATAATGTTGTTAAATCCACATCACAAGGCATTGGGTATATCATTCGAGAAATCATTTCATTTCCCTTCACTACGGTTGTTGGCTGACTTTGTCCTCATTCCATCCATTACATAAAATATAAAAGGTCTCAGAAAAATGCATGAAATAAATCATTAATAAACAATTTATTTTTTAAAAGATTAACACTAAATACACCTCCAATAAGATCCATATGTTTACCATTTTCCTAAAACAATGTTTCATGGATATTTAGATATACTTAATATTATATATAGGATTCTCACTATCTTTATCAAATCATTATTCTCAAATTAGTTAAACCATGCTCGGAAATACCAACTATAGAAACCCTAATTTTTTGTACCTAATTATTAAATCATTTTTATGTAAATAAATAGAAAATCATTAAAATACATGTTCCCAAGGTTTTTTATCATGGGAAATGATGACCATATATAAATTACAGATAAAAAAACATAAATATAAATTTATTATCTTCTTTTTTATCATTCAAAATATCACAATCCCATTAGAACATGTAATCACCAGAGGATATACATCGTTGAAAAGGGGGAGCTAAAATCCCTATATAAGGATGAATAAGAGACCTGAAAAAATATAACTTGTTTGAAAATAATAATAATCATCATAACCTATGCATAGTATCATCATCACAATAATGGGGGAAATAATGGATAAAGTCACAGAATGTTGAAATTCTTTAAAATGAAACATCAAGCCATATTGGTAAAATACCACACATATAAATGAAAATAGATATCATCATGTTCAGTCATATCATATGTGAGTAATCCTAAAATATCCATTATGAACAAATATAGAATAATTTCACACAAATTACACATTATCTAACGAGACACATCACATTTCACAATGCTTTGTATGTCTATATAATTTGGGGCCCACCAGTTAGATCATAATATTTAAAAAATTATGCCTGCCACATATAACAATCATATTCCTAAAATAACCCATAAAAGATTAATTCATAAGGATTTCATAAAACATAAATTCACTAGTGAGAATTTGGGTTTCAAAATGAAAAATAGAGATCAAATTTTTCATAGTAATCATCCCTGTTAAGAAAATAAGAGACAACTAAGATGAATCAAGTTGTGTTTTGGAAAGAAGAGTTCATTTGGAAACTGTTTATAGTTATCATAAAATCAAATTTGGATACATTTATATCCCTAAAAATAATACGAAAAATAATGTAATGATATTTATGGAACATTAGAGGCATGTTCTTGCCAAATATGTTGTGGAAGAGGAATATCCCAAGGAAAATTTGTTTGGTTCAGGAATTACATAACAATATGTCTGAATGTGTTATGATCCTCCACGTAATATCCTGTATAATCAAATTATATTCATTTATTACTAAATTCATAAACTCTTATACATGTATTTGATTCATTATAATTTTTTAATTTCATTTTCTACCATTTCAATGAGTTATAGAGTTTTATTTCATTTTTCAGTATCGTTCACTTATATGGTTTTCATAATCATTTCACTTGTTAATAATTATGGATGTTATTATAAAATGAGAAAATTTAAATATATATTGAATGAGGTTTTTTAATAAAATTATATAATTATAAATATCCCCATATATCATTTATTTTTCTAGAATATGGATGATTCATTAGATAAAACATTAATTATAAATGTATAGTTTATTTGGTATATTTTTCTAATCATCGTGAACTAGTTTTGTTCTATTCAATATTATGAGTATATATTAGTTCCATAATAAGAGAAAAATTAAATTATTAATATGAAAATTTTTATTAACCAAAATAATTATTTTTGAATAGACATGATGCAAATGATGGAAAATTAAAACTCTTTATCCACAAAGGTGGTGAATCGACATATCATGGATGATTTTTCATTTTTTGAAGAAAAGGATAAGAGAAGAGATTTTATTATGAATATTACATTAAAAAATAAAATTTAAATATATATATATATATATATATGATATTGGAGTAATAATTCCACTTTGGATTTTGTTGTTCATAGTGGACTAGAAAAGAATATAAATTAAATCAAAAGAATTTATGATTTTACCTCTTGAATGTTGTAACTTTGAGAACATTCTTATGGAACATGGGTTTGGTGTTTTATTTAGACTAACTAATCATTGATCTGGGATAATTATTGAGAATGGAATAAGGAATAATATTTAATGGAAAAAAGGATTAACATGTGTGATGATAAGGGGTAGTGAGGGGTGGAATGTATCAGGGGAGAGGGGTGTTTTGATTATTATATTCATTAGATTGTTATTTTTGGTCAAGATTAAAAAAAATATTGCTTAATATGAACAAATATATTAAATGGTTCAAGTTATTTAAAACCAATGGGTTCAAAAATCATGAATGACCAAATAATTATTATATTTGGCTTATAATGTCAAATAATATATATTATCGTATTGCGTAGATCACCAAAATTTCATCTATTTTACAAAAAATCCAAAAAATTATCTCTAAATATTTATCAATATTTCAATTTTAAAAATTTTCTCAATTTTATGAAAATAATTTTTTATATATGATAAATTTAATTTTAAGATAAAATAATCAGCTATTGGAAAGTTATTGATTTTAATATTATATTTGATTTTATGATGCTTTGAAAAATTGATTTAGGACACATAAAATTATCTTATAACATAAATACCAAAAAAAATTATTATTTATTATATGAAATTAAATTTTATTTTAAATAATTATATTAATAATAAAATTTAAAATAAACATTTACTTTTTCAAAATATACCAACTCTGAATTAATAATTTTTAAAATAGTTCTTTAATTATACAATGATATAATTATATCATATTATCCTTCATAAAAATACATATTTTTTACATTCATAAGAGAGTCTATTATTCCATTAGAAAAAAATAAAATCATAACTATCAGCATATTATTCTAGTGGGTATGGTAATATTCCATTGGAATAGGGACCTTAATTCATATAAATACCTATTAGGTCACATATTCTGCATTCACTTCTATTTCATGTTAAGGTTATAAATATTCATCAACAAAATAATGTTATATTATAACTTTTAATTTATGTAGTTTGGTATACGAGTGTGGTCCTTCCAGTTTTTTGAGAAAGTCCAAATATTCTAATTCTTATTATATTTTTTATATTTTTTATCTTGAAATATTATTTTCAATTTTTAATTTTATTATTTTAGAATAATTTATAATTTATGAGAATAATTTTTTATTTGTTTCTCTATGTGATATATATGTTTTATAAAAAATTCACATAAAAGTAAATTCAATTGGTAAGGTTTTGTATCATTACACTTGGGGTCAATGAATTTATCTTACTTGTTTTCACATCAGGAAACATAGTTGGCCATAATTAACTATACGTTATAGTTAAAGATGACTCATAAATAATTAAGGATGAATTTTTCAAAATAACATTCTTCTCATACTAAAAATGACTAATGTGGATTGAAATATAATTATATAGGTTGTAAAATATGAATAGAACTCCCCTTATTTTTTCTTTGCACTCCATTATCCCTCTATTGAAATCCATAGGTTTTAGCTCTCACTAGTTTTCCATTATGACAGATTCCTATGGTGGCTGTTAATAATTTATTTCTTCATTACACCTGAACTAATTTATATAGGAGTCATAGACACCCCCCCCATGATTTTCTCTCAGCTATCTCCCATCAATAAGCATCATCTCATTCCACTGATGGCTAGGCTGGCTATCTAGTATATTGGGCCCTTAAATGCCCATTTTTTCAAATTGTTCATAAGTACATAGATAAATACTAACAAAATCATTAACATAGTATTAAGTCTCCTATAATCATGAAACAATAATTTCTAGTATTATTTTCATTTATTCATCATTTAAACAGACCTGAGTATTCTTTCACAATATTATTCATATTAATAATGAATCCATAAAATTGATCTATTATTCAAAAAAATATTGAGTTCATAATCCAACATTTTCTTTCTCAAGTATTGAAATCATCATTCTCATCATGACAACCATCCATGTAAAAAATAATTAAAATCATTATTCATGGTATTTTTCAAATTATATAAGCTACATATGTACATAAATATTATTTTAATATTCAAATAATATATTCCCTCTAGCCATATATATGATGATAAAATGATGGCTTAAGATATTCAAAAGAATGAAAAAATTTGTGGAATCCCAAATGAGATAAAAAGACGATCTCATTAAGGGATGGTCATCATTGGAAATTTTTAAATCCTCGGTATATCATCAATATAAAACCTCTCTATTAGATCATCTGTAGTTAACATTCTAATCATTATAAATTGAGATAACTTCGTAAGATGATCCCAATAAAATTATATTTTTTTACATGGTAACAACTTGTGTAATAAGTTTTTAATTTTTAATTTAATTAGTTTATTAAAAATGGATAATATATAATTTCAATGAAAATAAATATATTATTATTATTTTTCTATGCTGTAAATGTAATCAGTATTTTAATTTGTGGTTCATAAAATACTTATTAGTTAATAATGTAATAATGGAATAATTATTTCTGGTGGTTAATAAATTCAGTTGTTTGATTGAAAACATGTATTTACTGTTATCGATATTTATTAGAATTTATTTTTGATATGATTATGATTTTATTAATGGTATATAATCAAAAATAATAAAATTTATTATTATTACTAATATTATTATTTAGAAATTTTTATAATAATATTTGTGTGTTATAAATTAAAATATTTATATATTTGGTTTATATATATAAATATATTTATTTATTTATGAGTATGTTTGTGGATGTATATTTTAATAACTAAATAGTGCATATAAATATATATAAATTAAATAAATATATTTGTGTGTGTTATCTAGTTTATATATCTATTCATGAGTCTTTATATAGATGATGTGTATATATATGGGAAATATATATACATATATTCGTGGGTGTATATATGTGAATTTGATTATGTATATTTATAACATCTGTATATATATATATATATATATATATATATATATATGAATTTTAATTTATACATAATTAATTAATATGATTATAATTCAATCTAATAAATATTTCGAAAAATGTTTTTTTGGGTTGCTCAAGAGATAAAAATAAAAATATAAATCATTGAAATAATTAAAGGGAATCATTTATGATATGGAAGAAATATAATGATGGTAGTTGAGGAGGCTATGGAATAGTGTACATGGGTAATCCCTCCTTCCCCCCCATGGTACTCTCCCTCCCTCCCTCCCTCTCTCTCTTTCTCCATATCTCTTAAATGTTTTTTTATTATTATTAACATCTAATTTTGATATATTCTATGATACTGATCATATTGGAATTTTTTCAGTGTCATTGGGTTCATCTCATATAGTATAAATTTATTCATAATATATTTTGAAAGAAAAAAATGTATTATTTTTGATATAAATCTAATAATTTGGTCACACTTTAAATAACTAAAATAAAGATAATTGTAAATCATGATAAATCATAAATATCTTACAGACTCAATGATGCAATTGAAGTCTGACATAATGCCTTATCATCGAATAAATGTTTCTATTATGGTAGGAAGTTCATTACATTTTTCATATCATTTTTACACTTGTTACAATTTATATATCATTTTTTGGGTATTCCTGTTTATGATCACATGTGCTTTTGTGTGAAGAATTAGACTAATGTGTTACATGATTCCATATGTACATTCATGTATTGTAATTAATGCTAGACAATGATCACATAAATTGTGTGTATCTAAAATTATTCATGATGATATGATATGATTCTTGGTATGTTTTTTCGTTTTATGTATGCCTTTTGAGTGTTGTTCATGGTGACCAATGAAGGTGGACCATATTTACTTTTTTTTTCTTTAGAGTGTATGTGCACATGATTTTTAATGATGGATACAATGTAACAAAAAAAGGGATTTGTAAATAACGGTACCTCATGGATTCCCTGTGATACAATAGATTCCTATTGAATGCTAAATGGAATTTAACTCAAGGCCTAGTGGAGTCCATGTACCATGATCCCTCAACACCTAGTGGATTCAAAGGATTTAGATCACATGATTAATAGTGGATGTCTAGTTGTGAGTGCACACAATGCTGGGTAGTATGATTACTAGTGGATGATGAGACCATGACTCAAATGATGACCATAGGTTTTCAGTAATTATTTTTCCCTATTCATGTGGGTAGATCATGAATAATTTTTCATGATACACTAGTTCTTCCAATCATTATGATGAAACATGTATGATTGGGCTCATCATTGGTAGTATATAAAATGACTGATCTATTTTGGATTTTTTTGGTTTCGCATTTAATGAATATTTATGGTAAGAACATGTTTACATGAGCACAATTCAAGAATATGATTCATTGGTGGTGTCCTACTGAGACTTATTCTAACACCATACTTAGGAATTTCAGAGAATTTGTATATTATTGGAATAGATATTTAGTGAAGGGAAAGTTCCATATGGTGGGGGTTGATTTGAGTAGTATGAAGCTATTGGATGTTTAATATTAACTCTAGAGGACCCTAGTTATTTATTTACTAATTCAATTGTTCTTATAATCTGGTATTTCTTGCCACTATAGATGCTATTTATTATATTATAACCAGTATTCGCTTTTGATTATTTAATAAATTTGTTTTTATATGGATTACATATTATATTATTTACCATTTTATAGTTGTGTTATGACTTTATAAAAATGGTATAATCTTCCCACTAATGGATGCAGACCCTCAATATTATTCAATAGATTCTATTGTATAGAGAGGCCCACACGAGGTCATGTGTCCCTCCTTCTCGAAGTTAGTTGTTTGAGTCGAGGTATTACTAAATATTATTTATGAAATCATTAATTCCATATCCAAGTACCACATCATGCATGTATATAGATTTATATGGATTTTTGTGTATATATATATATTTCTAGGAATATTTGGTTGCATAATATATATACTTATTCAATGAACTGATAGATCCCAAATAATTAAATGCATTTTCAAAATATGATATGTTCATTGATTCTATATTCCCACACTCCTTTATTTGATCATAATATATTCTTTTCTTTACTATAAATATATGGCTATAAATACCATGAAGATATGGGTAACATAGAGTTAAGCCTTGAATAATTCTAATTAATAAATAATTTGGATCTGGTTATCACTATACATAAGTGGTGGTTTAGTTCCAATGAAATTATATTTTATTGATTACATATAATGAATAGTAATTTTAATAATGAAACTCCTATGGTGGGGAGTAGTGGCTCTATGATATGAAGCTCTTATAAAGGACTAGAAGAAATATAGTTGGGATACTGTAATGAATATGTTTTTAGTTTTGAATTATTGATACACAAATTTTTTTACAATTGGAAGAATTTATATTTATGAATAAATTTATCAATTTTTTTAGAATTTTTTAAAATAATTGTTATCTAAATTTTCTGTTGGGTAAATATTTATTGGTGGCCATTGTAATAATGGTGATAATATTACATTATCTACATAAATACACTTGTTTGATTAATAAAAAATAATTCATTATTATTATTGATATTTAATAATAAATAATGTAGTGGTGTTTAGGTAGGTATGGATGGGAGAAATTCAACAATAATAAGATTTATTATTATTATTATTATTATTAAATTGGAAAAATAATATTTGCATGTGTTAAATTAAAATTTAAATATATAATAATTAAATAAATTTGTATATATATAAATATTTCTATTTCTATGTGTGTATATATTTCTATATAATGTGGGTATATACATATATGTGGGGTAAATATATATTTGTATATATGTTTGTAGGTTGTATATTTATCTATGTGTGTTTGTGTATAATGTGTATATATATGGGTTATATATATGTGTGTGTGTGTGTGTGAGTGTGTGTTGATGTATATATGTATATTTGAGAACTTATATATATATTGTGTATATTTATATATATGGATTACTTTTAATATATATTTAATAAAAGATTCAATATGTTTAAAAGAGGAATTTAGGCAAAACATGTAAGTAGTTATATGGGTGGAACATGGAATTAAGATGATAGAGAAGAGAAATGTAAATGAATTAAAATAATAAATATAATCATTTAATGTAAGGAAAAAATATAAATGTAGAATGTAAGGAGGCTGTGGCGCAACATATATGATGAATCCCTCCTCCCACACACAACTCTCTCCCTCCCTCTCACTTCTCTCTTCCACTTTTATATTTATCTATTATTATTCAAAACATATATTTTCAATGTCCTCTCAGATGCAGATTAGATTAACGTACCAAATATGACATTGATTTTGTCTAAATGAGTTTCAAATTTATCCTACATTTTTAAGGTAAATTGGAATTTTGTTTATTTATAATTTTATTAATTTTGCATTTGAAATACTGATGATGGAGAAAATTCTAAATCAGGTCTAATCGGGAATAGTTTTTGTATTTGGTGGTATAATTGAACTAATAATTCAACCCTTTTTGTAAAATATTTTTTTCCAAAAATATATGAGGTTCCCTAACATTTATATTTTTATTTACACGTTCTTCCATATTAAAAAAATATGTGATATCAATTCTTGATTATGATGTCTTGTTAGAGTGTGTGGGGGACGTGAAAGCCATATATGTTACATGATTCTATTTGTAAAATTGTAGCCTATCATTCATGTTTCCGGATGATCACAAGTGTTGTATTTTATTCATTTGTTCATCATTATTTGTAATTATTTCTTGTACATTTTAGCCTTTTATATGTTCCAATAGAGGTATTATTCATGGGGCCTGATGAAGGTTGAACATTGTTATATATTTATCCCACAGTGTGGGAGTGAGCATGATTTGTGATGATGTTGATTATGGGAAATGTTGGGATATGATGATTCTAAAAGTATTATGTTTGATTCACATGATTCCTAGCGGATTCAAAGTATCATATTACATGAGGCCTTTTACATGTTGAGTTGCACGATCAATAAAGTCCTAGAGGATGTGGAGGAAATGAATCACATGATTCAAATGTGATGTTATGTTGGACATATACAAGCTGTACATAAGAAATATAAGTTGTGGATCCTGATAACACAAATCACTTAATTCTCAAATGATGTCGAGAAGTATGTTTTCTCTCATTTTAGATATTTTATAGTTAATGATTTTATACATTTGTGTTTCTTCTATCATAGACCCAAAATCATATATGGTCGAGGATCAAAGTGGATTTCTTAGCACATGAGGGCTTGGTTTTTTACTATATTTTTTATTGATTTTTTATTTTCTATTTCTGGAGTAAGATTTTTTATTGAGCACACATATATTGTGGTTACATTGGTGGTGCCCAACTAATTTTTACACTCACACCGTACTCATAAATTTTGGTTCACTTATAGATTTCATGACATGATATAAGGAGAAGTGAAAGATACCTATAGTGGATTGTCGTGTTGTAAAATTTGTAGTTTGTGGAAGTCCATGACGGACTATAATGACCCCACTATTTATTTATTTATTCATTCATTTTTACTTTTAATATTTTTTTCATCCATCATTGGGAGACATTTATTATTATATAACATGAATTCTCTATTAATTATTTAGTTTTTACATTTTAACTAATGTTATATACTCTATAATTTACTGGTTTTCATTTTTTTTCTAGGGATTTGTACGGAGGATATAGTCTCTCCACTGTAAAAATTGGACCCTCACTTCTAACGATAGACTCTCACATACAAGGAGGTGTTCATGAGGTCATGTGACCCTCCGGATCAATCTTAGTTGTTCAAGTTATGGTGTTACGAATATAATAATAATTATTAAGGTAAACATGTCATTAAATCCATTTTTTAACCTCCCACTTCTATTAGGTAACATCCACCTACTCTAACATGAAATACATAATTCAATGATTTGATTTTTCTTACTCCAAAATAAGAAACTATGAAAAAATAGCTTCCATTGAACAAAACATACCTATCCAACAAATATATTCTTTCATTGAATGTTATATATATGACATCTTAGTATTCAATATCATATGTGAGTTCTGAAACTTGTTTAGATAACATTGTGTTGACCACACTGAGAGAGATGGTGAATTAGTGTTAGATGCATTTTTATAGCTTTATGACCTCTATAAAATTTGTATACATGTTACGCAAATTTACTGAATGACACTCTGATATTCTTTTCCTTTTTTTAGAAATAATGCACAAGAAATAATACAACATAAGGTACACCAAGATTGTTAATTAGCTTCCCCATCATTGTTGATAACTACCAATTTAGTTTATACTAGTTGTTATCCAACATGAGCATAGCTTCCCTTTTGTTACCATAAAAACATGAGAAAAGTTATAAACATGAACTAATTTTTATTTTATTTAATAGATACAATTAAATAATTAACTCTGAATCAATATAATTATATACTTCACGTAGACCCTCTTAAATATATTATATGTTTATTACACGTATTCATCATTATACAACAATGAACACTGATATGATTCTTATATGTGAAGCATTCACTTAAAATGCCTCATCTTTCTAGTAATTAGTGGTTGTCAAAAAAATGAAATAAAAAAAATAGTCTTCCGCATTATTTTTTTAGTTAGATGAACATAAATATTTAATGCACTAGATATATCATAATTCCAAGAAAATTTTTTTAACAGAAATTAATTATATATGTTCTCCACTATTCCTATTTCTATAGCTATTATTACATAACATGAATCACATTTCACTACCATCTATTTCATCTAGAATAGTATAACTCTCCTCATTCAAACACTCTGGAATTTAGTATTTCTACATTATTCTCACTTGGAACTCCCTTGAATAATGCTCAACACTACTTTCAAATGATTCAACTATCTCCAACTCATGGTATGTTATTTTAGTATCTCAGTCATTCATCACATAAAATTCTTTCTGATCACCCACTCATGTACCCATCATGAATAGAAATTCATTGATCCTTCTTCTTCAAAAATAAAATTGGATTATTGGTTTATTCTTCTTCACATAAACATCACATATGACCAATTTTCTATATAGTAAATAAAAAATTGTTAATTCGCTTATTTATGTGTGAAAAAAGTACACAAAAACAAATCTATTTTTTGTATAGGTTTTCTTATGTGGTTTCTTCTACATTAAGTCTTCTTTAGTTGGGTTCTTAAACACAAATGTTTTTTATAGTAAGGATCTCATAGAACATTCCCATGTTGCAATAATTCATAATTATTCTTTCTTAATATATATTATGGTGTAGAACACTACCTATTTTTTTGGATATCAAATTAATTATGGTCTAAATGAATCTATCATATTTGATTATTGGGTATTTATAGATTAATTATACCACCATTTCATCTATGGCTGATTCCAAATTAAAAAAATAGGCATTGATGTAGTAAATGAATTTCTTATTTGAAGGTTATGAATGACATTGTATTTACAAACTCTCCATGTTATGCTTAATTTTAAAGGTTCATATCATCACATGAAATATCATCAAGTTCATGTGGTCCTTGACTAATGATCAATACGTTGTGAACACATTCAAGATATAGTGTTGAGGTTATTTTATGGTTTGTACATGGACGTGTCTTATATTCTGAGTGGTGTTCACATGTCTTGTGTTTCTTGTATTCAAGATGATAGTATAATACCATGATATGAATTCATATATTTGGTACATCCATTTATAGACTGAGTTCATCATCATCCATTATCACTACTACATGATGAAATCATGATATGAACACATTTATAATCTTATAAGTTAGATTATATCATAGAGTATGTAAAATCATTGGATTAGTTCTCATTGGTCATATGTGATATATATGTATGTTTATTAACAGTTGAAAAATAATGTATTTATATAATCCCACATTGACTATAGTTTTAGATTTTAACTTCTTAATAATACATGATTCTTCCTTTTACCTCTAGAAGATTGTAACACGTCCCCACCATTGGTCTCCATTGTGTTTTTTTCCTCATCACAAGCCACTACAATTCATATTCAAGCGAGCCCATCTATGTACCCATTATTCCGCTATGTGGGAGTTTTGTGTCAACTTTTCTTTTATGACACCTTCTTAAGATAACTGGAATGTATCTCTAGAATAGTTCCTCTAGCATCCCTTATTAATGGGATCATATATGCCTTTATTGATTTTTTATGTCTAGTCTATGTTTTTTAACAAACTCCATAGAATGTTTTATCTAAAAATAAACATACATAAAATATAACCATTAAACTAAAACATTGTCTAATAAATGTGAGTTATTTATTATAACAATATATTATATTTCATTTATATATAACAACATATCTTCATAAAATTATGTAAATATGTCTTGAAAAATATCATTGGATTGAACTACAACTATTATGTTGTTTTTTATATGCAATTACCTAGATCCATACACCATGTGATCTTTTCCTTGGGAATTATTACTAGTTCATCCACTCCCACAATAAATTCAATTTATCAAATCATAATATTTAATTCTCTTTGTGTAAAATATATTATATAACCATTTAAATTCTTGTGGATTGATATTCTTCAATACTATAACTACTTAGAGAATTCTTAAAAATATTTTTTCCTCATAAAAACGTTTATAACAACATAATTGTAATTTATTGGGAACATAAATCTTCAGAAATTACCCATCATGGGGAAACCAAAAACAGACTTCCCATATTTTTCATATTCAATACATATTGAAATAAATTTTTTCGTCACTTAAAGACGTATTAAAACCAAATACAATACGAACACAAAGTACGATCATAACTCTTCCTCTTTGTGTTATTGTCCATACCAATATCTAGAATTTTATGTCAATATATTCCATTTTTTATTCTGTATTTTTTATTCTCTTTTTCCCTATTGTTGATAATATATAAAAACTAAATAGTGTATGATGGTGTTGTTTTTTTCTTTAAAAACTATCCATAAATTATTTCACTCTAGAAATAATTGATCCATGCTCAGTGAAGAAATCAAGAGGATCTAATTAAAACATAAATGTTATCTTTTATAAAATTAGAATATTATACCTACTGATATATTATAACTTTCTTCTTTTATTGAAGAGTGTAAAAAAAATTCAACATTTATAGCAATTAGATGGGACCAATTGATTCAAAGAAATTTAAATTTTTTTATACCACATGTCGTAAATATTCCTAATATACATTAAACCTAAAATCATTCACTCATATAAAGACACATATTAAAAACATTTATTTAAATTATGAATGTTATAGTATATAATTAAATACTAGAACTTAGTTATTATTCTTTAATTCATGTCATTGATTCACCTATGGCATCCCACTTAAGATCATATTTCCATTCATTTTTTCGGAATAAGGATATGAGAGTATTCCAACATGCCATATCAAAGAGATCATGAAAAGGTACCTTCCTAATATATTATTTCTAAGTAAATATATAATGATTTGGTTCCTTTTTTAGATACTCCCCTATATGGATGATGTCTATACAAAATTCTTAAATATAGATATATTCATTAGTTTTTCATTTAAATTCCAATTAATATAAATTCCTATTTTTTGGAACAAATTTTGGATGGTGACCTCAAATTTGTTGATCAACTATAATATCTTGATCATATTCATCATGGTTAATGTTTGATATTTTTTGAAAAAAATAATCATTAAGATAACAATACCTAGATAAAACAATACATGTGACATCCATAAAGTTTGTAATGAATGGTTCATTTTAAAGATATGGAAGTGTTAATTCATCATTGATTCCCCAAAAATTTTGTGTGTCGCCTCCAATCCACTACAAATATTGATAAAACACATGGTATATGGGAATGAGTTGGATCTTTATTATATTTAATTGAGAGATAAAAGTCATAGAATCGTTTCCCAATAACAAAAATCTGTTATTTTCTCCTCCATGTGATAGTGATGTCTTTATGATGGTTGTTCTATATTTTATTGATGTTTTGGGAATCATGTTATAATAAAATTATTTTATGGAAAATTCATATTGTATTTTTATTTTACTAGCATCCATCAAGGACTTTTCCCAAACATGTTCATTATTAATATTTTTTCACATTACTTTTTATGTTTGAGTTATAAACAAAAAATCATCTTAAATATGTCCAACCCTATTTTACCTTCAACATAGTACTTTTCAGACTATATTTTAATCAACTATTCACAACCTCTCATTAAATTCAATTTCTTAATAAGAAAACATTTATATGAATTTTTCATTGGCCATTATCTATGTTTATTGAATTTTATTTCCTCTATCAGAAATAATTAAACAAAATTTCATGTATTTAATTTTTTATATGGAAATCATTCTTGGTAAATCCACGTAGACTATTTGAAATTCTCTTTACCATTTAAGTCCTCTTATTTTTATCTTTGACTGGTTTATCAAAATATTTCAAAATATTTTCCCCATACATTATGATGTCCATTTATTTATTATGGTGAACCATTGTGTGACATGTTCTTACACAAAATTAAATATGTATTCTCATTATCATAGAATCTTTTTTCATTTTCATGGGTGATTCGTTATAAAGCCTTTCTCTTATCATTTTTTGCCAAGGTTAAAATACCTATCCTATTTGAAATAATTTTGGGAATATTCTTTATAAATATTTTATCAATATTATTTCATAAGGTACACTTATATCTAGTCTTGTAATGACCCATGTATTTGAGACATGGTATAATTCCCAAGAAATCATAATTTTTGGCATTTACTGGTGGGGTTGTCCTTAAAATCGAGCTTCAAAACATAATTACGAGAGTTGGAACACGTCAATGTGTTTTTCTGGACTTGGATAAAGTTGAGATAGGTTTCACAGAGGTCTCTTATTGTTTTAGGAATACCGGGCCCTAGAAAATCCCATGTTTGATGGTCTGCAAATATTTCTTGGTTTATCTGAAACCGTGTACCCCAAAGTAGAAACCCATAAAGTATATTTTAGAGTAGAAAAGGGTTATACATGGGTTGTTCCTAGTTTACACAAACCCTATTCCAAGTTTACATGGTTAGAGAATATTTATTTGTACGAAGAACTATTTATCACATGGATTGTTCATGGTTATGAAATATTTTTGGCATAACCTTGCAAAGTAGGTTTCATAGGAAGTGATATCCCCATGGTTCAGTTAGAGT
Source organism: Viscum album (assembly GCA_963277665.1). NCBI lineage: Eukaryota > Viridiplantae > Streptophyta > Magnoliopsida > Santalales > Viscaceae > Viscum > Viscum album. The sequence goes on from OY728157.1 coordinate 203,432,519, forward strand.
TTTTCCAAACCATTTGAAAAATACATGAAAAAAAGGTTTTGAGGCTGAAATGAAAAAAATTTCTTTAACAAGGTTAAAATCCCTTTTCTCCCTTTATTACTCCCTTTCTACCATGTGAGCCTCCTCTTGTGTGTTGTGTGTTTCTACTCCAATACTATCTTTGTCTTCTTGATACCACTAATGTTTTTTATCTGAATCGAATATAATCAGTCGATATGGATACATATATGTAATCTCTAAATTAATTTTGAATCATTATTTATTTAATCTCCTCTTAATATATATATATCATGGTGCAAGATCACTTTCCTAATTTTTAGAGAGAATTACCCTTTATTTTAGTTCTTCCAAACATGACCAAATCCGACAATGATATTGGATAGGTAGAGAATCCTAGGAATAGGGTGTTTGGTATATTGATTTTAAATAAAAATTCCATGATTTATAAATGTTTCTCTTATGCCAAATGCGATATTTGCACCTCATTTCCTTAAAATTACTTTCATCATTTTAAATGGGTTCATGCACCATTTATTACTTTCATTGACACTTGTTTCATAAATTGATGAAGTTATCCTCAATCAAGAACACCATTATGGGTGTTCTGAATTATATTAAACCTTTTTAGTTAAATGATTAAAATTACATTTATTCCTTATATGTATTCATGTTAGATTAATAAATGAGATTCCCCACATAGGGAATTGGAATGTTGTAAATGGAGCAACAAAAATTACATGTTAAACCCTATAGTTTAATTTCTATATTGGGTGAATTTATAAAATAATTTTTTTGATTGATGGGGTTGTAAATATTTATTATTAGACTTAGTCTAGATTAAATGATTTTTTTATAAAAAAATGTCATTTTTTGTAATAAAACCCCTCAGATGAGGTACGGTGTCTTTAAAAATGTAATTTCATAATTAGTGAATTGCATCTTTATTAGCATGATGTAATTCATGTTTTTTATTATTTTAAGGATTGTACATGTTGAATGTTTTTTAATGGTCTTTTTATTTATTCTTAATTAGAGTTACCCAATAAATATAAATTTAAAATGAACCAATGTGCCTTCTATGTTCATGGCCTATTCTATAAATTCAATGGATTGAAATTTCAATGTGATTCTACCATAATGATAAATGCCCAATTGAATATGGATCCTTCTAATATTCTATTTAAAACTTGTTTAATGAATTTCCATGTTGTGTTACATTCAATAGAATGTCTTAAATTTAATTGTTTCTTAATGATGTTTTTTCTTTAAATGAGTTGTTGATATGAATTGAATGAAATATAAAGGGTGGAAAGGGAATGACATTTAGTACATGAATATTTACTTGAATAATTAAAATAGTTATAAATTAAATCAACTTATTTACAAATTCAATTATCATATGTAAACAATGAAATCTAATTCCTCATGTATTCAATTATTATTATAAATATGATTATGCATTGAAATAGGTTGTGGAAAAATGGAAAGGGTCTTATAGAGAATAGTGTAAATCAGACTCACATGCATTGCTGTAGTGTATTAGAGTGTCAAACGATATATTTTATTGGGTTAGTGAACATTTTATGTCACATACCATGTTGTGAGTTGGCATGAAGAAAAACTCACAACTTGAAGTGCTGATATGATGGCACACTCACCATCTGGACTGATGAGAAATAATTTCCCATTCATTATCTGATTTAGGTCATGTACCCTTTGCCTTGGGTTTATATGATTGTTCATAATTATTATTGATGACTGAGGTACACGTCAATCTAGCCAACACCAAGTAGTCTAGGTATATGGCCAATTATGTCCGTAAATAATTTTTTCAAATAGGTTGATGTAATATATATAAAACTATATATATAATTATTAATATATATATATTTCTACATAAATAAACCACATTCTGACTATCAGCATATGTAGTTAGAGTAGCCAGGTGTCCTTTATAGACCTGAGTGTGTTGTTGTTTATTTACACACTTCTGTTTATTATTCGCAATACCTTCACACTAATTTACTTACTATTCATGAACATGATTTATTTTTTGGTATTGTTGGTGTTAACCTACTAGGATTTATATCTCACACATTATCTGGGCCTCTATTGTTGGAGTGTACCCAAGTAGACCTTATGTCTATAGGACCATGCATTCTTACATGTGCTAATTTTCTTGTACCACAGAGTCATGAGCAAGGGACCGAGTTGGAGCTTAGGATTCTCATGGAGATCTCCGTTGGAGATTTTTATTACATTGTTTATTTTTTATTTTTTTTATCATTTATTATGTTTTATGTATATTATATTAGTCATGTATAATCATATTTCATGCATGAATTATTGTTTATTAGTGTTGGCCCACATTTATTATTCTTATGATACTCTACCATTCATTTATTACTATTTCCACTATTGTTTATTAATTAAATTTTGGTATACCATTGTGTTACAATAACTATGAGGGTATATAATCTATATTATAACACGCTGATACCATTTCTACTAGTTGGATGCCTCAAGCATACATGGAGGACCACTTAAGACTATGTGACCCAATGGTCTGGCTGGTAGTTTATTGGTGGGCCAGTCCGAGATAGTAAAAAGTTGTATCGAAGTCATTATTTTTCATTCCCCTTATTTTTTGGGTTGGTAGATAGATGAATATGAATATATTTGGTTTTGGTAAATATCCATGTGTAGGACTAATCAACCCACCCACAGGGAAAGGAACATGTTTCTGGGGCTAGGATTGTTATTTGTGTTGTTTTCCATTATAGATTATTGTGATTTCACCTTGATTGTGTTGTATAATTTATCATTATTCTTAATTTCTGATATTTATAATATTATACCCTTGGTTTGGTATTATAAGGATCTGGAATAGATGATCGTACCACGATTCACTGTTTTATTCCACCCTTACACCGCAGTTTTAAACTAGTTTTGTAATGAATATTCCAAATATAATAATAAATTCCACTTCATGTTTGAATAAATCAATTAATGTTAATCAATATTATAATGGGCAATGTTACATGTTTTTATTGTTTTAATGTAGGTGGAGGTGATTTGGAGGGCCTTTGATGAAGTAGAAGAAAAATGGGCAAATATTTCATGGATCCATGGAAATTTTTCCACTGTTTTACATAGTACACGAAATAAGTTCATCCAATTGGGCTGATATTTTGTGGTCCAGTACAAAATGGAAGAGGCTACATTTCATATTAAGGAATACAATGTTGTTTCAGCTTCTATGGGGCCCATCCGAACTGATTTGTCCAAGCCAACGAATTTGGGCCAAGTCAAATGCGGTGTTCTGTAGTTTATCACTATCTTGAGCTGTATTTGTCCAAATGGTGCCAAACATTCGGTGGAGACATTCAATATGTAGGGCTACAACCTTTCTATTTTCTCCAAAGAGAGATAAGATTGTCTGAAGGCTGAAACGCATGGTACAAGTGGATTGAAGAAATCTGTGTGCCTAAAACTACCATCCTATTTTCTTATAAAATGGCACCCTGGGCTCGCCATTTACATGTTCGGCCAAGAGGCAAGGTTCTGACATTTTTGAGTCCCCAAAGAGTCTTCGAAACATACCTAGAAGTTCTGGGGGCTTTGGGAAGTTCTACCCCAACATCTTTCTCTTCCTCCTCTCCCATGGGTTTCAAAACCCCTTGTGATCGCCCGGGGAGGAACGTGATGTACATCCCGAGCTTCATGTTTGTAATATTTTAATGATCTATTAAATTCCAAATTTTTTTTTTGTTTTTCATCATCATATATTGTTATTTTATTGAGTTATTTATTGGTATGTCATGATCAACTCATAATCTCATGTTTGGGGGTACCCATTCATGTGATGTTTCACACACCGTTCACCACTTTCTTTCCCCCTTTCAATTGCGGTGTTTGTGTGGTTTGTATTGGTCAATTGAACTCACACAAGCACTGTAAAGGCCATGTACATTTATTTCATGGTATCACAATGAAATAACATACAATTCTGGATAGTGCATCGAGTGTTTCATGTGTTTCCTTGGTGAGTTTTGGTTATGAAGTCAAACACAATTCACCCAATCATTGGTGATGTCCGGTGAGTCATTGTGTGTTTTTGACTGAACCCTAGGAGGTATCCTATTATAAACTCAATAACATTATAGTTCTAGGTGTTACAAACAAGGGATTAAAATATCATAACATTATATGATGAAGTGATGAAAGATAAACATCATGCGAGTACCCCGGGTTGATCATGCTTAATTAATTCTGTTAATATCTACTTTGTTTTATAGCTTCTATTTTATATTGTCATATTTAATCATCAAACCCTAGTATTATAAAACCCCATTTCCCTTTTTAATTTCATAATCAAAACCAAATTTTAGAGTTAATGATCTAAGGCTCCATCGAGAGATGACCTAGGGTTGCTGCAATACTGTAGAAATTCTAGTCAAAATTAAACAACTAATTTGATGTGCTCGAAAACGTGGTAAAATTTTGGCGTTGTTTCCGGGGAGGTAAGATCATTTTTTTCTTGATTTCCTTTTATTTAGTTATTTTACTTCTTAATTAGTACTCCTTTAAATACCCCACCCCCATTTGATTGTTTTTGTTTTGGGTTTTGTCTTTATTATTTGTTGTTTTTGGTGTGTTATTTATATATATATCTCTCTCTCTTCTTCTCCATCTCCCTCTCCAATTCTATAGTATAACGTTCTATTCTTATTTCACCATTCATAAGTATTTTTTATCCATATCAAATAAAAAAACATAAAAAAATCAACCAGTCAAACTAGACATCATTGTTGCATGACAAGATCTGGTAAAGGAACGCTACTTCAATTTGACCCTGAAACTGAGAAGTCACTTCACACACAAATCAAGGCATATAGAGAAGGTCAATCAAGTAACATTGTGGAACCCCATTTAGAACCTCAAGTGGTTCTAATCCTACCCACAATTGATCCCAATCAAACACAAGAAAACATGGCTACAAATAATCAATCTTTAAACGAACTTATTACCCCTTATGTGGAGTACCAACATGCGTACATCCAATATCCCGAGGAAGCATCCATCTTTGAGCTTAGATCGGGTCTCATCCACCTTCTTCCAAAATTCCATGGTCTTCCCGGTGAGGACCCTCACAAACATCTAAAAGAGTTTCTCATAGTGTGCTTCACCATGAAACACCAAAATGTGTATGAGGACCTCATTAAGTTTAGGGCCTTCCCTTTCTCCCTTGATGATGTATCCAAAGATTGGATATACTATTTGGCATCCACAATTTAGGGCTGGAATGACCTAAAAAGACTTTTTCTAGAGAAGTTATTCCTTGCCTCATGAACTGCATTAATTATGAAAGAAATCTGTGGAATTAGGAAATCGCAAGGAGAGACACTTCATGAATACTGGGAGAGATTCAAATGACTTTGCTCAAGCTGCCCCCACCACCATATTAGTGAACAACTTTTAATTCAATACTCTTATGAGGGACATATCCCCATGGATCGTGGAATTATTGATACTGTAGCCGGTGGTTCCCTAGATGAAAAAACTCATGCCGCTGGTGACTTAATAGCCAACAAGGCTCAAAATTCACATGAATTTGGTACACGAGCTATTGCACCAACCCGAGGAGTTCATGAGGTAAGTCATTCAGCCCTAGAACAAAAGGTATTTACTAAACATGATGAGATTCATACCCTTCTAAGGAAATTATCTCAATCACAAGGTAACTCACACTCTACTTCTATTCCATTACATTGTGGGATTTGTTCGGACAACACTCATTTTTATTACCAGTACCCACAAATTCAAGATTCATCTGAGTCCAGTGAAGTTTTGTTCCTAGGGCATCCAATCCAACAGGAACCTCCCTTCAATCAAGAACAATTCAGGACAAATCCAAATCCAGGGTGGCAAGCACAACCCCAATACCGACAAGGAGGAAACTCAAGCTACCCAAATCAGAATTGGTATCAACAAGGCCAAGGTATGAACCTTCGTATCCTTCAACTTCTCAAAACAATCATCATCCTCCTCCTCCTCCCAAATCTGAACCAAGCCTCGAGGACATGGTGAATCAAATGGAAACCCAAAACCTTTAGTTCCAACAGACCACACAATCATCTATTCAAGACCTACAAACCCAAGTGGGGCAATTGGGAAACACCATCAGTGAGCTTAAGATGCAAGGTTCTTGACAACTACCATCCGAATCCATTGCCAATACAAAGGATAAAGGTAATGTATGTGCAGTTACACTTCGTAGTTGTAAAGTAGTTTCTCCTTCAACTGATTCTGCAAAGCAGGTATGTCCCCCTCATAAAAAATATCTTTCTCAGCCCTCAAAAACTTCATGTAATGAAAAACAAGAAAAAAATGGTAATCAAATAGCCATTGATGATTCGAATGAACAATACATTCCTCTTCCTTTCCCTCAAAGACTCTCTAAATCTTAGAAAAACGTTTATAGTGAGATTGAAAGTGAAATAATTGATATATTTTAAAAAGATGAAGTTAATATTCCATTTTTGGATGCAGTCAAGTAAATTCCCTGTTATTCCAAATTTCTTAAAGATCATTGCACCCATAGAAGGAGGCTGAAGGGGAATGAGAGAGTCAACCTGGGAAGGAATATCCTGGTCCTGATTCAACCAGCAATGCCAACCAAATACAAGGATCCCAGCACATTCACCATACCTTTTACCATAGGGGAGACCTTCTTCTCTGATGCTATTCTAGATTTATATTCTTCCATTAACGTAATTCCTCAATCCGTGTAAAATTCTCTACAGGTTGGAGAGCTACAACCAACAGGCATTGTTTTGAAACTTGCCAACCAGAGTACAACACATCTAAAAGGACTGATTGAGGTTGTCCTTGTTATAGTGAAGAATCTCATCTTCCCCGCTTATTTCTACATTCTTGAGATGGATGATACCCGAACCCAAGGACATGCCCCTCTCATACATGGGAGGCCATTCCTAAAAACAGCAAAGAAGATCATCAACGTTCACAATGGTACACTATCCATGGAATTCGGAGGAGAAATGGTAAGTTTTAACATCCATGAGGCTATAAAACACCTAATTGAAGAGCACTCCACTCTTCCTGTCTATTCGATGGAATTTCTCTCAAACGATGCACACACACACAATTCTCTCCTCAACCCAAACTCTGATTGTTATTATTTTCTTCACCCTTTGATGATTTGAGTTTTGGTTCTTCATTTGAATGTTGTGTGGTTTCCTAAAAATGTAAATTTTGTGCTTTAATTGATGAGTGTGTTTATTCTGAGGTACCCATGACTATCGATGAATCTGAAAATCTCATTTCAATTGATTCTCCTTCCTTTGATAATAAACATGAGAATATAGATAGTTTCATGGAACTCACTCTCCCTAAATCCCATCCCTTAATCCAGAAACAACCGGTTTTTGAACTTAAAAAACTTCCTTCTAATTTAAAATATGCATATCTTGAGGGTATTGACCAATTTCCTGTCATTATTGCACATATCTTCTCTCCACAACTGGAATTGAAAATGCTTAATCTTTTGAGAGACTGTAAAAAGGCAATAGGATGGAAATTGGATTATATTACCAGGATTAGCCCATCTATTTGAATGCACCATATAATTTTGGATGATAAGGCTAAACTCGTAAGACAATCTCAACATGGGTTGATTCCCACTCTCCATGAAGTGGTTAAATTGGATTTTAGTAAATTACTTTCTATAGGGATCATTTATCCTATATATCATAGAAAATGGGTTAGTACAGTGCAAATTTTTCCTAAATAAATAGTAATAATAGTTGTGTCAAATGAAAGGAATGAATTGGTTCCAACATGTGTACAAAACAGTTGGCGAGTCTGTATTGACAACCGTCGACTAAATCAAGCCACGTGGAAGGACCGATTTCCTTTACCTTTCATTGACCAAATGTAATAACGATTTATTGGTAAGTCCCATTATTGTTTAGTTGATAGCTATTTGGGTTATTTCCAAATCCATATAGCCCTTGAGGATCAAAAAAAGACAACATTTACCTGTCAATTTGGCACATTTTCATACAGAAGGATGTCATCCAGTCTATGTAATGCTCATGGTACTTTTCAGCGATGTATGTCGAGTATTTTTTCTTGAGTTCCTTGAGAGTTTAGTGGAAGTATTTATGGATGATTTCACCGTATATGGATCTTCTTTTGATGATTTTTTGTAAAACCTAGGTTCTATCCTCCACCGGTGCATTGAAAAAGATATTGTTTTAAATTATGAAAAATTACATTTTATGGTTGAGTGGGGGATGGTTATTGGGCATGTCATTTGCAATAATGGAATTCAAGTAGATAAATCTAAAATTGAATTAATTTCAACCCTTCCATATCTAAAATGTGTTCGTGAGGTGCGATATTTCTTGGGTTATGCTTGTTTTTACCACTGATTCATTAAAGACTTTAGTAAGATCGCACTTCCCTTATATCAGTTATTACAGAAGGATTTTGTGTTTTTTTTTTGATAAAAATTGTGAGGATGCATTCAATTAACTAAAAAAGAGTCTCACATCACCTCCCATAATCCAAACACCTAGGTGGGATATCCCCTTCGAGCTTATGTGTGATGCCTTTATCTTTGCAGTCGGGGCAGTTTTATCACAAAGGGATGAAAATGCTCCTCATGTCAATGCATATACCTCACGTACCCTTGACCCTACCCAGGTAAACTACACAAACATAGAAAAAGAACTCATTTCTATTGTGTTTTCCTTGGAAAAAACCAGTTCATATATTCATGTGTCAAAAGTGATTGTGTTTTCTGACCATGTTGCCCTTCGTTTCCTCCTAAAGAAACCTGAAGCCAAGCCCCGCCTCATTCGGTGGATGATCCTCCTCTAAGATTTTGACCTTGAGATTAGAGATAAGAGAGGAGTGGAGAATGTGGTAGCTGACCACATTAGTAGTATTTCCCCACCATTGGAAAATCATGTTGACTCACCCCTACCCATTGGATAATTCTTCCCTCATGAGAACCTTTGTGATGTTGTGGACCTTACCCCCTGGTATGCAGACATTGTGAATTTTATAGCAACATCTAGGGTCCCCATTGATTTTAGCACTTTAAAATCCCAGACACATAAACATGAATCTCGATGGTACATTTGGGATGACCCATACTTGTGGAGAATTTGTAGCGACCGGGTTTTCCGTAGGTGTGTCCCTCGCCATGCGTTCACCTCTGTTTTGACCTTCCGCCACACCTTGGAATGTGGGGGCCACTTTGGATCTCAACGTACAGCTCGAAAGGTCCTTGACTCAGGATTATATTGGACAACATTTTTTAGAGATGCCCATAGGTTTTGTAAATCTTGTACTCGATGTCAATTCAACGTGAATATCTCTAAGAGGAATGAAATGCCCCAACAACCCATGTTATTCTGTGAAATATTCGATGCAATGGGGAATTGACTTCACGGGGCCTTTTCCAAATTCATTTGGCATTGTGTACATCTAATTGTCTATTGACTATGTTTCTAAATGGGTGGAAGCAAAGGCCACCAGGACCGATGACTCTCGAGTGGTTGTTGATTTTGTGAGGTCCCATATTTTCAGAAGGTTTGGTCCACCAAGATTCATCATTAGTGATCAGGATTCACATTTTTCAATCGTAACATGAAAAACATTCTTCGTAAGTATAGGGTTGTTCATAAAGTCTCCACTTCATATCATCCCGAAACTAACGGACAAGAAGAAATTTCAAATCAGGAAGTTAAGCAAATCTTGGAGAAAACAGTACAACCCAATAGGAAAATATGAAGTTTGCGCTTGGATGATGCAGTTTGGGCATACCATACTGCTTTTAAAACCCCAATCGAAATGTCACCATACAGAATTGTGTTTGGAAAGGTATGTCACATCCCGGTGGAGGTAGAACACCATACATATTGTGCTGTTAAAAAATGTAATGTGAACCTTTCAGATGCAGGTGAGGAAAGAAAGCTGCAAATTCAAGAGTTGGAAGAAATTTGACGTGATGCATATGACAACTCCCAAATATATAAATAGAAGACAAAGGCTTTTCATGATAGCATGATTCACCATTGGAAGTTCTATATTGGTGAGAAGGACCTCATGTACAATTCCAGGCTTAAGCTCAACCCATGTAAGCTTCTTTCCCGATGGCTTGGTCCTTATACTGTTACTAATGTTTACACTTTTGGTGCAATACATGTCTTGCATGAATAGAGTGGAGGAAGTCTTACCATCAATGTGTAGCAACTTAAACACTTCTATGAGTATTTTCCAAAGAATCTGGTGGAGGAAATCCACCTTCTCGATGAATAATACCAATAAAACACACCAGGTCTTATCCTTCCTTCTCACATTCTCAATTATTTCAGTAAGGACACAACACATTCTAGTCGTGGGGTGGTGGATACATACTTGGGTTAGTTAGGAATTTTCATAGTTTTCTCCTTTTGTTTTCTCTTTTTGGACTTCTTTATGGTATTTTCATTTTTCCCCATCAACAATTTAGAAATTCCATGATGTGGCGACCATAAAGTAGGGAATGTAAAAATAACATAATGAAGGCTAAAAAAAATTTGTATGAGTTTACCATCAAGGAGTGATTTTTAGTGAATTAATTTTCTGTAAATGATATAAATGGTCGTATCTATGTGAAACCTTTGAGATGATTGATGCCCATTGTGTGAGTAGTTTTTTTTGGAAACTGTGTCACTAATATCTCCAAAAACCTTTTCACCAAACCACAAAGAGTGATTATTTTTTACTTAATATAAGGTAAATATATGCTGGGTTAATATTTTTCAGCTTTAAATGATATTTCTATACGTTCATTCCTTATCCAATTTGTTTCATTACTGTTCAAGATTGGCCTAAGCGTGTGTACCTAATGTCCGACTATTGTATGCCCTAAAAAAATAATTATTATTTGTTGTGTCTTGGGAAGGTCAAAAACCACTCCTCCTCAACCTTTGATCTTCTTATAACTATTTCAATTAGTGTCGTGAGGAGATCAAACAAGGGTTGAGAGATGAGTGTGAGATTTGTTCCATTTGTAACGTCAAAAAAATATAATAAATGAGAGGAGTGATGAAATGTGAAACATATGGGGATATCTAGGTCGGGAGCTTATGATTTGGCTTCTGGGAATGCTTAAATGAGTGGGTCTTGAAATATGATTGCAAAGGATGTAGGACAAGTTTGGTGAAAAAATCATTTAAGCTAAAAAATGTTAAAATAAAATATATTTATTGGATAACAAGTGGAAAGAATAGCATGGAATGGTTTTCACACACACACATGGAGAGTTAGTGTCATGGTTTACTTCTGAATTCCTTTCTCAATTGGGTATCATGAACCTTTTTGAATTTCTCTATGATATGATTTATGTGACATCTTTTTCTATTTTCACTAGGAAGAACTCCTTGGTGTGGTTCGTGCATTGATCACTTTAATTTAAATATAATTTCCTCAAATGATAAATCTTCAAGATGTTGGAAATATATATATATATATATATATATATATATATATCATTGTATTTGGATATGTGACTTTTCCCAGAAGTGCAAATGTTTAGGTGTGGGGGTGTGATCGTACTATGATTCACTGTTTTATTCCACCATTACACCGCAGTTTTAAACATGTTTTGTAATGAATATTCCAAATATAATAATAAATTTCACTTCATGTTTGAATAAATCAATTAATGTTAAAAAATATTATAATGGGAAATGTTACATGTTTTTATTGTTTCAATGTAGGTAGAGGTGATTTGGAGGGCCTTTGATAAAGTGGATGAAAAATTGGCCAAAATTACATGGATCCATGGAAGTCTTTCCACTCTTTTACATAGTACACGAAATAAGTGCATCCAAATGGGATGGAATTTTGTGTAACTGTTCAAAATTTTATAGGATACATTTCATATTAAGGAACCCAATGCTGATTAGGCTTTTACGGGGCCCATCTGAACTAATCTATCCAAGCCACCGAATTTGGACCAAGTCAAATGAGGTGTTCTGTATGTTATCAATATCATGAGTTATAGTTGTCCAAATGGTGCCAAAAATTAGGTGGAGATAGTCAAGAGGTAGGGATAAAACGTTTCTATTTTCTTCAAATCTAGATAATACTTTTTGAAGGCCGAAACATGTGGTACAAGTGGATTAATGAAATCTGTGTGCCTAAAACAACCTTCCAATTTTCCAATGAAATGGCACCTTGGGCACCCCATTTGCAAGTTCGGAAAAGAGGAAATGTGCTGCCATTTTGGAGTCCCCAAATAGTCTTATCAACATCCCTATCAGTTCTGGAGGCTATGGGAAGTTCTACCCCAACATCTTTTTCTTCCTCCTCTCCCGTGGTTTTCTAAACCCCTTGTGATCACCCGGGGAGGAACGTGATGTACATCCTGAGCTTCATGTATGTAATATTTGGATGATCATTTGAATTCTATATTGTTGTGTTGTTTTTCATCATCCCCTATTATTAGTTTATTTATTTATGTACTGGTATGTCATGCTCCACTCTTATGATCATGTTTGGGGGTACCCATTCATGTGATGTTTCACACACCGTTCACCACTTTCTTTCCCCCTTTCAATTGCGGTGTTTGTGTTGTTTATATTGGTCAATTGAACTCACATAATCACTGTCAAGGCCATGTACACTGATGTCATGGTATAAAAAAGAAATAAAATACAAATATGGACAGAGCATCGAGTTTTTCATGTGTTTCCTTGGTGAGTTTTGGTTATGAAATCAAACACAATTCACTCAATCATCGGCGGTGTCCGGTGAATCATTGTGTGTTTTTGACTGAACCGTAGGATTTATCCTAGTATAAACTCACTAACATTCTATTTATATGTGTTACAAACCATGGATTAAAAGATAATAACCTTATATCATGAAGCGATGAAGGATAAACATCATGCGAGTACCCCGGGATGATCACGCTTAATTAATTCTGTTAATCTCTACTTTGATTTATAGCCTCAATTTTCTATTGTCCTCTTTAATCATCAAAACCAAGTATTATAAAACCCCATTTCCGATTTTAATTTCATAATCAAAACCACATTTTAAAATTAATGATACAAGGCTCCTTCGAGATACGATATAGGGTTGCTGCTATACTGCAAAAATTCGAGTCAAAATTAAACAACTAATTTTACGCGCTCGACAATGTAGTCAATAGAATTTATAATTATATGCACAGAGTTATTTACATACATGAATATAGCATGCCAAGTAGATGATTTTTTAGCTTGAATGCTAATTCTATTTTGTTCCCTGAGTGATAATCTATGATTTTGATCTCTATAGGATGCCGAATTATATAACATACTTAGTTGATTATATTATAGGATTCAAATTTATTCATCATATTTATATGTGGTACTGCTTATGATAACATAGAAGTTATATATATATATATATGATTTCATTTGATAAATTTAATGGTTGTGATTAAATGGGGTCCATTTTTCAGTTTTTTCAGAGTATGGTTGCCTTATAATGGGGAATAGGTAACCCGTATAACCATCTTCAGACCCTCAAATAAATAAATATTTATACATTTATTAAAAAATAAAATTAGGAAAAATTTAATATTTTAAAGTGATCTTGTTTTAGTTAAATGAAAAATAAACTACGATATGTAATGTTTTTTCGGCAATTAATAGGCTTAGGAATGGAAAACTATAAAATAAAACCATGATATATAACCATGTTGTATCTTGAAATGGTTAAAATTTATACTCTATTTAATTATAATATGAAATTAATTTATTTCCACTATAATGGCATATGACTCTATCACACTAGCATGGAGATCATGTAGATGACTTTTAAAAAAAATTCACAAACAGACCCATATAGGTCATTTAGGGAATGTTCTTCTATGGTATCCCACTATGGGTGTTTAATAATGTTTAATAATTTAAAAAATTCAATTTTCTTGTATTATAATGAAACCATGTTGGTATAAAAATACTATTTTAGGTCACCATATCTATTCTATCATAAAAAAGAGTTTAATTCATATGTTTCGTATATTTTATGGGGTTTTAATAAATAATTATTATTTCAAATAGAATTTTGATAAGACATGCCATTATTCCTTGATTTCCAGATTAAAATATTTTATATGTTTATAGTTGATGTGAATTAGTGTAATGTAATTAAAATAGAACCATAAGTCTTATCCTTTTTTTAAACACTCATGTAAAGCAAATTATAATGTCCCTTTGAGTTATGATGGAATGTAAATGTGAGTCTTTCACATTCGATGCTTTTACATTTTAGCAATGGATTAAATGGTAGGTCTTTGACCATGGGAATTATTTTTTGCATGACAAAATTATATTTTATGCACATTGTTCTCTATAAGTTGTTATCCAAAGGTAGGCATAACCATTATTGATTAATTTCTTTAAAATTACAGTGAGATTTAAAAATTTTGGTTCAGTTCAGGAGTCATTGTCCGCATTAGTACCCTTATCTTCTAAATGAAACACTTGTTCTGATGGGTTCTCATATTTTTATTGACCCTTATTATGGGCATGAGCATCAAGTAATGGTCAATTTTAGCTGGTTATCCATGCCTAGGACATGTTTAGAAACTTTTCAGGTCTTGTGAACATATTATTTTTCATGAGAGACATTATAGGTCGTTCATCTATTTTGTAGTCATATGGGAGAATGTTCTGTTGAGATAATATTTTGTGTGCAGCATATGATGCTTGAATTCATAGGGCTAACATGCCTATGGTTAGTATATAGGATGTTCAATTCAATTTGTATAATCATGAGGAAGTGTGGATTGATATATATGTAGTTTTCATGTTTCTGAATGTTGTAATGAACCTGTTGACTTTGGAGAAATCATCGATCCTTGGGCTATTTAGTATGTTCTAAGGTCATCTCTATAGTAGATATTCCTATGTGTTAATGGAATCGATTTATTAAATCAGTTCATTGATCCTATGTGTTATATAATCTAGGTTTGGACACCAGTGAATGTGATCGTTGTAAAAACCATGTGCCTTAGAGGAAGGAATTGTTATTCATTTTGAGTTATGCTAGCCGTTTAAGCTGGCCATTGTGAGAATGGTAAGTTAGAGGTCACTTGAGTTTTTATCCTCCATTTTCTATGGATAGGGTAGAATAAAAAATATTAATATCATGTCACCAGGTTAATGTGGGTGTGGTTTTAGGGTCACAAGCGGCTTTCAGGAATGCTTGTTTGCCCAATTTTTGGTTGGTCTATTAGGATTTGACGATTTCTTTACAAAGATGTCTCTAATATAACCTCATATATAATCAGATTTTACATGTTTTAAAAACCATATCAAGGGAATTTCTATACCGCTTATGGTATGTTTTGTAGGAAATCTCGATGATGATGGTGACATCATTCGGAATGGGACGATTTTGATGTTAAAGACCATAGTGTGGAGAACCTCTAGAGTTATGTTTATTGAGATAAAAATGTGACCATGACTCCAATTAATAGGCTTGGGTAAGCTCAATATCAATGTTTTTTTGGAAAAAGATCATTTTATTTGGTTTTGATGGCTAGAGTGTCGTATGATTATGTGGGTGTTTTGTGGTGTATTAGGTATTTGGAAACAAAACATTTCCATTTGAATGAGACCACATTACCCTCATATGGATGGTTATTTTTTAATGTTTATGAATGCTTTATGTGTAGGATAAGTTATATTTTGGGGTGTTTGTAATGACCCATGTTTTACATCCAAGGTATAATTCCATATGAATTTGAATTATTGTATTAACTAGATAGGTCATTCTACGAAATGATCTTTGAATCATAGTTTTGCCAATTGGAGAAATTAAATTTATTGTTTTTGAACATAGGTAAAGGCATGAGAGGTCCCACAGAGGTCTACTTGATTTTTGAAAGCATCGTTTTCTGAAAATCAAAATTTCTAACATCTGCATTGGGTGCATGGTGTGTCTAAAACTATGCATCCCCCAGTAGCAAACCATGAAACTTATATTAGAGGATAAGAAGGATTCACATGGGTTGTAAAACATTTACTGAAATAGTAATCCTAACATGAACTTTTATTACTGTAACATCCAGTGGTTTTGAAAAATATTTATAACTTAAGGAAATTAAATTTTTTCTTTTAGCTGGGCATATATGTTTTAAAAATGAGCTTCAGAACATTTTATATTAGATAGTTTACACCGTGATGTGTCTTCTAATTAAATTGAATTTAATTAGTTAGATTAAAATTAAATTCGAAATAAATTAAATAAAGGGTAAAAACATTCTTTAGAACTTTAGAATATTCAATGAAATATTTTGATAGTTAGCAATGAATAAGCTTGGGATTCTGAGTCCCATAGCCATTCATCATTGAATTAAAAAAATATTGAATATATTTTATCCATAGGCATGAGTGTTTTTTTTCAAAAAATGAAATAACTACTAGATGTTTCATCATATGAGAAATTTTATACCATCGTTAGGTGTGGAATGTCATTTTTACTCAAGGTAAGGTTGAACATTGATGTTTCTATAGTGTTTGGTAAGCTTCCACGTGATTATACCAACATTATTTTTAAAATAATTTATTATTCCATTTTGTAAATAATAAAAATTATTTTCTCACAAACGGTGAGTAGTATGGAAAATTTGAGACCACCGTTAGTTCAAGGACATGGGGATTACCCTATACTGGGTAAAACCTTTGTTATTGTTAGATGTTTGGTCAGATGAAACATGATGATAATTTAATAGCATTTAAAATATTTTGTTGGGTAGTTAGAAATAATAATAATAATTATTATTAATATTATTTTTTTTATGTTGAAAGAAAAAAAAATGAAAATATAGATCCAAAATTAATAAATTGTGTTGTAGTGTAAATAATAAGTGGGAAATTTAATAAATGTGATATTATTTATTGGGAAAACTAAATGTAAATGTAAAATAAATATTATTTTATGAGGTTTTTCCATTTTTAATGGTCGTTGTCGTTAAAATATGAATGGTGTCATTTATGGGTGATATTAAATAGGAATAATTTTAATTATTATTAAAATTATTAATATATTGGTAACAAAACATTATTGTATATATAAATGATGTGTTTATATATATGGAGATTAAATACATATGTATATATATACATGTGCTGTTATGTATATATGCATTAAAAATGTGTATATATATACATATAAAATGTATATATATTAATGGATATTTATTTTTTAATTACAGAAAACATTATTAATTACCCACATAAATTCTATTTTGTGGAATATTTATTAACATTGAAATTTCATGGAATGTTTTAAATGAACTATTCATGGTGATAATTTTGAAATTGATTTAATAATTATTAAAAAAATATTGTTGTTTTTATTATTATTATTTACAACGAAACATAATATTAGTTTTATATATATGTGGAAAAATTTTATATTTATATGTATAGGTGTAAATAAATATATATAAATATATATTTGTTATTCTTGGTATCTAGTTGTGGGTCCCGAGCAGCTATTACATAAATTGAATAGTTTCATGTGATTTCTGTAAAATAATACAACACACAAAAGAGCAAGGTTTATGTAATAATAATTAAAATGGATTAAATGGAATAAATATAAATTTCAGGAAATCCAAAGTGATTAAAAATTAATGAATCAAAATAATAAATTAAAAATCGGAAATTAGAAATGTAAAAATAATTAAAAATTGGTTTCACAATTTTTTGTTATTTTTTCCCTTCTATTCACTTTTATTTTATTTTATTTTATTTTATTCATTTTTCTTAGTTTTTTCTCCAATCCTCCCTCTCCATCTTTGTGTGTCGCACCCTCCTACTCTCCAGGAGGTTCGCCACCCCATGAAGCCGCTTCGGAAGAACGATGTGTCACTTTATCTTCTCGTTCTTCAATATCGTTTAATGACATTGGAAGCTATCTGAAAGGCTAATATTCCACCCCAAGATTCATAGTGTATCATCAACTCTCTGTCAAATAATCAACTATTGATGTTTTTAACCTGAAATTGGATGTCATCATAAATCATTTTATTTCATCTATTCAAGGTCAAATAATAGGTTATCATGGTACATGTGATATACTAAGACTGTGAGTAGGGATTTTAGGATATTTTCCATATTTTTGTTCCTTTAATCAATTTTCACTATTCTTCTACTAATATATGCTTACTGGTGAATAAAAATTAAATCCTATTAATTTTGATAAACATGATACCCTTAATTCTTGTGAACATTGATTAATTAGTGCATATCATAGGTTGTCATCATTCCATTATAAACCCCATCAGGTGTGCCGACATAATGGGAATATTTTTATAGTTTTCCTTGGTTTTTTAAATTATCATCTTTCTGTGTTTTGGTAATACTTTATGTTGAAACTTTAATATGAATAAAATTATTTTGGGTGATTGATTTTCCTAAATAATGTGCTTATTAGGTTTTGTGTTCCTATATTTTATTTAAATGTTGTTTCATATGCTTACACTGATAAATGTCACATTCCTTTTAACCTAATTTATGATGTTGGAATTGATTAGTCACCAAAAAGTCTAAAATTAAGAATTCTTGTAGAGACCCGAAGATTAATGTACATGGTCATTACATTACTTTTTCGGAATACTTAGTACATAACAAAAACACACACACAAGGACCGAAATAGTTTAGTGTCTATGGAAACATAGAATATAATCTTCTAATCGTGGTGAAAGATATTCAACATCTCCCATAAAGTTCTTCCTTTTTTACCTAAAACCATTCTTTATATCCTGGGAAAAAGAAAACAAAAAATAGTGAGCTCAAATTCTTAGTAAGGGTATCCAAAAGAAATATCAATCACATCATATTCATAAGAAAATAACATTTTAAAAATCTTAACTTGCAAAAGAGATCATAATATCATAACATGGGATAAATCATAGTAGGGAAATGTAATCCCAATAATCATAACATAAAAAATGAAACTTTGTGGAATACACACATAATCATAGATAATCATTTCATATTATTCAAGACACACTGCAAAGACTATCTTAGTGAAAAAAGTTTATTTCTAAACCGAGTTCATTCCTCGTTTCAGTCCTGTTTCACTGAACCGGTTTAACTTGCCGTTCCAGCCATGTCTATCTCATGAGATATAAAATCTTTACCCAATTCATTGGAGGGAGATATAGGTCCCACCCATCTCATAATGATACCATTCTTATGTGTGCCACAAAATCATAAATCATACATCATTGCATAACCCATCTAATAAAAATGGGAATCTTAAACAACATGACATCATAAAACAATTCATATAAGATAAAGGAATTCATAAAAATTATTCCATCACAACATAATCAAATCCATGTAATAATAGGTATAGAAACAGAACCCTATATTATCATAGATGGAAAATAATTTTGATAAAACACTTGAACTCCATTCTTGAAGAAAATATCCTTTCTACTTCAAAAACACTTTTCCTTTCTTAACATTTCATACAATTCTAAAATATAAGAAGTTGATTAAAAATAAACTTGAAAAATTGTAAGGGAAGATTCAGGGAAATAATGTTTTAAAAATCCATTCATGTCGTATATGTTAAAAGAAAACATTCTTCTTGTACTTTTGTCGGAAAAGTCAAAAAGTGCCTCGTACGAAAAATGGAAAAATATTCCTTTCATATATTTTACAAAAATCTCACCGAAGGGTAAAATTGGATATAAACTATTGTAGAAGGATATAAATATTACATATTGAGTAAACATGGATGTGGATGATAAAATACACCCCAGTAAATACCAAAGTATAAACAATCTTGGATAAAAGTGAGATTGTGATATTTCCCTTACCTTAGGTCTGGTTTTCTTCGTAAGTGTCCGAACCTCCTGTATAATGATTTAAATAATGTGATTGAATTATTCCAGAATCATTCTCATTGTTATGATATTATATATGGTTCACTTATGACTTTATATTACCCGTTCTTTTGTAAATTTCATGTTAAAGAGCGTTTTGGGTAAAATTGTTTAATTTGTCATTCGTGCTTTGACTTGTAATTATTCATATGATTACATAGATCGTGATTACTTAATTATAGAATATAAAACATTATTTATATATAATATATATTCAGAATATACATATATATAATAAATTAGTAAACGGAAATAAATACACCGTTCATGGAGACGGTAGGCCGTACGTACGCATGAACAATGTTTTCGTTTCCTTATTTAGTTGAATGGAATTAAGTAGATGACATACATATATATACACATAAATACAATATCATTATTATTTCATATATTTCATGATTATTTATTATATATACTTTATAATCATACATGAATGGTTAACGTGGATAATGAATCACATCGCGTCGTGGAGACGGTAGTCCGTACGTACGCACGAGCGATTATATCGTTATCATGATCGTGGAATTTTATTGGAGTGTATGTATACTATTTCAGAATCAATATCACTTTAAAATAATCATATATAGTTGTTATGTACACCAATATAACCATCCAAGTAAGGTGGTGGAGGAAAATAGATTACACCACGATGTGGAGACGGTATTCCGTATGTACGCACGCGCGGTGATTTCGTTTTCTATAGGATGGATAGATGGTGAAATAGGGTTGTTTCATACTTATAATAACATATCAGTATATGAGTGATACTGATGTTATTACTTCATAATTAAACAACCTAATAAGAATTAGTGGAAGAAGAAATAATGTTGAAAGAATCGGTAACGGACATTACCTCTTCTTTGAGGTGCCTCTTTGAGACCTCCTTTTAGGGCACTAAAATTGGTCATTGAAGAATACTAGGACCTCTAGGATGTTACTATGGAAGTGGGGAAGAGAATTTGGCAGGGGTTGGCCTAGCATGAAGGCTCAATGTGGTGTGAGGAAGAGAGGGATGAGGTTCCCTTTTATAAGGGAGGAGAGGGGCACCTTTGGAATAACTAAAAATATTATTTTATTATAAAGTCAAATTCGGTTTTTAATAGCTCCAAATTTATATATTTAGAGTCTAAGGTGGGGATGGGTCGAAATCCTCTCATCCAATATAATTTAGACAAGTTTAGGTCATTATATTAACCTTATCTTTTAGTTTTAACTCTTAGTTAATTAGATTGGCATTTACCATGTCACTTTTTATTTTTATATTATACAGTTAATAAACATACCATATACATCCAAGAGAGCCACAAGTGGTCCATTAATGATACACGTATCATGATATAATTTTCTTGGCTGATCCTTATATTTTTCAGAATATAATAACAATTAATAATATAATATTTGTTTTAAAAACTATTTTATGTCAATTTTGACAACATTTGGTAATTGATTTTTGTGAAAATCATAACAGAATTATTAGTTCGCAAAAAAATTAATTAAATCAATATTAACATGTCATATTAACATAGAAAATTATTAGAATTCATAAAAAGTCTCAAATTACATTTATTTGGGTATTTATAACATCAATTATGTCAATATTTCATTAATAAGATAATTACTGTATCATCATTGTATCATAAATAAATTAAATTATATTAAGTCTAATAATTACAAAAAAAATACCATTATGTTGGATATCGTTCTATCATTATAATTAATATTTATAGTCGAATTTATCTTATGTATAACTCTATATTAAAATTGATTTAGTTATTAAACATTGATTTTAACTATTTTAACCCTTCTTTAAATAAATTGATAATAAATGGCTTAATCTAATCCAAGTGGGCCTAAATGGTCATATATTATTCCTAAGGATGTTTTTGGTCGAATTAAACTTATCCAATAGAATTAGGACATGTGTTAGGATAATAATAATAACACTTTTAGTCCTGATATTATCCGTGTCTCTCGGATTTTCGAAATTCTACTCACAGAAGCGGTAAAATTATGTTTTATGAGAAATTTAGTTTTTTTAACTATCACTTAGTGGTTTCACTATTCATCAAAAAAATAAATGTTTCAAGAAAAATACCAAAAATTAGACCTAAGCTATATTTGATATTATGAATTCAAAAATGATGTCTATTTTAACAAATTCAAAACATATCAGTTACATTAACTAATTTAAAAATTAATTCCTGTCATCAAAACAAATAGCGTCTTTTTAAGAGAAAATAACTATCAAAAGATTTACAGTTTTTTATGTCTGTTTTCAATGTAAAATTACATCCAATGACCAACATTGTATTAAATTGTAAAAATATATTCTAAATATACTTTAAAACCACTCAAATTAATAATATATCACTATTAATTATTTCGATTAAAAAAGTTGTTTTTAATTAAAATTTAGTAATTTTCACTATTCATCATAATGTGAAAGTTATCGAAAAGTACCAAAATTTCATCCTAGGATAATGTTGATATTCTGAATCCAAAAATGAAGGCCGTTTTGAAAAATAAAATTTTCAAAAAGTTGTTATTACTATTCAGAATGACTAGTTTTAATAATAACATATCGTTGTTTAGTGAAACTCGGTATTGCGTACTACACATGCTATTGAGGAAGGTTGCGATTGCGTGTAATGCAAGGAAAGTCAAGGATGCATGTTGTGCAAGCTCCTTTTGGTGTAGCGTACAACACAAGACATTAATGAAATTAAAAATAATATTTTTCATAATATCTCGGGATGTTATATTCTACCCCCCTTAAAATGAATTTCTCCCTAGAAATTCGTCGGGGTTATAAATGGTTTACTACTCGAAATTTTCTTTAATAGAAACCCACATCGTAAAAAGGAATACCAAAAACAATATTTAAATAAATAAGTATGAAATGTAACGGTTTCACAAATTAACTCATCACTGGGTTTCCACGTAGGAGAACATAGGTGAAAATATGGATATGGAAGAAAAATCTAACCATCAAGTTTTGATGGAGAGTGGTAGAGAACATGGATATGAAAAAGACATCAATCACAAAGACATAGATTTGTGATCATCTAATGTACCATCTGATTCATCAGATATAAGGGAAATAAGACAACAATTTTGGTTTTCAAGATCATTTCCCTAAAGTTGATGAAATTGGAAATAGAAGAAATAGTTTCGTGATTTTGGTATAGTCTCACCGTGGGTCATTCTTTGGACAATTTCCACTTAATATCTTAATGAAATGAAGTAGAATTTGTCATTCGTGATGTGGTAGAAGATCGTGTGATAGAATGATGGGTCATTCCATCTGTCTCAAACAAAAGGTTAGAAAAGTTATCAAAAAATACATAATTCCATCTATGGTGAGATTAATAATATATGGTTCCTAAAATGGACTTATACTTCATATATCATACTGCTTAATATAATAAAACTAGTTTCTACTACACAGGGACTTCCTGTAGGCCAGTGGTAGGTGATAAAGGCCAGTCGCACTTCGGTTGTGGGTTCGATTCCCACAGCCTTGTCCGACACGATGGGGTGTCGCCCGTTCTGCAGGTTGTCCTTTTTCTAAAACTACATTCCTATAACATCCCATCAATAATATCAAAAAAAGTTCAATCCTCAAACAATACTAACTTCTTTCCAACATAATCCATTCCAATCTTTAGGATTATCCAAAATACATCGGTCCAAGCTCATAGTATAAAGAAAATGATTACTTGAAATGTCATCAACCAAGCATCTGAATACCATCATGTATCCCCCATATATCATGTTGGTCACATTCCAATCATGTGAATACCTTAATTGTGTATTCTATTGAAAAATGAATACATATTAAACCTTAGTGAAAACATGAACGCTGTCAAAAGTTAACTCTTTCCACATACCAAAATCCAAAAATTCTATATACTCAAACCGTGATATAACCTTCTCCTTATATCAGTCATGAGCTCATGAATACTATCAAACCTTTAATTTTCTCCTTATCCCTTCATTATGCACATATCATCTACATTCCAAAGATATCTGAATAACCTTTCATGGATACTGGTACCATTAATCATACACTTTAAAAACTCAAGGAAACACCATAGTGTAACAATCCTCAGATGTCTCTTTATTCCATGGTACCATGAGATTCCTTATACAACATTACACTTGATAAAAATGTAATCATTCCACTAACTTCTTAAAACATTGACCGAACTTCAACAATTCATTCATCTCACCTATCATTTGTAGTCTCTTCATCATCATCAACATAAATACTACCCATACGACCATACTGATTCTCTTCATGATACTTTACCTTAGGGCATTGGTTTTCATAATGCTTGTACGTTCAACATTTAAAACATTTATCCATTTTTGATATCGCAAAAAAACCATTGTCCTCATCCATGGTGTTAGATGAACCTTTTCCTTTGCACTTACTGGCTTTATGTCCTTGTCCACACCCAAAGAATCTTCCAGTTCCTTTGAAACTTTATCCTTGATGCCTCTTCCCACATGATTTAAATGAGGGAAATTGAACTTTCTTTCCTCTATGATCATCATGAAACTGCATCATTCTCTTATTATCTGAGTCGGGAAACTTACCAAGGTTGAGATTATTGATCATATTATGAGATTGCTGATTAGGCATAATAACGATGTTTGGACTTCCAAATCCCGTTTCATTTGGTTTCTCAAGAAGAATATCATTCCATTGTCCTTCATATCCTCCTTTATCTTGAATCTTCCTGTTTCCAGCCATTTTCAAAAACCCAAAAAGAATAGCGTGAGAGGTAAAAATAATGCTAAGTAAAACAACATAGTAAAGGGGGAGTTCCCTCAATATCTAACATCTTAGGTTAAATTCTAAGATAATTTCCATAGTTCTAGGACTATATCATATACGTATAATTATCCTTAAGGACATCCCTAGGCATACCTTAGAAATATCTCCAGGGATCTCACTAACATTTTCGTATCCTAGTTTCCATAGTTTGACTAAACCTTTCCTCTGATACCAACTATAGAGACCTGAAGCTTGATGTACATGGACATTACATTACTTTTCCAGAATACTTAGATCATAACAAAAACACACACACATAGACCGTAATAGTTTAGTGTCTTTGGAAACTCGGAATATAATCTTCTAATCATGATGAAAGATATTCAACATCCCCCATAATGATCTTCTTTTCTTTACCTAAAACCATTCTTTATATCCTGGGGAAAAGAAAACATAAAAGGGTGAGCTCAAATGATTAGTAAGGGTAAACAATAGAAATAACAATCACATCATATTCAGAAGAACATAAAATTTTGGAAATCTTAACCTGCAAAAGAGATCATAATATCATAACATGGGATAAATCATAGTAGTGAAATGTAATACCAATAATCATAACATAAAACATGAAACTTTTTGGCATACACACATAATCATAGATAGTCATTTCTTATTATTCAAGGCTCACTGCCAAGACTATCTTAGTGGACAAAGTCCATTTCTGAACCGAGTTCATTCCTCATTTCAGTCCTATTTCACTGGACCGGTTTAACCTACTGTTCCAGCCATGTCTATCTCAGGATATATAAAATCTTTACCCAATTCATTGGAGGGAGATATAGGTCCCACCCATCTCATAATTATACCATTCTTATGTGTGCCACAAAATCATAAATCATACATCATTGCATAACCAATGTAATAAAAATGGAATTCTTGAACAGCATGACATCATAAAACAATTCATATAAGATAAAGGAATTAATAAAATTAATTCCATCAAAACATAATAAAATCAATGTAATAATAGGGATAGAAATATAACCCTATATTAACTTAGATGGAAAATAATTTTGATAAAACACTTGAACTCCATTCTTGAGGAAAATATCCTTTCTACTTTAAAAACACTTTTCCTTTCTTAACATTTCATACAATTCTAAAATAAAATAAGTTGATTAAAAATAAACATGAAAACTTGTAAGGGATGCTTCTTGGAAATAATTTTTTAAAAATCCATTCATGCAGTATAAGTTAAAAGAAAACATTTTCTCGTACTTTAATATGAAAAGGCAAAAAGTACCTCATGCGAAAAACGACAAAAGATTCCTTTCATATCTTTTACAAAAAATTCATCGAATGGGAAAAATTGGATAAAACTATTGTATAAGGATATAAATATTACATATTGAGGAAACATGGATGTGGATGATAAAATACACCCCAGTAAATACCAATGTATAAACAATCTATGATAAAATTGAGATTGTGATATTTCCCTTACCTTAGGTCCGATTTGCTTCGTAAGTGTCCGAACATCCTGTATAATGATTTAAATAATGTCATTGACTTATTAAAGAATCATACTCATTGTTATGATATTATATATGGTTCACTTATGACTTTATATTACCCGTTCTTTTGTAAATTCCATGTTAAAGAGAGTTTTTGGTAAAATCGTTTCATTTTTCCTTCGTGATTTGACTTTTAATTATTCATATGATTAGAAATATCATGATTAATTAATTCCAGAATATAAAACATGATTTATATACAATATATATTCAGAATATACATATATATAATAAATCTGTAAATGGAATGAAATAAACCATTCATGGAGACGGTAGGCCGTACGTACTCATGAACGATGTTTTCGTTTCCTTATTGAGTTGAATGGAATTAAGTATATGACATACATATATATACACATAAATAAAGTATCATAATTATGTCATATATTTCATGATTACTTATTATATATACTTTATAATCATTCACGAATGGTTAACGTGGAGAATGAATCTCATGGCATCATGGAGACGGTAGTCCGTCCGTACGCACGAGCGATTATATCATTCTCATTATCGTGGAATTGTATTGGAGTGTATGTATACAATTTCAGAATAAATATCACTTTACAATAATCATATATAGTTATTATGTAAACCATTATAACCATCCAAGTAAGGTGGTGGTGGAAAATAGATTACACCACGGCGTGGAGACGATATTCCGTACGTACGCACGCGCGGTGATTTCATTTTCCGTAGGATGGATAGATGGTGAAATAGGGTTGTTTAATTTTTATAATAACATATCAGTATATGATTGATACTGATGTTATTACTTTATAATGAAAAAACATAAGAAGAAGATTTGGAAGAAGAAATAATTTTGAAAGAATCGGTAATGGACATTACCTCTTCTTTGAAGCACCTCTTTGAGACCTCCTTTTAAGGCACTAAAATTGGTCTTTGAAGAATACCAGGACCTCTAGGATGTTTCTAAGGAAGTGGAGAATATAATTTTTCATGGTTTGGCCGAGCTTGAAGGCTCAATGTGGTGTGAGGAAGAGAGGGAGGAGGTGCCCTTTTATAAGGGAGGAGAGGGGCACCTTTGGAATAACTAAAAATATAATTTTATTATAAAGTCAAATTCGGTTGTTAATATCTCCAAATTGATATATTTATAAGATAATGTGGGGATGGGTAGAAATACTCTCATAAAATAGAATTTAGACATGTTTAGGTCATTATATTAACCTTATCTTTTAGTTTTAACTCTTAGTTAATTAGATTGGCATTTACCATGTCACTTTGTATTTTTATATTATATAGTTAATAAACATTCCATATACATCCAAGATACCACCAAATGGTCCATTAATGATACACATATCATGATATAAGTATCGTGGCCGATCCATAGATTTTTATGAATATAATAACAATTAATAATATAATATTTGTTTTAAAATCTATTTTATGTCAATTTTGACACTATTTGGTAATTGATTTTTGTGAAAATCATAACATAATGGTTAGTTCGAAAAAAATTAATTAAATCATTATTAACATGTCATATTAACATATAAAATTATTGTAATTCATAAAAAGTCTCAAATTACATTTATTTAGGTATTTATAACATCAATTATGTCAATATTTCATTAATAAGATAATTAATGAATCATCATTGTGTCATAAATAAATTTAGCTATTTTAAGTCTAAAAATTACAAATAAAATACCATTATGTTGGAAATATTTATATCTTTCTAATGAATATTTATAGTCTAATTTATCTTTTGTATAACTCTATATTAAAAATGATTTAGTTATTAAACTATGATTTTAACTATTTTAACCATTCTTTAAATAAATTGATAATAAATGTCTTAATCTAATCCAAGTGGGCCTAAATGGTCATATTTTATTCCTAAGGTTGTTTTTGGTCGAATTAAACTTATCCAATATAATTAGGTCTTGTGTTAGGGTAATAATAATAACACTTTTACCCTTAATTACCCTATTTACTTTTAACTGTGGTAAAAAAAGTAAAAAGTTACTATCCACCAACAATTATTTTCATCTCATTGAACCACATTTTAGTCCTTGATATTAACCGTGTCTCTCAGATTTTTGAAATTCTACTCACATAAGCGGTAAAATTATGTTTTATGAGAAATTTAGTTTTTTTAACTACCACTTAGTGGTTTCACTGTTCTTCAAAAAATGAATGTTTCCAGAAAAATACCCAAAATTAGGCCTAAGCTATATTTGATATTATGAATTAAAAAATGATGTCTATTTTACCAAATTCAAAACATATCAGTTACATTAACTAATTTAAAAATTAATTCCCGTCGTCAAAACAAATAGCATGTTTTTAAGAGATAATAACTATCAAGAGATTGACATTTTTTTACGTCTGGTTTAAATGTGAAATTACATCCAATGACCAAAATTGTATTAAATTGTAAAAATATATTCTAAATATACTTTAAAACCTCTAAAATTAATAATTTATCACTATTAATTATTTCGATAAAAAAATTTGTTTTTAATTAAAATTTAGTAATTTTCACTTTTCATCATAATATGTAAGTTATTGAAAAGTACCAAAATTTTATCCTAGGATAATTTCGATATTCTGAATCCAAAAATGATGTCCATTTTGAAAAATAAAATTTACAAAAAGTGGTTATTTCTATTCATAACGGCTTGTTTTAATAATATCATATCGTTGTTTAGTGAAACTCGGTATTGCGTACTACACACGCTATTACGGAAGGTCGTGATTGCGTGCAATGCAAGGAAAGTGAAGGATGCATGTAGTGCAAGCTCCTTTTGGTGTAGAGTACAACACAAGACATTAATGAAATTAAAAAGAATATTTTTCATAAAATCTCGGGGTGTTACAACGCTGCTCTGGGATACATGTGTATGTGTCACTCTTATTGTTTTTAGGTAATATGGTCTGTGAGATTACATGGGTTATTTAATACGAACACACGATTTCACTCAAAATAATTGATATAATAAAGAACAATGAATTGTGGAAGAGATTTTTTAGGCTCTCCAGGCATGGGCTCTCCTGGGATTTTTGTATACTACTATGTGACACCGGTTCCCTGAGGGGAAACCGAGGATGGACCCATTGGATGGATGGCTATTCAAAGCCTTGATTAAGACTCGACTGCTTATTTGTGATACTTGGTACAGAATCAGGGTTACCATACCCTAGGCAATATAGGGGATTTCAAAATTGATCACCTTGGATATAGTTGGTGGCATTGGATAATTGAGTAGATGTACTATAGTGATACCTTTGGGACGAGGTCAGACTCCACCTCTACACTTATCAATTTTAATATAAATTCTTGAGATGATTTTGTTGATGTAGCATTGATTTTTCTTTATTCTTCTTATACCTCTCGTGTGACTTTAGTGTGCATGTGATTGACATCAAGATTAAACCCCCAAGCCAAAGCACAATATTAGGGTGTGAACATTTAATGTGGATTGTAATGTTACATAGGACATACTATATATTTTATAAATTACCAATTATCTTAGTTAGGCTTCTAGCTCTGGCTGGAGAAGGAGGTCTTGGATGGGTGTCCTCTAGGGGACTCAGACCAAATTAAAAACATTTTCAATTATTTAAATGCTTTAATTATTATATATGGTGCACTAGTATTTATTTATAGAATTAAATGCAATGGTTTAGACGTTGTGGGTGTCGGCCTACAGAAATTTTATCTCACACCCATCCGGGGCAAGATTTTGTTCCTGAGTATAATTAATGTCATGACCCGTCTTTGGGGCCCGTGTTGTGACTACCCCAAGCCCGCCTTCCATAAGCCAGAGGCTGGCGACCACCACCAAAGGTTTAAATCCCAAAACTGGGAAGGAATTTCCTTTATAAAAGTAAACAAACACAACATAGCACACAACAGGAGGTAAACACTATGTAAAACTGAATACAAAAGAGTGTGATGGAAGGTAAATGGTCTAGTATAAAAATCCAACTGAACAACATGTTCAAGTAAAAAGGGACAAACATTTCAATGTAAAGAGAAGCTACTGGATCGTCTTTGGGAATTCATACCTTAAGGGTAGGTATAGATGGCCACCTCATCACTCATATAAGGAACCAACCTTAAACATAACTTATTATTGAATTAAATGAATAATTCACATTGAGGATATTTTCAGGTTTAGAGTATTAGAGAATTAGGACATAACTATTACATCTCAAAGATTACAAAGTGGAGACATCTACTCAGCTTTCATTTTTTTCACAAAATAAAAACTCTTGAACAAGAGAGTCATGTTTAGTTCATTGATTTAGACATCATGAAATTTTATTGATCCCATCGTTGACCGTATTCCACTTTACGTCCTGTGGAACACATTTCAAAAAAACATGGGATGAGCATAAAAAGCTCAGTAAGGGTTATAACAATACATAAAGAAAACATTATTCCATTTAATCATACGAATCAATGAAATCATGATTTACTCATAAAACATAAGCACTTTGACATACCTCATTAAATCATTAGATTTAGTAATAACTCATAGAAATCATAAATACATAAAGGTAACTTGAGACATTCATAATATTCTTAAGTAGGCAGTAACCCTCATGGTTACGTTTGGAATACCCATAACAGTATATTCCCTAAATATCTTCAGAGAAACCTTAACATTTAACTACTTCACATTACCCAATGCATTGGAGAGCTATACCGGGCTCACCCGCCCTTAGTTTATCATGGAACCACCCGTCTTCATAACAATTCCCAAGAACCATAACATAATCGTATCACGTAAAACATGCATAAAGGAAACATAACATTTCCACATATCAATCACAAGATATCAATAAAACAAATTGATATAATAAAAACATTATGAAAACCATTTTCAATACCAAAATTAAAGAAAATTAATACATTGTATTTATTTTTCATTTTAAGAAAAAGTTAGGTTATGGATTGTAGAGGAAGGCGAAACTCAAATAATGGTCACAATGGTGGAGAAGTCATTGTCGCCGCATACGTACGACAAAAAAAACATTCATTTTGTCATTTAGTAAAATTATTTGTATAAAAAACATTCCTTTTGAATAAGCATAAAATTAAAAGGGTTTTATACACTGTATAAAAGAAAGTTGTGTATAAAACAAAATATGCCTCAATGAATGGAGATTTAGATGAAGTTCCTTATAAAGAAGGTATCCTTAAAGTAAGGATAAATCAATCTCATAATTATGTGTGAAAAATATAAATACACCCAATATATGTGGATATTAAGTGTAAAACAATAAATGTTCATTCACACATATTAAAAGGATGACATATTCCATAACTACATGTTGAACCCAAAGAATTTGAAATTGGGTAAAAAAGTTCACTTGGTAAAATTCGACAGTCTAACGACGTCACCATAAAATTCATAAAATTAGTTGATGAGAGATAAAATTATATATCATCACTTGGACATAATATTTAAATCAATAAAAATATATAATAACATATCCCAAAATAAAATAATGTAAATTAAAATTCATAACAAAATTATTCTTTTTTAAAAGAGGCGTGTGAAAGGTTCCCTTACCGATTTGGGTAACTTTCGAAACGTTCACCCCATTAAAGAAGGATCATACAACATTGGTGTAAATACCCATTAATGAAATTATATTACACAATGAGTAGAATAATGGGAAGTAAATACACCACACAAAAGGAAATAGTGGCAAATGTAGCATGAATCTCACGGGAATAAAAAGTGAGATGAAATTCCCTTTATGAAAATTCGGCAGCCTAACAGTGCCACATAAAACATCCAAAAATGGGTTGTTGAGATCAAATAGGGTCTTTCTTCATATTAAAATAAAATTTACAGAAAGAAGAATATGATAGAACATCCTCAAACATAATAAAGATGAGCTTAAAGTATGTTACATAAAAAGAGTACTTAAAAAGAAAGAGAGAGGTAGGATTCCTTACCTCAAGTCCGACTTGTGTTGTTCGTTTCTTTATATTCCTCAAAAATAAAATTCGGTCAATTTATAATTGCTTAATTTTCTCATTTAAAGATTATTATTCAGTTCATATCACATATTATAATGTTATAATAATTGTTTAATAATGTGAGTCCATATTAGATGGTTTTGTCGATGTTGGGTACATGAGTCAAAAATGAACTCCTTTGAAAATGATTGTCCATGTAGTTATAAGTAAATAATCTCTTGAATAGTGTTAATGATTTAAATATCATATAGATCCAGTAAATATTAATTTTATTCTATTCCATAACATTTGGAGATAAAAATAAACGTAATGCACCATTCATGGAGACGGTAGGCCGTATGTACGCATGAACGCTACTTTCATTTCTTTGACATATTAATGGAATTAAAAATAATTGAGTGAGATATATATATTATAATTCAAATATAATATATATGTTTTATAGGTAAAATACGTTAGTTAATTTCATTCTTTATACATTCCATGTATTGCATGAACAAGTCACATCACTTAAGGGGGCGGTAGTACACACTTCCTCCTATGAAATTATCACATTTGCACAATATGAAAAGCATAAAGTTATGTTTTAAATATAAAATAAAGAAGCATATAGAAAACATAAATACAATATATATCATATATGAAATATAGTGACATCATAATTTCCATCATGAAAGGTGTTAAGAGAGGATTGAACAATCATCGTTTCACGAGGCAGTAATTCTCCATCCACAAAAACAGTATGTTATTTAACCATTAGATGGAGGTGTGTGTAATTTTAGCTCTAATACATCACATAAAAACATCCTATTATATTTAAGATACTTTTTTTGTTACAAAAAAATGAATAAAAAGAGTTTAGGGGTTTTGATAAGCAAAATAAAACAAAACAACACAAGTAAAGACATTACCTGTAAATCGGGTAACTCCTCTTGGTTTGAACCCAAAGGGTTTCTAGAAGAGAATTCTGCCAATTTTGAGGGTTAAATGATGAATAGAGGGATGTGGAGAGATTTAATGGGAAGGGTTTCTCTGGGCCAAATGATTTAGATGTGTGGGTAAGGTGGTAGAGTTGGGGGCCTTTTATAAGAGAAGAGGAGGGGCACTCTTGGAACGGTATAAAATATTACTTTATTATAAGATTCATTTCAGATTTTAAAGGTCCAAAAAGGATATATTTATAGGATAAGGTGATAAGGTTTCTAAATACATCCATACAATAGGATTGTGACAAGTTTAAGACTTATATTTCACCATATCTTTTCATTTTATTCAAATCATTCATTTATGAGGTAATCACTGCATCATCACGGTGTCATAAATTAAATAATTTATATAATGTCTAAAAATTAAAAAAAACAATCATGGTGTAGGAAATATTTTTATATTTCAAATTAATATTTATAGTAAAAAATATGACTTCTATAACCCCATGTAAAAATTGTTTTTGTAAAACAATACATGTTTGTGACATTTTAATTTTAACTTTAAAAAAAAAAGTTATTAATGTCATTTTCCTACCAATGTGGCTCCATGGGGTCCCCAATTTGACCCATGGATTTTTCTTGGTCGGACATTACTCATAAAATAAGAGTAGGACATGTTTCAAGGTCATTTTATATTATTATAACATTATCTTTACCATAAATTACACTAATTACCTTTAATCGCGATTAATAAAACTTAAAAGTTACTAATCACCAAAAAATTGTTTTAATCTCATTGAACCACATATTATTTCCTAATTACAACCATGTATGTTGGATTTTTGAAAATCAAAACACAGAAGTGGTAAAGTTTTATTTAAATGAAAAATCTGTTTCTTTAACTACCACTTAGTGGTTTCACTATTCATCAAAAATTGATGTTTTTCAGAAAAATACCAAAAATTCACCCTCAGCTATATATGATATTCCTAATTCAAAAATTATTTATATTTTACAAAATTCAAAATATATATATTGCATTAATTAATTTAATAATTCCTTCCCACTGACAAAACAAATAGAGTGTTTTTAAGAAATAATATCTATTAGAAGATTGACACTAGTTTAAGTCCAATTTCAAAGTGAAATTAATTCCAAAGAGCACCATTGGATAAAATGGTAAAAATATATTCCAAATAAACATTAATATTAATTAAAAAGATAATATATCCTTATAAATAAATCAGATTAAAAGGAGTTTTTGAATTAAAAGGCAGCATTTTAACTAAAAATGATCTTTATTGGAAAAATAACAAAAATTTACACAAAGTAAATTCTGATGTCTAGATTCTAAAGAAGGATTTAATTTTGTCAAATACAATATATAAAATGGTCAAAAGTATATTTAAATAGGGTTCTCCATCAAAAGTTGGTTAATCGACCTTTTAAAGAATACTAGAAGATTCATGCTTAAAATTGGATTCATTTGCATTTTAGGCTTCTAACATTTATTGGATAAAAGTAAAAATATTTGACAAACATATATAATCATTTTTTAGTTAGATTAATTCATTCCTTCCATTACAAGGGGTAGGAGTTAATTACCATTTAAAATAATATTATTTTATTATTAGAGTGCAATGTAAGAATTCAATTAAACTCGGTGTTCCGTATTGGGTACACCATTGAGAATAGAGTTCCATTTAAAGTAATATTAATACTTTCTTCACAAATATGGATAAATATGAAAATTTCATATTCTTTATTTACTTGTGGTGTTACATCCTTCCCCCCTTTAGGGAATTACATCCTCGCAATTTTAAAATTGGGCTTAGAAACATCATTGAAAATCCCACATCAGATCAAGAGTCAGTAAAACTATCACTTTAAAATAAAGAAAGAGAAGTACAAAGGCCACCCTAGTAAACCCATACTAGGATTCCATATAGGAAAACATAGGCATGGAGGAGAAAATGAAGGGTCATGTTCTGATGGAGAGTGGGAGAAAACATGTTTAGTTGAATGTTAACCACACAAAAATTGCAAACTTGGGAAGGGTTAAATGGTATTTGATCCCCCAGTCGGAAAAATTAACAGACAACATTTTTGTTTTATGTTACTTTTCATTGAGGAATTTATTTTTGAGCATAACAAAAACATAAGAAAACATACTTACTTTCCATGTTGACTTTCAACTTTTACTATATTTCTTACATGAACTCATATTTTCTCTAAAAGATGAGTATTTAGGATGACTTGGTCACATTAAGAGAGTTATAATCAACTTCTAGAGAATCACCGAATCCAAAAAAGAGAACTATATACTTCCCATGTCTTTAGACCTTTAACAAAACTAAAAACAAAAAGTTTAGTATGAGATCAGATAATAACCAAAAAGGATAATCCATTATAATAAAATCTATTCTTAATCTCCAAATTTTTACAAACAATACCCAATGTTTAACAAAGACCATTCAAGAAACATATTTCAATAAAATTATTCAAAGTAATTAGAACTAATACTGAAACCCAAATCTATGAAGGAATTAATACCATAGTCATCTAAGATAAACCTTAACATTTATCTCAAAATAACATCAGTTACTCTTAAAGTCTCATACTGAAATGTTATTATCCTAATCACATATCCTCCATGATAGGTTAATAATTTCAATAGATAACCCAAAATCAACTTATTCTTGATTCACAAGTTCATCTAACTAAAAATAATTAGACAAACTAACCAAGGAATTTACATAGTCTAGTGGTAGGCGATAAATAACAGTCGCACTTTGGTTGTGGGTTCGATTCCCATAGCTTCGTCAGACGCGACATGTTGTCACACGGTCTACGTGTTGTCCTTTTCCAAAACTACATAATTCTTATAACATTCCCCAAAAAGAGATAAAATCTAAAAAAATAACCATAACATAATTTAACCACAAGTCTATCCCATGTTGTTCATATTCCATCATAACATATAGTAACACATAATTACTTCAAAAGTAAGGATCATATAAACCCTAATGGTTACCTTTATAATTATTCCCTGAACTTCCACATCGAGTTGGTTCTTTCGTACATGATGCATTAGGGAACTCACCAAGGTTCAAGTGGTTGATCATGACTCATAATAGTTGGTTTAGAATAACCATGAGATTTCTCACTGAATCCCCCATTTATACATGTCTCTTAATCAGAGAACCACCATAGTTTCCTTCAATCCCATTGTCACTTTTGTGCCTGCTAGATCCATCCATTTACTAAAACTAGAAATTTCCGTGTGAGTATATCAAAAAAATCATTATCTACTAATGCGGAAGATAAACACTAAGATATACTTACTCATTCAATTCATCTAAAAACTATGACTCTTTCTGAAATCCTAACCTTTATGGTCATGTATCTTATGCTTAAATAATACGTTAACCTCTAAAGTTATCTAAACTGTCCTTTGATACGAACTATAAGGAACCATCCTTAAACATTACTTATTATTGTATTAAATTAATAATTTACATTGAGGATCTTTTCAGGTTTAGAGTTTTAGAGAATTAAGACATTACTATTACATCTCAAAGATTACAAAGTAGACACATCTACTCAGCTTACATTTTTTCACAAAATAAAAACTCATGAACAAAAGAGTCAGGTTTAGTTCCTTGTTTTAGACATCATGACAATTCCTTGATCCCATCCTTAACCGTATTCCACTTTATGTCATGTGGAAAACATTTAAAAAAACATGGGATGAGCATAAAAATCTAAGTAAGGGTTATAAAAATACGGAAAGAAAACATTAGTCCATGTACACATACAAAAAAATAAAATCACAATTTACTCATAAAACATAAGCACTTTAACATACCTCATTAAATCATAAAATTTAGGAATAACTCATAGAAATCCTAAGACATAAAGGTAACTTGAGGCATTTATAATATTCTTACGAAGGGAGTAACCCTCATGGTTATGTTTGGAATACCCATCATAGTATATTCCCTAAATCATTTCAGAGAACATTAACATTTAACTCCTTCGCAATACCCAATGCATTAGAGAGCTATATCAGGCTCACCCACCCTTAGTTTATCACCGAACCACCCGTCTTCATAACAATGCACAAGAACCATAACATAATCTTATAACACAAAACATGCATAAAGGAAACATAAATTTTCCACATTTCTATCACAAGATATCAATAGAACACATTGATATAATAAACAAATTATGAAACCCAATTTCAATGCCAAAATAAAAGAAAATTAATACATGGTATTTATTTTCAATTTTAAAAAAAGTTAGTTTATTGCTTGTAGAGGAAGCCGAAACTCAAATAATGGTCACGGTAGCGGAGAAGTCGTTGTCGTCACATACGTATGACAGAAAAACATTCATTTTTTCGTTTAGTAAAACTCTTCATATAAAAGAAGATTCATTTTGAATAAGAGTAAATATAAAAGGGGTTTATACAGTGTATAATAGAATTTTTTTTATTAAACAAAATATGCCTCAATGAATGGAGAATTAGATGATGTCCCTTATAAAGAAGGTATCCTTAGATTAAGGATAAATCAATCTCATAATTATGTGTGAAAAATATAAATACATCCAATATAAGTGGATATTAAGTGTAAAACAATAAATGATCATTAAAACATATTCAAAGGATGACATATTCCATAACTACATATTGATCCCAAAGAAATCGAAATTGGGTTAAAAAGTTCCCTTGGTAAAATTCGACAGCCTAACGGCGTCACCTTAAAATTCATAAAATTAGTTGATGAGAGAGAAAATGGTATCTCATCACTTGGACATTAAATTTACATCAATAAGGATATATAAGAACCTATCCAAATATATAAAATGTATATTAAGAGACAGAACAAAAATATGTTTTTTAGAAGATGAGTGTGAATGGTTCCCTTACCGATTTGGGTAACTTTTGAAACGTTCACCCCATGAAAGAAGGACCGTACAACATTGGTGTAAATACCCAAAAATGAAATTATATTACACAAAGAGTAGAATAATGGTAAGTACATACACCATATAAAAATAAATAGTGGAAAATGTAGCATGAATCTCACAGGAATAAAAAGTTAGATGAAAATCCCCTTATGAAAATTCGGCAGCCTAACGGCGCCGCCTAAAACTTCAAAAAAAGGATTATTGAGATCAAATAGGGTATCTCATCTTATTATCATAAAATGTACAACATGATTAATATGAAATAACATCCCCAACATAAGAAAGAGGAGATTAAATTAAGTTACATAAAAAAGAGTACTTAAAAAGAAAGAGAGAGGTAGGTTCCCTTACCTCAAGTCCGACTTGTCTTGTTCGTTTCTTTATATTCCTGAATAATAAACTTTTGTCAATTTATAATTTCTTATGTTTCTCATTTAATGATCATTATTCAGTACATATAACATATTTTAATGTTATAATAATTTGTTAATAATGCCTGTTCATGTCGGATGTTTTTGTCGATGTTTGGTACATGAGTCAAAAATGAACTTGTTTGAAAATGATTGTCCATGTAGTTATAAGTAAATCATCTCCAGAATAGTATTAATGATTTAAATATCATATATTTCCAGTGCATATTATTTTTATACTATTACATAACATTTGGAGATAAAAAGAAATGAAATGCACTGTTCATGGAGACGGTAGGTCGTACGTACACATGAACACTACTTTCATTTCTTTGACATATTAATGGAATTAAAAATAATTGAGAGAGAAATATATTTTAATTACAGTTTAATATATATGTTTTATAGGTCACATAAGTTCATTAATTTCATTCTTTATACATTCCATGTATTACATGAACGTGTCACATTACTTGACGGGGCGGTAGTCCGCACTTCCTCGTATGAAATTATCGCATTTGCACAACATGCAAAGCATAAAGGTATGTTTTAAATAAAAAATAAATAAGAATATTGAAAAAATAAATACCATATATATCATATATAAAATACAGTGACATCATATTGTACACCATGAATGGTGTTAAGAAATTATTGAACACTCATTGTTTCGTGTGGTGGTAATTCACCATCCACAGAAACAATATGTTCTTTAACCATTAGACAAAGGTGTGTGTAAGTGTAGCACGACTCCTTAACATAAACACATTCTAGAATATATAACATACTGTTTTTGTTATAAAATAATTGAATAAAAAGAGATTAGGGGTTTGGAGAAGTAAAATAAAACAAAATATCACAAGTGAGGACATTACCTTTAAATCGGGTAACTCCTCTTGGTTTGAACCAAAAGTGTTTCTAGAAGAGTATTCTGTCGAAGATGAGGCTTCAATGATGAATATAGGGATTTGTAGAGATGAAATGAGCAGGGGTTGGCCGAGACAAAGGCTTGAGAGGTGTGGGTAAGGTGGTAGAGGTGGGGGCATTTTATAAGAGAAGAGGAGGGGCACTCTTGGAAAGTTATAAAATATTACTTTATTATAAAATTCTTTTCAGATTTCAAAGGTCCTAAAATGATATATTTAGAGTCTAAGGTGATAAGGTTTCTAAATCCACCCATAAAATAGGTTTGATACAAGTTTAAGACTGAGATTTCAATTGATCATCCCATTTTATTTAAATTATTCATTTATGAGTTATCACTGCATCATCACGATGTCATAAATAAAATAATTTATATAATGTCTAAAAATAATAAAGAAATATCATGATGTTGGAAATATTTTTATATTTCTAATGTATATTTATTGTAAAAAATATGACTTGTATAACCACATGTAATTTTTTTTTGGTAAAACAATATATGTTTGTGACATTTAAATTTTAACTTTAAATAATAAGTTATTAATTTCATTTTCCAACAAAAGTGGCTCCATGGGGTCCCCAAGTTGACCCATGGATTTGACTTGGTCGTCCATGACTCATAAAATAAGGGTAGGATATTTGTAAAGGTCATTTCATATTATTATAACATTATCTTTACCTTAAATTACACTAATTACCTTTAAACGTGATTAATAAAACATAAAGATATTATTCACCAAAAAATTATTTTAATCTCATTGAACCACATTTTACATCCTAATGAAAACAATTTATGTCGGATTTTTGAAAATCAAATCACAGAAGTGGTAAAGATTCATTTAAATGAAAAATCAGTTTCTTTAACTACCACTTGGTGGTTTCACTATTAATATAAAATTGAAGTTTTTAAGAAAAATACCAAAAATTCACCCGAAGATATATTTGATATTCCGAATTCAAAAATGATGCCCATTTTACAAAATTCTAAATATATATGTTTCATTAATTAATTTAAAAAATAATTCCTGTTGTCAAAACAAATAGCGTGGTTTTAAGAAACAATATCTATTAAAAGATTGACACTAGTTTAAGTCCAATTTCAATGTGAAATTAATTCCAACAACCTCCATTGTATTAAATTGTAAAAATATATACTAAATACACATTAATATCAATTAAAAAGATAATATATCCTTATCAATAAATCAGATTAAAAGGAGGTTTTGGATTAAAATGCATCATTTTCACTAAAAATGATCTTTATCGGAAAAATAACAAAAATTTATACGAAGTATATTTTTATGTCGAGATTATAAAGAATGATTTTATATTTTCATATAAAACATATAAAATTGTCAAAAGTATATTTAAAAATGGTTCTCCATCAAAAGGCTATTAATCGTCCTTTCAAATAATATTAGATGATTCATGCTTAAAATTGGATTCATTTGCATTTTAAGCCTCTAACATTTATTGGATAAAAGTAAAAATATTTGACCAACATATATAATAATTTTGTACTTGGTTTAGTTCATTCTTGCCATTACAACGTCTAGGCATTAACTTCCATTTAAAATAATATTATTTTATTATTATAGTGCAACGTAAGAATTCAAATAAACTGGTTGTCACGTATTGGGTAAGCCATCGAGAATAAATTTCCCTTTAAAGTAAATTTAATACTTTATCCACAAATATGGATAAATATGAAAATGTCATTTTCTTTATTTACCTGGGGTGTAACATCCTTCCCCCCTTTTGGGAATTGCGTCCTCGTAATTTTAAAATTGGTCTTGGAAACTTCATTCAAAATCTCACATCGGAACAAGAGTCAGTAAAACTATCACTTTAAAATAAAGAAAGAGAAGTACAATGGTCACCAAGATAAACCATACTAGGATTCCATGTAGTAAAACATGTACATGGAGGTGAAAAAAGGTCATTTTCTGATGGAGAGTGATAGAAAACATGTTTAGTAGAAAGTTAACCACATGAAAATCGCAAACACGGGATGGGTTAAACGGTATTTGATCCCCAGTTGGAAAAATTAACAGAAAACATTTTTGTTTTATGTTACTTTTCATTGAGGAATTTATTTTTGAGAATAACAAAAACAAAATAAAACATACTTAATTGTCATGTTGACTTTAAAATTTTACTATATTTCTTAACTTAACTCAAATTTTCTCTAAAAGAAGAGTATTTAGGATGACATGGTCACATTAAGAGAGATATAATCAACTTCTAGATAATCACCGAATCCACAATAGAAAACTATATACTTCCCATGTCTTTAGACATTAACCAAAACTAAAACAAAAAAGGTTAGTATGAGAGCAGATAATACCCAAAAAACATAATCCTTTATAAAAAAATCTATTCTTAATCTCCAAATTTTTTCAAACAATACCCGAATTTCAACAAAGACCATTCAATAAACATATATCCATAACTTTATTCAAATTAATCAAAACTAAGAATGAAACCCAAATCTCTGATGGATTTAATCACATAGTCTTCCATGAAAAACCTTAACATTTATCTCCAAATAAAATTAGTTACTCTTAAAGTCTCATACAGAAAAGTAATTAACCTAATCACATATCCCCCATGATAGGTTAATAATTTCCATAGATAACCCAAAATCAACTTATTCTAGATTCACAAGTTCATCTAACGAAAAAGAATTATTCAAACTAACCAAGGACATCAAATAGTCTAGTGGTAGGTGATAAATTCCAGTCGCACTTTGGTTGTGGGTTCGATTCCAGTAGCTTCGTCGGACACGACATGTTTCCACACGGTCTATGTGTATTCATTTTCCAAAACTACATAATTCTTATAACATTCCCCAAAAAGAGATAAAATATATAAAAATAACCATAACATAATTTATCCTCAAGTTTATCTCATGTCATTCATATTTCATCATATCATATAGTAACACATAATTACCTCAAAAGTAAGGATCATATAAACCCTAATGTTTACCTTTATAATTATTACCTGATCTTCCACATCAAGTTGGTTCTTTCATACATGATGCATTAGAGAACTCACCATGGTCGAAGTGGTTGATCATGACTCCAAATAGTTGGTTTAGAATAACCATGATATTTCTCATTGAATCCCTCATTTCATCCAGTCTCTTAATCAGAGAACCACCACAGTTTCCTTCAAACCCATTGTCACTTTGGTGCCTGCTAGATCCATCCATTTACTAAAACCAGAAATGTCAGTGTGAGCATATTAAAAAATCATTATGTACTAATGAGGAAGATAAACACTAATATATACTTACCCATTCACTTTATCTGAAAACTATGACTCTTTCTGAAATCCTAGCCATTATGGTAATGTCACTTATG
Source organism: Viscum album (assembly GCA_963277665.1). Classification (NCBI taxonomy): domain Eukaryota; kingdom Viridiplantae; phylum Streptophyta; class Magnoliopsida; order Santalales; family Viscaceae; genus Viscum; species Viscum album. The sequence continues at coordinate 203,475,437 of OY728157.1, forward strand.
CCTAAAGAATACACTTACCACTAAAGTTATCTAAACCGACCTTTGATACCAACTATAAAGACCTGGCCTTAAACATTACTTATTATTGAATTAAATGAATAATTCACATTGAGGATATTTTTTGGTTTAGTGTTTTAGTGAATTAGGACATGCCTATTACATCTCAAATATTACAAAGTAGACACGTCTACTCAGCTTCCATTTTTTTCACAAAATTACAACTCTTGAAAAAAAAGAGTCATGTTTAGTTCCTTGTTTTGGACATCAATGTCATTTCCTTGATCACATCCTTTACCATATTGCAATTTAATTCTTTTAAAAAACATTTCAAAAAAACATGGGATGAGCATAAAATGATCAGTAAGGGTTATAACAATACAGAAAGGAAACATTAGTCCATGTACACATACGAATCAATGAAATCATGATTTACTCATAAGAAATAAGCACTTTATCATACCACATTAAATAATAAGATTTAGGAATAACTCTTAGAAATCATAAGACATAAATGTAATTGAGGAATTCATAATATTCTTATGTAGGGAGTAACCCTCATGGTTACTTTTGGAATACCCATCACAGAATATTCCCTAAATCACTTCAGAGACACCTTAACATTTAACTCCTTCTCATTACCAAATGCATTTTAGAGCTATATCGGGCACACCTACCCATAGTTTATCACGGAACCACCCGTCTTCATAACAATTCCCACGAACTATAATATAATCGTATCACATAAAACATGCATAAAAGAAACATAACATTTCCACATTTCAATCACAAGATATCAATACAACACATTGATATAATAAAAAAATTATGAAAACCATTTTAAATACCAAAATAAAAGAAAAGTAATACATGGTATTTATTTTTCATTTTAAAAAAAAGTTAGGTTATGGCTTGTAGATGAAGCTGAAAGTCAAATAATGGTCACTGCATTAGAGAAGTCATTGTCGCCGCATACGTACAACAAAAAATCATTCCATTTGTCATGTAGTAAAACGCTTCATATAATAAAATATTCCTTTCGAATAAGCGTAAAAGTCAAGGGGTTTATACACCATATAAAAGAATGTTGTGTATAAATCAAAATATGTCTCAATGAATGGAGATTGAGACGAAGACCCTTATAAAGAAGGTATCCTTAAATTAAGGATAAATAAATCTAATAATTATGTGTTACAAATATAAATACACCCAATATAAGTGGATATTAAGTGTAAAACAATCAAATTTCATTCACACATATTCATAGGATGACGTATTCCATAACTACATGTTGATCCCAAAGAAATTGAAATTGGGTTAAAAATTTCCCTTGGTAAAAATCGAAAGCCTAACGGCGTCACCTTAAAATTCATAAAATTTGTTGATGAGAGAGAAAATGATATATCATCACATGGAAATAAAATTTACATCAATAAGGATATATAATAACATATCCCAACATAAAAATATGTAAATTAAAATACATAACAAAATAAGCCTTTTTAAAAGAGGATTGTGAAAGGTTCCCTTACCGATTTGGGTAACTTTTGATACGTTCACCCCATGAAAGAAGGAACGTACAACGTTGGTATAAATACCCATAAAAGAAATTATATTACACAAATAGTTGAATAATGAGATTTAAATACACCACACAAAAGGAAATAGTGGAAAATGTAGCATGAATCTCACATGAATAAAAAGTGAGATGAAAATCCCATTATGAAAATTCGGCAGCCTAACGGCGCCACATAAAACTTCCAAAAATGGATTGTTGAGATAAAATAGTGTCTTTCATCATATTAACATAAAATTTACAGTAATAGAAATATGAAATAGAATCCCCAAACATAAGAAATAGGATCTTAAAGTAAGTTACATAAAAAGAGTACTTGAAAAGAAAGAGAGAGGTATGATCCCTTACCTCAAGTCCGACTTGTCTTGTTTGTTTCATTATATTCCTGAATAATAAAAATTGGTCAAATTATAAAGGCTTATGTTTCTCCTTAAATGATTATTATTCAGTTCATATCACATATTATAATTTTATAATAATTTGTTAATAATGTGAGTTCATATCAGATGTTTTTGTCGATGTTTGGTACATGAGTCAAAAATGATCTTGTTTGAAAATGATTGTCCATGTAGTTATAATTAAATCATCTAAAGAATAGTATTAATGATTTAAATATAATATATATCTAGTAAATATTTATTTTATACTATTCTATAACATTTGGAGAAAAAAATAAATGAAATGCACCGTTCATGGAGACGGTAGGCCGTACGTTCGCATGAACGCTACTTCTTTTCTTTAACATATTAATGGAATTAAATATAATTGAGAGATATTTATTATAATTACAGTATAATATATCTGTTTTATAGGTCACATATTTACATTAATTTAATTCTTTGTACATTCCATCTACTGCATGAACGAGTCACATCACTTGAGGGGGCGGTAGTCCACACTTCCTCGTATAAAATTATCGCATTTGCACAACATGAAAAGCATAACGGTATGTTTTAAATATTAAATAAAGAAGAATATGGAAAACATAAATACTATATATATCATATATAATATACAGTGGCATCATAATTCCCCCATAAAAGGTGTTAAGATAATATTGAACAATCATCGTTTCGTGTGGCAGTAATTCGCCATCCACAGAAATAGTATGTTCCTTAACCATTAGATGGAGGGGTGTGTAAGTGTAGCTCGAATCCTTTACATAACAACATCCTAGTATATTAAAGATACTGTTTTTGTAACAAAAAAAAGTAATAAAAAGAGTTTAGGGGTTTGGAGATGCGATATAAAACAAAAGAACACAAGTGAAGACTTTACCTTTAAATCGGGTAACTCCTCTTGGTTTGAACCCAAAGGGTTTCTAGAAGAGAATTATGCCAATGGTGAGGCTTCAATGATGAAGATAGGGATGTGGAGAGATGAAATGGGCAGGGGTTGGATGAGCCAAATTCTTGAGAGGTGTGGGTATGGTGGTAGAGGTGGGGTCCTTTTATAAGAGAAGAGGAGGGGCACTCTTGGAATGTTATAAAATATAACTTTATTATAAAATACTTTTCAGATTTCAATGGTCCCAAAAGGATATATTTCTAGGATAAGGTGATAAGGTTTATAAATCCACCAATCCAATAGGTTTGTGACAAGTTTATGTCTTTGATTTCACCACATCATTTCATTTTATTTAAATCATTCATTTATGAGGTAATCCATGCATCATCACAGTGTCATAAATAAAATAATTTATTTAATGTATAAAAATTATAAAAAAATATCATGATGTGTGAAATCCTTTTAGATTTATAATTAATATTTATAGTTAAAAATATGACTTGTATATCACCATGTAAAGTTTTTTTAGTAAAACAATACAGGTTTGTGACATTTTATTTTTAACATTAAATAAAAAGATATTAATGTCATTTTCCATCCAAAGTGGCACCATGGGGTCCCCAAGTTGACCCATGTATTTTTCTTGGTCTTCCATGACCCATTAAATAAGGGTATGACATGTGTCAAGGTCATTTAATATTATTATAACATTATCTTTATCTTAAATTACAATAATTACCTTTAATCGCGATTAATAAAACGTAAAATTTACTATTCACCAAATAAATATTTTAATCTCATTAAACCACATATTACATCCTAATGACAATATATTATGTTAGATTTTTGAAAATAAAATCACAGAAGTGGTAAAGTTTCATTTAAACGAAAAATCAGTTTCTTTAACTACCACTTAGTGGTTTCACTATTCATCAAAAATTAATGTTTTTCAGAAAAATATCAAAAAATCGCCCTAAGATATATTTTATATTCCGAATTAAAAAATGATGACTATTTTAAAAAATTAAAAAAATATATTTTTCATTAATTAATTTAACAGTTCATTCCCGCCGTCAAAACAAATAGCGTGTTTTTATGAAACAATATCTATTACATGATTGACACTAGTTTAAGTCAAATTTCAAAGTGAAATTAATTACAACAACCACCATTGGATTAAATGGTAAAAATATATTCTAAATAATCATTATTCTCAATTAAAAAGATAATCTATCCTTATAAATAAATCAGATTAAAAAGGAGGTTTTGAATAAAAATTCACCATTTTCACTAAAAATGATCGTTATCGAAAAAACAACAAAAATTTAATCAAACTAAATTTTGATGTCCAGATTCTAAAGTAGGATTTTATTTTGGAAAAAAAATCATATAAAATTACCAAAATTATATTTAAAAAGGGTTCTCCAATAAAAGGTGGTTAATCGACCTTTTAAAGAATATTAGAAGATTCATGCTTAAAATTGGATTCATTTGAATTTTAAGACTCTATCATTTATTAGATAAAAGTAAAAAATATTTGACAAACATATATAATCATTTTGTAGTTATTTTTCTTAATTCCCGCCATTACAATGGCTAGGCATTAAATACCATTTAGAATAATATTATTTTATTATTACAGTGAAACGTAAGAATTCAAAAAAACTCATTGTTGTGTATTGGGTATGCCATCGAGCATAGCATTCCCTTTAAAATAATATTAATACTTTATTCACAAATATGGATAAATATGAAAATGTCATATTCATTATTTACCTGGGGTGTTACAACTCACGTCCATCAGTCTTTTCCATGTGTCGACTTGTAACATGGTCCACCTCCGGGTACCATCCAATCGTGGCGCTCTCAGCATCCATCATTAATGTCCATCGTCTGCATCCAACACAATGAGGTGCGGGCGTAGCCCATGTAGGGGTGAGTATAACGAAACTCAGTAGGGACCCTGACACCCACAAGCTCTCACAATATAAACTAAGGATAAACAAAACAATAAAGATACAAACACGAATTATCATCCAACCCTACTTAGGTATATGCCCATACATATATCTAAGTTACTAATCTCCGCCCATCACCAACTATCGAGCCCAATTGTAACCAAGTCCACACAGGAAGTAAAGTCATTCACCATGATGAAAATTGTTGAATGACATGGCTCAGCTCACATAGGTATTTCAAAATAGCAGAGAGATATAGATGATAAGATGTAGCCACTGGATCATCTAAGCTATCAGACCCACACATGATACTAGACCAGTTAAATAGTCAGAACCACACATGATACAAGATCGTCTATCTCATCCAAGATGTCGGAACCACAAAGGATACAAGACCATCGAATCCCTCAAACCCACATAGGATACAATACTGGCTATGATTCGTCTAAGCTGTCATACCCACAGAGGATACAGGACCAGCTGTCTCGTCTAAGCTGTCGGACCCACACAGGGAAAATGACCAGCTTTTCGGACCCACACAGGATACAATACTAGCTATAATTCATCTGAGTTGTCGGACCCACATATGATACAAGACCAACTATTCTTTTATACCCACACATAATATAGGAACAGAATTCAGAATTGTTGAACACACATAGGATTCTGGTAAAGTAATCTTTGTTATCAAACCCACGGAGGATTTCAGTACAATAGTCGTCACTGTTGAACCCACACAAGATTCTGGTACATAAATCATCACAGCCAGCTCTAGGGTTTCTGCACACAGCATGCTCAATTCCGAGATGGCCCGCTCCTCAGGTAAAGTATCAATACATCAACTATGTCCTGATTTTATGTCTCCTGAATTTCCTTCTCAGTAAAAGAATCCTAACGTGACAGATGACACCTCAATTGGAAGCATGTTCTGAGAGATATTGGATTTTCCATTAAAGGGGGCCGATTATATTTACACATGATCCAAATGCGAATGTTTTCCAAAGTCATCCAAAACTCACTAAGATCATCGCAAAAGGACGAACTCATTACAATTTTCCTAATGCCACAGACAGCGCGTTGATCCGACACGCGGTCTAGAAGTTATTCACATTCAAGAGAAACGATCCCAACCTGTCAAGCCCAGTGGACTGGCAGGGAGGCCTGACCTCGTTCGATGGGTCCGACAAAGATGGGTTTTTCCCGACCCAGTTTGGCAGGTCCGAACCAGCTGGGGGGTCGGCCGAACCTGGTGGGGTGCGGCCCACCCACGGAACCGGCCCTTGGAGCGGGTCGGTCCAGTTCGCCTAGCGGTGCCGATCGGCGCCGCCTCTCCTTACCCGGCCCGCAATAGATAGACGGTTTTGTCCAGCGCAAGTGGGCCGCATAGCGGGCCATGGTTCATTCCACATCGCATGATTTGGCATCACCGTTAACTCAGCCCGGCCAGCAGGTGTCTAGCTGGTTCACCAGTGGGCGGTCTGCGGTTGCAGGCTGCGGTTCCTCTATCATACAGGGCCTGCGGGCGCCAAGAATCTCCTACCCAGACGGTCGTAGCCGGCCAGTTCACCCATCCAAACCACCCGCAGAGGCAGGTCACACCTCTTCTGCCGGGCAACTGCAAGTGCCGTGGTCCCCCAGCATGACTGGTAGTAGTTGGTTGGTTCCTCAGCCCGAACGGCCTGCTGTTGCAGGCCATGGTTTTCCACCACACGGTCACTGCCGAATTCGGTCGCTACCAACACTTCTGACTCCAACTCCATTGCCAAAATATTCAAGAATCAATGGAGGGTCATCAGGCTGTGTTTCATCAGCCCGCGCCCTCTGCGTTAGGCGATAAGAAAAGGACCATGATGAACCATAGCATTTATCGAGATTGATGGTATAATTTCATTCAATAAAAATTATAAAAATCTCCCTACCTCATTTCGGATTTCATTTGATGGCAACGACGTCAATTCGTTGATGTCGAGGAGCGTCTGAGGAGGAAGCGTCATTTTTTGCGACGTTCTTCATGGGTGGCATCTTCTCCCTTGATGCAGAGGAAAAAGAAGAACGATGATTTCCATTGCGGGCGTCCCCTTGAATTATTGCCCCGATCGAAGAAGAAATAAGATGTTCTTCGTCGAGAGGATATTTTTCCTTATGTTCTTCATTGGAGTGGGTGAAGTCACCCAAAATATCTCCTTTTTCACCGTAGTTCTCCCAACCAAGATTATGCCAACCAAAATAAAATAAGGTAATTTCTTCTTTTAATGTTGTAAAAATAGATTCAAAAGATTTCAAACATTCAAATTAATTAATTAATTTCGAAGCTCAATTAATTAATTAATGGTGTTATCAAATTAATGGGGGAAAGTGGGAGGTGGATAGTTTTCATAATTAATAAGGTAGACTGAAGGTGGAAGGTTTAACCCTCATAAATGGGGGTTTCCAAGGGTTTCAAGGGGGAGTTGAAGATTTGGCGATCATGTGGGCCCCAAAACACATTATCCTCCAATGAGAGGTTTTGTGGGGGGGTGTCCCTACTCCCAACTTCCCATTGGTGGATTTAACCACCACCTAAAAATTATGTAGTGCATAATTTTATATTTAATCATAAAGCCCAAAATAAAATTCCTCTCTCAATAAAAAGATATTTCGTTAGAGGTCCTCTTAAGTGAATACCGGAGTTGCGAGTTCATATATGTCCTCATATTTAAATTCTGAGCAATGGTTTAATAGATAGAAAAACCCGCTTGTATGTTTACTGAACGTAGCCAAACAAAACATCATAAATTTATTCTGGGCACACTGGGCCTCAGAATCGGGCACTGTTAGAAATAGTCAACTCGTAAAATTCTAATGAATTTAAGAAAAAAAATTACCTTGAAATTTCCGATTCATTACATTACCACCACCTCAGGGATTGACGTCCCCGTAAAGCTACAAAACAATCTAGGGAAACAAAAAAGGTAATGAGCACGCATCTGAGACTCCCACTCTCATGTGCTCTCTTGGAGGTTCCTGTGCTTCCAGGGAACGCCCACCAGAGGAATCCACCGTCCACGCAGGACCCACTCCTATTGATCCTCAATCTCCACTGGAATCTCTGTGAATGTCACTCTACCATCGATGTCCAACTCCCTATGGTCGATGATGTGTGACGGGTCATGCACGTATCTCCTCAGCTGAGATACGTGGAAGACGTCATGCACTTTGTGCAACTGAGGTGGAAGGGTCAGGTGGTAGTCCACCTCTTCTACTCTGCTGAGTACCTAGAATGGTCCAATTATTCATGTGGATAACTTTCCGCCTCATCCAAAACATCATAGACCTCGTCAAAGTGAGACTCGTAGGAAGACGTGATCACCATATTCATACACCAGTGGTCTCTGTCTCTTATTCCTAAAGGATTTCTGCCTGCTCTGTGCAGTCTTCATCCACTCCATTGATGATCTGCACCTTCTTCATGGTAGCCTAAACCATCTCTAGTCCTACAAGTACTGAATCCCTTGGGTCCATCTAGCATAAAGGTGATCTGTAAGGTCCGCCGTACAATGTCTCGTAAGGATCCATCCTGATGGTGGAGTGGTAGCTGTTGTTGTATGCAAAGTCCACCAAGGGTAAGTGATCTTCTGATCTATGGCCAAAGTCATGGACATAAGCACGGAGCATGTCCTCAAGTGTTTGGATGGTCCTCTCAGTCTGACCATTCGTCTGTCAATGGAAGGTGGTGCTCAAGCGAAGCTGCATCCCAAAAGCCTCCTTCATCCCCTTCCATATTTGGTAAGTGAAACTAGAATCTCAATCGTAGACGATAGTTGATGGAACACCATGAATCCATATGATCTCTCTAATTTAGAGGCATCCCAAGCTCTCTACTGAGCCCTGCTCTCTCATCGGTAGGATGTGGGCCGACATGTTGAGTCGGTCGATAATCACCAAGATAGAGTCGTTTCCTCTTGATGTACATGGATGTCCCATCACTAAATCCATGGATATCCCATCCCACTTCCACTCAGGGACCTCTATGGGATGTACCAATCCTACCGGTACCTGGTGCTCCGCCATAACTTGCTGACAAGTGAGGCATCACTATAAAAATTCTACTACTTCCATCTTCATACCCGGACACCAATGTTGTCATCTGAGGTCCTAATACATATTCTCTTATCTTGTATGTACCACAAGAGGGAAAGTGTGGAACTCCCCCAACACCTCCTCTTATAGTGAAACTGGTACCATGGTACGTACTCTGAAGAAGATGGCATGCTCCCCACCTTCTGAAAACCCATCAGGTGCCTACCCTGAGGATATTTGAGCATGTCGCGTCTTAGAGTCAACATCCCCATGATGTGCCTCTCTGACTCTCTAAAGAAGTGGAGGAGTGGCCGTGAGGGACTGATGAAAGGCTGCTCCATCTCTATCCTCAAAGGATATCTGCATCGCGGCTACTACTCTGTCGCCTCTCCTAGTAGCTGAATTCTACATCTCTTGTATAGAGCTTCTGCTACAACGTTCCCCTTCCTCGGAGTATAGATTATCTCAAAGTAATAGTTATGGAGGAACTCAATCCATTGTCGATGTCTCAGGTTCAGGTCCTTCTACGAGAAGACATACCTGAGACTCTAGGGGTCAGAGTAGACTGTAAAATGCTCGACCATCAGATAGTGCTGCCACATGTTCAAGGCGAAGACCACTACTGCTAACTCCAGATCATGGGTAGCATAGTTATGCTCATGTTGTGTCAACTGTAGTGAACCATAAGCGATCACTACTCGCTCCTGCATAAGGACACATCCGAGTCTGATCCCTAATGCATTGCAGTAAACAATGTACCCAATTCCCTCCTCTGGTAGCCTCAAGATGGGTGAACTAGTCAACCACTGCCTCATCTCTTAAAAGCTCAGCTAGTATCTCTCTGACCACAAAACGGGTTTTCCCTTCTTCATCAATGTTGGTAGTGGTGCTGCAACTCTGAAGAAGTCTATCACAATGGTAAGTCTGGATGAATCATGAGTGACCAATGACGTCCTCTTATGCATGATTCCGTCCTATGCTACCTTGGTTTCCATTTAACCGACCAAGGAAAACCCCATCCCAATGTTATAGATAAACCACAACCTTTTTTCCTAATACAATAAATCTGTTTATGAACTGTGGTTGCCCAGTCCATACCCAAACTAACGTCTTAAGGCCTCGACACTAGAACCAAGAGGTTCCAACCAAAAATCTCGCCTCAAGGGATAGACCACACCGTTGGCGTATGTTTAATTATCGAGTCTCGTCCCAAAGGTGTCTCCAGACATGAGGATCTAGTCAACAGATTAACGGGGAACTATATGTCTGGGACAAGATTCGTGGAAGGAATGAGTGATTAGTACCAATATATATTGACATTACAGCTTGTAGTAGACACAGATCGTACCTCAAATCATTCCTAGATCCCTTGGGTCACACTCCTTGACGGCATGAAGCTACTCTCTTCCCCTGCCCTCCAGCTCACTGAGCCTAGCGGGGACTACAACGGCGGGTGATTGTAACATGTAGAAATGTTTACCACCTCATGATACTCTCCTAGCTCAGCTTCCACATCTGCTACCCTGCAGATTCATCTACCCTTAAAACTTCCTCATCAAAACATTTTACTCGATCAAGCCTATGAGACTAGTTCTAGTTTCATGATTCCAAATGCTAACATTTAGTGGTTTTAACTGCTCATCCAATGAACATTCAACCACAAACGTTCACCCTATCACCCTAACATAAGTAGGATTGCATAGAAGAAAATTTGTTGCCTCACATATCCTTAAACACACCCTGCTCAGAGGTCTACGCACTAATGCACTGATCGTATCATATTCATCGAGTACCAGGAATGTCTGGTATGCCACGATGAGTATTCAGCTACTAACACATTATCCTGCTGAAGTTGTATAAGCTCTAGTAAACTCTATGATACCTTCTTAAGCGAGTCTTCAGCCGCCTGTGGGTCGGGTTCACCATGGAATGTGAGGGATATCTGGTGCTAAACACATGTATGGTACTAAACCTATAGGTGTCTTCTACTGGTACCACCGGTATTATCTGTTACCAACGGGTAGTGATATAGTTGGAACACTGCCTAAAGGTACCATCTCGAAAAACGGTCCAAGTATCGAAACCTCACCACTATTGGGACCATCTGCATGGTCAATCACTGAAAAATATTAATAGATAAGATCATCGTCTAATATTCTAGTGTCTCAACTAGGAGTAAAACTCCAGAATTATCCTCCATCCAGTCCTCTGCTGCCTAGGAATCTGTCTTGCCTCGAAACCTTGGAGGCCTCTACCTCTAGAACTCATAAAATGTGCTAGGTCATCATGCATCGTTCTCCAGTGCAGCTAGTGGAATCTGCTTCCCAACAGGTGGTGGTGTTGTTGGTTCACCACTAGAAGGTGCCAATGTAGAAAGAGGGACCTAAATTGGAGCATCGTCGGTCGGTGGGCCATCATCGTGTACTCTCTCGGGAACCCTAGATAGTTGTCTTCACAACGGCATCATGATAAAAAGATGTGTGCCACTTTTAATAAGTTATACCTGGTGAGATGACTCAAAAAGACCACAAAGGAAACTATTGAAACACACACACAATCAGTGTTTTTGTGCACTGAGTCAGAAATTAGAGGTTACGTTTCTTGTGTATGGATATGTCGGCCACCACACCAATAATGGACTCCCTGGATTGAAAACCACACTCAATACTCATAACACTATTGCTTCATATTAAGACAGATCACAGTCCTATGTTCTGCGGTAGAACCGACTCCTATGATACCAATTTGTCACGACCCATCCTCGGGGCCCATGTCGTGACTACCCCAAGCCTGTGTTCCATTGGCCAGAGGCTGGAAACTAGCACCAAAGGCATAAATCCCAAAACCGGGAAGGCGTTGTATTTATAAAATTAAAAAAACACAACAGAGTACACAAAAATAATTAAACAGTAAGTAAAACTAAATACAAAAGAGTGTGCTGGAAAGTAAATGGGTCAGTACACAAACCCATCTGAACAACCAGTACAAGTAAAAAGGTACAAACATCGGAAAGTAAAGAGAAGCTACGGGATTGCCCTCCATGGATTCCTACCTGAAGGGTAGGAACAAATTTCCACCTCAACACTCTCGTATGTCAGTCTGTTCCGTGTGAAGACTCGTCGCAATGTCCACCTCCAAGTACCGCCCCATCGTGGTTCTCTCGACCTCCATCTACGATGTCCGTTGTCTGCATCCGACTCAACGAGGTGCCTGTGTAGCCCGTGGAGGGGTGAGTATAACGATACTCAGTAGAGACCCCAAGAACCACAAGGTCTCACAATATCCACTAAGGATAAACAAAAGAATAATGATACAAGAATGAAGTATCAACCAACACTACTTAGTTATATGCCCATATATAAAAATAAGTTACCAATCTCAGCCCGGATCCCACTCTCGAGCCCAATTGCAACCCAGTCCACACAGGATACAAGACAGGCTATGATTTGTCTGAGCTGTCAGACCCACATAGGATACAAGACCAGCTATCTCGTCTAATATGTCATACCCACACAAGATAAAAAAGTATCTATAATTCATCTATGCTTTCAGACCCACACAGGATACAGGACCAGCTATAATTCATCAGAGCTGTCGGACCCACACAAGATAAAGAACCATCTATTCTGTCGGACACACACGAGATACAGGAATGGAAGTAAGAACTAACAAACCCACACAATATTCTGGTATATTAATCATCATCATCAAACCCTTTTTGTATTCCAGTATAGTAGTTGTCACTGCCGAACCCACACAAGATTCTGATACAGAAGACATCACAGCCAGCTCTAGGGTCCCTGCACAGAGCACGCTTGATTCTGGGATGGTCCACTCCTTGAGTAAAGTATCAATACATCAACTATGTCCTATGTTAATGTATCCCAAAGTTCCATATCATCAAAAGAAGAAACACAAAAGATGGATGGTCAATCGGATGCCCGGTCTAAGAGATATTGGTTTTTCCATTCTAGGGGCCCAGTTGGATTTATGCTCGATCCAAACCCGAACATTTTCCAAAGTTATCAAAATCGTAGTAAGGGTATTGAAAAATGACCACGTCATAACAAGGGTCCCAGTGCCATAGATTGCATGTCGATCGGACGTGCAGTCTAGAAGTTATTTACGTTCAAGAAAAACGGGCTCGACCCGCCAAGCAAAGTGGGCTAGCGGGGTGGCCCGACCAGGTTCTGCGGGTCCGGCCCGGCTGGGGTCAGCCTGGCTTAGTTTGGCATGTCTAGCCTGGATGGGGGGTCGGCCTGACCCGGTGGGGGGCGGCCCAGCCATAGACATGGCCCGCAGAGCGTGCCAGTCTAGTTCTCCTGGCAGTGCATTCTCTCCCTGCCCAGTCTTCCATAGCATGCCAGTTTTTTCTGGCACGAGCGGCCCGCACAGTGGACCATTGTTCTTCCCATGTGGAACCATGTGAATTGCGGTTACTTAAGCATAACCAGTAAAAGGCCGACCAGTTTTCCAGTGAACAACTTGCAGTAGCGGGCCGCAAACCCTCCACCGCGCGGCGCCTGCAGGCGCTGCGAATCTCCAGCCCAGCTGGCCGTAGCCAGCCCGTTCGCCAAGCCAAAGAGCCCGTAGATGCAGACCACACCTCCTCTACGCGACACCTACGGGTGCCACGGTCTACCATCTTGGCCGACAGTAGCCGGCTGTTTCTTCATCTTGAGAGGCCCACAGTTGCGGGCCACGGTTTTCCACCACGCACCAAGCGCACGGTTGTCGCCCCCTGTCCCCGCCGCCTCCGGTCGCCACCGACTTCGGTCACCGCCGCCTCTTCCAACTCCTCCACTGTTTCCAAAATAATTAAGACACAATAGAGGGTCGACGGTCCATGTTTGTTCGCCCGGTGCCCTCCGCGTTAGTCGATAACAAACGGCCAATGACAAACCAAAGCGTTTATTAATAATGATTGTATAATTTAATTAAATTTAAATTATACAAAACTCCCAACCTCGTTTCTATGTTTGATTGTTGATGACGGTGTCTATTCATTGATGTATGGGTGCTTCCAAGGAGGATGCGTCGTTATTGGAGATGTTCTTTGTGGGTATCATCTTCTCACTTGACGTAGAAGAAGAAAAAGGATGACATCATTCCTCGTGGGTGTTACCTTGCGTTCTTTCCCCGGTCGTAGAATAAATAAGATGTTCTTCATCGAGAGGATATTGTTCCTCGTGTTCTTCATTAGAGAGGGTGAAGTCCTCTAAATTCTATCCTTGTCACCTTAGTTCTCCCAACTAGAATTATGCCAACCAAATTAAAAGAAGGTAATGTCTTCTTTTAATGTTGGAAAAATAGATTCAAAAGATTTCACACACTCAAATTTATTAATTAATTATGGAGCACAGTTAATTAATTAATGGGGTTTCCAAATTAATAATGGAAAGTGGGAGGTGGAGATTTTTCATTATTAATAAGGGAGATGGAAGGTGGATGGTTTATCTCTCATCAATGGGGGTTTCCAAGGGTTTCAAGGTGGATTTGAGGAATTGATGTTCGTGTGGTCTCCACAACACATTATCCTCCCATGGGAGGTTATGTGGGGGGTGGCCCCACTCCCAACTTCCCTTTGGTGGATTTAACCAACACCTAAACATTATGTCACATATAATTTTAAATTTAATTACAAACCCCAAAAATAACTTCCGCTCTTGACCAAACACAACTGCGGTAGAGCTTCTCTGATGTGAATATCGGTGCAGCGAGTTCATCGGGGTCCTCAGATTTCAGTTCAGATCACCGGTTCAAAAGATAGAAAAACATGCACGTATGTTTACTGAACATATCTAAACATAACTTCAGAAATTTCTTTCGGAGACATCGGGGCTTTGAATCAGGCATCGTCAAAAATTACAGACTCATTAAATTCCAAATAATTTATGAAAAAAAAAATCATTGAAATTTCAGGGTCTTTACAATTTATGTCTGAAGGTATGAATACATGGAAGTGTATTTCTTCAGATGTATGATTTCTTTTTCGTTTTTGATGGAGACTGTGGGGTATAGGTTTGATCCACTGATCAGGATGTCATGTGGTCGTTTTTATCCTTTTTTAGTTTTTTATCATGTTGTTTATTCATGTACACTATACCCAGGTTCTTTTATTGTTACATTTGGAATCATATATTGACATAATCAAGGTATTAGTTTTGAAATTTCAACATTCTTATTTAATACATATTTTTCAATTAGATCATTTTACTACTTCTCCTGATATCTTTTGTTTTTTATTTTTTCTGCTACTTGATTAATTATATTATTACCCTCCTCCAGGATATAACATTTTCCTATGAGGGCGTAGTCTCCCCATAAATGTTACCAAAGGCCATCAATACTAGTTCGAAGCCTATAGAATTTGGAATTAGAGGAAGTTTTTTTCCATTTTCATACTGGTTTGGGTTTCTAGACCGAACACTAGGAATGTTTTCATTCTTGTTTAATAAACATGCAAAGGATTGATCACCCCGCATATGGTAAATGACCATGGGGCTAGGTCTAGGAACTAATATTCATGATTTTTTATATTACAGTTGATATATTTTCACCTTGAGTGATTGGTGTATTTTTTATGCTAGTGGACTTATAGAATTTATTGAAATTTATCCTTGTTCAGGTTTTCCGAGGATGAAGTAAAACATCCATTAAATTAGCCACATAGAAATTCACAATATACGCCATGTTCTATGCCATGTATGTGCAATTTAGTTTTCCATTTGATTCAGTTTTTTCCTTGAATTTATTCCATTAATTTTATTTATTTATAATTCCCATTAGATGTCATGTTTTAGTGGTATATTTAGCATGGTATCCTATTTCCACACTACATGTTTACTAGAATGTTTAAGTTTTATCATGATTCTATTCTTCTATGCATATCTTTCTGATTAAAATGTCCTGGTTCTATGATTTCATTATTTTTCATTATGTTTGATTCTTTTAGTGACATGTTATCTTGTTTAATTTGTAATTAGTTTCTTTTTCTAAAATTTATTTTCTTGAAGTTAAATTAGATCCAAATGTCATCTGTATGTGTATGATCGCTTTATGAATTGGTTGATAGCCACCCAAATGAATTGACTATTGAACATGTGCACATTGTATTGTGAAATGTTTTAAAATTTTAAAATCTATGAAATGGAACCAACAATGGTGTCCTCTATTTATAACCGTCATGTAAGTGTATTTCGTGTTTCTCGATGAGTTTCTTTGGAATAGAACCATAACAGTCTTCTATTGGCTTTCTTGTCTTATGAAATGGGATTAATGATCAGCTCTTGAGTCTAGTGACTATTGTAGGTGGGATACCATTATGGATCAATGATTTTTTATTTCATAAGGGATTATCCCATGGTAGGTAGCACCCTTTCATTTTAATTTCCTTGCAAAAGCTATGATTTTTCTGCAATTTGGTTTCTTTTTTCATGCCATTTTAGATAGAGTGAATTTTACATTCTAATTGACCAACTTGTTCGGATAGGTAATCATGGTATCCTTGATATCTAATTGTGACTTAATCATCGACAAACACTCATTTCCAGTATTTTGGACATGGTTCAGGCATGGTCTGTTGCTTTATAGGTCATTCAACCCTCTCTTATCCATAATGATGGAAAACTCAGTACATTGAAATATTAGTTAAAATTCATATTTCTTCTCTATCACCTCAAGATAGTATGTGTAATATGAAGTGTCATCGAGTGCTAAATGTTGTTACGAATCAGAAAAGTTATGTATAATTGTTTATCCTTGTGTAGTTAAATACATTTCGTGTCGTCTCTAGAGTAGAGTGAAATGGGTGTAGAGAAATAAATTTCATCTTGATGATTGGGATGACTTTTAGAGACTAAGTTGTTTAGAAATGCCAGTTGTTTTTGTTTTGGTTTTCATGCCAATTGATTAAAAATTTTCTCTTATGATTTTCAGGACCTAGAGAACTTTTGAGGTGATAATATATCTATTCTTTTTTTATGATTATAACACTCATATGGTGGGATGTGTTAGGTCGGTACTATTAAATATTTATCCTTATGCATGGAAGGAACACAATGTAAGAGAACCATTACAGAATGTTTGGGATGACTTAAATATCATAAGGCTTGTGAACATTATATTATGGAGGTTCATTCTTGGAAACATGTATTTGGTTTTTTAGCAGAGTATGAAACATTTTAGTAACACTATTGGTCAAGGGTGGAATATGGTGATTATTAATGAATGATCACTATATGTGTTGGGTAGTTAAGACTCATTGAGAGGGTAATGACAGAGCATCAACTGGTCAAGCCAAGTTTCTTCTTGAAGTCAACCATTTGGGGTTCATCCATTTTTTCTTCCATAACATTGGTTTTTTTAGTGGATGACATTCAAACCCTCTTAGTGTATCCAGCTTAGCAATGATAATATCCCTTATCATGACAACATCTAGGTACAAAAAAAGAGAATCAGTATTGCACTATGCTAAATTCTAAATGAATTTGGGTAATCTATATCTAGTTTCATTGTATTATGCATGGTTCTTATCAAATCATGGTGACCATGAGTGACCTTTGGATTCCTGTGTTGGAATTCCTTAGGAGAACTCTTTTACACCGTCAATTTATATAGACTGTACTACCTTACTGATGTCGCTCTGGTCTTAGTTAATGATCTAATTTAGATTTATTGGCTCTTTACCAACATATCACTTGTAATCATGGAGTATGGATTACCTTAGGTTAGATCCTTATACTCATGTAATGCCAATCTAATGTTATCCAAAACATTTTTTCAATCTCGATGATTCTTAAATCAATGAACATCACTGTAACTCAATTATTAACATCAAGGGATATGTTTTTGGTGATTACAAGAAACCTTGGAAGAAATCATCATAGTATAGTTTGTAAAATGAATGCGGTCTAATCCAAGAATCTTCTTAAATAGTTGGCTGGTGTGGCTCAACTAGGTGTCTCTCTTATTCAATGAAGCGATCAGTGAAGTATCGTCTCTAGAATGTCCTCATATGAGATGATTGCTATTGTCTCAGCTATCGATTTTCCTAAAAATATTGATTGAAATGTACTTTCATGTCGATGGGGAATCATCTATTTTATCCAATTTTAAAATCATGCCAGAAGCACCACTAGAATACTTATGGCCATGTCTAGTAAAGAATTATAAATGTGGAAGGTATAGTTTCATGGAAATTTCTCATTTCTACATTCATATCTTATGGTGGGATGTACCTTTTATATGATTTTTAATGATATGATTTCGTTGTTTTCTCTATAGATAAATGGTCTTAGGTAAGTTCCATCTCGATGTTTCGATTGGAAAATGAAAATTTTCTCAGATCTTAATTTCATATCTGGTGCTTGCCTAACCGATGCTAGAACATGTGTTGGGTGTTTAGAGATGCAGTACCTCCTATTGTGGGAGACTTCAGGAAAGTTGTAGTCCATGTGAGGGTCATGTTGTTCTTGAAGGGTACTCAGTGATATGAAGGTCTATGGTGGGAAGGGTGGAAAAACCCATTTTTTGAATTTGACAAAAAATAAAAAGAAATTTATATTGTCTATTAGCTAGATAGTCTTTTTTTAAAACAATCATTAAAACCTTCTATTTTTGATAGTTGACACTATGATTTGTATTTAAATGAAATTGAACAAAATTATTCACATAAAATTAAATTTGAAATAAATTAAATGAAGGGTAAGATATTTCGTTAGAACTTTGAAATATTCTTTTAAATATTTTTATATTTAGATGTAGATTCAGAACGTGATTATGAGGCCCGTTGACCCTCTATGTTGATAGAATAAAAATATATAATATTTTTTATTCATATATGTGGGATTGTTTTCCAAAAAGTGAAATAACTACAAAATAGAGTGTCATATAAAAAATATGAGGATACAGTTAGGTCTAGAATAGTGGATTCCCTATGTAGGATATAATGTTGTTGTTTGTATAGTGTTTGGTAACGTCACATGAGATAATACACTCTTTATTTTTAATTAATTTATTATTCCATTTTTATATATAAATAATTATTTTCTCAGAAAGGGTTCCTTGTATGAGAACTCTGAGAACATTGTTACATCTGGGGCATGGGGTTTACTGTAGACATTGTCTAACCTTTGCAAGAATCATACATTTGGTCAAATCTCACCTTATTAATATTTAATGTGTTTTTAAATATTTTTTTTGAACGTTCAAAATAATAATAATTTTATAGTTAATATTATTATAATTTGTCCAGAAAACATAAAAAATGAAAAAAAAATTACTCAATTAATAAATATTGTTATGATGTAAATAATAAGTGGACAGTGTAATAATAGTAATAATATGAATTTTTTAAAATAAATGAAAATGTCCACATGCTATTAATTTATTTTGTGTTATCAGTTTTTAATAGTTGTTTTAATGAAAATACTAATGGTTTCATTGTTCGGTATTATTAAACAATAATAATCTTAATTATTGCTATTATTATTAGATTGGGGAATAAACATTATTTCATATATAATTGATGTGTATATATACAGTGCTTAAATATATATTTATATTTATATATACATGTTTTTGTGCATATTAATTCATATACAGATGTGTATAATATATATAACATGTATATATATATTGGTGAAAATTTATTTTTCGGTAATATAAAATATTACAAATTCCCTACATAAATGCTATTTTGTTGAAAATTCATTAACTTTCTTGTTTTAATGAATTTTTTTATTTAAATATTCGTAATTAAAATTATGAAATATATTTAATAATGAAATAAAATTGTGTTATTATTATAATTATTAATTTGGGAAAATAATATTGGTGTTTGTTGATATATGAAATATATATATATATATATGTGAGTGTGTGCCTGTGTGTGTGTATATATATATATATCGTACATGGAATCCTCTTGATGGTCTCATGGAGGTATTAAATTATTTAAATAGTTGCATAGGATGTAGGTAAAATAATACATCACTCCCTATCATATGTTTTGGGTAATAATAATTAAAAAGGATTAAAAGGAATAAGAATAAATCATAAGAGATAAAAAAATCAATGAAAATAAATTAAAAAATTAAAAATTGGATATGACAAATGTAAAAATAATTCAAAATATGTTTATCAATTTTTATTCTTATTTTTATTATTTTTCCCCATATCTTTCGATTTTTTATAAATTTACTTTATTTTACCGTTTTTTATATTTCCTTCTTTTCATTTTTTTCTATTTTCTTCTCCTCCCTCTCCCTCTCTATAAATCACGCACCTCCCCGTCACCACATTGGAAGCCCGATGCTCCTCTGTATCGTCTCTATTTTCAATGCTATCAGATTAATTAAGAATCTATTCGTATGGATAATATTCTGTACTAAGAGTCATAGAGTTTCATCCACTCTCCATCGTGCAATCAGTCGCGAATGGTTTTTATCCAAAATTGGGGTTTTTAAAAAATCATCATATTTCATCCATTTCAGTTTAAATCAACGTTTTTCATGGGATTTGGGAAATATTAGCACAATTATGTGGGGATTTTATGATCTTTCCCACCAATTCATTGGATTATTCAATTCTCACCATTGTGTCTCTTGTTGATGCCTAAAAGAAAGTATTAATTAATGCATATTAATTAAATTAAACTCATCATCCTTGATCATCGTGTCATTTTCTTAATTAGAATATTTCCTAGGTTGTCGTCATACTTTTGGACACCCATTCGGGTGTGCCGACTTAATCGGTTTGTTTTTACTTTTATCATTGTTTCACTAAATTATCAGCAACGTATGTTTTTGTGATACATTAGGATGACAATGAAATTGAATCAAATTATTTCCAGTGAATTGTTTGCCTAAATAAGATTGTTTTAAGGTTTATTGTTCCTTGATTTTATATAAATGAGGTTTCCTCTACTTACACTGATAAATTTATTTTTCTATTTTACCAGATTTATGGGGTTGGAATTTATTTGTTACCTAAATAGATGAAATTAATAATAAATTCTCTACGATATATGTGTATCTTCCTCTCTTATTGCTTGTAGGTAATCAGGATGAGGATATAATGTGGGTACTTTATTAATAACCCACGATGAGACCCATTATTCTTGAAAGATTAGAACATGATGCATCGACGAAGTGATGTTTTAGTAACACTAGGCATGGTACCCACTCATTTTTCATATACCATTGACTGACACAGTTTCCCTAAGGGAACCTGATGATGGACCTGTTGGAAAAATGGCTACGGAAATCCTCAATTAAGAATTGGTCCCTTATGTGAGATACTTTGTATAGACTCATGGTTACCATAAAACAATAAATACATGATATACTAGAATGGATCACCTGGGATGAGCTTGGTGGAATTGGATAATTAATTGGATGTAGCATAGTGATACCATCAGGACCAACCTAGAATCCGCATATATACTTTTCAATTTTAATATAAATTTGTGAGATGATGTTATTTATGTTGCATATATTTTTTCCTTATGATTTGTTATTCCTCTCTTATGCATTTATATTGCCTTGTTCTTACATTTTCATTATACCCCATGCTAATGAAGAAGATTGGGTGTGTATTTTTTCTATGGTTTGTTATGTTATGTAGGCCTTTCTATATCATTTCGGCTTTACCAGGTATCTTATTGAGACATTTGGCTCAGACTGCAGTAGGTGGTATGGGATGGGAGTTCTATTTTGATCAAGAAGTGTGTTACTATCTTTTTACATTATTTAAATACTTTCATTATTATATATGAAACACTCATATTTGTTTACAACATGAAATGGAAATGTATAGACACTGTGCGTGCCAGTATATTGGGATTATATATCACAACCTAATCAGGTGTCTTCCCCTAGTTGCTCGGTTATATCATTAACTTCCTTCATGCTATTCCTTTTTCCTATGACATCAGAGTCTCACCAGTGATTTACTAAAGTCCCTCACTGCTATTTTGAAAAATCTGTAATTTGGGGAGATGTGCTTGAGGCCCTGTGGCCCACCATCTTAGAGCCTGATTTAGAGGCACTCGAGGAGGCATGCTATAAGTGCCACTTAGGTTGTACCTAAAAACTATTCATCTCATGGTTGGAACACTATTTTCTAATCCATATAGCACAACCATGCAAGTTGGTTTTCCTAGGTGGTGGGAGTCAAATAGTTGGCACACAGTTTGGCAAAACCATACAACCAATCGGTGCGTCCAATGATATAAAAGTCAAATGACCGAAATTACCATAAAGTGGATAAAATTATTTTTCTTTTATTCTTCCACTATTATAACCATGTGAAACCCCTCCTATGCATCATGGGTTCCTCTTCCAAACCAATCCTAGGATTCTTGATATAACCATCATTCTTCATCTGAATGAAACTTCATCAATCTCCATGGATCCACATCGGTAAGCTCCCAATTCCTTTTGAATCATTCTTCGTTTAATCTATTATAGATCGAGTTATCATGGTGTAAGCTCATTTTCCATATTTTTTGGGTGAATGTCAGTTTCTTCATCTTCTTCCAAATAATAGATAATTAAACCATTATTTTTTATGACTATAGCTTTCTAAAAATTAGGTAGGTGGAATACATATTTATTTAATAAATTTCAATTTTTTCTCAAATGTTGGTGTTGTTCTACATGCCAACCTTTTCCACATGTTGCCTTAAAGATTTTTTTATTGTTAAAAATTAGTTCACGCACCATGTAATACTCACTTTTAACCGAGTTTAAAATATTTTGGATTAAAACATCGATCACAAACACCTTACAGGTGATGTGGGTTAAATTTACCATTTTTAATTATATGATTGAAATGTCCAGAACACCTTTTTAGAATTTTTCTTGAATTTATAATGAATTTTACCCTCATAGGGAATTTCATATATGTTAATGGAACTTATTAAATTCAATTTTGAACATTATAATTGAATTCCCTTGTAAAATGGATTTTTAAATGTTTATTTGGATTTATTGGATTTTTAATCTTAAATGTGATGCCTAATACTGATTAAATAATTTTTTATAAACAATAAAATATAATATAATAAAACCTATCATATGAGGTGTGTTGTCTTTAGAATTTTATAGTATTGAATAGTGAATTTCCTTATTCTGGGATTTGTTGAATTGATGTTATTCTGTGATTTTTTAAGGGTTAAACATATTGAATATTCTGTGCATTGTCCATTTGGTTATTCTTAATTAGAGTTTCCCCATTTGATAATAAAATTTAATATAGAAAACCATCTTTTATGTGCTATTAATATTTTATAAATTGAATGTATTACTTATAAAATGATTTTCCCATGTAGGTAAATTCCCAATTTATAATGACACCTTCTATATTTCTCTCTGAGCCTTGTTAAATGAATTACCATATTTTCATAGATCCAATGGCAGGTCATAAATTGAATAGTTTCTTCATGATGTTTGTTTTATTTAAACGAGTTGTTTTTGTAAATGGAATAAAATTTAAACGATTTAAAGGTCATTTTGTTTAGTGCATAATTAAGTACATTCTTAATTAAATTTGTTATAAATGAAATAACCATACATTTGAATTTTATTAATATGTTAAAAGCATGAGAGGTAATTCCTCTTAGCTTAAATTAATATTAAAATATGATTACTTCTTTATATAGTATGATGAATGATGGTAAGGTTTCCATTGAGCATGGAAAATGTCATTTCCTTACATCGGTTATTGAGTAATGGAATATCACACTATTGAAAATATTGGGATGGTGACATTTTATGCTACATCCCATGTTGTGTGTTGTCATGGTGAAACACCCATAACCTTGAGTGTTTACATGAATGAACACTAAACATATAAAGTGACGAGTATGTCGTCTCCCAAAAATTATGTTATGTAGGTAATTTACCATATAGATTGTGCTTGTAGGATTGTTTGGATTTGTTATGGATGAATGAGTTATGCAACGATCCATCCGGTACCTAAAATTATAGGTATATGGACACATAAATCCATAAAAACACGGTTCATATAGGTTGAAAGAATATATACTAAACAATATATATAATTATTAATATATATATATATAGTTACTGGTCAGAGATCTCTTTTCTGCCATGATCTAATGTAAGTAGAGCATCCATATTTCCTTTAGGAACTTGAGTGGGTTGTTGTTTATTTGTTTAGTTTTTTATGTTATTGATATTACATACCCACTACTTTACAAATTATCCCTGGAATATGGTTTGTCATAGACATTGTTTTAGACATTGTCATTGGTAACTAACTAGGATTTATATCTAACACGCTGCTCGAAACACCATTTTCCTAAGGTATCCATGTAGACTGGATGTTCGTAGCACTATAGATTCTTTCTTATGGTGCTTTTCTTAAACCTGTGAATTAGGAGAACCAAACTAAGATAGATCATAAGATACTCATGGGGATCACCCGCATGGCATCACTTTTCATTCTTTAATTTGTATTTTACTATATCTTATAGAATACTCTCTGACTATTTTTTTATTTATATATTATCATCCGTAAAATCATGCATTGTTGTAATTTGGTGTTGGGAATCATGAATTATTCTCCCACTAATCTTTCATTCATTTATTTCTTATTTTTCTATTGCCTATGATTTATGTTATGATATATCATTGTGCTACTCTAATCATGATGGTATAGTCTCCCCAATATTGCCTCCTGAGACTCTTTGTACAATTTAACAACCTCTAGAATTTGGGGATGTACTATTTAGGCAATTTTAGCCACTATATCACATAACGTTTTAGTGGTCCGTCCAATGTAAAAATTAAAAATTAGAATCATATCGATTAAATTTTCTTTTTTTATTGTTTGAGTCTAGTGAAAAAGATTCTAGGAATGTGTTGATTCATGGTTAATAGTTGTGTGGGGAACTGATCTCCGCACCCACAAGGAAAATTCTATGTGTCCAATGTTGTGATTGTTATTCTCATTTTTTGAAATTACAGTTGTTTATGATTTCACATTGTGTGGAGGGTGTAATTTTTACTTCTAATTGATTTATTAAATTTATAGTATTTTACAATTGGCTTGTAATGTCAATGATAAAGCAATACATGCATAATAATATGCACACAAGGATTCACAAGGCATGTATATAAAATTCCATGTAGTTGAATTTATAGCTTTCCTACTAATTTGATTATGTTCCTTAAGTGAAATTCTATATATTTTTTCTCTTTAGAATGACCGATTATGTATTTTTATTAGTTGATTATATGACATGAAACCTTTTTATATCCAATGTTATTCTATTTTAAAACATGTGATACAGTTATAGTTAAATTTTTATATATATAAATGATTTAATGGGATAAATTTATTGCTTGTGATTAAATTAGATTTAATTGTGAGTTGAATGGTGAATTGGTCATATATAATGGGTAAAGGATACATGTATACTCAAAATATCTCAAGACACATATATAAATATATGTTAAGACCATTGTTAAAAATAAAAATCACACTATAGTTTATATTTTTAGGTGAGTTTATATTGGTTAAATGGGAACTAGACTTCAATCTATAAACTGTATAGGCACTTAATTGTCTAGGGATAGAAATCTATATAATCGAATAGTGAAACATAACCATGTTTTATTTTTAATTGTTTCAAATGTAAATATTGGTTAATTTTTATATGGAAGAAATTTATTACCTATATATATTCTTCTGACTCTACCACACAATATTGTTGATCATGTGTATTACTTCTACAAAATGCACAATTGGACACATGTAGGTGAGTTGGGGAAGTTTTATTATATGGTAAACCACAATGGATGTTTTGAAATACATAATATTTTAAACAACAAATATTGTGTTGCATTTTAATGAACCTATGTTTGTTTAATGAGACCCTTATAGGTCACCTTATATGTTATAACATAATAAATGAATTTCATTCATAAATTTACTAATTATGATCAGATGTGAACAAATAATTAGTTTTTCTTAAGGATGTTCGATATGACATGGCTATATTCATTGGTTTATTTAAATATTTAAAATGATTTAATTTTATTTTAATTGGGGTAATAGACTGAGAATGTAATATAAAGAGGTGAATTTTTTTAAAAATCTCATGTAAGGGTAGTCTTAATGTCTCGTTGAGTTTCCTTGGAATGGAATCATATGCATTACCCATGAGATAATTTTTATTTTTAGTAATTTCTTAAATTATATGCATTAAACCTAGTGAAATCTATTTTATGTTACCTATTTATAGGGTTGTTGTTTGTGCTTCTGTAATGGGCTCTGTTGAGGTATTTGACACCCTTAAAGATTAAATTCCTTTCTAAATACAGTGGTATATATGGTATTTCATTTCATTAAGGTAATTTTCCCGTTGTACGACTCTAATATTATAAATGAATCCCTTGTTTGGATGGGTTGTCATGTTTTCATCAAATCTCATTGTGGGTGTGAGCATCTAGTTATGGTCAGTTTTCTCTGTTTATACATTTATAGGGCATGTTCAGCTTCATTGTAGGTCTTCTGACATTTTTCATTATCATGGTTGACTATAGAGTTGTCCAATATATTTTGTAGTCGTGTGGTATAAATCAATTTTAAGCCAGTTTTTTTGTATAAACCATCTAATTCGTAAATGAATATGGATGATAAGACAATGAGTAATATCCAAGATATAAAATTCTACATCTATAATCATGGGGTAATTTGAATTGATATATTTGATACCCTTTGAGTTTATAATTTTTTTAATGAATAGTTAGAGTTCGATCAAATCAATGAACATTGAGCTGTTGAGTATGTTATCTGGTCATCTCCTTTGTAGAGTGTGTCAGATATTATTGGAATTGATTCATCCAACACCTTTGGATTTTTTTCTAAATGGATCAAGTTATTTGACATGATGATCATGTTGGTTTTGGCCCTTATTTTGAATTCTATGATACATGCATGCATTTCTTGGAAGAGAATCACATGTTCATATAAGGTGAATGTGATCTAGAATGATTTTGACTATATAGTATATCTCTCTTATTTGATTAATATAACTATCTTATGGTTGAGAGAGTCATGTAAGTTCTAGTGAATACATGTCCTTAAAATTAGATAGAACACACATGAAGAGGACAAAATGGAAATGGTTTATTTTTCTGGATTTCCCTTGAGGGAAAAATGTTTTAAAACAAGTAGATGCATTCACAGAAGTATGAAGTTGATTCGGTAGGATGTATGTGAAACCATAGATAAACACCATTTTTCATGGATGGATATCTACTGTAATGTTTGAACGTTAAAGGGATGCCTTAGTTGTTAATGGAATTGTTATTGGTTAATGGCATTGTGTTGGCAGGTGAATTCAATCTTCTTTTAAGTACTAGATTGGTAGTATTTCTAATACATTTCTTTCTAGTGGTTAAACTTTGTTGGATAGAAATTGTTAAAACCCTCTTTGTGTAAATTTCATTAACTAACCTACATGTCCCTTATCTTAACATCATCCATGATGCACTAAGAGATCATTGATCTTACACCACACTAGTCTTTGAAAATTTATTGGGATGGATAATTGATCTCTATTAGAGTTATGAATTTGGAGTTTGTATTTTATAATGGAATGTTTAGTTCTGAGTGATACTGGGATTCCCATGCAGGATAACAATGTAAGGATTCTTGGTCACCAGTATTTCTCCTTTGACTTGACATCCATGTGTATGGCTCTTTGGGATCGGTCAATATTATGATGTGGAAGTATAAGACTTGTTCCAAAATATCACCTATAAATATGGAGTTAAAATTACCTTGGATTACTTCCAAAGACAATGGTTCATGGACTATGAGTTTTTTTTGGACTTGTTGTCGGTCTTGAAGGTAAAATTTATAGGGTAACTAATTATAGTGTGTGAGATATAGGTGACACCCCTGTTCGTGTTGAGGAATGATAGTTTAAATGACCAGCTAATGGTTTCATTATTAAATGTCATGGAATGAGATGTATGGACTTCCGTGAATGGGAACATTCTAAAAAAATTCATTTTTGGTAGGTGTTTCTATTCATTTTTAGTTATGCAATTTTTTTAATCCAAATATGTTGATAAGGATCATTTAAAGATGGATTGACATATTATCCTACTCATTCTATAGATATAGTTGAATGAAACTATTTTAATACACATTGTAGATTTAGTATATGTATGTTTTTAGGGTTGGTAGTGTCTTTCATAAAATCTTGTGCAACCAGTTTCAGTTTGGTCAATCAGGACTCAATCATTTCATTACTGAGAGGTATCAGATATTACCTTGGATGTAATAATTTTCACCCAATTAAATAATTCATGTTGGGATCATCATTATAACTATTATGTTAGTATTTGTAGGTAATTCAGATAGTGGAGGGTCTTTTGATCAAAATTTCCCCCTTTTGTTGTCATATCCCAAGGTGGGGAGCACCTCTAGCCATATGTTTAATGATATGATGGTGTGGTCATGTCACTACATAAATGGGTTCTATTAATCACAATTGTGGGGGTTCATTTTGTGAATGAGCATTGGATCAGATTTTGATGGATTTAGGGTTATATGCTTATGTGATTTCATGGATGTGTGTTGGGGGTTTTTAAATGCAATAATATCATTTGAACAGAACATAATGACCCTAATAGGTAGGGATATGTTTTTGCTTGTTCTTAATGAATTATTTGGGATGAGATGTTCTAGGGTGTGAAGGTTATAATGATCTCTGTTTTATATCCAACGTAGAATTCCAAGGGAATTTAAATTTTGGCGTTTACAAGAAAGGTTATTCTTAAAACTGAGTATCATAATATAATAATGAGAGTCTTAACACTTTAATGTGTTTTTTTGGACTTGGATAAAGACCCAAGAGGTCCCACGAAGGTATCTCTATGTTTTTCAAGTGTCATGCCCCAAAGATAAAAATTTTGGAAGGTCTACAAGGGGAACATGGTTTTTTAAAAATATGTGGCCCTCAGTAGAAAACTATGTGACCTGTTTTAAAGGAGTAGAAGGTGTCACATGGGATATGAATGGTTTACCAAAACCAAGAAACAAACACAAATGTTTAATTCCACTTATCTAGTACCTGTGAACTATTTATCACACTGTTTTCAAATTTTTAGGAAAGGCATGTGGTCCAACTGTGAAAGGTTTGTTTCATAGGTAGTTGGTGTTGTATGGTTGTTGTATGCTTTGGAAAAACCATGTGGAAAAACTATGCGACCCATTTTTTAATGGTGAAATAACTAAAATACCCTTAATGAGGATAAAATTATTTTTATTTATTTCTTACTCTCATTTAGCCATGTAAGCCTCCTCTTGTGTGTCATCAGTTCTTCCTCCAAGCCTATTATAGTTTTCATGATATCTCCTCCATCAATAATTCAAATAAAACATCATCAGTATCTATTAAACCAAATCTGTAATATCTCAATAAAATTTGAATTATTAATTATTTAATCTTATATTGATCAATTTATTATAGTGAAAGCATAGTTTCCCTATTTTCATAGTGAATGTCTGTTTTATCAATTTCTTTCACACCAAACCAAATCATACATGGATACTGGATGAGTAGAGAGTCCTAAGTATCATGTAGGTGGTCTATATATATTTTCCTAAATGATCAATGATTAATAAATCTTTCTATTCTACAACATGAAATCCTTTTTCAAGTTCTCTTAAAATTGTTTTCTTTATTCTAAATTGGTTCATGCATGATGTATTACTCTCGTTGATCCTTTTTTTCATAAATTGGGGTTTCCAAACTTAATCAAGGACACCATGTACATGTGGAAGATTAAATTCACCATTTTTATTGAATGATTAATATTCCAATAATTCCTACTATCATTCAACCTCGATTAATAATATATTTTTCTCAAGTATGGAAGTGTAAAAATGTTCATGGAACCTCCTAAATTCCATGATGAACCATATAATTGTATTTCCATATTGGTTGGATTTATAAAATTTTTATTTTGCTAAAATTTAATTTAATTCATAAATACGATTCATAGTCATGACTAAATGAATTATTCAATAATCAATTACATGTTTTATAATAAAACCCCTTGGATGAGGTGCGTTGTCTTCAAATTTGTAAAGTGGTTAATTTGGAATTGAATCTTTCTTAGATTTATGGAATCAAGGTCCTTGTATTTTTTTTATAAGGATTGTACATGTACTATTTATTTTACATGGACCATTTGGTTATTTCTAATTGTAGTTGACCCATTTTTTATAAATGTTAAATGAACCAAAGAACCTTATAGGTACATGGCCTATTTTATGAATTGAAAGGATTGTATTATAAATAGTATTTTCCCATATAGTAAAATTAACCATTGATAATGATACCATCATAAATGTATCATTGATCATTGTTAAATGAATTTTCTTGTTTCGATAGATTCAATGGCATGTCTTAAATTTCATTGTTTCTTCATGATGGCCATTTTTTTTAAATGAGTTGTTGATATGAATAAAATGAAATGTTAAGGTAGAAAAGAACACACTATATAGTGACTGATTTAGTACTTGCATATTTAAATTGATTTAAATTAAAATCCCTTATTTATGAATGGTCTCAATAAATGTAATGAAAAAGAGGCAATGCCTCATGGATTCAATTATTATTATAAATTTGATTATGCCTTGATATAGGCTATTGAACTATTGTAAGGGTTATGTTGAGAATAGAAGAAATAAAACTCCCCCACATCATGTGTTGAGTCATGGTGTCTCCCACTATTGATACTATTACCATCGTGGGGATTCGGTGCCACGCCCATTGTTGTTTGTTTGAATGATGACACACTCATAAGTTTGTTTATTGTCATGATGGAATACTCACCATATCAAGTGAATATAATGAATTATACCACCCAATATGATATATAGGACATGAACGCTAATTCATGAGATTATAGGCTTATTTATACCAGTTATGGATGGCTGAGTTATTAATCGGTCCAAGAATCACCTAGTATTCCAAGTATGTGGCCACTAACATCTATACATACTTAGTTCATATAGGTGGATGCAATATATACTAAACTATACATATATATATATTTATTAATATATATATATATATAGTTACTAGTTAGACATCTCCATCCAAATGTAATTTGATGAATGTAGAGCCACAAGGTGGTCTTTAAGAAACTGAGAAGGTAGTTGTTTATTTATTTAGATTTGTTTATTATTAATATAACTTGTACAATGTTTTACTTATTATTCATTGATTGGATTCAGGTGTAGAAACTATAGGTGGTAAGCTATTCATAATTATATCTCACATCCTATTCGGGCCACCATTGCACTATGGCACCCATGTCGACCTTATGTTCATATGACCATTGATTCATGCTTGTGATGACTTACATGTACATAAGAGTTATGAGCACAAGACTGAGAAAGAGCCTTGGATTCTCAAGTAAATGTTCCTAGGGGTGTTTGTTTTCATTATATATTTTATATTTTATTATATATTGCAATATATTTTATATCAATTTTTTAGTTATGTATCATCATGTAGGCAAGCATAAATTTTTTAATATCAGTGTTGGATACCTTTTATTATTCGTCCAAGTATTTTTCAGTTATTTATTAAAAAATTTGTTATTGTGTATTAATTATATTCTAATATATCATTTTTATAATCTGATCATGAGGGTATTGTATCCCCACCATAACCTCTTGATAACCTCACTAGTAGTTGGTATTCTCTAGTTTAAGTGGTGGCATGCCTGAGGCCATGTGGCCCACATGTATGGTTACTGGTTTAGTGGTGTGTTGGGTCAGAATGTTAATTTTTTTACCTTCTATCTTCATTTTTTAAATATATAGTCATATTATACAATGAATCATAAATTAATTCTTATTCAACGTGACCACGACCATTGAAATTTCCATATATGATTTTCATATTTAATAATATTTTTTAGCATCTAGGGTTTTTGTTTTTTTCTGCGGATTTTATCTTCAATAATTTTCTCCCATTGGTGTATGTTTACATTCATCTTTAGATGTTGAAAATTTATACCTATAGTTATATTATATGTTCGCAAATACTTTAGAGGACTTACTGCAAACAAAAAATGTTGATAATTTTTTTAATTTAAAGTTAAATTCGATATAAATACATGTTGTTTCTATTTAATTTCATTATTATGAGTGGTACCTTTAGGGGAACGACATCTCTTACACCTAACATTCTTCACAAAAAATAATATTTTGGTATATTTATTTATATTCAGTATCAACTTGGTATAGGTTTTTATAGTAATCCTATGCTTTTTATATGACCAATGTAAAGATAGAATATATTATCGGAGTTGGATGGTACCTGCTTCTTGTATACTATTAGATATTGAAAATTGAATGATATTAATATATTTTTTCCATCAGATATGTGTATTTTAGGATAAAATACGTCCTTAGATGTTTGTGAGGCTACATCATTTGTAGTTTCCACTCTTCTTTTAATTTTTTATAAGAACACTTCTTGAATATTTTTCATATTATCTAGTTTCCCTCCATGTTCATGAAATTTGTTTTTTTGAGAATTATTAATATACCATAAATTAAAATATATCTTTAGATTAATTATTAATATTTATAATTTTTTCATCAATAATTTTATTCATATCCTATAGAAATGTTCCATGCACAATGATATAGCATGCATCGATATCGTGTTCTACATTCATTACATCAATTGTAATTATTTTCTTATAATGTAAGATATATTTTTAAGAATTAATTTATAGAATCATATTTCCAATAAATATTATTTATCCAGCGATCTTGAAAAACTGTACACCCTTCTTCAAGATCAATAGTCTATATTTATTTTCCTCTAATTTGAATGGAGATCTTAATATTACATTAAATCCATTCAGGAATATTTTTCTCAGTCCTCTAAAAATCCTTTTGAAGCATATTGATATATTTCAACATATGATTGAATAAGAAACATAAAAAATTTAATATTATTTGGGACATTTTTTCCACAAATATTAAAAAAAATCAATCAATTTATCATCAATTTTTTCATATATATTATCACATACACTTATACATGGTTTTTCTTGAAGGAAATTTTGACATGATATTTTCATTTCATTCTAATAATGTAGCATTGAATAACAAATTGTGGTTGATATATTTTACCCCTCGCTAGTAGTGGAATAAAAATCTTTTCATTTTAATCCCATGATTTACTTTTTTTTAGTAGTACTAATTCATTTGTAAATTGATTTACCTTCCCATTTGAACATTAATGTTTTCCTTTTAATCATAATCAATTGTTATAGTTTATGTTCTTCAAGGTCATGGTTGAGATAGAGTTATGATCTATATTATATATAACTCGTTAGAGTTTGGAATCATTTATAATGTGATAAGAGATATATTAATTCTTCAAATTTCACGATGAATTAATTGAATGATTGAATTTCGTTTTGAATACATAACTAATTGTCAATCGCTATGTAATTTTCAAAATCTTGTCTAGGATTTATATCATTATCAATGTAATTTTGATTAGGGATTTTGATGTTTTAACATAATAATCATTTCATGTTATTATATATAATAATTTCACATTTTAGCGTGTTAATCAACAAAATTATCATTGATAAAGAATGAAGTTATAAATTTAGATTATTGATCTATAGTGTTCCATTCCAAAAAAATAGGAAAAAATAATTGTAATGGTTTGTATCTGTCATAAATTTGGGAAATAATATGCATTATATTTGATATATCATGATATAAACTTCTCTTCTATAAGATATGACCCCTATTGGAATTGTTAAAATCAATAAAATTTTTTAATTATAAACATTATTTTTGTTTTAATACTACCATGTGGGTAGACTCACGATCTTCAATCAAAAATTCTTTTGATATACACTAATTAGATATTAATAAATTTAAAATTTATTTCCATATAAATTTAATATTGAAACATATCTCAATTTTTCAATTCCAACACATTTTATAATATCCCCATTGAATTTTCTTTATAAAATATATATTTCAAATATTATTTAATAATTTGTAATTTTAAAAATAATGAAATATGTTAGATCAAAAAAATGTAGAAAATATTATTCATCTGGCTAGAAATGTATTCCTAAAATTTCAAGAAATGATAACTAAAATCATATTCATTAACATACATAATCACAATGAGTTATTATAAATTATCTTTGTATGAAAATTAAATTAAAAAGAAAATATTTTATCAATAAATGTGTAATCTACAATATATTTTGTAACATAGAATACAATGATTGATGAAATTTTTTAATATTATAAATTCCACTCATCAGCTTTCATAATCATGAGCCACAATTAAATTGTGAAGTTATTAAATTTTAACAACTTCATTGGATTATCTATTTAAAAATCCTGACATAGCATACATTTTAAAACGATTATAATTTTATTATCTACATGTCACTTGAAAAATTCCTATCATTTCAAACATTTATAATGGATAAAAATTCACATAAAATTCAATTCTATAAATTTGAGTGTAGCCCTTTCAGACAAAAAGTTTTTTTATATTGAACATATCCCATCACATTGGGTTTATTTTTTAGAGAACAATTTTATTATATAACATTTTTAACAACAAGATGTGATAAAAACACCCATGTATTTTTATTCTCTAATTGATTTAACACATCTTTCACAATAGTAATCAAATCTTCATGTTTGAAATCATCATCCATAGTTTGGTACAACATATGGAAGATTTATATTATTACTGGAACTCACAAAATATTTAATTATTAACAAAAATTTCATTGTATCCAATCATGATTCAGGTACCAAATATATGCTAAGGATTTTTATTAAACATTCAAATTTAAATATTAAATTCTCATAATAATAATCATCTATATTAAATAAATACTATATGCACATATTTTCTAGTTGATGTAATACCATACGAATCATCACATTCTCTTGAAAATTCATTACACTCCTAAATAATTATAACTAGTATTCGTGATGTACAATGTTTCTCAATGAAAATATCATCATTTATTTGAATAATGTTATTTTAATTCATTTTATAAAACTAATAACTTCTTCAATGGGGTTCATATATGAGAAATAGTACTTTGATTATGTTTTAATCAAATTTTATCATATGCCATAAATTTTGATAAGATAAGGATTAAATAACAACTTCATGGTAATAAAATTTATTTTTTATTAAACATTATCTTATAATTATTATTCACAAAATATGGATGGTGGAAAAACTATTTTAAAATAATAATATCGGCTATTAAATCATTTATCAAAAGGAATATTCTGGTTCCTTTCTCTGACGACATGGTTCACCATATGAAAACCAAAAATTGGGTATGTTATTTAGTCACCCCATATTGTTAAGGTGAAACTGTATTTTTATATTCATCTCTTATTCTATTATTCCCATGATAATATTTGAAATAATCATCCTTATACTCACATCCATTAATAGATTGAAACATAGGGATAACATACCCTATTTTATTTTCCACATATCTTCCAAAAAAATCATTTAAAAATAATAGGATTACTACTAAATGAAATAAATATATTTCATATGAGTGAAATTATCAACAAATAAAACAAAAATATGTATCCATTTTTTTAATTCAATATTATCAGGCCACAATTAATTGGGATTATTAATTTAAGTATACATTCATTTTTATCGCTACAAAATTATGTTTCTTTTTCATATTATTTCCTTGGTATCATATAACATAATAGAAAACTCTTTTAATATTTATATTTGGTTAATTTCAAATAGCTTCATACATGACAAGTTTACTCATTTTATAATAGATTAAAGGGACATGAATTTTATATAACAATATTTTTTCATTATTTTAAACTATGAAATCAAGTGTTTTTAAAATTTATAATCTATATTTATTTATTTATTATCAATAATCAGTTAATTATGACTCTTTTTGATTTTATCCTCTTAATGGAACATCAATGTTTTATGAAAATCACATCATTTCCAAAAAAATGTTGACATTTATTACTAATATTATGTATCAACAAATAAATTAAAAGAAAATAATTTTATTAAAAAATATTTTTCCCTAATTTTGGTATATTATTATACATTAATATTTAGATAGTTTGTGTTCATGTATTTGTATTCTCCTCCGTCGAATCTATGAGGTATTTTCAAAATATTTCTCTCATCAGTTTTGTGAAACGTGAAACTGTTTTTTAATATTCATGATTTTCACCATTTAGAAGAATTGTATGAAACCTCAAAAAAACTTTTTTTATACTCTTTATATCTAATATTATTATACTTAGAGTTTTATATATTATTTACCTACTCTGATATGTTATGATTTAGCATACTATGTAAATTCTCCCAAAGAATATCAAAATTATATTTATTCAATTTACTTTCTCATTTAGATTTTTTTTCATTATCCCTTAGTGTATCCATATTATCTTAATTAAAATTATAGACACCAATTAATTAATAGAGATATATATTTTACCAATACCCAAGTGACATCTATCCATAACCTTCACAAAACCATCACCTCCCTTTAAAACAAGTATATCATTGTAAAAAAAGACTCCCAAACACAACCAATGAGGGAGTAAATTATGTTGTAAAATTATTCTGATCTTATATAAGATCATTTAGTTAAGATTAAATATATGATAAAAACATATAAAAAACAAATATGTATATATTCCATCCAATTAAAAATTAAAATTAAAATTATATAATGATTTTATTGGTTCTAAAACTATGATCTACTCTAAGGATCATTCACCATTGTTGTGTTAATATACCAGGGATATCACTTTTAATTTCATTTGATTATTCTATTATAATGAATAAATATTCATCAAACTTTCACTATATATTTCCCCAATTCAATCACTACATCATTGAAGAGTTCTGAGAAAACATATGATGATGTCTAAAAAATCACTACAATATGATCACTAAATAATAAAATAAAATCAATTATTATCCTCTGACCTCATTTATCTTTTTATACTTATGTCCTCTATGATGATCATATACTCAATATATTTTCAGAATTCATTTTTCTATAATATCAAGAAAAATATTGAGATTATTTATTTATCTCTTTTTATGACTTTTTTTCACAATTACACTGTATTTTATTGATTTTATCTTAAAAACATAGGGATCTAAACATTCTAAAATATCCTCCATTTAATTATCAGGTGTCACCTATTGATAAGAATTTAAATTTTTCAATAAAATTGAATTAATATCATCAATTAAAAACATTTAATTCCCCTTTTTTCATCCATAATATTAATTTTTTTAAAAATTATCATTCACCATGTCATGGTTGGAACTATAATTTCATAGTTATTATATATTGAAACACAAAATATTTCACTCCCCCAATAACTATCAATTATTTTTAAACCTACAATCAATTACATGAACATGCATGATGGATTAAAATAGAAAATATATTAGTAGTTATAAATCAAACCATATAGCTCGGGATTATAGGGGTTGTCTCACCGAATATAATTTTGTGTATCATCATATTTTATCTCAAATAAATTATTGATAAATATAATATTTTTAATGTGTTATATGTTAAAAAAATCATTAGAGAAAAAAAGATAGAACCCCTATTTATTATATTATTCTCATAGAAGAAGACTTAATGAATTAGATTTCACATTTATATATTTATATACAGTCCTCCATGTTCCTTTATATGGGGAAAAGGAGAAGGGAAATTCTTGGATGAGGTGGTAGGCCATTAGGGTTAAGTGAATAAAATGGGATGTAGAGGGAAAACTATTAAAACTCGATTAAATATTTTTTAATAATTATATATTTTTTAAAAAAATATGGAAAACAATATACAAGTACAATGTTGGGGTCTACTAGGTACCTAGAGGATCCTACGAGGTACCTAGATTCTACCTCCCTCACTGACTACCATGTATATACTCATCGGTTACCTAATGCTCTTATATTAAAATTTCTCAGAAAAACCACCCATAAAACCCATATAAACAACAATAAGGACCACTATAACCCTCTATAATGTGTAAAAAAACCTCTTAGTAGTGTCCCACTATATGATTTAAAAATTAATGCAGGGATTATCAAAATTAATCCTTATACAAAGCTAAAAAATCAAATTTTCGAGAAAATTAATGACCCACAATTGTTTAGGCCATTAAAAAACCCACAACTAGGATTCTCAACTCAAAAATGTTTCTAGGACAATCCCTTAATTCTAAATCAACCTATCCAAACATGAGGTCACATATAATTTTATATTCTACAATGTATTTCAATAAATCATTCATCTTCATAATCCATAAATAGTGTAAATTCCATAAACCTCCTTTTAACTCTCAATATTATTTATTTTTCTCACGAATGTCACAAACAACACAATCCCTTCATGAAAAACACACAAAAATTTAAATTCATTATTCATATCTCTCAGGAAATAACATCCTTGAAAAACATGTCATCCTACCATGATATCAATTCTTACACCAATCATGATATATAAACCTTATATACAGTATTCTAACCCAGGAGCTATACTCAAACAACTCATCACAACCTTATCTGAAAATTTTAATCCCTATTTCTATACACAATAACATGAAATAGAAAATTTTCAAAAAATAAGACAAATTACATATCATGGTCATACCTCTTTACAATTATCGAACCTATAAACTTTTATTGGAATTTTTTTATTCATTGACTTTCTCAATAATAGACTACACTAATTCTAATCACTCATTATAAATAGACACTAGCTATTAGATAGAGAAATTAACTCAAGTATACACAATGAATGAATTTTTTTTAATTCTCATTGAATAAAATATGACTACTCAAGTTGTATTATAAATTATATGGGAACACATATATCATCCTTCCGAGTATGGAATCTTAAATAAATTCTGACAACTATCAATCTAGTTTTAGATCTCCAAAAATGACATGTAGGATTCTCTACGTTGTGGGTTTTTCTATACAACCATCCCATTAATATCAAAATTTTAGAATACCAAATGTCCATAATGATTTATCCATTTGAGTATCTCTTATCAAAACATAATAACTCTAACCCATGTGCTTTACCCCTTGGTCTTATAGTGTTATGATACCCTAAATGCTCCTCACTTAACCTGACCAACCCTCATTATTTTCAGCAACATCATAATTACTATGTTCTTTTAAGAATATCACATGACATCTACACCACCTATTTTATACTCATTATAGGGACCCCCTAACAATAATCTCTCAATTCTCTAGAATATATGTAATTGTTCTACATTTCTATTATTAGGATCCTAGTAAGAACAACCAATTTCCAATCTCATAAAAATTAAGAAATTCACCACCACCAGAATTAAACACACTTCACAACATAGATATAAAATCATAATCTATAACAAAATTATTTAACCCTAATAAAAACACTGGTAAAAATGATGAACACACCAAATCATCACAGAAAAATTTTAATCCTCTATGAAATAGGAAAAGTTTCTATTTGATTGAAAAATATTATTCCACCATCCATCCCATAATGATTCCTTTTACTAATAGATATAAAAATTAATATAAAACTAAAACATAAAAAAGTTTTAGAAGGGAAATATATATCAGAGATAGTCCTAGAGTACCTTTTTATAACGCATTCATTACACATTCTAGGATACACCCCAAATGATCACACAATAAGGATCCATCTAGAAATTTAATGTTACTTGAACAATTTTGTATAAAATAACCAAAATAATTTCATAATATTCCCTAATATCATGTCACATCACTCATATCCTCCAAAAACACGAAATTATAGAATAATTTATTCAATAAATAAAATGAAATTGTTCGATATGTGGCATTACAAGAAATCCCTAGTCTATGTGAACCAAAATATAACAAACCATTATAATATATATTTTAAATTAATAGGTATTAATATTGACAAAAAATTGAAAAATATTTATAAATTATTTAAATATTTCAAATTTATTGATTACTTCAAAATAAAATAGTAATCAATTTTTACTGAAATAATTTTCTTATTCAAAAAATATGGTTTGATACAAAATTGTTTTTATTGCATTTTATTGGTAAAAAAATAAAATTAATTTATACTGTTTATAGAAATTTTACATGATGAAATTAATATGATTTTTGAATTCACAGTGACATTATTTGAATATGGTAATTAATTAGGGTTTTTCTAAAATCCTATTTATTGATCATTGAAAAATATTGATTTTTATAAAAATTATCTTTTATTTTCAAGTAAAATTATATTTATTATATTTATTAATTATTAATTCAATATAAGAATAAATAAAATATAAGTAATCTAAATAATTATTAAATAATATTAATTATAATTTAATTTTTTATTAGTTTATTGTTGTTCTTATATACACATTTTTTTACAAAACAATTTTTTATGAATGAAATGTGTTTTTATCCTAATAAAAATTATTCTCTATTGAATAATGGTTTTAATGAGATTTATAGATTATATATCAAATAATATAATTTAAAATTCATTTTTAGATGATATGAAAAATAATAAGTTATGTTTTATATTTAATTATTAATTTTCAAAAACAAGTTTTTGTTGTGGGTTTCATGATTTGTTAATATTAAATTTTATCAAATATATGATTTTAAAATTTTTAAATCTATTCCATATTAATAATAATAACAGTTAATATTGTCCAATAATTTAAAATTAATTTTTATATACTATTTATTAATAATATTAAAATTATGATACACTATTACGGTTACAATGACTTTAATGGGGTTTAAAGCAAGAAGAAAAGGTAGAATTACCACAAAAAACTATCAAAATATAATTTTTTTAAGAATTTTAACATTATTTTATTATACATTCATTTCCCTATCTATTTAAAGGCATTACATAAATGTTTTACATTAAAATTGAAATCTTTTATGAAATTTCATTTGTGTCCCTCCCCTAGTTTATAAAATTTAATATATTATCCAAGCATATTAATCTTATTTAATACTTAATTTGTTGAAAATATATACACATAATGACACCTAGAATACTTCTCTTCATACTGTATCTTATGGCCCTACCTTTAGACCAATCTATTAAGGCTTAATGATTAATCCAAATGGGTCTCCCATTCAAGAAATATAAATCTTATGGATACTCTTTCAATTTTAATTAACCTTAGATATTCTCTAAAAATGTTGAATGCACAAAAAATTTGATTAATATAGTATAATAAATATAATTATATATTGTTATTATGATTTCATCACCAATTTCCAACCCTTCACCATCAAATTTAAAATAAATGTATTGCGCTAGAGTTAGTGTGGACTAGCACCTCTATATAATGATAAGAATCATTTTACAACACCACATTTCATTGATATTTATTATTGTCACACCCTAACCCAAAATTATTAATTATATTTAATTTTTTAATTATATTTATCCTTGTTTTTTAGTTTTAGTTTGTTTTGAGTTTTAAAATATTAATTTTTTTATTTTTCACCTTAGGAGCATGGTTAGTACACACCATGCAGAAACAGTTTGAAGGTGTATGTAGTTTTTAATAAAGATGAATACATGGCTGGAACATAGTTTTTTAACCATGATACCAACCTATGTGGGGTTACTTGGGAATTTATTATAGGAACATTTCTATCGCACGATTCGTCCAACCATGCCGCCAAACCCTAGGGGAAGCTCGATTGAAAAAAATATATTATTATTATATATTTTAAATAAATGTTTTATTGATATTAAAATTATTATATTATTAGAATTTTTATATTGTTATTATTATTATTAAACCCATAATGGTTACATCACCTCCACCATAATGCTCGATGATCCCCACTCCATCATGTTCGCAACACCTAAGTCTAAAGGGTCTCACGGCTTGCACCTCATCCTCATGCTCTTATCCCCTAGTTTTTTTCCTTTTATTCCTATTTTGATATAAACTGGTCTTCTTTTACTCTGGTCTTCCTACGTCTTTTATCAATATTTCATTGTTTTCTTATCTTTTGGGTGGTTTGTGTGGTTTACTCCAATCCCTGGCCTGATTTTGGGTGTTCCTCTTGTGAAATGTTCTCATCAAGGGTTGTCAAGATTTGTTAGGGCCAATTAAAAAACCATCATTGGAGAAAGTGATTATACATCTTTTTTAGGAAATGTTTCTTCCAGTATTAACCTTTTACTCAATTATAATTTATCATTTTTGTTATTTTGGAGTTTATGTTATTTTCATGTATGTTTTTGGACTATCGTTCATGAAGGTGACCAAAACACATATGCATGGTTGAGGTGTAAATTTATATATGATAATTATACATATTCCATCATGGATTAGGGAATATCTGATGTGTATCTAAGGATATATATATATATATGTATGTATGTATAGTTTCATATGTGTTTATGTGTAAAATGATGGCCTTTGGCATCCATGGTCATTTTTTGTGTGGATTTGGATTGTCTCCATCAAAGTAAATGTGTTTTGAGGAATTCCACCCTATTTCAGAGCCTTGAAATTGAAATATATAATTAATTTTGAGCCTTATTGGGTGCCTCAATTTTATTTTATTCATAATATACTATTGGAAAATATTTTGTTGATCATAGTTGTTTTACATAATGTTTTTCAACACATTTCTGATGTTCCAAAATGCATTTTTTGTTATTAGAACATGTTTTCAAAACATGTTTTCAAATTATGAGAATCATCAATTATTAAATGGTTTTCCAAAAGATTTATATTAGGTGAATTCTGAATTCTAAAATATGTCAAGCCTTTTGGATAGATTTCCATAAATTTTTATTGACATGATAGTTTTTTCAAAGTGCATTAAAATTATTTTTCAAATGGGAATGGATCATTTTCAAATGACGAGTCCCAATTGATAACATTGAATATTATCTTGAATATTGGGTGGCTGCATATATACTCTCCATTCTAGAGATAATTTTCATTGATTTCGTCGATAGGTGGGAATTAGAATATTTGGTGGACTTAAATATTTTAGTTTTTGTATTCATAATTTCTTGTTAACCACCCTTGTCTTCTATATCCATGGGATTATTGGAAACATAATGAGAGTAATGAGGATATTTATATCTACTTCTAGTAATATGGACTAGATCCCTATGGATTATCAATGTGGGTTGTGCCACTAGTGAGGTTTATTTGGGAGAAGTCGAGTTGGTTATTTACTTTAGATCCCGTCGATGGGGCCTGAGATTGATTCTAAGCCAAGTGAGTCTTGGGTATCTTAACATGGTCTATGGGTATATCACATGATCATCATTTTACATGAATCTAATTTCATGTATTTTGTAATGTTTTTTATGAAATCATTTTAACTAATTAGATGTTACTAGAAATTCATAAATTAGAACATGTGATATATTTTTCACTACATCTCATTCAAATATCTCTTCATGGCGTTTTTCTTATAATAAAGGGTCTTCAAAATAGTTTATTTATTTTGAACTAATATTTTGAAAAATAAAG
The DNA here is from genome assembly GCA_963277665.1 of Viscum album. Classification (NCBI taxonomy): domain Eukaryota; kingdom Viridiplantae; phylum Streptophyta; class Magnoliopsida; order Santalales; family Viscaceae; genus Viscum; species Viscum album. The sequence goes on from OY728157.1 coordinate 203,518,961, forward strand.
TTAAATGGTTCTTTGGAATTATAAACATGGTACTTATTTAAAAACAAAAATGGAAACACTATTTTAAATATATATATACATATTTCAACCTTTAATGGAATGATTTTCTTTATAAATGTAAGGAAAAGGATATTGTACCATTTTGGAATTCCTTCTACGAAATCTAATTCTTACTCCTATATTATTTATCATTTTTTAGTTTAGGTACTACCCAAATTTGGTTCTCTCATGGATAGAGTATCAATATTTTGGTGGGAAGAGTTTTAATATTTTAATTTTTGGAATATTTAGAATTGGAAAATGGTCCACACATAGTTAGTAGAAACCATGTACCTACCACGGGATGATATCTAATGTTTGTTGGAGTGTTTACCGAATAGATTTTCAACTTCTTCCCTTACCATATGTCCAGACCATGTGAGGTGTCCAAGGCCTCTATTAGAGGTTTATCGTTGGCACATGGTTTGGTTAACAATGCATCCTTCCATATTTCAATAAAAATGTTTTTTATATATATTATTATAAATATCTTTTTATTAATAATATTTATTTATTGTTAAATAAATATTAAAATATATTTATTTTTTGTAGTTTTTTTATTATTTTTGTTGTTATTATTAATACCTTAAGGGGTTTCTCCCCACCATATGGAGCCCCCTACCCTAGTTTTACATTATCCTAGACCAAAGGGGGACCCATATTTCTCCTCCACCTCTCCATAAATTAGGTAATTGTTTTCTCCTTAATCGTGGTGAAATATCATCTAGTGAGCTTCTCCTATATTCCTCCCCCTCTTATCCATGTTTGTTGGTTTTATTTTCTTGTGGTGGTGCACATGATTTAGTTTAAACCCTAACCAGGTATTGAGTATTAATATTGTTTATTCCTGATGACTTTTGTTACTGGGTTCAATTAATGATTTATATTACCATCGTCATTGAAGTATGTCTATATACCATTAGTTCTACATACATGTTTTATGTGTTTAATAATTTACTCAATTATAATTTACATTTTCTGTGATTTTTTTGTAAGTGGTATTTTTCTATCAAATTTTGGATATCCATTCATGAAGGTGACTTACACACATATTCACAAGTGAGGAATATTAATATATATTTTTATGTATATATATATCATCTATAAACATATTACTTCAAGGATAAGAGAATACCTACACTAAAGTAATGGGTATATATATGTGTCTGTGTGTTTGTGTGTGTGTAAGGAGTATATGAGTGTTAGTATACGAAATTGTCTCTGAATTTGTGTAATTATTTGGGGGGATACATATTGTCTTTGATAAAGGTGTTGCGTTTTAATGTAGGTCACCCAATGTATGATCCTTTAAATTGAAAATAATAATTTCATGGGTGAGTTATTGTGTGTTTCCATTACATTTTAATGAAATTAAAATTTAGAAAAATGATGTGTTGAATGAAGTTTGTTTATTTTATATTTTTCATGTCATTTCTTATCTTTCACTTTTATTTTTTCTTATTAAAAATAGTTTCCTACACTATTTTTCAAATGATAATATTTTTTGGGATTTAACGGTTATCCTAATGATGTGTATCAGGTGAATTAAAAATTTGAAAATATTTTTATCCTTTTAGATAACATCTTATAAAACGTTAATGAAATTTTTTATCTATAGTGTTTAAATATTATTATTCATGTGGGAAAGGATCATTTCCAACTATATAGGATTTCTTGGTTCCCTTGAATGTTTTAATGAAAAGTGGGTGACCTTATTGATACTCTCCTTCCAAAGGGGGAATCACAATGATAACATTAGAAGGTGGGTCTTTGTATGTATGGTGTCTTTATGGGATTGAGATATTGTATTTAGGATTTATTCTTAACCACCCATGATTTTTATAGCCATGTGATCTATGGTGTCATAGTGAGAGTTGTGAGACAATTTCCATTTAGTCTTAATTATATTGGCAAGATCCACATGAAGTGGCCATGTTAGTTGGGCCACCAATGAGGATATATGATAGAACCCTTGTTTTTTATTATCTTGGGATCAAATTGATAGGATGAAATACAGACTTCTAACTGACTATGTCCAGTTTCTCTTCTCATTATGCCTATGTATATACCATGATAACAATATCACATATATTCTAATTTCACACCATTTTCAATTTTTTTATCTATTCATTTTAAAAATTATGATTCTACATGAAGTTATTACTTTTTTCACTTATGATATGATTTTCACTTATTCTCATTGAAATGTTTATTAGAAATAAGTTTTTTATTATAATGGGAATTTCATAATGTTAATTATAGTTTACAATACTACAAAACATACTTTTGTCGACTACCAGTAGACCATTTTTGGGGGTCATAGGAGACCCATCGCCTAAGGGTAATAACGACTGTCGAAAGTGGCCATTATAGGAGTCCAGGAAGCAACCCCATGGTGGTCGCTGACTACGGTTTTAGCGACTTCCTATACCGGTCCTTAATACTTATAGAATAAAATTAAAATTAGCGACCGATATAGGGAGCCACTAGACAACATAATTTTAAAAATATCAAACCAGGAACTGAATGCTGCCATGCTAAATAGAAAACCCAATGAATCATTCATAAGAAGAAAATCCTAGACACCATGTCACTAGAAACCATAAAAATTGAGAGAAGACCCAATCAATCACTTGAAAAGAAAGATGATAAATAAATCCATCTAAAGTGTAGGTAATACAATAAATTCCCTATCAAATTATAAAGATACATTATAGATCTTTAGCTTTGAGTGAATGTTTCAAGTTGTCTCACTTTACAAAGGGTGGTTATGAACAAATTGTAGTAATTAACTAATATCATAGTTTTCAAAGAAAGTATTTTGGGATTATTATCAAGCATTAATGAAATTAAAATCATAATGACAGATAGATTCTAAAATTCTAAACAATAATAAGAACCATGGAGCCATTATAAATCAATAATGGAGTATGTATGAAGCTTCACCAGTCGTGAGACATCCATCTATCTTGGATGAAATGGAAGAAAACACCAACACACATATGAATTAACCAAAATGAATATAAACCAAAGCACAAAACCCAAAAAAAAAGGAAAACAAGATATATGAAAAACACTAAATGGATAACAGGATATAAAACATCAATAATCTACTAACCAAAAGCATGTATTTTCCAATATTGATCTTCCTTCAAATGAAATCATCGTGATATCATCCCATCAATGTCACCCTACATATATACCATCCAAAATAATAAAAGCACAAAATAATTAACCAATATTTAGAAAACTTCTTTCCTACCAATCTTCTATCTCAATTAACCTACTAATATAATTCAAAACAAATTTAAATAACATAAAAATACATGGGATATTATTTATGTAAGGAAAGGACATAATTTTTTATGAAACATATCATAATATTATTTTCCAAGAGAAAATTCAAGAGGTAAATTGTTAGTGGATTATGGAATTGCACCATAATATCATTCTTCTAGAAAACCTCCCAAAATAAAACCAAGAAGCAAAACATGACATTCTTAAATTATTTTTTCACTGAGATTCTGGTGGATGGTTCATGTCGAACAATTTTCTAGAGTAGATTAATTTCATGGATCCCCAGATTAGGAATAACCGCTGAAAAACTCTATGGAATCCATTAAGGATAATCATTCCAATTCACTAGACATGGATTTCCAAATTAGGAATATCTAGTGACATATTATATTAACTCCATTGAGGATACTCAAGTCAATTCAAATCAGAACAATTTTTAGATTAGATCGATGCCATGGTTTTCCAAATTAGGAGTAACTAGTGATAAAATCCTTGGAATCCCTGTGGATACTTGTAAATTTATAATAATTCTCACTCTAGGCCACAACTCAACATTTGGGGTACCAATATATTTAAGATTATACATAATTTGTAGTAGATATAAATCTCTATTAATGAGAGAACCCTCTTTAACCTGCATTATAATTATGTCTATGAAAATTGACATCTATAACAGATTATTATATCCTAATGACTTCCATCCATTTGAACAAATGAAGGATAAGATTTGGATGATATGGAAATAATGAAACAATCTGCTTAGATATGAAAATGTCACTATAAATGCTTTCTTAATTAAAAAAAGAACAAACATGTTTTTAGTATTTAATAATAAAAAATACACCCCTACCATTTATCTCTTGGAATGAATATAAAGAAATTGATACCGAATAAACACTATAGATGAAACATGGGGATATGAAACATCCTCAACCTTCATGATGATTAATTACGATGGTGTCTTTCCAAGAACTGCAAATAAGGATTCATTTAATCTTCCATATAACTGGAATGATACAAAAAAATAGAATTGTAGGAACATATAAAATATAGAAAAAATAAGGCATTGTTTGACCACATTAAAAAAAAGAGATAAATTTTTTTATTTCTATTAATATTATGTTTAGAATGAAAATAAATAATTTTATGAGTGATCATGTATTAGGAGAATTATGGAAAGTCATGAATATATAATGAACCCATAAATGATAAACCATAATGATAATTTACGATAACAATCTACATGAGATCACATTAAAGTTAACATAATTGGCTAGAATAAATGACAAACCAAACAAAGTATTGGGGAAAAGAATATACCAAGTGTAATCAATTATATTCACAAAATAGTCTATTACAATCCCCATGTAGAATACTTTTATGGGGGAGCCTTTTTAGATTCAACAAAACAGGCTGATTTTTCACAAAGAACAACATACCATGCTAAAAATAAATGTTAAATTTTTTTTGTTATGAAAAAAAACTGAACAACAATTCCAAAATTCATGGATAAATCATTTACTTCAAGATCCTTCGCTTCAAGATGTAATATCATGGAAAAGGATGAAATAAAAAAATTTATTTCTTTTTTATTCAAATAGATTTATGAAAAAAAATCAAACCTATATAAAAAACACAAAAGTAGACGTTAGAAGAAAGGATTCCCAAAAAAAAACTATAGTTTAAAAATCATTTATATTTGCAACTTCATGGAAAGACAAGAAAATAACTAAAACAAAAAAAAATATTCAAACATATATGTTTCATCGAAGAAGAAGGTTCATTAAACAAGTCTATATTGACTGTCAGATAGATAATAGTTGGTCAGATTCCAGCAAACAGGCTCATAAAATTTATTTTCAAATATAGATGCATTGAATTATCTATTAACAATAATTAAATATGTCATTCCTATAATTTGAATGAAAAATTCCACCACTGTCTATGCACACCGTCTACTAAAAATAAAGATAAAAATATAAATCCCAACCTGGTTTGATTTCTTCTATAAGGTCGATGGGTCTTTGATAAATCATTTTAATATAATATTTGTCCTGAGATAAAAATAGTTCCAGGAAATGATAGTAGAATGCAACTTGAGAATAAAAAAATGGATGATGCCAAAATTGTACATGGAATTTTAAATTCATAAAAAATAATTATCAATCGTGAAATACCTTTTCTAACCATTTGATTTTCAATATTGTAATTTCAACATACTTGATCTACTAGTATATTTTCAAATTACAACCATGATAATAGTACTTAAAAAGAACCAAAAATTCACTACAAACAATTTAAATATTAGCAAAAGGATAATAATATTAGCAATCACATGAAACATTATGCATAAAAATTCAGTATCCATTACATAATAAAAAACACTATTATATATTTTATATGACAAAAATTTAATAATGTAAGTAAATTGGTAGTATTTATTCGAAATAGCTTCATTTTAGAGGAGAAAAATGGTTGAATGGAAAGCATAATATAAAATGCATCTAGGGGAAGTCTTCATTAGTTGGATGAGTTGGTGAAATAATGAGAGAGAAGCAATGTAGTTTTATTATTAAACATGATCTAGATTGATGTACAGAATAAAAAACATATATATTAGATGGGAAAAATGAAAAGGTGAAAAATAAAAAACCTATAGATACTGTTAGTGATATTGTCTTGGTTCCAGTATATAAACCCAACACCTGTTGTTTCCAGTATATAAACACCACACTATAAAGTAAGTGATTTATGAAATCAATGTGATAGTACAAAAAATTTAAACACTAAAACAAAGATAACGGACTAATAGATGGTGAATAAGCCAATAATTAGCGATTACATGAGGGGACTGTGACGATTTTAGGTTGAAACCAGATTGGGGGTTGTGTTAGAGTGGAATGGAGTTTCCTATGGCCGGGATTGTGATGAATAGGTTAGGTGAGGCAGTGCGAAAGAGAGGGCATCAGAAATGGATGAGGTGAGGCAACGTGAGGGAGAGGGAATTAACAATTGGAGGAAGCCAAGGAGATGGTGGTGGTGATGGGGAGGTTGCATCATCGACGAGCAGTTGTGTTAGGGAATAGATAGTTGTGATGGGATTTTTCTGGGTGTGAGGAGGGTTAGGGTTGGGGGAGGGGCATAAATGGGGGTGGGGTAGGGTGATTTTATTTAATTATACTCTGCGACCGCCAAAGGAGGTCACTAATGTGGGAACTGGGTCTCGGTGACAGCACAGACACCCCGTCTTAACATAGCCGTTAGGTCCTGGCCCACCAGGTACCACCAGTTGCCCCGCAGACATGTGGGGCCCACCCTAGGATCCACCCACATGCCCGATCGGGTCATCTGACTAATGAAAGTCCCTAGAGTCCAACACATGTCCTTTCTTGTGTGCTTCGTCCTCACTCACACACACCCTGAGAAACATCCCAGAAGGTCACCCATCCTGATCACTACTCGAGGCCAAGCATGCTTAATTGTGGAGTTCTAATCTGACAGGATCCTGAAAAGGAAGGTTCACCTTGATGACATGAGTCATATCATTTAGTCATTTAACCCTTTATCATTTTGGAATGTTACAATCACCCCCCCCCCCCCTTTAGAGCACAACGCCTTCGTTGTGGGCCCTACTTCTCAACCCAGGCAGTGCACTGCACTTAAGGCTGGGTACCACCTCTGATACCAACTGTAGAGACCCAAAGCTTAACGTACATGGACATTACATTGTTTTTTAGGAATACTTAGTACATAACAAAAACACACACAGAAGGACCGTAATAGTTTAGTGTCTTTCGAAACTCGGAATATAATATTCTAATCGTGGTGAATGATCTTCAACATCTCCCATACAGATCTTCCTTTTTTTTACCGAAAACCTTTCTTTATATCCTGGGGAAAAGAAAACATAAAAGGGTGAACTCAATGCTCAGTAAGGGTAATCAAAAGAAATATCAAGCACATCATATTCGTAAGAACATAACATTTTTGAAATCTTAACCTGCAAAAGAGATCATATTATCATAACTTGGGATAAATCATAGTAGTAAAATGTAATACAAATAATTATAACTTAAAACATGAAACATTGTGGAATACACACATAATAATAGAGAATAATTTATTATTAGTCAAGACTCATTGCCAAGTCTATCTTAGTGGATAAAGTCCATTTCTGAACCTAGTTCATTCCTCGTTTCAGTCCTGTTTCACTGAACCGGTTTAACCTGTCGTTCCAGCCATGTCTATCTCATGAGATATAAAATCTTTACCCAATGCATTGGAGAGAGATATAGGTCCCACCCACTCATAATTATACCATTCTTATGTGTTCCACAAAATAAAAAATCATACATCATTGCATAACCCATGTAATAAAAATGGGATTCTTAAACATCATGCCATCATAACATAATCCATATAAGATAAAAGGACATCATAAAAATAATTCCATCATAACATAATCAAATCAATGTAAAAATAAGGATATAAATAGAACCCTTTATTATCTTAGATGGAAAATAATTTTGATAAAACACTTGAACTCCATTCTTGAGGAAAATATCCTTTCTACCTAAATTTTTTTTCCTTTCTTAACATGTCATACAATTTTAAACTAAAATAATATGATTAAAAATAAAATTGAAAACATGTAAAGAAAGCTTCTTGGAAATAATGTTTTAAAAATCCATTCATTCCATATAAGTTAAAAAACATTCTTCTCGTACTTTTGTCGGAAAAGTCAAAAAGTACCTCGTACGAAAAACGAAAAAAGATACCTTTCTTATCCTTTTCTGAAAACTCACCAAAGGGTAAAATTGGATTTAAAAAATTGTAGGTGTATGATAACAATATTACATATTGAGGGAACATGGACATGGATGATAAAATACACCCCATTAAATGCCAAAGTATAAAAATCTCGGATAAAAATGAGATTCTGATATTTTCTTTACCTTAGGTCTGATTTGCTTCTTAAGTGTCCTAACCTCCTGTATAATGATTTAAATAATGTCACTGGCTTATTCCAGAATCATACTCATTGTTATGATATCATATATGGTTCAATTATGACTTTATATTACCCGTTCTTTTGTAAATTCCTTGTTAAAGAGCGTTTTGGGTAAGATCGTTTCATTTGTCGTCCGTGTTTTGACTTGTAATTATTCATATGATTACTTAGATAATGATTACATTATACAATAATATAAAACATGATTTATATATAATATATATTCAGAATATACATATATATAATAGATTAGTAAATGGAAATAAATACACCGTTCATAGAGACGGTAAGCCGTACGTACGCATGAACGCAGTTTTCGTTTCCTTGTTGAGTTGAATGGAATTAAGTAGATGATATACATATATATACACATAAATCCAGAATCATTATTATTTCATATATTTCATGATTACTTATTATATATTCTTTATAATCATTCATGAATGGTTAACGTGGAGAATGAATCTCATCGCGTCATGGAGACAGTAGTCCGTACGTACGCACGAGCGATGATATCGTTCTACGTAGGATGGATAGATGGTGAAATGGGGTTTTTTCCTACTTATATAAACATATCAGTATATGAGTGATACTGATGTTATTACTTCATAATGAAACAACCTAAGAATAATAAGTGGAAAAAGAAATAAAGTTGAAAGAATCGGTAACAGACATTACCTCTTCTTTGAAGCGCCTCTTTGAGTCCCCCTCTTAGGGCACTAAAATTGGTCATTGAATAAGACCAAGACCTCTAGAGTGTTTCTAGGGAAGTGGAGAAGAGAATTTGACAAGGTTTGGCCGAGCTTTAAGTCTCAAATTGGTGTGAGTAAGAGAGGGAGGAGGTGCCCTTTTATAAGGGAGGAGAAGGGCACCTTTGGAAAACTAAAAAGATTATTTTATTATAAAGTCATATTCGGTTCTAAATAGCTCTAAATTAATTTATTTCGAAGATAAGGTGGGGATGGGTCGCAATCCTCTCATCCAATATAATGTAGACAATTTTGGGTTCCTATTTTAACCTTATCATTTATATTTAACTTTAAGTTAGATAATTTTACTTTTACCGTGTCTTTTTGTGTTCTTACACTATAACGTTAATAACATAATATAACAAGCCAAACGAACCCCAAGTTGTTTATTATTAATATATATAACCTTATATAAGTAATTTGGCCAAACCTTAGGTTTTTAGGGATAAAATAACAATTAATAATATAATATTTGTTTAAAAACTATTTTATGCCAATTTTGACACTGTTTAGTCATTGATTTTTGTAAAATTATAACAGAATGATTAGTTCAAAAAAGGTTAATTAAATAAATAATAACATGTGATATTAACCTAGAAAATTAGTGTAATTCATAAAAAGTCTCAAATTACATTTATTTGGGTATTTATAACATCAATTATGTCAATATTTCATTAATAAAATAATTACTGCATCATCATTGTGTCATAAATAAATTAAATTATATAATGTCTAAAAATTAAAAATTAAATATAATTATGTATGAAATAGTTTTATCTTTCTAATGAATATTTATAGTTGAATTTATCTTATGTATAACCCTATATTAAAAATGATTTACTTATTAAACATTGATTTTAACTATTTTAACCCTTCTTCAAATAAATTAATAATAAATGTCCTAATCTAATCTAAGTAGGACTAAATGGTCATATTTTATTACTAAGGTTGTTTTTGGTTGAATTAAAATTATCCAATAGAATTAGTACATGTGTTAGGGTAATAATAATATCATTTTTACACATAATTTCCCTATTTACATTTAACCGTGGTAAAAAAAAGTAAAAAGTGACTATTCACCAAAATTTATTTTCATCTCATTGAACCAAATATTACTTACTAACATCAACCGTGTCCCTCGGATTTTTGAAATTCCACTCCACAGAAGCGGTAAAAATATGTTTTATGAAAAATATTTTTTTTTAACTACCACTTAGTGGTTTCACTATTCATCAAAAAATGAATGTTTCCAGAAAAATACCAAAAATTAGGCCTAAGATATATTTGATATTATGAACTCAAAAATGATTTCTATTTTACCAAATAAAAAACATATCAGTTGCATTAATTAATTTAAAAATTAATTCCCGTCGTCAAAACAAATAGCGTGTTTTAAGAGATAATAACTATCAAAAGATTGACACTTGTTTATGTCTGGTTTAAATGTGAAATTACATCCAATGACCAACATTGTATTAAATTTTAAAAATATTTTCTAAATATATATTAAAACCACTCAAATTAACAATTTATCACTATTAACTATTTTGATTAAAAAGGTTGTTTTTAATTAAAATTTAGTAATTTTCACTATTCATCAGAAAATGAAAGTTATCCGAAAAGTACCAAAATTTCACCCTAATCTAATATAGATATTACGAATCCAAAAATGATGTCCATTTTGAGAAATAAAATTTAAAAAATTTCAAAAAGTGGTTATTACTATTCATAACAGCTAGTTTTAATAATATTTTAATAGCATATCGTTGTTTAGTGAAACTCGGGATTGCGTACTACACACGCTATCGAGGAAGGTCACGATTGCGTGTAATACAAGGCAAGTCAAGGATGCATGTTGTGCAAGCTCCTTTTTGTGTAGCGTACGACAGAAGACATTAATGAAATTAAAAAGAATATTTTTCATAAAATCTCGCGGTGTTACAACTGATATTCCCCTTTAGTGATAGCCTTAGCCCGTCGCCCATTACAGCATACAAAAATACTTCATTTTCTAGTAGTTTTAGAGAATATTTTTATAATAAGAAAGTCATATGGTTTTTTAGAATAATTATATTTTTTATTTTTTTATAAATGAAATGAAAACCTCCTTTAGTTATATATATTTTAATCTAGCAATAAATGGTTTTATATTTAAATATAGGTAATAGGGTATTGTTCTATTTCTTTATTTATAATAATAATTTTAAATCTCAGCCATGTTTTATTTATTATTTTGTTCAGTTTGGGTTCTAACCGACTCTAGTTATCATACAGAGTTATTGGTATTCTATTGTTGAAAATGTCCCCAGAGTTCAATTGGAGGTACGTATAGTTTATTTCAATTCTTATTCTAGTTGTAGATTTATTTTTCATGTATTTTTTTATATTTATATTGGGGTGAATAATTACCAATATATTTATTAATTATTTACATCACTTGTTTATACTATTGGAGGATTGAGAATGCCTCTTGGGTGATATTATGTGCCAACATGGGTTTCCATTTTGGGATCGACTAAGGTTGGTTCAAGAAAATAATGGTGGTTTTAATTATTAAATATGATATTTATGACTTAACTATGATTCTTTAATTATAATAAAATATTTTCCTAATTACATTCTAATCCATCAGTAAATGATAACATCACTTAATCATACATATAGACCACCAGAACCACAGAGCTATGTTGTTTTTTATCATTATCACTTAACATGGATGGTAACATTGATATATTTTATGAAAATATATAATTATTAATAAATAATTATAATTTCTCAAATTTTAATTATCATTTACCATTCAATCATTTCACCCCCATGAAAGTGGAAACATCACTCGTGTATATCTATGAAATAATGTCTCCGTGTAGTGATATAAATCATCTTTCATCACCACATTACATTAAAGGTAATAAAAAAGTAAATAATGAGTATACATGATATTTATATCATTGGTAACATTTTATAGATGAAGTTACCATGATCAATATGTTTGTAAAATATCTTCTAAACTAAAACATAAAAGAAAAACTACGTAGTTAACACCCAAAATGATGTATTTAATTCATAATTGTTAATAAATGTATGATTAAATGATGTAGTTATATCATATATGATATTATATATGATAAAATGGTCCTACTAATGAAATATGTTAAATTGAAATTAATTATACATTAAAATAGAGTAATTCTAATAAAATATAGACTTAATGTACGGGATTCTCATCTAAATTTTATTTTTGTGTGATATATGAAACATTTATAACTTGTTTATTTATTGTGGTGTATATACAGACCATATAATTTTTTATTTAATAAAATTTTTTTTAATTGTATTTAATTTTTTATCATATTTTATTTCCTTTAGGGGGGTTATGATTCAATAGTAACAAAAGTTGTAATGGTTTTATATTACTATATCATTTTTATCATGATTATTTATGCTTAAATTTTTCAATGATGAAATTGTTTGATATATCTCTAGAAAATAATATGTATTTCATTTTAATCTGATTATTTTTTTAGATTTTCTGTTTTTTTCTTTTTCTTTTAATTATGAATTTATAATATTTACATAATGTTTTTATGGAAACTAGTTCTCGTTTTCCATTCAGTTTAGTATCTTTTATTTCATGTCTATATTTTGATAAAAAAAATTTGATAAAAGATTTTAATATTATCCGAATATTATATAATTTTTTTGGCAATATTTTAATTTGATTACCATGGAATTAATGGGCCTTCATTACCTATTATTTACATCAAGCTTTTAATTTTTTACAAAAATTTAAATGAATATTTGTTTCAACTTAAACCAAAAGAAATAATTTCTGGAAAATCATGAATACACTTTTCATTAAATATTATTTAAATTTTTTATTTCAGATAAAAAAATCTCATTATTTTTCGATGGGTAGAGACTCTAAATAAGGGGTTTGAAATAAAATGTGTATTTTCCTAAAAACCACTCTTGCGTTCTTTAAAAAAAATGTATCTAAAAACATTAATTAATGTTTCTTGTGATTTACTAGGGATATGATGAAATGTTACAATATTTATTTATTTATATATATATTATGATTATGAATTTTTTATGAATCTCGTGTTCTTTCCCTGAGTTATGCTCACATTATATGATGAATATTTTAGTATATTTTTGCAGCCATATGTTTGGTTTTCATTATAAAAATAGTGGAACCTGAACTATAGAGTTCTATAATGAATTGGTTAAAGAAGGATATCTGATTAGAAAATAAGGACTTTAATGGGGAGTGAACTATAATGAACTAACATATCTGGGCTTACCTGGCTAGTGGAAGGTCGAGCCATCAAAACCATAAGCCTGCCTTGAATAGTATAGAGGCTCGAAACAAGTGGTGAGTATGCATAAATGATATTTAGAGAATTTTCCAAATAATCAAATTGTCATAAACCCATCTATATTAGTGAAAATGTGAATAATAATATAAAATATATAACATGTATAGTGTAAAGATGCCTGAAATAACCTATAGAAAAAAATTACAGAAAACGATGTCATAATAAAAATAATATCATTGTAAATCATACACTCCCAATCAGAAATGTAGGTGGAAATTCAAATTCAAAATAATATTTATGAGTATATAAGGGTGGATCTCAACTCTAGATCCCATATTCTACCACCAAACATGGTCGAAATCATTCTATACTACTAGGCTCCACTAATACAATTTCTAATATAGTTACTAAAAATATTAATGCCTTTTTCAAAAGACACAATACAAGATATAAAACACATAAAAAGGTGAGTATATAAATACCTATTTGGACACCCCCAAATCACTAAGCATAATGAATAAGAAGAGATAAGTTGTCTAATCACAATTAGGGTAAGTCATTTAGAATAAGAGAAAACAACCATAAACGTAACCCAGAATATCCATATGCCAGATATGCTAAAAACAAATCCCAAATGTGAGAGAAATGGCATACCTATCTCTAGATCAACTATAATCGATGAGTTGACCTAAATATGTAAAGGATTATATTGGATTCAAAAAATCATGTGCAACCACATGAGAATTCATGTTGTGGGGATCCCGCCTCATTAGTATACATCACATCTAAAGGATACACTATCTCTTAACTATTTATCTTGAATAACCTCTCAAGAATCTATGTGGAGGGGAATACAACTCACCACTACACATCATTGTCGATGGGTTTACAATAGCTATGGAGGACCTACACACTGCCTGAGCTAGTAGATAGGGGATTACAACTTCTACAGATAGAGGACCTTCACCCTCTGCAGTATGGGGGGAGATCCGACTCTATCTATGTAATGAATAAGGGTAACCCACAAACTGGTATTTTATAGGTGTTTTTATCATGGAATCTCTTAGATCACACCTCAGCACTACCATCAGTCAAGAATCATTGAAAGAAGAATCACAATCATAACACCTCATATCGTAATTATGATGCAAAAAGGAAGGCCATCTTCATGTTCTAAAATGAATAATACTCATCATAGGATACTTATATGAAAAAATTTGACACTAGATAATGATTCAATATCATACAAGGATATTCATTGGACATTATGTCTAAAAATATCAACTGATAAGTCTCCATATTTCAGTTTGATGAGAAATTAGTTCATATTTCTCATAGAAAACCATTTCTTCACTGGTTATAAGTATTTTTGGAAATTTTAAGGAATATAGAATCCCCTATTGAAAGGATAATTAATAAGGGTTTGGTAATACACAATTACACTTTCCTGAGTAATATTATGGAATTTATAGAACTCCTCATGTTATCAATCATTTCTTGGTTGATTATACCAGATTGTGAGAATCAATAGTAGCTTCTGCGTCTGGTCAAGAGTGTTTTTTATTCATTTGGTTTTCAAAATGAATTATGATCATGCAAAGTAATGATTATTTTCTGTTAATTTTTCCCTGGGGTGATCTAACAAAAAAATCATGGAGTCATGGTACCCTCTCCGTGATGGCTAGAATTTTGAAAATCCGAGAATACGATATCAATTTTGATCTAGTAAATGTTTCCAAAAAATATGGTCATTTATAGATGGGGTCATTGGAAATAGTTTGTTCTATTAGAACTAAAAGATCCTATCAAATATCTCTTCTTTAGTTGTAACTCCCATTACTCTAGAAATGGAGATCAATCGAGCTAGGTATCAACACATTTCATGTATTCTAGAAGAGGTGGGCCTCATTTATTTTATGATTGGAGATGTTATCATTTAAACTTTAGAGGATACCATTATGATATAAACTTTTATTATATTTTTCCACCCTTACATGTTTAATGAACCATCATTTGTAATTTGGGTATTGAATTGAAACACACTAAGGTCTCCAGTATATTATACCGAATCAAGGGACATGAAGAGATAGATTTGAAGATACTGAAATCTTGGATGATGGACGAAGTCAAGGCCCGGAAAATTTTCACAGTTGAAAACTCCCTCTCTACTACTGTATCCTCTAGGATGAATCCTAAATTATATAAAGGTCTTATCAATTCTAGAACCCATGGGAATATTCTTATCTACGATCTTGTAGAATCCCTATCAATTAGATATACTAACTTCCACATATTCTTCTCTAACTATGAATACAAGTAGTGTTTCCAATTAGAAGATTGATCAAGTTAAATATGATGAATCTAATAAAGAGGGTCATATTGATATTGGAACACCTTCTACTCAAGTATCCAATATTATGAAAAGTATCTTCAATATTATACTACTCCATTTGAGGTTGTTTACCCCCTTATATCTTCTTCCAATTTAGATAATTTCTTCATGGATCACAAATCTCAAGAATGCAAGCATATCCTTTTTGTTTTTATCTCTCCGTCTATATGTAGAAAATAGGTAGGAAATATTATGGTGGTCCCTTACACTAATTCAACTCCTTCCAAAATTACACTTTCATGGATTGGAAGTTGCATTGATAATAAATATGAGAATCTTTTCACTATGGCTTCAATAGATAAAGCTTCTAGAAGGATGCCCATTGAGAAATCCTACCCATGTAAGGTATTTTCCAATTAAAACTTTTCACCCATTTGTTGATATTTTTTGTCTTATTTGTTTGATAATGAGAACATGTCCCATGTGGATGGAATATTTTTTAATTTTTTATTAGAAAACCATGAGAAAACATTTATGGATGGACCTTTATACATTAAAATTTTAATAAATTTGAAATCAAATGGGAATAATGTAACCTTTGGGGTGGTGAAATCAATGGGGTTCTATACTAGAAGAAAAATTCATCTCCAATTAATGTCTTTTCCAGAATTTTTATGGCCTAAATAACCATGATAGACTTTTTTCCTTAGATAATTCATGTCCTAATACATGTTTATGTTTGTTTTTATTACTGAACCTGATGATAAAATTGATTGATTCGTGGTATTTAGATGGATGAAGATTGAACATAACTACTTATCTCAAAAAAATCACTTATGTAGAGGTGGAAACCTTATTGGATCTCAAAATAAGGATATTTGATCATCAATACTTCATATTTGGAAGAAACATATAGTTATCAAAGTAAATTTTCAAATCTCTACTCACTGGTTCACATTTTCTAAGTCTCTAAAACCGATATTAAGAGAATAGGATTTTTGGTTGAAATTTATTAATTTTATATCCATGTTGTTCACAGTTAGACTATATTGGGAGAATTTAATTGTGTTCTAAATTCCAAGGAAAAAATTGGTTTCGACATCCATAGGGGGGTTCCCTAAAATTAAAAAAAATATTGATATCCTCATTCTCTCTTAAAAAAATTTATTGGGGGTAAAATTAAATAGTTTATGTGCAATATGAGTGTTATCCAATATGGTTTGATAGATATAGAATTCATTACTCTTTCATGTGGTCCATCAAACCCACCAACCCCCCCCCCCCCCCAACCCCACTTGTTATTCACTACCACTTTTTCAATTTAATCCCATCCATATACTTCACTCAATGATTGGGACATTCATGATACGATCAATCTCTATCAGGATCAATAATGTCTCTTTCAGAATATATAGATATAAACACCATGAAATGGTCCTTACTGGTCATTGGTGATGTTTTATAGTAGTTCTCACATTACCAAAAAAGAACCAAGTTGGAAATTTTTAATTGGAGTAAAGACAATTTCCCAAACCTAGAATATGAAATATCTAAGGAAGAATAAGTGTTTAATAGGATGTAGACCAGGAACTCCACTTAGAAGATTCCATCAATGGAGGATGAAAATTTTGGTAACTATCTAGACACCCATATGGGAAGAATGGATTCCACCATAAAAGATCATTTAAGGATTCATATATTTAAATAAGGGGATATAAAAACTAGATTATTTAACCACATTTTGAGGGAATGGAAATTGATGAATAATATCCCATAAATAATAATTAGTGGTAGCACACTTATATCAGATGAAAAATCTATGATTCATTGGTTTCATACTTTATTAATATCATTAATGATGATTCGTGATATTATCCACGACCTCCTTTGTTAGATTTATTTGGTGGTCTACTAATTGGAATGTAGAATGATTTTCCTTTATTATCCCCATATATTTAATAGATAAAAATGCTTTATTTTATATTTATATGTAAAACACAATAGGAATTTATGGATTAACAAATAATCCCTTTAATAATTACATAGAAATATTCCTACCAGATTTTTATGAGGTTGTTAAAGACATCTTTATAATGGGTTTCTTATACTTGGACTTAATGCCCAGTTCATAATTAAAATCCCTAACATTGAATGTGATATTGATGTTTCCGATTATTGAATAGTTTTTATGAAAAATAATATCTTCAAAATATTTGAAAATATAACAACATTAAACATAGGTGTATTTATAATGGACTGGACTCTTTAAAAAATATCAATTTCATCACTGGGAGAAATTTTCCACACATTATATAATATACTTCAAAGGGTGTCAATATTCATTAAAAAAAGTCATTTGTAGTAATATATCCATCATGTAGAACATCTATAAAGCCATTGAAACTTTTAAATATAAATTTATCATGCTGGTTCTCTAATTTTATGGGTTTTCTAAAAAATCAACGTACTTGATTAACTATATACATCTAATCCCTAGGCTTTCAATTCACTCTATGAGCTCGCTCAAATGTGCATTAGTTTATCAAAGGTTTTTTCACAAGGTAACCCATTGTTATGCATCCTGTTTCCATTAGTTGAGTGTTTCCTCAGTATATTCCTTCTAAAAAATATAAAAATAATGTATATTACTTCCATCAAGGTTGCATTAGATTTAATGGTTCTGTCGTACCTTTATTATGCTGACTATATTCATCGATTTATTGAGGTTGGCAATAAATCATTAGATTCCTTTAGGGGTATCTATTCAAATTGTGAAGTTTTTTTTAGAAAGGTTATATTTTGAAATAAATCTATATCCATATTTGGGAATGGAATTTTATCTATTGAGAACATTTTCATCCTTAGTTAACTTCAAGTAAATCAAAAAGTTATAACTTTTATTTTTCCAGGTATTTATATATTTGTATTAAGTTTCATTCACATTTACTTGAAAGGGTTGTTTAGAAAGATCAGTTCCCTACACTAGACCGAGATGTAATTTTTCTTTATATAGAATAATTTTAATTGTGATGTTTCTGATTATAACATTGTTTCAACACTATTTTTTGGATTATAGATTTTCAATAGAATTGATTAGTTTCCTTAATGCCTAAATCAAAAAAATTATTCTGTAAAAATATATCTATGAATGAATTTTTTTTAACAGTTTCATTGGAGAAATGTATTAATCACATAGACATGGGTGGAATTGAAAACAAGAATCATTGCAATAGATAATGCTTTTATCAATGCTAAAACCCCTCTTAATAGCAATATAAAATCATTTTTAATCTCGGCGATGAAAGGGGGGTCCCTATTAATAGTGCTAAAAATGATTTAATAAATGGCTTCCTTTATCCGAACTAAAAAAGCACTGATAAAGACCCCAATTATCCACACTATTTTATCTTTGATAAATGATATCTTTATCAGTGATATTTGTAGCACTCATTAATGAACACTTTATCAGTTAATTAATTTTCACTGATATATGGTGCCTTTACTAGTACTGATAATGGGGTATTTTATAAGTGCTCAAATTACCAATATTAAAGGTTTAGCTGCTTGGGTTGTCTTATTTATATAACAGTACACTCACCAGTAGTACCTGCACATCACACAGACACCAGCTACACAAAACAACACATTTATAGTGTACATAAGAACAATGTACTGCACACAATAGCACAAACAAGTATAATGGAGTGAAAACAAGGCTTTGGAAAACAATTATATATAAATTTCAGAAAAAAATTATATAATTAAATTTTCAATTATCCAAAAAAGAGTTAAAAAAATTAATGTTTCTTCCTTTGGCATTAGTTATCCCCTCTCAAAAATATTCCCCCATGGTATTAGTTGCTGAACAAATCATCCTAACTCAAGAAAAAGGTTCCACCTATATTAGAAAACAAATATTATTTCAGTAATACTATAATGAAGCAAATTAATCATTAATATGAATGAATACATTAAGAAAATTACAATATTTAATAAAAAATGCAGATTTTGAGTTATATAGGCCACACTATGAATTATATTGAAGTGGGTTTTATTCTTACAAGAAAAAAATGATTTACAGATAATTTTCCTAAAATATAAAATGAATCTGAATGGGTTTTCATGGTTTTGAGTATGTCCCTTATTATTTTACTGAAATTAATATCAAATTTATATTATTTACATTGATTTATAATGGTAAAGAGTTTGTTGGATTGATGTATGGTGGATTCCTACAGGTCAAAAATGACTCATCGATCACTTTTCTAAACTTTCAAAACAATCCAAATGGCCTTGTTTGGTTTTTCGTATGATAGTTGTGCTTTTTACTAAAATATCATTTCAAACCGAAACATGCATTTTGGGTCATACCGGTCACATCATTCATTAGTTTAACGTGATAATACCTCTTAAAAATCACAAAGTACTTATGTATTGCTCTCCTAAATTATAAAAAGATTCAGAAGGAATTTGTTTGATTTTCAGTGAGTGAAACATTTTTAGCTAAAATGTAAATTTTAATTAGATAATGAGAACATTTAGTCCTACTGGTCACATCATACATTTTATTGAGGTGCATTTGATTACTACACATCTCAAACAATTCATGGTTCATTGTCTAAAAGTATCAAAACAATCTGAATGGATTTTCATAGTTTTCTATATGTCGCTTGTTTTTTAAATTAAATTAATGTCTATTATAAATAAAAAACACTTGTATTTATTATATCCCCATAATTCCTTAAATATAAGTGTTTTTGATTCCTACACATAAAAAATAAATCATAGATCATTGTTCTAAAGTATCAAAACAATCTATATTTTTTTCATTTTTTTTAGTATGTCAATTGCGTTTTTTACTAAATTGTCATTTTAAATAGGAAACACACTTTTCGAGTCATACTGATCACATCGTTCATTGATTTGAGGTTATACTACATTATACATATCATAAATGACTTAAAATTCATTTTCAGATATTATGAAAACAATCAAAAATCATATTCCATGTTTTTAGTGAATGATTCATTTTGAGAAAAAATATTACTTTTAAACAAAAAACAGACACTATTAGTCATAAAAATCATGCCATGCATCAGATTTAAGTTTAATTGATTCCTATATGTAAAAAAGGACCCATGTATCATTTTTCTAAAGTATCAAAACAATCTGAAATTTTTTCATAATTTTCAGTACACCAGTTGTCCTTTTTTACATAAATTAATGAAAATTTGAGAAAAGGCACATTTATATTTATACTGGTCACATATTAAATTTTATTTAGGTGGGGTATATTTATACATGTCAAAAATGTATCATGTGACTTTTTATTAAATTATCCAAATAATATGAATGTGTTTACTTCGTTTTCAGTATGCCATTTTTGCTTTTTTTTAATAAAATTAATGTCAATTTTAAATAAAAAAGACACATTGAGTAATTCTGGCCACATTGTTCATAGTATTAATGTTTGGTTGATTAATATACATCCAAAATGTCATATGAATCATTTTTATAAAGTATCTAAACAATCCAAATGCATTTGATTAGTTTTTAGTATGCCAGTTTTTGTTTACTAAAATATTATTTCATACTAGAAAAATGCATTTTAAATCATGATGGTCACATCATGTGTCATTTTGACTTTACTCTCCATCATACTATTATGAAAGAACAAATTAATCATTTTCCTAAATTATGAAGACAATTGGAGCGTGTTTTAATTTTTTTATATAATGACACATTTTGAGCTAAATGTGTGTTTTAATCTAATAACAGGCTATTTTGGTCTTATCAGTCACACTATTCGTCATATTGAGGTGTGATTGATTCCTACACATCAAAAATTTCTGCTGGATCATTTACGTAATGTATCAAAAGAATCAGAATGCGGTTTCACAGTTTTCAGTATGTCACTTGTTCATTTTTTTAAATTTGTTGTTAATTTATTATTAAAATACACACTTCAATTTGTAACGAACACACCATGTGTAGGATTTAGTTTTTATTAATACCCACGCATAATAAATTACCTATAGATCATTTACCTAATGTATTAAAATAATCCTAATGTGTTTTCTCTATTTTCAGTATAGAGCTTGTTCTTTTCACTAAAACTACTGACAAGTTTAAATAAAGATAAATACTTAATGTCATACCAGTCACATATGCCTGCTAGATCTTTACATTTCTCGATCAGTTATTTTTACCATTAATTTCTAAAATAGTATTTCTCATCTTTTTAATAGGATTTTTTTCAACAATCATGATCGTACTGAAAAATACACACAAAGGATTAATAACTATTTTAAATCGAATAGTAATTTTCTTTGAAAATACATCTTCAGGGATGTTTTCTCTATTCCTAGAATACAACCTCTTTCCTAAATTATAAAATATAACAACCACAGTCTTTATAATTTTTTTGGGAATCATTGAATCATTAAGATAAATAAGTAATGTTTTTATGTGTTTGGAGAGTGAAACCTTGTTATATATACGCAGATTTTTATCTAGTCATAGTACTTGTGATTTGTCTTATCCTTTTCCCTTGGCCTTTTTTCATGATGTAGAATATATTCACGCACCACAATATTATAATAAAATCGTCCTTAAAAGATAATATTAATTATATAAATATATGTTTACTTCTAAATTTTAAGATGTAGTGTATTAAAAATTGAAAATTTATATCATCTGTTTTAGGTTTTTTGAATATCCATTAATTGAATCCAAGAAATAAATCATTGGAGTATCCAAATTGACAGTAATGAGCATCCAATGGTGCCCAAAATACAAAAAGTAATATGTAATGAAAAAAATATATATTCTATGTGATTAAATTCTATAGTTTTACAGATACATTATTGGTATTAATAAGAGTTTATCATCAGTAATTTTGTTGTTAAACGATTTGAGTAGGCCAACCACTATTTCACCCTCTTTCTTGGATTTTATATCTATTAGTTCTATAGGGACATGAGGATTAATGAGTCCAAATTTTTTCATGGGGAAATCCCTTCAATTTTTTTTCTTTTATGAAACTGTGAAATATATTAAATTTTATTATTCATAATTCTAATAGTATTTTAGCTTTTTCAAAAAAATCATTAAAACATAGCTCATTTATACATTTATAACTAAGCAGGATAGCCTATCATACTCCAAGATTTCACATACATTGTCAACAGTAATGAAATATGGATCATCCATGCTATACAAATTTTTATAAAAACATTCTGAACCCCAATGTCTTTCAACTTCATATTCACATGATTCTGAAATTATTATAAATGTGGATATAGATCGGTCATGGTTAAGGTGCATTTGGTAGATCATTTTAATTATTTGGTTGATCCATGGGATGGTTTTGAGATGTTTTTTCATTTCACCCCCTTCCCTATGTCCATATGTAATATAATTCATCAGTTCAGACCTTTTTTTATTAAATTTAAATAGTTTATCTTGAAAATGTTTTCAAATGATAACCTCCTTATTGACATGTTTTTTTACAAGGAGTGACACCCATGTGTTCAATGATCCAAGAGATTGTTCAATCTTATGAATATCATCATAGTTAATGGAAATTGGTAGCACAACACTCAATATATTGGATACATTGATAATTTCTTTGGTATGACCTGTTAAAAGTGGTTTACTGTGTAGCATAATGTTCTAGATATTAAACATCATATCACACACTACAAGGTGCAGGGTGGGTGTTTATATAGAATAATCATAGAAATTTTCACCCATTACAATATTATTACATGTGTGGTATTAGTTTCTAGGGGGTTTAAAATTCACAGAAACCACTTTTTGAACATTGATTATCTAACGTAAGAAAGGTTATTGAAGGGATTGGATCACCTCAATGCTAGTACGGGATAGGGTGGGATCTTCAAGTGTGGGTTGTTCTTGAGTTTTTTCTTCAATTTCCCCACTACCATCATATTTATAGGAACACTCTATTAAATTTTATATGTTCTTCAAGGATAGCAATCAAATCTATCATCATTTTGATTTCTTCACATTTATCCTCCCCTTCTTTTTTCTCAAAAAATTATTTGGGTTTCACCCCAAAACAAGAACATCTAATGTGACCATACTTTTCCAGAAACATTAGGACCACTAAATTTTTTCCACATCTGCTATGGGTGTTTCTTATTCCTATGACTATGTAAAATAGAAACTATAGAAAAATACATAATTATTGTTGTGTAATATCTATTTAAATCCAAATAAATATTTATTATGTCATACTTACACATTTTTTAATAACTTTTGTTCTATTTGCATCTATTAAAATCCAATCATAATTTACATGCACCTCCTTCCATAGCACGTGGTGTGGGATGGAAGAGACAATGGATTTGAATTCATCAATATATATATCAATAGAGGAACATAGTTATGTTGTTGTTTTCTGTCACATAAATGTATTGAAATGTATATAAAATATGTACCAAATTTCAAGTAAATCTTACCCAATTATTTCCTTATTGTAATGGTACACTATTTTTTATTCTTATTCATTAATTTAAGAACTCAATTGTTTTTTTATAAATAAAAAAAGTATCAATCAAAGTGATGAATACATGTATCGTCAAATAATGTATTACCAAACAAAATAAACCAGAAAATAATACTACTAATGATTAATAGTAAATGCATCCCACAATACTAGGGATATCAGGTTTGTATAAATAAGAGGTTAGTGTGAGTTTATTTCTCCTTCATCATCTTTTATATATCATTTTTTAAATTATCTTATATCCTCCATGAATCCTTCCAAAAATACTCAATACATACTCCTTATGTGATTCATCCACAATAAATGAACTCATCAAGGGATTATTAAGAGTAATACAATGTTTCATTATTTTATTTTTTAGTATATTAAATTTTTTTATCATAATGTAACTGTAGTATCTCTCTGCATTAGTGTTTTAAGCCCGGTGACAACATGGTTCCATGACTTTACATCAATCAGCACATGTTTCCAAGTGATGATTATAATGTAACTACTAAACATGGACATTTTGGGTTTAACATGTTTTCCCCACTAATTCAATCTCACATTTTATTTTATGACATTCACTTGTTCCTTAATGATTTTTTCTAACTCTGTCAAACTACGACGCTCTAGTTTTTTTGAGCTTCCAAGTTTTTAGTGCCTACCATTTCCTCGAATTTAACATCATCAATATGTTCTATTAGTGATATAGAATCAGTATTTGTAGATGGTGGTTTTACCACTGTAGTAGGAGAAACAATACCAATAGGTTGAGAAACAGGTGGGTTCTCTTCACTACGAGCAGTACAAGGTTGAAAGATCTATTGAGCCTCTTGATTGGGAACCTCATCACATATAGAAGTCATTATCTGTTGAAGTTGTTCAACATTTAATTTATATTAAAAAATTAGTACTAAAGTGATTATGACCTAAGGTAACATTATTTATAATAAAAATATATATAACATGGTTATTGAACACTGTTTTTGTAATGGTTGAAGGGATTTTACCCCTCTTTCGATTATACAAATTCATTCCATGTGGTCTCCACTAACATAAAAAACCCTGTCTACATTGGGACATCTATGAAATGATTGTGACATTCCAATGAAATGGCCATCCTCTATTGAATTTTTTTCTGACCCTTCAATGGTTTATGTGGATAACCAAACAATTGACCAGTTTCAGTTTGTAGGATATGGAACATTAAATATTTGTACTACATGTGATGCCATTATAAAATTTTCATCATTCTGCCCTTTCTTACTAAAATCATCAATCACAATCCCAAATCTTCAATTTTAATATCAATATTATTATCAACCCACATTTATTGAAAAATAGGGACTTGGATATTCGTATAATCCAACTCCCATATTTTTTATGATGTCAAAGTATGGCATATTTAAATAAATTAGATTTCTTTCCACAGACCCGGAAACATACATCGCTTCAGCCACATTTGTAACTCCACTATTCATAATGTTTCAATCATCATCATTTTCATTATTATATAATGTATAAAAATTTATTACATAAGAATTATAACTTAATAAATACAAACTTGGTCCTCCAGCTAGCCATCAATGAAATTCTGAAATTGAGTTTGAATTTTCATCAGACTCCTTAAATAAATGGTCTTGAACCCATCCAACAACCTATCAACTATATGAATTTGATTTTAATTTTACATCCCTTTATGGATTCATATTACATTGAATTTCTTTGTGTATTTTGATATATGGCTCAACTTTCTAACTATTATGAAAAATGAGAAGGTGGGTCTGCTCCCAGTCTGTAATATTAATTGTGAAAACCAATCTTCCATAAATTCCTTCACCTACAAGCCACCCAGAGTAATGATATTTTGGTAGGCCAATGATTTCCATAGGGGATATGTATTCGATACTGAGTTAAATTTCTTTCCCAACAATATATCTATCTCCAATACAACCCTCTTCCTGACTTCAATTTTTGACAAACATTGTCAAAATCATTATATACTTTTTAATTGGTTATATCCATGTATAATGTATATGACCGCTTAGTCTAATCACTATCATCAATTAAAAAATAAAATTAGTCATCAAATCAATGAATTTTGGTAGGAATAACATATCCAATTCACATAATATGACTGTATTTTCCCTCTCTATACTCAGCAATTTCATCGGGACTATAACATTGTTATATATGAATTAAAAGATAATACAGAGCTTTGTTAATGTATAATGGACATTTTGGAGAGAAATGCAACGTAAAGGTATATTAATTAAATATTTCCTCAAAATGAGGTTCGCATGTGATATAAGACACATTATCTTAAAATTTTCTATTAACAAAATGTTCTTGATAGTCAATAAATACCCCTATGTAACCTTTATGTCATTAAATAAGTTGAAAATTGATATCTCTCATGCCTAGAAAGAGTGTAAACAGCTAGAGGAAGGAATGTCAATTTTCACATTTCACTAGAGCCAACTCTACATGTGTTCACATGTCATCCATTCCCACATTGACTTAATTCTATTATTTGTTTTTCCATGTTAATATAGAAATATGTTGATTACACGGTAATATAAATTTTTTTAACATGCATAACATAATTAAATTGACTGACGTACAGAAAATTCCAGTATTGTAATTCAAAAAAACTATTCACTTTTTCAAACTTGTTGTCATAAGGGTTTTCAAATACTGTTTACCAAATACAGTGTCCACATCCTTTACATTCTCACACATTTGATCACCAATAAGTGGATATGGTTCTGTAATTTATATTAAATTTCCACCAAATGATGTCGTCCATGATCGACTCTCATGACATCACGGTAGAAATCTGTAATGTCTTGGAAACATGGTATTTGATGAATGTTTCATCCTACTTGACTGTGTACCTAGTTTGTACATGGGATACCCTTGAATTTCATTAAATTAATATCCTAATAAATTCACATAAGCAGGAATTTCATTTATCATCCCATAAAACATCGCTCTCAACATGAAATCTTCATTTCTATAATAATCATACAACATTACACATGCTTACCAAAATAATATTAAATCCATGATCAATGGTTCCCAATAAACATCAGTTTCATTCCCTAATTGATTTGGTCTTGATATAAGAAATGTTAGCATGATGAGTTTTCGGTTATTGCATAGCTACAGAGGAAATTTATTATTTACCAAAATAAATGGCCATGTACTCATAGTGATTCTTTGAAACACAAAAGGATTCACTCCATTTGTAGACAATATGAGACGAATGTTTCTCATTACATTTCCAAAATCTAGATACTCATGGTTGATTCTCTTCCACTGAGGTGATTAGGACGGGTGACATAGTTTCCCATCTTTATTTCTTCTATCTTTGTGACAAGTCAGTTGTCATACGTTCTCCCCACTTTTATATAAGCTCATAAACCTTAGAATGATTGGGATGTACCATACAACATTTGTAGGACATGATTCATATTTTTTTAGTAAGGAAAACCATTATTTGGGTATTCTCTAAGTTATTTTTTGTTCATGTGAAATAGTATACAATCATTCGAGTAGGGGTGTATTCATTCATATATCATACCCACTGAACATAGAATTCATTTGGCATTATATGTTTGGCTCGAAATCTCATTGTCTTATGAGAGCATGTCATTCGTGAGAGAACATAATTGTATAAAACATACATCACTCAATCTATTTCTAGCAATCAAATTATACAATTTTAGAACAGATGACAATGAGCTATATTTATTCCAACCACTATACAAAGGAATCATTGAATAACTCTTTAACTTCTAAAACAATTTTGGAAAATCCCGATGTTCTTTACCAATTGTCCTTAAAATTTCCACAATATGATCATTATCATCATTCACATCTATATTCACATCCTCTATGTTGACTTCTTTATTGTCTGCACCTGTAATCATATCAGATTATCCATATAACACACTGGAACACCAGCCACTATCTACATTATCTTTTTATCTATGTTTATTCAGACATTTATAACATCAACTAATTTTGTTACAGATCAATTGTTCTTCCAAGTCCTCATGACTAACAATTAATAATTAACAATATTGTAAACATTGAAAAAGAATTTGAGAATGTTCATATGCATTATCATTTGCAAACATGACGATCTCTATCACTCCATGTTCATAATCTCTAGTCAAATAATTGGAATTCATCCAGTCATTATTCATATCCATCCTACTTGACTGGGGGATATTAATTTATAATAAAATAAATAGAAAAAACGTTTATATAAAAATTAACCATGGTTAAAAACATTTATAGAAATTTTTCCTCTGAAAACAATTTATGAAAAAGTAGTTGAAATACCACTAAAAAACCAACCATTTACCCAAATTCCTCTTTAAAATAACATTCCCTATTTAATATAAACCTATCAGTTTCAAACACTTTTTTCCCAAAACACCAATTACTTTTTTATAAATCATTCAAGGAAAATTCCAGACCCAATAATGTCTATTGTTTAAAATTAGAGACAACCCTCTATATTTAACAAAATTTTGATTAAAACATCACACAGACCTTGTCAAAATGAATCTAGTGTTACAAATGATTCCAATACATTAACAACCATTTATGAAATCCAATCAAGTGTGATGATAAACAATTCACATGAAACCTAAGTCCATTCAATGAGATTAAAAAAATTTCATTGTTATTTTAAAAAAATTTATATTATACACTTTTTTTTAAAAAAAATTGTGTATTACAATAACACCTCATAGAAATCAAATATATTTACAATTTTAAGAAATGATTTAGGATGTTTATCTTATGTTTTATTAACTATCTGGACCTATAAGAAACCACATGTCCATCATGAATTGAAATTATTCAAATCATGGCTCTGATACATCACAATATAATCCCTACTCATTACCCACATCATTTATGGTTAAGATTGGCGTTTTCATCAATATCCCATTAATATCATGGAAGGATCACTCATGAAAATATATATAATCATATTGATCTACACAACATTGGTCAGGTCTCAAATAATTCCATTTGTATATAAATGGTATAATCATAGATGGAAATTTGATGTTAGTGGTTCATCTCTATGTCATATTATTCAACTCTCATCTTTTAATCCCCACCATCTCACATAGGGTCTTATCTACTACCATTATTTATCAATACCATCAATGAAGGGAGTATAAATGGCCTATGGAAACCTATGAATTTTTATAAAAGTTAGTGATAAATAACTCACTCTAGACCAATCACTTGATTCCTAAATAATCATAACTTGTTCTTTCTAAAACATCTTAAAAATTTTCAATGGGAATCAAAACGGAAATAACTCCAACATCAACACTAGTGACCCCCGGGGACTCACCACATTCCATCATCCAGCAATAGAAAAATCTGATTATCAAGAATAAAAAAAACATGGCACTAGAATATGATATATAGCAGTGTCATACACTCTCATACTCCTGTTCATATATATGGTGCTAGCTAATTTTTTATGTATGATATCATAAAGAATTATTTCTGAATACCTTCATAGTATAGTTCTTAAAGTTCTATTTTGAACATAAGGTATAAAATATATTTTCATATGAATTTTAATAAAAAGTGTAAGAAAAATAATCACACATATTTTCAAACAACCGCCGTTTTTAATATAAAATTAAGGATGAATAAAAATATGAAATAAAAAATAAGAAAAAAATGAAAAATGGCATTTACAACCATATAAGACATTTCAAGTCACAGTTTATCCCTATTTTGGAATATTTTTTGAAAAAATATTTTTCCTAAATAACCATAATGAAGATTCATTTTATAAATTTTTTTTGCAAATAACCCATTTCTTCCTTTTTAAATTCAAATTGTTAAGCATTTAAATCACCCTACTCGAAAGTATGAAATTAAAAACTCAATGTGAAACAGTGATAATAAAAAGGAACTTTGGAAAAAAGCATACATAATCCATGAAAACCATATGATGGTTCTATCTAATCAAAAAAGGGATGGGAATACAATTTAGTCATGAAAATAAATCCTGTAATGTGTCCTATGAATGATGTAACCATCATTTGAAACTTTCTAAGACTCGTGTGCTTGGATCCTGAAATAGATATATGGAACCTAGGTCAATAATATTTGTCTTTTCATATCTATGTTGTTCTTTAGAACTCACTAGTCTCTATCATGATTTGGGGATGAAAATAAACCATGTTCTCTTCTAGTACATTTGATGGACAATAAAGCATCTCAAAAACTCACCCAATATTATTGTGTCCTTACACTAGTCAGTGCACTCCCCAAAAGAGATTTCACATATATATATACCTCTACCAGTCTCCTAGGACACCCATGACATTTCAGTAGAGAAATTGTGAAACCAATGTGATAATAGATCATCACATAAATACAATTATAATAATTTTATATTTAACCTCATCCCACCTCCTACACCCTCACAAAAAAACCCCTTTCACATCCATTTATAAGATTCACAATAAGAATTATAATATAAAGAATCCAACATGTGTTCATGAGCCACAAAAAGAACAATAAAAGCAAGGAGCTTAATTGTGGGCTTTCCATATTTATAAAATAACTTTTTTTAGATTACCGACAAGTATTTTACAATTGTTCGGAAGAAACTAATCCATTTTCACCCCATTTTAAAAAAAACCATTCATATTTCATCAAGAAAAAAAATTATAAAAATTTACTAGATATCCCATTTGGAATCCCAACGATATTGTTTAAAAAAATTAAATAATAAACCATTTTATTTTAGAAATAAATATATACTAATAACCCATTTATTAAGCATCAATATACTTTTGAAAACATCATAATACACAATGGGAGTGAAGGGTCCCAATACCATTTAAATATGTTGAAGGTAAATTCCATTAATTTTGGAATACATGACTTTAAAATATAGAATACTCACTATATAGAAAAAATATGATCAAAGTTTCAAAATATTTAAATCTCCATAAAAATCCACACGGGCCTTTTAAAAATTACATTCCATGTGACATAAGTCTATGCCATGTCATTCAACAATTTTCAAGCCAATTCACACCTAAAAAATTCATAACATAAGATTAGAATTTCATATGAAATCATTTAAAATCTTTCACGAAATTTATAACATGTATTTCTAGGGAGTTTTAAAGAAACACCTACCTCACTCAAGAAAATTTGGACCCATAATTTGATAACATAAATGGAGAACACATAAATATGTCAAGTGAAATACTAATCTTCCCCAAATATAAAAAATCTTCATTGTTAAAAGTTAATTACACTATCATCTAGTGGAATCACACATCTAATCCATAATTGAGTCCCACAAAATCAAGGAATTTATTTTGAAGAGGAACACCATCTAACATGTAATTCATTTTGTGCACAAACAAGGACCACTAACAACCACGATTTTTAGCGGGGAATTTAGCCTACAAAATTCCGACCATAATATTTATATCAAGAAATTATAACACGTGAAAATGAAAACAAAGATGACAATGTGGAGAAAATTCACTGGGGGTGTGTGGATAACCATGCGGCAGACATGCATTCCTGATAGAGGAAAGGTACGCATCAGAGGATTCCACTTGCAAAGGAGAGGTGCATGATAAAGAAGAGTCAAGTGTATAAGATAAGCATACAAAGGTCGAGAGGTGTAAGGTGGAGGTGCGGTACATGAAAGAGGTGTGGCGTGCGGTAGGGGAAAGCCCCATGTTGATCTGGTTCACACACATCGGAGGTGAGGCACGTGGTAGAGGAGAGGTGCACTACAAATGAGAGGTGCTAGAAGAGGAGAGGCACACAATAGAAGATAGGCACTAGATAGAGGTGTGGCACACAATGGAGGAGTGACACATGATGATCTATTTCGTACGCAACAGAGGAGTGTACTGTGGAGGAGAAAATTTGAAGGACTGTTGCGTTCACAGCAGTGGGGAGATGCAATGTGAAGGTTTGGTTCACGGTAGAGATGAGGCAGAGAGAGATGAGAAGGAAGATGATTAGGCACGGTAGTGATGACCGGGTTCTACGAGAGCTTGAGGGGTGTGAGGGAGGATAATGTTAGGGTATTTTATAATACCCAGTGAACCTTAATCAATGGTAGCTAAAAACTCTTGACAAAGGAATGTTTTATTAGCGCTAAAATAGAAATCATTGATAAAACTTGGCCTTATGAGTGAATTTTTATCCCTAACAATGGCATATATTTATCAGCACTAAAAACGCACTAATAAAAAAAATGTATTTATCAGCACTAAAAATATAGCAGTGACAAAGACTCGTTGCATATGCGCATTTCTAGCACTGATAAACATAGACCATTGTCTGGGATTAAAAAGTGATGAAAAAGATACAATATTCGTAATTTATTATTATTATTATTATTTATATTTATAATATTATATATATGATATATATATATTTATTTATATATAATTGTTACTATATATATATATTGATATTTATAAATCTATAATTTATATAAATATAAAATTATAATAAATATACTTATTATATTTATAATCGTATAGATATATAAAAGAAATATATTATATATATATATATATATTTATAAGATTATAGATTTATATAACTATTTTTATATTAATTATATAATTATTTATATGAATATATATTTATTTATAATTATAATTATATAAAAATATTTTCTTTAAATCGTTATAAAATTATAACATATTTTTTTTTTAATATTTACAATTTTGTTAATATAATAATAATTATTTTGTATTATTGAAATAAATATTTGTTTATTAATTATTATAACTACTAAATAAATATATATTTATTTGTAATTCAAAATTATAATAAGTAAATATTTATTTATAGTTGTAAATATATATATATATATTTTATTTTTAATTTAAAACAATTATATTAATAATTTTATAAATATATATAATTAGTATATTATTTTAAAAAAAATATTTACTTAAATATATATACATTTATATATAATTATATGTATTAATAATTTTATTTATTTATTAATAAATTTATTTAATTGTATATTTATAACAATAAAAAATAGTGTAATAAAAATATTTATTATAGTTTTATATTTATTAAAATAAAAATATATATTTCTTTATTTATAGTTATAATTATAAATATAAATAAATATATTTATGAATATTTGTATACAATTATAAATAAATAAATATATATATATATAATTATAATGGGTGTTTATTCCAATTTTATAATTATTTATATATATATATATATAATTATGATTATAATAAAAAAATATTTACAAATAAATTATATGCAATTGAAATAAAATAATTATAAATATAATAAATATATTTATTATTTAAATACATTTAATATAATTTTAGATGTATTTTTTAGAACATATTAGCATATATGGGTAACATGTATTAGTCATATATACCTAGTAATTAAATACACATTATAAAAAAAATTCATCAATGGACTACATGAATAATAAGAAGACTTTACGGTATAAATGAACATTCATGATGACACCTAACATATATGCACACATGATCGATTAATATATTTATTGGCCAAAATCAATAGAAACAGACATATATTTAATAATTATAATATAAATAAAATAATTAAAAGTATTTATATATATATATATATATTAATTATAAATATAATAAATAACCAATGTATAAAGTATATAAAAAATATAATGAAACTAATAAATATATCATATCTAATTAATCTAATGAATATATTAATTATAAATAAAATAAATATATAATAAATATATAATAAATATAACAATTATAATAAATATAAGGAATATAAAAAATCTAAAAAATATAATATATCCAATAAATATATTCATTATTTAATGAAATTTATTATAATCTTATAATTACTAAAATATATATATTAAATTAAAATCGTAGAAACACATTATTTTAAAACATTATATACAAACCATAATTATTAAAAAATCTATATTAATTATAAAAATATGTTTTTTATTTAATGTTTACAAATAAACATTATTTTTAAATATAAATATAATAATTTTTTATAAATTCATTATATATTTTATTAAAAAACTAATCGGGTATAAATTTACCGTTGACAAATATTCTCTCTTTATCTGCACTTTCTACATAGCACTCACAATACCAAGCCTTGCCCCATTCTATAGTAGTGTATATTATGCTCTTTAACCACTCCCTAGTGGCTTGTTACACCTAACACCTAATCACTACCAACTAAAATCTGTCACGACCTGTCCTCGGGGACCGTGTTGTGACTACCCCAAACCCGCCTTCTATAGGCCAGGGGATGGCGACTATCACCAAGGTGTAATTCCTGATAAAAGGGAAGGCATTGCCTATGTAATGTAAAAAAACACTCAGAGTATACAAGAAGAATAGACACTATGTAAAACTGGGTGCAATAGTAAGTGCGGAAAAGTTTGTGGGCCAGAATACAAACCCAAACTGAAATTAATGTACAATTGGAAAGAAAGTACATCAACGGAAAAGAAAAGATGCAACGTCGTGTCTTCCACAGTAAGTCCCACCTGAAGGGTGGGTACATATGGCCTCCTCAGCTCCACGGGTCCAGCCTTCCGCTCCGTGTACGCCCCGCCCAGTGGTCCTCCTCTAGGTACCGACTTTCTCCACAAGCCTCCACCACGATCAGCACTGTCCTTTGTCTGCATTCAACACAATGTAGTGCGGGCATATCCCGTGTAGAGGTGAGTATAATCTACTCAGTAGGGACCCCACTACCCCCGAAGGTGTCCCAGAATCCACAAAGGATAATACACAAGGAAAGATATAATCACGATGTAACATCCAACACTACATAGGTATATGCCCATACATATACTTAAGTCATCAATACCAGTACGGCTCCAGCATCCAAGCCCAAGTACAACCCAGTCCACACAGGAAAACGCAACTCAAATCCACAGAGGAAAGCATATAGTAATCTACACAGGATATCAAGTCAATCTCATCGAAGATAAAGATTGAATGTCAAGACTCATCTCACACAGTTATACTTCTTCGTAGACGATAGAGATGATCCGATGTAGCCACTGATTCATCTAAGCCGTCTCACCCACATAGGATCAATAGGTACTAACACCAGCAATGACCCATAAAGGATCGATAGGTACTAACCCCCGCAATGACCCCCACAGGATCTGACCCACACATGATCGGTATGCGCTCGCCCACCCAGGACCGCTGAGCGCTCACCCACACAGGATATGACCCACACATGATTGGTAGCACTGACCCACGTAGGATTCCTGAGTGATGTATTCGTCACCGTCGAATCCACAGAGGATTTCTTGTATAGTCGTCATCGTCGTTGCAGTCGCAGCCAGCTCTAGAATTCTCGCACGTAGCAAGCTCGTTCGGGAGGGTCCGCTCCACGAGCCAAGGGGCTGATACATCAACCAACATGAAGTCCGGAGTTTATATATCCAAAAGTTCCATAATGCCAATAGGAACTCAACGTCACAGACGGCGCGTCAATCGGACGCCCGTTCTGTGAGTTATTGGCTTTTTCGTCATAGGGGCCCAGTTGGTTTTTATGTCAAAACCAACCCGACCATACTCCAACTGCATCCAAACCTCAAGAGGAGTAACCCAAAAGGGCCGTCTCACTAAGAGGGATCCAACAAAGTCGATGACACGTCAATTGGACATCTGGAACTCAAGTTATAAGTGTTTCCGTTCCTAAGGCCTAGTTGGTTTTGTGCTCGAACCAACCCGGTCAAATCACAAGTTCTCTGTAACCTAGAGTGTAATATACCAAAACAACCGTCTATATCCAAGGATCGTATCACAGCTAACGGTGCATCGATCGGAGGTCCGCAGAACATGTTATGAACAAAACAACGAAATAGGTCCAAAATGGGGGTTTTGGGCCCGTACCGACCAGGCCCGAGACCCCCAGGGTCGACCCGAACCGGGTCCGGGTCCGGCCCGATTGGGCGCGGCGTGGCCCGGCCCGGCGCCCTGGCGCGGTCCACCGGCCAGCTCCGTGTAACCGAGCTGTGCGGACAAGGGGGGGATGCCCCCCCTGTCTATTTAAACGTGGCCCCCATGTGGGGGGGGGGGGTGGCGATCCGCCCCTCCAGCCGAGGGTTTTGAACCCCTGGTCTTCCCCCTGACCGGCCGACCCGCTCCGTTCGGCCGGCTGCTGCCACCACGGGACCGGCGGGGTCCCGTCCCCCTTGTCCGACGCCGGCGGCCGGAAACCGGCCCCCGCCCCCTGCTCCGTCGTGGCCCCGCTCCGGCCGTAGTGCCTTTGTGGTTCTCCGGTGCAGTGCGACAGCACCCTGACCATGTTCGACTTCAACGGAACGGCGCAACGGTGTCACACAACCTTGCAACACGATATAGCGTGGTGCGACGACACCGCGCCATCTCCGTTCCAAACCACATCAAGGTCAACAACAGAATTAAGTTAGGGGGTCAGTCGTGTTTGTGCGGTTCGACCCCTTCCCGTTATTCGATATCAAGAAGCTAAGATAACGAAGAACTCTTGAATATTCATGAAAAACAATAAATCCCCTACCTTGAGTTTTGTAGAACGAAGGCTCGTCGCGGCATGGAACGTCACAGAATTGGTCATCACTGAAGAAGGCGTCGTGGAAGGAAGGTCGTTGGTGTCGTGGAACATGACGTCGACTAGTCGATCTCTGAGAATTCGGCATTCTTCGTCAGATATCGGTGCGTTCTTCACGTTCTTTGCATTCTTTGACGATGAAGAAGAAATTTTGAGTTTTCCCCCCAATCCACCCTTAACACAACAAGCTCCATCAATAATAAAATAAGGGTTTAACCTTATTTTATTACTTATTCCTTAAGTATTTGAATTTCAAACATTCAAATTAAATGCAATTAATTAATTAACTTAAGTTATCTAATTAAATGGTGAGTTGAGAGAGTTAGGGAATATGAAGGGGTGGGGTTCGTGTGGGCCTCACCTCCCTCTTAACCTACCTAGGATAGTTTCCCAACATCCACACAACAGATAACCACTTTGTGAAAATAAAATAAAATTGAAGCTCAATTTTATTTTACCATCCACAATTTTTTTACATCTCCTCCCGAGCAAACACAACTCCGGAAAAGGAGTTCCTAAGAAATTACCAGTGCTGTGATACCATCGTTGCCCTCATAATTCGATTCTGAGCACTGGTCCAAATTTTAGGAAATCCCGCTCTTTCGCTCACTGAACGTACCCAAGCTAAATTTTGGAAACAAATTCCGGGCTCACTAGGCCTCATAATTAGGTGCCGTCAGAAACTGCATTCTTGTAAAATCCCAAAAAAAATTAAGAAAAAATTTACATTGAATTTTACAGGTCATTACATTACTCCCACCTCAGGGCTTTACGTCCCCGTAAAGATACATCATAAACGTGGGGAACAAATGTGGGCACTACACATGCATCTGAGCCTCCCGCTCCCAAGTGCTCTCCTGGAGCTTCCCGTGCTGCCATCTGATGCACACTAGAGTAATTGACCATACACGTAGGAATCACTCCTGTCGATCCTCGATCTCCAATTGGACCTCCGCAAAATTTGTCCCATTATCAACGTCCAGCTCCCCATGGTCAATGATATGTGTCAGGTCGTGCACGTATCTCCTCAGATGAGATACGTGGAAGACGTCGTGCACCCGGTGCAACTGAGGTGTTAGATCCAGGCGATAAGCCACCTCGCCAATCCTGCTGATGACCTGGAATGGTCCAATGAATCATGGAGACAACTTGCCACCTCAACCAAATCTTTGAAATCCACGTCGAGGTGATACCTGCAAGAAGATGTGGTCGCCATCCTCGAACTCCAGTGGCATCCGCCTCATGTCAGCATAAGACTTCTGCTGGCTCTGAGATGTCCTAATCCGCTCCTGGATGACCTGGACTTTCTCTGTCGTGGCTTGAACAATCTTCGGTCCCACAAGTGCTGACTCCCTAGGGTCTGTCCAGCACATCGGTGATCTACAAGGTCGGTCGTACAACGCCTCGTATGGTGCAATCCCGATGGTGGATTAGTAGCTTTTCTTCAGGCGAACTCCACCAAGGGTAGGTGGTCCTCCCATCTACAACCAATGTCAAGGAAACATGCGTGGAGCATGTCCTCGAGAGTGTGAATGGTCCTCTCCATCTGACCATATGTATGATGGTGAAAGGCAGTGCTCAGACGTATCTGCATCCCGAATGCTTCCTGCAACCCCTTCCAAAGATGGGAAGAAAAGCGAGCATCTTGATCGGAAACGATAGATGATGAAACACCATGAAGTCTTACAATCATTTGAACGTAGATGCATCCCAAGATCTCTACTGAGCCCTGCTCTCGGATGGGTAAGAAGTGAGCCGACATGGTGAGTCGATCGACAATCACCCAAATGGAGTCATGACCTCTGGAAGTGTGAGGTAGTCCAGTCACAAAGTCCAATGATATCCCATCCCACTTCCACTCCAGTACCTCCAAGGGCTGTACCAGGACTGCTGGTACCTAGTGCTCCGCCTTCACCTGCTGGCAGGTGATGCATCAAGAAACAAACTCTGCCAGAGCCTTCGTCATACCCGGCCACCAGTGTTGTCGTCTGAGACCCTGATACATCTTCGCCACTCCAGGATGTACCGCTAAAGGGGAAGTGTGAAACTCCCTCATCACCTCCTCCAGTAAAGCAGCTGGTACCATGGTACGTCCTTTGAAAAGGACGACGTGCTCTCCACCCACAGAGAATCCATCAGGTGCATGTCCTGAGGATATCTGTGCACGCCACGTCTCACAGTCAACATCCCCATGATGTGACTCTATGAACCACTTTAGTAGTGGAGGAGTGACTGTGAGTGACTATAGAAAGGATGTTCCCTCACTACCTAAGAATGATATCTACAAAGCGGCTAGCTGCTCTGTCACCTCACCAAGTAGCTGGATGCCCGTCCTCCTACCGAGGGAATCAGATGCTACGTTCCTTTTTCCATGAGTATTGACTATCTCAAATTCATTGTCCTAGAGGATCTTGAGTCATCTCCACTATCTCAGATTCAGGTCCTTCTGTGAGAAGATGAACCTGAGACTCTTGGGGTTAGTGTAGACTGTAAAGCGCTCGCCCATCAGATAGTGTCGCCACATCTTCAGAGAATAGACCACTACTGCTAACTCCAGATCATGGGTAGCATAGTTCTGCTCATGCTGCCTCAACTGACGTGATCCATAGGCAATCACGGCCCACTCCTGAACCAGGACACATTCGAGTCTTGTCCCTAATTCATCATAGTAAACTACGTACCCTACTCCCTCCTCTGGTAGCCTCAAGATAGGTGTGCTGGTCAATCTCTCTCTCAGCTTCTAGAAGCCCTACTGACATCTATCTGACCACACGAAGGGTTTCCCCTTCTTCGTCAAAGCTGAAAGTGGTTCCAAAACTCTGGAGAAGTCTGGAACAAATCTCTAGTAGTACCCATCTAAACCCAAGAGACTCCGCACCTCCATCACGCTCCTGGGTGGCTCCCTAGCTAGCACTTCCTCGATCATCGCAGGACCCACCACAACTCCTGCCTTAGAGATGATGTGTCCTAAGAAGTGGACATCACATATCCAGAAATGACACTACGAGAGCTTACCATAAAGCTGGTGATCTCGGAGTACGTCCAGTACAACCCGCAAATGGTAGGCGTGCTCCTCCTCAGTCATCGAGTAATTAAAAATGTCGTCGATGAAGACCACGGCAAATCAATCGAGGTAAGGCTAAAAGATCATGTTCATGAGGCCCATGAACACTGTTGGAGCATTGGTTATGCCGAATGGAATAACAATGAACTCATAGTGGCCATACCGACACCTGAAGGCCATCTTCTTCATGTCCTCGTCCCAAACACTGAGCTGATGATAGCCTGACCTGAGGTCTATCTTCGAGAACCACCATGCTCCATTGATCTGATCGAAGAGGTCATCAATCCTTGGCAGCGAATACTTGTTCGTCATAGTCACCTGGTTCAGGTGACTGTAATCGACACAAAGTCACAAGCTCTCGTCCACCTTCTTGGCGAACAAAATCGGGGAAGCCCAGGGTGAAACACTGGGTCGGATGAATCCCTTGCCCTGCAAGTCCGCCAACTGTACCCGTAGCTCTCGAAACTCAGCGAGAGCAATTCGATATGATGGGGTGGATATCGGGGTCGTCCCGGGGTACTGGTCAATATAAATGTATACCTCTCTGCGAGGATTTAGTCTTGGAATGTCGTCGGGAAAAACGACTGCATACTAATCCACCACTGCAGGCAAGCTCGGACTCCGCACGTCAAATTCTCCAAGGATGAGGCTAGCCAACTGATGAGTGATGGGCTATCCTCTCCTCTGCATGAGTCCATCCTGTGTTGCAAAGGCTCCCTTCTCGCCGGTGAAGGTGAACCTGTTCCTATCATTGCGAACACAATGCACCTTGGGCCTAATGCAGTCTATCTGAGCATGAACTATAGATAACCAATTCATGCCCAAGATGACATCGTAAGGCCACAACACCGCTACCAGAAGATCCCAGTCAAAGCTCTCGCCTCCTAGAGTATGCTCACACTACCGGAAACAGTGTGTAATCGTCGAGTCTTATCCCGTAGGAGTCTCTAGCTGTAAGGATCGAGCCAACGGCTCCGTGGGAATCTCCGAGCTCTGAACAAGGGCGGAGGATATGAAAGAATGACTCGCTATTGTCTCTAAAAGAAATACATCAATGGTGGAGTAGACACATATAATACCTTGAATCATCTCGGGTGCGCCATGGCCGTAGGCCTCCGCTACCTGGAGCTGTGCATGTCTCTGCCCGCCAGCTCCTTATGGTCAGGGTGGACCTCCTTGTGGTGGTGGTGGTAGATCCCCAAAGCGTCGCCCACCACCTGCTGCTCGGCCAGCTCCTCTACGTCATCCGCCTACTCCTTGCAGATCACCACGGTCGACCCTCTGCCTCTTCCTGGGTGGT
The DNA here is from genome assembly GCA_963277665.1 of Viscum album. Taxonomy (NCBI): domain Eukaryota; kingdom Viridiplantae; phylum Streptophyta; class Magnoliopsida; order Santalales; family Viscaceae; genus Viscum; species Viscum album. The sequence goes on from OY728157.1 coordinate 203,560,247, forward strand.
CCCTCAACTATCTGCTGCTTCTCGGTATGGTGGGTCGGGCAATCACGGGCCATGTGGCCCTGCCTGCCGCACGTGTAGCACTCTCTGCCTCTTGAAAGACTGGATCTACACTGTGTGCCTCGCACCTCTGAGCCAGTGTCCTAAGATTGTCTCCCTCAGGGTCTGGTCTGCCTGGACCCATGTTTCATCTGTCGAATTCTTGCTGTAGAAGACTCTGCTACATGCCGCTCTACGGTAGGTCTCGCTGCTGATGTAGGCTCATCAGGGAAGCTCTCGATGAGAAGGGCTCGCTCCAGTACCCCTACCTATGTCGGAATGCTGAGGGAGATCAGAGACTCCCTGATCTAATGCCTCAGTCCCTGCTCGATGGTCTGGGATCGGAAGAATGGGACCCGTATCATGTCTATCGAATAGCGCGAGAGGTCTGTAAATCTCGCCGAGTACTAGCCGACCGTCAAGCTGCCCTGCCGCAGCTGTAGAAGCTCCTGGGTGCGCACTGCATGAAGGATGGCTGGGATGAACTCCGAGCGAAAGAGGCTCTCAATGTCCGTCCAGAAGAGAGATGCCTCGTCGTGCACCTGGAGCATCAAGCTCCACCATCTGTCTTCTTTCGTGTGTAGAAGACTCGCTGCAAGAATCACCATGAGGTATGCTGGTGTCCCTACCAGATGGAAAACACGTACAACTGCGTCCAGCCAATCCTCGACTGCCTAGGGGTCTGTCTCCCCATGGAAACTGGGCGGTCTCTGACACCGGAACTCGTGCAGTGCACTAGGGTGACGTGCACTCTCAGTGGCTGGGGCTGGTGGCATCGGTGGCTCGGCGGGTAGTGGTACCGCCGGCGCCTCTGCAGTAAAAGGGCCCTGTACCGAGGCCTCATCGCTCGGTGGTCTGTCGTCACACACAACGCTCAGAACCCTAGTTAGCTACCATCGTGGGGCCATCTTGAAAAGAGACAGGTGCGCCAAGGTCAAACAGTACACCTGGTGAGCAGACACAATGTAATCACAAAGAAAACTTGAAACACACATGCAATCAATGTTTTCGTGCATTGAGTCGAAAATCAGAAGTCAGGTTCCTGGTGTACGAATACGTCGACTGCTGCACCAACACTAGACTCCCTAGACTGATAACCACACTTAATACACTTAACACAATTTCTTCACATAGAAAAATATTATAGTCTTGAGTTCTACTGTAGAACCGAACTCCTATGATACCAATTTGTCACGACCCATCCTCGGGGCCCATGTCGTGACTACCCCAAGCCCGCCATCCATAGGTCAGGGGCTAGCGACTAGCACCAAGGCGTAATTCCCGATAAAAAGGGAAGACATTGCCTATGTAAAGTAAAAAAACACTCAGAGTATGAATTCAGAAGTAAACACTAAGTACAACTCGGTATAATAGTAAGTGCGGAAAAGTAAGTGGGCCAGAATACAAACCCAAACTGAAAGTAAAGTACAACTGGAAAGAATTTACAACAACAGAAAAGTAAAGCCACAATGTCGTGCCATCCACAGGAAGTCCCACCTGAAGGGTGGGTACAGATGGCCTCCTCATCTCCACGGGTCCAGTCGTCCGCTCCGTGTACGTCTCGCCCAGTGGTCCTCCTCTAGGTACCGACTTGCTCCACAAGCCTGCACCACAATCAGCGATGTCCGTTGTTTGCATCCAACAAAACGTAGTGCTGGCATTGCTCGTGCAGGGTTGAGTATAAGCTACTCAGTAGGGACCCCAAGAACGCCGAAGGTCTACCATAATCCACAATGGATAATCCGCAAGGAAAGATAAAATCACGAAGTAACATCCCACACTACTTAGGTATATGCCCATACATATACCTAAGTCATCAATTCCAGTTCGGCTCCAGCATCCGAGCCTAAGTACAACCCAGCCCACACAGGAAAACACAACTCAAATCCACACAGGAAAGCATATATAAATCCACACAGGATAGCATATAGTAATCCACACAGGATATCAAGTGAATCTTATCGAAGATAAATATTGAAAGTCAAGACACAACTCAAACTGGTATACTTCTTCATAAGACGATAGAGATGATCAGATGTTTCCACTAATTCGTCTAATCCATTCGACCCACACAAGATCGCTTGGTACTAACCCCCGCAATACCGACAATGGATCGAGAGGTACTAACCCCCACAATGACCCACACAGGATCTGACCCACATAGGATCGGTATGCGCTGGCCCACCCAGGACCGCGGAGCGTTGACCCACATAGGATCTGACCCACACAAGATCGATAGCACTGACCACCATAGGATCACTGAGTGCTGTAGTCATCGCCATCGAATCCACGGAGGATTTCTTTTATAGTCCTCATCGTCGTTGCAGTCGCAGCCAGCTCTAGAGTTCCTGCACGCAACAAGCTTGTTCTGGAGGGTCCTCTCCACAATCTGAGGGGCCAATTCATAAATTGACACGAATTCCGGAGTTTATGTATCCAAAAGTTCCATAACACCAACAGGAACTCAACGTCACAAACGGCGCGTCAATCGGACGCCCGATCTGTGAGTTATTGGCTTTTTCGTCCCAGGGGTTCGGTTGGTTTTATAGTCAAAACCAACCTGACCATATTCCAACTATGTCCAAACCTACAGCAATGTAATCCAAAAGGTTCATATCAGTAAGAGGGATCTATCAATGTCGACGACACGTCAATCGGACGTCCGGAGCTAATGTTATAAGCGTTTTCATTCCAAGGGCCCGATTGATTTCGTGTTCGAACCAACCCCTCCAAACCCCATGTTCTCCATAACGTATTGTGTAATATACCGAGACGCCCATCTCGATCCAAGGATTGCATCACAGCTGACGGTGCGTCGATCGGAGGTCTGCAGCCCACGTTATGGACAAGAGAATGAAAGAGGTCCGAAAATGGGGGTTTCGGGCCCGGACTGACCCGACCCGAGACTCCCTGGGTCGGCCCGAATCGGGTCTGGGTCCGGCCCACTTGGGTGGGGACCGGCCCGGCACGCTGGCACGGTACAGTGTCCAGCTCGCTGTAACCGAGATGGGCGGACAAGGGGGGGGGGGTGGCTGTCCCACTATCTAAATAAACGCGGCCCACACATGGGGGGTCGCTCCTTCCTTCCAGCTGGGGGTTTCAAACCCCCGGTCTTCCCCCTGACCGGCCGGCCGGCTGCTACTGCCATGGGACCGATGGTGTCCTGTCCCCCTACTCCGACGCCGGTGGCTGGAAACCAGCCTCTGCGGCCTAAGGCCTCAGCCTTGGTCCATCCGGTGCGGCGTGACGGTGCCCCACCCCTCCGTCGTGGCCCCACTCTGGACGTGGTGCCTCTGTGGTTCTCTGGTGCGGTGTGACGGCACCACGACCATGTTCAACTTCAACGGCGCCACACATCCTTGCTGAACGATCCCTCACGGTTCGACGGCATCGCGGAAGAAACATCGTTGGCGTCGCGATACATGGCGTCACGTAGTTGATCTCCAAAGATTCGGCATTCTTCATCGGAGATCGGTGTGTTCTTTGCGTTCTTCGCATTTTTGACGATGGATAATAACTTTAGAGTTTCATCCCTCAATCCAATCTCAACACAACAAGCTACAACAATAATAAAATAAGTGTTTAGTCTTTTTTTATTAAGTATGCCTTAAGTATTTGAATTTTAAACATTCAAATTAAACTCACATAATTAATTAAATTAAGTTATCTAATTAAATGGTGAGTTTAGGGAGTTAGGGAATATGAAGGGGTGGGGTTTGTGTCGCCCCCACCATCATCATAACCTATCTAGGATAGTTTCCCAACTTCCACACAACGGATAACCACTTAGTGAAAATAAAATAAAATTGAAGCTCAATTTTATTTTACCTTCCACAATTTTTTTACATCTCCCCCCGAGCAAACGCAACTCCAGAAATGGTGTTCCTAAGCAATTATCGGTGCTGCGATTCCATCAGTACCCTCGGAATTCGATTCTGAGCATCGGTCCAATAGTTAGGAAATCCTGCTCGTTTGTTCACTGAACGTACCCAAGCTAAACTTTAGATAATAATTTTAGGCTCACCAGGCCTCGGAATTAGGTGCCATCACGAACTGTGTTCTTGTAAAATCCCAAAGAAAATAAAGAAAAAATTTCCCTTGAATTTTACAGGTCTTTACAAAATCCTTTTATTTTATTATGGGTATGAACATTGAAAGGATCTAAAGGGGAAATCAATTATTTTTTCATCTCCATTCTATCCTTCCATCAGGTAAATTTAGAATTTTATCAGGTATACCACTCAATGTTTCCCATCACGATCATCTGACCATAACTTATGTTCTACTGCTTAGCATGCTTTCCTGTTCTCTAAGGCTCATCAAGTTCCATCTAAACTAGCTCACATTTTACGTTCTGATATTGATGATAATATAGGACATGTTGAGCCCAATTTTCATCCTAAATTTTTTAGGATAGTGTGGGTTATTATTTCTATGAGCAGGAAATGAACTTCTGGCACCCATGTAGTTTGGGAATTATCTCTTGAATTATTATCTGGAGGCACTAGTGTGGTTTTAGTGATGATCTACAATGATGAATGAATATTTTTTGGAGTCCATTTATACCTGCTTATATGAAGCTTCGTATATGATAGCTCTAGCTCAACTGTCTTTAGAAGGATGATCGGCTCCACGTGGTCGGCTAGAAATCTTCTTCCTTTATCTTTTTATTCATGAATAATGGAGAAACTATCTGCATCATTTTATTAGATTTTCCTTTTATAATTATATGTGGAATCATGAACGGAATATCTTCCATTTCACTTTCTAATCTCATGGGTGTCAAGATGATTTTATAGTGGTTATTTTTGGCCCATCTTTTATAATATAGGTGGAGAATCTCTTATACTCATATATTGATGAATCATTCCTTCATTTTTGAATGGGAAATAATTCTCTCAAATTTGAGGGTGTGAATTCTCATTGAATATGATTCCTTGAAGGTAACCTCAAGGATATCTCTTAGACATCTAAATTTTATTTTGGAATCATGCAAAACAATATAGATGATCCTTTCATCCTTATGTGGCATGTTTATAATGGCATATCCAACAAATTGGTTCATCTGGATAACATTGAAAGGATTCCTCGACTTCTAGGTTGAATTAAAATATTTTTGTAATGAAGCACATAGGGAACCTAGACTCATGTGATGTAGGGGGTTATTTTGTTTAAATATGTTTTTTTTCAACAAAAAATAGTAAATGGATTGAGGATGAATTAATTTTAAAAAATACGTCCTAATGGTGGTAGCGCCACTACGTCATTTTTAGTTAAGTTGAAAGGCGGAATCTGCGATGCTGCAATTCCACTATATATATACAGTTTTTTTAATTTTTAAAATTTTTATTTATATATTCTTTTCTTTTGTATATATATATATATATAATTACTACAATTTATATGCAATTTAATATCCAACATTACTACCATTAAAATATTCTAAATTCTAATAGAATCCATCACCTATGGAACAAATTTATAAGAGGGCTTTCCCAAGAAATCATTTTGTATTTTTATAGTGGGATTCCAGTACTATCATTCCAGCGCAGAACATTCTACTTTTCCAATGTAAGATTTAAAATTGTTTCTAATACGTGACTTTGATAGTCTATAATATATAAACTCTAAGACAAATATAAATGATAATTTATACAAAGAATAATCATATAATTAAATAGTTTATAGTTAAAAAATCCTAAAAATTTTTGATGAATAATATTGTATATGCTTTCAAAGGCACAAAATTAAAACATAAAGATATTTCATGTATGTAACATTGAAAGCCTCTAAAATATAAACAATAAAAACTGTCACACCCCAACATTTTGGATTAATTTTCAATTCAATATATCTTAGTTTTGGGTTCTCGTGCTGAGCTTTGGGTTGAGCCCTGATTTAAAATTTTTGAAGATTAATGTTTTTAGTTGGTTTTGGACCTATGCGCGACCACCGCACGGTTGTCGGTAGCCACGTAGTTGGCCATGTTGTGAAATTTCTCTTTTATTTTATTACTATTTTTGTTATTGTTATTATTATTATTACTATTGTATTAAAGATATTATGATTAATTTATCATCGTCATTGTTATTTTAATATTGTCGAAATAGTTAATATTTTTATTGTAGGTAATATTAATTATTACTATCTTTGTTATTGTTAATTTTATTATGATTATTTTTATTATTATTATGGTATTAGTTATTATCATTATTTTTATTATATTAAAATGAAAAAAAACCAACCTAACCCTAATACCCGTGCCCCTATTTCCTGTTGTGCGCCGCGAGCACCCCCTCCCTTTTTTGTTCTTTCTCTTCTGCTGCTGTGCGAGCCTCCGGTTTCCCCCCCCCTGCTGGTCGCGGCCGAAACCCCCCTTCTCCCTTCCCCGCGCGAACCGCCTCCCCCGTCCGGCGCCTCCTCCTCCCAGCTGCGCCCAAGCCTCCTCTCTCAGCTCCCCTGCTCCTGCTCGGGCGAATCAGCCACCCCAGCCGCCTCCAGGTTTTCCCCTCCACGCACGCTGGCCTCATCTCGACCCTCCCTGCACAACACCGCCAGAAAATTTGCCCTCTGCCCTCACCTCTGGAGAGACATTGGCCGACCTCCTGCTTCCAGTATTTTTTTCCCTTTTCTATCCGTAGCACTCCCTGCCTTCCCCCCCGTTCTCCACGCATCTCCCCCCTGTTGCGCAGTCCCTGCTACCTCCTCACCGCCCCATGCGAGCAGCCCCTCCACAGCTCCTCCTCGCACCAGCCCAACGCCTAGTCGCCGCTCCCCGCTATCGCACTCGCGCGGCCCGACCACCTCAGGCTCCACCTCGCCCTGCTCCCGCTCATCTGCAGCGTCCCGAGGACCAGCTACGCCTCCTTACCTCGCTAGACTTGTGACGTACCCGACCTCCACACCTCCTCCTAGAGGCACCCCTTCTCCCCGACTTGCTGCGCGGACCACTACCCCGAGCCGCCTCCTGGCGCCGGCTCCGGCAGGCCGCGAACCCCTTCACCACTCTGGTAATTGTTTCTTCTTCTTTCTATCTTGCGGTGTTTCTTTTCCTTTTTTTTCCAACTGGAACCACTTTGACACCTTGTTAATCCTTTTGTATCTTTTTGAATTTGTTTTGGTTTGTGAAATCTAGATTTTTAAGGTCCATTATGTGCAAGTCATAAGATTCTTAGAACTTATGGTATTCAGTTTAAATGTTATTATCTCACTAATTGGAAGTTGGGAGTTTTCATTAAATGTTTGGCGTCGGTTATGGTGTGATGGTGGTTGTCTATTTGTGAACTTTGTTCGACATGTTTGGTTTAATAATGCTAGTACTTGTTTATTGTTTGAATTGTTTTGAAAATGTGTTCTATGGTTTCAAAGGGGTTGTTTTATGTTCCTTAAATTATTTGGGTAGTTGGTTGTGGTTTTAAAGAAAATGGTAGTGTGTGAAAATAGTTTTGTGTGTTTTTCTTATACAGACTGTTTATGTGTTGTTTGGTCTGCTTATAAAAATGTTTAGGAATTGGTTTGCTTGTTCATAAAAGTGTCTGTAGACTGGTTTAGTCTTTATGGCATTTTATTATGTTGTGTAAATTGTTATTTTAACTGTGGAGTTGGTGCGCATTCTATTTTGGCGTGTTGTGAGTGCTCATTTAATTTTAAAATGATTTATTAGATAGTATCGACGGTGTGGGTTATGTTTTGAAAGTTTGTCGAGGTGGTTTTTGTGCCGTATGTTCATCTGGTTTGTTTTTAATCAGTGGTGGTGGGTTTTTAGTTGTTGTGCGTTTGTTGTAGTGCGTTGTCGGTGAGGAAAACCCGGGATATTGCAGTCACCGACAAGTGCGTGCTTGTGCGTCTGTGCGGGGCGTGACACACCCTTATGTTTGGACAGCGAGCCGAGGTAGGCTCCCCCATTGCACTTACCTTTAGATTTAGAATTTATTAATTGCTTGTTGTTTTATTAATTTTTAATGAATTAGAAATAATATTATATAATAAAACTTTAAATTATTATTTCGTGCAAAAGGAGCTGTTTATTTTATACCGAACACTTGTGACATTTTTTTGACGGGCGGAAACCCAGTTTTGAAAGAATGCCAGTTTGGCCTTTAAACATAATTCACGGAACTTCAAATGTGCTTCTAGTTTTAAAGATAAAAAATTTCTTCTGAACAATTGTTTTGAGTTTTTTTGAGAAAAGAGGTTTTACTTTAAAATTGGTGAAGGCCCGTTTGGCACTTTAATGAAATGGATTATCTCGGAAATCCCACTCGGGGGTGATATTTGGTGTGCGTTGTTTGCGTGAGCTGTATGTGATGTTGGTGCATCGTGACTGATTTATTTACATTGTAGACGCACCCCCTTTTTACTGCTTGTGTTGACATGGGAACCTGGCATATTGAGTGGATTTTCTGAGAACGATTGCTGCACTAGTTTAGACCACGCACTGGCTAGTGGCCCCATAGCAGGGGAATACTGAGTTATTGCTGCTATGGGGATTGGGCCCCTCGGTTAGGCCATGCAGGGCTATGCCGGGTAGTATTATGGGCGTTATGACGTCATCGAGTTATGGCATGCCTTCAGGATGAGTCACATGTATAGTACGTTCTGGATTGTTCACGATCTCCTAGGTTCGACCCATGTTTCTTTTAGTGTTTATTTGTGTGGCGGATGATTGAGAGGTCGAGTTCGGTTGCGGACCCATGTGTGCCACTTTTACAATTGCCCTTAGTGTTAGTTGTGTGTGATTCTCCTTTTGACTAATAACTAAAGTTTGGATTTCTAAATTGTTCGCAAAATGTTTTAAAAATGCAATGCACCTTTTTCTTTCAACATTAAACTTGTTCTAAATTAAAAAGGGCAATGGACTGTTACTTGTTTTAGAAATTCATGTGTGTGGAAACCATATTTTATATAATTTAGTTCAAACCAGTAATTGATAAATTCTTTATTTATTGGTATCTGCATTGGGATAAGAATTAGTCGGGCCTACCTATTGAGTTTTAATACTCACGCCTATAGTGCTTTCTTGTTTTTAGTTCTGTTGCAGGTTCCAGATTCAGTTGTTCTCCTTGAGCGATGTTGGTTGTGGTATTGGAGAGTGACCCATGGGGTTACCTGGAGTTTGGATCGTGGTCATGTTAGTAGTGTTGTTGGTTGCTCTTTCTTTATTCATTTTTGTTCTATTTTATTTTCTGTTGTTTAGTTTATTTTCCTTTGGGCAAAATCGTTCCCACCTGCTTAATTTTCATGCCCGGCACTAGTTTCCAGCCCGTGGGGATCGGGAACGCCCTTCGGGCCATGTCGCGAGCCGGCTCGGGGGACCGGTTCAGGTTGGACCCGGGTTGGTTCGTGACAAAATTGTATCAAAGGGAGGTTTCTTGTTATTTGGGATGTTCGGTAGATGGAGATTAGGATTTTCGGGACTTGAGAGGTAGGTACGGGAAGGACGTCATGAACCCTCGCCCGTTCTGCACCTAGAGTCACCAGGGATAGTCCGGGAATCGATTCTTTGTTTCATTTTGGATTGTTTTGGATTAAGGGATGACAACAGAGGTAAGCCGATGTTACATCGTGATTTCACATGGAGTAGTGACCCATGTAGATTCTGGGTACATGGTTTGAATTCCTCCTAGAGGTCGACGCCTACTTGGGGCATGGCCCACTACCATGTCACCAGGTTATGCGTGACTACTAGTCCCTCACTGCGGTTTTTGATGCAATTTAAGTTTCGTTTTTTTTCTGGTTGGTGTTAGTGCTTTTTTGGAAATGGAAAAAAAGGGGGTTTTGAAAATGAGACTGATTTCTTTTAAAGGAATTTAAATTTATGAAATGGGTTTAAAAAAACTAAAAGCATTTGGTTTGGAAAACTGATGTTTGCTTTGAAATTGGTCGAGAATGGTTTGAGGTGAAACCGCAGTTACCCCTTATGAACGTTTGCACATGTGAGAGAATGCATACAATTGCGTGCTGGTGCGTGTGTGAATGGAATATGGATAATGACATGTGCAACGGGTCATGATATTACCTGGGTGTTTATTTGAAATTAATGGCTTGACCATGTTTTTCTAAATTGGATTTTAAAGAGGAAAATGGTTTTGGAAAGTGATTTTGGTTTGAAAGGGATTTGGTATTTGGAAACTAGTTTTGAAATGTGAATTTAAAAAGTGGTGGTTTTGGAATCAAAAATGAAATGGGAATTTTGGACAGGGAATTTTGGGTTATGTTTGCGGTTGTTTGTTTCTTTTGAGCTGGTTGTTTTGGATGAAGCCACTTTCTTTGATGTTGCTTCGATTGATACTGGTTTCGTCTTGGTGTTATCTATCTTATTTAGAAATGCCGCCCAGAAAGGTCCCTAGAGTTTTGATGTGTCATGCCCGGTTTTTGTCTTTCTCGGACGTTGTCTGTCCTTCATGGTGATTGGAGTCTGTTAGAGACAGTGCAGTGGCTTGAAGAAGTCGAGCGCATCTTCAGGGTATTGGGAACTCCCGAAGCGATCTGAGTGCGTATTGTTTTGGGTCTATTTGAAGGTCTAGCTCTGGATGAGTAGGAGTTGTACGCCCGCCGTTTTTGCAATTTGGGATGATGTGTCATTTCTTTAATGTCATCTCCATTCAATGGTTTATACTTGTGGAGGTGAAGACGAAGAAAATGAAAGATTTTATACATGTTCAACATGGCCAGCAGACGGTGAAAGCATATGTTGAACATTTCAAGGATCTTGTGTCTCTTTTTCCGGGGGTAGAGTCACAAGACTGGATGAAGACTTCTCTCTTCATCAAGGGTCTTCGTCTAGAGATCAAGGAGCGGGTCCTCCTTTCTGAGGACCATCACTTTGAGAAGCCGGTGGATGAGGTGTTCTTAGTTGAGTTGGTCTTTGGAGTAGAAATGGTTGACAATCCAGCGTATCCACTTGTTCGTCCAGGTTACCCATCTGGCGAGTAGTGTGTGCCAGAGGGACCTGTTCCTAAAACATTCTCTTCAGTGGCTCTAACTTCCAGTTTTTCGGACCTTCTAATGGTTTACCGTCAGTATGGACGTTTGGGGCATACAAGCTGTCATGTCACACCCCTCCGAAGATGTGCCATCATTGCAGGTGTCTAGATCATCTCGATAAGCTTTGTCAGGAAGCGTCTCATGAGGAAGACACGGTGACCAGAAGATTCCAGTGCCTGACTGTGAGGCAGAGGATGCTTCAACCCTCAGAGCCCCAACCACAGGTCTTGGGGTGAAGCTCGCGCGCAGTCAGGAGTTGTCGGAAGTGTGATGCTTCAATTCAGATTTTGAGTTTCGTGTTGGCAGTGAAACACTTAAAGTCTTTTCGTTCTTGTCTTTTTTCTGCTGGTTAAAGTTTTGGTGTTGTTATGAGTTCATTAGTTCATCGTGACGTTATGATGGACTTGACCTATTATAATCCAAGAAGTTCTGTTTGTGTGGACGTGGTTCTCCGAATCGTGCGCTTATCTTAAAAGTGTGTTTGGAACTTGTGTGGGTTAATCTCAGTTTAGTGGTGTTTGTTTGGAGATGTAAGTGCATGTGGAGGAGTTGATGTCGTAGTTATGCTCGGGTTTACTGCTTGGGTTATGTTCTGCTCGGAAGTGTTTTTTCGCTCGTTCTATAAAAGATAGTTTGGAACGGTTGAGAGTTCCTGCGTCGCCCCCCTCCAGGGGTGGTATGTTTGGGTGTTAAATTTCTGCATTTGTGGTGTTCTTGTGGTGGGGAGAACCCTATCGTGTTCTCCCGTTCCCTTGTGTTGTGTTATTTTTTCGGACTCAATTGGGCTTGGATCCTTGTTAGGTCTTTTGAGTGAAGCTTTTTTGTATCATTTGTTCTTTATTGAGTGTGTTTAAAACCTTATGTGGATTGGTTTTGGGTTGGGAGTTCCCATGTTGACCCCCCCTCCCCGGGGCGGTGTATTTGGGTTCTAAAGTCTCCGTGTTGGTCGAGCTCTTGTGGTGGGGAGAACCCTTCCGTGTTCTCCCCTCTATTTATGTCGCGGATTCTTCATGATCGGTCTGGTGCGACCTGTGGAGTAAAATTTCATTTCGAATTTCATAGCTTCTCGGTTTTGGATCGGGCATGAACTCAAGTTTTGGATATCCTTGGGCTTGGTGACTTTCTGGGGGCAGAAAGTTTTTGTGGTGGGGAGAATTGTCGCACCCCAACTTTTTGGATTAATTTTCAATTCAATATATCTTAGTTTTGGGTTCTCGTTCTGAGGTTTGGGTTGAGTCCTGATTTAAAATTTTTGAAGTTTAATGTTTTTAGTTGGTTTTGGACCTGTGCGCGGCCACCGCACGGTTGTCGGTAGCCACGTAGTTGGCCATGTCGTGAAATTTCTCTTTTATTTTATTAATATTTTTGTTACTGTTATTATTATTATTACTATTGTATTAAAGATATTATGATTAATTTCTCATCGTCATTGTTATTTTAATATTGTCGAAATAGTTATTATTTTTATTGTAGGTAATATTAATTATTACTATCTTTGTTATTGTTAATTTTATTCTGATTATTTTTATTATTATTACGGTGTTAGTTATTATCATTATTTTTATTATATTAAAATGAAAAAAAACCAACCTAACCCTAATACCCATGCCCCCTATTTCCTGTTGTGCGCCGCGAGCACCCCCCTCCCTTTCTTTTTTTTTTCTTTCTCTTCTGCTACTGTGCGAGCCTCCGGTTTTCACCCCCTGCTGGTCGCGGCCGAAACCCCCCTTCTCCCTTCCCCGCGCGAACCGCCTCCCCCGTCCGGCGCCTCCTCCTCCCGGCTGCGCCCAAGCCTCCTCTCTCAGCTCCCCTGCTCCTGCTCGGGCGAATCAGCCACCCCAGCCGCCTCCAGGTTTTCCCCTCCGCGCACGCTGGCCTCATCTCGACCCTCCCTACACAACACCGACAGAAAATTTGCCCTCTGCCCTCACCTCCGGAGAGACATTGGCCGACCTCCTGCTTCCCGTATTTTTTTCCCCTTTTCTTTCCGTAGCACTCCCTGCCTTCCCCCCCATTCTCCATGCATCTCCCCCCTGTTGCGCACTCCCTGCTACCTCCTCACCGCCCCATGCGAGCAGCCCCTCCACAACTCCTCCTCGCACCAGCCCAACGCCTAGTCGCCGCTCCCTGCTCTCGCACTCGCGCGGCCCGACCACCTCAGGCTCCACCTCGCCCTGCTCCCGCTCATCTGCAGCGACCCGAGGACCAGCTACGCCTCCTTACCTCGCTAGAATTGTGGCGTACCCGACTGCCACACCTCCTCCTAGAGGCACCCCTTCTCTCCGACTTGCAGCGCGGACCACCACCCCGAGCCGCCTCCTGGTGCCGGCTCCGGCAGGCCGCGAACCCCTTCACCACTCTGGTAATTGTTTCTTCTTCTTTCTATCTTGCGGTGTTTCTTTTCCTTTTTTTTCCAACTGGAACCACTTTGACACCTTGTTAATCCTTTTTTATCTTTTGGAATTTGTTTTGGTTTGTGAAATATAGATTTTTAAGGTCCATTATGTGCAAGTCTTAAGAGTCTTAGAACTTATGGTATTTAGTTTAAATGTTATTATCTCACTAATTGGAAGTTGGGAGTTTCATTAAATGTTTGGCGTCGGTTATGGTGTGATGGTGGTTGTCTATTTGTGAACTTTGTTCGACATGTTTGGTTTAATAATGACAGTACTTGTTTATTGTGTGAAATGTTTTGAAAATGTGTTCTATGGTTTCAAAGGGGTTGTTTTATGTTCCTTAAATTATTTGGGTAGTTGGTTGTGGTTTAAAAGAAAATGGTAGTTTGTGAAAATAGTTTTGTGTGTTTTTCTTATACAGACTGTTTATGTGTTGTTTGGTCTGCTTATAAAAATTGTTTAGGAATTGGTTTGCTTGTTCATAAAAGTGTCTGTAGACTGGTTTAGTCTTTATGGAATTTTATTAAGTTGTGTAAATTGTTATTTTAACTATGGATTTGGTGCGCATTCTATTTTGGCGTGTTGTGAGTGCTCATTTAATTTTAAAATGATTTATTAGATAGTATCGATGGTGTGGGTTATGTTTTGAAAGTTTTTCGAGGTGGTTTTTGTGCCGTATTTTCATATGGTTTGTTTTTAGTTAGTGGTGGTGGGTTTTTAGTTGTTGTGCGTTTGTTGCAGCGCGTTGTCGGTGAGGAAAACCCGGGATATTGCAGTCATCGACTAGTGCGTGCTTGTGCGTCTGTGCGGGGCGTGACGCACCCTTATGTTTGGACAGCGAGCTGAGGTAGGCTCCCCCATTGCACTTACCTTTAGATTTAGAATTTATTAATTGCTTGTTGTTTTATTAATTCTTAATGAATTAGAAATAATATTAGATAATAAAACATTAAATTATTATTTCGTGCGAAAGGAGCTGTTTATTTTATACCGAACACTTGTGACATTTTCTTGACGGGCGGACACCCGGTTTAGAAAGAATGGCAGTTTGGCCTTTAAACATAATTCACGGAACTTCAAATGTGCGTCTAGTTTTAAAGATAAATAATTTCTTCTGAACAATTGTTTTGAGTTTTTTTGAGAAAAGAGGTTTTACTTTAAAATTGGTGAAGGCCCGTTTGGCACTTTAATGAAATGGATTTTCTCGGAAATCCCACTCGGGGGTGATCTTTGGTGTGCGTTGTTTGCGTGAGCTGTATGTGATGTTGGTGCATCGTGACTGATTTATTTACATTGTAGACGCACCCCCTTTTTACTGCTTGTGTTGACATGGGAACCTGGCATATTGAGTGAATTTTCTGAGAACGATTGTTGCACAAGTTTAGACCACGCACTGGCTAGTGGCCCCATAGCAGGGGAATACTGAGTTATTACTGCTATGGGGATTGGGCCCCTCGGTTAGGCCATGCAGGGCTATGCCGGGTAGTATTATGGGCGTTATGACATCATCGAGTTATGGCATGCCTTCAGGATGAGTCACATGTATAGTACGTTCTGGATTGTTAACGATCTCCTAGGTTCGACCCATGTTTCTTTTAGTGTTTATTTGTGTGGCGGATAATTGAGAGGTCGAGTTCGGTTGCGGACCCATGTGTGCCACTTTTACCATTTCCCTTAGTGTGTGTTGTGTGTGATTCTCCTTTTGACTAATAACTAAAGTTTGGATTTCTAAATTGTTCGCAAAATGTTTTAAAAATGAAATGCACCTATTTCTTTCAACATTAAACATGTTCTAAATTAAAAAGGGCAATGGACTGTTACTTGTTTTAGAAATGCGTGTGTGTGGAAACCATATTTTATATAATTTAGTTCAAACCTGGAATTGATAAATTCGTTATTTATTGGTATGTGCATTGGGATAAGAATTAGCCGGGCCTACCTACTGAGTTTTAAAACTCACGCCTATAGTGCTTTCTTGTTTTTAGTTCTATTGCAGGTTCCAGATTCAGTTGTTCTCCTTGAGCGATGTTGGTTGTGGTATTGGAGAGTGACCCATGGGGTTACCTGGAGTTTGGATCGTGGTCAGGTTAGTAGTGTTGTTGGTTGCTCTTTCTTTATTCATTTTTGTTCTATTTTATTTTCCGCTGTTTAGTTTATTTTCCTTTGGGCCAAATCGTTCCCACCTGCTTAATTTTGATGCCCGACACTAGTTGCCAGCCCGTGGGGATCGGGAACGCCCTTCGGGCCATGTCGCGAGCCGGCTCGGGGGACCGGTTCAGGATGGACCCGGGTTGGTTCGTGACAAAAAAAATATTAATGAAAATTAAAATACAGATTAAACATATATGAAATAGTCAAAAATAAATATAATTTCTTAATAAATTTTGAAAAAAATAATTTATTTGCTCTCAAAGACACACTGTTGAAACATAAAAATGATTTAAGTACGTGCCATTGAAAGCCTCTAAAAGATAAACTATAATACAAGAATAAATTAAACATAAAACCCCGAATAAACATATAAGTAATGGTAAAAAATAAATATTTAGTTAGAAATATAATTATTAATTATACAATTGTTAATTGTATAATAATTATTTAGTTAATTAGTAATAGACTTTTTAATTTTTAATTTTTAATTATACAAATAAATAGTTAATTAGTAACATCATTATTAATTATATAATATATCATTAGTAATATAATTATTAATTTTATTATTAATTATTATATTACTAATTAACAAGTTAATTATAAACAAATTATTTATTCATAATTAATTATAAATAATTAATTTGTTAATTAGTAATATTATAATTAATTATATTTAATAATTAAAATTCTTATAATAATTAAATAGTTAAATAGAAATATAATTAATAATTACTAATTAATACTTTTTTTGATAATTTGAAATATAATTATTAATTATAATTATATAATTAGATAATAAGTAATTAGATATTTAGTAATAATTAAAAATGAATAATTATAATGAATATTTATAATGAATAAATTTATTATAAATTAACTAATTTATAGTTATATATGAAATAATTTTATTACTTATTAACTAATTAATAAATATATAATTAGTAATTATATTAATAAATAACTAATTAATTGTTATATAATAATTAATTATATTATAAGTGACTCATAAATTAATAATTAGTAATTATATTACTAATTAACTAATTAATTACTGCATATTTAATAATTATATAAATAATTAACTAAATAATTATTATATAATTCGTGATTATATTACTAATTAACTCAATGAGTAATTAATTATTATGTAATTAATAATTTTATTACTAATTTACAAATTCATTATTATAAATAAAAAATATTACCAATTAATAAATTAATTATTATACAAATAATAATTATATTACTAATTAATTAATAATTATATTTTTAGTCAACTAATTATCTATTTTATAATTAATAATTATATTAATAATTATCTAATGAATTATTATATAATAGAAAATTATATTACTAACTACCTAACTATTTATTATATAATTAATAATTATATTACTAATTAAGTAATTAATTATTATATAATTACAAAATATATTACTAATTTACTAATTAATTACTAATTAATAATTTTATTTCTAATTAATAAGTTAATTATTATATAATGAAATATTATATTACTAATTAACTATTAAATAATTAATTTATATAAATTAATAATTATATTAAAAATTAACTAATTCATTATTATAAAAAAAATTAATAATAAAAAAATTAATTATTACATAATTTATAATTATATTAGAAATTAATTAATAATTATATTACTAAATAACTACTAATTATATTACTGATTCACAAATTAACTATTTTATAAAAAATAATTTTACTACTAACTAACTAATTAATTATTATATAATAAATAATTATATTACTAATTTACTAATTAAATATTACCTAATTAATAATTATATGACTAATTATCTAATTGATTGTTATACAATTATTAATTATTTTTTTATGTAACTAATTAATTATTAATTAACAATTATATTACTAATTATCTGAATAATTTTTACATAATTAATAATTATATTACTAAGTAAAAAATTAATTGTTTTCTAATTAATAATTAAATTACTAATGAAATAATTACAAAAAAATAATTATATAATAAATAATTATATTACTAATCAAATAAATAATTATTATAAATAAGAATAATATCACTAATTATCAAATTAATTATTATATATATAATAATTATATTAATTATTAATTAATTATTATATTACTAATTAACTAATAAACTATTTTATAATTGATAATTATATCATTAATTAAATAATCAATTATTATATAAGAAATAATTATATAACTAATTAATTAATATATAATTAATAATTATTTTACTAATTAAGTAATTAATTATGTAATTAATAATTAATAATTATATTAATGATTAACTAAATAATTATTATATAAAAAAATAATTATACAATTAAAATTATATTACAAATTAACCAATAAATTTTCTTCTATTCTTTATATGTTTAGTATGTGTTTTGTGTTTCATTTATATTTGTCTTATAGTTTATATTTTAGAGGGTTTTAAAGTCACATAATTGAAACATTTTTATGTTTCAAGTTGGTGTGTTTGAAAGCCTATAAATTATTTTTAATCAAAAAATTTACGAATTTATTTTTATTTTTGACTATTTAATATTTTTTTGATATTTGTTTTATGTTTCATTAATATTGGACTTAAACTTTATATTTTCGATGCTTTCAAAGACACATACATGAAACATTTTTAGGTTTCATGTTGGTGACTTTGAAAGCCTATAAATTATTTTTCATCAACATTTTGTATGAATATTTTTTATTTTCATTTATTACATATATGTTTAGTTCGTGTTTTAAGATTAATATATATTGATCTAATAGATTATATTTTGTAGACTTTCAAAATCACATACGTGATACATTTTTATGTTTCATGTGGGAGGCTTTAAAAGCCTATGAATTATTATTCATCACCATTTTTTGTTATTTTTTTTTATTTTCAAGAATTTAGTATATGTTTAATCAATGTTATATGTTTCATTTATATTTTTCTTAATGTTTTTATTATATATTTTTTCAACGTCACATACTATAATCAACTTTATGTTTCAAGTAGCTTGCTTTGAATGCTTAAAAATTACTTTTCTTCAAAAAAGTTTTTTAATTTTTTTATTTCAACTATTTATTATATGATTAATCCATGTTTCATGAATAATTCATATTGGTCTTATAGTATATATTTTATATTTTTCCAAATCTATGTACTCGAAACAATTCTGAATCCCATGTTTGAAATGCAGAATGTTCTGCGTAGGAAATGGATAACAAGAATCCCACATCGAAAATTCAGAATGAATTGCAGAGAATGCCCTTTTATAAAAGGGAGCCCTGGGTGAGGGTGTTATTCAGAATCTGGTCTTTTCTAATTGATATACAGCTAGATAGTAAATAACAGATAATTTCTGTTGATTATCTTTGATATATATAAATATAACAAGACAAAATGAAAATTTTAAAAATAAAAAACAGTAACAAAATATCCATGTGTTTCGTTAAAAGTATATTAAAATAATTTATTCCCCCTTACCACCTTTTAAGCTACGATATGGGTGGTAATTTATGAAATCGTTTAATTGAATCATTTTGGATGGGGAAACATAGGTTTTTCAGAGTGATTTTATTATGATGGGGAATATTCCCATAAGAATATCATCTTTGGCACCATAGAGACACTTCAAAGATATGATAGAATGTTTATCCAACCTAGATACTATTCTCTTTGAGTTAGATTATATATCTACGATGTAAAATATGGTGGAGTAAGCATTTTCAATGTTGGATGGTCATGATGAGAAGTCCTTTTGGTCCATCCCATTAGATGACTCTCTTCTTTCACTAAATTTTTATAATGTTTTGAGTTATGTTTATACTAGTATCTTATACTTCAATGTTCCAAATCTTATTTTAATTTATCATAATTTTAAGGGAATGGGTCACTGACTCACATACCGTGATTTGTTGTGTTATTAATATAATTCTTATTAAATAATTACATAAGTGGTCTACATAAATCACTCCCCCCAATCAAATCATAAAACACGCCTCCCTGTGGATTCCTATTATTATTTTTATTTATTATTATTTTATGTTCCCCTTTAATCATTATCATATTTTTCCAAGAAAACCCCAAAAACCCAATACCACGGAACAAACACTCATATGTTATACCTTGTAAAATCCATCCTGAAAACCAAGTACTATACTATTTCGAAATCACTCCCATCACTTGGACTATGACCAAAATCATTCTGATGGCCCCATTCAGACCACCACTCATCGAATATAAAACCCATAATAATCCCAATATCATTAGCACCAAAACTATGTTGTCTGGTTCCAACTAAATCGTACACTGTTGTCACCATCAATCTGATCTCCCCTCCCTATACTCATGACATCATTCCATATATTTCACCACTGACATGTGCGCCACCCCCATATTAGTTTGACCTCCAATACATAGGCCTCCCTCCTGGTGTAATTGTTAGTCCTGGCCTCTCTCACGTTGAAATCACCATTTGTTTCCCCTGATCATTTCCACCATAAGTGTCTATCATATCGATTATTTTTCTGTGAAAAGTGGTGTAGTGATTATGATACAAGAGGTATAGGGTAGATAAAATGGGAGTGGGAATTTGATTGTGATGAAAAAAAATAATTATTTCAATAATTATTTTAATGTTAAAAAATTTTGTTAGATATATTACAAATGTGGGGAGTGAAAATTTAGTTATCAGTCATCTTTTTATTATTCTAAAAATAAAATTATAATCAATAAAATGATAATAAATTAATAACTAAAATTAAATCATCCACTCATGAATTAAAATATTATGGAATTATTTTGTGTTTTAGTTGGGGGAAACCAAAAAGTACTTATCCAAATAAAAAAACATTCTCCCTATTGTATGGATTATTTTTTATTCATAACCATTAAATTTCATCATCATTGGTGAGATCAACAAACACCATTGATGTACCAATTTTCAATGAATGATTTAATGTCTTTGTCCAAGAATGATCCTCCACATTGTCTTTCTCAATCTCCTGAGATAATAAACAAGCCCATGAATTTGGTTATAAGAATATATTTATTTATATATCTATTTAAGTATTTTAATTTTATATAGTTAAATAAATATATTTAATTTATTTAATTATAATGCCTATGGTGGTGCTCGCGAAAAACACCTGACAATGACTAATGTTATGTCACTCATTGGGTAAAACTGATATTCCGAATTCAATGGTGATCCTAGAATTAAAATATAATATATCATTTTATATTTATTACCATATTTGTTGGTAAATATATATGAATGATATTAACATAATTAATATTTTTATAACATCATTATCACGATCATCATACTTAGAAATATAGCACCGTCTTAGTCGCTGTCTACGAAAATATTTCCAGAATAATTCCAAAGTATTATATGGAAAAAAATAAGATGTTGCAATCTCTTAAACATCAATTAATTTCCTAATGAAAAATAAAACCCTAAACTAGAGTGAGGAAACTATTCTCTTAACATGGTTTCCTATTCTAGTGTTCTCTCTGGATGGATTCAGTGTTTCAAACAAACATGCATCGAAGGGAGCCACTACCCATTATGGTTTTTTCTCTATCCAGTTCTGAAATTACAATAATCTCCTCAAACCCCTAATTGAGCTAAATCCACTCCCAAAATCTATCCCTTCCTAGTCGATGTTTCAAAATGGTTCATTTTCCTACATCCTCAACCAAAATAAGTGAAAAAACACCTGATGTAACTAAGGTCAAAGGGTCTAGTGGTACACCACCTCGAAAAACTACGTAGTGACTAGAAAAAGAGTATTTGGCCATATAAGATGGAATTAAATTCAATCCAAATATCTGAAATCCTTGATGATGGGAGGTATTTTGGATCACAAAATCTCCTCGACGAACTCTGATATTTCAATCATCAATTCAAAAATAACTCCGAACAAAAAGGCGAAGTCTGCACATACCAATATATAAAATGTACACTTTATGTCCATAACTACCACTAAATATAGGCCCGTACAGACAATCTCCAACATTCTATGACAGGTACAGTAGTGACCTATATGGTTTCCCATATTTTTAATTACATGGTGTTACACCAATGGTGTAGTGGTAAGTGTTTTGATATAAAAACACCCACAATGGTAGATGATCGTCTACTATGTCCTTAAGGTAACCTGAAATTTAAATTCACCTTCAATAGAACATGAGTTTTATTCCATAACAGATAAAATATTTTGGATAGAAAAGTGGTTCTCAACGAAAAAAATATTTCTAAAGTCTGTATCGGACTATGCACATGGACGGTTCTGAATTGGGTCATCTTGGTGAGTTATTCAATGATCACTCATATAAAATTGTGACCTCTCAAAATTCGTTGAAGATCTAATATAAAATTCACAATGATATCACCCCATTTACATTTCAGTATGAGAACTTCATCCTTCAACTACGTATTGGAGAGACCAATAGTTCATCATAGAAACATGATGTGACATACATGGAAACTGAACAGGTACCAAATGATACTAGTATAACATCACATATCATGGATGTATTGTTTTTTGATGTAAAACTACCAACAAAATCCTTTTATAGAGAGAATGGTGTCATTATACATCCTCTCGTGGAAATGAACACCTCTCCTTATAAAAGACCCTCAAAAATATTTCCAGTGGATATTCTAAGGGTGGATCTCAGGAATGAACTACCTCTACCTTTTTCAAGTCCAATGTCAATCCCAGGTATAATAAATCAATCCCTGAAATGATGACCACCTGAGTCTATAACCAAAAACTAAATATCTTTATATAATTCTAGTCATTCTAAGGATAGTAAAAAACCATCCTCAACTGTCTCATGTTCACTTTTTCATATGTCATGTATACAATGATACTCTAAAGGTAAATACCAAGATCATGACCGTGAATTGATAATGACTCAGTTTTTATGTGCCACTATAATTTTACGGTGTTCATCATGCCAATGGATATTGATTAGAACTCAATTAAACAACAAAATATTTCTAATGAAACCTTCTCTACATCATCCTCTAAAACCTAGATCTATTGATAACCTCTCTGAAGGTCAAAATCCAAAGACTAACTCACCTCTAACTACATCAAAAATTATTATTCTATTATTCGAGGTGGGTACACCTTCCTCAGAGTCAACTTATTTAGATAATATCAATCCAAACCTTACCTAAAGATCTCATCTTCCTCCTATGAGAATAATATATAGTTTCCTTTGTAAGCACACTAGGTCTGACAATACCCTTCTTATTAGACTCCTCCAATAACACATCCTGCTCTCACAACATCAGGGGGTCTTCCGATATGGGAGTGAAAATATTTGGTCAACCCCAACACATTTCCAAGAAGAAAACAACCTTTCGATGTGGAGGTAAACCTAACAAATACTTAGAGAATATATCCTCATACTTCTCCCACATCACTGGTACTGATATTTCATAGAATATAGTGCTCAAAGGGTCATAGTATACAACTGCTAAGGAATATGTTATATTCTCTTAGATATGAGATCATTCTAAAGTGCTTAAGATTCCATCAGACTCATGAAGTAAAAAATCACACCACTAAATCAGGTATACATTAACATTCACTAGTCATAGTTATATAGGAATGTATAGAATGAAACATGTCCATATCAATGAAATCATCATGGGTCCTTAACAATGACTATGAACCGATTCCACGTGAGGCTATCTATCCTCCCATAGTCAATCACATTTTTTTGATGTTGGTAATCCTAGATTATCTCTATAAGATCCTTGAATACAAGGGTTGAAAAAATGCTAAACTGGTATTTCATGGCCTCAAATAAGGGTTATATCCATAAGAAACTATCTTGTGATGACATACCAATATAAAAATTGGAGTAGAGAAGCCATCAGTTAAACGTCCTTCATAACTATAGTATGAGGGTCACAAACCCATAATAAATGAATCCATATTTACCGTTTCTAACATATACTCTTTACCGTTGAACCACTCCAACACTTCAACACCTCAAAATGACCACAAAAACAGAACATCATGAATCTAATACCTAACCCATTGACATTATATGAGTTTTTCAGTAGTCACATTCCATCATGGTTTTGGATCTTTTCATAAGAAATAATATTAGTGTGGGAAATTATCCTCCGCCACTGATTCCTGAAGTAACATCTATCATCACCTACACATGGCTCTAATGAAAACCCATTTCACACTAGATAATTATTATGAACATAACCACCTTGATGTGGGGTCCTTCTAAATATGGACTCCCTCACTACATAATCATGATAGTCATATAACACCTTAAAATGGTGGTCTGGCTCACCATGAAACCATTGTGGTCTAAAACTTCAAAATCAATGATTTACAAGAGTGAAATGTGTTTCCTTAGTTGGTACCACATAAATCTACAACATCTTCAATAAAAATAATATTGGTCATATGCATAAAAATTTGGGTGATTGAGACCCCCGCAAGTTTAAAAACCTAATGAACTACCTCAAGCCATTCCTCACTTCTAGGGGGTACTTCTCATTAGAAAATCATAGTGGTCTCTATTTCTGAAAATCAAAAAACTTTTTATTCAAATGTTCACCATAATATTATCCTTCATAATTAAACCTTCTCTCAACATGCATATGATCATCTACATGGACCACTAGAGTGGGGTCCTTGTGACACTAAACATGTGGTCGCACTTCAAGATGTATGCCTCTTGATAAAACCTCATGAAAGGGTCCCAAAATCTTGACCTCATCACATATCAAGTCATCATCATGAAAATTTCTTGAAATGATATTTTTCATTCATCATAGGGGTATCTCGTAATTTATCAATACATACCTTGATCACATATAATATATAGGGAGTTGACTCTTGATGGAAATTCAATGGACTAAATATTATATGACGCACATACCATTTTTCCCCTATAACTGATGTCTGGATATGCCGATTCAATTAGTTAGTGGTTGATGTATTGGAGAAAGAAAACATTATTCGTCACCCCATCACAAGGTTCCCTTACATGAAAGCCTAACTTGAGCCTCTTTTATAATATTTCCCAAAGTCCCAACCGATCCTGATAAGGGGAAAACTACAAACACTGTTTCAAGGAGTTAACTTCTCTAATACAACTTTCTACAGTCCTGACCTAACTGGGCCCACATGGATTGATGAATCTAGAGCAGTTACAACCCCACGTCTTTATTCAATAGTCTAGGGGCTGAAAACAAGGGATGAAAACGAATAAATGAAATGGGAGAAAATTTATTAATGTACTTGTATTCACACGTCCAACCATATCCATGATAAATTTTAAAGTAATATATATTATAGTAACATATAGAGTGTAAAAAGAATGAAATTACTTCTACCAAAATACAAAATAGTATGACATAACAATATAAATGATACAGAGGGGAAAAATTGTCAAACATAAATACTAGGGGAATCCTGAATGATAAATAACTATAAAGAGTAGAGTAAGGGAGAGTATGACTCAATATACCTGAGTCTGACTACTGAACAAGGTTAGTGTTACCATGTACTATTGAGCTTCACCATTCTGGTCCACCATAGTCAGTAATAATTTGTATTTATCTGTATACACCACAATACGTGTGAGAAATTCTTATATTGGGGTGAGTACATATATACATAGTAGGAAACTCCTAAATCACCAAATGAAATGAATAAATGGATAGTATTCATCGTATAAAAATGAAGGGATGTGAATCATAATATGTGACGACAACCATATAATTAACCTAGAATATCTATTACCTGTATATGCTCAACAGGAAGCCCAAATGATAGGTAAAGGTGATATCTATCCCCACAGCTTGACTTAGAGGGATGTGTCATCCTGTGGCCTTAAACATCCACCTCTAATCCCAAACAACATTTTAAGTATAAGAGAATATGTGTGGAGGGCCATAAACCTTTTCACTACACTCCATAGATGAGGGACCCACTATCTTATATACAATCATCTTTTGTATCCTCTTATGAAATTGATTGGAGGATCCCACACCTCACCAATGCGTTCTAAAACTGGGGGAGACACAACTAACATAGAGGTCATAAATGACTTTGTAGATTAAATATGTGGGAGTTACACACCATTATATTGGGTATAAACACCCTATGGGAGAGTTTTGACTCTACCAATGTAAATGATATTCAGGGATTGCGCCCTAGTGCCCCAGGGGAATTTCGACCCTAATGTATCGATGATCAAACCTGATCAATATCTTTGATCATGCATTAATGAAAAATGTTTCATTCTCCTAACACCTTAGATCATACCTCTGATTCCTTAAGTAAGACCACCATCATTTTATACATGGAAAACTACTCTAGATAGGATGATCATTGAAAAAATACATGTCTAGAAAATGTATGAGGAACACACAAGGATCATCCTCAGTATATCAGAAAAACACACAAAGCCACACACACACACACACACATATATATATATGTATGTATTCATATATATCTGTGTGGGGGTGTGTGTGTGTCACTAAACATTGCTGCTAGTGGTCAAGAAAATCATGTCATTGTGATACAAATGTAAAAACATTCAGGATTAGAAATTTATTTGTCCCAAATGGAATCCCAGGGAAAAAAAATATTCCATCATGACATATATGTATCACTACTGAAAAAACATCCTATACCCACGGTTCAAAACAATTGGTATAGCGCCCAAAACCGTGGGTATAGGGAATAACCACGGTTTTGGGAACCATGGGCTGGAATGGTGTCGGTTTAGGTCCCCAGCCTATACCCATGGTTTTCCAAAACCATTGGTATAGGTGTTCTCCCATCATGTAAAAAAACTTACCCAATTACCATGTTGTCAAAAGCTTTTACCCACAGTTTCAAAACCATGGGTATAGATCTTAAAATAATGTAGGGGGTGGGTTTTGATCCCACAACCTCATCACTGCAAACACAGCGTCTAACCACTACCCTAAAATCACCTATGTGTATATAAATTTATATTTAGTTAAATATAGTTATATAATCTATGGGTATAGAGGGATGAACTATGGGTATATGACTTCTGCCACAAAAAAATTTCCTTCCTGTGGAAGAAAAAATTTCCCGTGCACACACGGGAAACATATACCCACAGTTTTTCATAATTGTGGGTATATGTATTTTATCCTAGACCTATCCCCACGGTTCTATGGAAAAACATGGGGATAGGTACCCCTATACCCACGGTTTTGGAAAAATGTGGGTATAGTTTACTTTTCTGGACCTATCCCCACAGTTTTGGAAAACCGTGGTCATAGGTTTCGAAAAAATACATGTTCCCACGGTTTTCGAAAACTGTGCTGATATGTCCATTTTCTTGTAGTTTAAGACACTTCATTGGTACAATTTGTGAGACAAAATAAAATATCAATCATTATTCATGAATCTCCAACCATAATATAATGATCATGATATCATGTATAGATTGATAATTTAACAGTTTCTAAAGAATTAACAACTGAAATAAGAGAATTATAATAACAGTAGTACTAGTAGTATTAGTAATAATAATAATAATAATAATAATACTATTATTATTTTAGTTATTATTACAGATATTAAAAATGTATAATAATTACAGAATATATATGCTTGAACCCCCCACAATCAATGCATACATCAAGTCTCTCACTAGCATACTCTATTTTTCTTCTTTATTATTATCATTAATCATTATATTCGTCATCATGAATAAAACCTAAAAATATATAATGATGAACAACCATTCATTATGTACTCATAATATGAATATTTCAAAAAATCAGGAACAAAACCTTCCAGAAATCATGTCCTCTTCATTGACCACGACTGATCACCTCACTAAAGACCAATGATATGTCAATGATTTTTAGATCGATGAAACCCTCGCGATCCCATTTCTACATGCACCACCACTACACTGTATGGTGTCAACCGCAACCTATTTCTGTTATGTAATCCACTAAGATCCCCTACCAATGCTTTCACTAACCCTCCACATATTCCATCCCTGATACATAGACCACTTCCTCCATTTCATGTTGATCCATGCTACAGAGGCCTCCCTAAATTTGTAGTTTTATCTCATATCATCTCTTCCAAGGAAATCACTCGTTTTCACCATTTATCACCACCTTCGGTCATGTCTATGGATGTGGATATTTCAAAATAAAATGGTGTATCATGATAGTGATAAAGAAGGTAGAGGGAGGATAAAAGAGGATATAGAACATGATTATGATCAACTCGACATTCATCATTTAAAAAAAATATAGGGTTAAATATTTTTTATATATAATTTCAAGGTATGGGGACTAAACAATTTATAATCCTCTATATTTCAATTATTTTCAAAACCAAATAATAGTTAATAAAATAATAATCCAATACTAAAATACAATTCAATAATAGAGCCATAATGTAATCTGTTAAGGAACTAATTCATGTTCTATATGAGGTATACTAAGAAGGATTAATCCAAATAAAAAAATGACCTACCTTGGGTTTTTATTTTCCACAGATAAAGAATGAGAGCATTACATCATCATTGTTGAGTCCCAAAAACTTTGTCTGTATACCTATTTTCAGGGAAATATATGACATTGTCATCTATGAATGCTCCCCCATGGTCTCTCTGTCATTCTTCATGGTTATATAGAAAACCCAAAAAAAATTATAATATTTTTTTCATCTTCATGTTATGGTTATTAAATTAAAAAATATATATTTAATTAATTTTATTATTTCACCCATGTTGGCAATCAAGTCAATCACCCGATGTCGACCAATGTTTTGTCATACATAGGGTAAATTCTGCATTACAAATTCAATGGTGGTCTTAGATTTCTCATAGGAGACTCTATTTAAGTGTTATTCAACTATATCATACAAACTACATGTGTTTAATATTAATATATATAATATTTGTATAATATCATTAATTGTATAACTAGGCCTTACAACCTCATTCCCTTTGACTTACTAGCACTAAAATATTCCATGAAATATTCAAATTTCATAAATTGAAAAAACTAATTCTTTTGATAAACCCAGTCCATTGTGGGAATTTTTCAAATGATTAATCTTTCGAGTGAACCATGATTAAGGAAAAGATCCAATTCTGGGTGAACGCAGTCCACAATGATATCCTAAGTAGCGAGCCTTTACATAGGATATGATTTTATATAATTATGTTTATCCCAAAAAACTTATCATTATTATTAAGATACCATTTATTATCTCATGACTGATTATTTATGATTCAACACTCTTATGTATTATGATTTTTTTAGACAAAACCATATGTTATGTCTCCTGATTAAGGATATTTGACTGATTGTGTATGATTAATGTATGAGCTGTTCATTCTCTCTTACCATTACTCTTATATTATTCTCACTACTTATTATTGATTGATTTCTCATACGATGACCCTTAATGAAAATCTGAGCTTAATCATTAAATTTTTTAAATTCTTTTGGATATGTAGATTTATTTTAAATAGGATAAGTTTAAGGTGGGTTCCAGTTGCTATGAATATAAGGTTAATTAATGTAGATCATTTATGTAATAATTATATAAATATCCATGTATCCAAACATAGTAAACATCTATAGTATTTATGAATGTATTTTTGTGAAATTCATCTTATATCTAGGTAAACTGATGTAATATTTATTTGCATAAATTTCAGGACATTAAATTAAGTATCATAGGATAGATTAGTTTCTTCTTGAAATTAGGATGATCAAAAATTAGTGTAGACCATAAGGATATACCTATGTATAGGAGAATATCTTAAGCTATGATAAAGATAAGATTGTGGGTTTTCTTAGAAAACTTATCATTTTTGGATAATACCAGTGGATATATATATTTACCAAATAAATGTAGGGGTATTAACCACAAAATGAGTTGGTTGAGTATATCTTAGTCATCATTATGGTGCATGGTGAATATCCCCTTACTACAAAACTGGTATGACTCCCCTGTTGGTTTTTCTTAGGATACCACATATTTTACATATAAACCATAATTATAAAATTTGATAGATAATGGTTAGGGATGACCTTTTTTAAACCTATGATTTCATTCGTAGAAACATAGGTTTCATTTTTTAGGCATGTTATGAATTATTTTTGGTTATTATATTTTTACAAATTTCAATTTTTCACACTATGATTTTGGATTTAGTTAATTAATGGACCCAAGAGGAATCATTTTAACATTAAATTTAATGGATGATGTAATGATTGTCTAACATATTTGATTTTCAATGTATTATTTTTTAAATATTATGTCGATTATTTTTGAGACCGTTTATTAAGATGGTGTGAGATTCTGAGGCCACATGTGTGATTTTCCTAAATAGTGGAATAAATCATAATATAATGATAAAGTTAGATATTTGAGGGAACCCTTGAGTTCAGAATGACATTTTTACCATAGGTGTGATTGCACATTAGTCAACATGAGTTGTTTCTGAAAATGTTTTCATGGGTGAGAAATTAATAAAATAAATTAACATAAGAATTTATTTTATTTTATTCAACACTATGACCTACCTATTATTTAATTATATGATTATGATTATTGTCTTTGGGTTGGCTTCTAAACCTTGGAGACCTAAAATCCCTTAAGAGAGATTGTTCTTGGAGGATGAAGGCAGCTCAGAATCAAATCATGGAGCTTCACACCAACATAGCTAGGAGGATATCATCAATGACGATAGCATAACCATTCATCATTAATGATTGATATAGACTCAAGTTATGTTGTTTTGAGGATATTTCTTCCCCTTTCCTGATTCCTACGATGAACGTGGATCAATTGACCAACGGATTGATTTTGTGGATCATGTTATTTGTGGGATGGGTTTATTTTGGGGTTTACTTTGGAGATTTTCTTATTATTATAAATCTCTTTGTTGTTTATCATATATGAACTAATCATGATCTTCATGAAAATTGATCAAGAATCATTCCTATTGTTTTTTTGGGGGATTTTCTCCCCTGATTCATCATTTGTTGTGGGCATTATTCGCTTCACTAGTGGATCGAGTATTCTCAATCAATCGATCGTTGGGAACCCATTTCATACTCATAAGATATGATATTATAGATCTCGAATCAGCATAAAATGAAAGTGGTTTGAAGATGGAGATGATGTGATTAAAAAAACATATGTTTCCTAATTTCGTGTTCTTCTTTGTCCTTCGATGCGCAATGATAATGAAAATTTAATCAAAATTTTTAGAAGATATGATGATGAGACGTGTTGTTCAATGATAGTGAGGCTTGGAAAAGATTAAATCTTCAATTTCATAGAATATAGATCACTGGATCAATGTCTGGAGGCATTGGATCGAAGGTACAGGATGATTCTAGGATTCCGGAAAATCACACAGAACATGTCATGTGGGGCCCCTAGTTACAGTTCATGGGTTATGCCAGAGTTAAGGGCTACATGATGTGTGACCCCTATCATAAAAAATGTGACCCTCCATGGTTAACATATTGTGTACATCAGAATACATGGACATGGGTTGCAGTACATGGTCATAAAAATTCCATGTACTCCAACACAGAAACAGCTTCGCATACACAAACAAGTACATGAACACGGCTTCGATACACAAACACGACCAGGAAACACGAGATGGATTCCAAGTGTCTCTACACTCTCTGTATATCCTTCTACACTACATGTATATAGAGACTACATTCCATGTGAGGATGTTCCACATGAGAAGGGATTTCACTACAATTGATTTACGTTAGAAGGATTAATCCTCTATCCCTCATCCTTTGTAGACTCGATCTGCAAAAAAAAGACAAGTTACAAGAAGATATACATAGAGATGTTGAAACATGAAATTTTAGGTGAATAGGGTGAGATGACTTGGTTCTCCATTTATGTTCTAAAGAATAAGTGATAGAGCAGGTCTGGTTTCTCAACACAACAAAGGAGGAGGCAACTAAGATACTGGGGATGTGTCTACAAGTGTCTCTCAATGAGGAACAATTTTCATGGATTGACAGACATGAATCAATCCTGGTATGGGGTTTCAGTAGAGGTAAAATCAGCAATGAGGAGTACATTCAATCCTAGGACCAGCTTACTTCTGATATTGAGAGGCATATGTTGGAGGTAGTAGACTTACATGTTTCATCATTATCATGGAAACTATATTACGAAATGGATTCATGTAATATCTGGTTTCTCATTAATGTTTTTCTTATTTTAGTGGTTTTTGTAGGATGGTTTGAGATAATTGTTTGTGTAAGCTGTGTAGCCCTATGGATCTTTTTTTTCGACTGTGTTTTCAATGTTTGGTTCCTTTTTCCAGTACTCTATATGGACCAGCTCTAGATGTGGATCAGAGCATGAAGTCTTCATTGGTGCAGGTCTTTTGGATTTGGTTTCTTGAGAGGGTATGGCTTCTTTATGGGAATCATGCTCCTGTACTTCTGCACAAGACCACTTGTCGAACGTTCCTGCAATGGTGAAGGATTTTTTTCATGGAACATTTGCAGGGGTAGGAAAGGTTCAGTAGTTTACAATTTTTTTCTTTATCTTATAGTATTGACATGTGATTGTTCAGGCAGGTTGTGTGGTTCATCAATTTTTCCTTAAAAGTTTTTTGATAATAAAAAATTTATTTTCAGTCATTTAGCGCTAAACAATGCACTTATAGAGGGGATGCGGGACTTTATTATTGCTGTTGTTTGCACGGATAAATGTTTTTAATAATAACTATTATTAATTTTTATAAAATTATTATATTTATTTTCAAAAATAATATTAATTTGTATACATTAAATAAAAAACACATGTTTATATTTAACATATATTTTTTTATAATTCAAATATATATATAATGTAAAAAAAATTATTTACAAGAATATAATTAAATAAATATATTTTTAAATAATTATAAGATTATAATGTAATTTTAAATAATGAATATTTTTATTATATTTATTATATTTATAAATATATATAAATATTGTTTAAATATATATATTCATATTTATAATTATAAAGAAATAAAAATATGTTTAAATAAAAATATGTTTCCCAAGAATTTGGCGAATAAATATATTGATGCAAGAGTATAATTGACATACATATATGTTATATATTTATCATGAATGATCATTTATACATTACACCCTTATTGTTATTCATGTTGTTCATATGTGATGACTCATTTTTTATTATCTATACTTTCTTAGGTATATGATTCAATGATGGAAAACCCAAAAATCTATCATGTTCCGAAAAGTAACTATAAAATTCGAAAAATATATTTTAATAATAAATATCGTTATTATATTTATAATTATAAAATATTAATTATAATTATATAAGTATTAAATTTACTTATTTGTAATTATAATTATAATTAATAAATATAAAAGTACAATAAATATATCAAATTAAATTTATAAATATAATTAAATATATAGATATATATGTAAATAATTATAAAATGATAATTAGTATTTTTATTATAATTATAAAGTTATAAATATATTTAATTAAATAAATATGTTTATAAATATAAAAAATTATTTATAACAATTATAAATAGCTATAATTATAATTCTAAACAAATATAGATATATTAAAATAATTCTAAATTTATAAAAAATATAATAATTATATATATTTATATAAAAATAATATAACTAAATACTAATAGTTATAATTATAATTATAAGAAAATATAAATATATTTAAATAATTAAAAAATTAAAATTAATATATTAAATATATAAATATTTATAAAATTATAAATATATTTGTTATAATTTTGTAATTATTCAAATATATATATATATAGAACTATAAATAAATACAAATTTAATATAAGTTTTAATTTCAAATAAATATATATTTATTTATAATTATAATTTTAAATAAATATATATATATATATATAATTTTAAAATTTAAATAAATTTTTTTTTATAATGATATAAATATATATAATTAATGAAAATATGTTTATTAATATATACCAATATTGATAATTATATACAAATATCTTTAATTATAAATATAAATCAATTCAATTATATTTAAATAATTATAAAATTATAAAACATGTATTAACTATATTTATTTATAAAATTATCAATATAATAAATACATTTGTTTTAATTTTATAATTATTTAAATATATATATATATAATTATATATAAATAAATATTAATTTAAATATTTATAAAATTATAGTAAATATATTTATTATTATTATAATCTAAAAAATATGTATAATAAATATATTAATTATAAATATAATAAATATATTTGATATGATTTTATAATTCTTTAAATAATTTAACAAATATAGTTATTTTTTTAGTAATTATTTTTTTCATCGTTTTATCTTTTTTGTAAGATAATTTTCTTATTGTTTTTATTTTATAAATACTTAGTTTTTATAGAAACTTTTGGGATGTCATATTTTTATTTCAACTATATGCAATAAGCCAAAAAAGAGAGAACATTTTATTTTCGGGTGAAAGAGGAAACCCCATGTTGCATGAAATGTGAAGTGAATCTTAACAATGGAAAAATCATGAATTGATCCATGACTCATGATTATGATATATGATATGCATGGAATGAATTTCTAATGTTAATATCACCTTCAAACATCTATATGATCATGTTATCATTTTATGACCATTCACATCTCCATTGTTTATAGTTTTTGATAATCTATGATCACCCATTCTTATGATTAATATCCTTAAGTTATTAAGAATGGTTTTATAAATGACACGTCTATGAGGGTTTCTAGTAAAGAATAACATAATGAGAGACTCTTATGAACTAGTTCTTTATGATTCAATGTTTCCGAAATCACTAGACCTAAACTATTTTGGAAGGGAACATTATGTTATATAATTAATATTAATATAATAAGATGTGATATATATATATAAAATGTCTTGTTCAATATAGTTGGAATCAGAGAAACCGACCTACTCAAAAATATGAAAAAAACAGTGATCGGTATCACTCAAAGTGTCTCCTTTTATTTAAAATTTAAATTACTTTTACTAAAAAAACAAGTGACAAACTAAAAACTAATCAAATACATTAAGATTGTTTTCATATATTAAAAATACCAATATGTAATTTTTTGTGTATAAAAATCATCCTCAACTCAACCTGATGCACAATGTGGCCTATATGATTTTTAGTGTGTATTTTTATATTAAATTGAAACTAAATTCGTCAAAATGAACAAGTGACATACTGAAAAAGCCAAAATTGAATTTTTATTTTTTTGATACATTAGGAAAATAATACATGAGTAATTTTTGATGTGTAGTAATCAACCACAACTCAATTTGACACACTATGTGAGGATATGAAAAAAATATGTGTTCTGATTTTGAAATTATATTTTAGTAAAAAACAAAAGTAGCATATTAAAAACCCAGAAAACACATTTGGAATGTTTTCATACTTTAGGAAAATTATGTAGGATTCATTTTTTGACTTGTAAGAAAGAACCACACATCAATTACATTCGTGGTGTGACCATTATAACTCCAACAATGTCTTTTAATTTAATATTTACATTAATTTAAGTAAAAATAAGAATTGACACACTGAAAACTAGGAAAACTAATTCATATTATTTTTAAAAAATACGAAAACAATCCATTAGTCATTTTTGACCTATTGAAATTAAACCCAACTCTATCTGTTGTACATTTCTACCGATAAAACTTATGTTTTCTGTTATCAGTTTAAAATTGACATTTTAGTTCAAAATGTGTCACTCACTAAAATCCAAGAAATTGCACAACGAGTATCTTGATAATTCAGTACATGGATTAAAAAGACTTTTTGTGAAATGTATAAATATGTATCACTTCAAAACAATGCAAAATGTGACCGATATGACTCATAATGCAATTTTCTAGTTTGAAATGCTATTTTAGTAAAAACACAACTGGATTACTAAAAATAGGACAAACATATTAGGTTTGTTTCTATACTTTTGAAAAATGATCTATATGTTATTTTTGATTTGTAGGAATTATCAAAACCTCAATTGGACACATGGTGTGGATGGTATCACTGAAAGTGTATCTTTTTTATTAAAAGTTGACATTAGTTGATGTAAAAACAAAACAGGTGACCTACTAAAAACTGATATAACACGTTAAGATTGTTTTGATATAATATTAATGTGATTTATATGTTATTTTTTATGTTTTTTAATCATCCAAACTCCAATACTATGCATGTTGTGGCTGGTATCATTCAAAGTGTCTCTTTTTCTATAAAATTGACATTAACATAAGTAAAAAGAACAAGTGACATACTGATAAATAAGAAAACACATTAAGATTATTTTTATACATTAGGAAAACGATCTATGAGTAATTTTATATATTTAATAATCAACCACACCTCTATCTAGCACATAGTGTCACAAGTATGACTATATGTGTCTGTTAACATTTTAAAATTGACATTTGATTTAAAGACGTGTCACTCACTGAAAACCAGGATAACATGCTCTAATTGTCATGCTAATCTAGAAAAATAATTCATAATTTGGGACATTTATGAAGTGGTCTCATATCAAAATGACACACGATGGGACCAAAATGACACATAATTCCTATTTCGAGTTTGAAATGACATTTTAGTAGAAAACCAAAACTAACATCCGAAAAATCATTGAAATGCATTCTAATTGTTTTAATAATTTATGAAAATGATATATAAGTCAATTTTGATTATTGAGAATCATTTTTACCACAATATTATGTGTGGTGTTACTAGAATCTCTCATAGTGTATCTTTTTATTTATAATTTACATTAAATTAAGTAAAAACAACAAGTGAAATAATGTAAACCATGAAAATGCATTCGAATTGTTTTTTGATATTTTATGGAAATGATCTATAAGTCATTTTTGATGTTTAAGAATAATTGGATCCTCAATAAATCACATTTGGTGGTTAGTATCACTCAAAGTGTCTATTTTTATTTAAAATTTCTATTAATTAACCTAAAAAAACATATAACATATTGAAAACTATTAAAATTCATTAAGATGGTTTTGATAATATATGAAAACAATCCAAGATTATTTTGTGAACTATAGGAATCAACACAAATCAATTTGATGCAAGGTGTAAATAGTTTTACTAAAACTATCTTTTATATGTTTAAAATTTAAATTTTTTTTCAAAAAGTTTCACTCAAATAAAAACCAATAAATTACACTCTGATTGTCCTGATAATTTAGAATAGTGATTCATATGTCATTTTTTATGTGTATAATGTAGTCTCAGATCAAACCAACACATGATGCAACTATTATGACTCATAATGCGTGCTTCCTCTAAGGAATTTCATTTTTGTCAAAAACACAACTAGCATACAAAAAATGTGAAAATACACTTACATTGTTTTCATAGTCTTGGACAGTGACCTATATGTAATTTTTGATGTTTAGTAATCATACTCAATTTTATATGATGCACAATGTGGATAATATAGCTCCAAATGTGACATTATTGAAATTTGATTTTAAATTTAGTACAAAATAAGTTGCATGATCAATAATTAGAATATTCATTTGGAATGTTTTGATATATTTGGACAATGATCCATAACTCATTTGTGACTTGTAGGAATAAACCCACCAGAAAAGAACCCACGTTGTGACCAGTATAAAAACCAATGTTTATTTTTTAAAAATATTAACATTTAATTAATATATTCTTTCATATTAATATCTAATTTATTTCTTTGTATTATAAAAAACAGATTTTTTTTTTCTTATTTAGGTCTCACCTTTTTCTTGGGCTGAGATGATTTCTTTTGGAAACTGATACCATGGGTATGCATTTTTGTGGGGGGATCACGCGCATTAAAAGATGAATCATTATTATTTTTAATTTTTTTTATAATTTTATATTTAACATTAGAAAATATTATTTAAAATGTATATAGAAGTGTTTTTTAAATACTATGGGAGGAAATGTTTGTATTCTTGGTGTAACATTAAATTTATTTAGCATTGTTTTAAATTATATGATTTTTGTTGATTTATTACGGTTGTGTTGTAATATTAATATCACATTGTATATAGCATGGCCTTTATTAGTTTTATTTTTTATTGATGATAAAGGGGACCCCCTTTATCATCACTATGATTAACAATTGTTTTTAGCGTTATTAACATCCATTTTGTGTGTTGTTAATGAAAGTTTGTGTATTAGTGTTGGGATATGTGGACATGATTTGTACCTCATGGGACATGCTTTATACTCCCTTCAAGAGTTATTGAGACTATGTGATTTCATTGTTTGGACTAGTATAGGTCGGTGGTGTTCCATTGATCCTTTCCCTTGAGGGAATAGTGTTGCATTACATCCCCATCATTTGATTGTGATCCCCTTTAGAGGATGAGTGTCAGATAGAGTTGTGAAGTTCCATTGTAAGACTAGAGTGTGATCATCTATCATACCTAATTTGAGTTTTTGGAATCAGCATGACCTCCCTGAGCAGGGTGTTGATCACCCCTCTATTTGGTTGTATCAGTAGGTTTTGTTGAATCATTGACAGATAATCCCTTATAAAGCAGGTTGATCGAGACTAGGTTCATAGTGTCCTCCAGCGGTTCTCATCTTGACCCCCTATTTTTGTATAATGTTCCTGTTAGACAAGTGTTCTTCCATGGGTAGGGAATAATGACCCAGAAATCTTCACAAAGTGTCTCTGATGGTAACATGGTTCGTGGGGTGTCTTCTCCAAGAACAAGTGATGCTTCGAGCAGAACCCTATTGCAAAAAATTTGTTATGACTGCCTTATTCCCTGGTGTATTTTTTTATGTATACCTATTTTTTTATAACATACATTGATTTTTGTATCTTGTATTGAGCTGAAAATTCTTCATACATCATTTTTAGTGTTTTCAGGGTGTCCTATTGAGTATTTTTATACTCACCCCTTCATGGTATTTGATTGCACGTGTCATGCCTTGTGTAGATGATGATAATTTTTTGAATTTTTCCTTGGAAAAATGATAGTGGGTGGAGTGTAGATAATTATTTATAGACTGAGCTGTTTACCGGGACCATAATTTTCACTTATTACTCACCCTTAGAGAAGGTCTGAATCTTTACAATTTTGTTCAGGCATCTTTTCCCCCTTTTTCTATTTTCATAACATTACTATCATACTCTATTTTTGGATATTATATATATTCATCCTTTTGATTAGTTGTATTACATTTCATCACTATGTTGGATTGGAGATGTGTGTGTGTGTGTGTAGTTATATTAGGCAATTGCCACCCATTCATGTGATATTTTGGCTCCAGGCATAGTTAAAGCATTACAGTGGAAAGAGATATATTAAAATTTCAATTAATAATTTTTTCCTAAAACAAAGAGTGAGGATCTTTCACATAACATTTATAAATAATTTATTAAATTTCTAAACAGGAAAACAACATGGGATTAAGAACATTCATCATTGATGATTTTTTATCATCCAAAATGGACCTTCTAGATTGCTTTTGTTTCACTTGTGAAGATCCAAGGGTAGAATCCCTCAACCGGTGATCCAAATGTGATCAAATAGTCACCATGAAATGTCACTAATTTTTCAGGATCTAGAATGGAAAATTGAATGTATTGTGTTGTTTTTTTGTGATCTCCTTTTCTTCAGTTATGATGAAATTTTCTCTAGGGTTTCTCATTCTTGAGTGGGAGTGGGAGAGTTGAGAGATAATTCATTGTGTGCTATAATTATCTTTTCCCAAACATGAATTAGCTTCAAATGAAATAAACAATAGACATAGTCATATATTTATATAGCTGGGATTTTAGTTACAACATTTAATTGCATAACAACCATTAAATATAATTTTAACGAGGAAAGAAATCTCAAGAAACATAATAAAAATAATATTATTATTTTGTGGTCTTCCAACTTATACAAAGTGGATAAATAATATTTACTAGTTCGTAGATAACTATTTTATCACTAGACATGATCATAATTCATTCTAAGACCTTGTTCATTTTTTGAACACTCGAACAAATATTTTATTCTCATACAAAAAATATTTTATCCACAAACTAGTAAATAAATATTTATTAAATATTCAATAAAAAATATTTATTCACAATACAGAGAATAAATATTTATTTAATTTAAAAGATAAATATTACATGAATAATGTTATTTCTCAGACTTGAGAATAACAAATTTTCTAGTAATTAAATTCAAATATAATTTAATCGATACTAAAAGAAACGATTAATGTGTGACCCTCTAGGATTCTTTTTCATTTGAATTAGGTGGACTTTCCTAGAGTCCAAACATAATTTTAAGAAACTTTTTATATAACAAAAGTGAAAGAATATAAATTTTCAACTGTGATAACCACATACAAATGCTCATTCTGTAATTTAATACCATTATCACAATATCTCATCAATCCGGTTGAATGATGGTGTCATCATCCTATATTCCTGATACATCATTCTTTGACTATCTGAAATAAGAATATCATTACACCATAGACATAGAATTATTGAGATGGTTCTATTTAAACTAATGCGATGAGATATCAACATCCATATATATGGAAGGAAAAAATACTCCCTTGATTTATCCATTAATAACACTTCATTCTTGAAACATCCAACATACCCTACTTCCACCAATCATATGGCATGAATGTTTTCATCATCAAATCAATGATTGTGAGTCGTGACCTGAATTAATGACAATATTAATGTGTGAGGAACATAAATATTCACATATATAAGAATATAAAATGACACAAAAACCTGAAAAATTTATACTTGTGGGTCTGTTATCATAATAGCTCGTTTTTTAGATTACATAGGTAAAAATTCAGGATAATAAGTCTCATATAGTTATGAGTACTCACACCCGATGGTCTATATACTATGTGTCCCATCATTTTATTTTATCCAACCACATATCATTATTTGGAATATTTTCATTGAATTTATAGGCTCTCATCATAATGGGAAACTAATTGGACCTTATAAATATGAAAAATACTTTAGGTCATTATTACATTAATGTATTATTGAAAAATAATAAAAAATTAATATGATGTTTATTTTAATATTTAATACATAAAATATTCTTAAAATCAATGTACAAAAAGATGGATCTAGGAAACCAGCACTAAAAAACTCTCACTTATACTTGAGAAATCTTCCAATGACTTTTAGTCCACTAGTCCTCCTGCGATAATCATGGTTCTATTGAGTCTAAGATACAATCCAAGGGTCATTCATGTTGTCATTCATGAAAATATTGCTCACTGCAACCTCACCTCTCTGAGATAAATCCATCAAGATATGATTCTTCTGATATATGTGCTTATTCCACTAATGTGACCTTGGATCTTTTTCTAGAGTTACAATTGTAGTATTTTTACAATATAGTGTGATGTAATATTTATTTCTAGGTACTATATCATGCACTTTGAATAAATTTACCATAAAAAGTAATTCATTAGCTACCTTAGAAGACAAAATATACTTAGATACTACTGTAGAATGTATAACCATAGTATTCATTGATCTCTTCTAGATCCCAAAACCTCCATTTAGAGTTAATATGTATCCCATTTGTGCTTTCATGTCATATTAATCAGTTTAAAAACTATAATATGCATATCCCATGATGACTAGTTTCATATATCCTTCATAAACCAATAACATGTTGATAGTACACCTCATATAGATGAGGGTAGTGTTGACTACCATTCAATGGTTGTCACTAGGATCTTCTTGATGTCTTCCTATAATAATTAATTCATATGAGACATCTATCATAGTACATAACATAGGATAAATGACTTACCCAATCACTGATGCATATAGATTCCATGAAATTGTAATAATTTTTTTCAGGGTCTGAGGACGTGTTTTTATGGAAATATGAATGCCATGTGACGTTTGAAACAATCCCCTTTTAGATTATTCTATACTAAATCACATCAATCTTTTCTCAACGTATATACCTTAACTTATGTCAATAAACCTCTAGGATCTATCAAGACTGATGATGATCCCAAGAATATATGATGCCTAACCCAAGTCTTTAATGAAATAGAATTTATTCAACCATGCCTTAATATATTGTGTGATTGGTATTTCATTTCTAATAAGTAATATGTCATCAACATATGCTATTAATAAAATGACTTTACTCCCACCAAACTGTTTATAGAAATAATCCTCACATTCATTCTTTATAAAACCAAATTCTATTATCGATTCTTCAAAATAAATGTTTCATTCCCTTGATGCTTTATTTAATCCTTAAATTGATTTTTTTCAACATACATATTTTATAGTTAAGCTATGGAGTTACAAAACCTTCATGTTGTGTCATGTAGACATATTCCTAATGGTTCATATTTTGGAAGGATGTTTTTACATCCATTTTCAAATTATAATATTCATGGTATGATTAAATGGGAAGTATAATTCTTCTAGAATTTTTCATTGAAACTGTTGAAAAGATGACATTGTATTCAGTTCCATTAAATGTTTAAAACTCTTTTACAACCAGTAATGCTTTATTGTTATTTTATTGTCCTTCCATGTAAATTTTCTCCATGAAAACCAATTTTTTACCAAAAACCTTTTCATCCACTAGAGGATCTACAAAACTCCATACTTGGTTTAGGAATTTGGAATCCAATTTAGAATTCATGGGGTTTTTACCACTTCGCAACATCTGTTCCACTTACTGCTTCCTTCTAGGTGATAGAATCCTTATTATCAATAAATAATGAGTCTTCATCATCAGTAACTAGAAAACCATGCGGTTATAGTACACTAACACCTCTTGTACTCCTACACAGTTCTTGTCTGTTGAGAACAAATTCTTATTCCATGGGTCTTTGTGGAATCTAATATTGCGCCAACTATTTTGTGCCTTAAGCCTCTTCATCATCATATTTTATCTCTCTCCCACTAACTCATTTTAATATATGTTCCCTCTCAAATAATATGACTTCTCATTCCACAATAACGCTTTTTTGAGTTTTTTTATAGGTAAAATCCTTTTTTTTCATTGGTGTATCCTATAAAGGTACACATTGTGCATCAAGGTGAAAGTATACTATTTGAAGGGGCCTTATCAAACCATTCACTTACAAACACATGTAAATTGGAGGCCTTAACAAACCATTCACTACCACACACATGTAAATTTGATTACATGATTTTTCATCAACCCCAAAATTCCTATAGAATAACATTTATTGATTTAGTTAGCATTTGTTTTAATATTTTTGATGTTATTTTTAAAACATATCCCCAAAATGATTATTTAATACTTTCATGACTCGTCATTGATCACACCATGTCCACCAAGGTGTGGTTCCTCCTTTCTCTTACACCATTCCACTAAGGCGTGTAAGTAGGACTTAGTTGGGATAGGATCCCAAAATCATTTAAGTAATCAAGGATTAAATTATTAAGATACTCTCCCCCACATTCTGAGTGTAGTTTATTAATCTTCCTACTAATTTATTTCTCAAATTCATTATTCTATTCATTGAATTTATCCAAATAATACAACTTATACATTATTATTTAAATTTATCAATATATACAAAAATCAATAGTTAATGTTAGGAAGTATGACTAACCACCCCCTTTATTAATAATAATGGTACATACATATCTGTATGAACTAATTCAAGAAGATAATTAGCCCTTTCACCTTTCCTAATAAAAAAGGCTTTGATAATTTGGCATTACAAGCATGTGTGACATACACTAAGAGGTTTTGGTTTGAAATAATCTAAATATCCATCTTTATGTAATTTTATCTGGAATTTTTAATATACATTACCTAGATAGTGATACCCATTTTTGGTGTGGTTTGAGTCATGTGAAGTATATTTTTTATCGATTTCCCTTATACGGGTCATCTAATCCAACACATAAATACAGTTATCTAAATGTGACAAACAATAAAAATGATAAATTTATAAAAGAATTAACATTTATTAAAAAAATTTAAAATTAATCCATATGTATCTTGTATGGATATAAAAATAATTTTATTTCTAACTAGGGAAACATAATAACAAAACTTTAATCCCAACATCATTTTTTGGAAATGTGGGGTGCTAGTATCATTTAGTTACAACAATAAGATTATATCTTTTTGCTAATTGTAGATCTACCTCAACACAGTCAATTTTTTTTGAATCTACATGTTCTTATATTTGAATACATATGTAATGACCAAAATCTATATTTAATACCAAATTTATAGAAATAGATTAATTTCACCTGACAATTAATTCACTTGAATCTTTTTCTTGATTCTGTAGATGGGTTCATTTTTTTCATTGTCCATTATTTCAAAATGAGAAATAGATAACATCATATTACCTTACTTCCCATTTATCTTCTTCTTCCTAGAAGGGTGTGAAGAATATTTGGGAATAGAGATATTTTCTTTCCATTTACATTTGTTCACTATAAGGATTGATGAATTTATGGGTTTTATATTTTTTATCTACTTGTTAAATGTGTATAATAAGATCATGACGAGACTTCATAATGTGCTTCAAATTAAAATTCACAAAAAACTTGAGATTATTTGATGGAGTGATTCTTAAATGAAAGCAGTGCACAGTTTTTCATGGATATTAAATCCTAGAACTTCTAGGTTATCAATATAGCCATTGAGATTGACTACATGAGGCCCATAAGGGGCAC
Organism: Viscum album; assembly: GCA_963277665.1. Lineage (NCBI taxonomy): Eukaryota > Viridiplantae > Streptophyta > Magnoliopsida > Santalales > Viscaceae > Viscum > Viscum album. The sequence continues at coordinate 203,604,663 of OY728157.1, forward strand.
CATCTTCATGATTAATCTTTAATAGCAACTTATAAATATAAACCTTTTTCTGTTTAGCCCTCTCTTAGTAATGTCCATGGAGGAACTAGAGCATGCTATACACATCCTTGTTTATGTGAGACATATTGAATTCACTAAACATAGATGAAGGAATAAAAATTTTAATGCCAACAATTTCATTCATTTGTTTTTATTATATTAAAAACTCGTCAAAACTCACCTCTCGAGTAGGAAGATCCAACTTTGATGATTATAGAATGTACGATTTCATTTAATGGGTTAGAACAAGCCAAGGGTATCTGAAACACTACTAGAAGTTACTACCAGTGATGATATTTTCCTTATCTAGTATTTATAATTTGTATACTATGAATAAGGATATTTTCATTTTATTCTATAATTAAAATAGTTTATTTTTCTCTCTTTTCTTTCTTAAGAATTTTGTGGGGAATAATAAATTAATTGATTCAATAAATATCCACCTATTTTATTAAGTTTCAATATACATCACAATTGAAATTGAAATTTCTAGTTTATATGGAATTATAATAGAAATGATCCATATTCTCCATCTAATAGCCCCAATATGGGTTAGTGAAGCTATGTTGATTGAATTAATGTATGCAGGTGTTTTATAACTATGGGCTTGAAGCTCCTTGATCTGTTGAGTGGACTCACCAATCTAGAAATCATGACATGGATTTTCTAAAAAGCATCCTCCAAATTACCTGATGTATAGTAAGGGATGATCATCTTGATATAAAATTAATATGTCAAGACAAAACATTATTAAGAACTCCCCATATGAATGTATGCGTAATAATAAGGGTTTGTCAAACATATTGTTCAATTGTGTTTTGTTCCTAATCAAGTAATGGATGTCTTAGAATAAAATAATAATTTATAGAGGAATTTTATTTTACTATTCATAAATTGTTATATTTCATTATCCTTTATATTCATTTTTAATATTTATGTTGATTTTTACTAAATTAATTAATTTTTTTTTGGATAAAACATCTTCACATAACAAATTAGTTTTAAATTCTATCATTTCATATTCATTCATTCATTTAGGTGATCATGATATTGAATCAATAAATATAATTTTAATTCATTAGATCGGAAATAAATAAATACATAAATCAACCAACCATGATCTTATATTATTATTTACATAATGAGGGAATATTATATAAACCTATGAAATAAGAGAAATAACTCCTCATTCAAGAATTGGAATGAGATAAAACATTCCACATGTCCACCTATGTATCCCAAAGTTGGAATCATTAGGGTTTCTTCTTGAACCACATACACACATCTTGAGATGCTCCATTAATTAAACTATTTATTACTCACATATAGGTGAGGGGAAAAGTAGGATTAGTTAAATGGAATTATATAAATACCCTTTTACATGTAGGTACTAAAAAAATGGAGGAAGGGGTGACTCACTTTCCATATTTTAATTTAATATTAAATAAGTTAAAACCTTTAAATATGTTTAATTTAATAAATTCCAACACATACATAGGTCTTGGACATGGTCATGATTGATCATAGATGAAATGAACACATAAAAAGTCACTGGATAACATTCATTTCATTATTAGTTTATTATTATTAATAATAACACACATGTATTAATTAAATATTAAATTAGTCCCCTTCCATATTAATGATTACACGATCTTAATTAGAGATACCCATCTATTTGGATTTTTTGGAAAATAAAGGGAAGAACCTTTATTTACATTTAAATTACAGTAATATAATTGATCATTTTCAATTCATTAAAACCATTATTAAAATTTAAAACAAACAATAGTGAGCCAATCAATATTATAATATTTTAATTTTCTAATTTTTTAATTTTAATGTAATTTTCTTTATTTAATGGGAGAAAACATGGCATGTACATCCATATAAACACTTTGTACTTCAATTTCCCTATATCCAAGTCACACTCATGGGGCTTTTAAATGTAAACTTAGAGACACAACCTAGTGTGTACATACTTTCTATACACCCTGTATCCACCTTCCTCATTCCAAGATGGATCAGTTAACATGCAGTGTGCAATAAAAGCACCACATGTTTTTTAATTTCTCAGTGCATCTAGATACAACGCACATTGGTATACAACTTGTGATCCTTACTAACGAACTTGTACCAATATGGTACATGATCCCTCTTTGCATCTAAAAGACCCATGATCGATTCTGGGCAGGGGAAAATGTCTCGAATTATTGTAACAATACTATAATAGGACACTGTAGAATTACTATAGCCGAGGTAGAATTTTAGCAGCAGAGGTATTGTTGTGAGAACTGTATCTAATTAGGTACAATAGTATGAACTTTATATGCCTGGGTTTAGTATCAGTACTATTCATCAGAGGGTGCATTGGGCCATGAAAATGCGCTTTCATGCCACTAGGTCTTCTGGATATGTAATCCGTGTTCCTCTACCCAATCAAAATTAGTATTGGTTGTTATTTATTAACAAATTGGTCTTCGGACCCAACCTTTTTAGAAAATACATCGTGTGCTTTGACTGCACACCATCTTACCGAGCTTTTCCAACCCATGATTTGGAACTTCCTGATGGAATCTCTCTAATTTCATCATTTTTAATTTATTTTCCAAGAAAATAATACAAAAAAAAACATAATTAATATGTCAATATCATGTTAATTAAAAAAATTTAATGAATGAATAACATTAAATGAAATTATAATCATGATTGGGAATATATCAAAAATTATATAAATAATTATAAATTTCAAAATGAAAACACTAATACCACTTGTTGGTTTTTGATAGAGAAGAAGCATTATGATGGATGATTATATATTAAAATTTATTTTAATAATCATTGTATGAAACCAAGAGCAAGTATTTTTCAAGTGAATTTTATAAGTAATTTATTTAATATCTAATGAAATAAATATGTTTCCTTAGAAACTTTTTTTTGTTGAATATCAATGATCATTTGAAATGGCCCTTTTAGATTGCCTTCGTTGAGTTTATTGGGATCCATGGGTATAATCCATCTAGTGGTGATCCACATTACCTCCAATAGTCTATGAGAAATGACAATAATTCTCTAGGTTCTATAAATGCTACTCATTATCATTTGGGTTTCACTTTATTGGGAGTGAGAGAGGAGGAGGAGTTGAGAGAGAATTTTTTATGCATAAAAATTCTCTATTCCTAAACATGGAACTGGTTTCGAATGAATTAGACAATATACATAGTTATCTATTTATATCATTGGGATATTGGTTAATTTTTTTTTTATAACATACATTAAATATAATTATAAAAATTAATTAAATCCCATGCCATATAATAATAATAATACTATCCATAATTTCTGGTGTTCCAATATGCACAAAATGGATAAATAATATTTATATTCTTGTAAATAATTATTTTACCATTAGACATGATATTGGTCTCTTTGAACACATCATCCATTTACTGAACAGCTGAATGAATATTCTATTCTCTTTAAAAAATATTTTATCCACCAACTAGTAAATAAATATATATTAAATATTTAATAAAATAAATAAATTTATATTTTTCACAATACGGTGAATAAATATTTATTTAATTCAGGAGATCAATATAAAATGAAAAAAAATTATTCCTCTATATGGAGAATAATATTTATTCCATTAATTAAATTCACATATAATTTAATCAAGACCAATAGAATATGTTAGTGTCTATACATATAAGATACTTTATGATAGGCATTAGGAAGGCTTGACTAATGTATAAGATTACTATCTATAAAAGGATCATGTAATCCAAGAGAAATAACATAAACTCACAATGACCACAACCAAATATGAACACTCAATATGTAATATAATATCATTGTCACAATATATCATCAAACAGGTTGAATGTCAATGTCATGAACAAATATTCCTGATATGTCATTCTTTGACTATTTGAAATAAATTCATTGTTACACCTTGGACATGGAAATTAGGGTGAGAAATAAATTATAATAAAAGCAAAATGATATAAAATTCCATAAATATGGAAGGGACAAATCATTTCTTTAGTTATCCATTAAGAACATGTCATACATGAAACACCCAATGTACCCTACTTCCTGCCAACATATGGTGTGGCGGTTTTTGTTAGGAAATATATGTACGTGAGTTGTGACATTCATTAATCACAATATTAATGACTATAGACCATTAAAAATTCTCTCATGTAGTAATATCTGATGAAACCAAAACATGATGAATTATTACTTGCGAGTATGTTCTCATAATCTCCCCTCCTAGAGATTTGCATGTGTGAACTGTAGGTGATGCAGTCTCATTTTCATATGAGTACACTCACCAGAAGGTCAATATACTATATGTCCCATCATTGTATGATATCCAACCACATAACTATATTAAGAATATAGTAATAGTACATCAAGGATCTCATCATAGAGCATAACTATTATGACCTAATAAATGTAGTAAATAATATATGACATTATTACAATAAATTAATGTTAAAAAAACAATATGTAAAAAAAAATTTAATATAATTTTCAATACATAAAATATACATGTAATCAAATTACATATAGTTTTTTCTTGGAAACCAACTCTGATAAACACCCACTTGGACAAGATCCAACATCATATGAATTTTAGTCCACTAGACCTCACATTATAATCATTTTCATGATTAGTAAAGGCATTATCCATGATGTCTACTATGTTTTCTTCCATATAAAACCTACACCATGAAACCTAACCTCTCTATAAAAAATCCCTTAAGAGGTAATACTTTTGTATTATGTTCTTTTCCAACTGATTTGACCATGAAACATTTGTCATAATCACCACAGTTGTATTATCACAATAGAGTGTGATGGGATCCTTATTGATTGATACCACGTCGAGATCTTGGATGAAATTGTGCATCTGAACTCCTTCTTTAGCTACCTCAGAATATAAAATATACTAAGACTCTACTATATAATCTACAATCATAACATTCTGTGAGAACTTCTAGCTCACAACACCTCTATTAAATGTGAATATGTTTCTTATTTGTGACTTCATGTAATCTTGATCAGTTTATAAACTAGAATTCTTATATCATTAGATGACAAGTTCCTCACCTCTTTCAATAACTATGAATATATCCTTAGTAAAGATTAGATACTAATGGATAGTCTTTACTCTTATCTGATGTTGGTCACCTAGATTAGCTTGATATATACATACATAACATAATGCGTAATCTACATCTACCCTAGTACATCGCATAACATGCATGGATGAACCAATAATTGATTTTTATAGAAGCCTTTCCATTATATTTCTTTCTTCAAGGGTCTGAGGACACATTTTCTTTGTAAGATGAATGTCATGGGATGTTGGAAACAATCCCCTATAAGATTCTTCCATATCAAATAACTTTAATATTTTGATATTGTATATAATTTAACATATACCGTGAAACCTCATGGATCTATCATTATGGATCATGATTCAAAGAATATATATTGCCTTCCCCAAGTATTTCCTGGAAAATAATTTATTCCACCACACGTTAAGAGACTGTAACAATGATATTTCATTTCATAAAAGTAATATGTCAAAACGTATACTATTAAGACAATGAATTCCCTCCAACTAAAATGTTTGTATATAAAATAATCACATTCAGTATTTATGAAACCAAATTCCATCATGAATTCATAAAATGGATAGTTCCATAACCTGTATTCTTTCCATTAATGTATTTTTATAACATTCATGTCTTTTTTCATCCTTTGGAGTCACAAACCCTTCTTGTTCTGTCATATAGACATATTCCTAAATATTCCCATTAAAGAAGGATATTTTGAGATCCATTTTCCAAATTAAAATGAAATGGTATGTCATAATGGAATGTATAAATCTAAGATATTTTAGCATTGTAACTGGTAAAAATTTTACATCATAGTCAAAGCCTTGATGCTATTTAATACATTTTTCACCCAGTTATTCTTTATAGGTACTAACTTTTCCATCCAAGACTAGTTTCAACTTGAATAAGCATTTGAAACGAACATGATTTTTATCCAAAGTAGGATCTTCCAAAATCCATACTAGGTTTGGGTACATGGAATCAATTTTAAAATTCCGAACAACTTTTCACTTGGAAACATATGTTCCACTTACTGCTTCCTTGTAGGTTAGAGGATCACTATTGTCAAAAAATAATTAGTCACCATACTTGGTGAATATAAAAAAATATTGTTCTGGTTTTCTAACCTCTCTTGTACTTTTACATAGTTATTCTGTCTCTTGAATATATTGTTCTTCCATGGGGCTTGGTGGAATCTAATCATATACCAAATCATGTTTTCTTAGATCCTTGACTTCATCGATTTTTATGTCACTCGCACTATCACTTTTGTTGATGTCCTCCATATATAGTAATATGTAATATATTTTCAAAATAACCATTTTTAGGATGTTTCATATAGGTAATATTCTATTGATTCCTTATGATATCCAATAAAGGAACAATTTGTGCAGTGGGGTGCAAGTTTTCTACCTTAACAGGCCTTATCAAATGCTTCACTTCCCCACACATGTAAAATGGATAACATTGTATTCCTTCTACTACAAAATTATTATGGAAAAATCATTATATATTTATTTTGTACATGGTTTATTATGTGGTCCACTATTTCTAATGCTAATCCCTAATAGGATAATTGAATTGTCACATGACTCATCATTAATCACATCATATAAAACAAGGCATGGTTACTCCTTTCACATACACCATTCCACTAAGGAGTGTTAGGAAGTGTGAGTTTTTATATGATACCAAACTCTCATATGTAATCAACAGATTATTGATTAAAATACTCACCACCATGGGATTAGTAGTGTATCTCAATATTCTTACCAAGCTGGTTCTCAACATCATTCTTGTATACCTTGAAATTATCAGAAGAATTTGACTAATTCCTCATTTTGTTAATATATCGAAATCTACTAAAATCATTAGTAAATGTTATGTAGTATGAGTTGTAAGAACCCATGTTTTTAGAACGGGACAAAATCATGATTCAGTTTGAATTTTATCTTGTTTTTTAGAAAACATGGAAAATCAGGGAAGTTCTAGAAATTTACATATTACACAACATGTAGTCCGAAGTACACACTATGTATGGGTTAGGTGTGTACTATCTGTGTGCTCTACAAATACATTCCATTTAATGACTGTGTAAAAATTTTATACTACACAGCGTATAGGGTTGATTGACATGACATGTATTGTTCTTTCCGCGTACCAACTGTGTTTTAGTCGCGTATCAACCCGTGTGGCACGTCCAAGCTATGTAGATAACTCTTCTTATGTTGAAGTAAAAACAAGGCCACTAAACTACATGTATTCATTTATACACACTATGTCTGTTTATTTTTATTCACTAAAATTAATTATAGGAACGTCTTATTCCATAAAATACCATCTTCTTCCCCGTTTGCAGACCTTGATGCTCCAAGAGGCCGAAAATGATTCCTCTCATAAATTATTCATTTAATGTACATTCATCAATCTGTTGTTGGATGCGAGATTAAATCGGGATGTCTAAACCCACACACCCTTTTTCCTTCTATTTTTATTCCCTCACACACACAACTTACATCCATGAAGAGTTTCTAATATTTTTGTGTAATGCAGATCTACAAATATGGGCATTGAATTAGAGATCGATATCGGACGTGACTATATCTACATGTATCAGTTAACTGGTGCATACATATTTTTGTGTTTTTTGTGACTAATTGGTTGGTGATGTGTTTACTATGTATTTGCATATTTGGAGCATGATCCAATTTAACATGATATTTCATATTATATTTTTTATTTTAACTATGGGATGACTCTTGGTATGCCATGTTTCATGTTTTTCTTGACCCAAGTTGGGTCAGGGGTCGGTGTTTATTTAGGTAATTTTGGTTGGGAGTTCAAAAATGGTATAAGTTGTGTTTGTTTGATTAGACTATTGTGTATAATTTTTTATGTGATGATATGAATTGTTAGAGGCTTCCGATACATTGTAGATGAAACGGGATAATGCATAGCTAGAGCAATTCAAATGTTCTATTTTTTTCCTCGTTACGTATTTATTTAGATAATATATATGTGATGTGTGATATTTCATATGCTGTATCCTTCGGGTTGTGTTGGGCATGGCATGGGTGTTGTTGAGTTATGTTTATCACCGGTTCAGTTTGGACCGAGTCAAATTGGGTTGTTCGCACCACATGATTGGGTTTCATGGGAATCAACATGAGGTAGTGTGACTGTCAGGTTGGACATGGCCTAGGTTACATTGATGGAAAGGACATTGGACGTGAACGACATGGTTGCAGGGGCACAATGTGTCAAAGAGTTTGTGGATTGGGTACATTATTGGTGATTACTGCTCACCAATAACATTGATTAGTGTGCACATAGAGAAACACTATCAGGAGGTTGTTTTGACCACTTGTGTGGTTACAGGCCCCTGATAGATGTGGTTTAGGTACTATTTTTAAGGCTTATTTCGGTATGAAATCCACATGGAAGGTGACGATCCTTCACGGGATAGCATTGAGGCTATCGGGTTGGGGCAAAAGCCTGCCGTTATTTGAGAGAAGACATTGTTTTCCCTATGATTACTTTATTTGAGGGCAGACATCGCTATCCCTCTAGTTACTTATTTAGGATAGATATTAATGTTTCCTTGGGTTAGTAGTGTTTGGGAATGACTTCAGGACGTCGTTACTCGAGACAAGGTGTCATTAGTTTCATGGTCCCACGTTACATGATAGATATTTCAGCATTTTCCAAATCAAGTTCCACATCAGGGAGGCTGTTGAGGAAAAGTGGAGTTTATGTTTATTTGTGAATCATATTGTTTAATATTTTACTTATAACTTCATGCTTTCATAAACACCTATATTAGGTATTCAACATTGGGTGGTATCTTACTAAGATTCATCTCACACTATTCGCGGGCCCTTCAGGTTGCATGTATAGTTTATAGATTTACATCTAGGAAGGAGGTTTACATCAAGAGACGAATTTCATTATCTGTTTCATACAGAAGGTATGGACATCAAGGTCTTTCCTATCAAGAGTTTACATTGTTTTTCATTCTTTCCTATATCAACATGCTTACCCTGTTTATTGTATCCACTATTGGTTAGCCATTTTCACATTTTTGTATATTGACATTCTATAGATTCATGTTTACTTTGTTAAGTAGTTAGATGTGGTGTTCATCTTGTTGTTATTTTAACTTTCCACCGCAATCATTTATATATTTCTTCCACTATTTATTGATATTGGATATGATTCATCTATGTGGGTTTTGTTCCAGTCTTCTGAGTCATTTATTACCACTAAATGTTACAAATTAGTGCTTAGGAAAGTACCATTATTTCCCTATGAGAGGATAAATCCTCACCACTATACCTATCAGGCCCTCATTGCTAGTCGAATAACATTAGCATTCAGGGTTCTATGCCTAATTTAGTAACCCCTAACCCATATCACACTATTCAGGTGGTTGTTCATGCCCGGTTTGCTATAAAGTTGTATGAGAGGAGTTCATGATATGGATTTAGTAGCATTGTTTTGCGGGATACTAATGATATTGGGGATACTATTTTTATTTATGCTGGTTTTACTATTTAGGATATGGTAGAATGGAGATAGATTGTTACTGGAACAGGGCTTCTAGCATGTTATTGGGTGCCTGCAGCCTGTAGTACGAGTGATGGACCAAGTTTCATTGGGAAAAAATTGATGTTTTTCATTTTCATAGATTACAATTTTTTGATTTCCACCTCGGTGGCTCACATGGTGTGTGATGTTATTGATTGTGATATGTGACCCTTTTCCCAGTGTGGTAATGGAGGATTAGACCTTCACTCTGTATGGAAAGGCATGATAATTTGGATTTTGATAGACACTATTTTGGGTATTACAATTTCATAACTAAATGTATGGTTTGTGATGTGATAATTCCATGTGAATAATTTCAATTTCTATGCATCTTATTCTATGAAATGTAAATAGGTGAAATTCCTAATAAAATTGATTGTTTATTGTAAAGTTTGATTCCATGCATTATATATTTGTATAATTTCATGTGCTAGGATATTTGGGTATGGATCATATTCTCGCATGTAGGTACTATAGTTGAGATGATTTTTATCATTAGGATTGGGTGACTCATTCATCGATTTGAGGCAACGTTAGTGGTCAGGATGGGCATGACCCGAGGTAATTTTTCTACTTGGCTTTTTTGAGGGTGGGTATGGAGGCCATGAGGCCGCGATGCCATGGGAATGGGTTGATATAGGGGAGAGTAAGGGTAGTTGTTTTATGCTGCCCCATTACTACATTCCTAATATATTTTTAAAATATATATATAAGGGATTTCTGGTCATTTATGGTATTCAGCGGGTTCCTTTTAGTCAACTCAGATAGAGAGTCTAGAATGTGATTGTACAATTCTACAAGAGAAAGATCATGTTAAAGATCCGATATAGGAAGAACATGAGCCACAGGTACAGGCTCTTGGACATGATCGGGTTTGAGATCCAGTGTAGACAGGGAAGCAGCCTGGTTTGGCAGTATTCGGGTCGTGGCTCGACAGGTTTCTCAGAACTGATTGGAATGGGTCTTTCAGGTGATTGACAGAGGTGTGCAGGGTACAGAGCCATCTAGAGAGTATCTTACACCAGATTTCAAGTTGAAACACCCGCACATTTTCAGGGTGAGGGTGGTCCACATGCTGCAAAGAACAGGAAGGAGATCCTGAAGATGATCATTGACAAGCTTGGGGCCCCTCAAGGGTGTAGGGTCAAGCTGGCGACATACATGATGAGAGGATAGGAAAAGAGTTGGGTTGATGTGCAGGATCAGGCTCGCAGGAATGTAAGACATTCCTGGAAAGAAATTGATGGCATGTTCTTTGACAAATTTTACCCAGAGACACTAAGGGAAGAGAGATATCGGGGGTTCCTGAGCCTTCAGTGGAGAGACATGTCTGTCATGGACTATACAGCTACATTCCCTGAGAAGTCTCACATTGCACCTGGTATGGTATGTGATGCTCGACTTGGTTGAGTCACCTCAAGGATGGATTATGAAACACTATTCAGATCCATGTGAATATCTTCTAGCTAGGTTTATTCTCAGTGGTGGTAAATCATGCACACATAGAGGAGGGAATATAAAGGGATAGGCCCCAGTGTGGCTGGGCGACAGCTTCAGGTGCTGGTTCATATTGCGAAAATCAAGGACATGATGTGATCCAGCAGGGCAGTCAAGTCAAGAACACAGCTAGACCACCTCGTTGTATTTCATCAGTGGTTATATTTCTGTTCAGAAAACCAAGGAGTGTTTGAACTCAGTGAGATATGCCTCCTATGGAGTGTCGGTCGTGAGGACTGGCCGAGCATCTAGAGATGTTCTACGGGAATCCTTATTAGACATCTGGATAGTAGGGACTACGATAGACAGTGGAATATAGAGTTGGTTTAGGTTTGGTACTAGGAGAGATTTACAGAGGTCGAGCTACATATAGAGGATGTGATAGAGACAGAGGCGCCCACCTGACGAGTCGGTGGCCATTGACTAGAGCATCACAACATGGAGGTTAGTATTAGGCTGTCACAAATCCGTCTAGGTACATGCCATGGTGTTTCCATGGGATGAGAATACTGGTGATCTGAAAAAATTTATAGGTGTGTGAAGGTTTTGGTCAATAATTTCTTTTTTCCTTTTTGGAATGACCTGTTGAGGCATGTATGTTCTGAGTGTATGAGGTGCACCAAATATATGTGGACTGACTAGATGCTGGTCAGTGGGACTGACAACATATCAGGTGTGTGATATATATATATATGTGTGTGTGTCTCTGTGTGTGTGTGTGTGTGTGTGTGTAGCATCAAGAGCATTGAGGATGCACTTTACTTGAGGTGCCTTGGGAATTGGGGCATCGAGGATGTAGGTCACTTGATGTGCCATGGGAATCAGGGAATCAATGATGTAGGTTACTTGAGGTGCTAAGATTCCGGTTCGTTTTGAGAAACCATGGCACGAAAGTCCTCGTGGAGGTAGACACTGATGTAGTGCAAGATACGTTTGGGTTTCGTAAATGACACTGGAGCACCAATGAAGAACATGGGTGATGATGGATCATGAGAGGACCCTGATTCCATAAAACAGGTTAGTGAACCATTGGTTGTTTTTAGTTTTGACGAGTTGAGACCGAGTTTGGAAATTCATATGCTAGGGTTCTCCTTGAGGAATTTAGCCAGATCCTTTTTAGACAGGGGTAGTCTATGTTACTTTTATCAGGGTTGTATGTTCGATGTTGCCTTTAAGTTTCATTTTATAGCTTTAGGAAGAGATATGTTAAGGTTGTGAGACTATAAGAACCTTCGTTTTTAGAATGGGTCAAAATCCCGAACCTATTTTATTTTTTGACTTGTTTCTGAGAAAAATGGGAATTTCTGGGATGTTTTGGAAATTTATAAACTACATGCTGTGTACTAAAAAATACATGTCATCTATGGGTTAGTCGAGTACTGACCACATGATCGTGAAGTACATGTCATGGGATGACCGTGTATGAATTTATTACTACACTGTGTATAGGATTGATTGAAATCCCTTGTACTGTCCCTTCCACATACCAACTGATTTCGAACCATTTGACGACCCATGTGGCACGTCCATGTAGTCTGGATAGCTCTGGTTAAGTCAGAGTATAGACAAGGCCACTACACTACCTGTAGTCATTTATACACTCCATGTATTTTTATTTTTATTCACTTAAATGAAAGAGTGTCGCATATTATTATATAAAATACCTCATACTTCATCCTTTTTGTACCTTGAAGCTCTAGGAGCCCTAAAACATTTCTCTCCTAGATTCTTCATCTGATGACTGTTTTTAAATTCGTCATTGGCTGTAGGATCTCATCGGGAAGGCTAAACACATGCACCCTTTTTCGTTCCAATTTCGATACCCGACACAATGAAAATTCCATCTGAGAAGTGTTTTTGGGATTTGATGGAAATGTAGATCTATAAAGATCAACATCTAATTGGATCTCGAAATCAGATGTGATTTCATCTATATGTGTCCGGTTTTTTGGCGCATACCCCTTATTGGGTTATTCGTTGCTATTTGGGTCTTGCGGCCTTTAGTAAGTATTTGGGTATTTTGAGTGTGACCCTGATTTACCTGCTATTGCATATTAAATTGTTTATCGGACCTATGGGATGCCTTTGGGTATGCCATCTTTAGTTTTTTTAGCTGGGTTAAGAGAGGGGCCATTGCTCATTTGTGGCATTTCAGATGGGGTTTCCAAGTGGGTATAAGTTGTTTTTGATTGATTATAATGCTGATTATAATTTTTTAAATGATGATACGAATTGATAGAGGTTTCCAAGACCTTGGTGATGGAATGAGACAAAACATATCTAGGGAAATTAAACTATTTAGTTTTCTTTTTCTATATAAATAATCATGTTTAATATATATACATGATGTGTGATATTTTATATGATAGAACCTTTAGGATGTGGTGGGAATGGCCTATGTGTTGTTGTGTGATGATGATCTTAGGTTGGGATTGGACCAGGATACAATGGGTGGTTTTGACAACATGACTGGGCATCTTGGATGTCATTTTGAGGCAGTGTGACTGACAGGTTGGGCATGGCCAGTGTTTCATGGACTGCACAACCATTGGACATGAGTGAAATTCTCGTAGAGGCACGAGGTGTTAGATATGTTTTGTCGTGGGTACTATTTTGGTGATTACCCCACACCCATAACTTAATGTAGTTTTCACATAGAGAGAATCCTTGATGCGGTGGTTTTGACCACATGTGTGAGTAGAGGCCCCAAATAGATGTGGTTTCGGTACAATTTATTTTGTGGTGATTTCCATGGGAAGTCATGTGGAAGGTGATAAGCCTTCAAGGGATAGCATTGTGGCAATCGGGTTAGGGGTAGAGGCTCTTTGTTATTTGAGGGGAGACATTGTCTACTTTCTTGTAACATTATTTTAGGGAAGACATCGTTGTCCCTCTGATTACATATTGAGGACTCACATCATTGTTTCATTAGTTTACTACTTTTTGGGCGAGACATCAGGACATTAGTACTTAAGGGGATGTTTCACTAGGCACCTGGTGTTGAGTTACATGACAAGGATTTCAACATTGTCCGATGTAGGTTAAACTTCATGGAGGATGCTGAGCTCCAGTGGAGTTTATTTTTATTTGTGCGTCATATGTTTTAGTGATTTACTTATAATTTCATGCCAACAGTAACACTTATATTAAGTACGCAATATTGGGTGGTATCCTACTGAGATTTGTCTCACACCCTACATGGCCCCTTTTGAAAATCTGTAGAATTTACTGATTTACGTGCTAGAAAGAGGTTAACTACAAGATCTAGACTGAATTAGTTATTTCATGGAGATGGTATGGACCATGAGGTCATGGCTAGTTGTAGTTTACCTTGTTTATCTTTCTTTACTATATCAGCATGTTTAACTTGTTAATTATAGCTATAGTTGGTTAGCCATTGGCACCTTTTATATATTGAAATGATATAGACTCATGCTTGGATTGTGTAGTATTTATAGGGGGTGTTAATCATGATGTTTTGTTTACATTCCATAGCACTTGTTTATATGTTTCTTCCAATTTTTACTGATATTGGATATTATTCTATAATGGGGTCAAGATCGAGTCTGCTGAGTCATTTATTACCACTCAATGTTACAAATTATTTTTTAGACCAGTACCATTATAGTCTTTTGTGAGGGTATAACCTCCCCTCTATATGAATCAGACCCTTACTGCTAGTCAATAGCCTCTGGCATTCAGGGAGGTTGCCTAAGGTAGTAACACCATACCCGTATCACATAGTTCAAGTGGTTGTTTGAGTCTGTGTCATTACATGAGTACCCACCCTTTTCTTCAATAATAAATGGTCCAAAAACATCATTATGAACTAATTCAAAAATATCATTTTCCCTTTCACCTTTAACACTAAATTTGTCATTGGTAATTTTTCCTTAAAATCATGTCTGACATAGACCAAATGGATTACGTTCAAAAGAATCTAAATATACATCTTGATGTTATTTTACCAATCATTTTTCATTTATATGTCCTATCCGAGGATTTCAAAGTTGGGTGTAGCGTGTTTTGGGTGAAATAAATTCATTATCATTTTCCACTGCTTTGTATATTAAATCTAACACATAAATACCATTATATAAATGTTCATTAATATAAAAATTCTGTATTTATAAATGGATAAATAGTTATCTCTTAATTTGAAAATGAATCTATCAATATCTATTTTGGATACATAAATAATGTTTCTGGTTACTTAAGTAACATAATAAAAACCATTAAAACCAAGACCATTATATTCGAAAATATGAGGTTTTAGTCCCTGATAACTAAAACAACACATTTATCTCTATTTTATTCCCACAGATCTACCTCCCCTTGGTAAATATTTTGGAATCAACATGGTTCTTGTATTTGAAAGCATATGTGATCACCAAAACCTATAACTAATACCCAATTTATAGAAATAAATAAATTACACTCGATATCAAATGAACCTATAACATCCCATTTGTTCTTTATTTTTGTGAAATTTATCTTCTAGTGGCCCCTATTTTCACATGAGAAATAGATATTATCTTATTCCATTACTTCCCATTTGACCTTCTTCTTCATGGAAGGCTATGAAGATGATTTGGGATTAAAGCTCATTGATTACCCTTTCTGTTTGTTCAGTATAGAGAAATTAAAATTTTCATTCTTCATATTTTTTTATCTACTTGAAGAAGGTGGATAAGATGATATATAAGAGACTTCTCAAATTATTCATATAAAAATTCATATCAAAACTAGAGAATATATGAGGGAGTGATGCCAAAATGATATCAGTTCAATGTTATTTAGGGAGTTTAATACCTATAACCTCTAGGAAATAAATGTATCCAATGATCATGAAAAGGTGTGGCCATGTTAGGGAACCACATTCATTATTACACAGAAATAGATCCTTGGAAATAGCATTCCCATTCTGTCTAGCTCTATCATGGAAAAAAAACATACTGGTACTGCATCATTCTATACACATCCATGTTTTTGTGATACTTCATGAGTTCACATGACAAATATTAAATCATAAAATATTAAATGTTGAAAACATAGTACATATGTTTTTCATAGACTAGGAACTCTTCATCACTCGAATTTGTAGTTCGTGGGATAGGCATTGAATATTCGAGCACATAATATTTCTCTTCATGGCGTAGAGGAATCCAAATACATCCAAACCAATCCTTGATGTTACATCTGGTGAGTATATTGTCTTACTCCAGTGTTGATCATAGGGATATTGGGGATGAATAAGTTGTCGGTTTATTATACTATTAAAATAGAATATTATTAATACTTTTGTTGATAATAAATTTTTTGATAAATAATTAATTAATTGATTTTATTAATTCTACTACTGTTTTATTAAATCCAAATAGCCCTCACCATTTAAAATGGAATGTCATGTTTATAGGAAATTATAGTGGAAATGATCCATATTCACCTTTTCAAAACACCCATATGGGTTGGTCATGCTATTTTGAAGGGATTTATGCAAGAATGTCTTTTCCAACTATAGGGTTATAAACCCTTGATATATTGAGCGGACTCCCCAATTGAGATTTCACGACTTGTATATTCTCAACACATTCCTTGTAATTACTTCATGTCTAGAACAGAATAATTATCTTCATACAAAATTTTCAAGTCAGCCCAAAAACCTCATAGGAACTCCCCTTATCAAAGTAAGTGTCCCAATAAGGGTTTGTCAAAAACATAGTTCTATTGATTTTAGTTCCAAATCATGTAACTAAATGCATAGTCTAACATAATATTAGATTTAGGAATTTTATATTATTATGCATAAATTTATATCTTGTTATATCCTTTACATGTATTGTTAATATTTATGGGAATGTTTACTTAATTAGTTAACAATATTTGTTTAAAACATTTACGTATAATCAATTTTACTTAAATTACCTCTTTACATAAGAATTCACTCATTTATGTAATCGTGATCTTGCATCAATAAATATGATTTTATTAAATTGAAATAAAAAATAAATAAAAAAATGACCCGATCATGAGCTTATCTGATGGTTGAGTAAATGTGCGAAAATTAAATCATAGTATGACCTTGGGGAAATAACTCATTATGTCAGACATGAAATGAGATACAATATTCTACATGTCTAACAATGTATCCCTAAGTTGGCATCACTATGGTTATTTCCTGAATCATCTCCACGTGCCCTGAGATTCTCCATTAATTACAAATATTAATTACTCACATGCAATTATGGAGAACCAAATGATTGTTTAAAGGGGATTATATAAATATACTTGGACCCATAGGTCTGTCATAATAATAGTGGTATGAATTAATCACATACCATATTTTAATTTAATATTAAATAATTTTTAAAACACACTATAAATTAAATTAAATTAATTCCTACACATACATAGGTATTGGTCAATCCCATGATCTATTGTACATTAAAAAATGCGCAAAAAGTAACCTGATATCATTCATTTCATTATTCGTTATTTATTTTAAAGCTAAATGTTCTTGTATTAATGAATTAATAAATTAATAAAGTCCATTTCATCTTAATGATCATCCACTTTTAACTGGGTATATCCATCAATTTTTAATTTGTGGAATTGTAAGGGAAAACCATTCATGACATATTTATTAATGTAAATTTATTGAGCATTTAAAATTATTTGAACCCATTATTAAACATTCATAATAAAAAACTATTTCAATCAATAAAATCCGTTTTTATTTCATTAATTTTTGAAAGTTAATGTAATTTTCATTTAATCCATTAATTATAGACTACATGGCATGTACATCCAGCTACACACCGTGAACCTCGATTTTTTTATATCCATGTCACATGCAAGGGGATTTAGTGTGTTAACTTGGCCATACTACATAGTGTGTACATAATAGAAAGACTCCATGTATATCCCTTTCATGTTCCAGGTTATCTAGGTCAACACGTGGTGCGAAATAAATGCAGTGTTTTTTTAATTTCATGCCACATCTAGATACAATTCATATGGGTATATGGAATGTGCTCCAGTCAAACGACATGTTACCCAACTTCACCGACCAGTGGTTTGGAAAAACTCGATGGCATACTCAGTCATTCATTATTTGTTCTAAATTATCTATGAAAAAAACACTAAAAAATGTTTAATATGCTAATAACATCTTAATTAATATTGTATTAGTTAACAAATAACATTAAATGAAAATCTATACATGATTTCACAGAGATCAACAATAAAAATAATAATTCAATATTTAAATGTGACCTCTTAGATACAACATTTTGGTTTTGGGCATAAGAGATGTTTCATGGTGGTGGGATACATATTAATATTTTATTTAATAATAACTTTCCTAAAACAAGAGATAATATCCTTTAAATCAAATTTATAATTAATTTATTTGATATTATAATAATTAAATACCTAATTTTGGAAAAATTCTTCATTTATTATTGTTGATCATTCCAAAATGATTTTATTAATTATCGTTATTGTGTTTATGAGGATCCAAGGGTAGAGCCCATCTAGTAGTGATCCACATTGGATTCAATGGACTATGAGTAATGCCACTCATCCGCTGGGTTCTTGTACAAGAAATTAATTTTAATTAATTTTTTATTCTTCATCACTCATTCATTGGTCCTGAAGAAATAAACTCTTGAGTTTATCAATGATAATAGAGAGAGGGGAGGAGGAGTCAATAGATAGGTCTTTATGCTCAACAATTATCTATTACTAAAATTGTAATTAGTTTTGAACGAATTACACAAGAGACATATCCAACAATTTATAGAGCTTGTATTATGGTTACATAATTTAATTTCATAACAACCATTAAATATAATTAAAACTATTAAGGAAATACAATGCTACCAAATTACAATAATAATATTATTTTTGAGGTATAGAAACTTCAAAAAAATAGATAAATAATATTTAGCAGCTCTTAAATAATTATTTAATTAATGGGCATAGTATTGGTCCATTTGAAGTCATGCTCAATTTATTGATCATACAAATAAATACTTTATTCTTTTAAATAAATATTTTATTCCCAAAGAAGTAAATTAATATTTATTAAATTAAAAATAAAATAAATAAATAAATTTTATTCAAAATCCAATGAATAAATATTTCTTTAATTTTTGAAATCAATTTATCTGGAATAAAAGTATTCCTCAGTCTTGAGAATCATATTTATTCTATTAATTAAATTCAAATACAATTTAATCGAGATCCACAGAAACACTTACAGTGTGATCATAATGTATTCTTTAACATTGGCATTAGGTTGTATTGCCTAAATTCCAATATTACTATCTGTAAACAGGTCAAGGGGACCAAGATAACTAACATAAATTTTCCACAATGACCACCAAATATTAATTATCTCTATTTTATATAATTCCTTTGTCGCAATATCGCATAAAGCAGGTTTCCTAATGGTGGCATCAATATATATGACCGATACTTCATTATTTGACTATGTGAAATAAACATATCATTTCATAATGGCCATGGAATTTAGGGAAAATATTATATTTCAATAAATGTGATGAGATATCAACATCCATAAAGATGGATGTGACAAATCCTTATTTGACTTATCCATTACTAACATGTCATTTGTGACACACACAACGTACCATACTTCATTTCATCATATGGCGTGATGGGGTTCATCATCAAATATTAGTACATGAGTCACGATATGAATTAATGATAATCATAAAGTCTAAGGGCCATTACACATGCTCACATATAGAAATATCTAATAACACCAAATCATGTATAATTTATACTAGTCGGTATATTATCATAATCTCCAATCTTAGAGATTACTAAGTGTGAACTTCATGAGAAGATGTAACATATTATTAATAATTCTATCACCTAATGGTCTATATATTATGTGTTCCATTATAGTATATTACGAAACTATAGAACTATATTATGAATATTATCATATAAATTCAATTTTCTCATCATAGTGGGGAACAACTACTGCCTTATCAATTAAAAAGATACTCTAGGAAATTATTACATTAAATCCTCGTAGAAAAATGAAAAATATTTAATAATATGTTAAATTTAATATTTAATACATCAATTATTCATGAAACAAAATTTTAAACTGTTTTTTGTAGGACAACAAATATATTTGGATTTTCATACTCAGCACTAGCCACCAGCCCTTAGCCTATTAGAGGTAGGCTTTTGGTGTCATAGGTCTGACCTTGGTGAGTCATGTTTTGATAAAAGTGGTATCATAGTAGAGGTCAATTCTACCGTTGGACATGATTCGGTGAGACTAGTAAGGGGAAACATTGTTATGTGTTTGGAGTTCATATTTCTGGCCCTGAACTCCAATGTTAATGTGGTGGTTGAGGTATTCATACAATAGGACTCTGATCACATGATTTTATACTAGGTACATGACAACACTGATTGTAAATAAAATATTTTACATGTATCATATAATAATGATTGTGTTTTCCACGTCCTTCTAGAGTCAGCCCTCCGATATACTCTTTTTACCATGGTACACCTTTTTTTATATCAGGATTCCACTATATTGAAAGCTAACTAGGATTTTGCTATGTGATCATGAGGTTGATCATCCTAGTGATGAGGCATTGGTATGAGGGTAGGTAAGAGAGATAGAATCATCAAGTGTGTTACCATCTATACCAACTCCTGTTGAAACCATCTATCACCAACACTACTAGCTAAATATTCCAGTAAAATAAGTGTATTATATGAGTTTACAAGGTAGTGACCTACTAGTTCTGGGGGTGATACATAATCCTAGTGGATGAGCACTATATTTAAGAAGTCACTCATGTTTTCTACCATGTGAGGATGCCTAAAAACTAGATAGAAGTCCTCACAGTGATTCATATTCATGGATATTCTAGGTGATAGAGGTTCTTAGTGACTTAGTCACATGAAGAGTTATCTCTCTCCTAGATAGACTTTGACGATCTCATTAGATATGATTTCTTTTTTTCCACAGTTTGATCAATACACATACAAAATCTTTTGCATCTGCATTAGGGTAGTACGACCATGGTGGGGGATTTAATGAGGATTACAGATCTCTCAATACTTGATATGGTACATGGCCAGTACTACAGGGATCGGACAACTGAGCAAGGAATGCATCAGGACATCATGGTTTCACTGGTATCTCTTATAATATCCACATATGTTGGGTTACTTTAGAAAGTCCTATTGGTATAATGTTTTCTAAAAGACTAGACACTAGTAGTGGCAGCCAGTCGTGGGAACTGGGTAGTTGAGAACTCAGTAAAAGGTATCCATCTTTAGTTATAGGGATCCTAATAGGTTAATTATTTAGGTGGTAATCCAAGTACATAAGGGCAGTGGGGAAGAGATCTCAGGGTGGCTCGAATCACAAAAGGTATAGGCAGTTTTTCTGTTATGACAAGTTGGTACATGTAGCAAAAGATTTCCCAACCTATCACACTAATGACTAGAAGAGGGTCAAGGGACCACCAAGACAGAGATAGAGGCTAGAGAAGGTATGTACATTGGGGGTTTTATGTGGTAGAGGTGCCTATGAACCAGCATGTGGTGGCCTGAGGTTCAACTTATTACTACCACCACCCTCATGTTTTCAATGCCAGTATCAGGGAGACGGTGGTTGGGAATGAAGCCAACTACATCATATAAAGCCTTATGACCCTGAGGCTCTGGGGATGATACAATGTATGACCTGTGTATTTTTTACCATAGTTTAAGTATTGATCCACACATATTTTAGTCATTTTTTTTATTATATGAGTTTTGATTGATAATAAGATATTCTAGTTGAACCGTTCACTCATACCTTACGCTTAGAGACTTCTATTTGGTGATACTCAATGATCACACCTTTGTGTTGACAGTGTGGCCTAACATTTATCGGTGAGATTTTTTTTGGGATCTCAATGTAGCATTGTTGAGGTTTTATGACATCATTCTTAGTATAGACTGGTTATCCACATTTCTTGTTTAAAATCACTATTTTAGGTGAATGGTGTGGTGTGTCTGCAGTAATGAAACCAGGTTTTTCTTTGTCGGTGAAAGGGAACCCAAAGTAGTTCAGGATGGACTCACACACTATATGGTGAAACTGATTAAACATTTGTGGGATAACCTTACCCTATGTTCAGTGGATATTATGAGTCTTCAGTTTTCTATTGTGGTTGCGGAGTATGAGGATGTATTTTCCAAAGATATTCTAGGTTTACCTCCCCATAGATAGATATACTTATTCATTGATGTACACCCTAGGATGAAACTGTTATATACACTTGAATATCATATGGCCCCCACAAATCTTCATTAGAGGATGGTGTAGTATGAGGATATATAGAGGAAGATCTTTGTGAGGCCTAATGTTTCACCCTAGGTAGATATAAGGCCCAAAACAAAATCATTACATAACATCAAGTTTTAGTCATGAATTTAATTTATTTTTCATTGAGGAAATTTTTAGATTTATGGTTATAGATAATTATCCCATAACTATCACATAAAAAATCCTTGACAATGAAAAGTGTACACTTCTATATTGTATCCATTTTTTCCCTGAAGGTAACCATTTTAATAGGAAACATTATATCTTTTCCTCACACATATTCAAATATTTAATCATGACATATTTTTTTCTTCCTATTCATAATGCATGTGAAAAACAATTTAAAACATTAGTTGAGCTTAACAAACTCAGAATGGGATACGAATATAAGTAAAACCATTATCCTTGAAAAATTATTTAAACCATGAATACTTATTAAAATGTAATACTTTTCACTTTTAAGAAGTTGTATAAAAACATCATTAAATATAAGCTCATTTATTACCCTTTTAAAATCCCAATATTTCTATAAAACCCATACGAAACAACACATAACTTATAAAGGTTTCTTGAGACGTAATCATACATAAATGGAATAACTGTATTACCGACTTCCACACATATCACACTAACAAAAGGATGGGAATTAAGATATAATCAATACCAAATGCATTGGAGGTTTTAATTTAACAACCCAATCTTGGTTTATCATAGAACCACCCCGTTTAAACAATAACACAACCACTCATCTTTGGTTTATCATGTGACCACCATTAAAATGTACAAGTACCATTATATAATCATTACTTATAAAATAATATAATCATCACTCATAAATGTGCATTTTAAATCACAATAAATAATATCAATATATTGAAATAGTTAATCAACATTAAAACAATTTCAACAATAAAACAACCAAAAATGGAATTAGTAACTTATTGTATTTTAAAAACAATAAGCCTTATAGAGGAATCCAAATATCAAATAATCGTTATGGTGGTAGAAAAGGTTTTTATTCCACATACGTATTAAAATATCATGTTTCATTTTGTAATGAAAGTAAAAATTTTCACATAAAAATATACCTTTTTTAACTCTATTAATTAAATTAATAGTTAAAAGGGGATAATTATACCCCTTAAAAATAATATAGAGTATAACATCAAAATATTCTTCAATGAAAGGATATTGAGATCGAGTCCCTTACAATATCAATTTATGAATATATTTGAGAGAAAATCAAAGGTTCTCATTTTAGAACATTTATATCCAAATTAATAAAATCATTAAAACCATTTGGAAAACAATGAGATAAAATATAAATATATATAAGAACAAATCATTCAAACAATAAAACAATTATTTGAGTTTAAAAGTCTCTTACAACATGAGAAATACTTGAATAAAAATAATTAATGACTATTATTAAAATAACATAGAATATGATGATAATAAAGAGGTTCATGATATAATATATAAAAGGGAAGTATATAAACCATATAAAATTTAATTGGTTTCTAATAACAAATAAGTCACAATAGAATGTTAATTGAGATGAAATCCCTTAAAAATACAATTTTTTTATTAAATAGATCGATTATGTGTATCAAAAATATGTCCACATAAATAAAAAATATATAAAATATAATATATCCAAAATTCATTTCTAAAAAAAATTAATGAAATAATCCAGATGTAGGAGTTTAACACAAAGAATGGAAATTGGGTTAAGAAATTATTTTACAGTGAGTTTGATTCAACACGTATATTCCTATATATTTTTCTATAATAATATCATGTAAATTTTTTAGTCATTTATAAACTTTTTCAGTTTATTATTCATTTTATATTACAGCATACCGTGTTATTACAATTTAATAATTATTTTGGTTTATGACAGATGTTTTGTTGATATTCGGTACATGATTCAAAAATGAACTAGGTATGATTTCAAAATCCCATGTCATCATAAATACATCATCTCAAGAATATAAAAAATTATATAAATCCATTATATATTAATTATATTTTTATTTATAATAATTTATTATTACAAACAAAAAACGTTGTTTATGGAGATGGTAGACTGTACGTGCGCATGGAACAATATTTTTGTTTTTCCTTTCATATTGAATGAATGAAATTATATGAAATGTATTTAAATATATATATATATATATGTAATATAATTATAGTAAAATAAATATTTAATTTATATCATATATGTTTAATGAAACAATCCTTAATACATTAAATGCGAGGTGTGAATAAATCACTTCATTTTTGGAGGTCGTTGTCCACACATCCCCAAACAAAGTTATCATATAACCATATTATGTAAAGCCTAAAGGTATGTTTAATATAAAATCTATAGAAAATTAAATAGGATATAAAATAAATATTAAAATAATATTATACCATAAAATATTTTTATGACCATCCATGAAGACAGTAATGGAAAAAGAAAAAAATCATTATTCATTGAGGTGATTAGCAGGCATAACTTGGACAAAAATTTCGTTTCTTTGAATAAGAGGAGGTGTGAAATGAAATGGACATGAAATATTAAATTAGAAAGATGAAAATATATTATATACATTATTCTGGAGTAATCTTGCATTGATGGATGAATGAGGCAATGAGAAAGTAGAAAAAGAAGATAAATTAGAGGAGGTACTTTAATAAAATTATCTAATGAATATACCCTTTAAAGACACTCTAAGACCATGGATTTAGTCTTTTTGTATGACCAGAATCACTTGGATGTTAGGAGATATATGAGGAGATGTTTGGGTATATATTTGAATGTCTACAAGGCTTTGTGGGCCTAATTGGGGAGGTGAATGTTGTTTTCTATACTTAGGGAATTGTGGGTTCAAGTGATTAATTTGTTAATTATTTTAAATTAAATGTTAACCATATAAGGATGGAATTAAATTCAATGTATTTATCCTATAATTAATGTTTTATATTCTGGTTAGGATTTATCCAAACCTACAAACCCTTTAAATGTTATAGTTTTCTGATATGTTATGATTTTAACTTTAAACATTATCTCTTGTTAATATTTTTCTTTTACAATGGTAAATAATATTTTTACGAAGGTAATTTTTTATAACTAAAAAATTGAAATTACCTCTAAATTTTTAAATTTTTATTATTAATATAGTTTTAATTTTCCCTAATTGAATTCACAGAATTGGGGAAAATATATTTAAAATTAATTGCATAGAAAAAACAAAGTAGTCAGTTTTCAAAGTAAAATGTTCATATGAATGAAATGTTTTTATATTTAATTTCAATTTTATTTTTATTGTAATGACATAAATTGGAATAAATTGTAAAAAAAAATTATATAAATATACTTTAAAACCTATTAGGAATATATTTTGACTATATAAAATATTTATATGAAAGCAATATATTGAATTAAAATGAAATATTTCTCAATATTCATAAAAATGTTAATTTTATCAGAAAAAAACCAAAAATTAAACCAAAGTATATTTTTATGTCCCTATTACAAATAATAATTTTAGTTTCTAAAAATTATCTTAAAAAATTTTCAAAAACAATATTTAAAATTGGTTCTCCATAAAATGGCTGTAAAAATGACTTTTTTTGGAAAATACTCCTTTTATTCGTAAAATATTTTTTTTTCATATATAATATCTGAAAAAAATCTAAGATGAATTTTTAACATTATATTTGTTTTATATTTAATTAATTTGATCCAACATGGGTGATGTGTTTATTTTATAAATACAATTATTTTCATTGAAATAGTTTTTTCTAAAAAATAAATATATTATATGACGTTTTTTTTCAAATTAATTTTATAACCAATGAATAATTATATAAACATGTGTAAACCCTATTTTCATAATTTAGTTAATATCATTCATTCCTTCCATTTTAATGACTATAAATTAACTACAAATTTAAATAGTATTACTAATAAATATGAAAAGGTATTATTCTATAATTGCATGGGATGTCACATCCTTCCCCCCTTTTGAAAATTTTCTCCTCACCATTTTAAATTTCGGCACTGTAAATAAGGATTTACATTAAAAAATTACTTCATTGAAATCTCACATTAGAAAAAATGTCAAAAAAACATCCACATTAAAATAAAAAATTGAAGTTCAAAGGTCAACCGAGATAATGCATTTCTGGATTATATATAGGATAATGTGGATATGAAATATAGAAAATCTATCTTTTTTATGGATAGTGATTGAAAAAATCATCATGAGTGATTTAATATTCGGAAAACCACAAACTTGTTATCGGTAAAACAGTCATTGATTTTATAGAATCCACAGTAAACAAAAATTAATTTTCTTTAACTATAATTTTCATCCTGTTGTGGAATTATTATAATTAATTGAATAATTACATATGAAAATATAACTACTCGAAAAAAAGACTTTCATCAACTAACAAAATTTCACCAAAAAATTGACTGTTTCTTTAAAAGATGAGTATTCAATTAGAATTTTTCATGACTAAATCACTAGAATAAACTTATAATGAATCACATAATCCATAAAATATTAACAAAATATTCATTCTCTCTTGAAACATTAACAAATACTAATATAGTATGGATAATATAAACAATTCATTAAAAAAATAAACCATTTGGGGAAGAAAAACTACATTTAATATCCAAAATTCAACTATAAAACCCAAAGTTTTACATAGATCATTCAAAAATTAAATATACTTAAAATTCATTAAAATAATATTAAAAATTATTGAAACTCAAAATTTAAAAGGATTTTATCACATTTTCTTCCATGATAAATTTTAACATTTACCTACAATTAACATCAACCACTCTTAATGTATTATACCGATAATTAATTAACCTAACAACATATTCCACAAGATAGGTTTATAATTTCTATAAATAACTCAAATATTTATAAGTACACAATAAAAATCATAGATCCTTCATATATATAAATAAAACCATAATATATTATTATAATACCATAGTATTCTATTAACCTTAATAATGTAATGCTCCCAAAATAGTGACTATTTTCCCAAATATCATTTATCCCATAATTCCTACATCATATTCCTATACCAAGGATATCCATTTGGAAACACATAGGTTCTCAAAATATACTAATTCTTATTCCATCAACTCATTTTATTAAAAAAGATAAAATAACAAGAAACGTCATGTAGGCTAGTGGTAGGTGATGCACCTTTTCTACCCTTCAGTTGTGGGTACGATTCCCATGACCTTGCTAGACACGATGGGTTCTCAATAAACCTTCATGTTGTCCTCTTTCAAAAACTATATAAATCATAAAACATTTACAAAATGATATAAAATCATCAAAATTAACCATAATATATTGTAACATCAATGATTGTCTATTGCCTTTCATTTTCCATTCCAAAATTCAATATCTAATAATTACCTCAAAATAAATGTTCGTATAAACCCTAAAGGTTATTGACACCTTTATAATTATTTCCAAACAAGTAAAGATTATTTTTACTCAAATAATATTTTCACATAATGACGTTCAAGGTTACACATACAAGAAGATTTAATCCAAAATAACCCCATCATCAAAACATAATTAATTTTTTTAAACATTTCATCATCCAAAAGTCTATATTAATACATAAATCCTTTATATGTAGGATTATTAATCATTATGCATTATTATGTATCCTTAGAAATTCTTTTCCATAATATTCCTTAATAATTCATTCTTACAATCAAAAACATGAATCATTTCATAATATTTAATAATGTTAAAACATTAGATATAAAATAATTTATACCTTTTATAGGTCATTTTATGTTTCATTATCTTCAATAAGAATATCATTCATTATTTTAAAACATATATTTTTATGGTCCTCTAAAATCAATAATCGAACCATCTTAACAGGACATTGATTTCCATAATGACCATGGTATCTATATATAAAACATTCCATTGAAAACTCATAAAGAACTGCTTTCCCTTTCTTGGAGTTGACGTAATGCTTCCTTATTCCTTGGTATGTAATTTCATTATAAAATTCATTACCACATCTATAACAACTTCTCATCAGATTAAAACATTTTTTAGGTGCTTATTTCCACATCCTTGACCCATAAGTTGATGAGTATTTTTTTATGATCATTATTACTAGAACTACCACAATGATTCATTTATCTCATATATGATACATTAGGAAAAAACCCAATGTTTAAGTGGTTAATCATTACACTCGATTGTTGGTTTAGAATTACCATGAGAGTTCTCATTGTAGTTCCCATTTCATTCCATTGATTATTCATAGAACCACCACATTTTCCTTCACATCCATGTTACTTCAGTGCCTGTTGGATCCAATGATTTCTTAAAACCAAGATGGTTAGTTTGAGTAGATCAATAAAAACATCATATACTATCTTAAGAGGAAGATAAGCACTAATATATACATATTCATGTCATCTCAGAATCATTAAAATTATCTAAAATAACTATGACTCTTTCTTTTAATATAACAATTGTATTTATATATAACATTTAACTTATGATTAAATTCCACATAAACCTCTACATTTGTCTAAAAAATCCTCTGATACTAATTATAGGGCCTCGACCATAATCATTACATAATCTTGAGTTTTATTCAAGAAATTAATTTATTTCGCATTGAGTATCTTTTCAGGTTTTGGGGTTTAAATAATTTAGCCATAAATATTACATAACAAAAAGTATAAGAATTAAAATTTGACACTTACAAACAGTATCCAATCATTCACCAAAGGAAACCCTTATAAAATAAAACATGATTCATTTCGAGACACATCGTCAATTAATTTATCATGACATATTCTTTATCCTTATCAATCTGTAAACCTGTGAAAAACAATTTAAAACATGGTATGATTATAAAAATATATGTAAGGTAAATACAAATAAAAATCTATTATCCTTGCAAAATTATCTATAAAATGAATACATTTCATAAAGTAATACTTTTATCCTTTATAAAGTAGTAAATAAAATTCACTAAATATAAGATCATTACATAACATGTTTTTAATAAAAATATTTCACTAATAACCATATAATGAATCATATTAGATATAAAGTATACTTGGAACATAATCATACACAAATAGAATAACCATATGGTCTACATCCTCACATAACACAAATAGAAATGAAATATCCGTACTTATGAATTCTATACCCAATGCATTAGATGTTATAACAAAACCTCCCACCCCTGGTATATCATGGAACAACCCATCAATGGTCCATCACGTAACCACCCGTCTTTGGTTTATCATGTAACCACCCTTCGAATGTCAAAGTACAATTATATAATACTTAAACATAAAAGACTAAAATTATCCCAAAAAAATTATTTGAAATTTTATGAAATCATTTCAAGATATTATAATAATCAACCAGCTTTAAAAAACTATTTAAAAACCAAAATACCCAAAAAGGCAATAAGGGGTTTATTTTCCTTTTAAAAACAGTATTCCTTATAGAGGAAGTCAAATTTTTAATAATAGTTACGGCAACATAAAATTCTTTTCCACTGCACATATTAAAAAACATTTCTTTTTTATTTTGTAAATAATGAAAAATTATTCATAAAAAAATATTCCTATTGAAACCCATATAATAAAATAATGAGTCAATGTGATTGATTATACACCTTATATAATAAGGTGGAGTATAACATCGAAATAATCATCAAAGAAAAGTGGTTGAGATGAACTCCCTCATTAGGATCCAATTATAAAAACATTTATGAGAAATTAGAATGTTCCCATTTTAAAAAATAACTTTACATTTAAATAAAATAATAAAATCAATTTTGAAAACATGAGAATAAAATATAAATAATTATAATAATAAATCATCAAATCATTAAAACAAGGTGTTGAGTTAAAAATTCCATTACCACTTGAGAAACACTTGAATGAAAATAATTGGAAGATAATATTAAATAAAAATTATAATATTGTCAAAATAAGATTAATCTAGATATAATATGTCAAATGGTGTTATATACATCAAATAGAAGTGAATGGGTGCATAATAACAAATAATACTCAATGGAATGTAAACTGAGGTGAAATATATTACAGTGATAATTTTGTTATTCCAATAGATTGATTATGGGTATTTACAATAAATACACATAAATTAAAAATAAATAAATATAATTTATAAAAAATTAATTTATCAAATTATCATCAAATGAAATAATCTAAAAGTATAAGTTTAACCCAAATCATAGAATTGTTTTTTGTGAAATTCCCTTACATCAAGTTCGATTCATCACATATGTTCATTATTAATCCTTTAAAATAAACATAGGATAGTTTTTAATTGATTGAGAACATTTTTTATTTTTTATTATTAATTTTATATCACTCATTACCATGTTATAACAATTAAATAATTATTTATGTTCATGTACGATGTTTGTTCGATATTCAGTGCTTGTGTCAAAAATGAAATAGGTATGATGCCAAAGTCAATTTGGTCTTAAGTATATCATATATAGAATATAAAACATTATATAAATGTATTATATATTAATAATATAATTATATATAATAATCATATTAGACAAACTAAAAACATCACTCATGGAGATGGTAAGCCATACATACGTATGAATGCTAATTTTGTTTTTCTAATCATATTGATAGAACAAAATTAAATAAAATCTATGTTAATATGTATACATATATAATATCATTACATTATAATTAATTTTTCATTTATATCATAAATTTTTATTAAAACAATCTTTAATAAATTCCATTAGATGTGGGAACGAATCACCTCTTTTGTGGAGGAAGTAATCCACACGCCCCCAAATATAGTTGTCGTATAACCACATTATGGAAATCATGATGGTATGTTTAATATAAAATTTAAATAATTTTAAATATGTTATAATATAAATATTAAAATATTATTTTATCAAAATAAATTCATTCTGACCATCCATGAAGGTCGTAATAGGAAAATGTCAAAAACATTACTCATGGATATGATTAACAGGAATAACCTGGACACCAATTTTGTTTCATTGAATAAAATGAGGTTGAAAGGAAATGGACAGGTGATATTCAATAAGAAACATAAAAAACATGTATATACGTGATTCTAGAGTAATCATACCTTAATGAATTACATAGTAGAGGATAATGTATAAAAATAAAAGAAATTAAGATAAGAACATTGATAAAATTACCTATTGAATATCCCCTCCTGGGAAGACCATTGAAGATCATGAATTGGTATTTTGGTGAGACCATATGCACTAGGAAGTGGTAAGAATATAGAATAAATATTTTAATAGATATTTAATGTGCTAAAAGTCTTTGATAGTTGAAATGGGGAGGTGAGGGCGTTATTTATACATCCAGAGAGGGGGTTCAAGTAATTAATTTATTGATTATTTAATATCAAAAGCTAACTGATAGAGATGTAGAATTAAATTGCATGAATTTAGCTTCTAATTAATATATTATAGGCTGTTTTGGGTCTATAAACACCTCAACAACCCTATAAATGTTGTATTTTTTATATATGATATGATATTAATTTTTTTGTTTAACCCTTGAAAAAAATTATCTTTCACTACGATAATTTTTTTAACAAGGTAAATATTTTATACAAAAAAAATAAAAATTGAACTTAAAGAATAATTTGGATCTTATTATTTTAAATATGGTACCCATTTTAACCAGTTCAATTTAAAAAACCGGGAATATTATATTTGAAGTTAATCTTGTAGATAAAACAAAAAAATGATTTTTAAAGTGGAACGTTTAATAGATTGAAATTTTTTATATATAATTTCAATTTGAAATTTATTCTAATGAAAAAAATTGTATTAAATCGTAAAATATAATCTAAATATACTTGATCAAAATTAAAAGGATCTTAGGAAAATATAAATGAATTAGATGAAATAGTAGTTATGAAAATAAGATACTGTATTTATTATTGGTCATTAAAATATGAATTTTATCAGAAAAATACAAAACATTTAACCAAAGTAAATATTATTTTCCAAATCCAATGATTAAGTTTATTTTTTCGAAAATATATTATTAATGTTTCAGAAAACAATATTTAAAATCGGTTATCCATGAGAAGGCTGTAAAAATTCCTTTCTTGAAAATACTCTTTTTATTCATAAAATTGAATTTCTTCTTATATCATTTCTAGAGAACATATAATATTAATTTTAAACCTAATATTTAATTTATATTTTATTAATATAATCTAATAAGATTGATAATATTATTTTATAAATACAATTATTTTCACTTAAATAGTTTATCATTAAAATAGATCCGTTATATTCATTTTTTTATTTTCATTTATAAGTTATTTTATAAACAAAGAATCATTACATAAACATGTGTAAATACTATTTTCATAAGTTAGTTAATATCATTCATTCCCCAAAGTATAACAATTACATGATAACTTTAAGATAACAAAATATTAATAAATACTAAAATGTCACATTCTATAATTACTTGGGATGTTATAGAAGCCCCTGTTTTGTTTTCCTAGAAGGAAGATGGATGATTGAGGTTTTTTGTAGATTACCGACACATTAACCATGTGAAAAATAATAACATGTATCTTTTACTGAGTATTGATGACCTATTTGATCAATTTAAATATTTCCTATAGTTCTCTAATATTTACCATAGATCCGGCTATCACTATCTATGAGTATAAGATGAAGATATATAGATCGATACATTCAGATGTCGTTACAGTAACTATGAGTACTTGGTGATTCCGTTTGACATGAAAACACCCAAACTGGGTTCATCAAACTCTTGAACTTGATCTTTCATCTTTTCCTATACTGGTTTGTGGTAGTCTTTCTCGATGACATCATAGTGTACTCAGTATCCCATGAGGATCATGTGAGACACATGAGGATGGTCCAAAACACACTTTGAGAGTACCATTTTTTTTGGAATTTCTCGAAGTGTAAAATTTGAATTTGGTATGTACATTTTATGGGACGCAACATCCCATAAGATGGATTTATAGTGTCTAAAATTAATGTTTAGGCAGTTCTTTCTTTGATGACACCAAATAATGTTATCAATGTGCCAAGTTTCCTTAGACTGGCTGGGCACAATCAGAGGTTTAATGAAGAATTCTACAGAGTGGTAACACCATTTACAACCATTAATAGGAATGGGAAAACTTTTTTAAGGACTTAAAAGTGACCGTAGTGCTTTCATGATATAACAACGAGGTTCATGAAGTTGCCCATCATTAGGTTACAAGAGGAAGGTGACGAGTACGTTGTGTTCTATGATGAATCCGGGATCAAACAAGGTTGTGTTCTGATGTATAAAAAGAATTTATTACCTATGGTTCAAACTATTTGAGAACAAAAAAGAAGAATTACATGACCCACATCCTTGAGTTTGAAGAAATATTTATTTCATTGAAGATGTGAAGAAACTAACCCATGGGTGAAAGATACATTGTGTACTTTTACCACAATGTTCTAAAGTATTCCTTCTATAATAATGATCTAAACTTGTGACTGTGGTGATGTTTAGAGTTCCTCCATGACTATTAATTTTAGATTTTCAATACTCATAGGGAGGTGAACGTTGTGGTAGATTTTCTCAGTAGGAGACCAAGTTCACAGTTGCTGAACGGAGCATCAGAGTAGTTGGCCTCATTATAGTAATCATTTGTTTTATGTAGATATAGTATCATTACTACAGTATATGGTTTTCAACTCTCTAATACTATATAAAGTCATGGAATAACAGTTTGGGGATACTGTCTACAAGACACTATGTGCTCAGATATCCATAGGGCATGCTCTTGAGGGATTTTCCAATGGCAAGTAGAATGTTTTTCTCTTTCAAAGAAGGAATGATGGTACCAATGAAATTGAGAGAGGTGGTTCTGAGAGAGTTTTATACATCTCCCTTAGTGGTACATCAATGTGTGAAGAAGATATAACTAGAACTTCTAGATCGATTTTTGTGGTCGGTAATGAATAATGGAGTTGAATAGTTGGTATCTAGATTCCTTACTTGTCAACAAGTGAATGCTGAGCACCAAGTTCTAGTAGGGTTTTCTCAATACCTTGAGGTTCTAAAATAGAAGCGGGTTGATATATATATGGAATTTTTTCTGGGATTAATACATACAACCAAGGGACATAATGCCTTATGTCTGTTCATTGATCGACTCACCAGGTTAATACAATTCCAAGCTATCTGATAACACATTTCAGTTGAGAGATTAGGATGCCTCTATATTGAAGAGATTGTTCGAATCCAAGGAGTTCCAAAGATGATTGTTTCCGATCATGATTCTCAATTTAAATTCTATTATTGGAAGGTATTACATCAGAAATTTGGGTCTTAGTTACATGTGAACACATTGTTTAACTCACAAACTGATTAACAAAATGTGCAGAAAATTTAGGTTCGGAAAGACATGCTATGATATTTTATTTTAAACATTTTCCATAGTTGGGAGGATCACCTTCCATTGGTGGTGTTTGCGTACAACAACAAAAACAATTTCACCATTTGTATAGAACTATTTTATGCTTTTTTAGGTGACCCTATAGGTCACCAAATTGTTGGATTGATCTAGGTATGTCAGCACTCATGGGCCCATAGTTAGTGAGAGCTACAAAAAAAAGGTTTAGATCATCCAATACAAGATTCAGACAGCACATATCCATCATAAGTCATTTGGTGATAGAATACAAAGGCCTTTGTAGTTATTGGATGGATACGATGTGTTTCTATGTTTTTAAATCAATGTAAATTAAGGATATTTTACCAAAGTGACATGTTATATCTAATGTTTATTGGCCCATTCTAGATACAATACAGCACTGGCGAGGTGTCATACCACTTATCTCTACCTCCGTAGATATACTGGGTACCAGACGCCTTCCATGTGTCATAGTTTGGGAGGTACGTGAATGACCTATAACATGTTATCGGCTGGGGTGAGATGAACATCGAGGATGGAACAAATTTTGATGTGTTATTAGTGGAGATTGAGGATCAACAAAAGAGAATACTTCATGGTTTATTGACTACTTTAGTGTGTGTCCATTTGTAGCATAAGAATCTTCAAGAGGTCCCATGGGAATGGGGGTGCATATTCATGACCAATACCTACATCTCTTTGTGTATACCTTATTTTGGATTTTTATGGACATAAATTCCCAAGGAGGAGATAATGTATTGCCTATGATTTTCAATGTATTATTTTTAAATAGTATATGTATTATTTTTGAGGAAAAGTACTATGAAATCACATAATACTAAGACTAGTGCGCATGAAATAAATGATTTCAATTTATTAAAATACAAATTAGAACATGTAAATGATTTTACTTAAAAAATAGATTAACTATTATATTGTTTCCTAGATTAGAAATATGAGGGAACCATTGAGTTCATAATTGTATTTTTATCCATGGTGTGACTTTAAAATATTCAACGTGGGTCATTTTTGAAAACATTGGTGCATGCATAAAATGAAGAAGCTAAATTAACCTACTTTTTTTATAGTGTAGAAGTATACAAATTATTTAGATATATGATTATAGAAATTTTCGAAAGGTTTGATGCTAAACCCTAGAGCCCTAGACGCTGTTTGAAGAGATTGTTCTTGGTGGACGACAAAAAATCAGAATCAAACTGTGGATCATCATGAAAATGAAGTTAGAGGATATAATAATTGATAAAAACATAGATATTCTTCATCAATAATTGATTCAAACTATAGGTAGAAGGCCTGTTTTATGAAATTTCATTCCCATTCATGATTTCTACGATGAATTCAAATCAATCAACCAACATATTGATTCGTTAATCGTTTGTATTTGTGGGATTGGTTTATTTTAGGGTTTATTTGGGATATTTTCTTATGTTTAACAATATATTATTTGTTTATATTATGAAAATTAATTAATATTGACACAATCATAGATCATGGTTCATTCTTATCCTTTTTCATGTGCTTTTCTCCCCAGATTCATCGTTCATTGTGGGCGTTCTTTTCATGGCCTTCGGCTCAACTATGCTTTATAAATTTAACATTTCACACCTATTCCTTGGTGCAATGATCTGATATCATAGATCTATAATTGAGATGACTTGAAAGTGGTTCAACGATGGCGAAATATCAATTGGAACTATAGATGATTCCTAATTCATATTCATCTGTGCATAATAATGAAAGATAATTTAATCTATTTTGCAAGTAGATATGAGGAAGGTACACATTGTTTTATGAATAAATGGATCGAAAAAGAATGGATATTTATATTCATTGTGAATTAATCACATGATCTACGTTTATAGGAACCAGATATAATGTGGAGGAAAAATCACGGATTTTGGGAATTCATGTAGAACACGACAAATAGTGTGGGATTACACGATGTGTGAGGCCCCCTAGATATAGTGATAGGGTATGGATATAGTTTAAGGAAAAAAAATTTACTCCTGTCACATGTGTTGTGACCGTACTCAGTTGACTTTGAATGTAATTCAGAAGTACAAAGACATAGATTGGAGTACAAGGTCATGGACAAGTTGTTTACTCCCAACCGGACACAGATTCGCATACACGGACCAAAACAAAAACACAACATCAGTGCGATGACATGGATAGGTGATAAAGGAAGTGTGTCTTGTGTCTCTACACATGGTTGATATAATTATTCATTCCTTGTATATGTAGACTACATGTTGTTTGACCCTCTTCCACACATTCAAGACTTTGGATAGTGAGACGCTATGTGTACCCAATAGGACATGTTGTGTACTCCCATAAAGTGTAGTTGGGGCTCTTTATATACATAGATGGAACATTAATTGGTTTAGTACATTCCCATGGTCTTTTCCCTTGAGCATAAAGTGTGTCATTACATCCACACAACTAGATTGTGATCCCCTTTAGAGGACGAGTCATAGATTGAGTTGTGGTGTCCCTTTGTGAGGCTAGAGGGTGATCATCTATCATTCCTAGTTGGAGTATTTGGAATATAAATGACCTATCTATGTATCATGTTGATGCTGAACATTGTAGGACATATCAGAATGGTTTGCCAAATCAATGTCATATGACCCCCTACATAGTGGGTTGATCCAGAACCGGATAATAGTGTCCCGGTTACTTTGGTAGGTAACCCCATATCGGTGTATCAATGTCCCCTTAGACATATATGTTTCCTTGGGTAGGGCCTAATGACCCATACAACTTCTTCATGTATCTCCAATGGTATCATGGATCATGGATTGATTTTACATGGAATGATCATTTCATTAAGAAGGATCTTATGGATGAAATTGGGTTATGTCCACTTTATGGCATGGTGTCTTTATAGAGTATATCTAATTTTTTTCTATTATATATTTATTTTTCTATTTTTTATTGAGCTATCTATACTCATTGCTTCATTTTTACTATTTTCATGGTCTCCTACTGAGTATTATTATTCTCAAACCTGCATGGACTTTTCCCACAAATATCGTGTCTTGTGTAGATGTCGATTTTTTTATGTTTTCCTGGGATGATATGGAGAGGGTGGAATGTAGCTAGATCTTGAAATTATCAGGTGTTTGCCCAGAATGAAATTTTGACTTATTCCTGTCACTTAGATATGGTTTGAAACTTTATAGTTTTGGTTGGGCTTGGTTTTTGGCAATTTTTCTATTTTTAATAAACTAATGTCAACCTCTATTTTTTGGATCATATATGTATGAATTAATTTTTTTGGTTATATTAAATATTAGCACTGTTTGGGATTAGATATGTGAGTGTGTGTACATATAAATTTGAAAAATGCCACCCATTTTTAGGATTTTTTTACTTGGAACTACTCTGCAGCCCCTAGCCTATTGGAGGAAGGCATGGGGTAGTTCTGAGGATGAACTCAGTGTTTTA
The DNA here is from genome assembly GCA_963277665.1 of Viscum album. Classification (NCBI taxonomy): domain Eukaryota; kingdom Viridiplantae; phylum Streptophyta; class Magnoliopsida; order Santalales; family Viscaceae; genus Viscum; species Viscum album. The sequence goes on from OY728157.1 coordinate 203,643,293, forward strand.
GGACATGAAATATTGTCCTCTTAAAAAACCATATGCGATTGGATATGGAATGTGACTGAATTTGAATGTTCCTAACTAGATCTCTAATTAGATGGTAAAAAACCTGAATATATGTGAGTTTTTGAATGAATCAAATAAAAAACTATGTTTAATTATGGACATGGGGGAAGTACATTACTACATTCTATATGCTGAAAATGTTTTTAGAAGATCCTTTGAAATTTCTTCAAATGAATGGTAATATGTTTCATGTTTTAAAAATATGGTTCTAGAGATTGAAAATGTTTTTGAAACAATATTTATTAGAGAGAAGTAAATGTCATCCCAATGTACAATTTTTTGTTCATTTTATTACTTATAGGTAATATAGGCTCTGTCCAAGTCAATTCTATAATCCAAGGGCTGACAACTAGAACAATGATGAGACTATTATATAACAATAATTATTGTTGAATCGTGGGAGGTTTTAATATATTGGGATTTATTAATAATTTTGTAGAATTTTTTATCAATGAAATTATGGTTATAAAAATCATTAAACATCAATGGATTTTTCTACATTAGTTCTTCTTTATGGATTTGAAATATTATTTTGAATGTTTTAGATAACCTGTAAAAGTTTTGTAGTGGTATGTTTATATATTTTTTGGAAAAACACATGAATGAGGTTTTGATAACCCTTAATATGTGCCTAAGGATGAGATAATATTGTTTGTTTGGGATAAGAAGATTAGTGATAATGATAAAGTAAACTAAACAATGTTGTTGACTATGGTATTTAATTATTATTTGAGAATAATGTTATATATATTATCCTTGATGAAAATTATTTCATCTTTTGATTAATGTGATATATTTTATAGTCTATTGGTTTCATTGAGGTATAAGGATCATGTAATTTTTTTAGAAGAATATATGTTTTCATTGATTTTTTATGGTGATTGAACATATCATAATGATTTTAGAGAATATATTATAAATGTATTCACACATATGTTATGTGACATAATGATATATATTATGTTCTTTGGGGATTAACATTATCTTGATTTTGGACCTCTTAATATATATTTATAAATTTTTTTCCATAGAATTTTTGTAGACATATTTTCTATATGTGTTAATATTATCACATTATGGGCTGATTTAAGTTGAATTATTGTTATTAATATATTTGTTTTAGTGATTTATATAGTTTTTCATGTTATGAAGATTTATCAAAATTGGATAAATTAGGATAAACAATTTATTTGTAAATATATTTAGAAAAAAGGAATGTATTTTATTTATTTTATGGATTATACAATCTGTTAAAATGTATTTTTGGTTCTTTAGGAATGAAAAATTAATATTGTTTTTATATGCATAAAAATGATTTAATTAAATAAAAACACACATACAAAGGATGTAATTATGTTAATGGATCTAAATAAATATTTTATGTATATATTCTCATATTTCATGGTAGAACAATTCCTCACCTCAAGGAAAAATTATCTTTAAAATGAAAATATTTTCCTTTTTAAAATATTTTATGAGGAGTTGATGGTTGTTCTCACCCCTCATAGGTTTATTATTCTGTTTTATGTAAATTTATCATTAATTTTTTCAGAAAATGTAATTTTTATAAGATAAAATATTTCACCTGTATGAACATATTTTCAATTTCAATTAATGCTTTCATTATTTGAGAGACTCATTATGTGTTATTTTAGGTGCCCTTTATATTTCACACATCCACATTTCAACAGATTATTTATTATCGCATTGTACACTATTATTAATAAACAATATTATTTTAAAATAAATAACCATTTATTATCAATATAAAACTTTGGAGGGTGGAATTTATATTATAGGGATAATGTAGCACCATAATGTTTTTGAATATATTTTTCATTAAAAAAATTCAATTGTTTGGTACATTACTTTACAAAAAACCCAAGTATAAATGAACCATGATATTATATAAAATTAAAATATATATATTGAATTGGAATGCAAGAATAGTAAAATAGAATTATAAAAAAATTTACATTTTTTAAATAATTTAAAATTATTGAATAATTTATAAAAATTAGTATAATGTTCTCAATAAAATAATTTTATGTTTTTAAAAAATATGCCTTCTAAAAAATGTTCTGCAATTATTTTTAAATTAATTTTAATTAAAATTAATTTGTAGAATTTATATAAATTTTAAATTAGGAAATTTAAATCATTATTGAAATGATAATGTCAATATAATCTTTTGGTTGTTTTTGAGTTTTATTGGAAAAACATTATTTTTCAGAGAATAGAAATAAATAATTTTTTTTCATAAAAAATGTCATATATTTTCAATTAAAATTACCATTAGGGGTTGAATTTAGTTGTAAATTAAATTAATTCTCTATTAATTATATATTATCTAATTAATCGTATAAGAATCATAATTACACTTGAATTTTGTGTGAGATTATTTTTGGAAAAAAAACATTTTTATAAATGATTCTTTTTGAACACAATGATTATTTTCTTTATGAATTAAAATGGTCAGTATTTATTTATTCTTATAATTATATTTTCCGATTATATATTCAATAATATATTCTATCATTAATTATTTATTTTTCATAGGTAAGGGAATCTACCTAAACTATATTCTATACTTACTCTTTCATTTTTCTAAAAATATCTTTTATAGTGGGTGGTATGATAATTAAATATTAAATTATTCTTTATATTAGAACTTAATATAGTAAATTGAATGCATCATTTAATTTCAGGGTAATAAATATTATAAAATAATATTACCTAAATTTTTTTCATTGTGAATGGTGCCAACTATAATTTTTCCCACGGTTATGGTAGAACTAGATTTAGTGGTGGCTAAACCACAAGATAAGGGTATATTTCCACCCAATCTTATTTATTTTTCATTTTATATATTATTTAATCTATATATCATCATAAATCAGAATACAAGACTATTTTTATACACATTCCCATGACAGTTTCCTTATATAATTGAAATCTTTTATGGAATTCCATGCGATTCCATTACCACAATTATAAAATGGAATCTATCTTACAATGTTATTTAACGATATAAGTATTATAACATATAAAATAGACATAACCCATCTAGTTATACTTTTAATAATCCATTATCTTTTGGTATTCACTTAATACTATTCATTCATGGATTATAGTGTAATAAAAATATGTTCTCTCAATGAATATGTATAAATATAATCAATGATCAATCAATTTTAATTCGTATTAAACCTTATATGAAGTTGTTTTCTCCATAAAAACATCATGAATCTAATATCATCAACATATTTATATATTATTATTATTATTATGCAAAAAAAAATTTCCACACCTTCTATATTAAATATAAAATAAAAGTATCGGTTGTGCATAGGTGTGGATTACCACCTCCATGTAGTGATATGATTCATCTTCAAAAAATATATTTTATTTCATGTTATTATGATTGGTTTAATGATTATATATAAACTTTTTGAAATATTTATCAATAATTTTTCAATCTATAATATCTAACTTTATTCCTCCAATCCATTTTTAAATGACAACGTTTCATGTGCGTACATGTAGTCTACCACATCCAGGGACTAATGTGATTTTATTATCATTTTTCATCACATGGATGAAAACAAGAATATATTTTATGACCATATTTTATATTTATTATATAATAATGATAATGCAATTGTTAATTATCATTGACCTTTATTTTATTCCATCCATCCAAAAATGGAAATGTCACTCATGCGTATATATGTAATACCATCACCATGTAGTGACATAATTATTTTTTATCATCAGTTCATATGAATCAATATATATATATATAATGAATTTATAATATCTTTCTATTAGTATTAAAATTATATAGGTAAATAAACGGTGATTCAAGTTCAAGGACCATAGTTGTAATGAAAAAATATTCATGAAAATTGAATAACTTAGCTCCCAAAATGTTGACTTAAATAGATATTTATTAATAAAAAATTTTAGAAATTATATAGGTATATAGTATAATATATTATATGTATTTATATATTTATTGTATGTATTAATAAATAATATAAATTTATTATATATGATGTTCGAGTTCTTATGAATCATGGTGGACTTGAGGTGAAGGTTTCTCATCATGCATTTATTTCTAGGATGCCCAAACAATAAAAAAAATTATTTCATTAATATACTATATATAGTCACATGTGATATGTTATATATTGAATTTAATTCTAATCATTTTAATAAACTAATAATTTTAATTTGGTCCATATATGGTAGTTATGATTCAAATATAAATAGAGTTTAATTATTTTATGTTATAATTTCATTTCTATTTGGATTTATAATGATTAAATTTTCTGATGATTAAATTGTATTTTCTATATATATATAGACTTATTTATTTTATTTTATTTTTATTATTTGTAGATATATCAGATCATTCCATTAATTATTCTCTATGAATATTCTAAAGAGGCCAAAAAAAATTTTGATAAAATTCTACCATATTTCTCTAAATGATCAGAAAAATATTCATTCATGTCATTATTTTCATTTAAATGTCTTTAGAAATTTTTTTAACTATTATACAAATAATATTTTAAGTTTTTTATTTATTTTAATTTCATAACACTCATTTTAAGGGAATCTTCATATCTTTTTCAAAACATGATACATTTTAATTTTCATGATATTATGATAGGATATTTATTTTAATATAAACTCCCTGAATGTAATTTCCTACCATAAAAAATACTCTTTTCATTAAATCTTCCATTTTTTTACCTTTTCCTTTCTCAAATAAAAATTTATACTATTTATTTTTTGAAACCTTTAATTCTAAAAAATCATTTTTTCAAATAAAATTGATATTTCTCTCATGAAATTTTCTTTTGATATTTAAAGGTAATTTAAAAAAAATTATATTTCTAATGGTTTACTATAAATTTGATCCAATGATACATTTTTTTTATTCCTATACATTTTATGATTATGTTGATGAAAATTTAATAAAACCTTTATTCTTTTCATAATTTATTATTTTATAATATAAAGCTATTTTATGATCATATAGAACAAATTTGTTTGATTTTAATTTTACAGTCGGTGGAACCATAATTATATAACCCTCAAATTAATTAGATAAAGACTGATATCACATGATATAATAATGTCTAGAATGGGAATTAAGAACAATTATGTAGGATGAATTATCTAATAAGATAGTCTTGGGAGTGAACATGGAATAATTAAATGATTAAATGGGGAGGGAAACTAATCCACTATAATAGTAATAATAGTTATCCTTAAATAAGGAAATGATTAACTATATTTATATGTATTAAAAAGATGTATTTATAGTTCTTATGACAAGTTTTTAGCGATGATGAATAATTATTAGTGAATTCACATTCGTTTCAATTATATAATTTATTTGAAAAAACATTATATCATGTTTCATGACTAATGGTATTTGAGTGATTGGATATGATTATTGAATTTATTTATAATGTATTCATATCCTTTTACATATCATATTCTAAATTATTATCATTGACTAATATTTCTTATTATTATCCATACGGGACATCTAGGCTCACCCTTCCTTATATTTCCATATACCAGGATATAATGAAGGGTTTAATGTAAGACATGTCAATGATGTGTTTCAGTTATGAAGAACATAATAGGATATAAATTAGATATTTTATCTACCATTTTTTGGAATCTATGTTTCCAATGATGTTAAACCACTACAGTCATTGAGATTTTATTTTCATACAATATATTTACTATTTCTATAAAATGAAGTATTTTTTTTAATATTTATGTTCATTAATGATACTAAAAACCACCATAACTCTTGTATATTATAAATTTCATGATACAAAAACTAATAAATTTGATTTAATGGCTCTATATTGGATTATAATATCAAAACACATGTCAATGCTTTCACCTACAAATTCCCATAATTTCAATGCACTCCTAAAAAAATCACTAACTATTACTTATTTTATAAAATTTATAATTAATGACCTAGTGTAACTAATTTAAATAATATAACATGTGTGATACTTAGAAATATTAATATTAATTAATGTTTATTCCCTCATCCCATGTAACATCCTATTATAAAGCTAGTGCAATAAGAACATCCCACCCACTTATCCTTAGTAAAATAAGTAATTACCCACTAAATCGCCATTAATATGTTTGATTCTTAGTTATCCCATATAGAAAATGGATTTGAAGTTGCACCAATAAGAACCATTATTGTCAACATGATACTACTAACCTAACTCCCGAAAAAATAGGTGTATCTTTTATCCTCACGAAAAATCACTTAACAACCTAACCTGCATCAATCATATCTTCCTAAACATTAACCGAATGACACAAATAATAATGGGTAAGTGTTTAAATCAATATATGACATTAATAAAACACTAATCATATCACCCCATTAATAAAATTTCAAACAAAATTATTTAGGAAAAAACCTCTACTAACATTATATAGAGAAACCCATACACTTTAATGTAATATATCATGCAACCTTGACCTTTTAATTGATATCACATCTACCTAGTATAAGATTTCAAACTAGGTTACTCCAATATTATAAAAACAATACCATCAATTTAAGAGAAACTAATACAAAAATTACCCACTTTTGGGACATCATCCTTTATAGATTCACAACATTTACATCTTCACTTCAAGGAATAATATAGACAAACATTATCTAAATTTTAATTAATAAATAAATTAGTAATAGTTTTTTTGGGAAAATACTACATAAGATATTTATAGATTTTAAATTATTTTAAATATATTTTCAACAATATTTATATCAATGTACAGAAAGAAAACATTGATGAAATCTATTTTTTCAATTCAAACCATTTCACACAGAAAATAATTCCCTCTCACATCAAGATTAAAAAATATGCATAATATGATTAATGTACATGTTCACTCCTTACACCATGATCAAAGAGGAAAATAAATAAATAAATGAAATCACCACTATTTCTATTGAATACAAAATATTATGAAAAAAATAAGGATATATCTTTATAAAACTCATGTTCAACCTCAATCTATTCTCCCAACCACCACTTAACTACTCCACCCAAATTCCATATACAACCAGTAAATAGAAGGCCATTAGTAATTATTTCTCATTAACTATAGTTCTTATATCTGGTATGATAAACAATCATAGTAGGGAATCACTAATGAGGTACCACTTATATACCATATTATTCATTGAGTCTATGTAAAGTAAAAAAATTAAAAACAACAGATGCATACATGTTGGGTTATCATGTGAAAAATAAGATACAATAATTAGTAACCATAAAACATGAAATATATACCAATGATATGATATCAACCTATATAGAGATCTTATATCAATCATAAAGGAACTGGTCTGAGGGTAATTATAAAATTAAACAAATCATATATATGAACCATCCTCTTGGGGAATTTTCAAATTTTCAAGTCTCATATACAATTTAAAACAATGAAAACTATATAAGATGGGATTACCAATAGTTATCCTTCCTCACATACAAAAATATTCCTTTACATTCTTGGAAAATTACCATATCTCATATGAATTAGTTATAATAGGAATTTTTATAAAGTTGTCATTGAAAAAACAACATCATGTATTAGTCAAACCAGTAACTCAAAATTGGTACCACAAACAATCACATAACAGGAAGTGGATCTTGTGGACGAACAAAACAGATTCAATATTCCATTAGAGATAAACCATATACACCATGTATAATCTATTCTTAAATATTATCACAACACAACATATAAATCTACATAGATTATCCTGGTCAAATTCTAAACCCAAGGGTTGAACATCCAAACATAATATCATAAAACTCAGTAATGAAGAGCATCATGGTGATCTATATGTACACCATGATCTATAAATCACTATGTGAAACCAAATATATACTAATAAATAATTATCAATATATGAAACAAGAATATTAAACGCAACCGCACTATCCCAAATCAAGCCACTAGTTCTCCACAAGTGTTCTGTTAATACAAATACATCCAAATTATTCTATACACACTATAAAGAAATAACTCATGAAGCTTGAATCATAGACCGTACTCTAATATACTATTATAAATGACCCCTCTATGGAAAATCACTACCAAAAAGGTCAAAATGAATTCACACTATCATGGTCAACATTAAAGTACTATCATCGACAATGAAAATATAGGGACTACTCAATCCCCCATTACAGTTTTCAATACATTTCAAATGGTATACCTGTAAGGGTTTTAAAATAGGGAACCATTTATTTTACCCATAGGTATAACCTCTTGAGGATATAAAAGGAAATATATGCACTCACCATTCTCAATAATTTAATATAAATCCTAATAATTACCCACACATCATATTACATTGAGGATATATAGTCACTCAATACTAAACAAAATGTAACCAAAATGATACCATTCACCCCATCCCACTACAGAACACTATTTAGAATAACTATACTCTCTTCAAACAGAACAATTGAGGTAAAAAACACTATAACACCCAAATATTTGGTGAAATATTTTTTTGTAATTAATTTATCATTTTATATTTTTTATTTCACATGAATCTGGATATATATATATATATATTAAAACACAGAGTCAAAAATTAATTTCATGTGACACCAAATTGAATTGTGTTACACACATTAATGAATTTTATTATACTATAAACAAGATTTACTAGTTTATGTGATTGGAAACAGAAATCTATGATGTGAACAGATAGAAAGTACCATATAATGAACCACCAACACTCTAGTGTTTAAAATGATATATTCTTAGGAAATTTGGTATCTAGTTCTTAAGCATAATGGTTAATGATAATGTCTTGCACCAGAAAACTCTTAATGTCTAAGAGAGAAGGAATTATCATGTGATCTCTATCAATGATATAGAGTGTAATAATGATGCATTGAAAGGTACCCCTACAATACACTCTAGGACTATTAGTGCCTAATTTTATCAATGATATAGCCACTATATAATATCGGATTCATTTTGAAAGGGCCATCATATTGACACCTCAAACATTAGATATTGATTTAGAATTTAAAACCCCAATTAGTATGATGATTATATCTAAAGTATATGGATTTTCTATTGTTTGTGTTTGTGTGAATGTGTTTCCAATAAATCATGTTATTTTATATCTAGTTGAATTTGATGTCACGTTGGGAAAGAATTTTATTTATTTACATAATGAAAATATCAATTTTCATGGAAGGGAAGTAACATTGGATATTGTATAACAACATATGATTTTCTATCATTGGGATGAGAAATATTAAATTTCGAAGGATATCACATCAATTTTATAGTTCATTGTTCATATTCAAAATTGTTGTTTTCCCATATGGTTAGGTAGAAACTCAAATTATACTATATAATTATTTTACATGCGGTTATTGATGGATTTCTAGAATAATTACATATTATTCCATAGAATCATGAAGCACATTTTCCAATTGAACTCTTACATGGTTCTACACCAATTTAAAAATATTCATACATAATATCCCTAATTGAGTTGCATGAATTGAAGAGAAAACCCTTGGTTATTCTGGATAAGGGAATCCATTGTCCAAGTGTTTAACCATGGTGTGAAACTACATTTTTGGTGAAGAAATATTAATCAATGAAAATATGTATATATTATAAATATCTTAATATGATAACTATTAATAACAAATTTCCTACTCCTTGTACTGGTGACTTGTTTGACCAACTCCTTAGTGCTTAATACTTTCCCAACATTAATATTCCTCATTGATATAATCAATTATGGTTTAAGAATGATGATATACCAAATATATAATTCTATTAAACATTTGGACATAATAAATTTTAAGTGACTACATTTAGTCATACCAATTCACCTAATATTTTCATGGATTTAACTAAAAGAGTCTTTAGAAATAACATTGATTTGTTTGTGGTAATATTTATAGATGATAGTCTTGTATATTAAAAGATAATGTAATGGAATTAATATCAAATGTATATTTTACTAATGACCGTGAGGAGGGATAATGTAACAAAAAAAATATTTTATGAAATATTTTTTTCAAATTAATTTAATTTCATTGATATTTGTTTGATACACAGAACACTGAGTTTGAACAAGCTGCAATGTACTATTAATATTATTTAAACAGAATCTTATTATATAAAAATTATATTTATATTTATAAATTATAATCCAAAACATTTTAATTTATTTATAATTTATATATATATATATATTCTTTTTTAAAAAGGCTTTATCTTCTTTGAAAATTCATTTTCTTCAAAAAATGATTTTTTTCTTTTTTAGGGGATAATTAAATAATTTTCTAATACATTTAGAAGATATATTTGAAAATTTAAGATAATTTTATTAAATTAATATGTATAAATCATCTTATAGTATATTTTTTTAGAATTGTATGAAATGAGTAATATTTCGATGAATACAAAAAATTTACAATTTTATTAAAAATACATTCTATGATTAAAAAATATATAATGATACTTTTCGTAAATCGATTAATAATTATAATTGGGTCAATTATATTATAACTAATCTAATTTAGTACATTTTAATCAATATAATATTTAATTTTTATATAAAATATTATTATATTTTTTAATATTTTTTCCTTTGAAAATAAATTTTTTTAGCATATGCAGAAATATTTTTTAAATAATTTTTTTTTCATTATTGAATTGACTTTTAAAAATATCATTCCTTACCTGTAATCATAAAAAATAAAAATATTTAATAATTTAAACATTAATTTAGGTAAAATGAATAGTAAAAATGCAAAAACATAATTATTATGGTTACTCTTAAAATAAGATTAACATGGGATTAAAATAAACACATAATTTTGTAAATGAATAAAATAATTATATAAATTTCTTTTATAGAAATTTTTTATGCTTAATTCCATAGTGATTATTTTAATGTTCTTATGAGACACTTTTCAAAGAATGTTACCTAAATATAATTTAATTAATGAAATAGACAAAATGTCGCACAATTATTTTTTAATTTCAAATTTTTATTCATATAGGGAAAAAATAAAGATGTGAAAAAATATTGGTTATAGTTTTCATAAAAATGATTTTATTTTCATGAGGGTAATTTCTATTATAAATTGGGAAACTATATAATTACTTTAAATTCAAAATGAAAACCAATAGTGTAATTTTTAAATTAATATAAAAATAAAATAAATAATAGTAAAAATAATAGAAGTAATATAAATTTACTAAATTATTATATTTCATGAATTTTTTACTAAATATAATAATATATACTAGGTTAAAAATAATATATTCAAATTATACCTTTTTCTTGATGTTGTTAAAGTCAAATTAAATGAATCATATCCAAAATAGTATCAATGTAATTTTATAATAATTAATATTTTATTAAATGATTTAAAAATAATAAAACAGATATCATCATTAAATTTACTCATTTATGTTCAAAAATATAACTTTTGTTACATATATTTCATAATTTTATTTTATAGTAATTTTATTAACACCTAAATTGTAAAATATTTTTACCACAGTAAAGTGCAGAAAAAGGTTTTGTGTGTTAAATAAACTTTTGATAAAATTAATATTCCATATAAATATAATTTTTGTATTATATATATTATTTCATATTTATCACAATTTGGTTCAAATTAATTATTAATACTCATATTATTTTCTAACTTAATGGATAAATAACCTAGTAAAATAAACAAAAAACTAGTATCCACTGTGAAAACTAAAATGGTAAAATTATGTAAACATAAATGAAAAGTATTAAAATGTATAAGTAATTTGTTTTTAATGTGTTGGTGTTGTTTTTCAACCATATATTTTATATAATTATTTAATTATAATTTTACTAGGCACTTATAGTGGTAGTGACATCCCATTTTTTATTAGTTTTGGGTATTTAAAATATGTAAATCCTACTCCGTTAAAAAAGGATACAGCCTCCCCTAACTTATTTAAACATATCAAGTCATTTTAAATTACATAAAACGAAAACATTACCTCAAAAAATTATTATACATGATATATATATTCTTTTAATAGACAATTACCAACCATATTGTCATTAATAAGAGATCCAAAGGGGATTGTTCCCAGTGATGCTAACTCTCTTCACTAAACTCTTTCTATTTTTATTCACCCCTTACCACCTTAATTCATATCCTAATATTTTAAATATAATAAAATTGTTTTCAAAAATATAATTATATTTTATTATATTTATGGAATAACTGATATCATTATATACTTCAATCGAATGAGAACTAAAATAGTCTATCGTGCATAAGGTGGAGTACAGCCACATGAACCGATGTAATTAGTTTTCCCTCACCACATATCATAGATTTTTATAATTATAAATATAATTTTCATAAGACAAATTTATGTTATTGTTATAATTATGTAATTAGAATATATTATATACTTTCTTTCATTACATTCCAGGATAATATGATAATTTCTCTTGTGTGCATGGTGGACAACCACCTCATGAAGTGATGTGAAATGCTTTCTGCATTCTCATTACATGAATGGTATTCTAGAAATAGTTAATGAATATTTGTGATATATATAATATAATAATGAATAAATAATGGTTATTTATTATTTAAAATCATCTTTTTCATTATGTCGATAAAATGGAAATAATGAACTTTCGTACATACGATCTACAATCTCGAGGATCAATATATTTCCTTTTCTACAGATAACATTAATGGATTACTATAAAAACATATATATTGAATATATATTATATTAAATTAATATTAAAAATTTTATAGATAATTTTACCATGATCAATATAAAAGGACAATGCATACCAAATCAAAATATATATGAACAACAAAGCAGTTATTAGTAAAATGGGATTTTTAAAAATGATTTGTAAATAAGTAAAGTAATAAAAGGTAATTAGTATGTCATATTAGTATTATATATATAATTATGGTTCTTTAATTGATTTATAATTGATCAATATTTATTATACATTGGTTTTGAACATTTATAAAGGAATTTGAGACTTAAGGTAAGGAATTTGTGTCCTAGTTTTTCATTATCTTGACAAATGTTACATTAAGCAATGATATATTTTATTCAGTGGATATATATCCCATTTTACATGTAATATCATTAATATATTTATTATCATGATAATTTATATTTAATTTAATTTCATTCACTCATTGGGATTACAATTAAAAATTTACGAAATTGGTAAGGGATTTATGAAATGCTTTCAACCATTATCGAGATTGTTTATGTTTGTAAACCCAATTGTGTTATATTATGATCTACATTTAATGAAATGGAACAATATACTTCTCATTTTTTATATCATAAAAATTAATTTATCCAATTCATTTTTATATATTAATGTACTGATGATTGAAAAAAAAAATATTTTTATGAAAAATTGACTTTATTTATATCGTCTGTCCAGAATGCTTTTTTTTCCAAGTCCTTGTTTTCAAAAAATGTATTTATGAAATATTTTACTGTTATTTTATAGTTTTATAAATAAATCTACACCCATGTTTTAAATTTTGAAACTTGTATTAAAAAAATTCTTCATGTCATTTTCAAAACAAGATCCTTTTAGAATTTAATGAAATATAAAAATAATCATTGTTTTAACATATAAAATAAGAAAAGAATTTCTTCCATCATTACCAATACATGATTTAAATATTCATTTATATGTCTCCCGGTTTATTTTAATGTAATGTGATTTTAATGAATTTTTGTGAAATTATAATTTTGAAAAGGTATTTTCAATTTGGAAAGTCAATTTTCATCAAGAAATGTTCCATGTGATCTTTGAAAATCATTTTTTATATAAAATCACATCCATTTATATTAGGTAATATTTAATAGAGATATGATCCAAGGATAAAATTTGTATTCATTATATATATGGTTTATTTTTATGATGATAATATGTTTATGAATTTTCTTATCATTGATGGGTTATATATCAATTAAATGTTTATCAATCCAATTACTTTTCCTTTGGTTATACTATGAATAAATTTTTATAAATCCCATTTCAATTTCATGAGTTATGAAATAATAAATGTTCTATGTTTTTTTCATAAAAAATTATGTATTTTATTATTGATGGGACCTATATCTTATCATAATGTATTGGTTAGTGATGGATATCTCAAGATTTAATGATCTATTATTTAAACTTGATTTCATGCTCATAATGTAATGTGTGGGATTGATTTAATGTCAATAAGGTTATGTGTTAGTTGGATTTGGGTTTATATATTTATAAATACATATAATTTTATGTTGATAATATCATGTATAAGCCTAATTTCATGTCTATTAGTTTGTGAGAGGACATGGTTTCATTTTCGTAACTCAATGAGTAAACCTGTATATATTTAATCATGTTCTCAATATTAAAAAATAATGTGTATTCCATGATTCTATGTCTTATTAAAATATAAATCTATAATATATTATGTTATTTGATTAAGATATGATTAATGTATTTTGAAATGTCAATATTTATGTATAGGCTTGTATTTAAGAACTATTACATGCATGGTGTGGTTTTGAAATTTTATTATCAAGATCTCACACCCTTATTCTCTTGTTATATTAATATATCACGTGTTTACCCTTTTCTAAGAATTTGAGATAACTATGTATTACGATTTGATTCCCCTTGGTTATGAAGAACTGTATTGAGTATGATAAGTCTAAGAAGAGTGATAGTTATGATGATTTTAGTGGGAGATGATGTGTTTCACTTGTGAGCCAGTAGTTTATGTGTCCATGTTTCCAAAGGCACTCGATCTAAATGATTATATAATGGATTATTTTGTTACATAATGGATAATAATATATTAATATGTAATATTAATGTAGAAATGATTTGTGTCTCTATATAAAAGTCTTCGGAAAATTTTACTCAGTGTAAATTTTGTGTTCGGAATGTTTTATTCCTAAGTCGTATAATATAATGTAACGGTATATCTATACATCCTTAAATGATATAAATTATTTAAAACTAGCCAAAACCAACCACTATGACTAATATCCATATATTTCTTAATATGGAATGATATTATTGGCCCTTTGTGGAATATTTCTCATGATTGTATAATCTAATCACTAAGTTAACTTTGAAGGGAGTTACATTACATTAGATAGATGATTATGAAGAATGTTTCAGGTAACTAAATAGGGGGATAATTTATTTAATCACTATTAATTAACAATTCATTAGAGAAGCCTTTGTAATCTATAGTGACTCATCAAAGAATGTTCCATGATGAAATATCCGAAAGAATGATATAATAATAGATTTTACCTCACACCAATAAACAATTCAAGAGAAAATTTATCAAACTATTTAATTAGATTTTGATACATTAGTTTTTTCATTAATTATTTGGACTAATTATATTTATGTATAATGGTATGATATATATTTTTATCATAAAATTTTAATATATATTTTCACATAGAAAGACCTGAATATGCACCAGAGCAGAATAGTAGAGTTTATTAATGATTATGAAATCAAAATACATTACCAAATATCCACTATTTTTAAAATTGGAAATTTTGATCTTGATATTTTAAAGGAATATGAGAAATCATGTATTTCTCAAATGAGTGTTCAACTATCAATCCTTCTGAATATAAAAGAAGAAAGGAAGGGAGATGTGGATCAATAGAAGAACTTGTGGAATATTCCTAAATATATCCTTAATTAGGATGGAATGATAACATTTTGGGATTATGTATGTGTTCTATCCATACTATATTTCATGGAATTGTTGGATGAGGACCAAATTTCATCATCATTTATTCGTCATAAAATTATGAAGATATATAGAGTCCGGAAAGTGTATTTCTAGTTGGAAAGAATGAAGATAGTTATTATAGAGTAGGTATATCATTCCTTGGTATGACATAATGTTATAGATGAGAGATATTAATATAAGGGTATGTTACAACCATTACCCATATAAGAATGGAAATGGGAAAACTTCACTATGGGATTTTTTATTAGACATCCCAAATAATATAAGATACATAATTCCATTTGGGTTTTATTCAAACTTTTTATGAAAATAAAACACTCCGTTTATATAAGAAAATATTTTACTCATTATCATATTTCTAGAATAAAAAATAAATAAGTTTATTTTTTCATAATGTTCCACACTATATAATATCTGATCGGGATCTAAGGTTTACCTAGAGTATTTAGTAATGTTTTTTGTTGGAATTAGATATAGATCTGAGTTTTTGTACAAAATTACATCCTAAAAATATATGGTAATTATAAGGGAACCACTAAAACCCATTAGAATATATTTGGATTTGTATAATGGATTTTAATTATATTTTGGATCAACACCTTCCACAATTCGAGTTTTCATATAGAAATATCATCAACTCGGGTATTCAGATAACTCGTCAAGGAGACCTCTATAAAAAAGAGTATAGATAAAATTATCATGGATGAATATGAATAATAAAATCTATTACTAACTGGTCTAGATGATGAAATGGAAGATTATTTTAGATCTATTTAATAACACCTTGATGTAGCTCATAATTGAGGGAAAATTTATCATGAAAATCATCAACATGATTTGGAATTTTAAGTTGGTGAGATGTTTTTTATGATTTTATCCATTCAAGAAGGTTGTGGGATTTTTAATGAATGTAAAGATGATCTCGTGTTACATTTAACCATTCGAGATTCAGGATATAGTAGGGATGGTAGCATACTGCTTAACACTTCCACCTAACATCTCTCATGTTAAAAATGTATTACACGTATTTATCTAGAGGAAGTACATACCTAATCCTTTATATGTCCTAAAATAAAAATATATATAATAATATAATTAACTTTATTAGGAATATAAGTTAGTATAAAACATAAATTATATAGATAATGTTCTTAAAAACAAGACAAATCCCATAATGAATGTTCTCTTGATGTATTAAAAATTTAAAAAGTTAATTGGGAAACCAATGATGTAATGACACTAAAATATTCCCATTTTTGTGTAAAAGTTGAATATTTTGATGTATAAATTCATTTTAATGGGGTATAATGTAACACATATGGATTTTATAATATATTTATCTTCAAATATGTTGATTTGATTAGTTTATTGTTCAACATTAAACACCAAGATTAAATGAACTGAGATATACTATTATAATATTAGTGTATGAAAGAGGTATCCTAGACATTGGATTAGTCGGTATGTATATGATTAGATAAATTATGAAGAAATATATTTAAATATTTATAAAATTAGTTCATTGGTTGTGAGGTAATTAGAAAAAATTTAAAATAAAAAATTCAGAAAAACACATTTCTATGCATGAAAAACATATTTATCTTCAAAAATTATATTATTCACTATTAGTAAATTATTTTAATTAAATTTATATATAATATATTATATAATTTATTTTAATTCATTTATTATTTCTCAAATCATGGGATAAGTATCAAGAATTTTTTTCATATAAATATTTTTTTTAAATAGGTTTTCATCCTATTTAGTGATATTTTTTTAATAATTTATTCATTCTTTTAAAATTTAATCATGTATTTGTTTTTCAATATTTTTAATTTGTATTTATAAATTTGTTAAATTGGCACCTTTTGTTTTTTCTTCATTATGAATTGTAACTGTACTAAAATTTATCTCCTTGGTAATGGTAAACCATTTTAATCTATGTTAAAACTAAGTGATAAAGTGATATATTTTCACCATTATTCTTATTGGATGAATATAATTCAATAATTTTAACCATTCAAATTATTAATATATTTTTAAAGTAAACTTTTCCATGAAAGTGACCAATATAATATTTAATGAAAAAAATGTTACAAACTGTCACTCTCTTAGTTTTAAATGACTCTTATGTGTTCACAAAGGGAAAACAGAAATATATGTCAAATTAAAAATGCCTATTTTTTACATAACTATATTATCTTTATGGTGTTAATTCATTTATAATTATTTTCTATTAAATTATTAACATATATTCCTATGAACAATAATAAAAAATATATTAAACTAATAAAAAATGAAAAAAGTGATTATAAATTAATTAAATTAATATAATATTATTGATTTATAGTGTTATGTGAATTTTTTAGATATATATGAAAAACAATTAGTGATGTTAAATAGGTCTATATTTTAATTGACACATTTTTCTTTATGTATTGTATGTCATATAAAATTAATAGTTTCAAAATTGTTATTAATTATGTTTTTTCAAAATACTATAATATTATATTATTTTAAAATCATAAATATCTTGAAAGGGTATAAGTATCATAATTTATGGTAAAATTATTTTTCAATTATCCAATTATTAATTTTTTTACCTGATATTTACAATTATAACCCTCTATGAAAAAATTTGTGTTACCATGATTATGGTTAAAATTGGATAAAAAATATGTTAATAAAAAATAAAAGGACTAAAAACAATATGAACCTATGTAAATTTTATTTTATTTTTAAATTTATGTTATATATTATATTATATTCTAGTCCTGGGTCTTTCGGAGGCATTTGGGGTAGATTATAACTTTATTTTAATTTAATCATTATAAAAATCCCAAGAGTGCCCCTCCTCTCAATTATAAAAGGGAACCCCTCCTTTTAAATCTGTACACATATTTTAGATTTTGAGATATAAAATATCATACATAAATCCATTTTAATGTTCCTTATTCTCATTCTTGATGATTTTTCTTCACAAAATACAAATCCCTAGAACCATTAGATAAGGTCTAAGAAAGTTGTTTCAAAGAAGATGTAATCACCTAAATCGGTGAATTTCATTTTAGTTCTTCTTTATCCTCAAATAAAATTTTATATTCATTATAAACATTAAAAATATATATCCAAAATGTTATTAAATATTATTATTAGTATAAATACAAATTTATTTACCCTCTTTCTATCCAATTTAAGTGAATGTATTACTCAGGTGTACGTGTGCCTTACCGTTTCAACGTAGCAATCCAACTCATTTCCCATCATCATATTTCACATAAATTTATTATGATGGTTTTAAATAATAGATAACAAATATTTATGAAATTATTCATCTTCTTCAATGATAATCTCATATCTACCTTCTTTGCATCAAATTTGTTATTAAACAATGATGTCACCCACGGGTAAATGTGGAGTACAACCTCCATTAAGTGATTTCATTGTTTTTAATTTATGATATACTTTGATAGTAATATGTATGTATATAATGAATATATATGAAATATATAATATAAAAATTATTCTATAATGTGAAATTATAATTTTACATTTTTCATTCCTTCAGTTAAATAATGACAACATCATTCATGCATACATATGACCTTCTATCTCAATGAATAGTTAATATTTATATATCTTATGAATGATTATAAATATTTATATATCTAATTTATATTATATTTATATCATGATTTAAATTTTATAGATAATGTAAAAATTATCATAGTTCAAGGAAAAAATCAGCCATACCAAAAGAGATTTAAAAAAGGATGTAGATATCACTTGAAATAGTGATTTTAATAAATTATTATTAATAAAAATTTAATAAAATGTTATAAGTAGATAAAATATTGTATGATATTATTATGGATTTTTAATATATGTATAATAAATCAATATTTATTATATAGGAGGTATGAACATATTTGAAGGATGTCAGACATGAGGTAAGGGATTCTTATTTTAAATTGTGTTCTTTGAGAAACATGTTATATTATAAACAGATTTTTTGTTATGAAGTGTTTATAAAACCCATTTCACTTATTATATAATTAATGTATTTCTGATCATGAAATTTAGTGTCTCGATTTATTTTATTCCTTCGTAATATGTACTATTAAAATGATACCGAATCGGTAAGGGTTTTATATACAAATATCATTGTTTATTCGGATTGATTATAACTAGGTTTTATAATGATAAAATATAATAATCTACCTCATAATATGTTCATGAGTATTATTATCCTATCACATGTTATATTGAATTTATTTTTCACCTTTTCTACCCCTTTATGTACTCAAGAGATCAAATGAATATTTTTAAGGAAAACATACATCATTTCACTCTATGGTAAGAAATACATACCATTATATGTCCATATTTTCTAGAAATGTGTTCAATAATTATTTTAATATTCTACAACTATTTTTTAATTTCAATATTACAATTTTTCATGTTTTTATAAATTTTTTAAAATGAATCCATATGTGAAACTTTTTCATTCTTTACAAAAATGTGAAAATAATGTTTTTTAAACTCCTATGGTATGAAAATAATTTCCAAGCATTTTTACATCTAAATTATTTCAATATTGTGTTACAGTATTTATATGTTCTTTTCAAATTATATTATTGGATCTTTTTTAAATTACTCATTTTATATTGAAAATGATATTTTTATCAAGAAATATTCTCATTGATCATTAAATATATTTTCTTATAAGATTGTATCCTTTGATGTTTCTAATGGTTTATTTGGGGTATGATACAATGATAACATCCTAATTATTTCTCTAGATGGATTAGGTTTATGAGGAAAATAATTTTTTTAAACACAGTCATTTTCCTCAGGTTATTCTATGATAAAATGATGAAATGATTATTAAACATGATTGTTTTCAATGTGTTATTCCCAGATAAATTTTTTTTGAAAAAACATTCATTTCATGGGGTGTTACATGATGAATGTTTTATGATCACATTTATCATATATGTATGATTTTTATTTTTTGATGGGTGTTACTGGAATTATATATCCCTCTAATGCATCAGGTATCAATGTATATCTCGTGAGATAAATTAATCTTCAATGTGGAGTGAAATGAATTTTGGGAGGAACTTTATCCACCATGATAGTTATATGAATAAACATCAAATACTAATTTTTTTGTTTTGGAGTTTGTGAAACCCACTATGATAGTCTTACTAGTGTTATTTGGCTACTAATTAAATGAATTTCTATGGTTATGGGTACACCACAATTCCATATCTTATGCCAATTTATTCTCTCATTCCCCATGTAATTTGATTTCATTATGATTCATATGTGATAAACATCTAAAATTTATTCTATGAATCAAGAATATAATATATGACATATAGGTTACGGATCTATAATTCAAATTTCATCTTATATTACCCTTATGACCATGTTATTCTTATGTGATAATTGATACCTTCCATGTTTACCCTTACTGATTATCTAATCTCATCCTTTCCTATGATTCCTATTATTAGGTTATGAAAAAAAATATTTTATATATTATATTTCTAAAAAGGTTCATCTTTTGAAGAAATAAGTGGGACATGAGGTGGTTAATTTATGGACTAGTTGTTTATGTATCAATGTTTCTAATGTTATTATACAAATATTATTGTGGTGTTGATTGTTATATTATGTAATGAATATTCAAATAATAAGATGTAATATCTATTCATGAAAACTATTGGTGGAAATAAATATAGAGAGATCAATAATTGAAGTGTATAATACCCTATAACTTCACACTTAATGGAAATTAAAACGTCATAACTCTAGAAATATACTTCATATCGAAACCCAAGACTTGGAGAAATTGAGTAGATATGTAAGGGTGTGATGCCCCTAAATCAAAAAGATTACAAGTTATTATAGGTGAAACTAGGATAGTTCCTTTATTAGTGTAAGGTCTTCTATCTATCCTAGTAGGTTCATACAAGGACATATTCATTCAGAATGTTCATTATCTCTATGATCCTACTAGGTCTCCCTATGGTATGTCACACTACTAGTATTCTCATCCCCACTATGGAATGTTCTATCCCCTTTCTCAGTCTATAAGACCATATGAACTCCATCCAATTATATACTGCTTAGTAGTAGACTCATTTCCCAACTCAAGAATATATCCTACTACCCCATCAATATATTTCTACTAGTGTTTCTAAAGAGCCTATATAGGTTCCTCAACCATAAACATGCATGGCACTCCACTGACAGTCTAGGAAATTGATCATGTTTTTGGTTGTGTCTTCCACAAATAAAATAGTGCACATAGTAACCGTATGGATGGAAAAAAATTTATTCACTACCTCTTCAACTGATTTTATAATGATTACACTCAAAATAATGGATTATACTATTTGAAAAAGCACTATCAAACCACATAGTTAAAACCTTCTACCAACCACTTGTGGCCTGCATAGGTTCCCCTTTGAATTTTGAATCTGATTCCGGACATCTAAGAACTTTTTCATTAAAAAATCCCCTAATACATTACCTATTATTGAAGGCCCTACTAGAATCACTTATCTTTATCTATCTCCATTATATCAAATTTTTGAGAAAAAAATGTGGGTATGTGAAATGACTAGAATAATTTATCATTATCATTCCTCCTTTCATATATTTCGTGATCTCTAAATATATTTCCCCTTTTAGTCACTCTAGTTATAAATTTTACAATAAAACATTTTTAAACTCTCAAAATTCATCCCATAATGTGTATTTTCATGAAATTGGATGTCCCACTAGTTCATGTTTGATCCCTGCAACATGTGTAATGTTGGATCCACCCTTCACATCATGGGTGACCCTATATAATTGGATAATTTCAAGGTAGATGCTATCCAAAATTTTAATACCTGAAGTGTCTCTAGAATCCAAAAATTTCGAATTCTACATATAAAACTACCTCACGAGGTCTGATGTGGTTGTTACTCATTGAGGAACATTAATTAACCTGGACCATGTCACTCACTAGAAACTATCTGTTGGAAAAACATCCCTCAAGGTAACATTGTAGCATTTTTGGGTTGATTGTGTTTGTTGACAAAGCATGCTTCCATGGAAAATTGTCGAGTTCTCAAGAAGTTGTTTACATTACATGTTCACAATGAACTATGACAAAGGAATGGATGATCTGGAGGCGGTACAAAAGAGCAGTACAAGGTGGCGCCGTTTTCCAGTGGTTGCCAAATTTTTGGGGTCCAAAATTTGGAGTTTGGTGAGCATCGCGAAACTAGGATTTCCATAAAGATCATAATTTAATATGGAAAAGGCATGAATTTCGTGTAGATAGGATGCATGGTTTGGAAATCGCAATGAACAGAAGAATGGAGGCGGTGAGTCTTCGCGGTTACGTCAAGCTTCGCGAACGGCAGAGGATGAAGCGCATCGCGGTGGCGAAGGGCTTTGCGAGGGAGCTTCCCGGAGAAGGTGTGAAGGAATGTTGGGCTTCACGAGGGAGATTTGCGGAGAAGTCACGAAGGTATGTTGATGGTGATTCTTCACGACTACGTCAAGTTTCGCGAACGGAAAATTGCCGTGGAGCTTCCTGATTTGGACAGAATTACGGCAGAAACTTTGGAGCTTCGCGATTTGAGATGACGTGGCATTGACTTCGCGTAGAAGGGACGAGGGTCAGTGGAATCGCCTATAAATAGAGGCCGACCCCTTCGAGCGAAGTAGAGAGAATTTTCATAGAAGATCATTCACTCTCGATTTTCGAAGGTTGTTCGTGGAGCCAGTGTGCTTCACGAAAGAGGAGCTTCGCGGCAGCTATTGTAGCTTCGCGAAAGTTGTGAGCTCCGCGTTGGCTCAGTGAGCTTCGTGAGAGAAGTTTCTCTGCAACGGGTTGAGCATCACGGGAGTCCTTCACGAGAGAGCTTCGCGAGAGAGCTTCGCGAAAAGGCAGGATCTTCGCGAAGGCTTGTTGAGATTCGCGAAATTAGAAGCCTAGAGAAGTTGAGTGCTTTGCGTAGGTCTTTCCAAAGGTAGTTTTCCCAGTGTTCAGAGGCAAAGAGGTATTCATCTACGGGTGAAAGTTGAACTTCAACAAGCATCTACATACAGAGAATGATGTATTCCTTAATGGAAATGAAGAGACCAACAGGTCTATAAACATTGATTGGATTCCCTTCCAAGAGAAGTGAGCTTAGGAAGAGGTAGAAGGTGATCCTCTCCACCGGCAGTGAGCCAGAGAGAGAGAAACAGGGAGTGACCCTTGGGAAATCAGTGAGCTGACCCTAAACCTTGTATAGGCAGTGAGCCTGGGCATAGAAGTGATCTATCCTGAACATTGTAGTCCATAGCTAGTGAAGTCTAGTGGAATTGGTACGACCGGAAACCTATCGGTGTATGCTCCTTGGACGTAGCCCTTTGCGGTGAACCAAGTAAAAATCTCTGTGTCTGCCTGCTAATTTGCCTGCTTTGAATTTAAAGCATCATCATCAGATAAAGGAGAAAGTAATTGATCATAACATACACACAAGTGCAAAAAAAATGACCCTTGTAACAGAGAGGTCAAGATCCAGCGGGGCAGGAAGAACTTTGAAAAAGAATATCCATACCCTGATTCACCCCCCCCCCTCTCAGGGTATATAGGCCACTATTGGTCCTAACAATTGGTATCAGAGGGATATGTTTATTTTATCAGATTTGTTTGCTTCAACTTGGTGTAGTCGATCTGTGTGGTTGAAGATACATTTTTTCTCTTATCTCTCAATCTTCCATGGGAAAAGGAAAAGATTCAAAGAAGAATCAGAAGTCAGGTAAATTCCCTCAGTGGGGAAGTGTTTTCGGAACAAGTGTGATTCAACTAAAAGAATCAAATAGCTTACTGAAGGATGGTCTGGATGAATCTGATAGGGAAAAGATTGATTCAATCAATCATGATGTTGGAATGAGTGAAGTACATGAGCATCTGGGTGATATTGAAATAGAAGAAGATATTGAAGTAAGAATAGATATGCGTGCTGAGTTAGAGGCTGCTCTAGAAGAGATAAATGTTTGGAGAGAAAAAACCTAGAAAGCTAACAAAGTTGTTCATGATGCCAAACTTTATATGTAGCAGCAGGAAGAAGAGAAGTCTGAGTTGATGGTTAAAATTGAGAAACTCAATTTATCGTCACCAAAGAACTCAGAATTAGTTGGTGAGTATAAGCTTAATATTGAAGAACAAAAAAAGGAGATCGATGGCTTGAATAGAAAAGTGAAAGATCAAGTCAAGATCATCGAATAACCTAATATTCCAAGTGACGTTGGAATCAACGAAGAAGTTAAATCTAAATATATTCTGATCCAAGCACTGAGAACTGAGATCAACAAGCTAAGATTCTTGAATCAAAGGATTATTGATGTAGCTACTGATATGAGGGAGTAAAATGATTCTCAAGATGAAGAATTGAGAAAGACATATGAAAACGTTGAAAAATCAAAATCTGGGGACAAGGAGAAGAATCTGAACTCATATGAGATTCAAAATTTGAAATCTAAAAATGTAGATCTAACTATAGGGCTATCCGAACTACTTTAGAAGAATAAAATTCTACAACAAGAGAATGCATGTTTTTCTGATTCTGTTTCTCAAGAAAAATTGAATGTAAAGAAGCAGAGTGACATGGTGGATAAGCTAACATGTAAATTGAAAGATGAGATTAGTATAGGGAAGATTCTCAAGGAAGAACATGATGTACAACATGAATCAAGGGACATGAAGATTAAAAAGTTAGAAGAAGAGATAGAATCAGTCAAGAAGGAAATGGAGAAGTCTAAATCTGAAGATAAGCCCAAGTTAAAGGATGCACTGCAATTATTATTTGATTATCCTTCAGAAGGTGATGATCAAATGAAATCCAAATATGCTACATCAGAAGACAATCATGAAAGGATTGTATCATCTCAAAGGCCATCCATGTTGGGAAAATATGGAATTGGAAATGATGATCTCACTCCTATGCATGATAGGAAGAGTGCAGTGAAAATATCAATAGATATGGAAGACCTTCCAGGTGCTGGAGATAGACCTAAAAGGGATTTTAAAGGATGAAATGATAGCATATGCTATTTCTGCGGGATTCATGGCCACACATCATGATTCTTTCCGGATTCTCTGGAATACATTTCAGGCTGTGAAAATATAAACTTTGATAAACCTAATGATAAGAAAAAGCATCATGAGAAATCAGAGAGAAGATTATCTCAGAGGAAAGCATTCATAAGATTCTATTACTGTGGAAGAATGGGACAAATCATGAATATGTGTCAGGAAGCTCAAGAGCTCAATGTCAGAGGAAGAACTCAATCAGCATCAACATCATGGCTAAGAGATGATGAAATGAGGTATGCCTTTTGATGGAAATTTTTTTATATGTTCTAATTATGGGCATTTGGGAAGACATTTCAGCAAGAAGAAAGAACGAAATGGAAAGGGACTCGAAAGAATATTCTCATCCCCAGTGATGCATAATGAGAAATTCTACATTGGGAGACAGTGTGGTAAGTTTGAGAATAGGCTTAGAGCCTCAGGGGAATCATATAGAGCTGAACTAAAGGTGTATTAGTCACCTAATCTGGCACACTCACAACTGCCCCCTATAAAAGAACATGATCAAATCTGGGGGGAAAGGGAGGAAATGCCACAGCTGTGAGTAAGGAGAATGTACATTCAGTAGAGGATCCACCACCAATGAAAAATAGGGTGGTGACTCATAAATATGATAAAAGGAAGACAAACAAATAATGCATTGAAAAATTTGCAAGTCGTGTGCCACAACAAGTTGTGGAGAAAAGAGGAAGACCCTTGCAATGGGGGAAGAAGCAAGGGATGATGGAAAGAAAGGAGATTCCTGCTAAGGGAAATAATAAAGAAAAATGGAATTTTGGAAGAACATCAAAGATAGAGCTATGTACTAGTGGTTTTAAACCCCAAATGGTGAGAAAGGCCAAGCCTACCAAATCTACATATCATAAAAAGGCTCAGAATGTAGGCAATGAATTCCTAGTCATATGGCCAGAAAAGTTGAAGTTGGCTAGGCAGTAGGAGGAAGCAAGAAAGAAGTGTGACGCCCTCCAAGAAAAAATCAAAGGGTTGAACCATCAGGATCAACCATCATCCTCATGTTGAGGATTTGGAGAAATACCCCTCTCCCTATTTATATTAATGTTTTTAACTGATCATTCAAGTGTTTCAGGTTTTAGGGAGATACGATCCATGGGGTAGTGGCATCTAAGGATGCGAAGTGGAGAAGTGATATGCTATAGAGTTTCAATTGATTCAAATCAGGTAGCAGAATTGATAAAGAAAGGGAGAAACTGAGCACAATTAGAAGTGATTGTGTTATTAGCTGTATCTCTTGTTTCCTACACCGAGTTCCAACTCAGTAGGCTTAGAGATTAGGTTAATGGCTCGCTACTGAGTTCCAGAATAGTATAAATGGTGCATGTGGATAAGAATGGTTATGGGTCTCTACCATTGGGCCTAAACAATAGAAGTGTTGTGTAACACAGGGGGAGCATTCTATATCCAAATCAGATTTAAGAGCCATCAATGCAATAATTGGATGACTCGGCTCAGGTGTTTCCTATTGAGGATGAAAGAAACACAGGGAGAGAAGAAGTGGGTTTTGCTGATTCAGAAGAAGACACCCATGATGAACATGAATGTGTCTAGTTTTTGCCTACAATGAAGCCAAAGAGCTGAGATGAAACTGATAGATAAAATATCATTAGTGATCAGTGAGCTCCAGTTCAGACAAGAAGAATGAAATCACTGCAGCAGATATCGTTACTATCACAGGTGGATCCAAAATGCGTTGCTGATGCAGCTGATGATGAAAACTCAGTTCAGGCTATGAATAAAGAGCTTGATCAGATTGTGAAGAACCCGAAAAGGGAGATTGTTTCGAGGCATCAGACAAGAATTTCATCAGGACTAAATGGGTCTATCAAAACAATATGAATGAATATGGAATAATGATTCGGAACAAAACACGTCTAGTGTACAAGAGATACTCCCAGATTTAGGGTTTAGATATTAATGAGACATTTGAACCGGTTGCAAGGCTGGAGACAATCAGATTATTCCTAGGCATTGTAGTGCAAAGAAAGTTCAAAGAGTTCCAGATGGATTTAGAATCCGCATTCTTGAATGGGGTTCTAGAAGAGGAGGTGTACATTGAGCAGCCAGATGGTTTTCTTATTCATGAGGATGAGAACAAAGTTTGCTGGCTGAAGAAGGCATTGTATAGACTGACACAAGCTCCAAGAGCATGGTACTGAAGGCTATATCAGAATTTGAAGAACCTTGGTTTTCAGTGTTACACAAGGCAAGAATGATACATTCATTTCTCAATCCAAATATTCCAGAGATTATTTTGAATGAATGGGAATGGAAAATTCCAAGGAGATGATGACTCCAGTTTCTACCCAGATGAAATCATCAAAAGATGACAGTGGTAGGGCAGTTAATTTCAATGAAAACAGGCAGATTATCAGCAGTTTGCTGTACATGACCGCAACAAAGCCTGATAATGTTTTCGCCACATGCCAGGCAGAGAGATATATGAGTAATCCCAATGAAAGCCACATGATTATGGTGAATATAATACTTCGGTATATCGGGGAACAATAGACTTCAGTTTGACATATAATAACAAATCTCAGACAGGGTTATTGGGATATACTTATGTAGACTGGGCCGGATCATCATATGACAGAAAATCAACATTAGGAGGTTCATTCTATCTTGGTGGATTGTGTATTTCTTTGCTATGTAAGAAGCAAGACTGCATTTCATTGAGCACCGTAGAAGTTGAGTATATTGCGGCCACTCAATCGTGCACATAGTTATTGTGGATGAAGAAGCAGAATAAAGATATGGGAGTTGATGTGAAGTCTCCGATCTGAATCCATTGTGATAACTCATGTGCTATAAATCTGAGCAAAAATCCAGGTCATCACTCAAGGAAAAAGCACATTGAGATCAAATATCAGTTTATAAAGGAGAAAGATGAACTGGGGATCGTGAGGATGGAGTACATGCCTACAGAGCTACAGGTTTCAGACATTCTGACAATGGCCTTACCCATGGAATCTTTTGAAAGGAATCGACAGGCTCTGGGAGTTCAGTAGATTCCCCACACTGGAAATAGTGTGGATGTGGGACCCCCCCCTCCCCGAGGTATGTTGTGTTTTTCCCTGTTGTGCTAATATGTGTTCTCTACTATGTTACAGACTACAAAAGAGTGTCTTTTGGGTTCATTGATAAAGGGGGGAGAAAATAGTGATTGTTAAAGGGGGAGACAATGTGGATATTTGACATATCATGAATGATATGGGGAGAAGCTGACCAGTGGAGCAGCCAGATATGTGGAGAAATGAGAAAGGGGGAGAGTATTAAATCTGACGATGCTAGAAGTGATCTATCAAAGCATAGAAATCACGACAGCTGAGGATCGTGATAAAAGCAGGACAGTGGTGTTGGAATGGTGTGAGATGGTTTCCAGCTATCAAAAATTGGTATCATCTTAAGAATTCACTAATTGGTATCAGTGTGGTTCAACAAATGGTATCAATTTAAGAATTGGTATCTGGGTGGAATCGACAATTGGGTCTGACATGAAGTGATTCATTGATGAACATTTCATACTACTCTTGTTTCTCATGCCGAGCATTTCTCATGTGGGATTAGAGTACGTGTTAAGTGAATCCTTGAATGCTATCAGAATCGCAAGAGGCGAATGGTGGTAGTGACTGGAAGAAGACTCAGTGAGGTATCAAAGTGCAGAAATTCATTCTGAGTAGAGTTGTGAAGATTTGTCAACAAACCCAAAGGGGGAGATTGTTGGGCAAAAATCCCTCAAGGTAACATTACAACATTTTTGGGTTGATTGTGTTTGTTGTCAAAGAAGGTTTCCATGGATAATTGTCGAGTTCTCGAGAAGTTGTTGACATTACATGTTGACAAAGAACTATGACAAAGGAATGGACAATTTGGAGTTTGGTGAGCATCACGAAACTAGGATTTCCATAAAGATCATAATTTAATATGGAAAAGGCATGAATATCTTGAAGATAGGATGCATGGTTTGGAAATCGTGAAAACCAGAAGAATGGAGGCGGTGAGTCTTCGCGATTACGTCAAGCTTTGCGAACGGGAGAGGATGAAGCACATCGCGATGGCGAAGGTCTTTGCGAGGCAGCTTCACAGAGAAGGTGCGAAGGAATGTTAGGATTCGCAAGGGTGCTTCGCGGCGAAGTCGTGAAGGTATGTTGACGGTGATTCTTCGCGACTACATCATGCTTCGCGAATGGAAAATTGTCGTGGAGCTTCGCGATTTGGATAGAATTACGGCAGAAACTTTGGAGCTTCACGATTTGAGATGACGTGGCGTTGACTTCGCGCGGAATGGACAAGGGTCGGTGGAATCACCTATAAATAGAGGACGACCCCTTCGAACGAAGTAGAGAGCCTTTTCATAGAAGATCATTCGCTCTCAATTTGTGAAGGTAGTTCGCGGAGCCAGTGTGCTTCACGAAAGAGGAGCTTCACGGCGGCTATTGTAGCTCCGCGAAAGTTGTGAGCTCCGCGTTGGCTCAGTGAGCTTCTCAAGAGAAGTTGCTCTGCAACGATTTGAGCTTCGCGGGAGTCCTTCGCGAGAGAGCTTCGTGACAGAGGTTCGCGAAAAGGCAGGATCTTCGTGAAGGCTTGTTGAGCATCGCGAAATTGGAAGCCTAGAGAAGTTGAGTGCTTTGCAGAGGTCTTTCCAAAGGTAGTTTTCCCAGTGTTTAGAGGCAAAGAGGTATTCATCTACGGGTGAAAGTTGAATTTAAACAAGAATCTACATACAGAGAATGATGTATTCCTTAATGAAAATGAAGAGACCTACAGGTCTATAAACTGTGATTGGATTCCCTTCCAAGAGAAGTGAGCTTAGGAAGAGGTAGAAGGTGATCCTCTCCACCGGCAGTGAGCCAGAGAGAGAGAAATAGGGAGTGACCCTTGGGAAAGTAGTGAGCTGACCCCAAACCTTGAATATGAAGTGAGCCTGGGCATAGAAGTGATCTAGCCTAAACATTGTAGTCCACCACTAGTGAAGTCTAGTGGAATTGGTACGACCGAGAACTTGTCGGCGTATGCTCCTTTGACGTAGCCCTTTGCGGCGAACCAAGTAAAAATCTCTGCGTCTGCCTGCTAATTTGCCTGCATTGCATTTAAAGCATCATCATCAGATAAAGGAGGAAGTAAGTGATCATAACATATAAACAAGTGCAAACAATGTGACCATTGTAACAAAGAGGTCAAGATCCAGCGGGGCAAGAAGAACTTTGAAAAAGAATATCCATACCCTGATTCACCCCCCCCCCCTCTCAGGGTATATAGGCCCCTATTGGTCCTAACACTATCCCATTTCTAATCATCCATATTTTCCTCTAATACCATAGAGGATTTGGTTGTACCATCTGTGGTGTGTGGTCAACCAAAACCTCAACAATATCTACCAAAACACAATGTCGAGTCATATATATATATAGGGTAATGCACACCTCTAGCTATAGAAAAGGAAAAAGGATAAGAGGGAAGTATCCTCTGGTATTTTGTGTAAAATAAAAACAAAATATATTATCAATGTTCATGTTTAATTAAAAAAATGTTATAAAATGAATATTTTCCCATTAAAAACATCATATAATTATATATAAAATTGTTTTTTGGAAATTATCAATAGAAAAAATTGAATATGAAAAAATTAAATGATAATGTTTTTTTATATTCATGTGAAGGGGTTCATATCATGGTAGTGAAGGTTGATATATCTTTTGTTCCTATCATGATTCCTACAAAGGAACTTTGTGGAATTCTATTCCATGAGTTAAATATCATAATAATGTAACATCAAAAAATTATTTAATCAGATGAGGTGCAATAATATCTAACCTATAACAAGAAAACCTTATAAAAATTAGTTCCATTACTAAATTCATGAGTTTTCCCAAATAAAAATATTGGACACTCCCATAAATTTTCTCTTAACTAATACCAATCACTCTCTATTTTAATATATAAATTTCCCAAATAATATTGTAATATAAATTTCAAATTGATACCACTTTATGGATACTCATCCTGGTTCTCACTCAATTGACTGAGACAAGTATACACAAGACCTTTGGAGTGCCTCCCACATTGCCATAATCTACTAACTAGTTACTTGGCTATGATGTATATAGTGATGAGACTATAAGATTCGATAAAAACTAAAACATTAAGAATAAATTTAATAAAAAAATAAACCAAGCATCTTAAAAATAATCACAATATAATATATAATAAATCAAATATAATCAATTTATGTAATTCTATGCTAAATGTCATTCAAAATGTCAAAATAGTGTTCATAGAAGTATCAAAAAAATGATAAACACAAAAAATGAATCTAAACAATAATACCAAACATTATACTCTATATCATCTCTAAATTCCCTTTCTAGAAATTTGTCAATCAATTATGCATAGGTATCATTTACCTTATCCACACCTCAATACATAATGATTCCTTGGGAACTAATTGAATCCAAAATAGGGAATGAGTATAACTCAGGAAGAAACAAAGTACAATGTCTAAAAAATCATGTACGAGTTGTAGGGAATGAAACTATATTTAACTTTTATATAATATAATCCAAAAAACCCACTAAAATAACCAGTATAATAATCATGTTCCATGTTGACACATGGGATCAACGATTATTATTTTAACCCTAAGATGAAATTATTTATACTTACGCCAAAATAAAAATAAAATATAGTTATATACATGGACTTTGTTGAAATGTTTCCATTAGGAATCAAAAGTGTTGATGAATCTTGACCTCTAAACCAATAAAAATTTTAATCATGCTTGATGGAACCAATAAATAATTCGCCTCACACTCAATAAACATGTAATCATGAATCTCATCCTAACAAATCACACAACTAAGCATTACACCATTTTGAATCATGAATCAACTTGTCTCACACTTAGGCCCCATACTTCTATGCATTGTTCCCTCTGGTCCAAACCAATCACCTGTATTTCCCACGGGCACCAAAAATATTATTATCCTTATCTTATTCATCAAGGAAACATTTGTCTCACCCATATGATCCAATAAATTATAAATGTATAAAAATTCATCAAACATTCAAAACATATTACCATATGTAAAAGTAGTTATTTTTTTATAATTACCAATTATCTTTCAATTTATTATATTATTCCATGTCTTACAAAAACATGCCAAATATAGAGAAACAAAAAATGTTATCAAAATCATTAAATTGTGTAAATTTTCAATTAATGTTAAAATTATTCCAAAAACATTAAATAAAAAATTCCATGAATGTTTTTATATATAGAATTGGGCTTCTAATCCAACCACAAGGTTCGACGTTCTCAATCTCCAGGTTCCAAACCATGTTTAATGGTTGGAGATCCTCTCAAATGGTCATAAGTCTAGGCCATATTCAACATGATATGTAAAGAGATCCATAATACATTGAGGAATAATTATTAAAACAATTCAAATTAATTTGGGTCACTTTCAAAATGTTCCAGTGTGATCTCACGTGTTTCGTATATGATGAAAACATTAAAAGTCTTAAGAGAGATGTATTGGATCACATTCTTTAAGAAATGAGTTATAAATCCAAAGAGAAATAATCCATATTAGAAATATAAAACACTATAATAAATTAAATACATTCAAACACACCATTAAGGATTTAATAAGTATAACTAGGAAGAAAACTAGAGGAAAATACCAAATCTATGAAAAAAATTCTTGATTGGAGACATTTGGAATGAACAATGAATTGGAGGATCATGGATTTACACTAGAGAAGAAAAACAAGCCAGACTGAACCCTTAAAATATAATAAAAAAATAATTAATTCCCAAAAAGTTTTAATTAGATTCTAAATTACTTCATTGAGTAAGATATGTGAATTTACCCCACGTTAACCTTACCCTACCTTGCACCACTAAATCTCTGCTGGCTACCACCAACTGGCCTATAGTTTTATCTAGTTAATCTGTACAATTGGATACCCTAAAGTTTTGTTAAAATGTCTCCTATAGGAGACCCATTAATCTTGGGATCCACCTGAATGTCAATGGGTCTCACCAGTTGGCATGTGGGAGTCCTATATCCTTACAGAGATACTGCCTAGTCCAATGGTTAGGTGGTGGTAGTTTAATTTATCTTAATATTTAATCCTACATTATCGATCAATAGATCACCCACTTGACCCCTCATGCACCTTTGTAATGAAATATTAATGTAGTATAGGTGCTTATTTGAAAATTATAAAAAGGTTTAACAAAAAACAATAGAGAACATGCCCTGGTAAATGTTGGGGTCTTGAACATAACCCAGAAAAGACAAAAAAATATCAACATACCAATTAAAA
The DNA here is from genome assembly GCA_963277665.1 of Viscum album. Taxonomy (NCBI): domain Eukaryota; kingdom Viridiplantae; phylum Streptophyta; class Magnoliopsida; order Santalales; family Viscaceae; genus Viscum; species Viscum album. The sequence goes on from OY728157.1 coordinate 203,677,754, forward strand.
ATTTAATTTTACAAATAACATTCCATATTCATTCAATTATAAATTATTAATCTTTTCATATAATAATTTTCCATCAAAAATGATTAATATAAACATGATTAAAATCCTCTTTCCACTACATACATTGAAACATTTCACCACATTAAAATATTAACTCTTTTATTTCCCATTTTAACCATTACTAATACTAACCAATTCCACTAGTATAATTCATTCATTTATCCATTAGATATCAATATATTTATCATTTAATTTAATCTCAGCCACAACATACTATAAAATATTGAAAAATATGATAAAATCACTATATTACTATAAAATATATTATGTTATCACATGATAAAAATAGTAAAATTAGTTCTATGGTACATATAATAATAATATTTTGGAAACATTAACTTTAATATGACAAATACTAAAGAACATATTAATATAATTTGTTAAATTTACTTTATATAATATTTCTAATATGTTCTATATAATAAAATAATTTCTAAAATAACAATTCACTAATAAAAATATTAATTAAAAAAATATTAAATCAAATAACTCAATTGGGATCCCAAATCATTATGATTATAATAGATTAATTATAATTGTCAAAACCCAATTTTCTAAAAAAATAATTCCAAATTTTCAAGAAAAAAAATCTATAAATCAATTATATTTAATAAAACTTAGTAACCCCTTATTCATGGAGCATAATGATGGTATACTTTTATGAATTATCATTGTAAGAAGAATGATAAATTATGTTTCTAGTGTTTAATATCATGATATTATTAGGTTAAGGATCAATTTTACCTTCTCAAAAACCATAAAAAGAGAGTTCTAATCAATTTACGGTCTTAGAGTTGAAAAATAATAAATTAAGTTGGCATAAAAACGCTTTAAATTTTGTATTTATATTTTTGTGTCTCTAATCATGGTTTGGTTCCATAAACAACATCATAATTTAGGTTAGTAAATATTAATCCAATAGTTTTTATTGTAATTCACAATGATTTTACAATATTTATTCCCATTAAATATATTTAATATTTCAATAGAATAAATCATTCATGAAACCAAATTAAAACAAACTATGAAATACATTACTAATATAATGTAATATGATACGAAACATCAATAATAAATTATAATAACAAAAACTATTTGTGTAAAGAAATTGATATTAAAATTATAAATTATCAAATCATATATAAAAACTACCTATAAATTTTTATTTTTAAATGATGATTGATTTATTTTTTAAATTTATGGTTTAGAAGAAATCTAATTAATGAAATGTGATATGAACTATTAAACCTTAATAAGGGATATTTTTTCAATGAAATATTTTAATTATAAGGGTTTTTCACCAAATAATGTAAATTTATCACAATTAAAATACTATTATAGTAATACGAAATATTTAAAACTAATTTAATACCATTAAGTTAATTAAAATATTCATAAAATAAGATTAAGAAAAATAATATTTTCATAGACTATTTTTTTGGAAGTGAATTTTTTTTATATTTTGTATTTTTATTTATAGATAAATCTATAAATTTTATAAATTTTATATCATTAAATTGACATAATTCCTAGATTTAAAATTTCAATATTATCATAGGGTGGTTTTTTTGGGATTTTTATGAAAGAGTAAATCTTTAGTTCAATAATGTGAAATAAATTTTTTTCAATAAAATATCGTTCTAGAGTATATCATAAGGTAACTATAAATTAAGACCTTTTAAAACATTCTTCAGGGAAAAGAATATATTTAAGGATATTAATAATTATAGGGTCCCAACCAAAACATATTTATATGTTTTTAATTATCATAAAGATAATCATTCCAAATCATAACCCATCTCATAATTATAATGATGAAATGACTGGTATCTTTTGGGACACGTAATATAAGAAACATATTTTATGATGTGTTTGTACATTTAAACACAATAATGTTATTCTACATCAATTTTTTGAAATATCCTAGATTATAATAGTCTTTATAACCTTGTGAATAGAGTCATAAGGGGTGAGATCCAACACCTAGTGAGGTAAAATTTATCAAAAATTATTCAAATATTTGTTCTATAAGATATTAGGAAACATGGTAATCAGAGATATATATTAAAATATATTATATAAAACTATAAAAGATTTATATATGTAATTATATAAGGCTATAAAAACTCAAAGGAACAAATATTTATAGTGGTAAAATAGTGTGAGTCAATATATGATAATCATGAGTGACAATGAATAATATCGCCATTTGATTTAGTACTGTTTCATAACAATAAAAAATAGAAAACATAACCTTAGAAACATAATGAATTTTAATTTTTAAAATGGATGAAATTTTTTATCATAGTTAACCAAAAATATACTCATGCATAAACTCAGTGAGAATATCTATCTACAAATACACTATTGTAGAATCTTTCTGAACATATTTATCCATAAATACACTCACATAATGTCTCGGATTGTATAGAAAACTACAAATAAAATATAAAATAGTAATTTTGATAATTGATAACTGAAAATTCACCCATAAACAATATTATTGATAATATCTAACAAAAAATACATAGAGACATAGTCTTTTTTTATCATAGATAACCAAAATTATACTTATATAAAATCATTTTGATCAAAGATAACATTAGACTAACTCTTTTACATTTTCACTATATCATGAGCTAAAAAACCAAAAGCAATTCATTGGAGGGATAAATACTACCCCACCAATCAAATAATAAATTACAATATATTTTAGTTTAATTTGAAAATTAAAACATTTTTACATTAAATATATCTTAATTAACCAATGGAAAAATGATGTCTGTCATGAAAAATATTTCGTATACATTCCATAAGTCAAAAAACAATGAAATATAGATAGTGGAAAAAACATATTTCATTTGTAGAAAAATATCTATAAAAACAAATAGTAAAAGTTGAAAAAAAATTCATTTATTCAATAAAAGAGATTTAAAACAAAATGAAACATCCCTTATTAAAATGATTTAAAACCCCTCAAAATAGATTCATTATAATTAAATCTAACAAGGTAGATAAATTTGTTTTACAATTATATTTAAATCAAAAATGTGTTTTCAAAGGAAAATTTATATAAGGTTACAGATCATTAAATAACATCAAATAATTATTTCATAGAATAAAAGGCCATCAAAATTCCATATTAAAAATCATGAATTAATTTAGAATGAAATGTTTTAATTTTGAAAAATATTATTCTATATCTGTTTCTTTTAGAAATAGTGATAAGTTAGAAATATTTATAACCCACTTAAAACATGGAGTTATAGATTTATAAATAATATTGATCATAGAGTGATATAAACTAGAAAAGTGTTTAACGAATTATTTTTTCATTGGGGTAAATGAAAATGTTGTGTTCCCTTTGAAAAGTCAATTTTCAAAAATTAAGGGGAAATGTTTATATACAATTTATAATATAAAATCATTCCATAATTTATTTTTTAATAGGTATAAAAGATTTATAATGATAATTTATAGTGAAATATTGTATAGTTGAGATTGAAAGGGTGGAAAATTTTATGATTATTTTAAAATCACTATCTTCAAAACCAATATCATAAAAATGGATAATAAAACATACCATTAATAATATAAAATTGAAAAATCAATTTAACAGGATAATACATATAATTATTTTTTAAAATATATAGAATGTCTTTAGTGGGAAGGGAAATTATGTTAATGGAAGAAAAAAAAGTCATAAATATGTATATTGTTTTTCACAATGTCATAGATTCAAATAGAAGAAATTTTTTGAGGTGGAATATTTGAATAAATATTTTTTATTTTACTCATATATATGGATGAATTTAAAAACTTAATGATGATATTTATAAAACCAAGAATATATTAATTAATCACAATATGAAACATTGTTTCTAAAATAATGAATTTTAACGCTATCGATATCATTTATTGATTACGAAGCGTTATTACAAAACATTTTAAATTGATAGTTTGAAATGGAACTAAATATACTATAAATAGATTTAATTTCAAGATATGATATATCCAATGGAAATTATACACAATATTTAAATTGAAATAAGGTGAATAAATAAACATGACTCAATGATTGAAAATTGAGACAAACCACCCTTACCTAAACTCCCAACATAAATTAATGATATTTAATATTGTATATAACTAATATTAATTTCATAATAACCGATTTAATAAACTTATTTTTATATATAATATTTTATAATATTCATTTATAAAATTTCTCTACATGTATATTAGTTAGTTAGTAATGCATTTTCATTATTATGTGTAATTTTTCATGATTATTTTAAAATACATTCAAAATTGAAGAATATTTATTCATTTTTATTGCTACAAGGAACAATAGTAGATATTTTATGATAGTTTATAGAGTTATAATCCCTTTATATGGGATTTTTAGTTATGGTTCTTGTAGAAAAATTATTTACATCCATGTTTTGTTGATTTTTGACAAGTGAACTGTGGTATCATAACTAATGAGTTTAATATTTAAGATACCATTAAAATAAACAAATATATTCATTGTAAACATAATTATATAATATATGTAAAATAATTATGTTTCCATTTTAATAAATGGAATTATTTATTGCATTGTATGAGTAGGGGGTTTGACTAACCCAAATGTAAACATACCCAAATTAATGGATGATTATTGTCATAGAAGTGTAAAATTTAATAATAATATCATTATTAAATTAAAATAATGATGTTATTTTGTTATTTATAATGTTCTGGATCATATATTAATATATTTTAATAAATACTATGGAATCTAGGTGAAAAATGAGTCATGTATCTTTATGGAGGTAGTAGTCCACACAATGAACAATTAATATTCTTGTACCTCGATGAATAATGGGTGAAGAATATGGATTTAAAATCATATCTTAATAATTATAAATATGGTATATACCATAATTTTATTCTTCAATTCAATACTTTTAACTATTTATCTTTGTTTATGGTGTAAAATGAAGGGATTATATTTATAGAATCTATAATACATACACATTCAAGATCAGTGTTCTATTAGTTTTTCTAAGTGGATGTGAATATATTTATAACGGCCCTACTATTAATATGTAAAAACTAAAATTTAATATCATTTTTTATGATAAATATTATAAGGGTTATTATTATTTTTCAAGTGAAAAACTGAAATGAAAAAATTTATGATTAAGTAATACTCAAATTAGGGTCCGGAATTTTCTCTTGAAAGAATCTTAGGAAATAAAGGGATTAAGATAAACAATTGAGACCAAAGGATTCTAAAAATAATGTTTTATAATATGAAAAAAAATTATAGTTTTGTGTTAGAATTATAAGGAATAATTTTGGGAATGATTTGGTGGATGTATCCCCTATTTATAACTGAAGTAAAGGTCACTTTTTATATAAAAATTATTTTAAATAATGGAATAACACTATTCCTATGTCAATTGATCAAGAATATTTCCCTAATAGATTTTATTTGATATATAATGAAAATAAATCCTTCAAAAATCCTTTTACCTCGTGTTGTAAACATTGATGTGGTATTTTATTAGTATATTCTTATGTTTTATCAGGATATCTTTTTCCTTGGAAACCATTTTTGACCATAGTAATTTTTATTTTATTTAAAAAATAAGGTAACTGTTATAACCAATATTTTATTATATAAACATAAATTATGGTTCCATATAGTGTAATTAAATTATAATTTTAGATTATTTTTTTAAAAAATTTAATAATAAAATATTTAGAAAGAACTGTCATGCAAATAAATGATGTATTAAACGTCTAGTGTTCTTAATTGTTTTTGGTATTGATTTAAATATGAATGAGTCCTAATATATTTACATATATTTTTTAAAAAAATATATTAAATCCAATTTTTTATAAATGATTAATGTATTTTATTTTATTAATATTACTCTATATAAAAAAACTCAATTAAAATAACTTTCATATAATTATCATGGCCATTAACTTTTATATTAAAAATAATATTATTATCCCTACAAATTATATTTAACTTATTATATATTGTATAAATATTGATCTAAAATATGATATAAATTTATATTCACTTAATTTATAAAATTAATGAAAAATAATTTTTAAAATTGGAGAATAAAAATAGTTTTTAGAGTCAAATATTATATCCATTTCAAAAACATTAATAATAGGTTTTATAATTTCCCAATAGTATTATTAGTTTTTATAAAAAAATTGAAAATATATATTTTTTATAAAAATGATTCATAATAATTTAAGTAATTATTCTACTGTGATGGTGATAGAAAACTGATTATATTTTCTAGATTAGTTTTTTGCAAGCACTCAACTAAAAATCAATTATTTTATAAAAAAAATCAACAAATTCACAAAAGGATAATTTTCATAGTTGTAATTAAATGTTGATTTACATTATCTAAAAGAAAAATTATCTAATTTATGAAATTATATTTTAAAATAAAATTCAATATATAATGAAAAACTACATTTATGGAAATAATTTTTTTTAAATATTATTTTTTCTTAATCATTTTATTACTCATCATTATATTTATTAAAATATTATTTATTTACTAATGATTTTTTATTCTGAAATTTTATGAATATTAAATATTTCATGGGTCATTTTATTTTTTTATAATTCATTGTATTGAATATAGAATTAATTATATATATATGTATTCCTAAATCTGTGGGTGTTACATTCTCCACAACACATTAAATAAAATTGATTCGTATAATTTTTATGTCTCAAATACTTGTGAAAATTTAAATGGATATTAGTAATTTCAATATGAATAATGATAAATAACCAAGAGATATATCAACCATATAATTGTAGGAAACATATCTTTTCATTATAAAAGTATTATCCGTATCTTGGAATTTTAATCAAATACAACGGACTAAGATTATAAAGTTATTCAAAATCAAAACTAAAAATATATAATATTTTTATATATGGTTTAACAATCTGATATTTTAAATTAAAAACATTATTTTTGATATTATATGTGACATTGAACACTTAGCATATACAACTAACGAAATATAATTCTTTAAATTTAATCAGTTTAGAAGATTGCAGAACCCACAACTCAAAGTATAAATGATATGTAATATAGTATAATGTTATAACCTATAAAAAAATTAAAGGGTATTGATAGTTATAAATAAATTATTAATATATGGTTATTTATATATTAATAATGAAATAATAATCATTTAAAATAAAAAATAAATGCATTCCAAAAAACAATAATTTTTTTATAAAATATAATTTAACGACATTTTGTGGAAATAATTTGACATTAAACTTTAACAATTTTATAAATCTATTTGATAAAATTATCTTCATTTATTAAATGATAATATATAAATTATCTTATTCTAATGTTTTTCATTTTTTTCTGAAAAGTTTCATTTATTTGACGAACCGATAGAAATGTTGAATTTTAATTGAAAAATTAATTTTAGTTAAAATTATTTATAAATTATAATTATACTTTATATTGATTTAAAGATAAATTAGTTCAATTATATTCTAATTTATCCAATTTAGTCTATTGGAATCATTTCCATGATTAATTTTGTAATAAAAGTTTTTTAATCTTTTGAACATTTTCTCTTTGTAGACCTGTATTCTCATTATGTTAGTAGAATTAATTTTTAATTAATTTTTTCCAATTTATGAATTTAATTTTAATAAATTAATTAAATATTATTAATAAGTATAATTTTTATTATCTAATATGGTTAATATAATTTTTTTAATAAAAATTTAATAGTTAAAATAATAAAAATTTATTATCACTATTAAAATAAAAATGGGTTTACAGTGGGGTTTTATTAAATTGATAAGGGTTATAATTACATAAAAATTTAATAAAATATATAATATATTTTTATTTTTTTACAATATAAATTATAATTATCGAATATAATCAATTATTTTTCTTCTTGGAATGTGGTTAATGTTGGTACACCTTTTCCTTTTCAATATTTAAAAGTGTTCCACTCACCTCTATTATAAAAGACCACCTACTCTCCACTCTTATTCACTAGTTAAAAATGTATGTTCGTACAACTACTAAGAAAATAACTTCCCAAATTTCATCAACTCATACGTGGAGCCTTATATTGTTCATATATCCATCCTTTGTATTTTTCTGTGAGAACCTAATGAGGCTAGCCATGGATGAGGTAACGTTATTCATCATGCGTTTTTATTATATTTCCTTCTCTACATCAAAATATTCTTGTGAAACCATGTTGATACAATTGAATTTGTATCTTACTTATATTTTTTTGTTTTTATTTTTAGTTCATGAACTAAAAAAATTCTCACATCCCTCAAATGCGTAATGAAATTATCATTGGTGTGTACGGAACACTACCCCCTCACGAATTGATGTGATTCATTTTTCCATTACCACCTCTCACAGTTGGGTTGGATGGTGGATATAAATTATATATATAATATTTAAATCATAATTATATATTTAGATTAATTATGCCACACATATTTTTTTTACATTTTATTTTATAAGTGTCGTGACAACATCGCTCGTTTTTACAATGTACTACCGTAAATGAAATAATGTGAATAATTATTCAGTAATGCCTTAAATGTAAGGTAATAAATTTAAATTAATTAATATATATATATTATATATATAATATAATAATGATATTTATGACATATTTATGATTATAAATAGATAATAAATTATTATTTTTTCATGCATTTTCACCCATAGATAGATGATAAAATCGTTCTTGTGCGTGTAGACTACCGCCTTCATGAAGTGATGTTATCTCCATTAATCACCATAACACTTGTATTATAATACCCCATAATTATATAAATATAATTTTATATTATTAAACATTTTCTACATGAAACATTGTGTTTAAACAACACACAAAATCTATTTCTTTAAATTCAATCTCTTTGATAGCTTATGATACAAACAAACCATAGCCTAAATGAACTGTAATATGGTATACTATTATAACATAGCAATTAAATTTTTAATAATTAATATTAATGTATATATTATGAAATTATTTGTTTTCCATTTATCATTAACAATATATAAATCATTTGAAATAAAAAAACGATGGTTTTTTAAAGAAATGTATTTTTTCTACAAGAATGTAGTATCTCTAATAAAAAAAATTTAAAATATTTATTAGGAATTTTATAAAATTTAATTTAAAAACATAAATTAAATATAAAATAATAATTATAAAATTATCAGAATGTGATTTTTTTCCAAAAAAATCATTTTTTGGTGAATATTGAATAATACGGAATTTTAATTGAAAACTACATTTTCATATAATTTATTTATATTGTTAAATAATATTTGTAACTCTATTTAAAATAAAAATGTGTTAAATTAAATAATTGTTAATCCATTGTTTCAATGTAATTTTTTTGAAATTTATTTTTAATTTTAAAACTTTGTGAAATTTTGGAAATTTTCTCTTTCAAAACTCATATTCTCATTATGTATATGTGATTGATTGTTTACTATAAGTTTCAATTTATATAAATATAATTTTTCCTAATTGATGAAATATTTTTAATAATCTTAGTTTATATTATCAAATATGTCCAACATATTTTTTTACAAAAATGAAAAGTTAAAATAGTTACAAATATTTTTTGAGATTAAGGTAAAAATAGATTTAAAAGTAGTAAAACTAAAAATATAAGGTTAAATTTTACCCATAACTTTTCTAAAATCACTTTTATGGACACAAATGTACACTATAATGTAAAATAACTGATAATAATCAAGTTTTACCCTTTTAGTATATGATAAACATGGGTACACCTTTTCCTTTTTAAAAATTTCAAGTGCACCACCCATGTCACTTGTAGAACCCCACACCTCTCTTATCTTCATCACACCTTCACATAATTTTGGTTATGAAAATACCTAACCAAATCAATTTCTAAATATCAATTACTTTTCTTAGAATCATTATTGTTTGAAAAAATCAATCCTATGAAGGAATATATTGAAAACATAAAGATAATACCTAGAGAAGTGGAAATGTTTTTCAATAAGTGTTTTTTATTTTATTTTTTCTTCAACATTATTAAATTTTTAATCAAATATAATTAAAAAATTATATTATTATATTTCATATTCTAAGATATATTTCTTAAATTTCATGACCCAAAAATATCCCACCTATGATAAAATGGGTTACAAAATCTCCATGTCTATGTACGTTAGACAACCACCTCAGGAACAAATGTTATTTGTTTGTTACATTATCACCTCACACATTTGGTTATAATAATGGATATAAAATAAATAAATGATATTTATAATATAATGATACTAAAATATTCATTATATAGAACATATAAATTTCTATATTCCATTCCATTGAGGATACAATAATGTTACACGTGCATATGATAGAATACCACCTCAAGAAGAGATGTAATTATTTTTCTCAAAAAATTTACAAGAGAGGTAATAAAAATAATAATAATGAATATGTAATCTATAAATGAAATAATTTTCCTATAAGTAATATATTTATCATTATGAAGATATACTATATAATTTCTCTCTTACCTTTTCACTCACTTAATGATTATAAGCCCATTCTAGTACGCGTGGACTACCATATTCATAAGCTGATGTGACTATATTTTCATCACCAGTCCACATGAATGATATGTATAAGTATATATAAATAAATTATATTATATTATAATAATTTTGGGATTTAAAAATATTACACAACTCCATTCTATAATGTTCATTGATACGTGAAAAATTACTCATGTGTTTATTGGACATAGTGTCTGCATTATCGTATCGTTTTTAATTTAACAATACCAAAATTCATGATTGTTTTCAAAAGTATAATTTATGAATAAATATGAACATTATTATTTTTTAATTATTATTCTGTTTATAATGAAACTATATTATATGAACAAAAATAGATATGTTCATGACAAATCATGCATCAGAAAACAAGGAAATTAAGAAAAGAAACAATGAAAATAATGAATGATTAATAATGAATGAGTGATAATACTTTATAATATCATAATATTATATTTTTAATATATTTATATATTTCTAATATATTTTACTAATATTTTTAAAACAACTATATAGGATGTTAATGTATTTCTGACCAGAAAGAAGCTTGAGGTAAGAGATAATTTCTCAATTTTTTACATTGTCGATCATTTGTATGTTACACACAAATTTTATTTATATTGATTATTAAACTCTCATTTGAATTTTAATATCATGAAAAAATTATATGTAATTTAATTTATATGTTTCAATTTTAATTATTTCATCACAATGTGACTTGATTTAAACATTACCTAGTGGTAAGGGATTTTATAACTCAATTTCAATTCATTAGGTTAAAATTTTACATCACTTATTATGTCATGATAATATTATGTGTCTAAATATAATATATTACTTTATTTTTTATCACAAGTTATATTAATTTTATTTATAATTGATAAAAATAATCAATTCATTATTAATTCCCACTTCAAAGACATTATATTTGTTAGGGACGTCATGCCAATTTCCGTTTAATAATGCATATTGTGCTATTGTGAACCTAATTTATTTTTTATGATGTACATAATATAATATTAAAATATAATAAATTTTTTATTGATAAATAATTTTATTTTAAGATACAATATAAATTACTAATCTAAGGTGATTTGACTAAATATTTATAATGTCGTAGAGAATATCAAAAATAAATTTCATCACATTCTGTAATATTACTTTTTCACTATATTTTGTATTCAAAGTGTATGTATGAAATGATTTTTGACCACATATTTTTTTCCACACTTTTTCATGTGGATTTAAATTTGACACATATAATTGACTTGTTAGTTAATTATTACATCAGTGATATGATAATTATATGGGTTTATTTTACTATCTCACTTTAATCGATATTGTATATTATTTAATTTATGTAATCTTTTTGATAATTTTTTATTAATAAAATTTCATTTTTTATAATCATGTAATTGATGATATTTCCATGTAATAGTATAATTTTTCCACACATTGTTACATAAAATAATCGATAAATTGTTTTTAATATAATCTGGCTTCAATTTTCTATTTATCAAGAAATCCATTTTTCTACCAAATCCTTTTTTATAAAAATGTTTATGGAAGTGTTTTTAACCATTTTATGAATGATCTTTTAAATTATTTTTTTACCCATTTTATATTTTTAGAAAAAAAAATGTAAGGAATATTTATGTAAATTTCTAAATAAGTAGTCTTTTGATTTTACCAAATAGAAGAAATAATCCTTTTTTAACATATATGGAATAAATATAATTTATAGATGTCATAGAAATTCAAATGTAATAAATAATTTGATATAAGATTGAAATTATATTTTCAAAAAATATAATTGTCACACTATTTTGTGATCATTTAATTTTAGAATGTGATATTTATATTAAAAATGACAATTTCCTCAATAATGTATCAAATGTTTTCTTATATAATTTTTATTAATAATAAAAAAAAACCCAGGGTTTTACATATATTCTAATGGATATATATTGTATTGATAAAATCTATATTATTTTATAGGATCGTTTGTGATCATTCTAACCATGGAATGTGCCTACATTCACATTCTGAATCATATTTTATTCATTATCCTTTCCGTTATATATTCACATTCCAACGATCATTATAAATTAAATATTTGTATTATCTATGATTAATATGATCATTTATTAATTTATATCTCATTTCAAAATACAGTGTTTTACTTTGATTGTTACTTTTTGTTTTCTACAGTAATATTGATAAATAATTATTTGTAACACAATATAAATATTTTATGATAATAGATATTTACCTCAAAATAAATTTATTTTTTTATATATGAGGAATGATATGATGTTGTAGAAATGGGTGGGTCCGAAAAATAGATTTCACCTCAATGCACTGTTAGGTCTCATGAGATGAATTTGTTGGATAACAATAGTTAAACTGATTTTCAGTGTATACCTACCCACAATTATTTTTACCTATATTGAGAAAAGGTATTTATGATTGTGGTATCCTGATACATGATATAATGATATACAATAATTATGAATTTCGTTCATTAATAATTCACTTATTTTACCGAGGATTTGTTCAAAATAATATTTTCTATGGATTCATTTCATTCTAAGATTATTGATTAAGTGGAATCTTCTAGCATTTGAATATTGTTCAATATTGTTCACACCTTATCTAATTATGATAATACGTTGTTGATTAAATGGAATGTATTTTTACTTACTTACCATTCCATATCGATTATCACTTATCTTATAATGATAGTATAATTTTTTATGAAATTTGTGTTCTATTATTTACCATTAAATATTGATAATTATTTTTATTATATAATCAATTTTACTTAACAATGACAAGAAATTTTATGTCACCCTCAGGTTGGTTCCATTCCCCAGGATTCCATTATGGGAAATGCGATTTATATGAAAGGATATTCTATAGGTAATAAAGTTATTCATGAAAAAAGAAAAGTTATAAATTTTTTTGAAATTTAATTTTGGAATCATGTATGAATCTATTTCAAAAAGACAAATAAACTATTCTGTCTTTTAGGGGTATAATTCCTTGTATCATATGAAAATTTAACCATGTAAGACACTTGATCTGGGATATTGGGGTAGAGGTATATATAGATGGTATCATAGAGATTTTATTAGAAAGCACAGAATCTTGATTAAAGAAAACATAGATTAGGGAACAAACCCCTATGATAGAATTTCAGGATAATCATATATGAACATCCCATTGTTTTGGTAATGTATAAATCATGAGGGGTTTTCTTGAAATACACCCTTATATAATCACTACATATGGATGTGATTCTAAAATAGATGTACCTTGGGGAAATAACATAAAAAGTTTATTATTTGTCTAGTCCCAATCATCACCATGATCTTTAAAAGATGACTTTCTACCCACCTAGTTTTACCATCAATGGGGATATTCTCAGGTTAATTAACATTTTCATTACAAGACATTACAATGGATTTGAATAGATGAGGAAAATTAATTATAAAGGAAAATTATAAGGTGTCATTGATTTAAAAGAAGGTGTATCAATGTAATGGGAAATGTTTTATTGTTTGGAAAAGAAGGGAAAAATATAATCAACTTCCAAGTAGAAAATTAGAGTATAATAAAAAAAAATTTCAATATAATGATCAATTTATAGTTTGTTGTCATAACAGTTGTAAAGAAGGTAATTATCTGAGTTAATGACCTCTTCTAATGTTTTACCACATGAAATATTAAGTACATATGTCAAAATATAATGGTCTAAGAATTAATTATTTCAATTCAAGAATTAAATTTTAAATTTATGTTATAAATGTTATTTGGGAATACAATCCATGAAAAATATAATGATCCTACTAAATGTTCCAAGAATATAGGTACTAATTAACTTAAGTTTTTCATATACCATTATGATGTAATGATTTATCCCTTTTTCAATGTTTTAAACACCTAATTTTACTTTTTATGTGATGTGAGACTTCCATGATTAATGATATTTTGGGATAAATTTATGGAAAGAATATTTTTTAGTGGAAATGTTGATTAAGGAATAAATACATTAAAATTCTGTAAAGACCTGTAAATTTCAAGGAAATTATTTTTCTTAATTTTCTTTGAAATTTTACAAGAACGCAGTTTCTGACGGCACCTGATTCCGAGGCCCGGTGTGCCCGGAATGAATTTCAGAAGATTGGCTCGGGTACGTTCAGTGAACAGACGAGCAAGTTTTTCTAACTTTTGAACCGGTGCCCGGAATCAAATTCTAAAGGCACCGATTAAATCGCAGCGCCGGTATTCGCCTAGAAACACCTCTTCTGGAGTTGCGTTTGCTCGGGTGTGGTTTTTAATTTTCGGGCTTAAAGTTAAGAAATAAAATAATTTTGCGACAACTTTATTTTATTTCACTTAAGCCACTTGGAAGCCACTTGAAGCCACTTTAAGGCAGCTTGAACTGAGTTGAACCTGATAGGATACTATCCAGAAATATCCTACCCTCTTGGTAGGATATTTGTGACGTGGGGCCCGCATGAGCCCCGCTGTTTCTTTCCGCTAAGTAACGCACCCGCGAAAACACGTCATTATGAAAGTCAACTGACGCATTTCTTAAATTATTAACAGACCATTTAATTGGGCGGTTTATTTCGTAAATTAAATGAGCTGTTTCTTTCGTTTAATTAATTCAACGAATTGATGGGTCGTTACTTACCCATTTTCGTTTGTTGGCATAATAATAAAATAAGACCAAACTATCTTTTTTTTGGAGGATTACTCATTGAGAGAGGATCCTTGAACATTCAAACTCCTTCACGAAGAACGCGAAGAATGCGAAGAACGTGAAGAACGCAAAGAACGCCGAACCCGGAAATCGACGAAGTGACGCCGTGATCCGCGACGCCGACGTTCCCTTCCTGCAACGTTCTTCTGCGACGACTCTTCCTCCGCGACGGATCTTTGATCGGCTGCTTGAGGTAAGAGTCTCAGACTTTCTTTTTAATATCCTTCGTGGTTCATTACCAAAACACAGATTTAATTAATTAAATAAAATCTGTTGTTTCATGGTCCGTTGAGTTCGCCGACTCAACGTTGTGTTCCACGACGACACGACACCCTTCCGCGACGACGCTACGATCTCCACCTCCCGTGATGAGCAATTTCGTGAAGGATGTGCGTACGACGACGACCAACGAGGTAGGGATTTTATACTTTGGAATACCCCTCTTTATATTCCCGTGAATGTTCTTTAATAATTAGGGAACTGGTTTCAAATGAAAAATTTTATTTTATTAAAATTGTTGGTTCATGTGTTGAACAATTTCTCCCGTTGTATTTATCAAACGCGGAGGGTGCGGGTCAAACGAACACGGCCCGACAACCCTCCTTCGTTCTTCGTGTTTTGCGGATTTGGTGGGCGACGACGGAACGTGCCGCAACGGATGTTTGATGATCCCACAATGAAGAACGGAACCCGGGAGGAACAACGGCACATACGGGAAGGAAAACGGGCCACCGGAGCGACTCTGGCGGCCCGCGGAAGTCGGCGGCGGCGCGGGTCGCCGGCGCGGCGGCGCCGACGGCCAGAGGCGGCGGCGCCCGCGGACCCGCGGCCGCGCGGGTCCAGTGCCCCCGGGTGTCCAGGGCGGCACCCCGCGGGTGCCGCGGGGTTGTCACGCGGCGCCCCCCGGGTGTCCAGGGTGGCACCGCGCGAGATCCGCGGGGTCGTCACGCGGCACATCCGGCTGTCTGGCCGACACCCCGCGGGTGCCGCAGGGGTGTCACTCCGGGCGGCGGCTCCCCCCACGTCGGCCGCTCGGCCGAGCCGAGCCAGACCGGCCCTGGCCGGGCCGGGCGGGGCCAACCGGGTCGGACCCGGGACGGTTCAACCTGGTTCGGGATGACCCGGTTCAGGCCAACCAGGGGGGGTCAGGCCAGGTCGGCCTGGACCCGGACCCCCCCGTTTTTCGGACTGCTTTCGGTCAAATGCCCATAACATGAGCTACGGGCTTCCGTTTGACGAGCCTTCTACAGAAACACGACCCTTGGATCGAGACGGTCGTTTCGGTATATCGCACTCAAGGTTTCAGAATACTTGATTTCGGGCGGGTTGGTTCGTACACGATACCAACCGAGACCCCGGAGCGAAAATGCTCATATCTTGAGCTACGGACGTCTGATTGACGTGCCGTCAGCTTTTTAAATTCCTCTAAGTGAGAAGGATCTTTTGGCACACTCCCCCCGAGGTTTGGACGTAGGTGGAGTATGGTCGGGTTGGTTTTGGCTTAAAAACCAACCGGGCCCCTGGGACGAAAAAGCCAATAACTCTCAGACCGGGCGTCCGATTGACGCACCGTCTATGACGTTCAGTTCCTGTTGACGATACGGAACATTTGGATACATCAACTTCGGTCTTTGTGACAGTTGATGTATCGGCCTCTCGGCTCTTGGAGCAGACCCTCCCGAACGAGCTTGCTGTGTGCGGGAACTGTAGAGCTGGCTGCGACTGCTACTTCGACAGTGATGACCGTGCAGAGATCCTCAGTGGACTGCGGCGACAACCGTGCAGAGACCCTCAGTGGACTGCAACGACGACTGTGCAGAGATTCTCAGTGGACTGCGACGACTACAGCACTCAGCGATCCTACGTGGATCAGTGCTACGAGTCTTGTGTGGGCCCGATCCTGTGTCGGTCCTAGTTGTGCTGGTCTTGTATCCTATGTGGGTCCCATCTTCGATGATTCAATACTGGTCTTGTATCCTATGTGGGTCCCAGTATAGATAAATCAATGAAGACAGCTGGTCTTGTATCCTATGTGGGTCCTAGCTGTGTTGGTCTTTTATCCGATGTGGGTCCCAGCTTAGATGATTCAATACTAGTCTTGTATCCTATGTGGGTCCCATTATAGATGAATCAATGAAGACAACTGGTCTTGTATCCTATTTGGGTCCTAGCTGTGCTGGTCTTATATCATATGTGGGTCCCAGCCGTGCTGGTCTTGTATCCTATGTCGGTCCCAGTATAGATGAATCAATGAAGACAACTGGTCTTGTATCCTATGTGGGTCCTAGCTGTGCTGGTCTTGTATCCTATGTGAGTCCCAGCTTAGATGATTCAATACTGGTCTTGTATCCTATGTGGGTCCCAGTATAGATAAATCAATGAAGACAACTGGTCTTGTATCCTATGTGGGTCCTAGCCGTGCTGGTCTTGTATCCTATGTGGGTCCGAGCTGTGCGGGTCTTGTATCCTATGTGGGTCCCAGCGTAGACGATTCAGTATCCATACCTGATCATCCCTTTCACCTTTTCGACGAAGTATACCTGTGTGAGATGAATCTTCTGTTTACTCTCCTTTGTGGATTGTGTTGAGCTATCCTGTGTGGATTTACTATTTACTCTCCTTTGTGGATTGTGTTGAGCTATCCTGTGTGGATTTATTGTTTACTCTCCTTGTGGATTGTGTTGTTCTATCTTGTGTGGGTATACGTTTTGCTTTCATGTGTGGACTGGGTTGTGCTTGGGCTCGGACGTTAGAGCCGAACGGGAATTGATGACTTAGGTATATGTATGGGTATATACCTAAGTCGTGTCAGATGTTACTTCGTGTTTGTATCTTTCCATTGTGGATTATCCTTTGTGGATTTCGGGAGACCTTCGGGGGTCACAGGGTCCCTACTGAGTAGCTTATACTCACCCCTGCACGGGCTATGCCCGCACTACATTGTGTTGGTTGCAGACGGCGGACAATGCTGATCGTGGTGGAGGCGTGCGGAGCAGGACGATACCTGGAGGTGGACCACTGGGCAGGACGTACTCGGAGCAGTCAGGTGGACCCGAGGTGCAGTGGAGGCTATATGTACCCAACCTTCAGGTGGGACATCCAGAGGACGTCTCGACGCTTCTGCTTTTCCTTTCAGTGGCTGTTTTTCCTTTCAGTTGTACTTTATAGTTGGGCTTGTATTTCCGGCCCCTTTTGTTTTCAGCACAACTTGTACCATTTTTACTTAGTGTTTACTTATCTTCTTGCTTACTCTGTGTTGCTTGTTTACTTTTCAAAGGCAATGCCTTCCCTTTTGTTGGGATTTACGCCTTGGTGCTATTCGCCAGCCCCTGGACTATGGAAGGCGGGCTTGGGTAGTCACGGCACGGGCCCTGAGGGCGGGTTGTGACAAATTGGTATCAGAGGCATTCGGTTCTACCGGGGACTCTGGTATTTCTTCTATGTGAAGAAATAGTGTTTAGCGTATTGGGTGTGGTTATCAGTCCAGGGAGTCCATTGTTGGTGCGGCGGCCGATGTATCCGTACACCAGGACCCTGACTTCTGATTTCTGACATAATGCACGAAAACATTGATTGCATGTGTGTTCAAGTTTTCTTTGTGATTACTTGTGTCAGCTCACCAAGTATACTATTCTGACCGTGGCGCACCTGCTTCTTTCAATATGGCCCCACGACGACAGGCAGCTAGGGTTCCGAGAGTGGAGCGTGATGACAGCCCACCGAGCGACGAGGCCTCGGTGTAGGGCTCTTTGTCAGCAAGGGCACCGACAGTACCTTTACCCGTCGAGCCACCGATGCTACCAGCCCCAGCCGCTGATGATGCACGTCGCCTTAGCGCACTGCACGAGTTCCAACGTCAGCGGCCGCCTAGGTTCCATGGGGAGACGGACCCCCAGGCAGCCGAGGACTGGCTGGAGGCAGTGGTGCGAGTTTTCAGGCTACTGAGGACACCATCAGACCTCATGGTGATCCTCGCAGCGAGCCTCCTTCACGCGGCAGCAGGCAAGATGGTGGAGCTTGATGCTCCAGGTGCACGACGAGACATCTCTCCTCTGGACGGACTTTGAGAGTATCTTCCGCTCCGAGTTCGTCCCAACCACCCTCCATGCGGTACGCACATAGGAGCTTCTTCAGCTGCGGCAGGGCAGCTTGACAGTGGCCCAGTACTTGGCGAGATTTACTGATCTATCATGCTACTCGACCAACATGGTACGGGACCCCTTCTTCTGGGCCAGGACCTTCGAGTTGGGATTGAGGCACGAGATCAGGGCTTCGATGATCTCCCTCAACATTCCAACATAGGCAGAGGTGTTGGAGAGGGCCCTTATAGTGGAGAGTTTTCTCGCCGAGCAGGCTCCAGTGACAGGACCCTCCGTAGGACGGCCCGTTGCAGGGTATTCTGCAGTTGGCAGTAGAAAGGTGACGCAGAGGTCCAAGCGGGCCAGCCCATCAGATGGGCAGTCACAGGATGAAGATTCGGTTGTGCGGGGCACCTGATGGAGAGCCAGCTACGCGAGGGGAAACATTTCTACGCATGCAGTGGGCGAGGTCACATGGCTCGAGACTGCCCGACTCATCTTACAGATGAGCAGCAGGCGGTAGAGGGACCTCCCAGACCGAGATTCGGCCACGGTGGTCCGCAGGGTACAGGCGGACGAGGCAGAGGAGCTGGCCGAGTAGCTGATGGGTGGAGACACTTCGAGGTGTTTCCACCACCACCACCAGGAGGTCCACCCCGACCGCAGGGAGTTGATGGACATGGGAGAGAATAGCTTCAGGTAGCTGAGGATTTCGATCATGCAGCTCTGGGAGCAAATGGACAAGAGCAGAACTAGTGGATACGTCCTTTGTACTTCTAGTTCCTTGTTGCTATTGTGTAGCGTCTTTGTATTATGAGCTACAATAATAAAATACGCATACCTTTGTGATGTTTTCATTCTTGTCTTCTTTTGTGTTGTTACTAAGAGGTTCCAGTTTTGACTGTTGACTTGACCCTCACTTGTGAGACATCTACTGGAGGAGACCCAGTTACCACACACTGATGCCGACAGAGTGACTCACCCCTTGGAGGCGAGAGTAATGGTTGAATTACTTGGTAGTAGCGTCGAGGCCTTACAACGTCATCCTTGGTATGGATTAGTATCATCCATGTCGGGATTGACTGTATTAAGCAATGAATGTGGTTCATCCAGGGGATGGGACCAGATTTCTCTTATCGGCAAAGAAAAAATCTTAGCAGATTTCCTGGTGCCGGAGATGGTCCAGGTCATCCAGGGGCGGATGAGTATAGATCAGAGCTGGAAAAAGTCTTATGATGATAGGAGGCGGAGGCCACTAGAGTTCGAGGATGGAGACCACGTCTTCTTGCGGGTCTTACCTCGACGTGGTTTGCGGAGATTTGGCCGAGGTGGCATGTTGTCTCCATGCTTCATCGGGCCTTTCCAGGTCCTCAGCAGGAATGGCGAGGTGGCTTGTCGCCTGGCTCTGCCACCTCAGTTGCACCGGGTGCACGACGTCTTCCACGTATCTCAGCTGAGGAGATACGTGAACGAACCGACACACATCATTGACCATGGGGAGCTAGACATGGATTATGGGGTGACTTTTGCAGAGGTCCCGGTGGAGATAGAGGATCGACAGGAGTGGGTCCTACGTGGGCGATCGATTCCTCTTGTGCGCATCAGATGGCAGCACGGGAACCTCCATGGAGCACATGGGAGCGGGAGGCTTAGTTGCGTGCTCAGTGCCCACATTTGTTTCCCTAGTTTATGATGTATCTTTACAGGGACGTAAAGCCCTATGGTGGGAGTAATGTAAAGACCCATAAATTTCAAGTAAATTTTTTTTCTTTATTTTCTTTGAAATTTTACAAGAACGCAGTTTCTGACGGCACCTAATTCCGAGGCCCGGTGTGCTCGGAATCAATTTCCGAAGTTTGTCTCGGGTACGTTCAGTGAACGGACTAGCGGGTTTTTCTAACTTTTGAACCGGTGCCTAGAATTGAATTCTGAAGGCACTAATGAAATCGCAGCGCCGGTATTCGTCTAAAAATGCCTCTTCCAGAGTTGCGTTTGCTCGGGTGTGGTTTTTAATTTTCGGGCTTAAAGTTAAGAAATAAAATAATTTTGTGAAAACTTTATTTTATTTCACTTAAGCCACTTGGAAGCCACTTGAAGCCACTTTAAGGTGGCTTGAACTGAGTTGAACCTGATAGGATTCTATCCAGAAATATCCTACCATATTGGTAGGATATTTGTGAGATGGGGCCCGCACGAGCCCCGCCGTTTCTTTCCGCTAAGTAACGCACCCGCGAAAACCCATCATTATCGAAGTCAACTGATGCGTTTCTTAAATTATCAACAGACCATTTAATTGGGCGGTTTATTTCGTAAATTAAATTAGCTATTTCATTCATTTAATTAATTCAACGAATTGATGGGTCGTTACTTACCCATTTTCGTTTGTTGGCATAATAATAAAATAAGACCAACCTATCTTTTTTTTGAAGGATTACTCGTTGAGAGAGGATCCTTGAACCTTTAACCTCCTTCGCGAAGAACGTGAAGAACACGAAGAATGCCGAACCCGGAAATTGAAGACGCGACGCTGTGATCCGCGACGCCGACGTTCCCTTCCTGCAACGTTCTTCTGCGACGACTCTCCCTCCGCGACGGATCTTCGATCGGCTGCTTGAGGCAAGAGTCTCAGACATTCTTTTTAATCTCCTTCATGGTTCTTTACCAAAACACGGATTTAATTAATTTAATTAAATCTGTTGTTTCATGGTCCGTTGAGTTCGCCGACTCAACACCGTGTTCCGCGATGAAGTGACGCCCTTCCGCAACGACGCGACGATCTCCACCTCCCCCAACGAGCAATTCCGCGAAGGATGTGCGTACGACGACGTCCAACGAGGAAGGTATTTTATAATGTGGAATACCCCTATTAATATTCCTATGAACGTTCTTTAAAAATTAATGAACCGGTTTCAATTGAACAATTTTATTTTATTAAAATTTTCGGTTCATGTGTTGAACAATTTCTCCCGTTGTTTTTATCTAACACGGAGTGTGCGGGTAAAATGAACACGGCCCGGCAACCCTTCGCCGTTCATCATGTTTTGCGGATTTGACGGGCGAAGACGGAATGTGCCGCAACGGATGTTTGATGATCCCGCAATGAAGAACGGGACCTGGGAGGAACAACGGCGCAGACGGGAAGGAAAACGTGCCACCAGTGCGACTCCGGCGGCCCGCGGAAGCGGGCGGCGGCGCGGGTCGCCGGTGCGGCGACGCCGGCGGCCGGAGGCGGCGACGCACGTGGATCTGCGGCCGTGCGGGTCCGGCGCCCCTGGGTGTCCAGGGCGGCACCCAGCGGGGCCGCGGGGTTGTCACGCGGCGCCCCCCGGGTGTCCAGTGCGGCACCCCGCGGGAGCCGCGGTGTTGTCACGCGGCGCCCCCTGGTGTCCAGGGCGGCACCCCTCGGGGGCCGCGGGCTTGTCACGCGGCGCCCCCCGGGTGTCCAGGGCGGCACCCCGCGGGTGCCTCGGGGTTGTCACGCGGCGCCCCCTGGGTGTCCAGGGCGGCACCCCGCGGGTGCCGCGGGGTTGTCACACGGTGCGTCCGGCTGTCTGGCCGACACCCCGCGGGTGCCGCAGGGGTGTCACGCGGGGCGGCGGTTCCCCCCACATCGGCCGCTCGGTCGCTCGGCCGAGACGAGCCGAACCGGCCCTGGCCGGGCCGGGGCGGGCCAACTGGGTCGGACCCGGGTCGGGTGGGACCCGGTTCGGGTCGACCCGGTTCGGGACGACCAGGGGGGGTCGGGCCGGGTCGGCCCGGACCCAGACCCCCCCCCCCCCCCCCCCCCCCGTGTTTCGGACCGCTTTCTGTCAAATTCCCTTAACCTGAGCTACGAGCCTCCGTTTGGACGTAGGTGGAGTACGGTCGGGTTGGTTTTGCCTTAAAAACGAACCGGGCCCCTGGTACGAAAAAGCCAATAACTCTCAGACCGGGCATCCGATTGACGTGCCGTCCGCGACGTTGAGTTCCTGTTGATGATACGGAACTTTTGGATACATCAACTTCGGTATTTGTGACAGTTGATGTATCGGCCTCTCGGCTCGTGGAGCGGACCCTCCCGAATGAGCTTGCTGTGTGCGGGAACCCTAGAGATGGCTGCGACTGCTACTTCGACAGCGACGACCGTGCAGAAATCCTCAGTGGACTGAGACGACTACAACACTCAGCGATCCTACGTGGATCAGTGCTACAAGTCCTGTGTGGGCCCGATCCTGTGTGGGTTCTAACTGTGCTGGTCTTGTATCCTATGTGGGTCCCAGCTTGGATGATTCAATACTGGTCATGTATCCTATGTGGGTCCCAGTACTGATGAATCAATGAAGAAAGCTGGTCTTGTATCCTATGTGGGTCCTAGCTGTGCTGGTCTTCTATCCTATGTGGGTCCCAGCTTAGAAGATTCAATACTGGTCTTGTATCCTATGTGGGTCCCAGTATAGATAAATCAATGAAGACAGCTGGTCTTGTATCCTTTGTGGGTCCTAGCTGTGCTGGTCTTGTATCCTATGTGGGTCCCAACCGTGCTGGTCTTGTATCCTATGTGGGTCCTAGTATAGATGAATCAATGAAGACAGCTGGTCTTGTATCCTATGTGGGTCCCAGTATAGATAAATCAATGAATACAGCTGGTCTTGTATCCTATGTGGGTCCTAGCTGTGATGGAATTGTATCATATGTGGGTCCTAGCCGTGCTGGTCTTGTATCCTATGTGGGTCCTAGCGTAGATGATTCAGTATCCATACCTGATCATCCCTTTCACCTTTTCGAGGAAGTATACCTGTGTTAGCTGAATCTTCTGTTTACTCTCCATTGTGGATTGTGTTGATATATCCTGTGTGGATTTACTGTTTACTCTCCTTTGTGGATTGTGTTGAGCTATCCTGTGTGGATTTATTGTTTACTCTCCTTGTGGATTGTGTTGTGCTATCCTGTGTGGGTATACGTTTCGCTTTCCTGTGTGGACTGGGTTGTGCTTGGGCTCGGACGTTGGATCCGAACGGGAATTGATGACTTAGGTATATGTATGGGCATATACCTAAGTCGGGTCAGATGTTACTTCGTGATTGTATCTTTACTTTTTGGATTATCCTTTGTGGATTTCGGGAGAACTTAGGCGGTCTCGGGGTCCCTACTGAGTAGCTTATAATCACCCCTGCACAGGCTATGCCCGCACTACTTTGTGTTGGTTGCAGACGGCGGACATCGCTGATCGTGGTGGAGGCGTGGGGAGTAGGACGGTACCTGGAGGTGGACCACTGGGCGGGACGTACCCGGAGCGGTCAGGTGGACCCGAGGTGCAGTGGAGGCTATCTGTACCCACCCTTCATGTGGGACTTCCAGAGGACGGCTCGACGCAGTAGATTTTCCTTTTAGTGGTTGTTTTTCCTTTCAGTTGTACTTTACAGTTGGGCTTGTATTTCCGACCCCTTTTACTTTCAGCACAGCTTGTACCGTTTTTACTTAGTGTTTACTTTTCCGCTTGCTTACTCTATGGTGCTTGTTTACTTTTCAAAGGAAATGCCTTCCCTTTTTGTTGGGATTTACGCCTTGGTGCTAGTCGCCAGCCCCTGTCCTATGGAAGGCGGTCTTGGGGTAGTCACGGCACGGGCCCCGAGGGCGGGTTGTGACAAATTCATCGACCAATGTATATAGTCCATGAAAACATTTGGTGTTAATATTATCATTAATGACATTATAATAATAGTAAAATACGATTACTATATTATCTGAACAAAATAAGTATTGTTTAAATACTTGGTAAAATTATTAATTAATGGTAAATTTTATTTCAAGGATAAATATAATTTTTTTATGAACAATATAGAAATTATATTAATATATATTTAGTAAAAACATATCTCGAATATCGGGTGATAACCCATAATTTTGGGATAGGTCATAGGTCTTGAAGCCATAACTTAATGACAATAATGCTTTAGCACCTACTACTGACCTACATGATATCAATATTAATATATTAATAGTTGAAATTTTTGAAAGATAAATATTAATTATGAACCACTAGTGTTATACTTGATGTTTTTATATTTTCATTTTATATTGGATAGATTTTTCTAACAATATTTGTTTTAGATAATAGTTATGGACATGTAGAGATACATTCCACTATTTTATTGATCTTATCATTCATTAAAAGTAAATTCTAGTGTTTCACGTATAAAAAATTCATTTTTCATCCCATGGACTCAGTGATGAATTGGAAATTGATCAATGCATAACCAAAGGACGGAATTGTTAAAATGAAATAGAAATGTATCACGTAAGTATATTTCCTTATATTCTTATATAGTAAAATAATTCTTCAAAATTAGGTGACAAATATGCACAAAAAAATGTTATCCTATTTGAATAATTAAAGATTATTTTAATTCAACAAATATTTATGGATTTTAGATTATGAAATTTTAATTGATCATTCACTTTCTTGTGATTAATAGCCTCTATCATTCACTATAATTATTTACACATTTCTTATATATCCATATGTTCAATTTCAACGAATGTCATCTTAAATATAAACCACTTTATATGTTATTAAATATGACCTTTTTAATTCCAATTCTATATTATTGAAATGATATTTTATAAAAAAATTATGATATGGGTTTTCAAAAAAATAGTTTTCAAATATCAGAACATCGATTATTATGATCATGTTTAAATTATGATGAAAATTTTATTTAAGGTATGAATAATTTAACACAATGAAATTATAAAATAGAAATATTTTATTTTATAATGTATGCGATATGAAAAACAAAACATATACGATAGTCAAAATATATTTCTTTAAATTTAATCCCTTTGATAGCTTGTGGAACACAGAACCCCAAACTTAAAGAAACCATGATATAATATACTGTTATAACCAAGCTATTATAAATATTCGTTTATATATTAATTACTATATTATGAATTTAATGTTATATATTGATAATAAATAAAATAAGAATAATATAAAATAAAAACAATCCTTTTCAAAAACACAAAAAAAATTCTAAAGGAAGGTTTAGTCACTATTATCACACTGAAATTAAAATTAATTTTTTTTTCTAATTTAAGAATTTTATTTTGAAAACATAAAATTTAATCATGAAATAATAATATAAAAATTATCTTAGGGTTATTTTTTTTGTATTTTTTAGAAATATTTCATTTTATGACAAGTAGTGAAAAATAGTGCATTTGAATTAAAAATTGACTTTTCATTTGAATCATATATAATGTTAAATTATATTTCAAAGTGGTTTTAAATTTAAATTAGTCTAATTATAAATAAATATATTAATCCAATTTTTTGATTTCAAACATTATAATATTTAATTTTAATATAGAAACTTTGTAACCTTTTAAACATTTTCTCTCTAAAATCGGCACTATCATTCACATGTAGGATTAATTTTTAATTTAAATTTCCCACAATATTGAATTAAATAATGATTAAATACTTTTAATAATTATAATTATATTTTCTAATAATATCAATCAAATTTTTGATCAAAATTTTCAGTGAAAACATTAAAAAATATTTACTTCTCTTACAGTAAATATAAATTTACCAGGGATTAAACTAAAACAATAATGTTTTAATGGCACAAAAAATTGTATTAACTCTATTTGAAGGCCAATTTTGACCCAATAATTTTTAATTCTTAGTAATACTCTATTTTGGACCCTTTTGGTATGTTAAAAAAGTGGTTATTCCTTTTTCATTTCAAAACATTCAACTATTTCAATCACCACACATATAAAATCTCACCACCTATCCTCTCTTCTTCACACATTCAACTCTTTTGGATTAGAAAATAAATAACCAAATCACATCCCAACTTCCATTCCATCATCATAAAATACTTATTTAGGGTCTAAATTCGTCCTTTTATGGCTTTTTGTTCAAAGCTAATGAGGTTACATGAAGATTAGGAAACTTTCTTTAACACACTTTTTTTACATTTTTTATTAATATTAATCAATTCTAAATTAATAACCATATTACATTCTATATAAAATAATATTGTTAGGTCATTTTAATAACAAAAAAAATCTCCAATTCCATTAAATTGGTTAATAAATCATTATTCTTGTGTAAGGTGGACAAACATCTCATAAACCAATGTTATTTTTTCCCATTAACATCTGTCACTATTGAGTTTGATGATGGGTCTGATTTTTAAATATGATATTTTTAACATAAATAAAAAAAAATATTCCTTTTATCAAATATACCATTTTAATTTCCATTCTATATGGAATACAATAGTACATCACATGTGTATGATGAACTGTCACCTTTTGAATCAATGTGATTCGTTTTACACTAATGATTTAAATGGATAGTAATTTGGATTGAGTGAATGAATATATGTGATATAAATGACATGATTATGATATTAATTAAATATTTATTATTATTAACACATAATATATCATTTTAATTATTAATGATTTAATCACATGATAAAGATAATGTCATTCCTGTACGTGTGGACTACCAACTTCATAAGGTGATTTGACTATCTTTTCATCCCCAAAACACATGAAGGATATGTATAATTAAATTTAAGGAACTGAAATAATATAATAATAATTATGGGAATGTATTATATTACATTACAACATTCCATACTGATTATTGAAAAATGGAAATGTAACTCATGTGTACGTAAGACCAGCAATCCACATGATCATAACATACTTCTTTTCGCAAAACCATATCTCATGATTTGTTATAAAAGTATAATTTATGAATAAATATGATAATTATATCTTTATTATTATTCTAGTTGTGATTAAAATAAAATATGAACAATAATCAAACCATTCATGATGAAATGAGCACGAGAAAAAAAAGAAAAAAATCTCATGAATCAATAAAAATAGTGAAATATTAATAATGAACGAGTTATAAGAGGTTATAATATGATCATATAATATATTATAAATATTAATGTGATAATATTTTATGTTAATGACATGTTAAAACTACTATAAATAAGGTTATTATAGGTTTAACTAAAAGGAAGTATAAGTCTTGGTGTTCTCTCCCAATTTCCTTTCATTGAGGCACATTTTTATAGTATGAATCAATTTATTTATATGGTATATACAGTTCCCATTTTACATTTATTATTATGGGTAATTCATAATTCATGGTATTTTTTGTTTCCATTTTAACTTTTTAATCAAATGTTTATTTGATTTAAAAGTTACCGAAAGATTAAGGGTTTCGTAACTCAATTTCTATTCATTGGGTTAAACGTCTACATCATTTATTAATTCATAAAAATATTATATTTGTAATTAATTTTTATTATTTTATTATTTTTCAATAATTTTCATGTGGATTTATTATTTATACACATAATAAAATCAATAATTAATTCTCATATCAATGGTATGATCATTATAAGGGACCGCAATGTAGTTTCCCTTTATGGAGGCATATTGTAATGTTTTCCACCATATTTCTTTTATATGGTGTAAATACTTCCCAATTGGAATGAAATATAGTGATTCAATAATAATTCATTGTATATTCTATTTTAAAATAAATTATTTTATCCAAGATTATTTTAATTAAAAGTTACCATGTCGTAATAAATATCATAACACAACATATTTTCATTGAGTTATATTACTTTTTGGTCATATTTGATATTATATAATTATATGTGAAGTAAATTTTGACTATATATTAGTTTTTTACACTTGTTTTATTTTATTTTACATTTGATACAAATAATCAATTCCTTGGTTATTTATATCTTCGATGTTAGGATCATTAAAATTGTTTATTTCATAATCAAACTCTAATCAAGAATGTTTATTATTAAATTTCATTTGATGGAATTAATTTATTTATTTTCTAATAAACCAATTTAATTTTTAAATCCATTGAATATTAATTATATTTTTAGTTAATATTTCCATTTCTCCAGGCTTTGATGCTTAAAATTATTGGTATATTTTTTTAAAAATCTATCTTTATTTCTCTCTTCTATCAAAAATACATTTCTAACAAAACCATGTAGTCTAAAAAGGATTTAAATTTTTTTAAACCATTCCTAAAATTATTTATTAGATATATATTTTTGAAAAAAAAATTAAAAAAGTGATTGGAAACATCTTGTTGTTCTAAAAAAATTCATATATTGGTTTTACTAAAATGTAAAAAGAATCATTTATTTAACATGTATGGAATGAATGAAATTTATAGTTTTCATGACTATTAAAACATTTTAATCATTATATTACATTATTCAACATTATTTTCAATAAAACTAATTTTCCAAAAAATGTGATATTTTAGTTTTTAAATGGTATTTGCAAAATAAAAAGGATATTTTCCTCGATAATGTTTATACAGATATATTTTTGGTATTTCTATTACAGAACAACAAAACCCAATTAATTTATATTGAACCTCTTGAGATATGTTTTATTCATACTATAATTCTTCATAAAATTGATTTTTTATGATAATTTTTACTACGAAAAGTATTTAAATTTTCATTCTTGAAACATTATTTTTCATTGAATTTCACTTGGTATATTCTATTTCTTGTGGTCATTAGATATTAAATATATATTATTTATCTCAGATATCCTTATTTCATAAACCATATATGATTTCTAAAAATAGAATCTTACATTGTAATTTTTTTGTGTATGGAAATATTTATAAAATTATAATCATTACATAGAATTGTTATTTGATGATAAGGAATATTGTTCAGGAATTATATATATTCATTAATATATGAGGAATGATTTGGACATATATATATATATATAGGTGGGTAGAATTTATATATAGCCCTCAATGCATTAAAAGGTGTCATCATGTTAATTAGCTATAAAGCCTTAGATAAATGGGTTATTAGTGTATACCTACACATATATTTAAAATTGTCTTGAGGAAATATATTATCTATATAGGTATCATGATGCATGAGATCATGTTGTCTAATAATTAAGAATTTATTATTATTGAGAATACAACTATTTTTACCCTTGATATTTTCATAATGTTGTTATCTATAGAAATAGTTTATTATTAATATTTTTATTAAATTTGTTTTTTAGTTCTATACCATTCCATATTGATTATTCTTTATCTAGTTATGCTAGTCTTGTTATTGATAAAATTTATTTTTTTCCAGCAATTTACCTCCCCATATTGATTATGAATTATCTTATCTTGATAGTTATGTTTAGTAAATGGAATTGTTTTTTGAATTATTTATGTATCCATATTGATTATGTTTTATATTAATTATAGATTATGTGGTTCTTAACTATTAATATGAATTTGAGCTCACCATTTTTTTCATTACTAATGATTCCATAAAATATACTATGATTGATACACTAGGATATGCTAGATTGAATATTGTTATTCTTGAAAAAACAATTATTATATTTTTTGTAATAAAAGTAATTTTTGAAAAATTTATGTATCAGTATAAATAGACTACTAAATTATTAAATCCATCAGGAAGTGACTCTTTATAACTAATGCCAGTGGAATATATATAGATATAGGCTTCAAGCTATAAGGGTTTGGGATTCTACATGAATGATATATATATATATATATATATATTTTAATGAATAATATTGTATTTATGTTATTTTTATCATTCAAGAAGTATAATATATTTTTATTTACCCCTTTCGAAAATGATCATTAAAAAAATGAAAATTTTACTCATGCGTATATATGATCTATAGTCTCCATGATCGAAGCATACTAAATTTCTCAAACATAACATTAATGATTAGTTTTAAAAGTAAAAGTTATGTATTAATATAACATTTATTTTAATATAATTATTTTATAGATGATTAAATAACATTATATTCACATTAATAGGATCTTTTATGAAAAATCATGAAAGATAAAATAAGGTAATTAACACCAAATCAATTATGCTAATAAAATATTATTAATGAATACATGATAAGATGTTATAAAAGGATGAAATATATATTTATAAATATTAATATAGTTATAGTATAATCTAATAACATGTATAATACCAATATACACGAGGTTATAAAATGGTAAATGAAAAGGAAGAATCATTTAAGGGGCTGAATCTTAATTACACTTTATTAAGGAATATTTTAAGGATATAGATATAATTTATATTATATGGTGTATATACTTCACCATTGAAATTTAATATCATGAATAAATAATATCTAATCTTATATAACATTTCATTTTGAATTATGTATTCCATGTTGGTTTGAAATAAATTTTTCGATGTCGTAATTAATTTGTTTACTCAATTTCAATTCAATAGGTTATATGACCTCTTTGTCATCTTTTATAGTCTAATATTATATATTAAATAAAATTTTATTATATATTTTTTAATTTACATTATTTTTATATGGATTTAAATATGATATAAATAATCTTTTCTCGAATTAATTCTCACTTAATGGTTATGATCATTGTTATAATTTATTTCACAACCTTATTCTAATCAAGAATATTTATTCCGGAATTTTACATGAATAAAATTATTTGATCATTTCCACGTTAACCAATTTAGTTCTCTCCTCATCTTATTATTTTTTTCTTTTCATGTTATAGTATAATTTTTCCACTCTATTTAACATAAAATAATTTATAATATTTAAAAGAAAATATGGATTTATTTCGCACTTCAACCAATAATCTATTTTCTTGTAAAACAATATTTTCAATAAACGCTTCCAATAAGGTTTCTAATATTTTTTTAATGATTTATTAAATATATTTTTACCATTTTTTAGAAAATAATGTTAATAGAATATTCATGTTGTTTTTAAAACAATGCTTATTTGGATTTTACATAGAATTTGAAAAGAATCATTGTTTTAAGCTATACATTAGGTACATTATTTATTACTATAATGAAAAATAATTTTTTTAAATATTCCTTTATATGATTCAATTTTTATTTTAATATAAAATTATATTTCATTTATTTTTTGAGCATTCAGTTATAAATGGGTAATTCCAAAATAAAAAGGATATTTTCCTCAATTCTAATTTTAATGACATTTTATGGTATTTCTATTCATTAAAAACATAAATCCTTTATTATTACTCTAACGAGTATATATTGGATTGATAGAATACTTATTATTTATATTGATTTTTATGATCATTTAGACTATGGAAAGTATTTCCATTATCTTTCTTAATTAATTTTTCATTGAATTTTTTATTTACATGTGATCATTGGAAGTTAAAACCCCCCTGAATATTCATATCATTTATCATATATATATATAAATATTTATTTATTAGAACATATATTTTATATATATATTTTATTCTATTTAAACATTTAAATGTATATTTGAGGAAATATTGATAAAATATTATTATTTACACGTACAAATATTTGTTGATAAGAATATTGATCATGAATTAAAAAAGATAATTTCAAATGTGAGGAATTATTTAGACATGAGGATATATGAGGGGACCAATAATTGATATCCCTTTAATAACGTAGTATTCTTATTAGAAGAATATTTGGGTTATCCATAGTTAAAAGGGTTTTGGTGTATACCTAACCATAAATTTTAAAATGTCCTGAGGAATGAAATTAACGGAAGCGACATCATGTTGTCTGAGTTCATGATGTATAATAATTAATCATTTCTCTTTTTTACAATTTTGATATATTTATCCATGATATTTTTGAAATTAAATTTTCATGGGATGAATTTCTTTAACATTTTTTGATTTAATGGAATGTGTTTTCAGTTATTTACATTTATATATTGAATCAGCCTTATAAAGTATAGATACTCAAGTTATTGATTAAATATAATTTCCCTTATGTTATTTAACATTATGTAGTGATTATCAATTATCATTTCATGATATTAATATTATTGAATAAATATCATGTGTATTAAGTTATTTAGCATGATATAGTGATTCTTCCATATCCAGTTATGATATTCCTTTAACTGATTAAATGGAACGTGTGTTAATTTATTTACATGAATATTTTGATTATGCTTATTGAATAATTATATATTCTATTTTAATTAACCCATTCTGATAATTTGTGCTCTTCTTTATTTGTATTCCTTTACCATGAATCCATAATATCTACTATGAATGATATGGAAGGATATGATAGAGAGAATAACAATATTATGGAGAGAAAATGTTGTAATATGTGTTTTAAAATAAAATTTCACCCTCAAATATGTATTAATATTACCAAGACAACAAAATTATTCAATACATTGAGATGTGATTCCTTGAATCTTATGCTGAGGTAATAAATTTGACATCGTATTTGGGCTACTAGGGTCGGGGTTGCTACAATTGGTATTATAGAAACTTTAGTAGAAACATTGGGAAAAATATTTTATGAAAACAATGATTAAGGAACATTACCCCATTATTGAACTTGATGATATGCATAGAAGAACATTTAAATGTTTGTTTAAATTAGATTTTATATGATTTTTCCCAGAAATACATTTCTATATAGATACTAAAAGTAAATGAAATTCTAGAATAGTTCAACCATGGGGAAATAACACTGGAAATGGAACATTGGTATTCAACCGATCATCACATGGTTCATAAAAACAAGCCTTATTTTTCTCCTAGATTGACACTCCTTGTGGATAGGCATAGAATAATCCTAATTATTTTAAAACCCCATTATTAATGATCTATATTGATGATGAAAATTAATAACATTGGTTGAATCGATGGTTCCAAAGGTTAATAAAAGGGATTAATTATTTAAACAAATTATAAATTATTATATCATTTTCCCACTACGATTATTATAGTCAACACAGAGATATTTTGGTCTTATTTAATGGATATGACCTTAAGGAATCATGTTAACATTGAATATAAAGTGTAAGATGGTGACTACGAGAAACCGAATGAGATGATGACTATAGTGAAATATATTGTGATCATGTCAAATAAGTTATCTCAAAATATTATTAATAGCATATATATTAATTTACATATAGAGACACCAAATAATAAAAGGATGAATTTAGATAAGGTTTCATGTAGTGGAGATAATGGAGGAAAGGAGGCTCAATTTCCATCATGTGAGAAATGTGTAAAGAGATATCTAGGAATGTTTATAAATGTAATGAGAAAATTAATTATGTTTTTAAAATAATGAAATAAAGTATGTAATTTCCATGGATTAATGAATAGTTTGATGGGTGGAAATAAATCTAATCTAAGGAATCAATTCAAAATTTATTTAAATAAATATTTAGAATATATGATTTATTTAATTCAATGAGATATTATAAAGGTTAAACCCTAGAATAAATAGAAACCTATCTAGAAATAGAATCTGTGATTTATTTATGTATTATTGTACAATAATTTAAATGTATATGTTTTTTTACTAATGTTATTTTAGTTATAAAAATTATGAAACATCTAAGGATTTTGTAAAATTTTGGAAACAAACATGTATTCATAAAATTGATAGTTGTGATTACCATATTGGGATTATCTATTTTAGATTGATCAAAATTTTGAAATCATGAACACACGTTTTATGGTTTTATAAGAATGGATGCTACAAAGATTAATGATATTTTAGGATAAATTTATGGAAATAAAACTCATTGGTTAAGTATATTATTTAGTGATGTACTTATTAGAGTAATGATTCCATTAAATTATATATATATATATATATGTTTAGAATTATGGGTAATATTTAGGGTTAATGTTATCATTAATGAAATTATAATAAAAAACATATATTATTATTATACCTATAGAATATTTTGATATTAAAACCATAAGAAAATAGTTATTTAATGATTAATTTTATTTCATGGATGTATATCATATTTTATTGGGAATATTAAGGGAATTGTATTAATATAATTTAACAAATAACAAAATCCACTTCCTAGGTGACAACCAGACACATACAGAATGCCCATGGGGCTTTAACTCATGACTATAGATTAATAACGGTCTAGAAAATACCACAGGTCTTCATTATTTCCTGGTTAATGTGTTACCATTTTTAGTTAAAATATACAATGATTAAATATTAATGATGAAATAGTGATTTCACTATTTTTCTATAGAATAATTTATTCTTTTAATTAATTTTTTCTAACCATATTGGTTTTGGAAAATAGTTTTAGATATAAGGAAATAACCTTCTCTCTTTTAGTAATCATGTGATTCATTAAAACGGAATTATAGTGTAGTATATATAAAAAATTAATTTTTGGATATTCATTTTGTGGAGTAAGTAATGAGTTTTAAATTGACTATAGAACAAAAAAAGGATGAAATTTTTCTTATGAAATAGAAATGTACTATGTATGTATATTTCTTTATATTCTGAGATAGTAAAATAATTCCTCAAATTTGGGAAAATGATATTTAAATTAAAAAATATTATATTACCTTCATATATAATAAATCGAATTTGATTTCAAATCATCGAATATATATTGTTTTAAGGTACATAAATTTACATTAAGAATTAAGTTTCATGTGACCAATAACCAATACCACTCTCTATAATTATTTATATCTTTCAACCAAGTCTATGCTGTGGGAAAAGAATTTTTTTTCAAAATAAAGGTATTCTTGTGTTATGCAAAAATAATATCATATTCAATTATACAAAATTTATAAAAATTTATTGATAAAATAAAATTAATTTTTTAAATCTTAATATCCAAATTATCATAACTCTATTTTTTTGGTTTTTCGTAATGATATTCATTTTTATAAATAGTGAAAAATAGTAAATTTTTATTCAAAAATTCATTTCTGTCTAAATAATTTATATAGTAAAATTATAATTTAAATATATTTCGATATAAAATTATTTCAATTATATATTTCTTAATCAATTTTTTACATTTGAATTAATTGCATATTAAATTTTGATATAATTACTTTGTAAATTTTCAACAATTTCTCTTTAGAAGCTTGCTTTCTCGTCACCTTAGTGGGATTAATTTTAAATTTGAATTTTATAATTATGTGAATATAATTTGGAAAAATGGATTCCATAATTTTAATGATCATAATTTATTTTATATAATAATTTCATCTTCATTTCTTTCCAAAATTAATAGTCAAAATAGTAAAAATCAATTACAATTGATAGGGTAAAAATTATTTTACCAAGGAGTTGAGGTAAAAGGTTAAATTTTAAAATGACCTAAAAACTTTTATATAATATATATAATGTACCTATATAGACCCTATGATTTATATTTCTTGAAAATAATCTATTTTATAACCTTGTGGCATATGAAAAAAGTGGGTAAACCAATTTCATTTCATATATTATAAGTGTGTCCCTCACTTCTCTTATTAAAGGGAATCACCTCTCCTCTACAGTTCATACAAAAATACCATTTATCTCAACCAATACATACTAAAATCACTTCCCAAAATCTCTAATTTCATCTTAGTATCCTTATTTTAGTTATAAATAAAACTTTTGAAGGCTTTTGTTCTAACCAAATAAGGTCACTCGCCGATGTGGTTATGTTCTTCATCAAAATTATTTTTTTTCTTCCTGCACATCGATAAAATAATTTTAAAACATGATGAAATAATAAACTCCATTAATTAAATATAATTATAAAATTTTATTTCATTTTTAAGACCTAAAACTATCTAAAAATCTATTAAATGGGTAGTGAAATCATCATTCATCTGTACGACAGACTACCGCCTCACGAACCACTATCATTCATTTTTTATGAACACCTCTCATAGTTGTGTATGATGATGGATATAAAGTATATATATATAATTTATGACATATTTATTCCTATTTATTCAGTATATCAAATATTAATTTATACTTTATATTCCCTAGGTGTTTCGATAACTTTACTCTTTCGTACAGACGACTACAACAATTTGATGCAGTGTGATTCATTTTTCAATAACACCTTACATATAAGGTAATAAGTATAGAGATAAATAATCTAAGTAATATACATTAAATAATTATTATATTAATTAAATATTAATAATTATGAAAAGAAAAAATTCCATTTTATTTCTTACCTTTTCACTCACTCGATGATGATAAAATCATTTGTGTACATGTAGAATATCAAATTCACAAATGTACCTGACTATCTTTTCATCACCACACCACATATGTGACATATATAATAATATTTAAAGTTATAATATTTTATTTATGTTTTCATCTTTATTTGATTAATATAAAATATTACTTTCCACATTTCCATGATGAACATTGTAAAAAATGGGAACGTTTCTCATACATACGTATGGCCTACCATCTTCATGATCATAATTTACATAATTTAACTGAACCATATATTTGTATTTGTATTAACAGTATAATTTATGTATAAATATGATAATACTTTTTGGATTTTTTTATATATCATGTAACTATATAATATGCACTTGAATCAGTTAATCCATGACAGAGTAGGAATGAGAAAATAGGGAATTAACCCTTCAAATAATGAAGGTAAGGAATTATTAGAAATTTTATGTTGATAATATGTTATAAAATCATAATATATGATATTATAAATTTTAATATGGTTTATTTATATGTTAATAACATTTTTATAACCATTATTTCTATATTGAACCACTTTTGAAGTACATAGACATTACATAACATTTACAAAATATAGTAGACATAAAATAAATAGAAACCAAATCATAATATCTGTTAGTTCCTTTGGATACTAGGAAACATAAAAACTGGTACATAAGTGCGCGTTATTATCTCCAACTAGGTTCTTCATTAGTAGCATCCTTCCTAGAAACATTAAACATAATACATATATTCATAAATTGGGGAAGGAAATATAAAAAAGGGGTGATATTAGATGTCTAGTAAGGGTTAAAATGGAGGCATGCTAGAATAAACATGAGCATAGTGGTATGAGAATGTCATTATTAAAATGGTAGATCATTCCCTTCATATCAAAGATCCTAAATTGTAATCATGGAATAATTATTAGAAGTTCTTAGGACATGATTCTTATAGAAATAAACAAAAATAATACATGAAATAATAATAGAATATTAAATCATAGAATTGTGTAAAACAAATTAAAATATAATATAATTTCCATAGTATTCAATGCATCACTTCTATGACCATCTTGGTAGTATGGGTTCATGTCCAACAACATCTTGGTAGTCATAGTTCCCTGTCGTGTCCATATTAGTAGAATGATTTTACTCTTCATACAATCATGGTAGTCATGGTTCACTTATATGACCATATTAGTAGTCAAGGTACACTCCCATGTCTATCATTGTCTAAATAAAGAGATATATATCATTACCCAATATACTGGACGAAGATATATGTCACACTCATCTCATAATGTAATAACAAATACATGTGCCAAGAAAATATAGAAATCATATCATAACCCATGAAATGAAATGGGTATCATAAGCCTTTAAACATATCATAACCTTTGTAAAAATATTCAGTTATCATAATCATTTTAAAATAATAACCTGTGAAAAGAAGCAGGTGTCCAAAGCATATAACCCGTGAATAGAAAACATGTTTCATAAAATCAGGCCATAAAAACATAAACCATTTGTAGAAAAAGTATGAATTGAAAAATTGAATAATTTCCCCCAAAATTCATTATTAACACAAATGGTTTTCATCTTATATGGTAAATAATTTATTTAGATTCTTTATAAACATTTCTCTAGGAAAATACACTTTCTTCATTAAAATTGATTTTTATAACTTTAAAACTTTTGAAAACCTTTTTCTATGAATACATATTTGAAATCATATAAAATAATAAAAAAATTTAAAATCTAATTTACTTGAAAATATTCGTCAAGTTTTATTTGAAAACATTTTTGAAAACATTTTTCAAATTAAATATTATTCCAACAGAAGATAAAAATACTGTCATATTTTTTATAAAAAAATTACTATTTATCTTATTTAAAAAAAGATTGTAAAAATTATAATAATACTTGGTAATTTATTTTATAAATAGTGAATTATATAACTCATTAGTTTTCTCAAGATATGGATCATAATATTTCATCATGGAAAGAACACTAAAAAATATTCTTGATAAACGGTGAGATTGTTTCAATAAACTCTTACCACATGGTATCATAGGGTCATACTTTTAATGTGACAAAATTAAATGATATGATGATTAAAATACCATAAAATATTTATATTAATGATATGACATGTAATTTTTTTATATAAACATTTTAAAATAATTTAGCTGCAGAAAAAACATGAGTCTCAAAAAAAATTGAGACCAAACTATCTTACCAATTTGTTATTTTTTTAAGCGCAAACCCCATGAGAGATATATCACGTAATGGATATGTAAATACCAATAATTATACATAACATATTCATTTAATAAATTTAGGGGATGTATATACACCATACAAAAAACATTAGTTGTGAATAAGGGATGTATCTCACGGATATAAAAAGGTGAGAGGAACATCCATTACCCAAAGTATTGAATAAATTCATACGCAAAAAAAATCATATATAATAAATGGAAGTTAATTATAAATATTTATAGAATAAAATTTTTATTTCTCACTATTTATTTTGTTTCATTATTACTTTATATTTCACGCTTGTTAACAATTCCATGTTTATGATTCACTTCAAGTATTATCTTCTTTGTTCTTTACATTTATCGTAATTTGTTATATCTTTGGACTTTATAGTAGTATCATGATTTACAGAATGTATTAAATCTTAAAAATATAAATTATATTTTTATAATATGTGTCTAATAATCAATTTTAATAATGACAAATAATAAAAAAAATACTATTCGTGGAGATGGTGGTTGTATGTATGCATGAATACTTCTTCTATTTTATTGTCATATTGATGAAATATAGTAAATTAAAGAAATAAACAAATAAATATATAATTATACTATTAAAATTAACATATCATATATATATCATAAAAGTTTATTAAACCTATAAATAATACATTCTATGTAGTGTTTGAACATATCATATCACTTTTAGGGGTGGTAGTCTACACTTTCCCAAACTAAATAATCACATTTACCCATAATGTAAATGACAACGATATTTTAACAAAAATAATTAAAAATATATTAAAAGAATTATAAATATTATGTATATTTCAAATAAATAATGTTTCCCTCACAATGTCCACCATGAGTTGTAGTAAAGGAAAATGAACAATAATCCTTCCATGGGGTGGTAGTGCACCATATAAGTAAACAATATCTGTGTTACCCATTTTTCGAAAGTGTGTGTGGTTTTAGTTCAAAAACATTGAATAAAAACATAATAGTATATTTAGGATACATTTTATTATAAAATCATGGAATAATAATATTTTATGGGGTGTATAATAGAAATAAAATAAAATAAATTGAAGAAAAATGTTAAAACTTATTCGAGTAAGTACTTTTAGTTTTCACCAATGAGATTCATTGGATTTCATTCTACCCAAGAAGCGGATTATATTATAAATGTAAATATTTTTAAGATATACTTGGGTAGATATTGGTTAACCCCAAAATTATTGAGAGTTTAAGAGATGTGGGTAGAGAGGATGCATGTTTTGAGTGGAGGGGGAGTGGCACTTTTTAAAATTCTACAAAAAGGAAATTATGCCCATTTTTTCCCATGGAAAGTGGATCCAATATTGGTGAAATGTTGATAAAGGTAATGATAGGGTCTATATATGTCCATAAAATGTATTATTTTAAAATATTCTATTTCATTTAGGCACTTTAGTTTAATTTTTGTTCCTTATTTAATCTTATTTTCACCTTCATAAATGTAATTAATTTTATTTACATTCACTAATATTTTTGGTTAAAAATTAATTTGATCATAATATAAAATATAAATTTTAATTATTCGAAATATTGAATCCTTTTTAGCGAATAACAATAAAATAATTGGAAGAATTAATTTAAATTTAATCTCGTATTCGGCTAGACAATGGAGGGTTTTAAAGTAAAAGAAATTCATTTATTTTCTATATTTTTATATTATATTTTAATGTGAAAGTGAATCTAATGATCCAAATTGATATTATTTATAAAAATATTATCTAATTATAAATATAAAAAATTTAAAATATAATTTACCCTTATATATGTAAATTAGATGAAAAGGTGGTTTTGAATTTAAATCTCATATTTTTCACTATTTGTGAAAAAATGAGGTTTCACAAAAAAATCCAAACCTAATTTATAAAATCTATCATAAAAAATGAATTTTATTTTATCATTATAAATTACTCAATGTGTAATAAAATATTTTTATTGTTTTTCATAGAAGGACATGAAAAATAGTTCATTTGAGAAAGTAATATTTTAAAACATATAAAGTCTTTACCAAAAAGAATATCATTCATTATGAATATGATTTATTTATGAAGAAATATAAAAAATATTTGAATATTATGTATTATTATTTATATTATTTGTTTTAATTTCTATGTTATAATAATATCATTTAAATAATTATAATAATAAAAATATTTTTCAAAGTAACTCAATATTGCATGAAACTTATTCTATAATGGTGTTGAGTGTAATGTATGAAAATTAATTTCCATTTGAAAAGAAGTTTTGTCTTATTGAAAAGTATTATATCAATGAAAATTTAATTTAGTTGAGAAAAAAAGAATCATAAAAACTCATGGTGTTACATAGTACTCTCTTTAAAATTAATTTCGATCATGAGTGGTCTTGCTTTGTAGTAGATTCTATGATCGATCAATAATTTTAATTGTTTTTTCCTCATAAAAAAGATTGTGGTCCATCAGTATGAAATCTTATTTCTGTACGTGTGAAGGGTCAGTTATGTACTTCCACATGAGAGATAAATGGAAGACATCTGGTACGTTAGATAGATTTGGAGGAAGTGACACGTGATGGGCTATCATACCAATACGACCAATAATTTTCATGGGACTCACTTAAACACGGATTACAATTCCTTTAAATCTAAACATCATAAGCTTATTCTATGGGGAGATTCATAGAAACATTTTCAATAACATCAAATTCTATGTCACACCATTGGTTATTAGCATAAATTTTATGTCAACTATGAGATGCCTTCATATGCTGCTGAATAGTTCTAACAATATCTGCAATTTCTTCACTGATCTATGGTCCAAATAGTTTTCTTTATCCAGAATCATCTACACATGTTCAAGAATTATATTTCTTCCCATATAAGGATTCATAAGGAGACATCATAATTATTTACTAAATGATATTGTTGTATGAATACTAAACTAGAGGAAGGTGCTGATCCCAGCAACATTTGAAATCCATAGAAAAAGATCTCAACATATACTATAGGGTTTTAATTTTTATTTAATACTAACCATCTGTCTAAGGATGATAAGAATTACTGAAAATCAATTCCATGTCATGTTCTTACTAAAGACCTTCACTAGAATACAATAATAATTTTTACTATATGCTAACTTATAACTTCATTAAAGTATATCCTAGAAAGCTAATCATGAGAAAAATATTATTTTATAGCAACAATTTTTGTTGAATCTGTAAGGAAATAAACTACCACCCATATAACTTCAAAAATCTATATAGGGTTTGGGTAGTCCAAAAATAAATTGCACAGTGACTTTATCTTAGTTCCATTATGGTATTGGAAATATATTCCATATCCCCTTGAATTTTTTATTTCATCCTTAACTAATTTGAATATCGAGCATTAAAAATAAAACTCAGCAATATCAATCTTCATTCCATCCAATAAGAATAATTCATTCAAGTCCCTATACTTATGTGTACATCCAAAATCTATAATGAATGAAGAACTCTGAGCTTCCATTAACAGATCGTTCTTTAAATTTGGTATGGAAGGCACACATAAATGGTTTCTGAACCATATCATTACATACTGATAAAGGTTAAAATCTTGATCATTTGAAACAATTTTTTGGAGATATACATATTTCATCCCTCTTTAATCATTACAAGGATAAACTTTGAACATTAACCTGAGTATGAAAATATTTTCCAACTATTTTTGGATTTCTAGATCCATCTTTGTCAAATAAAGGAATATTGGGATTTTCTGATCCTCGTCGTGGATAACCTAGCATGATCTTTCTGACTCAAAGAATAAACCACCTTGTTTTATTTCCTATTGTGGTAATGTATTGATTAGTGATAATCCATTATAAACTCTATTAATATTCATTGGTTCAAGTTCAACCCCTTCTATGTTAATTCTAATTTAATACTTTTATTATTGGGATTTATATATAACAGTTTTCTATATTATGATAATGAATCTATATCTTTAATTTCAAAATTAATTATTCTAACTCCAAATCACAAGTTATTTAATTTTTATCATTAATCGTCATCTTTTTTGATGCATAATAGAAAACATGTTTTTATATATAATAACAAAAATAAACTTTTTATGGATTCACCACTATATATTACAAATCCTTCATCACTGTAGGTCAATGTAATAACATGTGGGTTGACTAAGCTTGTCATCAGTAGCTTGAAATTTTCCTCATATTAGTCTATATAAAAGAAAATGAGACCCTATTGGGTTAATATGGTTATATGAATAGATATTTGTGAGAAATTATCCATAAACCCTAAACCAATAAAATATATAGATCTCAGTCCCCATGGTTGAAATAAGAAAACATTTGACAGACCATATCATTGATGGATATGGTGATATTCCATCAGTTGAGATTATGTGACCTAAAAATGAATCTTTTTTCTTCCTAAATTACTACATTGTAAATTTTTCATATAATTGCTCCTTCCATAGGGTCTATAGTATAATTCTCATGTGATATTCATGATCTTCCTTACTCTTTTTATATATAATAATATTATTTAAAAGGACTACCAAAAACTAGTATTGTTCCTCTTTAATGACTCTATTCATCAAATCCATTAT
Organism: Viscum album; assembly: GCA_963277665.1. NCBI lineage: Eukaryota > Viridiplantae > Streptophyta > Magnoliopsida > Santalales > Viscaceae > Viscum > Viscum album. The sequence goes on from OY728157.1 coordinate 203,722,334, forward strand.
GATAATTGGGGAATTAAAAATCTTCAAAAGCATGACTATTTATTCATAGGGTTCATTCCTTATTCAGATTACTATCTTGGGCATATCCTACTTCTTGAAACACAATTGATGATATCCAGAATGAAGGTCAATCTTGGAAAATTATTTAGCTCTTCTTAGTTGACCAATAAATTCATCAATATGGGGGGGATAATACTTGTTCTTGATCATTATTTTTTTCAACTCCTGATAATCAATGTAGAGGCAGATTGATCAATCTATATTTTTCAAAAGAATAATTGCTGCACCCCACGGTGAAAAATACTATCAAATGATCTTCTTATCATGGTTTTCTTATTGGGTTTTCTTCAATTTATGCTACTCTATTGGGATATTATATAAGGAGTATTAGAAATCGGTGGGGAATCGGTTATAAGTTCTACTATGATCAAAACATCATGTTTTTTTGAAAGATAGGAAAATATTTTGAAATGACATAGAAAAATTCTAGAACAATATGAAAAAAATTGGTGTCATTTTTCTCCCCAACCATCTGAGGTAAATAAAATTCTAAATGGTTATTATGACCCATACACAAGATGTAATCTGTATATGATGTTCAGGATTATCTTCAAATTTATGGGTGATCGTACAAGGGTTTGAAATATAAATCATTACACCAATAGCTTGTAAATTGATGTATGATTTATGTAGATAATGAATGTTCGTGACTAAGAGGACATCAAATTCATCCAAAGGATGAATTATAAGATTTTCATGTAGCACATTACTATAATCATTAACTAGAGATGAATCATAGACTTGGGATACTATCAGCATAATATTATCTGTTTTTAATACTAATATTATATCTAATTATTTTTTATAATGTTAAAACCCTTATAAAATACATTAGATACTAATATGTGGGTAGTTTCAGAATCAAATACGATATTAGTTGTTCTATAGTGGATAGTAAGTGTACCTTTCACCACATCGTTATTTCACCCCATGTCAAAAATAGAGATTTCATGATATTTCCACTTTTCCCTCGACTTAATATGTTACTAACATCATTCTTAATAACTATCCCTTAGGTTTGGGAAATGGTAAGAATAATCTTCATTCTCATTAACATTTTAGCACTAAATCTTTGGAGGTACATTATATACTACTTTTTATCCACTAACATAGTTAGATGACTTCTTCCCATCACTTTTGAAATAAAATTTCACTAGTCTTTCCCATCCCTTAATTGAAAATTTATTAGACCGATTTTGTAAATTTCATCTATGATTATTCCCAAAATTTTAAAATAAAGAAAAGATCATCTTCATCTCTTTATAGTTTTGGCATTTTCCTTTAAACTCCATATTTCCATTCATGTGAAATCCAGGACATTGATACATGAATCCCATATCTATTTTATCTTTTATAGCACAATTCAAAATATTATCATAGTTACTATTATCTCTTATGATTAACACCCATATGAGAATAGGATTTAAGACACTAAACAATACATCAAATTTAAATTAGTGTTGGATGATAATTCTTGAACTGTATCTCACATGTCCCATGAAATTATCCTCACAGGTACCAACAGATTCATCATCCCATTTCTTAATTTCAAGGAAATCATTATATATCTTGGAATAAAAAATATGAGGAATGTAATTATTGAAAAATATGTTTTTATGCTCACCGTAATCCATGTATTCAATTCTATAATGCTCTCTTATATTATTGATAATATTTAAACACTGTTTTTCTCCACCTTCTAACCATAAAAGAGTGTTAATTACATTCCCATGCTCCAAACTCTTGAGAATAGAGAATATATTTTTAGTAGTATTAGTCCATTTCCAGTGACAAGTTGATTAGAAGTCCCTTTGAAAGAATGTGAGTGTTTACTCCGGAAAGGCTGAATAGAATGTTTTTCATTCCTTTGATCATTTTGAAGTCCACTATGAATCATATCTTGAAAAATCTCTATTATCATAACAATTAGTTTTTCATTCTAGCTCCCATAACATTTGTTTTGTTTCGAGGAAAGTCACTGAATTATCAATCACAATCACAATTAATGTGCTTCCTTTGGGTTCTATCCATAATCTAAATCAATAAATGAATAGAGTAAGAAATATTTATCATAATGAAGAACCAAGTACTCATGATAATTCACTTATAGTATGATGGATTTTTTATACTATCACACTAAGGTTTTTGTTTTCCATCTTAAATCTAGTTCATTTTTGGGTCTCAACATTTCACTCTAATACCGGTTGTGTTGGGTCTATATTTTTTAGTTAATATTACTTTTAATTTTTATATAGATTTTTTCTCTTGGGTTATTTGTGGTTTTGGAGAAAAATATAACATTCTCCCATAAATCGTGTGGATCATGGTGGGAGCGAGACTTGGGGAAATCATGCACCTCTACCCAAAACTGCACAAATGGAGGTGGTTTTGGAAAGAAGCTACGACATAGCTTACACACGGTACATCTGGCCATGTGAGGTACCCATGTGGTCGGTGCCTCTTAACAAAAAGGGGCACTGTTTTACCATATAGTTTGTCAAATCATGTTGGTTAAATATTCTCAATGTCTATGTCATTAAAAATTTTAATGTTTGATTTGTTTCTTCTCAGAATTTAGTCACATATTCAACCATGCTCAACCCCTATAGCCTCCATCACCCTCAGACCCTTCCATTCCTCATCCTGTATCCCTTGGTATCCCTTGTTTTGGTTAATTTGGTGTGTTTTATACAAGATTTCTCATGTATGTTTCTTTTCCTATTACTCTCCCCTATTTTCTAGTGTTTTACTCTATCGCCTTTTGGAAGTCATATCTCTTATTGATTAAGAGTTCTTATATGGGTTGGGTCTTGTTCTCAAGGGTTTTATTTTTAGTTTTTTCAGCCATATCATTCCATTTTATGGTCTTATGGTGGTGCAGTTTTTGTTTCACATCGATTTGTAGAATCTTCTAAACTTTAGTTAGGAGGATTGATGCTATACAATTTTTAAATTCTTTTAATTTTCTTGTTTAGATCATAAAATATGATCTATGATTTTATTTTTTTGGTGTGAAATCTGATTTTGAATGACTATAACATGTATATGTGATGACAATGGGTTTTAATGACAAACTGGTCATTTTGTGCATGTGCTTCAATGTGGTGACTCTTGGAAGGGTTTTTATGATTTTGTGAAAGGTGATAAAAAAATTCAAATGTTCATAAGGTGATAGTGTATCAAAACATTGTATTTATGTTATGATTGATTACATTCCATTTTAGTTTTTATTATACACCAATAAATATGATTTGTGAATTATGTATACGATGTGTAGCATGATGTATAAGGAAATAAGATCATGTGTGGACTTAAAAAAATGAATTGGACAATTAAAATGGTTGGGTTACTTATGTGTTCTTCTTGAGATGTTTCAAAATTGATTTTTCAAAGGATTGGGTCGAAGAATCATTTTATTATTATTGAAAAGAAAATTCCTATTTTAATATGGCAAAGGGGGACCCATTACATAGCCTGCATTCCTAGTGGGAAGGTATCCCATTACATGGATCGTATGGCCAAATTTTTTATCCCAAGGCCAATTTAGTGAATAGTAATGCCACCATACCCACCTTTTATAGTACCAGACACTGCCACAGTGTCCTATCGCCACTACAATGTGATGTCTCCACTACAGTGTGCACTGTTGCTATAGTGCCACTGCTAAAAATTGGTGGTATCAAGTAACAAATTTTATGATGTGTCTCCCTTGTGTTATTGGAAATGATATGTAAATTAAGTGATTTTGTAATATGTGAAATGGGGGATTGAGCACAATAGAATCCTCTGTATCTAAGTGGGAGGACTATTTCTATTAATCAAATGATACGGTAGTGAAAAGTCCTAGTTTCACTTAGATGGATTGAATATTACAAAACTAAATAAATATTGATGATGAATGGAGACTACTAAACCATTTTTGGCATCCCCTTCTAGTGGATAGTTCATTATAAATCTTATGGTTGTGGTTACTAAATCACCTTTTAATGAGGTTTGCGGTTCTTGTGTCTCACTTGAGCTAGATTACCCCTAGGGATTTACACATGGTGATATCTTGAGAATTATTTGATGTAGTTACATATATCAGTATATAGTAAAATTTTGGGGGATATTTATTTTAAATAATTTTTATCATAATAATATTTTCCTTTTAAATGAGTTCCCTTAAAATGGTTCGTTGAAAATGATTCAATGTTCTTTGTATAAATTTCCATGTTGATTTGTTTACTAATGTTATAGAGTGGAATATTTTTCACTATGAGGGATTCAAATTGGATTTGACTCACACCATATATACAACATTGAGAGTATATATATTTCACTTTTAGGACCCAGGTATGGGCAAGGTGTATTGTGTGGGTGGATTTGGGTTGCTAGAGTTCTTCTCTTGTATGTTTGGTGGGGGTTGCTTGAGGTTGATATCCCACTCGTGGTATGGAGGAAATTCAGTTATTTTTTTATTTTCATTTCTATTATTGTATCATGGGTTTTGGTTAATGTTTTAAATATTGAATCTAGATTTGTAATGCCTTGTTTGGTTATGCTTATTAATCCTTGTGATTTTCATTTCTATGAGTTCTTAATGATTATTAAATAGGGCATATATATTCCCCAATTATTTTTGATATATTGGAACTAGTTTCTAACCCGTGGGGATTGGTAATTCCCCTCATGACATTCCAAAAACTATGTCGGTTTTCGAGATAAATGGAACCCCATGATGGTTCAAGAAAAAATGATATCAGGGAAGGTTATACTCTTTGTAGGTAATGTAATTTGTGGAAACGCTTTGGTAGGTTTAAGTAAGGATTTTCATGACATAAATGTTATGATTACGAGTGTAGGGCCTAGGAAGCACACCATATGACAGGAATCAAGTTTTCAAGTGATGTTATGTTTCTTTAGGATTATTTGGTTATGTGGGTTATTTTTTGATTTCTAAAATTAAAATATAATTTTTTTATGGTCTATGTGAGATCGCATGGCCTAGCATGCCATGTGGAACTGAGAACATGGTCCACGAATACTCTTTGTGATGGTAGTGTGATTTATGTATGGCCACAATCTATACATCCAAGTCACTAACTAACACTAGATTTTATTTTGATTTGTTTTGTGTCTTCCTAGATTCTGAAAATTTTATCATAAACACATTATTAGAATTGTGATATCTGAATTTTATGTGTTATGGATTTTATTGTTGGAAACTAAAAAATGGATTTTTTGAATTAACTACGTGGAAGGAATTTTAAAATGTTTTTTTGATTAACATGTAATTTTGGGTAAATAGGGAATGTGCTCATTGAAAATTATTTTTTTATTATCATGATCTGTATCTTAATCGAATTTTTTTTTAGAAAGAATAAATTTGTTTTAAAGAATTTTTACAATTTTTTAACCAACGGATTCAATAAGTAGTTGTATTTTTTTAATTGCTGATGTTTTTTGGAATGTGATATGTTGTGTTTTGAAGGGTAATCAAGGGATTTTTAATTTTTTATTGAAATAAAATGGAATTAATTTTGAAATTGATATGGTTTAATATATGCTGGTTACTGAACTCTTGTAAGGTTTTAAAATTTTTTGAAATTTGAATGTGTTGGTTGAATGTTTTTCCATTGAAAGTGGGATTTTTATTAGCATTGGTATTTCTATAAGGGACTGCATTTATATGATATTTGGGGAAAAGTGGATGATTTCTTAATATGGCATTATAATATCCATGTGTGAGAATCAATGGAATACATTTGATTAGTTTTCAACCTTCCATGTTTGTTTTATTTTCAAAATTTTTTTAAGGGAAAATGTGAGGTATTGATAACTAGCAGTCCTATGGTGTTTCACTTCATGTTTTGGGGATAATTCTTATGAGGTGTTTTGAGTTTGAGAACCCTTTTGTTTCACTGTTTTATCAATTTTGAGTTCTTATTGTTGTTTCAATTTTGAAATAATAGTTACAGGGTTCTTTTAAAAAGTTCTCTAGGAAGTCTTGGAGTTGGTTCCCTTTGTGTGTTAGGTGTTTTTTTGTTATGAGTTTTGACTAAGTAATAGTTAAAATGGATTATTGGTTTCTTTGTTACATATTAAACACCCCCAAAAAAGTTTTTTGGATAGGTTGGAGAATCTATGGGTAGTTAGCCATCAAAAGACACTCCAATTGATCAATCCATATAATTTCATCTTATATTTCATATGCTAAATCCTTCCTTCATTTAGGATCATGAGAATACTCTTATAAAAAAGAGTGGATTTAAAAAAATGAAAGTAAATCTAGTTTCATTGAGATTTATATGTCCATAAAAGAGAGGTTTCAACCTTTAGTCCTGAAGGCACATCCGGGAAGTCGTGAAGGAAAATTCTAGTAATATAGAGTGGATTACGACTGTTGGTGCTGGCCGAAAATATAAAATGCTGTTGGATTTTTTTTCGGTTTATTCTAAGAGTGTGGGGGGGAGTATGATGCCATCATTTTCAAAAATATGTATATAATGATCCATTATGACCATTTTGAGAAATATTGTGATGTATGGGGCTTATTTTAATGTATCATTTTGTAAAACTCTTATATATTGGTAACGGTCATTTTGGTGGTGGATTATAGTTTTGTGTTCTCATTTAAATAAAAATGTGGATGTTGTTAAATATTTTTAGAAGATATATATTAATTGAAATGTGATTTTATTTTTGGAATTTTAAATTTCATTCTTTTTTATGGAGGTTCCTTCCATGTGTTCTATTTACATTTTTTCTCATTTTAGGTAAAAAGGGATGATGAATGAGAATCGTATAATTCCTTTTTATGGTAAAGTGACATGATGAGGTGATTTATGTTCTATGATGTGTTTCTACATTTATTTTACCTAAAGTTTTGTACGGTCTCTCATGAAACCAGATAATGTGTTATAGATGAAGATCGCATATGCATGACTGTGATGTAGGAGATGATTAAAACATAAGTTCTCATTATGTAGGCCTTATAATAGTGCTGGAATATGATTATGAACCCTAGAGGTGTAATGGACCTTGGTTCAGATTCCTCTATAGTGTCAAAATAGAAAAATTTATGCCTCTATGTCATAACTCCTTTATTTTTGAAAGGTTCCGTTTTGTGGGAAATGGCACGAATGCCTCCTTCTTAATTGAAACCCATGTGGTTTTAGGAGTTCATAATTGGTTATATAGATGCATGGTCATCTCATTTTATTGAACTTAAGTGGGTGTAAATTTTTGGATGTTAATCTACATGTGGTTTTTCTTGTGTTGGTATCCTTGTAAATTAGTTTTGGTATTGGTTTTTCTAATTTGGAATAGGTTGTATCCCATGGGAATGATGAATTTCATAGTTTTTTCTATTTAATTTGGAGTTTCCTTCATTTAGAACCATTTTGTGGGGATTTTTTGTGGGAATTTTTGGTGTTGTATAATGTTTGGTTTCCCTTATCAGTATTTTCTAGTTAGTTGATTGGGTTAGTTATAATGGTCAGGAGACCCACCGTGGGTCTCACTAAAATTTATCCCAGAGTAAATTAATGATATTTTACAACAAATAGTGCAGAGTTTTTTTTAGGAATTCCCATTTTGGGGATCCAGTTTAGTTATAGTTATTGACTAGGAAAAGGTGAGTCTCATTTGGAGTTATCTAATCTTGGGTCCCTCAAATTAATAATCGTTAGTGGTGGGAGTGCTCCCGATAATTTTTTTTGAATTAAGAGTTGTAAAAGATTTGGTTAATGTTTTTGGTGCTATTAGATAAGTGTTCTGAGTTTTTTGATTATTTATGATGTTTCGTTGTCTGTAAGTGTTGTATTACACCTTTTGAGAAATCAATTACATTTTTATCAATGAACTTGATGTGTTTTGGATTTCTAAAAATAGATGCAATATGGTAGGAATATCATTCTGGCCTCTAGAGTTCAAAATTTGGAACCTATATTTCATTTCATGGTTTTTGAACTTTCTTCCTATTTGATGTTTTCGGTAATCTCAATAATCTACAGACGCGTATCTATTTTTTAGGTCATGCTTTTTTTAGGATTTCTAGGTTTGGATAGATTTTTGGTGTAAATAATTGTCAAACAAGAGATTTTATTTTCACTCTTGGATACTATTCATTTTGGGGTCATAATATTTCTCTTAGTAACCAAGTGTGATGGGTACAAATTTTTCATGAAATCATCAATTTATTTTTGGTCAATATTATTCTTCTTCGGTTCTCCTTGTGTTTTGGTTGAAAAATGAAGGATTTGTCCCATAGAGCATGTGGCGCGCAATTTGTGCATGGTAAAGGGAAACTATATGCCCCTTCCTATGTAATTTTATGGTAGTTGGTGGTTGTGGAAACCTGATTTTTTATGACTTGAATATGGTAATGTATATCATATGGGATAATTGTGTGATGGGTTTCTCTTAGTCAATGTGGGGCGCATAGTCACAACATAGTTTGTCAATTTGTGCACGATGTATAGGTCATTAAACATTTTAACATCCTTTTTATTTCCTATTGTGATTTAGACTATAATCAACCATTTATAAATGCATTCATCCTCCCCAACCCTAGGTTCCTCCTTATTCTCCACTTGGCTCCCTTCTATTAGTGGATCTGGTGTGGTTCTCTATGATTCCTCAAGTAAGTCCATTTTCTTCTGGTTTTCCCTTCTTTTTTAGTGTTTCACACATTCTTATTTGTTGTTTGTTATATAAAATTTGTTGGGTTGCCTTTTAAGTGTTGGATATTTCTCTTTAGGGTTCAATGTTGATGTTACTATTAGATATTTTCATTCTAGTGTATTTTGGGGGAGCAGTTGTGGTTTCACAGCAGTTTCTGGATGTTTCTACACTTGAGGTAGGTTGTTCCATGCTCTGATATTTTTAGATTCTTTTAAAATTATTGTTTGGATATTAAAATATCTTATATGATTTTCTTGTCTAGAACATAATATTATTTGAATGATTTTAAAATCCATATGTTATAAAAATTATATTTTATGATAGAATAATTATTATTTTTTTGTTCTTTTTTGTGGTCACTCTTGGCATTGTTTATATGACTATGTAAATTCTTAAAATGATTTTTTTAGATGAACATAAGGTTCTAGTGTATTGAATGTTGGTTTTAATGGAAAATGGATTGCTTATAATTATGTTTTTTGTTACACACCAATAAATGAGATTTTATTAATTTTTAAATGATGTATAGAACATTTTGAAATATAATCCATTCATATGTGTTATTAAAAATTGTCTTGGACAATTAAAATGTTTGGGTCACTCTTGTGTTATTCTTGAGATGTTTCCAAATGGGTTTCCTGAATTATTAAAGTGGTGAAAATTTATTATTCAATGTATTTGGTCTGTGTAAAAAAGGATACTTTTTATCCAAAAGGGATCTTTCATGTAATCATTTTTTAATGAAGTGTTTATATTTTGTATGTTGTAATGAATTAAGGATGTGGTGATTAGTGTAATAAAATAAAAGGTATATTGAGAACAATAGAATCTTGGGTATCAAGGTTGGATGAATAGTTCTAGTATGCTAGTTATTCATAAGTGTAAATTCCCCATTTCACATAGTTTGAATGATGATTACAAAACAATCTACATTTTTTTGATGATTTGAGACCACTAGGACATTATGGTGTCCCCTCCTAGTGGCTCATATATGGGAAAGATGATGTGTGTGGTTACTATACCACCTTTTTCTAAGGTGCAATGTTTTATTCTATTAATTGAGCTGGATTACCCCTAGGGATTTACCTATGGTCTTTTCACGAGACATATATTATGTTCTTCTATCCATAAACATATTGTGGACATTGAGTGTATTTTTATTTTAATGATTTGTTTATTTAGTAATTAATTCTATTAAAAACTGTTCCATTGAATTATATTCTTGAAAAGGTTTTAAAGGTCTTCTTATAAATTTGCATGGTAATTTGTCTACTAATGCTATAGCATGTAATATTTTTTTTGTGGAATCCTTCTAGGATTTTCCTAACACCCTATATACCACTTTTGTTGGATGTAGAATTTGATTATATAACTCAAGTAAGGGAAAGGTGTGTTGTGTGGGTGGATCAGGGTTTCTAGTTTTCCACCATGCGAGATTGGTGATTATGGCTTGAGGGGGACACCTCGCTCATCATGTGGAGGTATTTGGGTTATTTTGACATTTTCCGTTCAATTGTTCTATATTGTGTTTTTTAAAGTTATAAATATTGAATCTGAATTTTTAATACCTTGTTTGTTTAGGATTATTAATCATTGTGTTGTTTATTTTGATGAGTTTTTCATAATTATTAAATCTGGTAAAATTATTAACAAAGCATTATATTGATATCAGGAACTAATTACCAGCCTGTGGGATCTGGAATGCTCCACAGCTGATTCCATGGGCTATGTCTTGTGTTAGGTTAAATGGTACCCCGCTTTGGTTCATGTTAGAATCCTTTCTTAATTAATGACACCTTCGATTTATCCTAGGTTATTCATTTCCTTCATTTATTTAAATCATTCTAGATGGTTTGTGTATATTTATTGAATTCCCAAAGTGTATCCCATAAGAGTATTATACTAGGTGTGTAATAAGTCTTGTTGTCGTGTACATGATTACCTCATGTTAGGTCCGAGACATATTATCAGAGTTATTACACCTTGGTACATATGTGATGGATCCACAAAAACTTGAACTATCTAAACAGGGATTTATTCCTTGGAAACCACTCACACTATCCTTTACCAAAATTCTATAACATTTTCCAGTGCTTTTCCATATCCTTAGACTTGTACTTAGACATTTAATTATGGTTATCACTATGGTTTTCCCAACCTAGTTTGCGAAGGATAATAAAACCATTTCTCTTATACAAACTACAGAGACCCTCTATTTTTAAACATAAATGATACAAAAAAATTTCAGAATAATTAACGAATTATATAAACTGACAACCAATGGAAATATTATTTTAGTCCCCTTTGATACTTGGAAACATAAACACTAGTACATAAGTGAAACACATTATATCCACTTGGATATTCTTCACCAGAACCCTTTTTATACATATCAAATATAATACATATCTTCATAACCTGGGGATGGAAACATAAAATAGGGTGATCTCAGATGCTCAGAAAGGGTAAACAAGGGGGACATGTAAGTATAAACCTGAGAATTGTGGTCTGATAATATAATCATGAAAATAGAAGATTATATCATACATATAAAAAATAAAAAATATGAATCATGGAATAATGATGGAAATTATATGATACATGAATCATAAATAAATAAAGAACATCATCCAAGAAATCATAACATAAGAATAAAACATGGAATTGTTGAAAACATATCATAATATAATATGTTTTTTTAGTAGTAATGGAATAATTATCAAAATTATATTTGTAGTACGTGTTCACTCCCCATACAATATTGGTAATCAGGATTCACACCCTTGTCGGCATTAATATCATTATTTCACTCCTCATATATCCTTATAGTCATGTTTCCCTCCCATGGCCATCATTTTAGTCTAGGTTCGCTCCCAATACAATCTATGTATATATCATGAGATATAAATCTTTACCCACGATATTTGGAGGGAGGTATAGTTATCAACAATCTCATAATAAAAACATATATACACATGACACAAAATCATAAATAATCATCTCATAACCCATGATATAAAATCAGTATCATAAAAATTTAATCACATCATAACCCATAAAATATATACAAGTTTCATAATCATTTCAGAATAAAAACTTATAAAAAGAAGTGTGTTCCCAAAGCATATAACCCATGAAATAGAATGGACTTTCATAAAAATTATGTCATCAAAACATAATATATTTAGTGAAAAAATTAATGGAAAAATTGAATCATTTCCCCAAAATAAAAATTTTAACCCCAATGACTTTCATTGTATGTTGGAAATAATATTGATAGATCTTTGAAAATATTTAACGAGGAAAATATCCTTTCTTCATGAAAAATTGATTTTTAAAACAAAAAACGTTTTCAAAACCATTTCCTTTGAAAAAATATTTCAAAATATATATAAGGATGTACTAAAAAAATAAAAAATATATATAATACCTTTTCTATAAAATTGGACTTCAAGGATAATTTGATTTTTTTTAATTTTATTATGGAAAAAAGGATTTCCTATCATTGATAAAAATATAGTAAAATTGATCTTAAAAACATTTTCTTAATTATATTAAGTAAAATATAGTGGAGAAATGGTATTAATACATGCACATATATTGAATAAATATAGTTTTTTGTTACTCGTGATTGTTTTTGATATATTGATCTCAATATTTCATTAGTGGAAGAATAATAAAAAACAATCATGATAAACGTTGATATTGTTTTGATAAAAAATTACCTATTGGTAACTTTAGATCTTAATTTTTATTTAGAAACTAAAATTAATTGAAGTATAAAATATCATAATAATATTGATATTGATTATATAAAATGTTATATGGAATAATATAAACCACAAAAAATAATTTTCGTGCATAACAAAACAAGAGTCTCAAAGAAGAAAAATTGAGACAAAACAATTTACCCAATTTGTTAAATTTTGAAACAAAAAAAATACATGAAATAGATCTAATATAATTCATATTTCAATACTAAAAAATTTATTTATAATAGAAATTTAATATATTAATGTGAAGATTATACATGAAAAAATAAATTGAGTGGTGAATAATGCATGTGTCTCACAGATATAAAAAGGTGACATGAAATTATCTTAAATTAAGTATTTACTCTCTTCATACTCATGAAATACTCATATATAATAAATTTTTGTTTATTATTAATAATTAATAGAATAATATTATTATATAAAATAAAATATATGGTTTTATTATTACTTTATATTATCTTCTTGTCAACAAATCTAGGATAAGGATTCACTTTGAGTAATTTCAACTTTTTTCTTCACATGTATATTAATTATTTAAACCTTTGGTCATTATACATATATATTTATTAACAAAAATGTATAAAATTATATAATTTTAAATTATATTCAGTATATATGTTTTATAATAATCTATTTTAATATATAACAATAAAATGGAATGCACCATTCATGGAGACGGTAGACTGTACGTATGCATGAACGTTTCATCCGTTTAACTTTCACATTAAACGATACAGAATAAATGGAATATATATATATATATGTGTGTGTGTGTGTGTGTGTGTATAAATAATTATTCAATTAGAATTGATATATTATACATATCATATATCTTCACTAAACTGATCTTTAAAACATTCCATAATGTGTGTCAACAAATCTCATTTCACTAAGGAGACAGTAGTACACATTTCCCCAAAAAAAATTATTGTATTTACACAAAATCAATAGAATAAATATATGTGTTTTCAAAGAGTTACAGAAAAATTAAAAAATTATAAATATCATATATATAATATATAAATATATTTTTTATCATAATGTTAACCCTGATATGTGGTGGAGGAAAAATTAAAAAACATTATTTCGTGAGGCGGTAGTTCAACATACATGTACAAAATATGTTTATTAACCATTAGAGGAAAGTGTGTATAAGTGTATATCAAAAACATAGAATAAAAAAATCATATTATATTTATGAAACTATAATTTTTGTACAATAATGGATGGAAAATAGTTTAGTGGGTTTAGAATCAAAATAAAATAAAATAACTTCAGCAAGAATGTTACCTCTTATTCGAGTAACTCCTTCTAGATTCAACCAAATGGATTCCTAAATTTATTTATTCCCAACAGAACAACTCTATAGTGAGGTGATTTATTGTTAAGAAGCTATTATAGAAGATATCGGTAAATCCATAGTGAATTTATAGCTATGAAAAAATTTTACAATCGGAGGCCTTTTTATAGTGGAAGAGGAGTGACAGTCTTGTAAATTTTGGGAAAAAGAATTCCACCCATGTTTTTTCCATAGAATGTGTATCCAATAATTGTAAATTTTTTAAAAAATTTAGGATATTGTATCAATATTTCCATAAAATTTATTTTTTACATGTTTATGTGTAATTTAGGGCCTTATGTGTAGGGTTTGGCCCTTAGATAGTCTTATTTTTTCTTTATTCAATGTATTTAATTATAACTTCTTTTACTAATATTTTTTGTAAAAAAATAATGTGACCTAATTAAAAATTATAAATAATTATGAAACCAGGTATCCATGATATTTTGGAAAATTTCAAAAAAGTGAATTGTCAAAAATTAATTGAAATTTAATCTAGTAGTCGGGTCGAAAATGGAGGGTTTTAAAGTAAAATTGTTCAAAATATTGCTATGTTTTTAAAATAAATTTCAAAGTGAAAATGATTAACATGAACTAAATTGGGTTGAATGATAAAATATTATCAATTTATACTCTGAAACCAATATAAAATATATTTTATCCTTCAAAATAAATTTGACGAAAGTTCATTTTGGAGTTAAAATCTTGTATTTTTCACTATTCATCCAAAATTGATGTTTCTGAAAAAAAATCCAAAATATTATCCTAAATATATTTTAAACAATATAATTGTAAAATTAAGGTCAATTATTAATATTAAATATTTAAATTAATATAAAATTTGTTTTTTTCACAAAAATACATGAAAATTAGTTCATTTGAGAAAATAATAATTTTAAACATATAAGGGCTTTACCAAAAATTATATCATTTTATCAAAATGTTTTATTTATATATTTAATTTTAGAAAATAATATTTTTTCACATATAAGTACATTACAAAAAATTATATCTTTGGTTATCAATTTTTTATATGAAAAATTAATAACTTTTTTTTTTAAAAATATATCTTACAACATATATTACTAAGTTTAACATTTTTATTATAATTACATAATTTAAATAATTATAAAAAATATGGTTTGTAAAAACTCAATGATTCATGAAACACACACAAATTCAGTATTGTGTGTAACATATGACATGTCGATTCCATATGAAAAAATGTTTTACCAAGTGAAATGAAAGTTATCAATGAAATTTTAATCTATTTTAAAAAAAGGTCAATAAAGACTCAAGGTGTTATAATATTAGAGTTTAAATAACTTTCATCAAAAAAAGGAAGCATGAATTAAGGTAATTTGTATAAATTTTTCTTTTTATGGGGTATTAGATTATAATTTAAATATATATTGAACCTTAAAGGAGGGAGGGTGAATTTTATATTTATTTTTTTTCTTTTTTATGCGTAATGGAATACAGTTTTTAAAATAATTTAAATTAATTCAATCAAAAATACCACTTAATGTATTAAAACATTAATAGAGAAGAGCCCTAGGTCTAGTTGTAAATTTATTGTAATCATATTGATTAGGATATTGTTATCCACATGTCATAAATGAGATTATTCATATTCTGGGTTGAAACAATTTAAATTGAGTAAGAATATGAATGATTATTATGAAAATGGTTACGATGATCAAAGTAAAACAATAAAATGATACAATCATAATGTTTACCAAATAGTTTTTCAAAATTGAAAAGTTCATAACCATAGAAATGATAATCACATTGTAAACAATATAAAATTAATATATATAATACAATTTAGATCTTATTATAAATTAGAAGAAATGTATACAAGTAAAATAATACAATTATTTTAACCCAAATATATGGTTATCCAATAACAATGGATATAGGCCCCATGATTTATAGTTTCAATAAAGTATCTCCTACCCACACAAGGATAACCCCTTTATATAATGATCAAAATCTATTTTTCAACCCCCACAAGCCCTTGATCTAGTAGGTGATTAGTGCTTATATCTTACTCTCCTCAAAAACCCTTAAACAAAAAGGGTCGTCGCATCTGTATTGTTATTCACGAAAGTCATCAATTGTAATTTCCAATGATCAATTTCACATTATTAAAATAAAAAATCATTGAATGTTGCATGTATGTAGAATAACCAGTTCACAACATTATCTCTTAAGAAAAATTTTCATGAAGCATCAATTTTACAGAGCTCTCACAACATGTAGAAATTGTATAAAATCTCAACAGTACATCATCTTTTATCATGTTCAAATGACCTTGTATTTATTGGCCTATGTCCCAAAGGTCATCTTGGAATCTAGTAGTTAGATTTTCTCTTGAAAATGAGGAGGGAATTGGACACCTAGATCTCTAACGATCATTTTTTAACTGAATCAATGACATCATTTCATAATAAATATTGAAACTGAATACAAGACATTATTTTCATTTAAAAGTTTTCCTCTAATTGTAAATTTGTTTTATAGAAAAGGAAACTAGAATAAAATGTGTAGATTTATTATTATAATAATAGTCAGTAAAATTTATATCATTATGATAAAATTTTCAGCATGAAATCTAAGAATTGCGTAAAATTATGTTATAATTTATGTGTGCAATAAAAAATCATACCTGAATCATTATGATAACAACAAAAAAAGTTATATTTTATTTTATAATTCTTTATTATTTTTATCATACATTGTATTGAAATAGTATAAATGAAATGGTAAGAAAAATCATTAAATTATGTATGATATAACATTTAATTCTTTTAAGAAAACTGTTTTAATGATTTACAATAAAATTTAATTGAATAGTCAAAAGAAAAATTTTGACTTACCATTCTCCCCCTTTTTTAAATCACAAACCCCAAGTAAAAAATATATATGAATAATTAAATATTTCATACTCAGAAGTGATAGTATATACTTATTTCCCATTTACTTTTAAAACTCTTATAAATATGGTTTGAATATAACTAATTTCCACCATTAGATAACAAAACTGTTCAGGATCATATTATATATAAAAATGCCCCCTACTAAAATAAATCTTTTTTTAATTATCATTCTATCATTCTTCCCTTTCAAATACAATATCCCTTAATATGACTCATTCTCCCCCTTTGTGATTTACAAAAATGAATAGGGAATGACTTCTATTATCTAAAATTGGTTAGAGAAACCAAAACTACAAATCAATAATGAGTTTCATAATATAGAACTAATAAAGAAATATTTGTCCTAAAAAATATGAAAACATACAATACAATGTATATATATTATAAATTCATTTAATTGAAGTTTCAATAAAAATTCAACAACAGTTTAAAACTAATTCATTACATTTTTATTTTTCTTACCTTCTTCAAAAAGGAAAAAAACAATTTTTTTAACTTTCTAGAAGTCTTTCATTTGTTCCATAAATTTATCATGAGATACCATTTATGATGGAAACACCTTATTTAGATCAATAATGAGTTTTTCCTAGCTACATATTATTTCATCTTGAGATATAAATTTTTTGTTCCTAAAATGAATATGAGATTACTGATTTTTATTTATATTCTATTGAAATTCAATCCTATTAGTAATAATAATATTTTAGTTTTTTAAACAAATTATCACATATTTATAAAAATATTATATTTTCAACCCCAGAATGTATGACATCCAGATTCTTTTCAATTTCATTAAAATATTAGGACTATCATTCATCTATAAATCTAAAAAATTTAAATTTGTGAGTCATAGAACTTTCAAAACTATTGAATGCATCAATTACTTAATACGAAATCCTTAGAATATCATCAATTTAGAATTAATACATCTTGATATTTTCCTCTGAATTATGAGACAACTTCAAAACTTTTTGAAGATTTTTTTGTGTGCCATGGTGCATTATTCAAAAACTATAAAATCATTGTCAAGATTTATCAACTTTTTTATTTAAATATTAATGGATTTTGATCATTTGTTATGATTTCCTACCATAAGATAAATATCCCCTACTATTATTAGGAGATATAGGAATTGACTTTCTATTATTATAAGTTCTTGAACATTTTTCTGAACCTTTTTCAATGAGATTGTTTTTTCAGAATCAATATCTTCCTCATAAGTTGGAAGATTCACAAGATGACTTCCATCTACTTCGGTATTTGTATCCTGATTCTGATTTTTATCTGATCATTTCTCTTGATCATCATCTGATATTTTGATTACTTCTCATGTTTTAAATATTTTATAAGCCATCGTTGTTTGTTTAACTATTGACGCTGGAATTTGAAATAACATTTTTTGGAATGATCGTACTGTCAATTTTAGGGGATCTCCTTCTTGATCAAATTATTTTTCATTGTCATCTTCTTCATTTGAATATTTTTGGTATTCTTATTTATTTACCTCTTCATTTTATTCAATATCTTCATGATGATATTTATTTATCTGAATCATCGTTGTGTCTTTATTTTCTTCTAAAGCATTTTCATGAGAAACTTTTTAAGTGATGATTCTTAAAATACATATCTTCCTTTTCTTTCCCATGTCTTAGATAGAGGGAGTGACTAATTCATTATGAAATTTTTCATTGAAAACTATTCTGGCAATATCATTCTCAACTTTTTTAATATATTTTCAATGTTAAGAATGTCACTTTTTCACTTTTTCTGTTTTTTATTATTGTCATATTATTTTAGGGTTTCTTGAGTCTAGAACATTTCCACTATAGCTTATTTGGGGTTCATAATGAATTGTGGATATATATGTTTCCATTGTTCATACTCATTTCCCTAATTATTTTATGTTTATGAACTATGAGCACTTTTGTTTTTTATATTTTGAATAATATCAAATGTTGTATTATTTTTCTTCTCTAAAAAAATCGACACTAATTGTTTTGGGATACCTTGACAACCACAAACTATATATTTTGGATTTTTAGATTCAAAAATATTAGCAAACATCATAGATTCTAGATTAAAATAAAATTTCAATCTCATTAATTTATCATCACTGATCCAAGGAACTCTCAAATTTCCCTATTAGTACATAATAGATCTATCAAAAATATTCAATCATTGAAAAATTAAGCTACTCAGAATCACTAGAAACATGGAATGTTGAGATTTAATCACACAGTACATTATATTTTTTATGGTTCCAAAAATAAAACCTATCAGGTTTATCCTTCCCATGATCACCATATAATCATTGATAAAAACATCTAATGCCTACAATTTTTCACTATCACCTTTTCTAGGAATTAAAAATCCATTCATATAAAGAGTTATCAAAAAAATTTCAACTAAATGTTTATTCGTTTTTCATTTATGTTCTTGGATTTTAGAAAGTGATTCATTAAAGTTTCACTTAATAACGTTTCTCGTTACTTTTGAAACTTTTGGGATGGGAAAAGTGTGTCACCCTTATAAGGAACACCTTGGAAATGCGTGAAATATTTTTTAGATACACCAATTTCTCTATCATACATTTGAAGGGATACATTTATCTCATTATCAAATTTCATAGTATTATAGATTTTTCTTACTGCATCAAAATTATTTAGGTATTGAAAAGAATTTGGATTTTCTAAAAAAAACTGACTTCCATCATAAAAAACAAATTCATTCTTTTCTAAGATGAATTGTACTTGTCATAAAATTATCTAGTGACTAAAATTTCCCAGAATATTTTCATTTTGTTGAAATCCTTAGAAGGAATGTATTTTATAGAGTTTTTTTGTTGAATTATAAATAGGTTTGATGAAATTTTATGAGGAAAACTATTATCTGATACATTTATATGAGGAGAAGACGTGCTTCTACTCAGAGAATAAGAAATATGATGAGGGACAGGGAGGGGGTACCTTTATATAGGTGGTGGAAAAAAGGACCATTCATCTTATATAGTTTATATTAGTTAAAATAATATCCAATGGATGATGATATTCAGAACTCTTGATGTCGTTTTAAAAATTTGTCATATTCTAGATGATTTCGATAAAATTTATTAAACAAGTGCAAAAAATGGTATTATAATTCAAATCTAAAAATTAAAAAAAACAGATCGATCCTTTTGATGCCTCAAGGTATATTTGTTAGAATATATTAATTTTTTTATATAAAAACATAGTACAACATATAATATAATGAGTAAAATGGAAATATAAATATAATAGTAAAAATGAGAACTAAAATTATTATAACATGTAATATGGAAGTATAGAGTGATTATTTAAAATGAGAAAACAAAATATTATAATATGTATGATGGAAATATAAATTGAATAGTAAAAATGACAATGAAAATTTATTGGTTTTGAAAAAAAAATGGGTATGAAAAAATATTTTGAGGGTGAAAAATATTTTATGTATGAAAAATAATTAGGGTACAAAACCAAAAATGTCGTAAATTAGTTTTTCAAATATATGTAACCCCCATTTGAAAAGTAGTAAGTAAATGTAAGGGGATAATTTAACGATAAAGTATATATGAATTATTACATTACAATGATCATTTCTTTCTTCTATTTAAAGTATTAAAATATATCATAAGGTAATTTTTTTGTAAAAATATCAGCAATTTGATCTCTATTTACAATAATTTATAAGATGATATTTCCTTTAAGTGTGTGATCGCTATGTTATTCTTAATGTCTATTTTTTCACATGAATGATTTTTATGGTTTTTACATAGAGATATGGAAATATTTTATCTCAATTTATTTTAGTTTTAGTGAAACTCATTGAATAATATGTGAGTGTGAGTTACATCCACAAAACATGAGCACAATAGCTTCTAGATGCCACATATTCAGCATTATAAGTGGATGGTTCTACTGAGTGTTGTTTCATACAAGAATATGAAACTAATGATTCACCTAAGAAATGACTAGTTCCTGATGTTATTTTTTATATCCATTCTAGAACCACCAAAGTCAATATCCAATTTTTTTAATTAAAACCAATTGATTTAAAAGTGAAAAAGTACCAGATCAAAAATTCCGATTAAATAATGAAAAATAATTTTAACAACCTTAAAAAGGGATTCCATAGGATTTACTTGATATAGGATCAATGAAAAATAAGTTATTAACACTATCTCTATTTTTTATTCATTATTGAAAAATATTCAAATTTATTTCACCATCCGAGAATAATAAGACATATATAATTATGATTCTATTGTTATAACACAATTTCTAAATAAAAACCTCATTAACCATACTCACCAATAAAATTAATGAGTGTTCATGTTTTCTTCATTTGGACCACCTACATAAATAATTCTATATAATTGTTTCATGGAAAATTAGATGATTTAATGACTATTATAAAATGTATAAATAAATATATATATATATGTATTTAATTTTTCTTTGTTCTTTATAGGATACATGTAGATAAATTGTTTTCCAAAAATACATTGAAATATTTCTACATATATTTTCAAAGACAAGCATTAAGATGACGTGTGATTATGAGGAACACAGTGCCTAAAATTTATTTTATAAAAATATAAAATATATATTATTTTACTTGCATGTTGTTTCATAAATAAAATAGAATATATCTCAAAAATATTCTAAAATAGAAAATCTGATACCACTATTGATCCTGAAAAATAATTTTACCCTATGAACAACATAAAATAGGTTGCTGTAGGGTGTTCAGATAAACCATCCACTGGTAGTACATTTAGTGGATTAATTAACTTAATAATTTAATTAATTTATTAAAATAAAACAATTGATTAAATATATATGTACAATGTTATGGAAATTTTTTAGGGTTAGTTACATTACCCTTGGGCTGTTTCAGGAACATTCTTCCTCCATCCATTGGGGACATGCATCCAACGACAATGAATCTCAATAATTGGGCATATAAAAAAGCTGTGAATGTAATGAATTCTCCCATTAGTAGGTGGGAGAATTATTCAACAAAAAATAATCATATATCTATGTAGGACTTTTCTAATTGTGTATTATACCCTTTTTGATTAAATATATTGATCAGGTTTAATCCTTTTATGATCTTTATCCATTTTTGAGCCTTAGAATGTGAAAAGGTACTTATTTAATTCGTTATGGTTATTTTTATAAATATAGGTATCCAAAATAATGATCATTGTTAAGGACCTCTTTTAAATGATTGGTGAATCATTTTTTGGTTCTTTTCTCCCCTCGAATCTTCACATCTTCATTAATTGAACGACGTGGTCCCGGTATGACATTTTCGGGAGGTACCAAGCCAGATAAAACCCCTTGATTCATGAAAGATTAACATGGAAGGGACATATCGATAATATAAAAATGTTTTCAAATGTATTTCGTGTTATGCTGTACTTTTTAACGATCTGAATGAAAATCATTAATGAAAAATTACCCATGGTGTGTGTGATAAACAACGAACCACAATGATGAATGGATGTCGATTTGCAACAACTGGATGGCCAAAAACAATCATTAGTTACTAGACACACCATTTTTAGGTGAATAAAAATTTGGATCGAAGTGTGTATACATAAGATCTATCTCTTGGATAAAGTATATGAGATTACTAAAAAACCACAACTATATACCATGGAGTTCGAAGAACACACGACGTGTTGAGACATGGTTGTGGTTTCTTGGTTTTTTGTGATTTATAATCACCACATACCATACAGAAACCCCAACAAATTTATAATCATATGCTGGTGGGAACTATATCTACTCAGTTAGTACATGAGCATGGGTAGAGCTAGTCATTCAATATACTTAATTACATAGACATAGAGATACACACATCATGTACTAAAGTATACAGACATGGGGTAATGAACACATACATGATCATGATGACATCACCAGATACTAGGTAGCTTGGAAACATCATGTATTCCACATAATTGGTGTATACATCTACATGGAATGAGAGCCCTATGTGGGATAGGTACATAGTCACATTGAAGAGAAGGACCACTTTCCATGTTAGACCCCTACACATTATGTACCCATTGGTTCCTTTTTCGGAGACATAAACCACTTATAACTTCTTCATTTGGACTTATATTTTGTTATATTAGTAGTGTATCTTGCATTTTTTCACATCGAACATGATGGTTCTCTCTATTTCGGATTTTGGGATACTATATGACATGTTACAAACCTGAAAGTTGTTTATGTAATTCTCAATGATAGTAGTGATTTGGCATAGAATTAACTATGATACTATAGTATAACCTCCCACCAATAATCTTGGGAATGAGACCTCTACCCACCACATGGATCCCCTTTTTGAGAGGGTGTGATTATTTTGGACACTAGAGTGTAATCCCCTATCACACTAGTGTAAAGGTTCTCATGACACTAGATTGGAACCCTCATCATCTTAGGCTAGGGTCCTTGACACCTCATGTGCAACCCTCCTATTGCATAGTGTGTGGGACCTTATGACCCCATAGTTGAATCCCCTGGTCACACATGGGTGTTGGACATATTTACATTATAGTGGAACCCCCATCATCTTAGGTGTGGTACCCCTATATAATAAGTGGATCCCTCATCTTAGATAGGGTGTAGGTCCCCATGAGACAATAATGGAACCCCCTGACACATCATGTAATGAGTCCTTTATAAATAATTATAGAGTGGAACCTCTAGTACTTGTAGAGATCAGTTACATTATATTGATATTTTTCCCTCGTGGTTGTGCGACCTAGTGGTTAGGCATGGGACACCACAAGGTAACTCCTGGGTAGATGCATGAGATGATGTACATTGTTGACGAACATCAGGAACTATTAAAAAATCTTCTCTAAAATGAGCTGTGAGATGGTGATCCCCTTACACTCCCATTTGGGGTTATTCTTTTTTGAGAATATATATATATATATATATATATATCGAATCTTAGGGATTAGTTTATTTTACTCTAATGGGATGAAAATACAAGTTGGGTATTCCATGTTCTTTATGTGTTTAGCTTCTAATTTCTTCATATGTTTAATCTCCTTTTATGGATAAGAAATACTCGACATGTTGTCCATCTAAAAATCTTGTCACACCCCTTATGCTTGGATGATGTTACTATATCTTTTTTTTGGTACGACCTACTCTCTTTCAATGTATCCTATTAAGTATCAATTATATTTCGATTCATTTTTTTTCTCTTAATGGTTCACATTTTCAACATTCAAGGAATCCTACTATGTTGGAATATACTCACCCCTCCAAGGTATTGTCCTGTACATGAGGTGTCTTATGAAAATTATGGATAGGTTGATTTTGTTTTTATAAGATCAATAGGATATTGGGTGTCTTGGAAATTGTATAGTCGTTGTAGATTAGATATTAAAATATGGGCTCTCTCATAATTTTATATTCTTGTTTTTTTGTGTTGGGATATCATTCTGGTTGGAGTGTTTTTTCCCATTTACTTTTTCATTTGAATTTTCATACACTATTACACCCTATAAGTCCTTCATATTTTGTTTCATTTCTATCTATATAATCTATTTATTGTTATTCTTCTACACATATTCATTGATATTTTTAGGATTATTTATAGGTACTTTAGGTAAATTCGACAGATTTTTATATTTACTTTGATGCATTTTTCCACCCCTAACCAATGGATGTGCTCTTGGCATAGTTTTGGCTCGAACCCCTATTACGTTCAGGTCATGATAAATTAGTATCAGATAATTTCCTTCCATGGGATGTTGTTTAGAGTAGTCCCCTTGTGAGGATTTGGATTGGATATTAGGAAACAATGTATAGTGTATAGTGTGTGAATCTCTTTCCCAGTAACCCAATGATGGTATGGATAGCAGACGTATCCATTCACTAGAACCATAACTAAATGATTGTTGACTCAGTATAATGAGACATTGTTTATAGGGATCAATGTTACATGTAGCATATAATATTGAGTCATTGACATTCCTTATTTTTTAGCACTATCTCATTGATTTCTAGATTATGATAATGATATAATGATTCATGAGGCCTTATTGAAGGGTTCATATCGTGAGATATTTTCCCCTATGTGGGAATGTAGCAACACCCCCACTTGTAGAGAAGTTGTTTGTACTATAATATTGTTACGAGGATACACATAGGTTTCGAACCCCCCATGAATTTCACTGCAACTGGTCACTGATATTCTATGATGAGAAAATATACATGGATGTAGCGTATTGGCGGTTGTTGGTGATCAATTGTTTCAGAATTGTATAGATCCTAACAAGTCATATGGTTTCACTTGAAGCCATATTTGTTCATAAATTATTAGTTTTTGTAGTTATACAATCAATTAATAAACCTATTATGAGTTTGGGTTTCCTATTCTAGAAATAGATATCAACAAAGTATTGTGTTTTTATATACACCCTTATTTTTTATATTAGGTGACGGTTGATTTTTTGAAATGGTTATCACGCATGGATAAGACCCATTTCAGCAGTGATCCTCATTGTGAGCCCTATTTAGGAAAACTGTTTCTTTAGTTGAGTCTAATGATATTGATTATTTTGTGTGACATTAGACATGTAAAAAAGGGTGATGCTTCCCTGACTGAGAAATATCATTATGATGTAATTCAAAACTGTGATGAAAAGTCATTGTTTCCTACATTTCATAATTTCATGCTTTGTTGGATGAATCCCTTTGTCATTGGTTTTTTGGATGTGCAGATATAATGGGGGTCAAGAAGTACATTCTAGTCAAGGAGAACATGAATAAAACTAAAATGATGATATCTCAGAATATGGGAATTCATTATAGGTCGCTCATGTTTGGTTTGGGGTAAAACCTATGTCACTAATACTTAGCATCTGTTGTTTGCATAGATTTGGAATCCCCACATCACTATGTATTTCCCCTTTTCGAGACCCGTTGATACTAGTTGAGGGCCTTTTGCATGACCCATGTGTCATAGTCTCTTTCAAAGAGGATCAGTTGTAGCACATTTGTGTAAATGGGGTTATCTTAATATATGGGTGAGATAGTGTGCCGTACAAAATCATTCAATACTGGTAGTGAGACCCTTTGATGTTTTCATCAATATGGACTAGTCGTCATCTATTAATTCTAGTATGAATGCAACCAGTGAGTTTCATAGTGCTTCTGGGTTATGGGATGTAGTTTTACCCAATGAGGAGTGATCCCCCAAGAGTGTAGGAACAACTCTTTTCTTTTATAATATAGACGATTTTTCAGTGGGCAAGTATTTCCCTTGGAATAGTAGATGGCATGAGTTATCATCTACCCCCAATGATGGTGGAGTGTGATGATGTACCTCGTTTACCTCCCCGCCATGATATGGGTCTTTATATAAACATGCACCAGGTACAGACCAATGACTACATTATCACGTTAGATGAATATATGGGGCATCAATATCTAGTGGTGTTGGTGGGTGTCTACAAAGGTGGGGATTCGTATAACCTAGTGCGTTAAAATAGGAATCTCTATATTGTTCACGGAAATGGAAGATATGAGATTGAAACTTATTATGGATTATCATCACCTGAACTAGGACAGGATAATGAAATACTACACCCTTTCTAGGGATTTATGACCTATTTTACCATTTTTAAAGTGTGATATGGTTCATGAAGATTGATCTCGGGTATGGATTCCACTAGTTGAGAGTTCACATGGATGATATTCCGAATCTGGAATTCGGATGTCATTACAAACAGTAAAAATTCTTGGTGATTTCATTTGGTGTGTTTAATGCCTCTCAATGTTAATGTCTTCGATGATTTACTATGCAATATTTCTAGAGTTGGTTAGACCTAGATATCTTCAACATTCAGTATAAATATCAACATTCTCTTTATCTAAATAAGTGAGTCGAAAATATAATAATGTTCATATACATAGAAACCCATGTGAGTTTCCATCAAAGCTACACTTTGGAGACATGTATTTTTAGATCTATTGTCTCACTAATGTTATTGTTTCTGTCATTAATACAGTATATTATCATTATATCATTTTCTACAAATAATTCTGAATTATTTGTTTTATATATTCACTGTGGATACATTAATGTTCAAACATCTATATGGTTTTCTCTCTATCATTTTTTGAAGAAATACTAAGTGATGTTAAGGATTTATTTACTACCATGCAGTACTGATGTTATAAATGAATCTATCTATTGCTACTAAATCTTTGAGGTTTAATTTGTATACTCAATAAAATAAAACTCTATTTATTTTGGTGGAGTTTTAACTATTCATACTCTATTATGGTTCCATGTCAACATCGTTCACTATGATGTGTATTTTAGGTTCCCTATAAAAGAACCATAAGGATCATTAAATTTGTATTGTATTGTTGTCAACTACCTGCACTCAGTTATAGATTTTAATTCATATAAGAAGACCTAGGTACAATTACCAAGCTCATGGAGTTGACCATTTTTGGAGTAGATTAAGGGATCTTTGTGACTTGAACAAATATACATCACAAATTTCATTTCTATTATTTATTTCTACCACTCTCTCATCTTTGAGATAAAAGGAATGCTTTGATTCCAAAAAAGAGTGGTGTTCTAAATAATAGATGTTTTTTATGAACATAA
This sequence comes from Viscum album, assembly GCA_963277665.1. Classification (NCBI taxonomy): domain Eukaryota; kingdom Viridiplantae; phylum Streptophyta; class Magnoliopsida; order Santalales; family Viscaceae; genus Viscum; species Viscum album. The sequence continues at coordinate 203,749,798 of OY728157.1, forward strand.
TTTACCCCATATTGTGTCCATATAATCATCATCACCATCACAACCTATCAATTGGTATTAGAGGTATGTATCTACTGATATATTTTATTCTTGAATTTTTATCTGATATCAACTATTGACATAAAAGGATGTTCTTTATTACTATATTTCAATTTTTGGAAGTCCTTGAATACCTATGTCTCTATTAGATACTTTCAATTAATATAAAAGGAAGTAATTATTCAAAAATATTTTTTTTCATATCAATAATTGGTAGTATAAGGCTATGATAAATATTTACTGGCTATAACAAGCATGTGTTAAAGATTCAGGTTATGACTTCATGAAATGGATGATTATAGAGAAGGTATACCGATGATTCGTGCTCTATATATTTATGGTGATAATTATGGATATTTGTAATATTTTATGATTTTTTTTTAAATAATTATTTGAATAATATTTTATATAGAGGTAGTTAAACATTATTATATTCTTAAGGATGGTTTAGAAGATTGGAGTAACAGGCAAGAAAGGGAATATAATATCAAATCAAAAGCTATGAATTCTATTATGTGTTGTTTAGGAATAAAGAGGAATTTAATAAAGTATCTCAATTTCCTACTACATATGATATGTGGAAGACTGTTTTCATTATCAATTAATGAACTTAAAATATATTACAATTAAGATATACAACTACGAAATTATTTTTTGATACTTTTAAGATGTATGAGGATGAAACAATCACTCAAATGACTGGATTATTTGAAGATATTTCCAACAATATTAATTCTTTTGGAAATAAAATTTCAAATTTATAACATGAATTAAATGTAATCAGAGTAATACCCTATAATTGTAATGGAATATCCATATTTATACTTTAGTCTACACCTATAAACAATTTACTATGAAGGATTTGACTGGAACTCAAATGACGTATGAAGCTGAGATGAAGGTTGAAGTAGAAAATAATATGTCACATGAAGAAGACACAATAAACACTACTATGGATGAATTATATAATTGAAATTAACCACATTTGGATAAATATTTGTTAGAAATTTTTATGAATATTGAAAAACTATTATAAAAAATTAAAGGGTCTGATGAAAATTGAATTTTTAAATGCAATGAAAAAGGTCATACAAAGGATAATTTTTCTTTACTTAGAGATCAAGGGATATCTAATTACAATATAAAAAGACACAAATTGATTTAGTATACCTAAATATAACTTCTGTTTCATATTATGTTTCTACTAAACATATTAAATCTGAGAACAAAAGGAAAATGGGATGCCTAATGCCCCATACTGATCAAGAGGTGCAATCTTAATACTATTAAAGATTTAGTTGGGAGAAACATTCTTATAATGAATTAAAAAATATTAATTTATGATATAGGAAAAGTATGAATAATTAAATAATGACTATAAAAAATTTAATAAATCTAACGATATTATTCTATTAGATAAAGAATATTTGACATAATAGATTATTGATTTAAAATATAATTATTTTAAATCTTGTGATTTATAAGTAAAAAAAATTAATAAGATATTTAATATAGTTAAATTTTAAAAACAAGCCTATAATATGATGATAAATGGAAAATAATATTTAAATTAAATAATATGAAATGTTTGAAAAAATAATTTGGAATTAGACGTAGTTCTGAAAGTACAAAACTATATAAGAATAATTTTGTTCTTAGATTAAATGAAAAAAAATGTTTACTATTAAATTTTCTTATTATGGTATTTATGGCCACCATGAAAATAATATCTATATTAAAAACATCAAACTTTTATTCTAAATAATTTTTAATGCTTAAAATAATGTTTTAAATTTTATAGTAGAATTACTACTCCAAATAAACATGTTTGGTTACCTAGAAATAAAATTACTAAAACGGATGGATCCAAAAGTATATGGGTACCAAAAATCATTTTTATTTGAAGTTTTACAAGATTAGACCAAAAATTTATATCATTAAATATTTAAGTGTTCAAATGATTGATGTTTGTAAAAACATCTAAATATGTGTGAACAACTCTGAATTACATTGATAAAACAAAATATTCACTACTTAAGTCACTGATCTAGAATGTAATTTATTATAAAATTTAAATTCTTATTGAAAATGTTTTATTTTATAAATTGAAATAAATTTATTTTTGGAATTTGTTTTAGAAAAATATATGTTACTGTTTAAATCATGATTTAGTCTATGTTGATAATATAAAAATTTTATTATAATTCCAAAATATTTATTTTTAAAATAAATATTTTTTATAAAATATTAATTTTTTCATTTTTGAAATATTTTCTTATTTTTTCCTAAAATTTTTATGTGTTTATGAAAAAAACAATACTCTACTTATATAATATATAACGATATCATTGTATTCTTCGGATAAATAAAATGAAATTTCGTGTACAGTGTCAAAACATATCGTTCCATCTTCTTCTTTAAACATTTAAATTATAAAATTGTATTATTTAAAATATATTGTTCAAAAGTTTCAGGAGAACTAGTTGTGGTAAGATGAAGTAGTTAACTACTTCATGTATAGAAGAAAATCGTTTGTAAATAATTGTGAAAGGTAATATGTGTGATTAGATTGAAGATTAGTTTGTTTATACTGTTCAATATTATTTCGAAATGTCTTTTGAAATAAATAAATAAGTTAAAGTCATGAAGAACAAGAATTTTCATCGTCGTGATTATCTTATGAAAATATTTTGTTCAAACTCCCCACTTTGAATGAAGAATAGGTAAAGCTGAAAGATGAGTTGGATGCATCTAAAAGGTCGTATGATGATTTACATAGAGCTTTAGTATCAAAAATGTGTTTTGATTCATTACAAAGGAATATAATCTTTTTAAAGATATTTTCATCGCAAATATTAATTTGAATCCTTCAATGTAAAAATCTATGTCAAAAAGAGTTTCTCAGAAAATAAGCTACTAAAAAGCTAGATATTGATAATATGAAGATTTTTCTGATTTAACATTGTTCATATTATTCATATCAATGAACAAAAATTCCCATAGAATATTAGGACCGTGAAGAGTGTTATATTCTATAAGTGATACTAATCAATGTTGTTAAAGTTTTGATGAAACAAACACTTCTTTCTAAGCCTTCTTATTTTTGGATTAATTAATATCAATGCAGTATATTATAAAATATAATGTTTAGATAAAATATGTGATATCATTTAGTTTGTAATTTCTTATTCATAATCTACTTACATTTATTTAGATGTCATATAAAAAAATTATAAATACAAATAATTTCATTTTCATCAATTTTTTAATTATTAATTGTTGAACAACTAGTAATGATGTATATTATTATTCATTGAATATCCAATATTCTATGATTCATGGGTTGTTTTAGGAAATATTTCAATTCATTAAAATATTAATGATAGTTTATTTAAAATATACTCTTCTCTTATATTTTTTATGTCCCAAAAGGTGGATAAGTATATAGTAATGATTATAGTGTTATTGTTAGAGGTAGAAGTAATTTTTAGGTATTTAGTCTATAGTATTTAATTCTATGCATGAGTTGATTTAAACATATAATATAGGGGAGAAATATTTATCCTAACTATAGGAGAGACATTTTCCAAAAAAGAAAAATTATATAATGGGATAATTGTTGATATGTTTCCTTTATATAATAAATGGTATAATATCTTAAATAAGAGGGATAAGTATATTGTTTTAAAATGCTATATTGATATGTTTTTTGTGACCATTAGAAAGGGGGGAGGGGATTTTGAGATTTTTTTGAATCAACAATTTCATTATTTTATATTTGTTTTTGATTCTCACGAACACCAAAATTTTTATGAAAAATGAATTTAATTTTATATTAATTTCATGATGTGCATATTCATTAGAATATTTATTCTCATTGTATATACAATTCATTTCTTTTTTGGGAATACTTATTGAATTATTCAAGATGTGTATAAGATAATTCTAGAAGCACAACTCAATCCTAACTTTGTTAAACCCTAATATATAGAATAAACATACTTTTGTAACTGGACATATAAAATATATAACCTCTGATGTTAGGAAATTATTATTAAGAAACCCTATATTTGAAATCAATTCTATTGTTGTGGAAACAAACATATGGTACATCAAACCTACATTTGTAATAAACCATATGTTTTTAACACTATATTTAGTGTTTTTTCATTACATGATGTAACCCTTCGTTTGACTATTAAATACATATTTTTTAATCCATCATGAATTCAATGATTTTGGAAATTATTTTAATGGATGTAAATAATGATTGAATTACATGTTATATTTTTTTAGGCTCATATTAAATGTATTAAATTGTCTCTATTATGACGGGAAGTTCTGACTATCTTGAATGTTTTTAAATTCCGATATTCAGGTTTTATTGTGTTATATTTTTAGAGTTGGTTTGATCTAGAGATTCACAACCTATAGTATTAACATCAATAAATAATTCATCGAAATAAAATATATGAAAGTATAGAGAAGAAGATATACATATAAAACATTGTGTATTGCCTTTAGAGCTACAATTTGGATAAATACATGAATTGGTCTATCGAATCACTTCGTATATTGCTGATATTGTGTTGATGGATATTATGTTTTATTATTATAATATATTCTTCAAATAAAGAAGAGGAATTTTTTAGAGATTCACTTTAGAGGCATTCATGTTTGAATATCTCACAAGTTTTTTCTCTATCATTTCTTGAATAAAGCCTACATGACATAGAATATCTATTTACTACCATTTATTATTAATGATCCAAATAAATCTATCATTTTTTATTATAACAATGTTTTTTAATTTTTATCCAAAAAAATATCAATCTATTTTGATTTGGTGGAGTTTCAACTTCTCTAACTATGTAATGTTTATGTTTCAACTTCTTATACAAAGCAATGGATTTATGGTTCCCTATAAAATAATGAACATTCATTGTAAATATTTATTGTATAGGTGTCATGTACCTAAAATCAGTTTTCGATTAAACGTTTCTTAGGATAAGAGGACATAGTGAAAATCACCATGCTCATGGAGTTTAGCTTTGTTGTAGAAGACTAAGAGATCTTTGTTACATGAACAAATATACCTCTATGTGTTCATTTCGATTATTTCTTTGCATTTCTCACTCAAAATTGAGAAGAAATTAAGGGTTTACTACTAAAAAGGGAGGTTTTCAGAACCATAAATGTTTTTAAGTACACAATTCATTCTCTCTCGTGTCTTTCTACATCCTCACCATCCTAGAATAACAGTTCATCGAGTCATTTGAGATCATACTGAGGGTTGTCGAGGTTTCTAACTCCCTCTCTGTACCCCCATATATGGAGTGGGTGCACGACGTCTTCATCATGTCATAATTGAGGAGATATATATAGGAAACCATGCATGTTATCAATTTGGGTGAGATGGACCTCAAGGATGGATCCACATTTACCAAGCACCCTTTGGTGATTGAGGATCAAAAGGAAAAAACACTACATTTACTAATCAACCCCTTGGTTTGCATGTTTTGTAAGTATGGGAATGTGAAGGAGAGCTACTAGGAGAAGGAGAGCTAGATACAAGCCCAATATCCAACTTTTTTGGAGTTTTTTTTCTTTTAAGAATGAAAATGTTAAAGGATGTAATGATTTAGAGAATCGATTTTTTCATGGTAAGACATTGAAAAATTTAAACGTATACCTTTGGATCCAATCTCAAAGATGACTTGGAATCCCAAGGCCTAGTGTGCATGAAAATAATTTTACAAATATAGTAAATATTTATTATATTACAAGGACATGATTTCAAAAATAAAATATAATAAATATTAAATATAAGATTATATTACAAATATGAGACCACAGTTGAGTCAGAACCATGATGTTTACACTTGGCGGAACCAAGAATATGTCACTGTAGGGAATTTTAATAATTCATCCAAAGGAATTATGTTTTCTTGATTAATTAAATAATTGATTTTATTAATTTATTAAAATAATGTAAGAGATTAAATATATCAGTAAAATTATCTGGCTATTGACCAGTGGTGGTCCAAATAAACCTTAGTAGGATTCAAGAGAATTCTTTCTTCTTCTATTGGTGACTCACATTCAGTGATGACAAGTCAATGGATCGAGAGTGATCAAGATATATTGAATAAGATTAAATAAACCATTTTTTTCATGTGAATATTCTCTAAAAAACTCTCTAATATTTAGGTAGGAGTCATCAATATGTGTATCACTCCCTTTATAATTAAATAGGTTGACCATCATCATACGTTTTATGATCTGCACCAATTTTTTAACTTTGACATTCACAAATGTTCTGAGTTAACTGATTATGGTTTTTTAGCATCAAGTATCCTTATCATTTATTTTTGGATAATAATTATAGTAAAAGGTCAATTACACAATTTTTATCCTTTTCTCTGTTTGATTATTCATGTTATTCAATTATTATTCCATGAGGTCCCATTTTGACACTATGAGGTTGTACCATGGCTGATCTGACCCCAAGATTCACAAATTATTCACATTAAAGAGATTGATCCACTAATTAGTTATGTTTTCAAATTGATTGTGATTTTTGGGAGATTGTTTTGGTGATATGCATCTGAATCATGAATGATGGAAGAAACCAAGGCATTTAGGAAGAACAGTGAACCTCTACAATGAATGAATGCCAATCTCCAGCCATGAGATGGAAAAAATGACCAATAATGATGAGATACACCATTTTTTAGTGAAGACGAAACCATATCTAAGGGATGACACATAGAATATATCATGAAGTGAATGAATCTGATATTCTGGAAAAATCCCAACTAAAAATTTTATAGTTATATAAAAATGGGGTGTGAGGCCATAACAACAACATATAAGGATTCAATGGTTTTTAATTATTCAATGTCATGTGGAACCCTCACATGTCGTGTGGCCATATGTTGGGGGACTTAGTGTATAATATATGAGGAAATTGGTAAGGGAAAAACCATGAATCCCATGTACCAATATACATAGAAATAGTCAAGAAAAACCTCTGTACATAAGTACACATACGTGGGGTAATGAACATGGACACAACCAAAAGGAAACGACATGATCCCAGGTTTCATGTACTTTATTTGTAGTCCTCCTACCTAGAATATAACTCTATATGAATACAAACTTGTGTGACATCTGGGGAGATGGTCATGAGGAGTGGGACCACGTGCCCTGTTTCCCCCACTAAACACCATGTACCCCTTGGATTCTTTTTTGGAAACATTGAACACATGATTCTCTTTTGTTTGGACATGGATTTTATCACATGAGTGGAATATCATATTTTGTTTCTATATAGAACTTTATGGTTCCTTAATTTTTAACTTCTGGGAAACAATTTAATCTGTTTCATTGGTGACACAAGTTTAGGTGACGCTAAATGAAGACAGTTTTGAGTTTGGAAATCGTAAGAGACACTAGAGTGGAACTCCCAAACATCTTGGGATGGGTCCTCTACCCACCGAGAGTAACACACCTATTTGATAGTGAGATGGTCCTTTTGAGATCAAGGATGAACCCCTCTATCACACTACTTCATGGGTCATCATAACACTAGAGTGGACCCCCCCCCCATTATCTTGGGTGTGGGTCCTCTTCCCATTGAGTGGAACCCCGAATCTAATAGGGTGTTGGTTTATGTGACACCAGTGTGGAACACCCCTGTCACCTCAAGGCTTGATTCCTCATGAAACATGAGTTGAATCCCCCAATAGCTTTGTATATGATCCAATATATACTGATTGGAACCCCTATAAGATAAGGTGTAGGTCTCTATGAAATATAAGTGGACCCCAAAATGCATCGGGTCACGATTCCTCTACAGAAATTATATAGTGAAACCCCCTGATCCACAAGGGTGCTGGTCCTTTCCTTTGATATTTCACCCTATTTCCTGTGTAGAACGTTTTTGATGTGTGAGGCTATAAATGGTTACTTTTGAAATATGTGTGAGACACTGGGAATCATCGATGGACTTTTGGAACTATTGAAGACTCTTTTCCTGGGGTGAGCTATGAGATGGAGATCTCCTTACTCTCTCATTTGGGATTCTTTTTTCTGAGCATATATATATATCAATATATATATATCTGGGTGTGTGTGTGTTATTATACATGATATTTTATTCACTAACTCTCCTACCATGGTATGTGGAGACAAATGGGCTATGCCACATGGTTCTCGTGTTTATCTTACCATGGCTGGATGAGGTTACTATCATACTATGGCTGGAGAATACACATAATGTAGTCTATATACACACCATGTAGAGATAATTATGATTGGAATAAGAAACACTCTCTATTTCTTGGTTTGATTTACTCTCTTTCACTTTATTAGTTTTACTCTCTCTTGTATTTCCATTTCTTTGGTATCACTTACTACTCCCCCTTTTCAGCTTTCAGTGCATACAACATTCTTTGTATTAAGTCAACCCTATAAAAGTTTTACCCATATGTTTCAGGACTTATGAAGATAACATACATGTCATTGGTGACCTCATAGGACAATAGGGATATTTGTTGATGTGGAAAATTTATAGTGGTCATAACATGGAGATTAGGATTTGGGCTACCCCAATGGTTTATTTTCTAATTATTTTAGTTTGGGACATCATTCTGGTTGGGCCTGTATTTCGCCCCTTAACATTTATTATTTCATTTTTGTAGTCTAGTAAACCCTATTGTTTTTTTATTATTGGTTTGAAATCTAGTTTTTGTACCTTTTTATTGTTATTCCTCTGGACTTATATATTGATATGGTCAGGTGAGTCCATATTAGAAAATAATGTAAGGGATTTCCATATAGGATATTTGTTTTGTATCTCGTCTCTACCCTATGAACTGTAGAGTCAGGCTTTTCCTAGTTGCATTTAAACCCCCATTTAGTGTTAGTTCATGATAAATATTAATATTATACTCATTAATTATGAAAACACCCCTCAATGTTTGAAATTTAATGACAAATCCTTTTGCCGAACTCAACTCCAAGGATAATGATTAATTTACCCATTGATAAAAATTTAAACATCATAACTAATTATATGTAATCAATAACGTTCAATTTAATTAGATATTAATTATTAAATTTAGTAAATGAAAAAAATATCATCACCAGTCCTATAAAAATACTCAAATGGTCAAATTTATAAACACCAATAGTGGGAAAATAAGTCAAAACATGCTAATATGTAGTTAGATAATGATTAAAAAACAAAGTGAAAAATTGAAATAGCTATGAAAATGGTTATCATATTTGAAATTAAGTTATTTTTTTATAGTGGATCATAATGTTAATTGGAATAATAATGGAAACAAAATTTTCATTTCTATCTCAATTTCATTTCGTTGTGACATGTTTATATTATACTCCATGATTACATTTTCAATGAGTACACAATACTCATTTCTAATTTTTATACCTTTACTATCTTATATTACATGATTTTAAATGTTTAATTTCATGTTAAGGAATTTTGGTACAAATGTTTCAAAAGTTTTATTTGTTTCATCTCAAATAATTCTTCTTTGAAACATGAGTTATTTTATGTATATTGTTTCATTTAAATGGAGTATATATTAAAATTTTGATATATAATTTCTTTTATTATCATTATTACAACCAATTTAACATAAAATTAAATATCCTTTTGTTAAATTGGTTTTTTTGTATAATTTTTTATAATCCCTAGGTTTTTTTCTTCCATATTTCGCTTTATTGAGATAAATTTTAATGTTTTCCACCAATTTCATATTTATATACAATATAAACATTATATGGATTAATTTTGGTATAAATTACTATTGAATAATTATGATTTATATAATACTATGAGTATCAATATTCAAATTAGATTTGATTCGAAAAATACTAAAGTCTTAAGAGTTTATTTTTTTCAAATTTGAATCCCTTGAGATATTTTTAAGAAATACGCCATATTTCCATTTAAATGGTGTAAATACATCTCTATTTTTAATTTTAATCATAAATATATTATACATAACGGTATTAAATGTATTATTTAATCATTATACCTATCATGGGGTTTTTTTAATTTTTTAAAGGAAATAAGGGGTTTTTGGGACTCAAATGTTTCTTTGGGTCATAATCACTCTTCTTTATCTATTGTCTTACATGATTAATATATTCAATACTATGAAATATTTAGTATATATTAAACATTATTTTCAAGGTAAAACATGTTTCACCAAATTTAATATTCCTAGATTATTTTAATGATTTTTAAAATTTATTTTATGAGAATAATTTATTATTATATTTAATAAATTTTTCAATTATATCTATTGTTTTACATGGCAACATTTTTTCATTTTCCCATGTGAAAAATCAGAATATTTTTATCTCCAATAATCCTCCAATTAAACATATTTTATTTAAATTTTAAATTTTTTTATCCATTCTAATTATACCATTTTTCAATAAGGTTATTTCAAAATATTCAAATGGTATTTCAATCCTTTAAAATAAGATTTTTTATTATTCAATCTATATTTTCCATTATTAAATTTTATTTATTTTTTTATTTCATATTATTAATGATTTTTAAAAATTAAATTTTTTCAATGTATTTTCACTTCCCATTTCCAATGGCTTTATGTATTATTTCTATATCGTTTATTAATGATTATTGAAAAAATTATAATTTTTCGAAGTATTTTTCCTTCTACTTTATGATAAACATTATATCATTCTAATGATATTTTATTTGGGCCTATTAATATTAATAATTTAAAGAGTATTTCATTTCAATTCAAAATATTTTTTAATGTAATTTAATCATAAATGTTATAAAAAATTGTGAGAACCTTTGTATTCCAAATATAGTAACCATGTAATGTGTATCTTTCATAACACAATATTTTTACTTACATATATATAATACCATGAAATAACTCCATTGGAAATATGTTATTGTTGTTGTTATATGATTTCTGAATTTCATGAAATGTTTTGTTTAATAAAATGATTGTTATTCTAGTGTTTTTTATATGGTGATTCGGAATGTTGTGAAACCCATTTTCATTTAATGGGTTATTTAATTATTTGATAAAATTTTTAATGTGGTTCAAAAATATATTGATTATGATATGGGTATAACCTATATCATTTTATAATGAATTGGGTAAATTATTATATCTCAGGTGATATAAATGTTATGTGAATGAGTTAGCATGTATCTAGGTTCACAAAGGGAGAGTGTGATGGTGTGTTTCCCAAATAAATTTTTTACAAGTTATCATATTAATGGTTATCAATATTCACATAGAAAAGAAATATTAAGTTTATGTTTTTTCTATATTCATTCATATGTTCCCTAACACATGTTCTATGATAAATTTTTTTGGACTCATATTATCACAATCTTTTTAGGAATATTATTAGGTTATAATTTATGATCAATGCATTATTAGGAATTTATTTAGTTATGTGTCATGATTATACACATATGCTCATCTCATGATCACTTATGACTTTTTATAATTACCCATTATGTTTAAAATTACAATTTATGTGAGTTCATCCATTTCATATCTTTATATTTCTTCAGGTAATGGAGAATCTTATATCAAGTGAGATATAGAGTACCAGGTCTATAAGAGTATAAATATTTTGAAATCATTACAATTATAGTAAATTTTTATGATTATATAGTGAATATTTAATACACTAACCCTTTTGGTATTTGGGAGCTAAGCCTATTTGGGATAACTTTTACTAAAATAATGCGTTAAAATTATGATTTATATCTTTTTTAGATGGGGTCACTTCATGATTGATTACCTCAAAAAATTAAGATGGAGTCCTTGTCGAATTATGTCGTCAAAACATCTTTGAAAACATATATATGTGATGGGTTTTATATATTCATAATCTATAAATATATTTAAAAAATATCGCGATATTTACACTTATTAGGTTCTAAGTACATCTAATATGCCATGTTTATAATTTTCATTATGTATTTTAAAGGGCCATAAATCCATCAGTATTTGAATTCCCTTACATTAAAATCCAAGGATTAATTTCCCAAGATATATATTTTATAATACACAATAAATGACTACAAAAAATAAATACACCCAAATTTATTCAAGTATAGATTATATGCTTCTATTTTTCACTCAAATTTTCTATTACATCATGAATGAAATATAGACTCAAAAACTCCCTCCCATAAACTGTATCTGAATATGACATTGACTAATAAATTTTCTCATATAGGGACTCATAGGGTAAAATATGAATTTTAAAGATATCAATAATTTTTAAATTATTTTATAAACAAGAGGTATTTATCTAATTTTCTAGAAAATTCATGTAAGAAAATGAGTTTAATATTATATAGCATTTTGGATTATCTATTAATCTATGGTTGGTGTAAAGACCCAGAAATTATGTGATTTTTTATGTTTTTTTAAATACATGGCAATTTTATGAGTCTGAGAAATTTTACAACGCTTGATTTCGAGGCCCGGTTTTCCTGGAATTAATTTCTGACGATTTGTCTTGGTAGTTGAGAAAATGTGCAAGCGGGATTTTACAACATTTGAACTGGTTCACAGAACTGAAATCTGAGGAAACCGTTGAACTCACAGTGCCAGTATTCATTTAATAATACTTTCACCTCGAAGACAGTTGGTCGAGAATTAAATTTAGTTTTTTGAGTTTTTAATAATAAAATTAAATAAAAATAAGTATGTAGCTTATTTTTATTTGGATTTTAAAACATCCATGAAGTGGTTAGTGGTGGGGGGTTCCACACCATAACCTCCCATGAGAGGTTATAGTGTTGGTGCCCACTTGAGGTATAAACACCTATTTTCAATTAAAGAGGTGGGTACCACATGAGATTTAAACCCCCATAAACTCTCCATATGTGGGGGGGGACCCTTGAACTTCCCTCCTAAATGTGCCAATTCACACAAATTAGTTAATGAAAAATTAATTAATTGTTTTGAAATATTTTGAATATTTTGGCCAATAATTAAATAATGGGTTAGCTTAAACCATTATTTTTATTTGGAATATTCAATTGGTGGTTCAATGGGAGAGGGGTTGGAAGAGCGTTGAGGAACAAATTCTCCCAATGAATTACGCCACATCCACCAATAAAGAATGATCTAAAATCGGGGAAAGAAATGGAGGTGTTTTTCTTCAAGAACACTAATGACATCATCCTCAACTTCTTCTTCTTCTTTATGACATCAATGGAATGACGTCCTCCTTTCAGTAACATCGTCAAAGAACAAAAATACGATGTTGGGATTTTGGGTTTGAAATTCATCATTTCTACATCATTCAATCATTGGTAATGTTTTTCAGATTGATATCACCATATCGTGGAGGACTCGGACCGCACGAACACGGCCCGACCCTCCCTCATTGTTTTTCCTCACATGTTGATGACCGCGGTGGAGCAACGACGGCCGGTTTCTAGCCGGCCGTGAAGGAAACCAGTAGTAGAAGGCCACCAGATCACCAGAAGGGTGCAACACTGTCGTGCTGCACAGAAGAAAGGGTCACGGCTAGGCCGGGCTACGTCGGTAGGGTACGACGCCATCGCGCCGCGCAAAGGAGAAGGGGGCTGCGGCTAGTGTGGGCTGTGGAAGAAGGTCACAGTTTCGTCTCACTGTGCGGAGGACAGCCGCGGCCCGGGCGGGCGGTGGTGGAGGGGAAGGACACCATCATACCATGTGGAGGAGCAGAACCACAGTCAAGGCGGGCCGCAATGGAGGAGCGTAGGCAGCCGGCATCGGGCCAGCCACCGGCACTTTATAGCATTGGGCTGCACGGCCAACCGCAATGAGCGGGACCCCGCTGGGTCCTGCATGATTTGGACTAGTGCCACATGGTGTCGGTTTCGTCCCCACCCGAACAGTACATCCATTCGAGAATCCAGGGGGCGCGCCTCCCCCTAGACGTGGCTTGGGCGGGTCCCGCCGGGCATCGCCAGCCGCTAGCCTGCCAGGCCACATGGGCTGCTAGGCCGCCGGGCCACACCCAGTGTGGGCCAGCCCCCCCCCCCCCTTAGGCCAGGCCACCCCTCTTGGGCCAAGTCGGACCTGTGGACCGGGTCAGACCCCAATCCAGACCAGTTGACCCGAATACACCTTTTCACCCATAACATGTGCTACGGGTGTCTGATTGATGAACCGTCTATAGTGACCAAAATCTTAGAGAGAGAAATTTCTTTTGGAATACCCAAATTGAGCATTGGATATAGATGGATTATTTTTGGGCTAGTTTGAACCTATAATCCAACCGGGCCCCCAGGACAGAAATGCGAATAACTCACAGACCGAGCGTCTGATTGATGCGCCGTCTGTTGCGTTGAGACCCCTATGATGAGGCAGACCATGGAGATACATATACATGGTATTTCATGAGATTTGGAGTATTGAATAGTATCTCGTAGAGCGGATCCTTCCAAGGGAGAGAAGACAGAGTATGGAGACCTAGTAGTTGCCTGAGACATGATGACTGCATGACCGATTCGACTCGAAGTGACTCGACTGGCCCAGTGGGGAGTGCCTCTATGTGACATGGTAGACCTATGGAGGGGATCACCACTGTGTGAGTGCGGCAGACCCACGGTACTCGATAGGAGGAGTACCTCAGCAAGCTACGAGGGGGAGCGCAACTGTGTGAGCATTGAAGACCTGTGGTGGGGAGCACCTCTGTGTGACACAACGGACCCATGGTACTTACCAGGAGGAGTACCACAGTAGTCCAAGGATAGTGGGAAATGCCTCTATGTGATGCGGTAGGCCCACTATACTCGATAGAGGTGGAGTACAACATCAGACGAGGATCCGACAGTGTGACTGGGGTTGTTACTTGATACTACCCCATATAATAAAATCCTGGTTTGAGTTGAGTCAATGAATTTTGTGTTTTCCTCATGATTGAGATGGGTTACTAGATATCGTAGTTATATGTATGGGAATATAACTAATTAATGGTTATCCATTGATTTCATACTTTGTGGTTTATCGTTGTTGGATTTTGTGAGACCTTGAGGGGGTTTGGGTCCCTACTAAGAATTGTTATAATAACCCCTACACGGGCTATGCCAGCACCTCTTTGTGTTGGTTGTAGATGACAGATAGCGATGACTGAGGCATAGAGTAGCAGGACTGAACATTACTGTAGGTGCACCACTCGGCATGATGGTACACGGAGCAGACAGACGAACATGCAGTGCTGAGGATGCCATTTCTACCTACCCTTCAGGTAGGAACCCTAGAGGATGACCCATTAGTTGTTTTAATTTCTTCGGATGTACTTTCATTTTAGCTGTACTTGTACCTTCTTGTTGGGCTTGTATTTCTGGAGCCTTTACATTTCAGAACACTTTTGTATACAACTTTGTTAAGTGTTTTACTTCCAACACGTATTCTATTGTATGTGTTTCAGTCTATAAAGTCAATTGCTTCCCAGTTTAGTGATTTACGCCTTTGGTGCTAGTTGCCAGCCCAGGCCTATGGAAGGCGGGCTTGGGGTAGTCACGATACGGGCCCCGGGGGACGGGTCGTGACAAATTGGTATCAAAGTATTTGGTTCAACTACAGAACATAGGACTCTGATCATTCATTCATGTAAAGATATGGTGTTAAGTGTAGTAAGTGTGGTTTTCAGTTCAGGGACTCTAGTGTTGGTGCGGGTGGCCGATGTATCCATACACGCAGACCCTAACTTCGAATTTCTGACTCAGTTCACGAAAACACTGATTGTGTGTGTCATTATAAATGTTTTCTTAAGTCATATCAACCACATCATCTCACCCGGTATAATGTTTTGACCATGTCTCATTTGTTTCTTTCTGGAAGACTCCCCGCAGAGCCCCGAGATTCATACGTTCTGACGAACCACCGAGAAATGAGGCCTCAGTGAAGGTCCCTTTACCAGTGGAGGCACCAACGGTACCACATTGTGTAGGGACACCGATGCCACAAGCCCCAATAGCAGATGATGCACGCCACTTGAGCTCATTGCATGAGATCTAATGCCAGAGGCCACCCAGGTTCCGAGGGGAGACGGACCCACAGGTGGCTGAGGATTGGCTGGAGGCTGTGGTGGGTGTCTTCAGGCTAGTAGGTAAACTAGTAGTCTACATGGTGATCCTTTCCGCGAGTCTCCATCAGGAATCAGCCAGAAGATGGTGGAGTCAGATGATCTAGATCCATGAAGAGGAGACACTTCTCTAGGTAGACTTCGAGGGCCTGTTCTGTGTGGAGTTTTTTCTAGCGACCCTAAGAGTTGTACAGATACAAGAGCTGCTACATCTAAAGTAGGGTATCATGACTGTATATTAGTACTCAGCGAGGTTCACTGATCTCTCGCGCTACTCCAAATATATTGTGTGAGATGCATTTTTCAGGGCCCGAAACATCGAGCAGGGGCCCAAGCGACAAATCAGGGAATCGATGATCTCCCTCAGAATCATGGAATAAGAAGGGGTTTTAGAGAGATCTATCATAGTGTATATTTTCTTGGCTATGAAATTACCAACAAAAATACCCATTAATAGTCTACATGTAGTGGAGTCTTCTACAGCTAGCAGTTAACAGATGACGCATAGGTCCACAAGGACCAGACCCATGGGTGGGTGACGGCAGGACTCATGATCTGTTGTGCGGGGTACCCAGGGCAGTTACTTACCTGAAAAGAGTAGGCAGTGTTACCCATGCGGTGGGTAGGGTCACATGGCTCAAGACGGTCTGAACTACCATTCAAATGATCAGAAGATAGTTAAGGGACATCCCAGGATGTGGCAGACGTTCGATCTAGGTGGTTTGCATGGTGAATGTGGACGTGGTAGAGGAGCTGGTCGAGCAGCTGGCAGTGGACGATGATACGAGGTGCTACCTTTACCACCACCAGGAGGACCACCCTGACCATAGGGAGTACGTGGATAGGGGAGATCTCAGCTTCAGATAGCTGAGGCATATGACCATGGTGCTCCTGTGGTGATTCGAGGTACGATATGTGTCTACTCTACCATAGTTTTAGTTCTTATAAACAAATGTTCCTATCATTTTTTCATTACCACTTCCCTCATTCGGTGCTCGAATATTCCGAATGAGCTTTTGGCTCGACCCTTATGGGTAGATACTCCTATAGGAGTAAACTCATCAATTATGTATTGGTGCCGGTAGTGTGAGATTACTCTTGGATGTGAGAGCTTCAGCTAGGATCTCCTCATAGCAGCTTCGAGGACGTACGACATAATCCTAGTTATGAACTAGTTATCTATAGTCCATCCATAGAATGACTGTATTAGGAGAATAGTATTGTGTGTATGCATTGATGGGACCAGGTTCATCTTCACTGATGAGAAGGTATCCTTTGCAGCACATGATAGACTTACTCTAAGGATGGTGCATCAAATCACTCATCAGTTGGCATGCCTTACAGTTGGAGCAGTAAATGTGCTGTGTCCAAGTTATCCTGAAGTGGTGGACCAGTATGTGGACGATTTATTTGATGATGTTCCAGGACTACCTCTTCATAGACAGGTTGACTTCTACAATGACATGTACCCTAGGACAACACTGATATCTAATCCATCATATCGGATGGCTCCCGTTGTGCTTCGGGAGCTGTGGGAATAGCTGGAGGGCTTACAAGGGAAGGGATTCATTCGGCCCGGTGATTCTCTCTAGGAAGCCCTGATTTTGTCCACCAGGAAGGTATATGGGAGCTTGAGGCTTTTTTCGACTACTGTCTCCAGATCTAGGTGACCTTGAAGAACTTGTACCCACTCTCTAGGATTGAAGACCTCTTTGATCAGCTCAAAGGAGAAAGATGTTTCTCGAAGAGAAACCTCAGTTCAGGATATCACCAGCTCAGTGATCGAAAAAAGGATTACCATAAGAAGACCTTCAAGTGTCGTTACGGCCACTAAGTTTTCTTGGTTATGACCTTCAGCGTAACCAACACTCTAGTAGTGTTCATGAGTCTGATGAACTGGATCTTCCAACCTTACCTCGGTTACTTTGCCATGTTCTTTGTCGACGACATTCTGATCGACTCAACCCTTGAGGAAGAGCATGCAAACCATTTGCAGGTAGTACTGGACACACTCTGAGAGAGCCACCGTTATGGTAAGCTCTTGAAGTGCCAGTTTTGAATTTTAGAGGTTCACTTCTTGGGACATGTCATCTTGGAGGATGGAGTTGCAGTAGATCCAGTGAAGATTGAGTCGGTTCTTGCCTGGGAGACAACTATAAGTGTGAAGGAGGTACGAAGTTTCCTATGCATGGCTGGATACTACTGGAGATTCATTCCAGATTTATCCAGAGTTGAAGTACCAATATCAGCCTTGAAGAAGAAGGGAAAACCCTTTGCGTGGTAAGACAGATGCCAGTAGATCTTTCTTGAGCTGAGGCATGGGATGACTAGTTCCCCCATCATGAGGCTTCCAGAGGAAGGTGTAGGGTACATATTATACTGCAATGCATCAGGGACCGGACTCGGGTGTGTCCTGAGGTAGGAGCAAGCTGTTATCACGTATGGTTCTCGGTATTTGAGACAACACAAGAATAACTACTCTACCCATGACCAGGAGTTAGTAGCAGTGGCTTCACCTTGAAGATGTGGAGGCACTATCTGATGGGTGAGCATTTCATAGTCTATTTTGATCACAAGAGTCTTAGGTATATCTTCTCTTAGAAGGACCTGATACTGACAATGGCATTGTCTTGAGTTCTTCCAGGTCTATGATTTCGAGATTTTCTATACTATTGGGAAGGGGAACATTGTTGTGGAGTCACTCAGTATGATATCTCGTATACAACTTCAAGGAGAGGTGACAGAGTTGCTAGATGCAGTAAATATTTCTTATGTGTACCGAGATGTAGATACTTTTCTCAGTATCTTACAGTTACTCCACTTCTCCAGTGATTCAAGTAGGCACAACATGGAGATGCTGACTCTGAGACATGACGTGGTATGATATCCACAGGGCAATCACATGATGGATTTTTAGAATGTGGGGATCAAATCATCCCCTTCATAGGATTTAACTTGTTACTAGTGGCACTTCATGAGGATGTGTTGAGGGAGTTCCACACTTCCCCTCTTACGGTACATCCCGGAGCGGCAAAGATGTACCAAGACCTCTGATGGAAGCACTAGTGTCCTGGTATGAAGAAGTCAGTAGCAGAGTTTGTCACTCGATGCCTCACATGTCAGAAAGTGAAGGAGAAGAAATAGGTACTAGTAGGCATAGTTCATCCCTTAGTGGTCCCAGCATGGATGTGGGATGGGATATCCTTGTACATCATGACCGGTCTTCCATGTACATCCAGGAATAACGATTCGATATGGCTAATTGTTGATCGACTCAAAATGTCGGCCCACTTACTACCAATCAGAGAGAAGGGCTCAGTAGAGAGTATGTGACGCCTCTATGTGCATGAGATTTTGTGTTTACATGGTATACCATTGAAAATTTTCTCTGATCGTGACACACTGTTTACTTCGCCGATATTGAAGGGGTTGCAACAAGCTTTTGGGCTACAGATTCATTTGAGAACCGCCATCCATCCTCAGATAGATGGTCATACTGAGTGGACCATTCCGACTGTCGAGGACATGCTCCTAGCATGCGTCCTCGACTTTGGTCGTAGATTGGAGGATCAATTACCATTTCTAGAGTTTTCCTACAACATTAGCTATCACTTCGCCATCAGTATAGATCCTTTTGAGGCCTTGTATGGTCTTTCATGCAGATCACCACTGTGCTGGATAGACCCAGGGTAGTTAGCACTTGTGGGACTAGAGATGGTACGTGCTACCACAGAGATGGTGAAGATAATCTAGTACCGGATGAAGAATAAACAGTGTACACAAATGACATATGTTGACAGGAGGAAGATACCTCTAGAGTTCGAGGATGGCGACCACATCTTCCAACAGGTCTCACCTCGACAAGGTCGTTAGATATTTGGCCGAAGCGGCAAGTTATCTCCAAGATTCATAGTAACTTTCCATGTCCTCAAAAGTGTAGGTGAGGTGGCTTACCTCTTATATCTTCCACCTCAGTTGCACAGGGTGCACGACATCTTCCATATATCTTAGATGAGGAGATAAGTGCACGACCCATACCACATCATCGACCATAGAGAGCTAGACATTAATGATCAGGAGACTTTCATGGAAGATCCAATGGAGATTAAGGATCAACAAAAGCGGGTCCTGTGTGGACGGTCAATACCTCTAGTACACATTCACTGGCTGTACGAGGACCTCTAGGAGAGAACATGGGATCGGGAGGCTCAGTTGTGTTCTCAGTACCCGCATTTTTTCCCTTAGTTCGAGTAATAGCTTATGAGGACATAAATCCCTGTGGTGGGGAGAATGTAAAGAACCAGAAATTCCATGGATTTTTTTTTCTTTTTCTAAAATACATGGGAATTTTACGAGACTGCGAAATTTTACGACACTTGATTCCAAGGCCTGGTGTGCCCAGAATAAATTTCTGATGTTCTGTTCGGGTATGTTCATTAAAAATGAAAACGGGATTTTACAAGTTTTAAACCAGTGCTTGGAAATAAAATATGAGGTCATAGTTCAGCTCGCATTGTCAGTATTTCTTAAGAATACATTCACCTCGATGACAGTTGGTCAAGGATGAAAGTTAATTTTTAGAGTTTTAAGAATAAAATTAAATAAAAATAAGTTTGTAGCATATTTTTATTTGGTGGATAAAACCTCCAATAGGGGGTTAGTGGTGGGGGCCACCAAACCATAACCTCCCTTGAGAGGTTATGGCTATTGGTCCCACCCGAGATCTAAACACCTCTTATCAATTGAAGAGGTGGGAACCACACATGATTTAAACCCCTTTAACTATCCATAAGTGGGGGGGGGGACCCTTGAACATCCTTCATAAATGTGCCAATTCTCCCTAATTAATTAATGGGAAATTAATTAATTATTTTGAAATATTTTGAATATTGTGGCCAATAATTAAATAATTGGTTAGCTTAACCCATTATTTTTGGTAGGAATATTCAATTGGTGGAGTATTGGGAGAGAGGTTAGAAGATCATATAGGAACTAATTATCCCAATGAAGATTGGAACTTCCACCAATGATGAACGAACCTGTACCGGGGAAAAAAATGAAAGCGCCATTCTTGAAGAACACCGACGACGTCGTCCTCAACTTCTTTTTCTTGTTTCTGAAATTAACGGAACAACGTCTGCCTTTCCGCAACATCGTCAACGAATAACAATACAAGGTTGGGAATTTTGGTTTGAAATTATTCTGTTCTACGTCTTTCAATAACAGAAAATGTTTTTCCTATTGATATCACCATAACGTGGAGGTATCGGACCACATGAACACGGCCCGACCCTCCCCCTTCATTTTTCCTTTCATGTTAATGACCATGGTGGAGAAACGGCGGCCAGCGTCGGGCCGACCACAAAGGAAACCTTTGGTGCAAGGCCGCTGGATATCCGGATGTTTGCGGCACCATCGTGCCGCATGGCTGAAAGGGTTGCATCCCGACCGAGCCATAGTGGTAAGGCCCGACGCCATCATGCCGCGAGGAGGAGGAGAGTCGCGGCCGAGGTGGGCCGTGGAGGAAGGGCCTGGCACCGTCATTCCACATGGAAGAGAAGAATCATGGTAAGGGAGGGCCGTGGTGGAGGAGCTTAGGCGGCCGACGTCAGACTGGCCACCGGTAGTGCAGAGCGGCGGGTCGCTTGGCCAGCAGGGATGAGAGGGACCCCGCTGGGTCCCGTATGACATGGAGTAGCACCGATTTGTTCCGGTTTGGACCCCACCTGAATGGTTCATCCCTTCATGAATCTAGGGTTCGCGTGCCTCCCCCTGGATGTGGATGGGGCAGGCCCTATAGGTCACCTCCTACCACTGGCCGACCAGGCCACATGGGACACCGGGTCGGACCGAGCGCGGGTCGGGCTGCCTCCTCGGGTCGGGCCACCCCCTTGGGCCGGGTTGGACCTGTAGAGACCCAAATATTGATGTACATGTACATTACATTAATTATTCTGAATACTCAATACATAACAAAAACAAACACAGAAGGACCGTAATAGTTTAGTGTCTTTGGAAACATGGAATAATAATATTCTTATCATGGTGAATGATCTTTGGCATCTCCAATAAAGATCTTCCCCCTTTTTTCCTACCAAAAACCTTTATTCATATCTTGGGGAAAAAAATCATACAAATGATGAGCTCAAATTCTCAATAAGTTTAAACGTAGAGAATATAAAATAATCCATAAACATTTGAATGCAAAAACTTGATCATAAAATCTGAACATCAATATCTGGAGAAAAGACATAAATCATGGAAGTACGTAAGGTATATATCATAATGGAACATCAGTCATGATAAAATATCATTGGAAGAAAACATTTAATTTTGGAAAACCATTAAGCATATGATTTGATTTCCATAGTATCCAAGGCATTGCTGCCAAGACCATCTTAGTGGACAAAGTTCCTTTCTGAATCAAGTTCGCTCCTCGTTCTAGTCCTGTATCACTGAATCAGATTAACTTTCCATTCCATCCATGTCTATATCATGAGATATAAGTCTTTACCCAATTAATTGGAGGAAGATATAGGTCCTACCCATCTCATAATGAAATCATTCTTAATTGTTCCACAAAATAAACATAAATCATTCATCGTAACCCAAATAATAAATTGGGTTCCATAAGCATCATCCCATTATAAAATAATCCATATAAAACAAATGGATATCATTTAATCATAAGAAAAATCAAACCAAGTAAATAATAGAGACATTATACTTGAAACATAATCATACTTAATAATTTCATCTTAGTTGGAAAATAGTTTTGACAAAACACTTGAAAAGTGTTCTTGAGGAAAATATGTTTTCTTCTACAAAATAATTTTATATTCACAAAATGCCATGAAATTTTAAAAGAAAATGTTATTGTTGAAGACAATAATGCAATATTGTAGAGGAATCATCTTAAAAATGAGTTTTTATGAAACCATAAAAATCCGTTCATGCCATATAAGTTAAAAATAATGTTCTCCTCGTACTTTTTTCGGAAAAGTCAAAAAGTTCCTCATGTGGTAAAGAAAAGTATGATTCCTTTCATAACATTTGGTAAAATTTAAAAATGGATTAAAAGTAATTTAAAAATAGATGAATTTTGTTTTAGAAATTATGGGCATGGATGATTACAGTAACCCCAGTAAATACATATGAATAAACAATCTCAGATGAGAACAATATTTGAATAGTTATCCCTTACCTTAGGTCTGATATGCTTCGTACATATCCGAACCTCCTGTATAATGATCTAAATAATTTCATTGAAATATTAAAGAATCATATTTTTTGTTATTATATCATATATGGTTCAATTATGACTTTATATTACCCGTTCTTTTGAAAATTCCATGTTGAAGCTGCGTTTTGGGTAAAAATCGTTTTATTTATCGTACGTGTTTGGACTTGTTGTTCTTGATATTATTATTACATATATCATGATTTAATTAATTACAGAATGTAAATCAAGATTTATATATCATATATATTCAGTATATATATCTACATATAATAGATATTTTAATGAAATGAAATACAACGTTCATGGAGACAGTAGGTCATACGTATGCATGAACATTGTTTTTCTTTTCTTATTAACTTGAATGGAAGAAATTAGATGATATATATATATATATATATATATATCCAATATCTACATTATGTAATATATTTCATTATTATTAATTATATATACTTTATAATCATTCATGATTGGTTAACATGTAGAATTAATCTCATCATGTCGTGAAGACGGTAATCCGTACGTACGCATGAGAGATGATATCGTTCCCATAATTATTGAATTGAATTGGAGTAGATGATATAATATCTCAGAATCAATATAATGTTATATTAACTATACATAGTAATTATTTACTCCATTATACCCATCCAAGTAAGGTGGTGGTGGAAAAATAGATTACACCATGGGGTGGAGACGATATTTTATACGTACGCACGCATAGTGATATATTTTTCCTTAGGATTGATAGAAGGTGAAATGGGGTTGTTTAATACTTACAATAAAATTTCATTAAATGAGTGATACTAATGTTATTACTACATAATGAAACAACTAAATAAAAGGACGTATAATAAGAAATAAATTTGAAAGAATTGGTAACGGATATTACCTCTTTTTCGACACGCCTCTTTGAAACCTCCTCTTAGGGCACTAAAATTGGTCTTTAAAGAATACCAGTACCTCTAGTATGATTCTAGGGAAGTTGAGAAGGTAAATGGGCAGGGGTTTTCCAAGATTGAATGCTCAAAATTGTGTAAAGAGAAGAGGGAGGAGGTTCCCATTTATAAGGGAGGGGATGGGTACTTTTGGAAACCTCTATAATATTAATTTATAATAAACCTAATCCGCACATAAAAACTTCCAAAATGACTCAAATCCAAAGATTATATGATATATGGTTGTAATATAATCATCTAATAAAATTTATACATTTCTAATTTATTTTAAGCATTATAAACTTGGTTTATCCTTATTTAATCTTTTTAATTTTCTTTGTGGTAATAAGATTCTAAATTCTAAAATGTTATAAATAATTACTTATGTATTGTGAATTGTCTATAATTGAATAAATTATGACATTTTAGGACTTATAAATTTTAATTTATAATTAATAATTTTTTTTGTGATTTTAGAAGAATTTTATATTATATTCTTTTTATAAAATAACAATAGAGACAATTTTGACACTATTCATTTATTTGAATTTAAATAAAATCCACCCAGAATATATGTTTGACCTAATAGATTTAATTAATTTATAACATGAAATATTTATCTATAAAATTCTTGGATCACATTAAATAGTTAATATAATATTTTTTTATTTCTTTTAAACAATTTATTTGATATTTCAATCAATAAAATATTTTCAACATCACTATTATGTCACCTTTAAATAAACGTATTTAATACATAAAAATTCTAAATAAATTCACATGATGTATATAATTTTATTATATTTCTAGAGACTATTCATTTTTGAAGTTTCATGAGGTTTATCACTAAATTAAAATTATTATACTTATATAATTTAAGAGAGTGACATGTTCTCAGTTTCTTTGGATTTAATAATAATTAAATTATTTTCATGGTCAAAAGTTCATAAAATTAATATAATCAGACCCTTAGGTGATATGGGTTGACTTTTAGTCAACCAATATAATTTTGTCATGTGTAATTGTTGTTTTATAATCTTAGTTTTACCCTTAATTATCTGATTTATCTTTAACTGATGTAAATAAAAATTCCCATAGTTACAATTCATATTATCTAAAAAAATGTAACCATTTAACATAATTTGTACCCACTGAATTCAAATATGGAATCCATTTTTTAAAATAAAAAACACAGATGTTTCAGTAATTAATTAAAAATTAATATCGTTGTTAAGAAAACAAGTTTTAAAAGTTAAAACATTACCAAAGATCGAAATGTTTTTACCTATGAATTCAATGTAAAATTAATGATAATGGCATACATTATATTAAATGGTAAAAACATATTCTATTTATACTTTAAAACCATTAAATATTATAATTTACGCACATAAATTATTGTGATGAAAAAAGTTGTTTTTAATTAAGATATAGTGTGTTTTTAATATTCATTTAAAATATGAAAGTTATCAGAATAATATAAAAAAATTATCAAAAGTAAATTTTTATATCCTGAATCGAAAGAAGAATTTTATTTTTTCAAATTTAACTTATAAACATGTCAAAAACTATATTTAATATGGGTGCTCCATCAAAAGGTGGCAAAACCGTATTTTTTAAAAATATTAATTTTACCCAAAAAATTTATTTTTTTCCCATACCATGTTCTAGAAAATGTGTAAGATGAAAAATAATGTTATAAAATTCAATATTTAGATAATAATATTCATAAGGGATAGTCCATAATAATATTATATCAATATATCATTGTTTAGTGAAACCTGATATTGCCTACTACACATGCTATCGAGGAAGGTTGTGATTGCATGTAATGCAACCCAAGTCATGGATGTGTGTAGTGCAAGATCCTTTTTGTTTAGCGTACTAAACAAGACATCAACGAAATTAAAAAAGAATAATTCTCATAAGTTCTCAGGTTGTTACATTCTACCCCCCTTAAAATGAATTTCTCCCTCGAAATTCGTCGGGGTTATAAATGGTTTACTACATGAAAGTTTATTTCTTAGAAACCCACATCGTAAAAAGGAATACTAAAACATAGTTTTAAAAAGTGAAGTATGAAACATATCAGTTACCCAAATTAACTCATCGCTGGGTTTCCACATAGAAGAACGTAGGTGAAAATATGGATATGGAAGAGAAATGTAACGATCATGTTTTGATGGTGAGTGGTAGAGAACATGGATTTTAAAAATCCAACAATCACAAAGCCATAAATTTGTGATGATCTAAGGTACAATCTGATTAATCCGATATAAGAGCACTAGGACATCATTTTTGGTTTTCAATATCATTTCCCTTACATTGAAAATTCTGTATTAGAATAAATACATACTTGATTTTGGGTCAATATCGCTATTATTTGTGCCTTGATCAATTTCAACATCATATATTAATGAAATGAAGTTGAATTTGCCTTCTGTGAAGTGTCAGTAGATCATGCGATAAAATGATAGGTCATTCAATCTCTCTCAAACAGTAGGTTAACAAAAGTTATATACATAATTGAATCGTTGGTGAGATTAGTAGTATATAGTTCCTAATATGGACTTGTACTTTATTTATCACTCCACTTAATAAAATAAAACTACATTCTACTAACTAGGGACTTTTTATATTCCATTGGTAGGTGATGAAGGCTAGTCGTACATCGATTGTGGGTTCGATTCCCGCAACCTTGTTCGACATGACGGGTTGTCGCATGTCCTACCAGTTGTCCGTTTTTATAAATCTACATTATTATAAAATTCCTAAAATAATATCAAAAAAAGTTCTAGACATAAAAAATAATATCTTATGTCTAATTTAATTCAATCTAAACATTAGGCTTATCTAAAATACTTCAGTACATTCTTATTGTATGAAGAAAACAATTACCTAAAAAGGTCACATAACAAGCATGTGAATACCATCATTTATCCCCCATATATCATAAGATATATTTTGTTTGTCACATTCCAAACATGTGAATACCTTAATCATGTATTCTCTTGAAAAATGAATTCACATTGAACCTTATTGAAAACATGAATGCTGTCACAAGTTAACTCTTTCCACATACCAAAATCCTAAAATTTTGATATACTAAACCCATGATATCACATTGTCCTTATATTTTTCATGAGCTTAGTAATACTATCATACAAATTATTTTCTCCTGATCCCTTCATTTTTCCATTTCATCAACTTTCCAAAAATATTTCAATCACTTTTCATGGTTACTGGTATCATAAAATTATTAAAAACCACAATGGACCGATACATAGATATTCCAATATACCATAAAAGTAACTCAACAACATTATTCATGAATACCAATACATAAACACTTCAATCCATCCCCTTTAATGATTGTCATTGAATAAGTACATCCTATATATAGAATTAACCTCTTAGGTTAGTGGATTGAGTCGGGTAATGCCCATGTTCTTCACATATAAGAAATTTAACTCCATAAAATTCTATCACTCTCTGGCCCTTCTCTCCACATAGATAACATCTTCCCCTCCATTTGATGTATTCATCATGGTTCTTCTTCCCTTCTTAAGAATTATCAATCTTCCTTTCTCTATGCTCCTCACCATGCGAATATGCATAAAATTCCATCTTCCTCTTATTTGATGAAATAATAATACCACTAATGTTCACCATGTTAATAATATATCGCGATGACTCATTCCGCAAAATCAAAAAATCATTCTTTGTTGGAATTACACACTTTCGTTGCTCATAGTCACCAATTTTTTCATTTGATTCAATGTTGACCCAATTCCTTCTTGTTCCCGCCATTGACTAAAACCAAAAACCATAGAGTAAGAAACTTTTAAAATAACAAGAAACCACATAATCATAAAATGACATTTATGGGATGTATAACTTATCACACATTCTTTAATCCATGACACCTTAATTTCACCCAAGGTACTTCATTATTGGCAACATAATTCTAGGACTCTAACTTATACGTATACTTATCCTTAGGGACATCTCTAGACATACCATAGAAATATCTATAGGTATTTCACTAATGTTTTCGCATCATAGTTTCCAATTTTTAACTAAACCTCCTTTTGATACCAACTATATAGTCCCAAAGCTTTAAGTAAATGTACATTACATTATATTTGTGGAATACTTAATATATAACATAAACAAACAAACAAGGACTGTAATATTTTAGTGTCTTTGAAACTTAGAAAACTAATCTTCTAATCATGGTGAAAGATCTTCAACATCTTCCATAAATATCTTCCCCTTTTGTTTTCTTACTTAAAACCATTCCATATATCCTGGGGAAAAGATAACATAAAAATGGTGAGCTCAAATGCTCAGTATGTGTAATCATATATAACATAAAATAATCCATAAACATTTGAATTCAAAAAACATGAACATAAATTCTAAACATCAAAATATTGAGCAAAGATATAAATCATTGAAGTACGTAAGTCATATATCATAATGGAACATCAATCATGATAAAATAGCATGGGAAGAAAACATGTAATTGTGGAAAACCATTAATCACATGATATGATTTCTATAGTAGACAAGGAATTGCTACCAAGACCATCTTAGTAGAAAAATACCCATTTTTAATCAAGTTCACTCCTTATTCGAGTCCTGTATCACTAAACCAGATTAACATACAGTTCCATCCATGTCTATCTCATGATATATAAATCATTACACAATGCATTGTAGGAATATATAGGTCCCACCCATCTCATAATTAAATCATTCTTACTTGTGCCACAAAATAAACATAAATCATTCATCATAACCCAATGTATAAAATGTGTTTCATAAACATCATCCCACCATAACATAATCCATATAAAAAATGTATATCATTGCATCAGAAGAAGAATCATACCATGTAGATAATAGTGAAATTATACTTGAAACATAATCATACTAAATAATGTCATCTTAGATGGAAAATAGATTTGACATAACACTTGAAATTAGTTATTGAGAAAAATATCTTTTCTTCTTAAAAATAATTTCCTTTTCACAAAATGACATGAAATTTTAAAAGAAAGTGTTTTTTTAAAAAACAATCACGAAATATTTTAGAGGAATATTCATAAAAATTAGGCGTTATGAATCCATAAAAATCTATTCACGCTATATATGTTAAAAATAACATTCTCCTCGTACTTTTG
Source organism: Viscum album (assembly GCA_963277665.1). NCBI lineage: Eukaryota > Viridiplantae > Streptophyta > Magnoliopsida > Santalales > Viscaceae > Viscum > Viscum album. The sequence continues at coordinate 203,779,338 of OY728157.1, forward strand.
TCAGAAAAGACAAAATGTTCCTCGTGTTGTAAAAAAAATAAGATTCCTTTCATAAAACGTGGTAAAATATAAATATGGGAAAAAAGGACATTAATCATTCATGAAAACAATTTTTAGAAAACATGGTCATGTATGATAACAATAACCCCATAAAATACGTACTAATAACCAATCACGAATAATAACAAGATTGAAATATTTATCCATTACATTAAATCTGATATGCTTCGTATGTATCCAAACCCACTGTATAATAATTTAAATAATGTCATTGACATATTACAGAATCATATTCATTGTTATGAAATCATATATGGTTCAATTATGACATTATATTACCCGTTCTTTGGTATATTCCATGTTAATGCAATGTTTTGGGTAACAATCGTTTTATTTATCGTACGTGCTTGGACATGTTGTTATTGATATTATTATTACTTATATAATTATTTACTTACTTCCATAATTTATATCATTATTTATATATAATATATATTCAGTATATATACATATAATATATAGATGAATGAAATAAAATACACCATTCATGGAGATGGTAGGTCGTACGTATGCATGAAAGTTGTTTTCCTTTTTTTATTGACTTTAATAGAAGTAAGTATGTGATATAAATATATATATCTAGTATCTTTATTATGTCATATATTTCATTATTATTCATTATATATACTTTATAATCATTCTTGATTGGTTAACATGGAGAATGAATATCATCGCGTCGTGGAGACGGTAATCCGTATGTACGCACGAGCGATGATATCATTCCCATAATTATTGAATTGAATTGTAGTGGATGATATATTATCTCAGAATTAATATGATGTTATAATAACTATACATAGTTATTCTTTACACCATTATACCCCTTCCTGTATGGTGGTGGTGGAAAAACATATTACACCACGGCGTGGAGAAGGTATTCCATACGTACGCACACGCAGTGATTTCGTTTTCCGTAGGATGGATAGAAGGTTAAATGGGGTTGTTTAATACATATAATAATATATCAATATATAAGTGATATTTATGTTTTTAATTCATAATGAAACAATTATAGAATAGGATGTAGAATAAGAAATAAATTTGAAAGAATCGGTAACAGATATTACCTCTTCTTCGACATGCATCTTCAAAACAACCTCTTAGGGTACTAAAAATAGTCTTCGACGAATACCAGGACATCTAGAATGTTTATAGTGAAGTTGAGAATGGAAATGGGCAGAGTTTTTTCGATCTTTAAGGCTCAAAATTGTGTGATGAGAAGAGGGAGGAGGTACCCTTTTGTACGGGAGGAGAGGGTAACTTTTGGAAACATGTAAAATACTAATTTATAATAAACCTATTCCTCACATAAAAACTTCCAAAATGACTCCAATCTGAAGATTAGAGGATATAGGGTTGTAATATCATCAACCAATAAAATTTAGACATGATTGGAATTTATTTTAAACATTATCAACTAGATTTATCCTTATTAAATCTATTTAAAATTATTTGTGGTAATAAGATTCTAAATAATAAATTGTTATAAATAATTACTTATGTGTTGTGATTTTTTGACAAATGGAAACTTTATGACACTGTATAACAAATAAATTTCTATTTATAATTTTTAAATATTTGTTTGATTTTAAAAAAAAATTATATTATGTTATTTTTTATAAAATAACAATAGTGTCAATTTCGACACTATTCATTTATTTGAATTTAAATAAACTCCACACATAAGAAATGTTCTAACTAAAATCGATAATAGATTCATAACATGTCATATGTATCTAAACAATTCGTGGATCACATCAAATAGTTCATATAATATTTATTTTTGTTTTTTTAAAACCATTTAATTGATATTATAATCAATAAAATAATTTCAACCTCACTATTGTGTCACCTTTAATGATAATTATTTAATACATAAAAATTATAAATAAATTCACATGATGTAGATAATTTTATTATATTTCTTGAGACTATTCATGTGAGATTTTTCATGACGTTTATCTCTAAATTAAAATTATTATACTTATAAGATTTAAGATAGTGACATGCTACCACTTTCATTAGTTTTAATTTTAATTTAATACTTTTCATTGTCAAAAGTCCATAAAATTAATCTAATCTGACCTTAAGGTGATATGGTTCGACTTTTAGTCCTCCAAAAGAATTTTTTCATGTGTTATGGTAATTTTATAATATTGGGTTTACCCTTAATTACACGATTTATCTTTAACTAAAGTAAATAAAAATTATCATTGTTACTAATAATAATATCAAAAAAATAAAAGTAACCTATTAACATAATTTAGACCCACTGAATTCAAATTTGGAATACGTTTTCAAAATTCAAAAAACATAATTTGTAGTAATTAATTTAAAATTAATCTCATTGTTATGAAAATGGGTTTTAAGAGTTAAAACATTGCTGAAGATTGAAATGTTTTTACCTATGAATTCAATGTACAATTAATTGTAATGACATACATTATATTTAATGGTAAAAATATATTCTCTTTATTCTTTAAAACCATTAAATATTATAATTTAACAAAATAAATTATTACGATGAAAAAAGATGTTTTTAATTAAGATATAGTGTGTTTTACTATTCATTAAAATATGAAAGTTATCATAATTATATGAAACATTTATCCAAAGTATATTTATATATCCTAATTCCAGATAAGATTTTTATTTTTTCTAATTGAAATTATAAAAATGTCAAAAACTAGATTTAATGTGGGTGTGCCATCAAACGATGACAAAATTGCATTTTTTTAAATACATATTTTACACGAAACATTTATTTTGGTCTCATACCATGATCTAGAAAATAAGTAAGATGAATAATAATGTTATAAAATTCAAAATTTAGTTAAAAATATTCATAACGGACAGTTTATAATAATATTATAACAATATATCTTTGTTTAGTGAAACCCGGTATTTCGTACTACCCACCCTATCGAGGATGGTTGTAATTGCGTGTAATGCAAGCCGAGAAATGGATGTGTATAGTGCAAGCTCCTTTAGGTGTAGAGTTCAACACAAGACATCAATGAAATTAAAAAGAATAATTCTCATAAAATCATAGGTTGTTACAGGACCCGTAGACCGAGTCGGACCCATGGACCGGGTCAGACCCCAGTCTGGACTCGTTGACCCGAATACACCTTTTCTCCCATAACATGGGATACTGGTGTCCGATTGATGAACTGTCTGTGGTGACGGAATGCTTAGAGACTGAAGGTTCTTTTTAAATACCCAACTTGAGGTTTGGATATAGTTAGAGCACGGTCAGGTTGTTTTGAACCAAAATTCAAACTTGGACCCCAGGATAGAAATTCTAATAACACACAGACCAGGTTTCTGATTGACGTTTCATCTGATGCGTTGAGACCCCTATGACGAGGCAGAACATTCAGATACTTATAAAGGGGACTTAGTTATAGTTGGAGTATCAACCATTAGCTCATGTATCGGATCCTTTTAGGGTTGAGCAGATAGAGTATTGAGACCTAGTAGCTGGCTGAGACCTGACAACTACTTGACCGATTCGATTTCGAGTAAATCTACTGGCCCAGTGGGGAGAGCCTCTATGTGATGTGGAAGACCTATGGTGGGGATGACCTCTATGTGAGAAAGGAATACCCATGGTACTCTAACGGAGGAGTACCTCAGCAGGCTATGAGGGGGAGTGCATCTATGTGAGTGTGATAGACCTGTGGTTGGGAGCACCTCTGTGTGACGCAACAGAACCATGTTACTCGACATGAGGAGTACCTCAAGAGTCCAAGGGTAGTGGGAAGAGCCTCTGTGGGATGTGGTAGGCCCACTATACTTGATAGAGGAGGATTACACCATCATCCAGGGTTCCGACTATGTGACTGGGGTTGTTACTTCATACTAACACTAGAATAAAATCCTGGTTTGAGTTGAGTCAATGACTTTTATTTTTTCCACATGATGGAGATGGGTTACTATATAACTTAGGTATATGTATGTTCATATACCTATGTAATGGATATTTGATTATTTCATATTTTGTGGTTTATCCATGTTGTATTTTTTGAGACATTTAGCGTCTCAGGGCCTTTATTGAGTATCATTATACTCAACCCAGCATGGGATATGATCTCACCTCGTTGTGTTGGTTGCAGACGATGGACAGTGCTGACTGAGGCTGAGAGTTGTAGGACTGGATGGTACCATAGGTGGACCACTCGGCGTGATGTTACAAAGAGAAGATGGACAGATGTGGAGTACCGAGGAGGCCATCTGTACCTACCCTTCATGTCGGAACCCTGGAGGACGACACAGTAGCTATTTTATATTCTTCAGTTGTACTTCCATTTCAGTTGTACCTGTAACTTCAAGTTGGTCTTGTATTTCCAACCCCTTTACTTTTCAACACTCTTTTATATACAGGTTTGTTTAGTGTTTTACCTCCAGCAAGTATTCTGTTGTATGTGATTCAGTTTATAAAGGCAATGCCTTCCCAGTTACAGGATTTACGCCTTTGGTGCTAGTCGCCAGCCCCTGGCCTATGGTGGGAGGGCTTGGGGTATTCACGATATGGGCCCCGAGGGATGGGTCATGATAGTAGTAATGTTTTACAATGATATAGAAATATAATTTTTAATTGTTAAATATGTCTTTAAATGTTTTATGACAACATTTGATTTCAATTTATCACAAATTATGAATTTCCAAAATGAAAACTCCCCACTAATCATATATATTTCATAGAAAATTGATAAAGAGAGAATTATTCCTAAATATAGATAATATTGGTTATTTTTTTTAAATATGAAATATATATATTATAATGTTATTCCTTATTTATATCTCTAAAATTCATTTGATGAAATATACTACTATAATATCCAAATTTTAAAACAATATAGGGAAAGGTTGAATCATTCCATTTTGTAGTTTTCATTGAAATTTGAATTATCGACCAAACATGTTGATCTGTGATTAAATATCTACCAATATATATTTATAACTAATAATGATTTTTAATTGATCCTCACATCTTATGGATCTAGATATTTATAGATAAATAAATAACATATGATACATCTAATAATTATTTGATTAATAAAGGTATAGATGTTACAAAAAAACATGTTATAAATCATAGGACTCTCATCATATTCCTATTAAAATCAAGAAACATTAAATAATGAATTTGATCAATTTAGTTCAAAAATATAACTACATTAAATTTAATATACAATATAGTATCTAGTTATAAAGGATGTACAATAATTTGGTATTGAAAGAATAAATTCATTTACATATGACTCTACATTCTAGTTTTTCAAGATCATTAATTATAGGTTCAAGATATATTTTAATATTTGATAGGGTTGTTGTATTAAACCTTATTAAGATATAAAATACCTTATTCTATTTTCATTGTTAATTTTGGAAGCTGAACTTATATTTCATAAAGAGTTCAAAATATATCATAACCATGTTCATCCCCTTTTCTGGGAAGATATTATTCATAATTTTTTGTCTGTTTATATTTCACACCATTAACTATAGTAAAACAAACCCACATTCATTATGGAAAATGGGTTTTGTTTTATCACTAAATTATGATATGGATAATATTATTCATAACCCATTAATGTTTTGAAGGAATATGTGATCTGTTTTTGGTAATGTAATAGAAACAACTCACACAATTCCTTAATGAATTACTATAAATTGAAAATATTTTTCTTCAAGAAGGTAAAGATACCACTGGTATGCGATCACTTTGCCTCTTCATTTATAGAAAACATACTCAAACTCATATTTTCAGATAATTTAATACCTTTAAATATTTTTTTGTTACAAAATTGAATAATAATGTCAATCAAAAAAATAAAATAACACATCGTGATAATGGGATGTATCGATCGTTATCACCATTATTTCCTCAGATTACATCTTATTTACACTATTCATCATGGGGTCAATCTAAATACCTTCATTAGAGGTCACATGACATTGAGTTGAATCAATATGAAAAGAAACCCACTAATAGACCATGGATTTCAAATTTTTAAATTTGAATTTTTTGACATAATCCTTATATAATATTCATGATCCTGTCTAATTATAGAATAATAATAATATCAACTTAAACCATAACTAAAAACTTATTAGGGAAATATTTTAAACATTATTGACTAAATTCTTGAAACCAATTGAAATATTCCACAAAATAAATTTAATTAAAATTATTCTTCAATGTCATAACAAGATCAAAATATATTTTTCAATTAATATTCACTTAATACATTAAAATGATGATAACTGAATTTAAGATTTTTTATAGAGATATGTTGAGCACACTAACTATATTCTAAAATATCATTAATTCTTGAAATATCATAATTATTGTTTTTTTATATTATTTTTAATTATAAAATAATTATATAATATCACATATACATACATATTATATAAAAATATAAAATTATTCCCTCAAGGTGATACCATAGAAATTATATATTTTTTTATTTAAATTCTCTAAAATTGACTAATTCTATTCTATATAAAACCATAAATATGGTTTGGGATTCAAAAATTAGATCAATTGAAAACTAATATTTTCAATTTAATGAAAATCCATAAACCTGATATTTGAATAAATATTTAAAATCCCAAAAAATTGATATAACATAAACATTTATTCCCTCATTATGATATATTATTTAGAGATGACATTTTTACATATAATTTACAAATAATCTACTCCAATCATAATAACATTTTATATTATGTTTCCTAGCCTAGATAAATTTCGTGACACCAAAGACATGGTTTCATGAGACCTAAAGTAAATTTCAAAATCCCTAAAGTCTAAAAACAATTTACAAGGGGTAAAAAATATACTATTAGGGAAAATTTTAAACCCTTATATAAAAAAATTCAACATCTATATGAGAAGATAGTTTTATGAATTGACTATTTAATTTATAAAATTACAAGTTGGGCCATAATGTTGTATAAAAATATATGTATGTGTATTAAATATAATAGTGAAAAATAATGAAATTTAAGATTGATTTATATTTTTATAACTCATTTCACACTTAGGTATGATTTGAATATAAATATTTTGTTTTGAAATTAATTTTATTAATTAAACATTATATTTTGGATTAGTTAGTGAATTAAAATATATATAGAGAGAATTAATGGCTATGTGATATTAATTTTCACCACAAAAACGCATTGATAATCTACTGGGAGATAATGGCAGTATAAGGGGAGCCATCCAGAGTCTCGTAGATATGATAAAGGGGAAGTATCTATTAGGACTCTACAAAGTTATTGATGACTCGTCACAATCATACTGGAGATGCACAATTATTTTAGTCCAACTAAGAATCTATTATGATGAAGAATATATTTTTTTGTATAGAGTGTGGTATTATCATATTTTTTGATATTTCTGTTTCTATAAGTAGTTTTTAAAGGAACAATATTATTTAATTTCACTCTACTTTCATTGGGAATAAAATATGGAATTCCCTTCCAACTATTGGTTAAATTTTAATCTATAAAAGGTTTTTAGATAAATAAAAAAAGAGATAAATTTTTTTGAACATTTTATCCAATGGTGGAGTGATATTATAAAAACATTTTATATAATTACTTGTTTTGTTATATTTTTATTGAAATTTTGGTATATAATGAATGTGTACAAATTTTAAAATTATTTTTTAGTATCTATTTATTTTTATATTTCTGAGAGTTGTCTTATCTCATAATTAATGTGTTTAATTGAATTATTTTATGAAATTTTTGAGTTGGTATATATTAAATTAGCAATGTTTGTTCCAATCATTATATCAGGGAGACTGATTTTAATGACAGAAGAAATTTTATCAATTAAACTAACATTATTATTTGATTACATGTGATATATTGTAAAAAAATAATTATTATAGTGGATTATAATTCTGTACTTGATAGTTATTGTTATTATCACTAACAAAAAAAAATTATTCTAAATTTAGATAATAATAGATTTGTTTTTATTAATGTAAATTATATTATTATAATTTTTTTGGATTATAATAACTTGTTTATAATTTTTTGTATTCACAGTTATGTTTTTGAATTTTTTTTAAATGTTGTTATAATGAAATAAATTGAAATTAAATGTAATAACTTAATAACCTGTTCTGAAAAATAAATTTTCCTCTTATAAATTAATGTTATTACACAAATATCATGGCATTAAGTTGGATAAATTAGTGATCTAGTCTTAATAATGTAAATGATGATTTATAATATTAAATGGGTATTTTGAAAATAATAATGCAATAAAAATTGTTAAAAATATTATATTACTCAATTTGTGTCTTTTTTCAATTTAATATATACGAAAACAAAGTAATAATTTGTTAAACTGGTGATTTTGAAAATTTAATTGATTTTTTTAACTATTTAAAACAATTTAAATTTTGTTAATTAATTATAAAATATTTTAATTTATGGCATACATTAATTCAAGGGAGTCATAAATTACATGGTGTTGTTTTTTTGTTTTAATAAGGATAAAAATTTAAGTGATTAAAAGAGATATTATTGTGGGTATTTTATTTTTCAAAATTTCTATCACAATAATAGACAAGTGTGGTGAAGGTTATAAATTAAAAGATTAATTACATGGTGAATAAATAATTTATGAGTAATTAAAAAGAAACAAGAGTAAATTCATATGCCTCAAATTAAGGGTTATACTTGACGTATATAATGTGTTGATATTAATTGTTTTGTGTGAAACATACAAATTCATGGTTAATGATTTTTATTATTTTGATTATTGTATTTTCATCAGTTTTAAAAATAAATTTAATATTTTTATTGAAATATTAAAATGTATACTAAAAATTATATGATTTTTGGATAAGTTATAATGAAATCATCTGGAATGGAATTGATAAAAACTGAGTCATAAGATTTGTTTATTACATTATTTTGGTAGGGAAACTATAAATTCTTTACATACGTCAAATTATATGATTCTTATATTTTTTATGACATAATTAGATAGAAATTTAGATAATATATAAAAATTGTATTATATTATACCTAGTTAATTCATAATTTACTATACCTAATGCATCAAAAGGACTCAAGTGTTCCTCCCCATATGCCAAAGGCTTCTTACTGGTTGTGAGGGCCTAAGGTGGTATACTGGGAAGATTGTACCCTTACAATCAGTGTAGCATATTGGTATAATAAATTAACAAATATTAGATGAATATAAATGAAATATAGATAAGTGTATTTAATTCATCCAGATAAAAATAATTAACAACCCAAATGTGGTGTCACATACAAATGATGAGTATATCATTGATCTAAACTAAAATTAAGTACACGTGGTAGTGGGCATACAATACATACAATAATAAAAAATAACAAATAGCCAAAAAGATATCCAAAAGAATAATAAGACGATGTTGGGTCCCATTATCTCAATATCCCTTGATAATATTAATCAATCATCTAAGACCGAGCTATTGAAAAACTACATATATGCATCTATGAGGCCTGTCTATGTTCCAAAATGAGGCCCAAACATGGTGTGATTTATACTGTATTTTCCTCCACCAACTACTTCTACACAAATATTGTATATGAATATAAATTCATTAAACTTTAAATATAAATATAGGTAGTAAAACAAATTGATGAAATAATAATCTTGTTGGGAATGGACTCATCCTGGGATTCTAAGCTAACCATACCCTCTTCAACACATGTTTGTAATATATAAAGAAATGTTAAAGAAGAGGATATGTTCTGGCATGCATAAAATTTTATTACCAATATAATTATCCATAAATAAGTCAGAAGTTGAATCTATGTAATCCCACTTCTAATAATTGTAATGTAGGATCCAAGTAGAAACAAGGAATCATTGGCCTTATATGGTCATGCCAGCTCGTGTCATAGAAGCCATACAACCTATCTAAGGGTTCTGATTGTAATCAATGTGGTAATCATGAGACATTCCACTAGAATAATGTATAACTGATTACAAGGAGATATTTTACATTAAATATCATGATAATCATGACCAGGGTACAAGGGGCGAATCCAAGGCACCTCACATCCTAAGACAACTGCTAAATCAAAGGGGTGTATATGGGGCATTCCAAAATTTAGAAATGGGTGAGTTCAATAGTTGATACTGTTTCAATCCATTTATATATAAATAATACATTTATTATGGTCCAACGTGGGTATGTATCTTGGAAACTAGCCAAACGAATCTGGGCATTGTCCTCTAAATGCTCAAGGAATTCCCTTCAAAATCCAATGCTTTCTCAAGTCAAACCACTCCTTTAATAAGGAAAATTTATGTATTAGAAACATAAACACTATCATTAATAAATAAAATTACTTATGATAAGCCTTCCAATAATATAATTTATATATAATATTAATTTTTATATATATAATTGTATTTTTCTCATTTATTGAAAGTAATATCATATTTAAAAATATAGAATACTGTCATATCATAAATCCTTCAGTAAGGTTGTTCTTGAAGCTGCAATAGTTGGGTTTCCATCCATTAATGATAGTCCTCCATTCCCACGAGTTTACAACTAGTTTCATGAGAATTATAAAATGGAAAAGAAAGATATACCATCATTAAATTCCGAATGTAAATTCATGAGAGTGAAAGGTGTTTCCATAGCTAAAGGTATATGGGATAAATTAAAAAACATATATGAAGGAAATACAAATCTTAAGAAGGAAATGTAACAAATATGGAGACTAAATTATTAATATTTGATGATGGGTGAGCATGAATATATAGGGGTAATATTTTACCCTAGTGAATGAAATTGAGAGTATTATCGGTTTTCTTGGTGAAAAGATGAAAGTATCTACAGTGTTTGAAAAGATTAAGATAATCCTACCTAAAAAATTTGATGAAAATGTTTATTCATTGGAAGACAAAAATCCAGAAACCTAATCTCTTAATGATTTATAGAGCACTCTTATCACCTATGAAATAGGAAATGATAATTCTATGAAGACTAAAGAAAAGTTTCATAGAGAAATTCCATTCAAGGATATGAGGATTGAAATTTCAATAAAGATTGTTATTGAATATGAAGTTAGTGATTCGGATTCTGAAAACAAGGTCTGTAAAAATTTTTATGAAATATTATCCTTGTTTTATATCAATATGAATATAGGTACAAGGAAATAAGAAAGGAAACTCCCATTTAAATGTTTTGAATGTTGATTTTTTGGTCACATTGTGACTAATATTCCTTTATGAAATAAAGAAGAAGATTATGATATTGAATAAATAAACACAAGAAGATTGTGGAAGAAAAATATAGACCAACAAAAAAATTGTTCACATAAAATAGAAGAAGTTTCTTGTCCAATTATGAAAATGAATAAGAAAGTGACTTTGAATCTAAAAAATCCATTGAGTATGGTAATAAAAATACGTTCATTCCAACAATGAATGATGAAGAAATCAGAATCAGTAGTTCTGGAGAAGAATATTATCAATTTGAATTGAATTAGAATGAAGTGTTGATAGAATATCTATGTAAGATCAAAAGACTTTGAAAGAAGGAAAAAATTTGTTAGATGAATGCTCAATAAATGAAGAAGTTTTTTTATAATGATAAAAAATAGGGTTACGTATATTAATGATTTGAAGAAGTATTTTGAAGATGAAATAAATCATAATGTGTATTTGGAAGTGAATTTGAATGAAAAATAAGAATATTTGAAAATTTTCCAAATAAAATATCTGAAGCTGGAATGAAAATTATATGTTTCTAAAATATTATCACATATGATGTTCAATGATCTCATAATGAGAAACTTGATAATGTTCAGCAAAATAAACCATCAAAGGGTAACAAAAATAATGGATCATTTTCTGAACAAAAGAATATTGGGAATGTTTTTTATGTGGTCAATGTAAAGAATTCAAAAATATAAAAACATCCTGAGTCTAAAAAGGTTTTATCTAGATCAAGAAACATTTCTAATACTTATTACCCTGTAAAGGCTGAAAATAATAATAAGAATACAATTGAAAGTTAATAGAAGATGGTTGATAGATGATTTCACAATTGTGACCAGTATAGAGGTTTCATGGGAAAATACACTTTATATGGGCATTTCTGGTATTGTGGGGGATTCGAGCACACATAAAGTATGTGTTGGTTTAATAAATAAACATTTATATTATCCCATAGGTTTTTAAATGATGGTATTGGGAGAGTCAATATCTTTATAGAAGGAAGAAGGAGAATTTTTTCATGATGAAATCTAAAAAGGATGAATTAAAAATTGAAAATATGTTGAAACCCTTATAAATTTTTTTTGAGAGATTTGATCAACCTAGACACAATGGAAAAGTGTGTATTGTTTTGTTACTATCTCAAAAAAGGATTATAAATTCTCAGTACATGAAGGTAATGAACAAAATGAATGGAAAAATGTTTTCTACTGCTGAAACATTATTGAATGTCATGTAATGAGAATGACCTTGGATAATTGATAGACGGTGATCCTCCCATATTACAGGAGGCTTGAAATATGTGAAGTATGTGAAATATTTTAATTATGGAACAATGAAATTCAACAATTATGATTCATTGAAAATCCGAGTTGTTTGTCAACCATCATTGGAGAAGAAAAGATAAAATCTAAGAAAACATTACATGTTGATGGGATGAAACACAACTAGCTATGTGTCTCAAAATTTCGGGATGAGGGTAACAAGGTTATCTTCAATAAAGTATTATTTTTTCCAAAAGTGAAGAATATAGTATGATTGTTACAAGAGGCCAACGTATAAAAACAAATTTTTTTCGGGATAGTAATTCACAAAATTGTTGTTACAAGATTAGAGTGCAAGAGAATTAATTATGGCATAAAACGCTATGAAAAATATAATAGAGAAACATTACAATGTTATAATAAAGTGATAGCTTATGAGACATTTCTATTTTTCCAAGAAGAAGAGATTGGAGTTGCACTATTTTCCAGAAAGAAAATATTAGAAATTTTCTGCATAAGAAAGTTGATATTTTTTCAAAAAAACTCCTGGAGATGATCCATTCTGATAAATGTGGGCCAACAAGAAAACAATCAACATATATAGAAGATTACTTAATTAAATTCAATAATTATTTTACTCATTTTACGTGTGTTATGAATATAAAAGACATATAATAATATTTGAAAATTTTTATATCTTTTAGATGAAAATATTATAAATAATGTTAGGTTTTTGTGAAGAATTTTAGAACTAATAATGGTGGTGAATACCGAAGTTAAGAATATGATGACTATCTTGAGAAACTTGGAATTTGGTATGAGTATATCACTCCATGCACTCCCCATCAAAATGGAGTTGCGGAATGAAATTATAGAAGCCCGGTTGAAATGAGAAGAACCATGTTACTTGAGCCTGGAATTTTATATTAGTTTTTGAGGCCATCCATGAGTAATACAATTTTCATTCATAACTATTGTATCTAGAGGCCTCAATCAGGTATCACTCCATAAAATTATGTTTATGGAAAAACTGTAATTTCGAAACACTTGAGGGTTTTCAGGATTCATTTTATTATAATGTTCAAAGGTGGAACTATGGTATGCTTGAACAGAGAGGTGAAGATGGAATATTTTATGGTTATGCCCCGAAAGGAATAGAATATTGAAGATTCAATAGAGAAACAATAGCAATTTTCGATAAAATTGACATAAATTTTATTGAAATATCAACGAAATATAAACATGTCTAACCATTAAAAGAATATGATCAAGTTGAAGTATATAATTATTATATGGATATAAATGATAATAATCCAAATAAAGTTGAAGAATCATGCTCCGATATTTCCAGTGATGAGTAATACAATCAAAAATCTTATCCAAGGTTGAACAAACATGAGGATGCATATAATATATTTGGTGATCAATATCATGAAGGTTCAAAAAAGAAGAACAACCGATTCCATTATACATACTTATTTGTTTTCAAAAGTAGAATCGAATTATGAGAAATAATCTTTTGATAATCCAGATTAGGTTTTAGAAATGAATGAATAATTGGATTGGATTGAAAGGAATATTAAATAGGAAATAATAACCAATCCTAAAAACAAAAAATATCATTTGCCGAAAACGGGTTTTCTAGAATAACCAGAATAAAGAATGTAAATTTATATGAAACAATATAGGATTGGTTTGAAAATATTATTCATAGGTTGATTGTATTGATTTTTATGAAACTTTTTCTCTAGTTGAAATACATGAACTAATCTGGATCATTATTTCTTTGTCCGCACAATGAGGCTACATGATAATTCAAATGAATGTTAAATTTTTATTCCTAATTAGTGATCTTGAAGAAGATGGTTATATTGAAGAACCTTGTGGATTTGTTATTGGAAAATATGAAGGTTATGTGTTTATAATAAAAAAGGCATTGTATGGATTAAAACAATCTCTGAGGTAATGGTATTTAAAATCGGATATATGCTTATAAAAGATATTTTTTAACAATTTAATAATGGATATAATTATTTAAATCAGATAAAGTCAACAATATTCAATCATAAAAATTGTTAATGTTTATGATATTATCATTTTATGGAATGATGAATGAAGATGTGAAAGCTTTGTTGACGAAATGAAAAATGTATTTGAAAAGTCCATGTAGGGTGAAATGAGATACTTTTTCAGGTTAAAAATCTAGTTAGAAAAGAATAAATTTTCCTCTCCTAAGAAAATTATGCAAAATAACATCTCAAAAGGAGTGGATTAGAAAATTGAAAACCTATTTCCACACCCATTTCAGTTGGAAAAATGAAATGTAAAGATGGTGAAGTAAGTGAATTTCATTAAAAATAGTATCTAAAGCGGATTATATATCTATTGTATTTGACTTATGCAAGACCATACATTGTGTATGAGATTACGTTATGTGTAGTTTTTAAAAGTTCACTAAAGTAATCACTTTTACTTGGATGAAAAATAATTCACAGATAAATCAAAGGAACAAATACATTGGTGTCAAATATGGCAGTTCAAATTGTATTGAATTGTTTGTATATTCTGATGCAGATTGGGTAGGAAATGTTTATGATTGAAGATCCACATCTTGTGGTGTATTCTTTCATGGAAATATTTGTGTTAGTTAGAATTCAAATAAAAAAAATTATAACTCTTAGAAACACTGAATGTGATTATTTTGTTGCTACTCAAACCACTACTCATCTTTTGGGGATGAAAACACAATTTGAATATTTACGTTTTTATGTGAAGTTACCCTTGCTATTGGGTTTTGAAAATCAAAATGCAATGAATCTCACGAGAAATTATATGCAACATTCTCATTCATAACATATTGATACCGAATATCTTTTCAGGAAAAATAATGTGGAGAACAATTAATTGAATCTGTACTATGTTCCAACATCATAAAAAGTTACCAATATTTTCAAAAAACCTTTTTTGAAGCAATGATTCTAAAAAATTGATTATCAACATGGGTTTCCAACTTATATATCTTAAAGGTTTAGGTATGTGTATCTATCCCCACTCCCTTCTTAACTTTTTATTGTTTTTTCAAGGGGGATAATTTTATTGTTTCATAAATGTTTTTCCTAAAAGAGAGTGTTGGGTGAGGAATGGATTCATCAATTTATTTTGAGATTGAACAATTCTAACTATTTGTTATAGTGGTTGTAGGAAATGAATTGTTTTCTAGGTAAGCAGAAATGTTGAAGGGTTGAGAATGAAGAATGGTTTTTTAGGAAGAATGTTTGAACATCATGGAATTTTTATCAACGATTCTTGTTTTTTAGGATGATTTAGATCACATAGTCATTAAATTATTGATATGTAATCAATTAGTTGAGGTCAAAATGATTATAGATTTATGAAATGTTGATGACAATAAAATCCTAAGGGTAAAATTTTTAAGAACAAACTGATGATGAAGTTGATTTCTATTCAAGTGTTATCTTTTGATCTCAAGCTATGTTTTGAAGAAAGGAATTCACTTCACAATGTTTTGATTTTTATGAAAAATGGATACATGAATTGGTCACCAATTCATCCCCTAAAGTAATTTATTAAAAAATTATTGCAATGCATGGTTATAGTGTAATGAGTTTACACCAACCAGAAAATGAGAACGATTCATGGTGAAAGATCATAAAGTGAAAAACAATAGGTAACACAAACTGGTTAATAACTCATCGCTTCATGTAAGCAGACACATTAGCCCAAGTGTATGAAAAATCGTTGCATACTTCAATTCCTAAATATATGCTATCCTCAAATGGAAAGAGGGCAGAGAACTCAAAAAAAGGTCCATCACTCTAGATAGGTTGAAGAATAAATCCCCGATGCACCCAAGAGAGAAGAAATCCGTGTAAAAATCCATGATGAAAAGCCAAAGGGCAGTTTGTAGCTAGAATGGATGAAAAAAAGAGTCTTAGACTTCCCAAGGTCAGTGATAGATCTCAAAAAACACAAAAAAAAGTTTCCAGACTATAGATTTCAACCTTCAAACATGAAGAGAAGATATTTTAATGGGGAAGAAACACCAATTAGCTTCACTACTATATTCAGAATGAGAACCATAAAAAAGGAACCAGCCACAAGATCCGTATTTTATCATCCAAACCATTTCTAGATCCACTGGATCGACTATGAAAGCAAGATCCGACACAACCTAAATAAGTGTAAAACCATTATGCACAGCCCATGATTTCAATAAAACGAAACACTATGAAATCATACAAGAAACATAGAAGCACTAAACATGAAAATTAAGGACTTTATCTACAATCTATCAACCTCTTATTAAAAATTCTATGTTTAATATCAACATATGTCTCTGTAAAAATTTCACCATTTTTTAGCCATTGATAAGCTATTGCATCTTGTTGCTCCTTTATAACTAGGTTAGAGTATTAATTCGAGTTATCATCATGAGGTGTAATAGAATAATTAACCTATATCGGTGAAGTAGTATCTGAAGCCCTTATTCAGGGAGCATTAAATTTAGAAATAGTTGAATCAACAATAGCTGTTAATGATGTAATTTCAGTGTAGTCCATTATAGATGAATCAAGTGATCTCATAAAATTTTTTCATTAAAATACAGAGTAGTCCCTACAATTTTTTTTGTTTTTTTAGGATTGGGAGTAATGAATCCATCATCACCCACTACATGTTTTTTCCCTTTTCAATATCTTTATATTATGAAATCTTCCTCAATTTGATTGGCTTTCTCATCAGCCTCTAGTAAGGTTGTGCACTGAGATGATAACAGTACAGATTGAGAAAGCATTGAGAAAATAGCATTAGAGGGTTCACCCTCCTCCATTGTAGCAGCCTCATTACCCCAATTATAATGTTATTGTCTTCATGAATTGATGGATCATTAATAGAATTGGGAGCATCAATCGAGTATAAAACATTGATAATATCAATAGGTTAAACTTCCCGAACAATAGTGTTATTCATTGTAGCATCATTTTCCATGAAAATTGACGTGAAATGTTGGGGGGAGCATGAGTCTCCCATTATTTCATTATATAACCAATTCAGTAACATTTTTTACTATATAATGTTACGTTTTCGAAGAAAACGTCTTGTATAAACCTATTATCTCCATTTTGTATCCAAAATCATGATGTAAACTCATTAGAGATGTAGACTTCTGTAAAAATCCTTGGAACTGAAGGTTTCGAAATATTCAGAGTATCTGAGTCAGGGATGATTGGATGTCTGAAGAGTCCAATAATGGAGAAAAATGCATGCTGCTTGAAAAGACAGAGAGGCAAGCCATGGAAACCAATCTAGATAGGAACAACGAGGGGATCAGAACCATCAAAATCCGAAGACCATTTTAAAAATTTCTTAACTGATCCCCCAAATGACCAATAACCATGGGTCTATAATTGGTAATATTCATTATCGGAGGAATAAAGAAATAGGAATTCCATGAATTCAGTAATCTTATGTGAAAATTAGTGAAGTCTATACCTTCTAGAGTTTTTCATAGAAACACTAATGAATGAATATGTCAGATAAATATTCAAATGATAACAAAATATAGACCTGAAGAGTGTATGTGTACCACGTGTTTGGAGAAATTAATCGCAAATAGACCATCATGTCGATATTTTTTGGGATCAAAACGTTCAGAGACCTTTTTTCTTGGAGATCAGCAGAACCCATGACAACATCCACGAAATATCTGGAATCTGGGGCCCCCTTTGGATCAGCAGGATTGGGGTTTCATCTCTGTTTTCCTGTGAGTAGTATCATCCACTTTACATCACATGTTTTTTCTGAAATAAAATTTCGTTGGGATTTTTTTGAAAAGAATCATAGCCTTGTTTCTGATAATTGAACTCTTTTATTCAAAAATACATTCTCAGGATGAGATTGTGGATATAAGTAAACATTATTGAATGAAATGTTAAGATACTTTCTAATGAAATTATGACAATGCATTACTGATTTCAATTTAAAATATATAATGATTATTTTATAGTTTCTGATGTAATGTTGATAAAATAAATTGGTAGTGTGAGTGATGCTTCAAAATTGAAAAAATTTGTATTTAGATTTATCGTATCCATATGGTATAGAGAAAGAGGTGGTACCAGTGGTTTTTTTAAAAAATAATATCCAGATTAAAGAATCATTTCCAATTAAAGAAGATGTACTGATAAGATGAGAAAGAGATAATATAAATTTTTTTCAAACCAATTGGGTTATTTGTGGAACTTATTGAAATGGTGTTGTTTTGAAAATTGGTGGTGATAGAATGCAGTGGCGATGAAAAGTTGTTGTAATTGAAATGGGTTTCTATTTGAAGAGTAAGAGATAGTGCTAATTGTTTTTTAAAATGATCATATCGTAGTGAATGTGAATTAAAGGACATGGTACCAAACATATATTATCATTTTATAATTTACATTAATTAGATCTGTGTGAAAGAGAAGAGATGATACCGATCAAAAGGAAATTGTATTTAGAAAGTAATTGATCATATTTAGGTAGATGAAAAGAAAAAATACATTACTGATCTAGAAGGACTCATTTTCATATTGTATTGTATCATATCCAGGTTGATAATCATTTTCAGATTGTATTGTATAGTATCTAGGATGGTCATCATTTTCTAGATTGTATTGTATCATATCTAGGTATATATCCATTTGCTGATTGTATGGTATTGTAACAGGGCAGATCATTGTTTTTAGATCATGTTTGATCGTATAAAGCAATCATGAATAGTAATCCTTTCCAGATTGATTCTATCAAGAATCATCATATTAAGAATGATTATTACAAAAAAGATCATATCTAGACCATTTTTATTCAGAAAAGATCATGCTTGTGCTAAGATGAAAATAAAGAAGCATGAATGAATGGAATGTCACAATACATTTCAATTGAAATCAGATGATGCTAAAGTTATTCATTAAGGAATTCAAAGTCTTGAAGGTAGTCATGATTCAAGAACATGTTTTTGAATGTTGTATTGTTTCTCAATAGTTTGAAGTGAAAATAAATGTGTAAAATATTGTTGAATTATTTTTCGAGAGGATATGAACTTTAACATTCAATATTTTGATTCAAAATAATTTCTAAGAATAATTTCCGCAATCGACGTGGGGAATCAGACTCATTTGATCATACCCTTGTATTCCTAATAGTTGAAATCAGTCTCAGCAAATGAAATGGGAATCTGAAGTAAGATATTTGAAGATTGTATATGTTTTGAGAATAATTTAAGTTCTAAAGAAGTCAAAATTCATTCCATAATTTCAGGGATATGGAATATTGGGAGAATTTAGGTGAGAGGGAAAATGTTTTTTGATTCATGCCTAAACCTATTTTCGGTCACATTTAAAAAGTTGAAAGTACATTGTACATTCTGATACATGCACTGTTAACTACAGAAGAGAGAGAAGCTCTATGTTTCTTGAGGGAATAAGAGATCAACTATACAAGGTTTGACAATTTTTTGTGTGGTTAAAAATATTATCCTCATATTACATTTTTATTTGGGATCACTCATAATTTATTTCAAATCATGTAATTCCTCTATCAAGTTTACATAACACCTATATTTGTTAGGTTTCAATTTATTATTTATATTTCATTCTGGTCTCGTCATATATCATTTATCATATAAAATTTTCTCTATGAAAAAATCAATGTGTCACACCCCAACCACAAACACCTATTATTTTATTATTTTCAAGGCCCCGCATCTTTGGGATAGAGTTGGGTTTGGGTCCAGGTTTGAATTTTTTGAAGCATTGATGTTTGTGGTGGGTCTCGGGCAGGTGCACTGTCACCAAACAATTAATGGTGCATGTGAGTTTGGTCCCAGAGAATATGTGGTTTCCCGATATTTAAAATAACTAAATATTATTAATTTTTAATCCTCTGTGACAATGTTATTTTTGCAGATAATAATAATATTAATATCATTAAATTTATATTAATATTATTCTTATTAAATTTATATTAGTATTATTTTTATTAAATTTTCATTAATATTAGTATTACTATTATTCATAATTTTTTTTAATATTACTATTCATAGAAATAAGATAAAGAAAGAATGAAATATATTATTATTATTTTTTGTCTTATTTAGTATATTTATTTATATATTATTATTTTCATGTTTTTTCTAGGGTGTGGCCCTCTCCATCTCCACATCTATTCATACAATACCCCCAATTTTGGTATCTTCCTTTGTGCGCCCACCTCATCGGAGATCTACCTTGCACTAACCATACTTCCTCACATGCACGGAGCCCCCATTCCTAGTCCTCTCACTCATCAGCCATCCTCCCTCCCTGCGTGCCCTATACCCATAAACCCCCAACTACGGACTGTGCGGGACAACTTCACCCTGAACCCCTTGGCCAAACCTCCCCTACAACCGTTAACCAGCACGACCCCCCTTTTCCTATACCTCTGTCTTCACTCCGATCACATCTTTTTCTCCAGTATTTGTCTTCTCCATGAATTTTTCATTTAATATTGCGGGGTTTCATTGAGTTGGACAAACTTTAATCGAGTGGTTTTTATTTTTCTTGTTTTCTCAATTTTTAGGGTGTGTGAAGGGTCCGTAATGTTATTTTCTCCATTATGTTGATGTGTGGTTGTATTCTTACTCATATGAGGTATGCGAATACACGATTTTTCATTTCTAGAAAACTCATATTCTGATTTTGATCTTTTTTTTAGTTTTAAAAAATGTTTTGCAGCTTCATTATGCAGTTAATTTTCTTACTATTTTGTTCTTAAATTTTTATAATTGGTTAAAATTTGTTATGAGTGAGTTGATGGTTCATGACTACATGTGTTTGTTATGATTTGTTTGTATTGGTTCCAAATATTGTTTTCAAATTTTTTAAAATATAATTTTCATCCATATGGTATTCCCATATAATTTTTTTGATGATTTGGCATTGATTAAATTGTTTGAAATTGGTTGTTAGCAAGATTCATTAATTCTATTTATGTGTTTAAGCAAATGGGGTATTGATAAATTCTGATATGAGCTTTTGAAATAAATTGATGTTATTTTGAGGGTGTTTCACTTAGTTTTGTTTTTTTAAACATATAGAAAATGTGATTTGGGTTTTACTTGGGAAAATTTTTATTTTCATATAGTCGGTTTTTGAAACGTATCTTGTTTTCATTGTTTGGAATAATTTGATTTTATGGATTTATAGGGTTTTCAGTCCCATGGATTTATTGTAGTGAGTTACGGTTAGTTCCAATAACATGCATGTGTTTTCCCATGTATAGAAAAGTATTGATACATATATATCGTCTATGTTCATGGTCTCTCATGGCGTAGGTAACACATGCATTAGTTTAAGGATATATATATATATATATATGTGGATGTTTGTGCGAGTGAGCTGTTGCTAGGGTTAGAAAGCTTGGCATGACCATTTTTGATGTAGGTGTGTCAAATCCTTCCTTTGTGAAATGTTTCATTATCACTTTTATGTTTTCAATTTCTTCTTAAAGGTTAATTTCACATTTTTTATATTTATGGTTTGATGTAACTAGTGTTTTTGGGTCATTATAATTTAAAAAAATATGTTTTTCTAGGAAATTGTCTGAATTTCCACGGTTAATATGCCTCAGGTATTTATTTTAAATGTTGTTGTTCTTCAAAGTGGGATTGGGTGTTCAACTAAAGTGTCAGGTCTATTTCTAAAATTGACTATAAATTTTTTTATTCATTTATAAAAGTGTTTATAAAAATTTATTTTTAAATTATTTAGTATGTTTATAATTTTTTTTATAAATTGTTCGATTTTTTCAAAAGTACATTTATGAGACTATTTAGGAGTTTTTTTTGAAAGAAAAATTCCAGTTTGGCATTATAAATTTAATAGTATTATTGTTAAGATGTTTTGGTAAAATTAATTTTGACTTGTCTACTCAATGACCTATTTGGTACTTTCAATTCAAATGTAATATTTGGTTAATTATATTGGAGAGGTAGTACTTAAAGGACCATTTGGCTCTTCCAACTCATGGGTGATGTTGTTCTAACTTTTAGAATGAATTGTGTTTGGAAGGTGTGTGTGCCTTGTTTGAGATTTTAAATGTTTTTAGAAAATGGTTTTGACATGTATATGACGTGATGGAAAAGTTGGAACATTGTTTAATATGAAATGATTGAATCTGAATTTGGGGACTCTCCTATCTAGGGTAACCCTTTATGGATGAATGAATAGGAAGAGTCCTTGTTTGGGGTAAGAAAGTGCAGTGAGATGAGACACGTGCGTAAGGCCCTCCTACATACCCAATATGTTTACAACCACCCTGGGTTTATGGGGTGTGTTTTTGTTGATAGAGTGATGGTTTCTTATCAGCACCTATTAGATGGGTTAGTACACATTTGTTGGTATAGAGGCCAGAAGGGGAGTGCCGCTGGTTTTTTCCACTTGGGCAGCCAGTTGGTTATATAATTAAAAGATTCACCATATGCCGGTAGGTGGTTTCGATCTAAGTATGTCCAAGGGTCATCTAGGGATGTTTAGGATAACCCATGGTTACATTATTATATAATTATCTTGTTTACATTCATCTATACTTATATTTTTATTTGTATTTTTTGTTGTTTATTCATTTCTTTTAGCACAACCTTGGGTTTTTTATCTTCGTTTTTCATATAAAATGTCAAATTGTTTTGTGAATATTATGTAGCATGTATCAGGTTTTCATTATACAGAAAAAATTTGTTTTAATTTTAAAATGTGAAAAAACATATATTCATACTTGTATTTAAAACAAGTTTTTATTGGGTAATTCATTCTTTCTTCTATGTTTTGACTCTCGACACTGGTTTCACCCCATTAAGATTGGGAACACCCCTCCGGCCATGTCGTGGGCCAGCTAGGGTGACTGGTTCAGGGTCAACCCGAGTTATCTCCTTAAAAAATGTTATGAGAGGAAACTCTTATTATCTGTGGGGTCTAGTAGAAGAAGAATAAAACTATCTGGCCCATGAGGTGTGTTATGGGATAGATACTGATCACTACCTCTAGCGATGATACTTGAGTTACCAGGGGTATTTCAATATTTGAGTTTTTGGTCTTTGGTTGTTTTGGATTGAGGGATGACAATGGGGGTGAATCGGTTCACGTTGCAGCCCCACAATGGGTGGTGACCCATGTTGAGTCTATATGCCCAGTTTAAGGACCTCATAGTGTTATACCTTACATGGGGCATGAATCACCTCATTGTTTTTGGGTTAGGCACATACAACTGTTCTTAATTATGATGGTTTATAGTTGGTTGTGTTTTTTTTAACTGTATTTATGTGAGTGGATCTTAAAAATGAATGTAATGTTAGACTGAAAAAAATAACGGGGATTCCTATAAATTGATTTTGTAATTAGTAAAGTGGGATCTTAAAGAGAAAGTGTATTCGTTTGAAAAAACATGGGATGTGTTATGATTTGGTATGGCAATGAAGTGTTTGATCCTTGGCACACCTTATGGAGGGTCACACGTGAATGGGTTTGTACAGAGAGCACGTGGGTGAACTTGACCATAGATGATGTGAGTAAGAATGAATGAGTGCACATCTAACATTTTATAAGATTATCATGAGTGAGTATTAAAATTTTAATGAAATAAAAGTTTGGGAGAATATACTTATTCTTGGGATTGTAAATGTTTGGATTTTGGGCCTGTTTCCCATGGCTTGTATTGTTTCTTTGATTGAGTTTTGGCTTGAGAACCAGTTTTAATGGTGTTTTTTGTGTTGTTATAAGTATGACTCCTAGAAATCCTACAAATGTTATTAATGAGTTAAGCCGATTTCCCAAATCTATTTTTGTGTTGCCTGCATATCGATGTAATGACAGTCTGTTAGAGGCAGTTGTATAGTTCGGAATGATAGTGTGTCTTTGGGATGTTGGGAAGTCCCAGGGTAGTTATGGTTCACAGCATCCTATAGTAATTTGAGGGTTTGATTCTGGACTAGTAATGGCGGGATATATCACCATTGTTAGAGTCTTGGGTGTATTTTGTGGGGATCGACTCATGTAAAGGTTCCCTTTTTGGAATGGATCTTTGTCTGTACAAACTACTAGTTTGTTGGACTATTCTCTCGCATGCCACTAGTCTGGCCGGTTCAGGCATTGTAAGTCATCTTATCACATACCTCTAACTTCCTGCTACCGTGTGAATGTTTAGGCCACCGAGGAGTGTTATAAAAGAAGGGTTGTTCTGGAATGTGGAGTTTGGGACTGATGTATTTAAATGCATGAATGTGAGGTAAGAGATTATTCAGCCATCAGGGCCCCATCCATAGGTCTCGAGGTGAAGGTTGTACATAGTTAGGAGTTTCTGAGGGACTGTGGAACCTCGACCTAGATAATTTTTTCATCTTTAGAATGGAAATATCAAATATTGTGTTCTTATATTCTCACTGATTTCATAAGATCATCATTGTTTTGGTAGAGAGATGGGCTCTTTCCACCACAATCCAAGCGGTTTTATCTGCTCTATGAATGGTTTCCAAATCATTCGTTATCCTCAAAGGGTGTTACACCAATGAATTAACTAAAATTTTATGATTTTGAGTTTGTCTTAGCTATGTTCTTTAAGGTGGTGTTTCATTTCGTGAAATTGATGGGAGGTGTTGAGTTAATTTATCATCCATAAGTTGCTGGGTTGTTTCGTAGAATGATTTGTGATTAAAGTCTCAGATGTGATGTTCTATCCATGTGGGGAAAATGAATGATTTTGGTTTGGGAGTCCCCGAATATCCCCCCTCCTGGGATAGTTTGTTTAGGTTTCAAGGGATTCTGTATTTGGGAATTCTCATTGTGGGGAGAACCCAGCCCTATTCTCCATTCAATATCAGGTTTTTGTCATCCTTGAATTGGTTGGGTGTGACGTTTGTTGGGAATGGACACCCTGAGGTTCTATGTTCTCTAGGTTTTATTCAGGGCATGGACTGAAGTTGTGTTAACCTTTGGATTGGTCTCATTTTAGTGGCAGATAGTGTTTGTGGTGGGGAGAATTTTCACACCCCGACCACAGAAACCTATTATTTTATTCTTTTCTCAGTCACACGTATTTCGTACAAAGTTGGGTGTGGGTCCATTTTGAAATTTTTTAATATTTTATGTTTTCAGTGGGTCTTAGGCTAGTGTGCAATCACTGTATAGTTTGTGATGCTCGTGTGTTCAGTCCTGGTGAATGCACGATTGCCCGATACATAAAATAACTAAATTTTATATATGTTTAAACTACCATGATAATATTATTTTTGTAGATAATAATAATAGTAATATCATTAAATTGATATTTATATTATTATATTAGAATTTTTTTATTATATTTTTATTTATATTCTTAATTATACTTTTATTAATTTTTTTATTAATATTATTATTTATAGAAATACAATAAAACTAGAATGTAATATTTTATTATAAATTTTTTTTGGGTTTTAGTGTATTTATTTATTATTATTATTAATTTTTTATGGTTTTTCTAGGGTGTGGTCCTCTTTTCCCCCACTATTCATGTAGTGCCCCCATTCTTTTTGGTCTGTTCCCGCACGCACCAACCTCGCCCGAGCTCCACCTTTCACCGAACACTCTCCCTCATGTGCAGGTAGCCCCTAGATCGGGTCCACTCGCTCGCTGACAAGCCTCCCCCCTGGAACGCCCTATTCTCATCAGCCCACTGATCCGGCCTCTGTGCAATGAAATCACCCCAGCACCCATAGCCGGAACTCCCATACAATATTTAATTGGCGTATCTCCCCCTACTCTCTGATGGTTTTCACTCAGACCTAACCTTCTTCTCTAGTATCCTTCTTCTATGTGAGTTTTTCCTTCAAATTTGTTGGGGTTTTCTTGGAGTAGGCCAAAACCAAATCAAGTGGTTTTTATTTGTGTGTGTTTATAAATTATTAAGATGTGTGAAGGGTCTAAAATGTTTTTTTCTACCTTGTGTTGAAGTGTGGTGGTATTCGCGCTCTTTTGAAGTTGGTGAATTCGCATATTTCATTTCTGTAGGATTATACTAATGCTTATGCTCTTTATTTTTGTTACAAAACCTGTTATTCTGCTTTGTTATGCCATTAATTATCTTTCAATAGAGTTCTTAAAATTTTATAATTGGTTAAAATTATGTTTTGAGTGAGTATATGGTTCATGTCTCCATGTTTCTGTGATGATTTGTTTGTTTACGTCCCAAATACTTTTTTGAAATTTTTAAAATAAAACTCACATCCCTATGGTATTTTCATCTAGATTTTTGTGATTCTTTGGAATTGATTGAATTTTTTATAATTTTTTCCTTATTTTGATTCATTAATTAAGTTTATGTGTTTATGCACTTGGTGTGTTAATAAAATGTGATATGAGTTTTCAAAATAAATTGATGTGATTATCATGGTTTTGACCATAGTTTTGTCTTATAAAAATGATGAAAATTTGGTTTGGGTTTTACTTGTAGACTTTGTGATTTTTATAGAGTTTTTTTAGTCATATCATTATATATTTGTTTGGGTTAATTTTATTTTGGTGATTTGAGGTGTTTTGATTCCTAGGGATTTATCATTGGGAGTTACATTCAGTTCTGATTGTGTGCATTCACATTCCAAGATATGGAAGTGTATATATATATATATATATATATATTCATTTTTCATGTTGCCTCATGGAATGGGGAAGATGTGCATCAGTTTAACGATATAAATAAATATATATATATATATATATATGGAAGTGTTTGCGAGCGAGCTACATCTTGTGTTAGAAATCGTGGTCTGACCATTGTTGAGGAATGTGTTTAAAATATTTCCTTTGTGAAATGGTTCATTTTTAGTTGCATGTTTTAAATTTCTTCTCAACTCTTAATTGACCCTCTGTTATATTTATTTTTTGATGAAACAAGTGTTTTTTTGTTAAATTTTATCGAAAATTATTTTTTTTATGGAATTGTTGGTATTTACCAGGTTAAGATGTCTATGGCGTTTATTTCAAATGCTCTTGTTCATCAAAGTGGGATTGGGGGTTTTCACTAAAATGTTTTATCTATTTATAAAATTTTTCATAAATTGTTTTATTTTTTTATAAAAGTGTTCATAAAATTTTATTTATAAATTGTTAGTCTATTAATAAATTAGATTATAAATGGTTCAGTTAGCTCTGATGTACTTTTGTGGGTGTTTTTTGGAGTAAGTTGGGAAAGAACTATGCATGTTCGGCTTTATAAATTTAAAAGTGATATTTGGAAGATGATTTGGGTAAATGTATTTAGACTTGTTGACTAAAAGGACTATTTGAAACTTTCAATTCAAAGGTAATGTTAGTGTAATTATTTTGGAGAATTTGTACATAAAGGCCTATTTGGCTGTTCCAACTGATGGATGATGTTGTGTTAAATTATAGAATTATTTGTGTTTCGAAGTTGTCTGTTCCTGGAAAGTTTTTTTAGATGTTTTTTGAAAATGGTCTCAACATGGTTATTATATGGAGTCATGGTTGGCACATTGTTTAATGTGAAATGATTGAATGTGTATTTGGTGGTTCTCATGTCTAGGGTAACCTTTTATGGGTGAATTCATAGGAAGTGTCCTTGTTTGGGGTAAGCAAGTGTGGTGACATGAGTAAAGTGTGTGAGGGACTCCTACTCACATAATATTATTACAACCTCTATGGGTTATTGGGATTCTTTTACTTGATCGAGTGATGGTTTCCTATCAGTCTCTGTAACACCCAGCCCCTACATCAGTAGCATGAGTAGGCGGTGAGGGTTACTTCGCCTTAGGATACACTCCCAAGGCACCAAAGGCAGGAAATGAATGCCGAGGGCTTCGAGAAAAAATTGGGGACTGATTTCACATAATGAAAAAACCAACAAAACCATCCACTATCAAACACTATATGATGATTTTCTATTAAACAGTCAAACATGCATTCCCAAAAGACAACCATGTTGTACCACAATACTACCCAAAACCAACACACCAGACATGTCTACACCACATTAGAGTACAAGAAGAAACCAAAAACCAACTCTATGAGCCATGACAACCCAACATCTCCACACCAAGATCCAATCTCCAATCTCTACCAAGACATCCCAATGAACCACTAAATGAGGGAGTTGTGTTACCTTTTCCCATGTCATGATATACAACATCTGAAAAGACACAAACATGCCAAAATAGAGGGTGAGTACAAAAACTCAGTAGGATTTACACTAATGAATTCCCTAAACATGCCACTATGATAAAACCTTTAGCCCATTTATATAAAATAGTTTATATAAAGTAATTGCAAGTTATACCATTACCATAATCCAACCTCGCCCTTACCAATCCATTTCAAAAAAACCAAACTACCAAGGGAAAGCCAACCAAACATGCCACAAGACATTTCATCATTTAAACACTAGCACAAAAATTTCCAACATACAATGCAATGCACAAAAAACAACCAAAATGGTGAGATATCCGCCCAACCCGTTCACCCATTCATCAAAAAGCAACTAAAATAGTGGGACTTCCGCCGTACCCGTTCACCCATTCAAAACTAGCGGTACTTCTTAACCACTACCCATATGGTGGTTCTTCCAACCACTATCCATAACCTTTTATAGTGACACTTCCCACCCAAATCCACACAACATTTCAACCAATCACAACCTAGAATACAACCCATCAAGGTCACAACATCATGCAATCAACCAAATCCATTGCAAGTCAATCAACTTCAATAAATCATCCATTTATTTAAAATCAATTTCCATGCCAAAAAACCTTTCAATAAAACAACATCATTTCTGAAAACCATTTCCATCTAGCATTTTCACAAATAAAAGATAGCATCCCATTTTAAAATCTCAATTTTAAAATCCAGAACAAAAAGCATTTCACCATCAAAACCCCCTTTCCCCCCAAAAATCCCCAAATTGATTTCCAACCAATTTCACATAACAACTACCAATTAATTTTCATAACAACATTTAATTGTAACAAAGAACCAGTAGTTCTAACCAAGTAGAGTTGAGAGAAAATCCACCTACCTTTAGGTTTCCTGATAAATCGACCCACAAGAACCCGCACCTCAAATCTAATGAACGCACAACCGAATCCTCTCTAGATCCCTTTCCCTAACATCAAAAAGCTATAAAAACATCATCCAAGGAAACCACAACCCTATATCTACACACAATAACTGTAGATCTAGGAAAAAATGAAATATAGGGATGTAGATCTAGAGGAAAACAGAAGGAAACCAAGAGGAGAGACTTACTTGGGAGAAACCACCATCAATCTGCCAAGAAAACTCTTCAAAACGCTTCCAAATCGAGTGGGAGAGCCCCTACAAGCACTGAGAACCCAAAATACCAAGTGAGATATGTGTGGGAGGATGTGTGGAGTGAAATAGGTTAAACCCGAGGGAGCCCGGAACATATAGACCTATTTTTAAGTAGTCACACAGTTAGTCCGCACGGTTTGGTAAACTGTGCGCTAACCGTGTGAACGCTACTGCCTCGGGAGAAAGGGTCTGCACAGTATCCTTGCATGGTTTGGCAAACTGTGCGTTGTCCTTAAGAAGCATACTGTCTCCCTTGCACAGTTTCCTAGATAATCTTAACGGTTTCTATTAACCATGCTCAAACTGTGCACTCCTTTAAAAGCCTCCAAACTCATCCAAAACCATTCCAAACTCTCCCAACCTCTTCCCAAATCATCTCATGCGCTATAAACACAAAAAAATGCATAAAAAGGCCACATAACTCAAACCTAGGGTACTATATTCTCCCCAGCATTTGGATTTCCATCCTCGGAAAGTAGTGAACCCGCCCTTTGCTGAAAGATCTCGGGCAACTACATAACCATTTCTTTCTCCTGCTCCCAAGTCTCCTATTGAATCAAATCATGTTGCAATAAAACATAAACTAAACCGATTCTTTTATGACGCAATACATTCTCTTTCCTATCCACCACCCTCAATAGAACATGCACCAATGAAGCATGTGGTTCTAGATCAACATGATCCCATCGAATCACATGGTCACAATCCGCTGATACTTCTTCAACTGCGACACATGAAACACATTTTCTACCAAACTGAACCTTGGTGGTATAGAAAAAAATACGCCACCTCATGAACCCACTCAAGAATCTCAATAGGTCCAATATACCTCGTAGATAACATACCTGGCTTCCCAAACCGAAGATGTCCCAGCCTAGGAGGGATCCTTAAAAAAACATGATCACTCACCTCGAATGACAATGGCCATCGACGATGATCCACATATGATTTATGACGAATCTGAGTCGTATCTATTATCTTCATGATCAACATGATCTTATAAGTAGTCTCCAAGACGAGGATCGGTCCAACCATAGAGGACTCACCCATTTCCACCTAATATATTGTTGAACGACAA
Organism: Viscum album; assembly: GCA_963277665.1. Taxonomy (NCBI): domain Eukaryota; kingdom Viridiplantae; phylum Streptophyta; class Magnoliopsida; order Santalales; family Viscaceae; genus Viscum; species Viscum album. The sequence continues at coordinate 203,810,391 of OY728157.1, forward strand.
TGCCTCCCTTACAACGCTTCAAACAGAGCCATCTGTATGGATGTCTGATAATTGTTATTGTACAGAAACTCAACAAAGAACAAGTGCTCCTCCCACGAGCCACGATTATCTATGACACAAGCCCTCAACATATCCTCCATAGTTTGTATCTTCCTCTAGGATTGACCATCTATTATAGGGTGATATGTCATGCTAATAGTCAATAGTGTCCCAAGGGCTTGATGTGAGGATTTGAAAAAACGAGATGTAAATCTCATATCTCTATTTGATACTATCAAAACTAGAACACCATGCTTCTTTACCACCTTCTAGATATAGATTTAGGATAGAGCCTCCACCATATGAGATTAATGAATTGGAATGAAATGGGGCGACATCTTTAGTCGATCCACTATCACCCAAATGGAATCATGCTTTCAGACCATTCTTGGGAGGCCTGTAACAAAATACATCATTGACTACTCTCACTTCCAAATAGGGATTCGTAAAGACTGCAACATTCTTGCTAGCCTTTGATGCTCTACCTGGACCTGCTGACCAGCCAAGCATCTCAAAACAATCTTAGCCACACATCTTTTCATACCAGCACACCATAACAACACTTTCAATGGTTTATACATTTTCTAAATTCCTGTATGAAAAGACCACCTAGAATGATGATATGCCTTGAGAAGATCCTCTTAACAATGAACCGGTACAACCATATGATTCATAAAACACAAGACAGAATCTACATTCAGTTGCCAACCCTCAAAGTTCTCCACAACATTGAGTCTCAAAGCCATGGTCACACACTCAGAATCGGATATCTATGCCTTTCCAACCAGTCTAACCAAGTTAGGAATCAACAACACCAGAAAGAAAACTGCTCTGTCACCCTGGTCCTCACATTCCAACTGCATATTCGCTATAACTGACATCGACTGCCACTAGTCTGATGCCTATTTCACCATCTAAGCATATGATTTTCTACTTAATGAATCAACCACCATAATTCCCTTACATGGTGTGCACATTAAGTCAAAATAAAACATCTAGAGATATTCAATCCATCTCATTTTCCTCCAGTTCAAATCCATTTGTGAGAAAATGTGCTTCAAGATCTTATGATCTGTATACACTGTGAATTTCTAACTGAAGGGATAATGACAACACACATTCAATGCATGGACCACTACTACCAATTACAAATCATGAGTTGGGTATTTATTCTCATACACCCTCGACCATCATGAGCCATACACAACCACATGATTCCCTTGCATGAGAACTCACCCCAACCATGATCCTGATGCATCACAAAACACCACATACCCATTTCCTAGTTCTGGAAAAAAAATGATTGGTGCAGATTTAAACGACTCATTAGCTCTTCAAAACCCTTCTGACACTACTCATTCCACTGGAATGGAACATTCTTCCTTGTCAAAGTTGTCATCGGTGAAACCAAACGTGAAATATCCTGAACAAAATGTCTATAATACCCAACTAGACCAAGAAAACTCTTTAAATCAAAAAATTATTTGGCGGTTGCCAAGATATAATGGCCTCTATCTTTTTTGGATCCACTGAAACAACTCTTTTAGAAATCACATGGCCATGAAAAAGAGATTCGTGTATCTAAAAGGCACACTTTGACAATTTTTCAGACAACTGTTGATCCCTCAAGATCTACAGCAGTGTCTCCAAGTACTGCACATGATACACCATTGTATTTGATTACACAAGAATATCGTTTACAAACACCACCAAAAATGAATCCAGATATCTCTATTTTTTTCTAACACTTCCAACGAGAATTTCAATTCCTGCAATTCAGGTGGTGTCATCTGATAAGATATAAGTGAGATAGGACTAGTCCCCGGGAGGAGATCAATGGTAACCTCCACTTATCTTATGGTAGTTAACCCATATTATTCTTTAGTAAAAACATCCATGGACTGCTCTACCACTACTGGAAGAAATGTCTGCTCAACACCCTCTACTGATTCCAATGACAACACCGCCAAAAGTTACAATAACGTACCCACTGTTGCTGACAACAATCTAGTTACACCCTACCTTTCATGATTCTCTCCTCTAATGAAATTTCTAATGTCATCGTGTGTCGTAAAATCCACAGTCTTCTCATTATTGTCGATATGAGCCTTAAAATCCACCAGCCAATCCATTCCCAGGATTACATCATAACCATCCATCTCATGCATTGAGAAATTCATAATTATCTCAACCTTTCCCCCAATTATACAACATTCTCTACACAATAAGGCTTTCCACTCTCATCGACCCATAGGAGTTTGATTTTTTAATGTCAGGGGCATCATTTCTACCAGTAAACCCAACAAATCAACCACACGTGAAGCAATAAATGAGTGTGAAGCACCTCTATCAAACAACTCTTGCATCAAAATAGAATTTTAAAGAATAGTACCTTGCAACATGGATGGTCCTGACAGATCATCCACTACAACCTAATCAGCTCCGAACAATGCCTTTGTCGCCACACTGGGCTCATTATTTCTTTGTTGAGGCGTCATGGTATTCCGAAAATCACCATGACCCACTTTACTCTGATGACGAGAGGTGTGTTGCTGTCCTCATCCCGTCGGAGCATACGATGTCTGTGATCCCTAAGGAGTGTCACACGAACCTGACCATGGAACATTCTGACAATAACGACATAGATTCCCCCATCTTCTTACAATTATGAAATGCTTGAGTTTGTACCATACAATCCCACTTGATTTGGCTCGTAGAACCACAATGGAAACATCCAGGCTTGCTCTGGGGATTCAAAGGATGATTTACCAATCCTTCCATTGGATTATATGCCACATTCCCTCAATAGGAATTCGTGTACCTCCTTCGCTTGATCACAAGATTAGAGTTTCAACTATTCCCCATGGGTACCACCATGCTTCCTCCACCCGGAGTGCCCAACAAATCCCACTCATCCACTGAGGCTCAATTCACCATCTTTGTGTAATCATCTATACATAGCACCACTATATTTGAACAGATTTCTTTCCTTAACCTTTCATTGAGGTTCCTTGCCTTCAATGATGTGCTACTCACCACCTCAGGTGCAAACCTCACTATGTTCATAAACATATCTGCATCCTCCGTCATAGACATAAGCTCTTGCTTCAAACAGAAGAAATAAGTCGTTTGATGAATTCTAAACGTATGTTTGTAGAATTTTTTGTTAAAAAATTCCTCAACGCCTTTCCACATCAAACCCTGGTTCATCCCTGCATGGACTACCAACATCCACTACTAATGGGAATGGTCTACCAACAAATACATGGCCAACTTCTCTTTTAAATCTACGGGTTTTCCCAAGAACATGATGATATTGTTTATTTCATTCAACCATGGTTCTACCCTCTCCGGATCTGAATCATCCTTTAATATGGGTGGATTCTGCTTTTGAAACTGAATCGTATGATCCACATTCCATGGTTCATCCACTTTATTTCTACTTTCCACATCTTGGAATGTTTTCACTATTCATTGCACTAGCTGCTGGTTCACTTAAGGCTTAGGTGCTACCACATTCTCAGTAGCCTCCTCCGGTTGGCCTCTACGACACCTACTTGGTGCCATTTCTATAAATTAAAAAAATACAACCATGAGTCTCACTACTGTATACATCACGAAATACCATTTCAAATAACATTAGACAACACTATCACAACAAGGCTTTCCACCTTTTCCACATGTTCCATGTCTCACCATTTTGAAAACCAAACCATTTTCAAAATAAAAATTTATTCACATTACAATTTCACACATTCATATCACATCATAGATCATTATACCTCAATGATATATGAATTCTAGTGGGAAGTCATTTCTACAATGAATTGCATGCTCCTCTCATTGGCTACACCCATGAGAATGAGATATCCAGTGGCTATAAGTGTCCCCAAAACACTCATGTACCCAACTCCCTGGTAACATCAATTTCATTATAAAACGGTTAGTTACGTCCTATTATACAATAAATTCAATGTTCCGAAAATCCTACGCCTTGCTACCATCCCGACTCAAGGAATATACCATAATGAATTTCAACACCAAATCTGATAATCAACTCCAAAGGACATAACAATCTGATACCACTTATTACACCATGACCCTACCTCATTTTCTTAAGGAGGAGGTGAGGGTTACATGGCCATAAGAGACATTCCCAAGGCACCAAAGGGTGGCAATAAATGCAGAGGGATTCGAGAACAAATTGGGGAATGATTTTCCCTTATGAAAAAACTAACCAAACCATCCACCATAAACCACTATATGATGCGTGTCAATTAAACAGCAAAACATGCATTCCCAAAAGACAACCATGATGAACCGTAGTCCAACCCAAAACCAACACACCAGACATGTCTACACCACATCAGTGTACAATTAGAAACCAACAACCAACTCTACGAGCCATGATGCCCCAACAGCTCCACACCAAGCTCACAGCTCCAAGATCCACCAAGACATCATGATGCACCACTAAAGGAGGGATATGCCTTACCTTTTCCCACGTCAATATATACAACATCTAAAAAGACACCAACATGCCAAAGCATAAGGTGAGTACTAAAACACAGTATGTTTTCCCTAAATGACTTCCCTACACACGCCACTAGGATAAAACCGTTAGCACATTTATATAAAACAGTTTATATAAAATAACCACAAGTGATTCCATTACCATAAGACAACCACTCCATATCGAGCCATTTCACCCAAACCAAACCACTAAGGGAAAGCCAATCAATCATGTGACAAGACATTTCCTCATTTTCACACGAGCACAATAATTTCCAACATGGAATGAAATTCACAACAAACAACCAAAATGGTTGGACTTCTTCCCAACCTGTTCACCCATTCACAAAAAAAAGCAACTAAAACGGGGGATTTCTGCCCAACCCATTGACCCATTCGCAACTAGCGGTACATCCCAAACACTACCTATACGGTTGTTCTTCATACCACTGTCCATCACATTTTACAGTGTGACTTCCCGCCCACTTCCATACAACAATTCAACTAATCAAAACCAATCATATAACCCATAAAGGTCACAACATCATGCAATCAACGGATTCCATTACAAGTCAATCCATATAAATAAATCACCCATTTATTGATGATCATTTTCCATGCCAAAAAACATTTCAATAAAACAAAATATTTATTGAAAACCATTTTAATGAACCATTTTAAAAAATCAACCATAGAATACCATTTTAAAATCTTATATTTTAAATTCCATAACTAAAATCATTTTAGTATCAAAACCCACTTTTCCACCAAAAATCCCCAAATGGATTTCCAACCAATTGTTCATAACAACTCACAATTAATAATCATCAAAACAGTTAATTGTAATAATGAACCACTTGTTCTAACCAAGTGGAGTAAAGAGAAAAGACACCTATCTTTAGGGTTCCTGAGAAAACGACACATAATAACTCGCACCTCAAATCTAGTGAACGCACCACCAAAACCACTCTGGATCCCTTTCCATAACATCCAAAAGCCTTAGAAACATCATCCAAGGCAACCAAAACCCTTGATCTACACAAAACAAGTGTATATATAGAAAAACATGAAATATAGGGATGTAGATCTATAGTAAAATGCAAGGAACCCATGAGGAGAGACTTACCCAGCTAAACCACCTTCAATCCACCAAGTATCCTCTTCAAAATGCTTCCAAATTGAGTGGGAGAGCCCGTCCAACCCCTGAGAACCCGAAATCCTGAGTGAGCCATGAGTGGGAGGATGTTTGGAATGAAATAGGTTAAGCCCAAGGGATCCTAGAACTTATAACCCTATTTTTTATGTTGTTGCACAGTTAGTCCCCCCTAGTTTGGAAAACTGTGCTCGAACCGTGTGCACACTACTACATCGAGATCAAGGTTCCACACGGTTTTCTCGTATGGTATGGAAAACCCTATGTAGGCCATGTGAAACATACTGTCTACCTTGAATGGTTTTATGGAGAATCCATACAGTTTCTATTAACCGTTCTCAAACCGTGCAACACTTTAAAAGACTCCCAAACTCTCCAATCATCTTCCCAACACATCTCATTCAGATTAAACACATACAAATTAAAAAAATGCCACATACCTCAAACCAGTGGTACAAGAGTCCCGAATAGACAGGTTTGTAGCCACTGGTAGGTATATATGCCAGATGCAGAGTGCTGCCAATTTTTTCCCTCATGTGTGGTTGGTTGGTTATAGACATAGTGGATTCCCCAGACATTGGAAGGTGTTTCGGAACAAAGTACATACAGGGGTCTTCTAGGGATGTTTAAGATCACCCTTTGTTAATTTATTATATAATTTTTTTATATTCATCTATACCTATTCATTTATTTCTTGTTTACAGTGTTTATTCATTTCTTTTAGCACATCCTTTGACTTTCTGTCTGGGTTTTTCTTATAAAATGAAAAATCATTTTGGAAATGGTACATTTCTTGTGTTGGGGTTTTTTATATGGGAATAATTGTTGTTTATTTTAAAATCTGAAAAACCAACATTCATACTTGTATTTTAAACTTGTTTTTATGGGCCAATTCGTTCCATATTCTATGTTTTGATGAATGACAGTTGTTTCCATCCAATGGGAGTCGAGAACGCCCCTCTGTACATGCTATAGGCTAGCGTGGGTGACTGGATAAGGGTTGACCTTGGTTGGTTCGTGACATAATGTAATGTAGTGAATTAATAATACTCAATTTATCCCATTTTTTTACATAATCCAGTAGAATAAATAATGAATAATATAAACTAGGTTATGAAAAGAAGAAATTGTATTTTAACACACCATTATTTGTTTAGTGCATAGTGATAAAAGGCAGTAGATTATAAGAATTATAACCTATCATTTTTTAATTATTTTTTCATTGACCATTCTAGGATCCTTTATAATTATCCTTTTTTAAAATATCTCCCACTTTCAATGTGGATCAATATAAAATAAGAATTATATATATTAAATATATAATTAATATATAAAGTAGTGGGAGAAATCAGATTTATCAGCCATTTTTCATTAAAATTACATATTTTCCATTTCTATTTTAATTACTAAAATACTTTTTTTCACTCATGGGGGTATTAATAAACATCACCTCACATATGTTATATAAATTAGAAAATTGTTGGAATAATAATAACATAATATTAAGGAAGAATAACATAACAAAACTAATATCTAAACAAAAAATCAAGATAAATTAAATAATTTAGAAAGTAAATAAGAGAAATATTTTAATATCTCATTCCCGAGTACTAATGTAGTATAACTGATCCCATAAAAAGAGATTAATAAAAAAACTCTCTATCACTAGTTACCATATATTTGGGGGAAAATCATCACTACTAAGATCAATGATAGAGTATATAAAACCATGAACTTTGGGGTCTGTAAAATGTAGATTAACAACTATGAGAGTGAGAAAATATGTCTTGAGGTATATGGTATGAGGGGAGGGTTTCAATAAAAAAAATTAAGACACTTGTCGTCTTTTATTTCAATGTTTATAAGAAGGGAAGGTGATTGACAATTACACTACTCATTTAATATTAGATATATGAAATAAAATATATTTAAGGATTAAATATATATATATATATATATTTAGAAGGTATAATAACACCTAAATATATTTATATTTTATAGGATAAAAATGGATCATAAATACCCTACTTGAAATTCTATCCACAAAAGAGAAGATATATTGTAAATGTACAGACCCTGTAAGAGGTAAATACAGATCCTAGTAGACTATTCAATTCAGGTGTGAGTATGGAGGTATCTTCTCACTAAGTTCTAAAATAAAATAATGACATATAAAAATAATCCTTGAATAAAAACATTTATGAGGAAAAACACATCATCCCATACCAATTTTCTATAACCAAGTGGTGATTTTTATGTTTCAAATCACAAAATCACATAAAAAATATTCATAATTAATTAAAATGAATAAAAAGGGTGACAAAACAAAATAATGAAACCCAACACTCCAAAATTAGACTAGATTAAACAACGACCATAATGTGTTGGTACCAAAAATATTCGTAGTGACATTGACGTTGGATGCACATAGAAGCCCCCCATGACATGGTAGATTTCCCCTCCCCATTTCCATCTGACCTTGTCATTGACCCAGAAGATAAAAATTTTCTATTTTTGTTTTTAATGAACTTACCTAATATGGAATATCCTATATATATCACAACAAAATAAACATACACACCATTTAATTTGTCCCATTTTTCTCTAAAACAACCCATAAATTTCATAATATTTAAAATTCCCTGCACTAGATTATAGCCTCATATATCCCTATTGATTCTAAGATAAAATGGACAACCTTCCATAAATAAATATTATTAAACTCAATTTTAAATCTCTTAGTAACCATAATTTTTACCACTATACTATATATATAAATTTTGAATTTTGAAACAAATAACTCTAGACTAATTGAAAATCTACACCCATTACCATATTATTTTGAATATACCAATGTTACATAGGCAATCTCATGAGACACTAATATCATAAAAATGACTGTTTCACACCAAAGGATTTACAAGCACTAAAATAATAGAATATCATAACCCCAACTCCATAATATCCTCCCACATGACCCAAAATGATATGTTTTGGATCCAAGGGGGGAAAAATCAACTCCAAATCATCAATGTACATCCAAATATCCTACAAAATACTCCATTACTCAGTGAATTAAATTTAAGGGTTTACAAAATTCTAATCCCTTAAAACATATACTATCAAACAATTATCGTCTAAGAGAAACAAAATTAATGTTACAAAATTCATTCTAAATCCAAAATAAAATCTGAAATCATTACATCAATGTCATTGATAAATCATAAAAAGGGATGATTCACTATCATAATATATTGGAAACAATTTATGTTATGATTCTATATAAAAAAAAAAGAAAACTCCTAGAAATTTCATATCGTCGTTAATTTACTCTCAAAACGAAATTTCACCATCGATGAAAACCAATTAAGGAACCCACCATCCAAAAACAAAACTAATAAAATATTAATTATAAATTTAAATTTAACCATTTTAAAATCATATTTTCCTAATTCAAATAAGCTATAAATAATTTATCATCATTTAAAATTAATAAAAAAATATTTCTTCAAAACATCCATAGTATATCTTACTAATTTACATGGAAAATTAATTCATTTTTTTATAGAAATCAACACTGAATCCATTTTTAAAAATCAAGTCTTTATGATCATATTTAATAATTTATATATCCTTCTGATATATGATGACATTTTTCTAAAACCGTTTATATTTCAAAATGAAAAACTTTATAAAACCATTAAGGTGAGATAACAATTTTTAGTAGGAAATATGTTCAAAAATCCACACCAATCCTTATATAATTAGTGTTATAGAATAATCATTAAAAATAACCTCATAATTATTTAACCGATGTAGTGTGTTTACCAACTAATGGGAACCTTAAATCCCAATCTCAAAATCAACTGTCAATTAATTTTTCAATGATTCACAAAGCCTTAAACTGTTTATGCTTAAAATTTCTTAATATAAAACAATGGGAAATGAATTTAAATATTGTTTATTGATTTGATACATCATCCATATCCAATAATATATATTTTATTATCTATTAATTCCAAGAAATATTTGATATAAACAACCTAGGTGGAATATATTTCATGATTCATATAATTGATTCTAGAAACAATATAGTCTTTAAATCATCCCAGTCACAGGTTTCAACCTTAGATCATTTAATAAATCAATATATTAGAATAAAATTGTACATATGAATAATATAAGAAGCTATAAATATTGATAAATCTAAATACATCATTTCTTGTAATCTTAAACCCAAACAAACATAGTTCTATCACTACTTTCAATTATAATAATATAATTTTCCATTTTTTTCAATTCAGTAATATTGTTTAGAGAATGTTTTGGAAAAGAAAAAATACATATATAATTATAACCTCAATAGTAATAAAAATAAAATAATATAAAAAATATAATTATTTATTGAATTAGAAAATTATCAACAAATTTATACAATATAAAAAACCAATGAAGAAAAATAAGAAAATAATATCTAGAAAAATTAGATAAAAATTGATTGAATGTTTAAAAATAATAATCAATAATGATAAAATTGGGTAATAAGTAAACTATTTATATCTAATCATTTAAATAATTTCAACTATTGTATATATAATCCATGACCATTCAAAAAATCCTATTACATCATATTAAATCTTATTTATACAATAAAAAATACATCAATTATTTCATGAATCATTATTTGTAAAGTTAAATGATAAACCCCATAATAAATTGAAGTCTTAAAGAAGTCTATATTTGATAATGCATGCCAATTTTGAACCAATTATACACCAACCCAAGACCATCACTCTCGGATCCAGTACTAAAACATGTTTTATATTTTATTAAAAAATATTTAATTGAAATATATACTATGAGAAGATCTTTTTTGTTTAGGTTTTGGAGTATTACACACACTATTACAAAATATCAGAGTTATCGAAATCACAATACATCTATATGTTTTAAATAAAAATATTTCAAAAATTAAAACTATATTCTATTTATCATCTACTCTTCACTAAACATACTGAAAACATTTTAAAAATGTAGGGTGAGAAAAAAAGGTGCTAAGGGGTTTTAAAACTAGAGAAAAATCATTTACATATAAATTATATAAAACAATTTAATAGAATTTCATTTCAAATAAAATAAAATTTGTTGGTATGATAAATAATTTTCTCCCAAAAAAATCTATGGATTTCAATTAAAATCCCTAAAAATGTTTTTCAAATCACATACAAATTAATTAACATTGAAATCCCATTTTATTTAAAAATATCATTACCATAGAAATATACATGGATTTATCATTGAGATTATCAAATAATTAATTTTTAAAATAATATATTATTATGGAAAATAATGATAGTTAGAAAACTATTAAAAAAATATTGGGGCCTGTAAATATATTTATGATGACCCTTTAGGAAAAATTTCCCTTAAGGATTTGGGTTTATTTATCATTATTAAATAGTATATAAACAATATCCATGTGCTAAATTTATAACTATTTAATGATTGTTAAACATATTGTTTTCATGACATTTAATGAATTTCAATGGTAATGTGATTCATGGTCATATATATATATATATATATGTTTGTGTGTGTGTGAGTGTGTGTGTGTGTGAAAATTAAATAAGTTTTAAAGTACCTATTTTTAAAAAAAATTATAACTTCAATATTCTATAATCAATATGAATATTTAGTCAATTAAGTTATTAAAACAAAATTTTAAAAAACATTCTCTCAAAATTGAGTAAAACATTTTCTCAAATGATTTCTGTTTTAGGAAATAAATTTTAAAAGAGTTTGAACATGAATTTAGATCAACTTTATTATGAATCATTATCAGAAAAATTATTACAAATATATGAAAATATTTCATACTCAATGTTTTTTAATATAGAAAACAAGAGTTTTAAAATAAACATACCATTTAATGAGTGTTTTCAAAATAATGAAATTTAAGTAAAATCATCCCTATAGGTAATGTAATTTTAATTAAATTAAATATGAGTCTTAAAATAATTTTCTATTTTAGAAATTATATAGTTTTTTGATGATATATTTCCCTTACCAGAAATCCAATACAAAATATTGCTTTGATAAGGATATTCCTCTCATCCCGATTATGGAAATAAAAGTATATAATATGTGATAAAGTGGAAAATTGGGGTGTAAAATTTGGGGACCTCTAATGAGTGAATAGAAGAAATATATATATATAATTTTATAAACAGAAATTTATTCTACAAAATGATTGGGATCATGAATATGTTTATAAAAAACAATATTTTATTTTAATATTGATTTTGTATTATTTGTATTTAATTAATTTAAAAAAATGGATAACATTTGGGGAATGTAATAAAAAAAATATAATTTTAATATTCTAATATTTTACTAAAATATATGTATTTAAATAAAGTTATTTTTTTGATTACTTGTGACACACATAATAACAAGTAAAAATGAACCATGAAACATTATTAAATTAATATATGTATATTATCTTAGAGAAAAGGTATTTCTTTTAATAAATATCAATAACTAAACAATGAAAAAATATATGGTTTAAATGATTATAAGCTGAATTAAATATGTATCAGATTATTATCCTTTAAAACAAAAAAAATAATTGAAAATAAATGTCTGTTTTTTTAAAAATAGTCATTCCATTTATTTTATATCATTAAATTAAATTAATCCCTCTTGTTAAATTATTTAAATGAAAATTTTATATTATTTACTTGATAAAATATTTAACATTCAACATATATTTTTATTATCAAGGTTAATGTTGATTCTGTTTTTATGCTTAAAGTGTATTCTTTCGGAAAAAATAACTTTTCCTATATTTTGTGCACATACATTAAAATTAATTTATTCAATTTATAGGTGTTAAAATAGATAAAATGAATCAAATACTTTGAATCGTGATGATAAAATTTAGAAATTATCCCTTTTTTATTTTTCATTGATATTAATAGTAATGTTCATAGAATTTATCACCTCGATAAAGTGTAAATCCCTATAATCTATATGAAAAATTACTTATAAGGTGATAATTTTTCATCTTAATAATTATATAATAGATATAATTGTACCCCTAACACATAATGTTATTTAATGAGTTGTTTAATGGAAACATTTCAATGAAAATAGCTTATCTATTATTAGAATCTATGAAATATAAAAAAATTCATTCTCTTTATTTTTATATCGTTTATGTGTCCACATAAGAAAAAAAGTATTTTGTTGACAAATATATGTTTTCATTTTGATATTAATAAAATTATATTAATAATATAAGTTTTTTATTATTTTTAGTAATTATATAATTTCTTTAGTTTCTTACACTCAATTGATGCCTAATTTATCAATTTAAAGAAATAATAAATGGTATTAAAAATATTAACAGTTTTACGAATTGAAATTTTTATTATGAGAACAAATATTTATAGATATATATGGAATATTAGGAATGTGTAAAATAATTATATTTAAATTCCCAATTTTTATTGATGTATTTTAATTTAAATTAAATGAATACTCACCAAAATTTACAATAATGGTATTTTTTTAAAATAATATATTAAAAAATCATAAAAAATCATAAAAATATGGAATTAATACAAGGGATTTATGATAAGGTATCAAATTTCATAAATTTGTCATTTGTCTTCCAATTTTTAGTTTATAAGTAAAAATTAAAATCTTCTAATATTTAAAATGTCATTATAATAGTTAAAATTAAACTATGTTATCTAAATTTCAATCAAATGTATTATGTTTAAAATTACAAAAAATGTATAAATTCTATTATTTGATATTTTTACAACCGTATCACACTATATATATATAATCCCATTCAGTTTTGAGGTATTTTTTTGAGAATGCATTTATGATAATATAATATTTTGTAAAATTTAAAAACTGTCACTAACGTTAATTATAAAAGGTAACCTCTTCTCTAACTTATATAGACCATATTGAGACTCGTATAACAACCATTATATTCCAAATACTCTCCTCCAGTAACCTAATCATGTCATAGAGGTTCTGGTTGTAGTGAACCAAACTATGTGTCTTGGAGTCAGTGTCTTTCTCTATTTTATTAGAATATGATACATTGAATCAAATAGAGAATGAGAAAACACATCTGAAGTGTTGGTAAATTAGATAAATACTTTAGTCTTATATTAAAATTGAAAACATAAATTAAAAATAATTATTTTTGGATAATAAAATTATTCACTCTAGAATATCCTTTCATATAAATCATTGTACACTTCATGGATTATTGGGAAATGAAACAAAATGAATGTGAGATCTAATTCTTAAAAAGGGTAAACTAATGATGAATCTATCATGAATAAACAATAATAAATGAAATTGAATGGTACTGAAGAAACATATTGTCAAATAATGTTAACTCTATAAATTGATAAGTTAAACCCAATATAAAAAGCTAAATAATTGAAAAGTCATTACATTTAATCTATATGAGACAATGAGATGTAGGAATTGATAATATATCTAGGGAAACATCATGGATAAGAATAACTAAATTTTTAATGAAGTAAGTATTTAACTATTCAACATTATGTAATCATCCATATGATACTTGTACCATCAAGACCAATCAAAACGAGGTTTAAAACTACATGTATTAACCCATTTAATTCCATATTACCAATTCACCTCATGAGCATCCCTATCCATCAAAGGGATATGTAATTTTGGGCCCCATCTATCAATACATATCAAAATCAGTCATCTTATAATGAATAATTAATTTAAAACATGAATAATGTTCTTAATCGTTAAATATGTGTGTTTATTAAAGAATATAAATTTATCAATATTTTACCATATAAAAAATAACTTTTAAGGTAGAACAATATATGTATAATAGATACAGGTTTTAATAAAACATTAATCCAAGATAAGTAATATATATATTTTTTGTTAAACATTACATCTAGTGATCACTAAATATTCAATATATAAATAGAAATTTAATAAATAAAAATATGATTAAAGGAATAAAATTTCAATACTTTAATTGGTTAAAATGTTTGTAAACCATAATTGAAAATAATAAGGATGGTTCCAATACTGTATATTCCTGACAGATTATAATAAAAAATAGTGTGTTTTTCATTCATGTATAGAAATTCAAAAAGAAAAGATATTCAAAATCATTCTTGGGAAAAATATTTGCGTGATTGTGAAAATATATCATTAAAAAATTATTATTCAAAAGTAATTTCTAATTAAATTTTTTAATATAAAATATAGAACACATAAAGAAAAAATTAAAACATTTACTGGTTCTGGAGGATTTAAATCTTGAACATGCTATCGACATTATAACAATTATTTATTTCTCATTTTTTATAAAAGTAAAATGAGCATTTTTGCAAAATGACATGATTTTTCTTATGAAAACATTATCTACAAAGTATAAAGGCATAAAATTATATTTAATAAATATTTTGTAAAATGTTTAAAAATATTTGGAAACCTTTTCACAAAAAATGGATTTTGATGAAAAAAGATAATTTAAAGAAGATAGAAACGATGTTGGAATTTAATATTACATTTTTTCAATAATTTTATATGATAAATAGTGGGAAAATGGTAATATTACATGTAAAATTCTTGAATAACCATATGAAATTGAAAAGAAATGGGTTTTGTTATATAATGAAGAAATGAGTTCCATCAATGGAAACTGAATTATGAACAATCATAACTAAAATGAGATTGTTTAATAATAAATTAGAAAATAATAATGTTAAATTGAGATAAAATGAACCAATTATATTTATCAAATTTTAATCCACCTTAATAAATTTGAAATAAAATATCAGATATTCAAAATCCATCTCACACATAATATTATAATATCAAAGATAATGAAGATGTAATATAACACAATGAATCGAAATTGAGTTATGAAAATTTTTCCACTTGATAATTTTCATGTTAAATCCCTTAATATGAAATAATTCAAATTGGAATTAATATAACATGAATTATGAAGTATTCAAGATATTACATATCAAAGGGGGTATTTAATAAACCATATAAAATAAATTAGTTTCATAAAATTAATATGTGTCCAAACGAAGGAAAATTAACCCAATGTATGTTACTTCTCACTTCATTTTGGATGAAAAATGAATTATCCTACTGTATAGTGGTTTTAAACATGTTATTAAATTATAAAATAACCATATTATTACATATAATATCGTATATGACCCTTTTATAAAATCATTTCTCTTCGTTGTAAACTGGCATTAATTATTTTCAATGTTCTAGGGATTTATCACCAGGTTTTACCATCATATATTTTTCATGAAAGTTATAGTTTTTGTTAATATTATTTCGTTAAATAATATCATGAATTATAATCATGAAATAATTATAAAATTTATAATTAAATTTTAATTTTAATACCAAACATGAAATATTGTTGTGAAAAATTAATTTCATTTTGATCTTGGAGATAATAGGTTGTATATACGCATGATTAAAATTTTCTTTTTGCAATTATAATTATAGAAATGATTTGAGATATAATTAATGACAATAAATAAATAATAATATTATAAATACCCAATGACTTATTTATATATACTTATATATATCATCTAATTAGTGTGGTGGTGAAAATAGATTGACATAACTTCATGAAGGTGTTAGTCCACATATACACAAATGACGATATCATTTTCAGTGAGTGAAAAGGAAATTAAAAAAATTACATAGTATAATTTCATAATAATAAATATTCAATTAACGTAATAATTATTTCAAATTAATAAAATATATTAATTATAATTTTCCTTGTCACTATCCTTGTAAATTGTTAGTGAAATTAAAATCACATTTCTTTCTGATGTAGTAGTCTATCGTACACACATGGGATATTATTTCACTCTCTACGGAATAGAATGTGAAATGTTATATATGATAATATTACTCTAGAGGAATAATAATTTTACAAATATCATATATATATTTTATATCCATGATCATAGACATCCATGAGAGGTTTTGATGGAAAACATGTCATATCGTTTTACGAGGCGATAGTCCCCCGTACCTATGAGTGACACAATCATTTCGCATTTTTGGGAAAAGGATATTCATATAGATAATTAACAAAACTTAATAAATAAAATTATATGGTATATTATTATTTCATATATATCCATATATAAATATTATTTAATTTAGTTTAAAGAAAAAAATAAAATAAACACACATTATTATGAAATTTACCACTTCTCAAACCATTACATGCGGATTATGCTCCATGCATTCTTAGAATTGATTTATAACAAAAAATGGATAATAGGATTATGATATTTAATTCAATAAGTAATTTTGAATGTTCTTGTTTGAACAAATAGGGTTTGAGTGTGTGAAAAAGACACAAGATGGGGTTGCCTTCTATATGTGGGGTGAGTGTCGCACATGTAAATTTTTAAAAGAAGAAGGTGTACCTACATTTTTCACATGCTAAAAAAGATAAAAATTTGTAATTATCACCAATTACACATTATAATGTCAAATTATGTATTATAAATAGAATTTCTAACAGTAGATAGTTTATTTTAAACCTTATCTTGTTTGTTGAACTTTCACATAAACCCATTTTTACAGTAACCACAATAATTAATTTTTATTTTTTCAGTGTCAAATTTGGAAAAAATTTGATTTTAATATGTAATAAAAAATAAATATTTATGATTCCAAATATGTAACACCAATATTCAAATTCAATTACAATATGTGGCTGAATCCATTATAATATTATACATCCATACACGATGCAAAATCAAGTTTCTATATAGAAAATTATCATCAGCATTGAAGGTTTTAATATCAAAATTTAGTAATAAATTGATACCAATAACAAATATTAGTTAAATTTAAATATAATTTTACTAATTAGACTTTCAATAAAATTTAAAATAAAATTATTAATTTTAAACTATTAAAAGAAACTTCATTTTCAATAAAAACTATATTTTTAAATATTAATAAAAAATTAAAATTTAAATAAAAATCCAAAATTATAAAATTTTGATTGTTATAATATGATTTTTTCAAAAATTATTTTCATTTTATCATATAAATTTTCTAAATATGGTAAATAGTAATATTTACTTATGTGTTCAAAGGGTTACTAAATCGTCTTTAAAAAGAAAACAAAATAATCCAGAAACATTTCTTTTAATTTAAAACAATTATTATTTAACATTCAATCAATAGGGAACCATATTTTATAATATATTCATTATTATTCTTACCGACTATTTTACAAACTATTTTATAATCATATACTATATTATTGTTCTTTTATACTCGTTATTTGTTGTTCTGCAAGATATAAAAAATCTAATATTTATGAAATATATTTCTTGGGTTGTTTAAAATTACATCTCTTTTTCTGGATTGTATAATCCATAAATGATTGAAAATTATTTTCATATTTCAATAACATTTATGCTAAATAAATATGCTTAGCTAATTTTTTTTAATATAATACATTAATCTCTCCAGATCAAAATTTACACCACTAGTTAAAAATTAATATTTATAATTTATTTAATTTTTCTTAAAACAATTATAAATTAACAATAATATCACATAGGATAGTGGTAGGTGATAAACCCTTGTTATTCATCAGTTAATAATTTAGGCCCCATTCCCTTTTCCCGATGCAATGAGATGTCATTTAAAAATATATATATTAAGAATTCCTATAATAATCCCAAATTTTAATATCTATTAATTTCCCCAAAATAAAATATTATATAAACATTAATAATTACCAATAAATTCAATCTTATTCCCCAAAAATGTAAAATAATTAATCCTTAAATAACACTTTCACAAAAACATATACTTAACCCTTGGATTGTTTTTTCATATCTATTTTACACGACTATCCTAAGTCATGTTATATTCTATTAATACAATTTTTAGAAATGGTTTTTAAATACTTTGAACTTATAATCAACCATAAATTTATAAACCCATGATGGTATCTATGCATCTCATATTAATGAAGACACATATTCTTATATTGATTAATATAATTCATAAATGTTTCTTTATTCTTATAACAAAAATACTATTATTTAAAACAATTATAAAATTATTCTATTGTTTCCCTGTACATAAGTACTTAACCAGTCTAATTCCAAATTAAGTCCTTTCTATTTAAACAATTATACCTTTAGAAAAGGTAATTGATATGGATAATTTTCCCAAGATAATTTGATAAAATAAGAAGAAACCCATTTAATGTTAGTGTATTTATTCCCCTAATGATACTATAGATACCTCAAGGGGCTATAAAATTCTTGGCCCCACCCATGACTACATTTTGGAAGCAGTCCTCATGTAACATAGCACCCATCACCTAGTGGATTGGTATTAGGTGGAGGGTGTTACTAGCCTTACGTGACATACCTATGACAACAAAGGCTAGTGAAAAATGCAAAGGGCATCATAATAAATTATGGAATTATTTTCACTATAAAAATAAAACAAACAATATAATATAACAATAAACAACAAAACTCGAATACGTGTAAGAGTTCATAAATTGAATCCAATACAAATCCAAGTAAATAGAAAATATCAGAGCACACGTAGAATCAAAGTGACATAACCAAATGGATAATAACATGAAAAGACTCGGAGACACTAACCAATGAATCTCATTCTAATCCATGAACCAGATCCACTTTCTCATACCCATGTATTAATAAACATCACTAATGAAATGTGATACCTTTCCTTTACCTATATCTTGATATACAACATCTACCAACTCATTATGGTTCCTATACATGGGGTGAGTATGAAACTCATTAGTTTTTCCCCAATTACTTCCCAAATCACATCACTTGGAAATAAATTTTTAGCAGATTTTTATGATTTCTTATGAAATAAAAATAGTTAATAACAAATCCATAACATATTTTTCAAAGGTAATAATCAATATTCTATCCAAATCATTTTTATGGAAAAATTCAGCAATATTTTTTTAAAAAATTCTAACTTTTTTATTTTTAATATACATATCAATTTTCATACACACCCATAACACACACACCAGATTAATTATAAGTTTAATGGTGGAACGTTTCATTTATTCTCCATCCCATTAATAGTGTTACATCACAACCATTATCAATTCCATTCAACTCATGCCCAACCATTATGAAAAAATAATGTTAAATCATAAAAATTAAATTATTCATTCCATTTCCTTTAATTTCAAAAAAAAAAATCATATATCAAACCGACCATAATTATAAAAAAATATTTTAAAATTAAGAGCAATTGTTTTATCCAAAAAGACATCAAATTTGCATGACATCCAAATAATATGTCAAAAGATAATTTCCATCAAAACATATCATGATGTACACAAAAATATCATGAAATCTATTAAATTTTAAATTAGTCCTTCAATTTATAAATCATAGGCTACTTTCTAAAACCTCACATTTGATAGTTATATTTCATAGTTAGAAAAATAAATCACTAAAAAAATTTACCCACTATCTCAAAGTGAAAATATTATTCAGGTTATCCTCACAATTATTGGAAAAAAGTGCCCCAACAGTGTACCTTCACAGTGCTCACTATTTTCAATTTCCGGATTCACTGTAGAATTTTCACAGTTTCTAATAACCATTATAAAATTGTGTACCATAAAAAAGGAGTAAAAATGATTCCAAAATTCATATGAACCTCCGAAAACTATACCATAACATTATATATACATAAATTAAATAAATAAATTATAAATAATGAAAAATAGATAATGATACACATATATATCGAATAATTGATTTAATTCATAAAAAATGGAGTTTATCATCAAATATACATATTGAGTAAAGAATATAGATTTATCAGTATTTCCATATATAAGAAATTAAATTTTACTTTATAGAACCATATTTATAAATAATATATATTTATTTAATGACTATAACAACTATAAATAATAGGAAAATTGAGGGTAAATTTAATGTCTAATGATTTTTGGAAAGTAAATGTTTCAAGGGAATGGTAATGACTGGAAATATGGGTCAAGGATGTGTCTCTCAACACATTACATGATCAAAAGGATCATGAAAGATCATTAGAGAGAATAAGGATGGTATTAATACAACACATTCATAGTGGTGTATAATAAAAATAATTATATCTTTTGTTTAATGTCTAGAAATATTATAAAATATATTTAAAAAATTAATGAGGAGAGTATCATTTTCACTTCAAAAATATATTTGATAAAACTAAAATTTCACAAAAAAATTTGAATATAATTCTCTATAAAATATTTTTGAATGTTATAAATTTATATTTAAAATATTATGTGGCCATGTTGATAAGAGATTATGTTCATGTAGAACATGTTAAATCAAATGTTCCATTCACCTTTTTGAATAAATCTAATGAGGGATTATTTTAAAATTTTCATGAATATTACTTTTAAATATTTATTAGAAAGTAATAAATGTGTATAAATTGTTTGATAAATAATTTTTAATTTTTATTACAAAATATGAAAGAAAATTATGAAAATAAGGATTTTTATTAAAATGGTTTTTTTTCAAAGAGATAAATGAAGAAGTATGTAATTAAAACATTTTATAATTCATTTTATGTAAAAAGGAGATTAAAATTGGAACTCATGCATCATGAATAAATATGGTTGAATGAAATTATTATTATTTCCTTTTATAATGATTAAATAATTTCCATTAATGGATACTAATGTTTAAAAAATCATGATTAAAATGAGACTATGAAAAAAAATATAATGATTAAAATGTTAATGTGATAATAAATGAATGAATTATTTTTTCCTTTTATAGAATGATGACATAGTCTTTTTCCTTCCAGGTGATAAAAGAATCATTTTTAACCTCAAAACTATACTCCCACAATATGAATATGTTTTTGCTCCAACCATTTGTTTGAACATATCATGGATATTGTTTGGGATGAACTTTCCTCCTAGCGGAAAATGTAACATTCTTATTGTCCTGGGTCTGATAAAAGGTACACTTCCTCTAACTTATCTTGTTGTTCCCAACATTTGGGGCAGACCCAAATCATGCCATTTTGTGAATATTTTTGATCGTGTTATAAATCAACTATCTTATTGGATAGGGAAATCTTCCCCACTATGGATTGTAAGACATGTCTTATTTAATCTATTATTGTCTCCAAGACATTTTACTCTATGATGGTCTACAAATGTTCTATTAATCTCATTAAAAAAATGAAGACCACCATAAAGAATTTCATTTGGACTGGTAGCAGTATAGAAATAAAACATGTGGTTGTTCATTGGTCAACATGTTTCAATCCCATTGAAAATTGTGGTATTGGTATAAAAAATATAAAATACATTAAAAAATCAATTTAAGAAAGACTCACTTCAAACCTATTTCACAATAATTCTTATGTTGTTGCCTCTCTCAAAATTGGGAATCTTGACAAATTTAAAAAGAGAAATTAAAATTTCCTTAACTCTTCTATCTAGACTCCCATAAAACAGTCTTTCACTAATATTATGAGTAATTCTAGATGGATAGTCTCCAAATCATCCTTAATGAGATTTTAGTTGGATAACTAGTCTGGAACACATTTAATTTCTATGATTTATCCTGATAAAACTCTTGATTATACAAACAACCCTATCAGATATATTTTAATCTCTCAACATGATCACCTCCCTGATAATTTTCTGAACATAATGGAAAACTACTCTTTCACTTACACTAATGATTTCTTAACTTGGGAACCTACTAAAAAAGGTATGCATAACTCAAAAAATTTCTTGAATCAATATTTTTTAACTTTATGAGTGATTATAGTTGGTCAAAAAAATTCAATAATCCTTAGATAATACCTTCAAGATTCAATCTCATATGGAATCATTCACACAACAGTGTTCCCACTAAAATTTGCCACTAATACATTGGAATCCACCTCTCCTCTATGTGAAAATTCTGTAATCAACACAGAGAAGATGAGAACCACCCCTTACTCTCTTATGCTACTACTTATACTCATTCGATCTATATTATTGACATTTCAGATAGTATATGGGTGACAATTGATTCCATCAAAGCTCAACAAAAGAAATGTGGAGAAATACAAGGTTCTAAGAAAATAAGGAACCTCTTACTCAATATAGTTGTGGAGCTTCACCATGTGATATAGTATGATAGGAATTATATTATTCAAGGCAATTACCCACTA
The DNA here is from genome assembly GCA_963277665.1 of Viscum album. Lineage (NCBI taxonomy): Eukaryota > Viridiplantae > Streptophyta > Magnoliopsida > Santalales > Viscaceae > Viscum > Viscum album. Next base: position 203,833,411 of record OY728157.1, read on the forward strand.
AATAAAGATTCATGTTTTATTAAGATCTGCATTTCCAAACATGAAGCTTCCTTGATTAAAAAAAGACATTTCCACATCACTATGCACAAATTTGGAATCCTGGAGTATCAAATAATTAATAGCCATTTATGTCAATCCCATTACACTCTGGAGGTGTACCTGAGATATCCCCTCCCTATATAGATCAAAACAAATATTTATAGAGCCTATAAGGAAAATCTGGTACCTACAAGGTATGGTGCTCTCTTTAAGAATCACCTCGGTCAGATACTTGGATGCTTTATTGGTAAATGTGGCATTTCCACCTCTCTTATGGTTGAGATGATGAGTTTGATTCATGCTATTTCTTTTTCCACGATCATTGGTTTGAACAACATATGGATTGACAGTGACTCAACAACAATCATGCATGCAATTTGGAATGACATTACACATATTGAATGGCCAATTACTACCAGTTTGTTGGATTTCATATGTTTTCTTTTCAATCATAAATATATCATCACACATATTTATCGAGAAGAAAACATGGTTACAGATGGACTGCACAACATGGGAGTAAATAAAGACATTACCTACTTCGAATACATCCCCACTAATATAATTTCTTTTCATGATAAATATTTTAATATGATCTAGTATTATAGACTCTGGTAATGTTTCCTTTTATTAATATTTGTTCTTTGGTCATTTTGGGCCAAGGAATCATAGTTTAAAAAATCAATTATTTTTTTAAATATAAATCCTTATAAAAAATAACCACTAGTTCTAACCCAGTGTAGTTGAAATTGAATCCACCTATCATTAGTGTTCCTGAGAAATTAACCAATAAGCACCTGCACCCACAATCCAGTGAACACACCACCAAAATCACTCTGGATCCCTTTGCCTAACATCCACAACCCTTAAAAACATCATCCAAGGCAACCACAACCCTAGATCTACACACAAAAAGTGTATATCTAGAAAACCATGAAATATAGGGATGTAGTTCTAGAGGAAAACACAATGAACCCAAGAGGAGAGACTTACCCAAGAGAAACCACCTTCAATCCGCCAATAAACCCCTTCCAAACGCTTCCAAATCGAGTGGGAGAGCCACTCCAACCCTTGAGAACCCGAAATCCAAAGTGAGATATGAGTGGTAGGAAGTTTGGAGTGAAATAGGATAAGTCCTAGGGATCTCGGAACTTATAACCCTATTTTTGATGGGGTTACACATTTAGTCCCCACATTTTGGCAAACCATGCGTGAACCATGTGCACACTACTTCCTCGAGAGCAAGGTTCTGCACGGTTTCCTCGCACGGTTTGGAAAAACATATGCAGGCCATGTGAAGCCTAATGTCTCCCATGCATGGTTTCCTGGAGAATCAACATGGTTTCCATTAACTGTGCTCAAACTGTTCACCCCATTAAAAGCCTCCAAACTCATCCAAAACCCTTCCAAAATCTCAAAACCTCTTCCCAACTCGTCTCATTCACTTTAAACACATAAAACTTCATAATCAAATGCCACATACCTCATACTGGGGGTACTCGAGTCTCGATTTGACATGTTGGTAGCCACTGGTAGGTATATATTCCAGATGCAGAGTACTGTAAATTTTTTCCCTCAACTCTGGACAGTTGGATATAGACATTGTGGATTCCCCGGACACTGGAAGGTGTTTCTGAACTGAGTACATACAATGGTCTTATAGGGATGTTTAGGATCACCCTTTGTTAATTTATTATATATATTCTTTACATTTATCTATAACTATTCATTTATTTCTATTATATATTGTTTATTCATTTCTTTTAGCACAACCTTTTTCTTTCTGTCTTAGTTTTCCTTATAAAATGACAAATAGTTGTGGAAATGGTGCATTTCTTTTTTGGGTTTTTTATTTGGGAAAATGTTTTGTTTATTTTAAAATGTGAAAAACCAACATTCATACTTGTATTTTAAACTTGTTTTTATGGACCAATTTGTTCCCTCTTCAATTTTTTGATGAATGACTGTTGTTGCCGGCGCATGGGGGTCGAGAACACCCCTCTGGCCAGGCCATAGGCTAGCTTGGGTGATTGGATCAGGTTCGACCTTTTTTGGTTCGTGACATAATGTATTGTAGTGAATTAATCATACTCAATTTATCCCAATTTTTTTAACATAATGTTGTAGTATAAATAGTGAATAATACAAACCATGTTATCAAAAGAAGAAATTGTCTTTTAACACAACATTAATTTTTAATACATAGTGATAAAAGAAAGTTGATCATAATAATTATACCCTATCATTTTTTTATTATTTTTTTCCTTGACCATTCTAGGATCCTTTATAATTTTATTTTTAAAAAATATCTCCCACTTTCAATGTAGGTCCATATAAAATTAGAATTATATATATTCAATATATAAATAATATATAACATAGTTTGAGAAATCAGATTTATCATCCATTTTTAATTAAAATTACATATTTTCCATTTCTATTCTAATTACTAAAATACTTTTTGTCTCTCATGGGGTATTAATTAACATCACCTCACATATGTAATATAATTTAAAAAATTGTTGGAATAATAATAACATAAAATTATGGTAAAATAATTTAACAAAACAAAGATCTAAACACAAAATCTAGATAAAATAAACAATTTAGAAAGTAAATAAGTTAAATAATATAATATCTCATTCCCATGTAATAAATAGTATAACTAATCCCATTAATAAAGATTAATAATAAAATTATCTATCACTAGTTACCCTATGTTGGGGGAAAATCATCACCACTAAGATCAATGATAGAGTATAAATAACCATGAACATTGGGGTTTGTAAAATGTAGATTAACAGCTATGAGAGTGAGAAATGATGTCTTGAGGTATTTGGTGTGAGGGAAGGGTTTAAATAAAAAAATTAAGACATCTCTCGTCTTTTATTTCAATGGGGATAAGAAGGGAAAGTGATTGACAATTACTATACTCATTTAATATTAGATACATGAAATAAAATATATTTAAGGATTAAATATATATATATCATAGAAGTTATAATAACACCTAACAATATATATATCTTATATGATAAAAATGGATCATAAATACACTACATGAAATTGTATCAGCAAAAGAGAAGATATGTTGTAAATGTACAGACCTTGTAAGGGGTAAATACAGATCCTAGTGGCATATTCAATTAATGTGTGATTATGGAGGTATATTCTCACTATTTTCTAAAATAAAATAAAAACATATAAAAATATGCATTGAATAAAAACATATTGGAGGAAAAACCCATCATCCCCTACCAATTTGTTATAACCAAGGGGTGATTTTTGTGTTTCAAATCACAACATCACATAAAAAATATTCATAATGAATTAAAATGAATAGAAAAGGTTAAGGAATAAAATAATGAAACGCAAAAATCCAAAATTAGACTAGTTTAAACAACCAGCATAATGTGTTGGCACCCAAAATAGTCATAGTGACATTGACGTTGGATGCACTTAGAAGGCCCCCATAACATGGTAGATTTCCCATCCCCATTTCCATCCCACCTTGTCATTGACCCAAAAGATAAAAATTTCTTATTTTTTTAATGAACCTACCTAGTATGGAATATCCTCTACATAACACCACAAAATCTACTTACACACCATTTAATTTGTCCCATTTTTCTCTAAAAACCCAATAAATTTCATAATAATTAAAATTCCCTCCGCTAGAGTGTAGCCTCATCTATCCCTATTGATTCAAGGATAAAATGGGAAACATTGCATAAATAAATATTATTAAACTCAATTTTAAATCCCTTGGTAACCATCATTTTTACCACTATACTATATATATAAATTTGGAATTCTGAAACAAATAACTCTAGACTAATGGAAAATCCACACCCATTACCATATTATTTTGAATCTACCTATGTTACATAGGCAATCTCATGAGACTACAAACCCATAAAAATGTGTTTTTCACACCAAAGGATTTACAAGCACTAAAATAATAGAATATCATTTCACCAACTCCCTAATATCCTCCCCTATAACCCAAAAAGATATGTTTTGGATCTAGGGGGGAAATCAACTCAAAATCATCAATGTACATCCAAATATCCTACAGAATACTCCATTACATAGAGAATTAAATTTAAGGGAATCCAAATATCTAATCCCTTAAAATATATACTATCAAACAATTATCATCCTAAAGAATCAAAATGAATGTCAGAGAATTCATTCTAAATCCAAAATAAAATCCCAAGTCATAATGTCAATGTCATTGATACATTATAAAACGAGACGATTCATTATCATCAAAAATTGGAAAAAAAATTTATGTTATAAGTCTATCTTTTTAAAAAAAGAAAAATTAAAGAAATTTCATAGCATCGTCATTTTACTCTAAAAAACAAATTTCACCACTGATGAAAACCAAATAAGGAACCCACCATCCCAAAACACTACTAATCTAATATTAATTATAAATTTAAATTTAACCATTTTTAAATCATAGTTTTATAATTAAAATAAGCTATAAATAATTTAACATCATTTAAAATTATTAAAAAAATATTTCATCAAAAAATCCAAAGTATATCTTACTAATTTATATGGAAAATTAATTCATTTATTTTTTAGAAATCAACACTGAATCCTTTTTTCAAAATCATGTTTTTATGATAAGATTTAATAATTTATATATCCTTCTAAAATTTGATGACATTTGTTTAAAACCATTAATATTGCAAAATGAAAAACTGTATAAAACCATTAAGGTGAAAAAACAATTTTTAATAGGAATGATGTTCAATAATAAACACCAATCCTTATTTAATTAGTGTTATAGGTTAATATTTAAAAAAACCTCATAATTATTTATGTTGTGTAGTGTGTTTACCAACCAATTAAAACCTTAAATCCCAATATCATAATCAACTGTCAGTTAATGATTCAATGATTCACAAAACCTTAAACTCTTCATGCTTAAAATGTCTTAATTTAAAACAATGGGAATTGAACATCAATGTTGTTTATTGATTTGTGAAATCATCCATATACAATAATATATATTTTATTATGTATTAATTATAATAAATATTTGATACAGACAACCTAGGTGGAATATATTTCATGATTCATATCAGTGATTCTAGAAACAATATAATCATTAAATCATCATAGGCTCAGGTTTCAACCATAGATCAATTAATAAATAAATATATTAGAATAAAATTATGCATATGAATAATAGAAGAAACTAAAAAAGTTTTTAAATCTAAATACATCATTACATGTAATCTTAAACCCAAAAAAACAAGGTTCTATCACCACTTTCAATTATTGTAATATAAATTTTCATTTTTTTCAATTCAGAAATATTTTTTAGAGAATGTTTTGTATAAGAACAAATAAAAATATAACTTTAACCTCAATAGTAAGAAAAATAAAATAATAATAAAAATATAATTATTCATTGTATTAAAAAATTAGCAATAAATGGATACAATATAAAAACAATGAACAGAAATAACAAAACAATATCTAGAAAAATTAGTTTAAAATTTCTTGAATGGTTGAAAATAATAATCAATAAGGAATTAAAGTGGGTAATAAGTAATCCATTTATATATAATCCTTTAAATAATTCTAAATATTGTATACATCAACCATTACCATTCAAAAAAATAATATTAAATAATATTAAATCTTATTTATATGATCAAAAATAAATAAATTATTTCATGAATCATTATTTGAAAAGTTAAATGAAAAACCCATAAGAAATTCAATTCTTAAAGAAGTCTATATTTGACAATGCATGCTAATTTTGAACCAATTATACACAAACCCATGACCATCACTCTCGGATCCAAGGCTAAAACATGTTTTATATTTTATTAAAAAATATTTAACTAAACTATATACTATGAGATGATATTTTTTGTTTGGGTTTTGGAGTATTACACAAACTATTACAATACATAAATATGTATTATATAAATATATTTCAATAATTAAAACTATATTCTATTGATCATCTACTCATCACTGAACTTACTGAAAACATTCTAAACATATAGGGTGAGAAAAAAATGTGCTAAGGGGATTTAAAACATGAGAAATATACTTTTTATATAAATGATATAAACCCATTTAATAAAATTTCATTTCAAATTAAATAAAAAATTTTGGTATGATAAAAAAGTTTCTCCCAAATAAAAATATATGGTTTTCAATTCAAATCCCAAAAAAGTTTTTTTAAAACTATTGAAAATCATTTTACATTGAAATCCCATTTTATTTAAAAATGTCATTACCATGGTATTACACATGGATTTATCCTTGGGATTCTAAAATACGTAAATTTTTCAAATAATATCTTCATATGGAAAATAATTATAGTTATAAAAATATTAAGAAAATAATGGGGCCAGTAAAAATATTAATGATGACTCTTTAAGAAAATTTTACCTTAAGGCTATGGGTTTATTTCTCATTATTCATTAGTATATTACCAATATCCAAGTCCTAAATTTTTTAATTTGATATTTCTCAAAGCCCACCTATATCATTATATGTCCATTATAACCTTTCTAAAACTTCATTTGTTTTTAATTAAATGAAAAAATAACTTCATATTTTGCAAAAAAAATAACCTAAATTATCATATATGATAATCCATTAATTTAGAGATATAATTAATGTTTAAAAGAAAAAGTTAAAACTATTTAATAATTGTTAAAAATATTTTTTTCATGACAGTTAATGAATTTCAATGGTAATGTGATTCATGGTCATTCATATATATATATATATATATATATATATATATATATATATATATATATATATATATCTGTGTGTGTGTGTTAGTGTGTGTGTGTGTGTGAAAATTAAATATGTTTTAAAGTACCTATTTTAAATAAAATTATAACTTCAATATTCCATAATCAATATGAATATTTAGTCAATTAAATTATTAAAACAAAATTTAAAAAAAATCTCTCAAAATTGAGTAAAACATTTTATCAAATGATTTTTTTTTTAAGAAAAAAATTTAAAAGAGTTTAAACATGAATTTAAAACAATTTTATATTGAATCATTATTAGAAAAATTATTTTAAATCAATAAACATATTTCACACTAAATGTTTTTTAATACAGAAAACAAGAGTTTTAAAATAAACCTTCCATTTTCAATATAGTGAAATTTAAGTAAAATCATCCCCATAGGCAATTTAATTTTAAATAAATTATATATGAGTCATAAATTAAGTTTCTATTATAGAAATTTTATAGTTTTTTGAAGATATATTTCCCTTACCAGAAATACAAAACAAAATCAAGCTTTGATAAGGATATTCCTGTAATCCTGATTATAGAAATGAATGTTTAGAATAAGTGAGAAAGTGGTAAATTGGGGTGTAAAATTTGGGGATCTCTAATGAGTGAATAGAATTAATATATAAATAGTTTTTTATAAATAGAAATTTATTCTGCAAAATTATTGGGATCATGAATATGTTTATAAAAAAAGTATCTTGTATTTTAATCTTAATTGGTTATTGTCCCTATTTCATGAATTTCAATAGAATGGATAAAATTGGGGGAATTTTATACAAAAAAATATACATTTAGTATGCTATTATTTTATAGAAATATATGTATTTAAATAAAATTATTTTTTTGATTACTTGTGATGCACATAATAACAAGTAAAAATGAACCATGAAACATTATTAAATTAATATTTGTCCATTATCTCAGAGAAAATGTATTTTTGTTAATAAATATCAATAAAAAAATAATGAAAAATATATTGTTTAAATTATTATAAGATAAATTAATTATGTATCATATTATTATCATTTAAAACAAAAAAATTAATTGAAAATAAAAGTCATGTTTTCTTAGTACAATAGTCATTCAATGTATTTTATATCAAAAAATTAAATTAATCCTTCTTTTTAAATTATTTAATTGAAATTTAAATAATATTTACATGATAAATTTTTTAACAATCACCATATATTTTTATTATCAAGGTTATTGTTTATTCTATTTTTATGCTTAAAGTGTATTCTTTCAGAAAAAAATCATTTCCTGTATTTTGTGCACATACATTAAAATTAATTTATTCAATTTATAGGTGTTAAAATAGATACAATTAATTAAATATTTTTAAACATGAGGATAAAATTTGGAGATTATTCCTTTTTTATTTTTCATAGATATTGATAGTAATCGACATATAATTTATCACCTCAATAAAGTGTAATTCGAGATAATCTAAACTAAAAATTACTTATAAGGTTATAATTTTTCATCTTAATAATTATTTAATAGATATTATTGTACCCCTATAATATAATGTTTTATAATGAGTTATTTAATGGAAACTATTCAATGAAAATTGATTATTTATTATTTAAATCAATGAAATTTAAAAAAAAATTCCCTCTCTTTATATTTTTTATCGCATATGTGTCCACATAAGAAAAAAAGTATGTTGTTGTAAAATATATGTTTTTAATTTTATATTAATAAAATTTCATTAATAATATATGTTTATTTATTATTTTTAGTAAATATATAATTTCTATAGTTTCTTACTCACCATCGATGCCGAATTTATCAATTTTAAAAAATAATAAATGGTATTAAAAATATTAATAGTGTAAATAATTGAAAAGTTTATTATGGAAAAAATAGATATATATGGAATATTAGGAAGGTGTAAAATAATTATATTCAAATTCCCCATTTCTATTGATGTATTTAAATTCAAATTAGATGAATTCTCACTAGAATAGATAGTAATTGCATTTTTTTAAAAATAATATATTAACAAATCATAAAAAATCATACAAATATTGAATTAATACATGGGATTTATGATAAGGTATCAAATTTCATTAATTGGTCATTTGTCGTCCAATTATCAGTTTATAAGTAAAAAATACAATCTGTTAATATTTATAATGTTGTTATAATTGTTAAAATTAAACTATGTTATCTAAAGGTCAATCAAAAGTATTAAGTTTAAAATTACAAAAAAATGTCTAAATTCTGTCATTTGATCGTTTTACAACCGTATCACACCATATCTTAGAATCCCATTCAGTTTTGAGGTATTTATTGAGAATGAATTTAGGATAATTTAATCCTTTGTTAAATTTAAAAAGTGTCACTAATGTTAATTATAAAAGGTTATCTCTTATCTATTTTATTTAGACTATATTGAGACTCCTATAACAACCATTATATGCTAAATACTCTCCTCATGTTACCTAATCATGTTATAGAGGTTCTAGTTGTAGTGAACCCAACTCTATGTCTCATAATCAATGACTTTCTCTATTATATTAGAATAGGATACAAGGAATCACATAGAGAATGAAAAAATACATCTATTTTATTGTTAAAATAGATAAATACTTTAGTATCATATTAAAATTGAAAATATAAATTAAAAATAATTATTTTGGATAATAAAATTATTCACACTAGAATATCCTTTTATATAAATCATTGTAACCTTCATGGATTACTTGGAAATGAAACAAAATAAGGGTGAGATGAAATGATCAACAAGGGAAAACAACTGATGAAGCTATGATGAATAAAAAATAATAAATGAAATTGAATGGTAAATAACTAAATAGCCATGTTGTTCAAATAATGTTAACTCTATAAATATATAAGTTAAAACCAATATAGAAACTATTTACCTTAAATCTATATGTGATAATGAGATGCATGCATTGATAATATATCTTGGAAAACATCATGTATAATAATAACTAAATTCCTAATGATGAACGTATTTAATTATTCAACAATATGTTATCAGCCATATGATATTGGACTATTAAGACCAATCAAAATGAAGTTTAAAACTATAAGTATTAACCCATTTAGTTCCATCTTACTAATTAACCTCATGAGTCTTTCTCAATCCCTCAAGGGGCTATGTAATTTTGGGCCCTAACCTTTACTACATTTCAAAATCATTAGTCTTATAATGAATAATTTATTTAAATCATGAATAATGTTCATTATCATCAAATACGTGTATTGAATAAAGAATACAAATTTATCAATATTTTACCATATAAAAAATAACTTTTAAGGTAGAACACTATATGTAGAATAGATATAGGTTTTAATAAAAAAATACATTCAAGATAAATAATATATATTCTTTGTTAAACATTGCATCCAGTGATTACTAAATATTCAATATATTAATGAAAATTTAATGACTATCAACTATTAATAATGGAATAAAATTTCATCACTTTAATTGGTTAAAATAATTATAAACCATAATTGAAAATAATAAGGATGGTTCTAATACTATATATTCATGATGGATTATAATTAAAAATAGTTTTTTTCTTCCTTTATGAATATAAATTCAAAAAAAATTTCTTCAAAAACATTATTGGGTAAAATATTTGCATCACAGTGAAAATATATCATTAAAAATTTATTATTCAAAAGTAATTTCTAATTAAATTTATTAATATAAAATTTATAACATATAAAGAAAACATAAAAACATTTACTGGTTAAGGATGATTTAAATATTGAACATGTTGTAGACGTTATAAAAATTATTCCTTTCCCATTTTTGATAAATGTAAAATGAGCATTTTTTCAAAATGACATGATTTTTCATATCAAAACATTATTTAAAAAGTATAAGGCGTAAAATTATATTTAATAAATCTTTCATAAAATGGTTAAAAATATTTGAAAACCTTTTCCAAGAAAATAGATATTTATGAAAAAAGATATTTGAAATAAGATAGAAATGATATTGGATTTTATTAATATATTTTATCAATAATTTTATATGATAAAGAGTGGGAAAATGGTAATATTACATGTAAAATTCATCAATAACCATATGGGACTGAAAAAAGGGCTTTTGATAAATAATGACGAAATGATTTCCTTCAATAGAAACTCAATTATAAATAATCATAACAAAAATGATATTGTGAGTTAATCAATTACAAGATAATAATGTTAAAGTGAGAACAAATGAACCAATTAATTTTATCAAATTTAAATCCACTTTAATAAATTTGAAATAAAATATCAGATATTCAAAATCCATTTCACACATTATATTATAATATCCAAGAAAATGAATATATAATATAACACAATGAATAGAAATTGAGTTATGAAATATTTTTCCACTTGATAATTTTAATTTTAAATCCCTTAAGATGAAATAATTAAAATTTGAAGTAAATATAACATGAATTATGAAGTATTCAAGATATTACATGTCAATGGGGTATTTAATAAACCATATAAACTAAATTAGTTTCATAAATATGTCTGAATGAAGGAAAATTGACACGATGTTTGTTACTTCTCCCTTCTTTTTGGACGAAAAAGGACTTAACCTACTGTATAGTGGTTTTAAACCTGTTATTAAATTATAAAATAACCATATTATTACATATAATATCAAATATGTTCCTTTTTTAAAATCATTTCTCTTCTTTCTTAATAGTCATTCATTATTCTCAATGTTTTGGAGATTTTTCACCATGTTTTACCATTATATATTTTTCATGAAAGTTATAGTTCTTCATAATATTATGAAGTTAAATAATATTATGAATGATAATCATGAAATAATTATAAAATTTATAATTAAGATTTAATTTAAATACCAAACATGAAATATTATTGTGAAAAATGAATTTTATTATGATCTTGGAGATGATGGGATGTATATACGCATGATTAACATTTCCATTATGCAACGATAATTATGGAAATGATTTGAGTAATAATTAATGATAATAAATAAATAATAATATAATAAATACCAAATTATTTATTTATATATACTTATATATATCATCTAATTAGTGTGGTTGTGAAAAGAGAGTGGCACAACGTCATGAAGGTGTTACTCCACATATACACAAATGATGATATCATTTTTCAGTGAGTGAAAACGAATGTAATAAAATTATATAGTATAATTTCATAATAATAAATATTCCATTTAATTATTAATTATTTCATATTAATAACATATATTAATAAAAAAATTCCTTGTCTCCATCCTTGTAAATCATTAGTGAGATGAAAATCACATTGCTTTGTGAAGAAGTAGTCTATCATATACACAAGGGATATTATTTCACTCTATATGGAATAGAATGTGAAATGTTATATATGATACAATTACATTAGAGGAATAATAATTTTACAAATATCATATATATATATATATATATATATATTTTATATCCCTCATCACAACCATCCATGAGAGGTTTTGATGGAAAACATGTCATATCGGTTTACGAGGCGATACTCCACCGTATATATGAGTGACACAATAATTTCGTATTTTTTGGGAAAAGGATATTCATATAGATAATTAACAAAACATAATAAAATAAAATTATATGGTATAGTATTATTTATTAAATATCCATATATAAATTTTATTTAATTGATTTTGAAGAAAAAAATAAAATAAACACACATTATTATGAAATTTACCACTTCTCAAACCATTATACGGGGATTATGCTCAACGCATTCTTAGTATTTATTTTTGACAAAAAATGGATAATAGTATTATGGTATTGAATTCAATAAATTATTTTGTTTGTTCTTGTATGAACAAATAGGGTTTGAGTGTGTGAAAAAGACACAATAGGGGGTTGCCTTCTATAAGTGGGGTGAGTGTCGCGCATGTAAATTTTTAAATGAAGAAGGTGTACCTACATTTTTCACATGCCAAAAAAGCTTAAAATTAGTAATTATCACCAATTACACATTATAATGTCAAATTGTGTATTAGAAATATATTTTATAAAAGTTTCTAGTTTATTTTTACCCTTATCTAGTTTTTTGAACCTGCACGTATACCCATTTTTACCATAACCACAATAATTAATTTTTCTTTTTTCAGCGTCAAATTTGGAAAAAATTTGAGTTTAATATGTAATACAAAATAAATATTTATGATTCCAAATATGGAACACCATTATTCAAATTCAATAACAATATGTGGAAGAATCCATTATAATATTATACATGCATACGAGATGCAAAATTGGGTTTCAATATAGAAAATTATCACAAGAATTAAAGGTTTTAATATCAAAATTTAGTAATAAATTGATACCAATAACCAATATTAGTTAAATTTTAATATTATTTTACTAATTTAACTTTTAATAAAATTTAAAATAAAATTATTAATTGTAAACTATTAAAAAAATGTCATTTTCAATAAAAACTATATTTTCCACTATTAATAAAAAATTAAAATTTAAATAAACATCCAAAATTTTATATTATTATAGTTATTATATGATTTTTTTTTAAAAAAAATCTTTTTATCATATAAATTTTCTAAATATGTTAAATATTAATTTTTTACATATGTTTTAAAAGGGTTACTAAATCATCTTCAAAAGGAAAACAAAATAATCCATAAACATTTCTTATTATTTAAAAAGATTATTATCTAACATTCAATCAATAGGGAAACAATTGTTATAATTTATTCATTGTTATTATTACCAATTATTTTACCAACTATTTAATAAAAATATACTATATTATGTTTCATTTATACTCTTTATTTGTTGTTCTGCAAGATATAAAAAATCTAATATTAAAAAAAATATATTTCATTGGTTGTTTAAACATACAACTGTTTTTCACATATACTATCAAATAAAAAATTTTAATTTAAAATTTCTGGGTGTTACATTGTCCCCACCTTTATCAAATTATTCTCTCTTAATTTGATCTTGCGATGAAATATTAAGGGTGTGATACATGAAAATTCCATTTTTCATAACCCATTTCATAAAATGGGTTACTAAAATATCATCTTAATAAAAGAGAAGGGGAAGTACAAAGTTCACCTGGAATAACACAAGATAAGGTTTTAAAGAATTTAAAAAAACTCTTCAATGTAAAGATATGTACATGAAAGGAAAGCATAAATCATTATAGATATTCATAGTGGAAATTTATCATAATAAAGTTAAGGATTAATAGAATGTTAATGATATAAAAAAATATTTATTTAACGATTTAAGAATAAATTTTATTCCTTATACATAAATACAATATGATATATTTTTTCATCAAGATCATTTTCATAATGTTTTGGAGTTTATTTACAATCTTAAAATATAAGGAAATATTATTACTTGATATGTTTCTAATTCATAATAACAATTTCATCCTTTGGTTGGGCTCCGATGAACATCTAATTCATCACTTACTATAAGAAATGAATATCCAAAAAATAATTATTTATTACTAATGATCTAAAATAAATTTTTAATGGATTGTATAATCCATAAATGATTGAAAATTATTTTCAGATTTCAATATCATTTATGCTAAATAAAATATGTTAGCTAGTTTTCTTTAATGTAATACATTAATCTCTATAGATCAAAATTAACACCACTGGTTAAAAATTAATATTTATAATTTATATAATTTTACAAAAAACAATTATAAATTAACAATGATATCACATAGGATAGTGGTAGGTGATAAACCCTTATTATTAAGCAGTTGATAATTTAGGATCCAATCCCTTTTCCTGATACAATGATATGTCATTTACAAAAATATATATTAAAAATATCCTATAATAATCCCAAATTTTAATATCTAGTAATTATCTCAAAATAAAATATAATATAAACACTAATATTTACCAATACCTTTAATCTTATTCCCCAAAAATGTGAAAGAATTCATCCTTAAATAACACTTCCACCAAAACATATACTTAACCCTTGGATTGTATTTCCAAATCTATTTTACAGGACTATCATAAGTCGTGTTACATTCCGGTAATACCAATTTTAGAAATGGGTTTTAAATACTTTGAACTTATAATCACCCTTAAATTTATAAACCCATGATGGTATTCATACATCTCATATTAATTAAGACACATATTCTTATATTGATTAATAGAATTCATAAATTTTTCTTGATTCGTATAAAAAAATAATATTAATTAAAACATTTATACAATTAATCTATTGTTTCCCAGTATATAAGTACTTCACATGTCTGATTCCAAATTAAGTCCTTTCTATTTAAAGAATTCTTGCTTATGAAAAGGTAATTGACTTGGATAATGTTCCTAAGATAATTCGATAAAACATGAAGAAACCCATTTAATGTTAGTGTATTTATTCCCCTATTGATACTATAGATACCTCAAGGGGATATATAATTCTTTTCCCCACTCATCACATCATTTTGGAAGCAGTGCTCATGTAACATATCACCCCTTACCCAGTTGATTTGTAATAGGTGGAGGGTATTACTAGCCTTACATGACATACCTATGACACCAAAGGCAAGTAAAAATGCAAATGGCATCATAATAAATTATGGAATTCTTATCGCCATAATAATAAAACAACCAATATGATATAACAATAAATAAATAAACTCGAATACATAGAAGAGTGCATAAATTGAAACAAATACATATCCAAGTCAATATAAAATATCAGAGCACAAGTATAATCAAAGTGACATAACCAAATTGATAATAATATCACAAGACTCGGAAACACTAAACAATGACTCCCATTATAATCCATAAACCAAATCCACTTTCTCATATCCATGTAATTATAAACATCACTAAAGAAATTTGATACCTTTACATTACCTATATCTTGATATAAAATATCTACCAACTCACCATTGTTCCTAAGAATGAGGTGAGTATGAAACACATTATTATTTCCCCAATGACATCCCAAATCATGTCACTTGGATATAAATTTTTATCAGATTTTTATGATTTCTTATGAAATGAAAACAGTTGATAAAAAATCCATAACATAGTTTTCCAAGGTAATCATTAATATGCTATCCAAATAATTTTTAAGGAAATATTCATCAATTTGTTTTAAAACAATTCCAAATTTATGATTTTTTTTATACAAATCCATTTCCATACACACTCATAACACACACACCAGATTAATTATATATTTAATGGTGGAATGTTACATTTATACTCCATCCCATTAATAGTGTTACATCACAACCATTATCAATTCCATTCAACTCATGCCCAACCATTATGAAAAAAATTTTAAAGCATTAAAATTAGATTATTCATTCCATTTCCTTTAATTTCAAAAAAAAAATTCATATATCATACCAACCATAATTATAAAAAAACTGTTTTAAAATTATAAACAATGGGTTTACACAAAAATACATAAAATTCTAATGACATCTAATATAATAAGTAAAATGATAATTTCCATCAAAACATAACATGATTTACACATAAATTTAATGAAATTTATTCAATTTTAAATTAGGATGTAAATTAATAATTCATGGGCTACTATCTAAAACCCCACATTTGATAGTTATATTTCATGGTTAGAAAATTAATTCACTAAAACAAATTTACCGACTATATGAAAGTTAAAATTTTATTCAGGTTGTTCTCACAATTTTTTGAAAAAAGTTCCCAAATAGTGTACCTTCATAGTTGTCACTATTTTCCATTTCATGGTCCACTAGAGGAGTTTCACCGTTTTTAATAACCCTTCTAAAATTGTGTACCAAAAACAAAAAGTAAAAAATCGTCCATAATTCATATGAACCTACCAAAAATACACCTTAACATTATATATACATAAAGCAAATAAATATATTTTCAATTATGAGAAATAGAGGGTGATACACTTCTATATCAAATAATTGATTAAATTCATAAAAAATGGATTTTATCATCGAATATCCATATTGAGTAAAGTATATATATTTATCAATATTTTCCTACATAAAAAATTAAATTTTACTGTATTGAACTATATTTATAAATGATATATATTTATTTAATGACTATAACCACAATAAATAATAGGGGAATTGATGGTATATTTAATGTCCAATGATTTTGGAAAGTGAATGTTTCAAGGGAATGGTAATGACTGGAAAGATGAATCAAGGATGTGCTGTCAACACATTACATCATCAAAAGGATCATGAACGATCTTTAGGGCGAATAAGGATGGTATTAATACAACACATTAATAGTGGTGTATAATAAAAATAATTATTTCTTATCTTTAATGTCCAGAAATATTATAAAATATATTATAAAATATTAATTAGGAGAATATCATTTTCTCTTAAAAATATATTTGATAAAACTACAATTTCACAAAAAAAATTTAATATATTCCTCTATAATTTTTTTTGAATCTTATAAAATAATATTTAAAAGATTATGTGGTAATGAGGATAAGAGATTCTATTCATGTTGAACATGTTAAAAAAAATATTCCATTCACTTTTTTAAATAAATATATTGAGGGATTGTTTTAAAAATGGCAAGAATATTACATTTAATTATTTTATTAGAAATTAAAAAATGTTTATAAATTATTTGATAAATATTTTTTAATGTTTTTAAAACTAATATGAAAGAATGTTTTGAAAATAATGATTTTTATATAAAAAAATAATAGAGATAAATGAAGAAGTATGTTATTAAAACATTTTATAATTCATTTTATGTAAAAATTAGTTTAGAATTTGTACTCATGCATCATGAATAAAAATGGTCGAATAAAATTAATGTTGTTTCTTTTATAATGATAAAATAATTTCCTTTAATAGAAACTCTTGTATAAACAATCATGATTAAAATGAGACTGAAAAAATTGTATAATGATTAAAATGTTAATGTGACAACAAATAAATCAATTTTTTTTGTCCTTTTATAGGCTGATGACATCATATTTTTTCCTTCCATGTGATAAAAGAAACAATTTTTACCTCAAAACTATACTACCACAATATGAATATGTTTCTGGTCCAACCATATGTTTGAACATATCATGCATATTACTTGGAATGAACTTTCCTCCTAGAAAAAATGTAACATTCTTGGTTTCCTAGGGTTGATAAAAGGTACACTACCTTTCACTTATCTTGGGGTTCCCAACTTTTGGGGAAGACCCTAATTATGTCATTTTGTGACTATTCTTGACAATGTTCTAAATCAGCTATCTTCTAGGAGAGGTAAATCTACCCCTCTATAGGTTGTAGTACATGACTTGTTAAATATACTATTGTATCCATGTCGGTTTACTCTATGATGGTCTACAAATTTTCTATTAGTCTCATTCGAAAAATGAAAACCACTATAAAGAATTTAATCTGGAATGGTAGCTCTCTGGAAATAAAACATGTGGTTATTCCTTGGTCAACATGTTTCATGCCCATTGAAAATTGTGGTATTTGTATAAAAAATATAAAATATATTAATAAATACCTTTAATGAAGTCTCACTTGAAACCTATTTAACAATAATTATGATGTTATTCCCTTTCTCAAAAATAGGTTTCTTGACCCACATAATTAGATAAATTCAAATTTCATTAACTCTTACTTCTGGAATTCCATCAAACACTCTTTCACAAATATTATGAATAATTTCAGATGGATGGTCTCCAGATCATCCACAATGAGATTTTGTTTGGATAAATCAAAAGGAACACATTTCATTTCTATGATTTCTCCTGATCAAACTCTTGATTATACTAACATCCCTATCAGAGATATTTTAGTCTCTAAATATGATCACCTCCCTAATAATTGTATGAACATCATGGATAACTACTCTTTCACTTACACAAATGATTTCTTAACTTGGGAACCGAATAAAAAATTTATTCTTAACTCTAAAATTTTCTTTTATCATTATTTTTTATCCCTATGAGTGACAATAGTTTTTCAAAAAAATTCAATAAAACTTGGATAAAACCTTAAAGATTTAATCTCATATGGAATCGTTCACACAAAATCATTCCCACTGAAATTTTCCAACGAAATTTTGGAATCCACCTCCCCTCTATGTGAAAAACTTGTAATCAACACAGAGAAGATGAGAACCACCTCTTACTTTCTTATGATACTACTTATACTCTTTCAAACTATATTATTGACATTTTTGATAGTGTATGGTTGACACTAGAATCCATCAAAGATCAACCAAAAAATGTGCATAAATGGAAGGCTCTATGCAAATAAAGAACCTTTTTTACTACAGTTGTGGAGCTTCACCATGTGATATAGTCTGATAGGAATTCTATTATTCAAGAAAATTTCCCACTCAATCAAAAATCATGTTGTATTAAGATCTGCATTGCCAAAAATTAATCTACCTTGGTTAAAAAGGGACATTTCCACATCACTGTTCACAACATTGGAATTGCGATGTGTCTAATAATTAATGGAAATTTCGGTCAATCCCATCACACTATGGAAGTGTACTAGAGATATCACATCCTTGGATGGATCAAAATAAATATTGATAGAGCCTCTAAGTGAAATCTGGTACCTACAAGGTATGGTGTTGTCTTTAAGAATCACCCCGGTCAGATACATGGATTCTTTATTGGTAAATGTGGAATTTCCACCTCCCTTATGGTTGATATGATGATTTTGATTCAGGATATTTCCTTTTCCAAGATCATTTGTTTGAAATACCTATGGATTGAAAGTGACTCAACAACCATCATACAAGTGATTTGGAATGACATTACACATCTTGTATAGACAATTACTACCAGTTTGATGGATTTCACATGTTCCCTTGTCAATAATAACGATTTCATCACACATGTTTATCGAGAAGAAAACATGGTTACAGATGGACTGCACAACATGGGAGTAAATAACAAAATTACATACTTCGAATACATCCCCACATTTCTTATTTCTTTTCATGATAAATATTTTAATATGATCAAGTATTTTTGTCTCTGTTAAAGTTTCCTTTTTTTAATATTTGTGCTTTGGTCGTTTTGGTGCAAGGAATCACAGTTTAAAAAAATCAATTATTTTTTAAATATATAAATCATCATAAAAAAGTGTAAATATATCATTATTTTTTCATGATTAATTTCACATAGAATTATAGACTATTTATGTATTAAAATAAGTCATTTAACCCAATGAAAATTAATTGAGTTGTGAAATTAATTAATACTTGGTCGATTTCATTTAAAATATCCTCTAATGAAATAATTAAAATAGAAACTTAAAATACCATAAAATAATAATGATTTAGAATATCACATGCTTAATTGGAATTATATACACCATATAAAATAAAATAGGTTCATAACATTATAATATGTATCAATGAAGGGAAATTGAGATAATTCCTTTATCCTCTTGCTTCATTCTAGTTGAATGTGCTTTGAAATCATATATTGTGCATTAAAAAATGTTATTAAATTAAAAAACCATATTATAATTTATAATATTTTATATGATACTTTTATAACATATTATCACACTTTTGTTAATAATCAATAACAAATTTCCCTATTTTTGGTGTTAATTGCCTTATTTCTCCTTCATGATTTATCGTGATGTTTAAGGTTCTTTTGAATGTTATATAGTTACATAATATCAATAAAAAATCAATAAATAATTATAATTTTTTACCATATATTATACTCTTATTACCAGCCATGAAATATGGTTTTGAGAAATTAAATATTTTGTGATCATTAAGATGGTAGTTCATACGTACGCATTTATAACATTTCCATTTTTGAAAGATCATTATGGAAAGGAGGAAAGTAATATTTCATCTTCAAATAATGATAATTATATAATAAATACCATATTAAATTCTTAAATACACTTATATATATCATCCATGTGGTGTGGTGATTAACAGATAGTCACATCGCTTCATGAATGTGGTAGTCCACACACAGACAAATAGTGATATCATCTTTTGGTGATTGAAAATTAGAAAAATAAAATTATATATTATTATTTAAGAAAAATTAATATGGCATAAATATAATATTTATTAAATTTATATAAAATATTTTCATTAATATAATCCTTATTATCATCAATGTAATGAGTTAGTGTAAAATGTATCACATCGTTTCGCGAGGCAGTAGTTAGTCATACACTAGAAGCATTATTATATCATGTATATTATATAATACAGAAATGATTATATATGATATAATTATTTTCAAGGTAAAATTATATAAAAAATATCATTAAAATATATATATATTATTTATATATATCATCATACCCAAACCTGAATGGTATTGACAAAATGACGTATCACAATGATTCATGATGTATTAGTCGCTCGTACACACGATCGATGTTATCATTTCCCATTTGAGGGAAGAGGATATGAATATAGTTTATTACCTAAAAATAATAAAATCTAATTAAATATGAGATACTTTTTTTATTATATAAACAAAAATTCATATTATTTGAAGGAGGCTGGATAATAAATTAAACCAACATGCATAGATAGTAATTTTACCTTCTCTCAGACCACCATTTTGGGATTACAACTAATGTATTAATAAAATCAATTTTTGACAAAATAATAATTAAAAGAGGAGGTAATGAAATTTATTATGTGATTTTAGATTGTATTTTATGATACAAAAATCTTTTTTGGTGTGAATAAGATTATAGAGTCGTTAGCCTTTTGTATGTGAGGTGAGCGGAAGACTTGTAATTTTTGTAAAGAAAAAGTTGAACACATGCTTTTCATAAAACAGAATTGTCCAAATTGGAAAATTTTAACTAATTATACATGTTAAGGTCCAGGTATGTCCATAAAATATTTTTTATACAAGTTTTCTGTTCATTTTCATCTTTTTTATTTTAGTTGAAGCCCTCAAAAAACATTTTTTTGACCTCAACCACTATAATTAATATTCACAATTTTCACATTTTATTTAGAAAAAAATAATTTTCCCTATATTATATAATATAAAAAAATTTGATTCTAAATAATGAATTCATTTTTAAGAATTCAAATAATAAAAATATTATAATATATTTTAAAATGATACTCGTATAGGTGATAATAATGTGTGTTTCCAAAGAAACAATTATCATAAGTATAAAAAGTTTTAATATAAAAATTAAATATTAACATGATTACAATGACATTTATTAGAAAAAATTAAATATACATGAACTTATTTTAATTAAAAAAGTTTAAAATATAATTTTACCTTGTGTACTATTTATGATAAAAAGGAAAATATAAAAAAACTAGTATTTTCACTATTAATTGAAAAATGAGACATTCTAGAAAAATACCAAAAAATTAAATTTAAGATAATTATTTTAGGATTATTAAATAAATAAAATTCATTTTATAAAATAAATTTTCTAAATTTGTATTAAAGAATTTTAATATATTGGTGCAATGTGCGACTAAACTTTATTTTAGGAAGAATACAGTTTTTTAGAAAACATTTCCTTGTATTTTTAATATTTCTAATTTTATTTCTATTAATAATATATATAAAACATTGATAATCTATTATGTTCTATTCATAAATTGTAATTAAAATTCTATTTTAAAGTTGTATACTATATAACATTTCATCTAGACTCGCGAGTGGGTGTTTCACTAGCTATCAAAGTTATTAAATTTAATGAAGTACAATTTATGCGTTGTTTACATTTGGAGTAGCATGTTGTGTACTATATTGAATATAATGTTATTAATTTATAACTTTTTGGTGTTACATTCTCCCCACCATAAATGAATTTCACATCCACAATTCGATCTGATGCTCATAAATGAAGGGTTTGATATTTGAAAATTACTTTATTGAAAACACAAATTATAACAAATGGTAAATAAAATAATGTATTCTTAATAGAGAAATAGAAGTAAACATTTCATGTGGAATGACAAAAAAATAGATCAGGAGTCAAATTATCCAAATAAAGTAAATTAATAATGTAATTTTTTACATCCTAAAATTCATATATCTATGATTATTTAACACTCAATTTGATTCATCAGATATAAAGGTATTAAGATACATTATTGATTCACAATCCTTTTCCTAATGTTTATTATTAATTTTATTTCCTATGAATATAATGACATATTATTAATTGATATGATTTAATTTGATAAGAATAATTTCATACTTTGTTAGTGATTAAAAAAATCTCTAATTCACCTCTTAATCCATGAAATGAATATAAAAATAGGAAATTTTATTATCATAAATAACTAAAGATAACTTTTAATGTATTGTATGTTCTATAAAATGATGAAATTCCTTTCTATAATTATAATTCAATTTTACAAAACAAATAATGTTAACATAAGTAATAAAATATAATAAATTTATCTCTAAACATCAATAGTAACAACACTAGTTCAAAATTAATATTTATATTTCAATCTGTTTTTCTAAAAATAGTTTCATATTAATAAGTAATTCATTTAGACCAGTGGTAGGTGATAAATCATTATATTCATTTAGTTTTCAGTTCATGCCCTATAGTCTTTATTAGATGGAATGGGAAGTTCATTTTATAAAACTATATTAATATAATTCATATTACATTCCTAAATTGAAACATCACATAATTACCTCAACATAAAATATTATATAATTCCTAATGGTTTCCATTATAATTAAAACTGTTCACAAAAAATTATAGAGAATTATTAATTAAACAACATTTTCAATAAAACATATACTATCCTACGGGGTTGTATTACATTAAATAGTTTTGATGAATATGCTTAATCATGTTATATTCTATAAAAAACTCCTATGGTGTTTTTATGTATTTGAACATATGATCAACCATAAAATCATAAACCCATAATGGTATTTATAACTCTTATGTTTTTGAATTAACATATGATTATAAAATTTAATAGAATCCTTAAATGTTTTATTATTCTTTTAATCTAAATACCATTGGAAAAAACATCTTTCACATAATTCTTATATCCCAATACAGAAACACTCCATAATTTTTATTATAGAATAATACCATCCATGATCTAGAATCTAACCCATAGTTTTTATTATCGATGTAAATAATGCCTAGGCTTCCCTCATTTAAGATAAAAAACTACAAACAGATACAATGGTTGATATTTATTTCCTTCCATCATACTCTTCATTTTTCCTTCAAACTTTTTTTCGTTATGTATTTATTCTCCACACACAATGCATATTTCCTTTCTATTGAGACCTATTCCTAGGTTTCTCATTCCACATATCTCACATTCTGAAAATTGAGTATTATTTTCTACATGGTCTCCAACAATTGAACTATTAGAAAATTTTATACTTCTATTATTTTGTGAGTTCAAGAGTTGGTTAAGGTTAATGTTGTTAATCATATTTCAGGATAATAGATTTGGAATAATCATGATATAGTTCACTAAATTTATCATCATATTTAGTTACTCATTATCACCACATTTTCATTCATTTTTAATGTTAACGTGATTCCTTTGAGTCTAAAAAATTGAATAAAGAAAAACAATATTATTTGAAATAATAGTAAGTGTGAGAAAAAAGTATAATCATTTTTAAGAAGTTTAAATCATGAAAAAAAAATTAATTTAAGATACCATTGGCTAAACATACGATATTATTTTTAATTATCTATTCACGTCCTTAATAGTTTTTTATATAGATAATGAGAGTTATCTTAAGCATATAACCTGAGAGTGTGAACCCAAGTGCCTAGTAAAGACTATTTTCATCCACTAGGTGACGATCAGGTCAATACCAACACCCCTTTTCCATATTAATTACACTTAAGTAAAACTATTCTAGAACCACATCTAATTGTAGTATGTCTACAGGGATGTATTTCTAGGAAAAACAATATAACAAATTTCTTAAAAAACATTAGGATATTCCATTAAAATGATCCTCAAATTAAATAATATAGTTATAATCCCAAATCTATGATTTTTAAATCTAGTTCCTAGTGTTTCTTTTAAACTTCCCACAATACCCACTATAGAAACACTAATTACAATAACCCATATTTTCTATCCTTCATAATTAAGTTGGAATAGGATACTTGTAATAAAATCTAAGAAAATATTTCTTTTTAGTCTTCAAAAATAAGAAAAATACATGATTATTTCATTACATTTGAAAAAAATGTTACAAAATATATTTTTTATAATATTATTATTCACTCCTTCATATATATGAATACCAATCACAATAAACATAATGAATGGGTTCTGTGGAAAAGAAAAGAATAAGATGAACTCAAATTATTGGTAAGGGGTGAGTACATAATTGGCTATTATGAATCTAAAATCCTAAAGTATAGTAATGTTATATAACTAAAGAAACATCACATTTAAAAAGTTTTTATATTATTATTAGATTAGTATAAATACATTGGGAAATGTGAATTATTTAAAAAAAATATCATTTAATCAATATACGAGAATGAAATTCTTCCTCAGATAATATCATTGTGAAAATATCATGGATAATAAAAACAGAATCATTAATGAATGTAATTGTTAGTCATGGGATGGGATATTCTCGGGCACATGATACCATTATAATTAAGAACATTCATAAGGCAGTTTAATATAATAGGTAAAATGAAATTTAATACTATATTACTAATTCACCTCATGAGGCAACTGATGCATTTATGTAATATATACTTTTTGGTCCATAACCGCACTGTATAAAAAAATCATAGCTTATATATAAAAAATTCCATTTAATTCATTAACAATGTGTCTTATCATCATATATCTCTATTAAGTAATGAATAGAGATTTTCCATTATTTCCCTAGATAAAAAAATAAATTTCAATGTATAAAAAAGTATTAATAAATGTTAATTTTTTTTAGAAATAAACATATCCATGATAGATAAAATTATATATATAGAGGGAATATAATGAGCAATGTTATTAAAAAAGATATTATTTCTAGAGAATTTTTATAAATACAAATATGAATCAAGGGAATATCAATAATATCATTATAAAAAATGATTATACCCCATACATATAATGAATAAGTATGTTATAAATATAAAATATTACCAGTAGAGTATAATTAAGGTCATGTGTTGTTGTAGTTCTTAAATAGATACACCATAGAAATCAATTTAAAATCATTCTTAAATAAAATATCATTTTCCATTTAATAATATATTATGTGAAACTAAAAGATCACAAAATATATTTAAAATAATATTCTTCCAAAATAAAATTTCAAACCTATAAATAACTCTTTAAAACATTGAGTTTTTATTTTTGGATTAAACCACAGACATGTTATATAAATTAAATCAAATATTCAATTCATGTTTTTAGTAAAATCTATGTAGTCCATGGTTTGAAAAAGACATAAATAATCCTTTAAAATAATTTTAAAAATTATAAATGGTTAAAAATTTATTTTATTAATCATTTCTAAAGGTGTAAAAATAATTTTAGATATCATTTTTATAACAATTGGATTTTTATGAAAATGTATTTTCAACCAAAGAGAGAAATGTAGACGAGTTTTATTTTAAAAAATTTCATATCATCGTGAATAGAAAAGATATAGAAATGGAACTATTACATTAAAAATTAATGAATAACTAGAGTTTAAGAATCATTTGGGGGAGTTTATTAAAAAAATTCAAATAATCATCATTAATGGAAACCCAATTATAAACAATCTAGAATAAAATAATATTACAATGTAATCCCTTCCAAATTTAATAATGTTGAACTAGGAAAATATTTATCAATTATTTGTGTAAAGTGTAAATTCACATAAAAAAGTAGAAATATAAAATAATATAGTCAAAATTAATTTCCCACATAATATTCAAATTTCATTGTTATTAAATATGTAATATATCCCAAGTAAAAGAAATTAAGTTATGAAATTCTTTACCTATTTGTAATTTTCAATTTAAATCCCCATGGATTAAATAATTCAATTAGAAACATAAAATGGAATGAATAGTGAAGGATTCATGGTATTGCATTTAAATGGGGTATTATTAACCATTTTAATGAAAATAGGAATAAAACATTTCAATATGCCTCATTATAGGGGGAATTGAGATGAAGACCCCTAACTACCACTTCTTTTTAGATGGTCATTATTTATCCTCATTTATAGTGGTTTTAATAAATTTATTAACTTTTAAAATAAAAATTCAATGTTTATAATATCATATTTAATCTATTTATATCATATTTTTACTGGTTTGATAATAATCAATCATTATTTCCACTGTTTTGGGTGTTAATTGCCTTGAATTCACATTCATGCTTTGCAATTAAAGTTATTGTTCTTTTTTATAATGTATAATTCTCTATTATAATGAATAATAATACAAACATTTTAATTATATTTTTTATATCACTTATATATTTAATATCAATCATGATTGATGTTTTTGATAAATGAAGTATTTTATTATAAATGAGATGGTAGGTCCTATGTATTATTGAGTAATGCTTCCATTTTTTAGTTGTATTGTTGGAAAAGAGTTAAGTAAAATTTTATATTTATATATATATAATAATATCATAAACACCACACCAGTTTTTTTAAAAATTTACTTAAATATATCATCTATGTGTTTTGGTGATGAAAAGAGAGTCACATCGCTTCATAAAGCCGATAGTCCCTACATAGTCAAACAACATTATCATATTTATGTGAGAAAAAAGGTAAGAAATGAAATGAAATATTATATTTCTATAATGATTAATAGGTCTAAAATTTCAAAATTATATCATTTATATTAAATATACTCATTAAATTCGTCATTTTTACCTTCAATTTAAAGTGTTTTAGAAAAAATAACGTTGCATCTCAGGGTGGAAATCCATCGTACACACTAGCAACATAATCATACCCTCTAAAGAGTGAAATGTAAAAGTGTATATATGATGTAATCACTCTAAATGTATAATTATATTTTCAATATCATATATATACTTTGTATCTTTCATCATACCAAATTATGAGATTTTTATAAGCAAAACGTATCACATCGGTTCGTGAGGTGGTAGTTAGTCATACTCCTGAGAAACGTTTTCATTTCCCATTTGATGGAAGAGGATATAGATATAGGTCAATTACTTTACATAACTAAATATTACTATATGGTATATACTAGTTTTATTATATAAGTATAAATGATTATTATTTTAGGGGTATGGAATAATAAATAAAAAACCATGCACTGTTAATAATTTTACCTCTTCTTGGAAAACCAATTTAGGAATACACATAAAATATTCCTATAATAGATTTTTGAATAGAACAAATTTTCCTTAATTAAGATGTATTATTTGGTAAGTGATTTGGGTAGTTACATGCTAAACCAAAATGGCTTGATGGTTTCAATAATATATGAGTTTGGGTGGCATTTTATAAGATATGTAAGAAGAATTCATGTAATTTATGAAAAGAAAAAATATGTTCCCATGGTTATCACATGATAAAAATGAAAAAAATGGATTATTTCTATGGATTACACATTATAAGGTATAAATATTTCTATTAAATATGTTTTAGAAATGTTTTTATATCATTTTAACCCTTATCATTCTAATTTAACCCCTGGTAATTTGAGTTTCACCATAACCACGATAATTAATTTTTACTAATTTTACAATTCATTTTGGAAAAAAATATGTTGAAATTATTATATAATATAATTTATTATGATTCAAAATATGTAATCTATTTTCTAAAATTCAAATCATATAATTTTAAGAATAAAATTATACCTTTAGATGTGATGAAAAGTAGGCTCCCCAAAGTGAAAATATCACCAGTATAAAAGAATTTAATATAAAACCTCAATATTAAATTGACATAAATTACCTATGTTAGTAAAATTTTAAT
The DNA here is from genome assembly GCA_963277665.1 of Viscum album. Classification (NCBI taxonomy): domain Eukaryota; kingdom Viridiplantae; phylum Streptophyta; class Magnoliopsida; order Santalales; family Viscaceae; genus Viscum; species Viscum album. The sequence goes on from OY728157.1 coordinate 203,862,186, forward strand.
ATAATTTAAAAAAAAAATTTAAAAAAATAAAATATAATTTATCATTATAAAAAATTTAAAAAAAATGTTGTTTTCAATAAAAGCATGTTTTTCATAATTAAACTATAGGTGAATCTATTAATAAAAAAATAACTATAAAGTAATTTTGGTAAAATTATTTCAAAAATTAATTTCATTTTATCAAATAAATTTCCTAAAACTATGAAAATTAATTTTAAATTTTTAATGGATTTTATGAGAAGCATGTCTTTTAGAAAAAATATAGTCTTCTAATATAATTTCATTCTCTTTAAAACGATTATCAAATTATTTCTTATTAATATATTTCCAATGATTTCATAATTTAGATTCTCTTATTCATACTTGATAATTGTATCACTTAGTTATAATGGTATAATATATTATTGTTCATTTAGGCATGAGTTTTTATGTTGCATACTCTATCAAATACTATATTATTTATTATGAATTTTGGTGTGTTATGATAGTATTATCAATAGACTAACTATAGAGTCCATATGATGAGATCTCACATATAATTTATAAGTACAGGTTTTCACCATAATTGATAAATTTATTTTATAAACATCATTACCTAATCTAAATAAATAATTTTTATTGTATAATGAAATTTTCATTATCCTCAAATGCTGAAATATTATTAGGATTATGAAATGACCATTATAAACCTTATTTACCATTAAATGAGATGTGGATGTATCACTTGTGCGTATATACGACTTACTATCTCCATTTAGCCATACAATTCAATTTTCATCACCACATTTCATATATGGTTATTATAATGGGTATAAGGTTTAAATATTAAACCTAAGAGATAATCCTTCCTATATAATGATAATATAATTTCTACCTACTTTCAATTCAATCTTTTGGAACTATAACATCGTTCATACGTACGTGTGGACTACCAACTCCCCTATGTGATGTGATTTTTTTATTTATATTTTAATGTCCATGGTAATAAGAACGAATTTGATGAATATATTTGATATATATAAAATAATGATGATTTTAAATGTTAATTATTATTTTTCATACTGACATTCCAACATTCAAAAAACATAAACACTATTTATGCTTATGTATCGCCAACTGACTCCATGAATAGTGTATTTCATTTTTTTACCTCTAATATTTTTGGATGATTATATATATGTGTATATTGAATATATATATTTTTTATAAAATGAGAAATCATTTTTTCAATGATGTTATCATGATAAATTTACAAGGACTAGTATTGGAAAACTGAATCATGCTTGGAAAACGAATCACTTATAACACAAAACTATGATTTTGATAACAAATTATTACTAAAAATGTGATTGATTATGTAAATAAATTATAAATGGTTTCATATATATATATATATATTAATATAGTATTGGAATATAATTAAAAAAATCTATTCTTATTTTATATTATGTATTTACATGATTGATTAATCGAGTGACCTGAGGTAATGGTTTTATTTTAAAATCTCATCCTTTTTTGGGATTGTTTGTATTTAAGTATTCACTGGATAATATTGTTCTTCCATTTATATGCCTTGTAAATAAATTATAAAACATTATTTTTAACACACTAATATTATTTCTTTAAATTAATTTTCTGCCAATAAATTATTTTACAAAATCAATTGAAAGTTATTTTTTTATATTTTAAAAAAAATTACTTTTTGACTTTTCTAAAAAAATATAGATGGAAATTTTTATAGCATATAGATAATTATTGGAATTTACCACCATCATGGAATATCTTTTCTTTAAATCATCCTTGTAATGTTATAATGTTATTTTTTATGAAATCTTTTTCTTCATTACTTGAGTGGTTTTAAAATTTTAAAATTTGATTTCTAAATTTCAAAGGATATTTTCTTCAAGATGGTTTCAATGATCTTGAAGTGGTGTCACTATTCATAAATGATAATAACCCATGATTATAATTGTTATTTACTGTGTTTATGTTACAAATATACTATCCTTATTCATTCTTTATATGTACAAGCATTATGATGGAATATTTTTATGAAACTCATTTCTTTCCCCTTGATAAAGCTTTGATGAAATGTTAATGAAACTCATTCTTTTCATGGGTTTTGATAAGTTTTATATATCTCTGATCATGTGGAACATATATTTATGATTCCCTTTTAGTGATATGTTTTACAAGTATCTCCCTCAAATTTATTGGTCAATTTAATGTATCAAATTAGTTATTTAAGTGAACAAAGTTTATGTGCTTGATTTGTTAAGGGAAAAAAGTTGATGTGCTTGATCTGTTATGGTAAAAAAGTGTTGATACCAAGTCTAAGGGTATTTGAGGTTAACGATGAGATATGAAATATTTTATATACTTATGATTATACCATCCAGATTTATGACATGAAATTATGGATCATGATTGAGTAAAAAAAATTATCATTCATATGATTCGGGTATTTTGAAATGAAAATGATTTATTCAATAACTAATGTTTATCATATTTGAATTATTGGGTATACATAGTTTATGTTATGGTCATGATTTCATAAACTTATCAATATATTATTCTTTTATATGATCATTAATTTAAAACTCTTGTGTTTATCTTTACTTTGAATTTGAGATCAGCCTTTTCTTATGTTTCATTTCCTACGGTTATGATAAAATATTTAGTTCAGTGTTACTTTAAGAAGTACTATGAGAAAAAATCATTATAGGATATATTTTAGGTATTTTATAATATAATATAATTAAATACATGATCTCCAATGATAATAATTATTTATTGTTTTGGAATGGATCATATTGTTCTGTATTCAATATTTAACAAAATGATGTAATATCAATGTTGGAAAAAGCTTGAGATATTATTATTGGTATAAAAGTAAGGTTTAGTTAATATTTGGACATTATAGTAAGAAATATTTTAGGAAAATCCTCTGGATTGGTATAAGTATAGAATTAAATTCTAATTATTTACTAACGGTGTATAATGACCTAGGTTAATTATAATGTTTCATGGAACAAGGTGTTATGATTTATACATTCTATAAATGATTTCATATAATTATGGGGTTTGCAATATGATTTCGGTCTCTCAAACAATTCATTTATATTTTATTAAATTGATGGATCCTAGATGAATCAATTTAATACTAAATGTGATAGAAAATGAAATGGTTGTACACTTGAGAAATCGAATGATATGGGATTCCGAATATTGAATATTTCTATTAATCTCACACAACATTCTTGAGATATAAATTATGTTTAATTTATAAAAGATAAATGCATGAATAAACTCCTAGTTGAATCATTTATGAGGCATCATCATCCATATTTTAGTGAATCTTCTAATACACTGGTAGTTGAGTGATAGATCGACAACATTGATAAAATACCTTTTATCGTTCGAACATTCAAATATGAAAAAGTATTCATAAGGATTTATCAACTAGAGGGTGTTGAATATCTATTGTTGAATCTTATGAATAATACAAAGAAATAGGAGTAAATTGAATCCATTTAATGGGATGATTTTAAGGGGATGTTATTCAGTAATTTATTTCATCATATTCTACATGCAAAGATGGATAAGGAATCCCTTGAACTAAAGAAAAAGGATGATGAATCCATTGGTTCATTTGAAGAAAAATTTAATGTATTTCAAGGTATTCAAGTTGTTTAATTATAAGATCTCAATATAAATCTGATCAATTATTTGGTTCCATAAAATCAATTATCTAAAATGAATTATTTATAAGGGAATTTAGTTTCTATGACGAAATCATTCTACTTACACTCAGAGTTGGAATATAATTTTTATAGTCTTACTATTTTTGAGGTTTTAATAATTAAAGGAAGATAAATTCTCTGGAATAGTCCAATAAATGTCATGGTGGATAAAATTACAGTGATCTACAGGCCAAAAAAGTGGAATGAAAAATCAAGTTATGTGTTTGAATATATGTAAGGTTGCTTTAAATTTGGAAATCCATGCCATAATTCCCAATATGGTTGAATGGAAACAAATATTTCGGTTAATAAAATGATGGAAAATAATATGACAAGTAATCAATAACCCATGCCCCAATTAATTAAATGAAATAAGAATATAAATTATTCAAAAGAATGCGTGAATATAATAGTTTTTCAATATCTTTGTTAATACCCCTCATGCTAAAATAGAATGAAAAATTTAACGTGATCGTGACAATAGAATTGGTTTTTGAGAATTATGTGATAAAATTTACACTTATAATTTATTCTAGAATAGATAATGTTTATTCGATTTCATATCCACCCTTTATTTTAATTCTAAAACTTTAATAAGGGTATCGCTATATCACCTAAATAATTAGATGTTTAGTTAGCTATGAAATATCATAATGGATCAATGGTCACACATCATGTTTATTATTCTTGTCTAATAGAAGATCATGGTGAAGTGTTTTCTACAAATCTTATGATTCACCCTTTAGTTTCATTAAATTTTTTTAGATGTTATTGGATTTTGTTATATGAATACCATATCAATTTTTATGGAATGGAAGTAAAAATTTTTATTTTGAATGAACCTATGATCATTTATCAATTTATGAATGAATATGAAATTTTAATAGAAATTAAAATCATCGTTTGGGTCTTTATTATTATTCAAAAATGGAGTTTGTCTCAGATGGTTAGAGAGAAACTCAACATAAATGATAAGCCTTTTGAGTGGGAGTTTATTTGTGGATTTTATAATATTACCCTGCCATACACTAAATCATGAAGATGATTTTTCAATTGAACTCATTCATATTTATATGACTATTTCAAATAATCCTTATAGAATGTACGTAATTGAGTTATATGAGTCAAAAAAGAAACTATGAGTGAAAAAAACTCAAGGGCTTCAATTTTCTAAGTGCATCACCTTGGGTTTAACTTGTTCTGTTAGTTAAAATGAAATATAGATTAGTATAACTATTCAATTATTGTCGAGAAATTAAGTGATAGTGCTTATTATAGATAATTATATCACTGATAAGGGGAGGTTTGAATTCGTAATAAATTTTCTTTTTTTGTTTCCACAAAATTAAAACTACATCCACCTCCTATTAAAGAATTCAATTCCCTAATTGGAAGAAAATTAAAAACACATCCATTTGAATGCATGAATTTACAAGGTTCAATATTAAATTAGAAAAACTATGTACTTAGTATGGTTTAGAAATGAACCAATAACACACAATCCATTAGAAAACAATCCATAGATTAGAGTGAGTAGGATATTCCATTTCACTCATGTGTTACTTTAAATATAGTTCAAAAGTACATGTTCACCCTCTTATAACAAATAGGGTAATATAATGAATGTATAATAAGTCCTGTAAAATACTCTTATTTTTAATTTCACAAATTTATTCAATTGAAAAAAATATTCAATTTCCTACCTAGATGATGGTAAGAACATCGTAAATTTGTTTAATGAAAAATCATTTTGAATTTTCCTATTTGTTTTTCGTTGCCTGATTCCTCTGAGTACGATTCTCCAAATATTCTTCTTCTCTATATGATTCTCCCAGTCCGATTCTTTTGAGTATGATTATTATTGGCATAATTTCACAATACAAAAAGATGCAACACTATATGAGTATGATTGAGATAATTCAGAACTCCTTCCTTAGTCTGCAAATCCTATCAAGAAAATCCTGATCAAATAATATAGCTTAATACGATTATAAGACAAATATAATTGTCATTCTGAATATGATAATGAGTTGGGAATGATAATTACTAAGTATGATAGTGTTATGAATAAAATATTGTCATCATTTATCTTAAAATTCACTTCAATGAAACCAAAATTATTCAATATAAGTGAATATAGAAACATAATATTCTATTTATGAATTAGAACTTATTTATATAATACTATTAATAGTATATCCATCATAAAAAATGAATAGTACACTTTGATTTTATAGGTAACCCATGTTAAATTTGGTTGGAATCCTAAAATATTTCTTTCTGAGTCAAATTCACCCAAATATCATTTTATACTAAAATATCGTCTGCATTTGGTCTTTCTCAACTATTCTAGAAGATTTTAAATTATTCTACAATCTATACATCTTCTTCAAACATTATTTTCAATTTCGAATCCAATTTAAATTTACGATTATGATTTTCTCAATCTAGATTCTACAAAACAGAACTATATATCAATTGAATGTAAATGTATGAATAAGTGGATACAAGTATGATATTTTGAATAAGATACTCCATATTAATTGAATATTGTCATTCTTCTAAATGTCAAGATTCCCCGTGAGAGTATGTTCAGAAAACTCATTTATATCTGCTTCTCTAAACACTTTTACATCTTCATGTATTCAGTTGATCCACTTTAAAATAAAATAATTTCATTTCATTTATTGACCAACCTAATGAGTACATTTGAAAAAATATTATAGTTCATCTTTGACATCATTCAGCATTCCAATCAATCATCATAAATAGTTAAATACATTGTTGATTGTTTGATTTCTTTATGATATTCATTGGATTATTATAAATAAGTTTTTTAAAAATTTACAATTTAATATAACTCTTCTCAATCATGATGTTTCATCGAGTATGACAGAATAGTTCCAATAAAAACTAGCTTTATGGTTAACTCATTCTATGTACTATTGTCTACAGTATGATCTTTCTAAGTACAATTTCCCTAGATAAAATCATCCTAATAGTGACCGTCATGGAAAAAATAATTCAAGGTACAATCACTCTATGTATGATATTCAGTGTTCTTTTTTCTATCATCATTATATATATTATGGCACTGGGTATGAATATTTTTTAATTGGCTGAATCTCTTTCTTCTCTTCCACCCTATTACGATTAATCTGGGAACGATTGGGAATAAAAATGTTACTTTTTCATCCATCAATCTCGAATCATATATTCTTCAATATTCATATGATTTTTGAGAATTAAAAATATGTAAATCATCGTCACTTTTAATTAATTATAGTCATGCAAAATATAATTCTTCATCAAAACCATTACTTTCTTCATATTGAATTCAGAGTGAATCTAATGGCTATTTACTTACAATAATATGCATTCTTAATACGAACGTTCCTTTTATTCCACACATAGTAAAAATAAGATTATGATAAATTCGACACTGTAATTAATCCAATTCTAAACCCATTATAAATCTGATTCTTTTGAAAGGCCGAGTCATGTTATTTTGAAAATAATGATCAATATGATTTTCATCCCTTATCTTTCATTCAAAACATAATTTCATTCATAAAAAAAATAATCAATTGAAAATAAATACATCCAAAACCAAATATAGTCCTAACAAACTCCCCCTTCATATATGTATTAATATCTTTATAAACAACTTCAACAACATAAAATTAGTAAGAGGCACTATTTTTCTATTCTTATATCTTATTCTCTAAATTTCTTCATTTCTCCCCATAATTCATAAATGGTTAACTATAATATTAATAGATCTCTTTAATTATGGTATTCATCACATTTTGATCAATTTATTCTCTATCGGTATTTGTTGTAAATAACTCTACCTAAGTACGATGGTTCACCAATTATGATAGACCTATGTCAATGGTAACCAATGTTTTTTCTAGCTCCACCAAAAGACGATTGCCTATAATATGATCTTTATTAGTTTTATTTCCCTTTATTAGATCATTGTGATAATTATCACCCGAGATAAAATCATTTTGGTTATAATCATTCTTGGTATGATCTTCAACTTACTTTTTCTTATCTTCCTCTTATATATGATGTTACTTGTTATGATTCCTTTTTGATCAGCATCATATCTATATTCTCTTTTACATGGACATGATTAATCTAGTTATGATTGCAAATAATGATTTTACATTTTTATCTATCAAGAATGAATAATATGTTATCCAATAAACTTATGATTTAAGTGAATTTCAAATCAGAAAAGCATCATCACATTTAATTAATTGAGGTCATGCAGACTCTGATTATTTATCAAAACCATCACTTTATTCCTATTGAATTTAGAGTGAATCAAATGTACATTTACATTGACCATGATAAATTCTTAATGTTACCGATCCTTTCATTCTAGACATAGTGTGAATAAGATTACGATCAATTACTCACTAGTATTTTCCCATTCCAGACCCATAGTGTGTCTAATTATTTTGAAATCATAGGTCTGATTCTTCATGAAACAATGATCGATTTAATTTCCATCCATCATCTTTCTCAACACACATTATTTCTTCAACATACTGATCAATGGAAAACAAATAATACCATCACAAAAATTGGGCCTACAAATCTCCCCCATGGTATTTGATTTCAATACCTTCTTCAATAACATCAACCACTTGTAAGCAATAATTAGTGTTGTTTTTATTTTCTTACATTTTATTCTCTCCACTTTTCCATTACTCCCCATATTTCTTTTAACTCTCCCTGTTTATATTATCTCTCCAATATATTGACAACCAAATTCAAAGGGGCCATCATGATCATTGATTCACCAATTTTTTCAATTCTAGGGGTATTATCTTTTATTTAAATTCTGTATCAAATGAGTTTCATAATAGAGACCCTTAAATAAAATATCTCTATGTCTACTTGGTTGAACATGATGTAGAAAAAAATATTGTATAATCAGGGTGATAATTTTTGTCCATAGAAAATCATTCTTTCAATACCGTTTTAATGATTCATTAACCATTCTATGTGTTTCGGCAACCCTTGAACTAATTTTTTTATGATAAAAGTAACATAAAACCCAATAAAAAAACATATCTAAATGTTCTAGTGGATAGAAACAAGACTTTTTTCAAAAACACATACCTTTAATAACCACATCACTTTATTTTGAATGAATGGTAAGTGATCGTCAATTCTAGCATATTTATTTTCACTCCTTCAGTTCCCTATAAGTTAGCACATGTATAAAAAGATTATGGGAATATGTAGAACCCTCATTGTTCCTTAGAAAAAAAATTTAGACTAGGATCCTTATCTCAACCATTACTTCCTATTATATTTTGTGGATTTTTCATTGGACGTGTTTTCATTGTTTTGTTCATTATTCTCAGGTATTGTAACCGATTTCTTATTATCTATAGAATATTTTGATGCAGTTATGGACTTAGGTTCATCTTTAGAAGCATATTTGTTACAATTAGTTTGTAATATTTTCTTATCATATTTTTTTTCTTTTTAAAATATTTTTGAACTGCTATGGATACAATACCTCAGTTTCTCATATCCATAATCTATATATATCATTTCTTTATCATTTATCATATCGTCATAAGTCTGTTTCTTTAAATATATATTAAAATGCATTTTAATTTGAGTTTATTCTTAATCATAGATTCTACATTCATGTTCTTCATCATATGTTATTATAATAAAAGTATTTTCAAAGACATACTGAATATATTTGTTCGATCCAGCGTTAATTTTTTCATATTTAGAGTATTTACAGTCATTTCTAGAAAAACTTTCTTCATTTACTATTGTAATATACGTTTTCTATTCAACTTCTATTATAGATTCCTCATAATCAGTATTTGTACCCAAGAAACATCACCATTAGGATTTGTAGAACTTCATATATTCCCTCCTGTAATATAAATTTTCTTTATCAATTTTTTTCTACCATGATATTCTACGTATTATTTCTTCTTCTTCAGTTTATTCTTCAACATGTTCTTCTTCATTAACTCTTTTAGGAAAATTGGGAACAAAATGCCTAATAAATCCATATACAGAAAATTTTATTGAATTTTTTCATTTATACCTTCTTGTACCTCTTTTCATATTTTTATAATACTAGTATAAAATATCACTATAATTTTTACATAACTAGATTTTAGAATCAGAATCTCTATATTCATTTTCTTTATGAATCTTCTTTTATTTCATGAAAACCGTGAATAAAATTTCAATAAGAAATTTTGTTTTTCCTTTCATATAATTTTCCCTTCTTACTTCATAAGTAATTAGGGTACTTTTAAAATTATCTAGAGAACATGTTTCTATATCTCTATCTTCAGATGCAGAAAATTTGTCATTAAACATGTCATTAATAATTCTCAATATATTTTAAAAAATAACAGAATAATATATCATTCTAGAAAAAAATTTGTTAGTACAAACAATGTCATCTACCCTTGTAAATTATTCATGAAAATATTCATTCTCTCACATCTTGATTTCTTCATTATTAAATCTCCATATTTATAATTTTAGATTCCTCAATTTTTTATTGCATTCATAAATGTTATTCAGCTTATCCCAGATTCCTTTTCAAGTAGAAACTCCTATTACTCTCAGAAAATAACATTCTATATGTTATGTGAGTAAATATTTCATAGCTCTTCTGTGATTCAAAATATTTTCATTATCAATATGAAAAAAGGATAATACTCAATAAGTGGAGGGAAACCATCTATAATTGATCTTGATACATCATTCCCAGTAGACATTAGATATAGAATCATTTTTTCTTTCCAAATATGATAATCCATATCATTTAAGATTGAAATACCTTTACATTACATACAATTTGTATTTTCCAAAATATTCTTTTAAAAACTTTATCAAAGTGTAATGAAAGGGAACCTATGCTCTAATATGACATGAAAATGACCAGTTTAGAAAATTTCATCATTGAGAGGGGGAAATGGTGATCCATGGATACTTTTTCCTTTTTATGTTTCCTTTCAAATGGAACATCCTTCGTCTCTTAATAAAGATTTCAATTCCATGATAAAGAAAATCAATCACACATCCAAAGAAACAATTGAATTTACAAGGCTTAATATTCAATAATAATATCTACATACTTGGTATGGTTTGGAAGTAATCCAATACCACAAAATCAACTAGAAAATATTCCTTGGATTACAATTATTAGGGTATTTTCTTTCACGTGTCTTGTACATTGAAGATAATCCAAAAGTACATTTTCACCATCTTAGCATAAATAGGGAAATACAATGATATCTTAACAACTCATGTTACCTATTCTTCTTTTCAATTTCACAAATTTAATCAATTGAAAAACACTTCATCAATTTCTTATCATGATGAATTGTAAGAAAAACATGAAATGTGTTAACAAAAAGATAGTTTAATTTTCCTACTATATGTCTTACAATCTAATTTTTCCAAATACAATTCACCAAATTTGATTCTTATTTGTTTTATTCTCCCAGTTCGATTCTTCCAAGTTATATTCTTCCCTATATTATATCAAAATATGAAATGATATAATACTAACTAAGTATAATTGAGACAATTCAATACTCATTCTTTATTTGTCTAAAAATCCCATTACTAAAATATCATGTTGATAATCCAGCCTGATATGATGATCATCTAAATACAATTGACAAGATGAATACGATATTCAACTAGATAGGATAATTACTAACTACGACGATCATTTGAATACAACAATGTGATGTTGTCTTTTATCATTCATTTTAATCTGCTAAAAATTCTTCATCATAAGTGATACATAAACTTATTATTCACCCAAAAACATAGATGTTGTCTCTCATTGGAAGTGAACAATACATCAATTAAAAAAATTAACAACTACAATTTTACATTTATAGGTGATCCATGCGATATTTGGCATGATTCATAAAATCATTCCTTATCAGTAAAATTCACACAAATCCCAATTTACTGTAAACTATCTAGTGTATTTTGAATTCGTTATCTCCTCTCAAAGATTCTCAATTCGTATACAATCTTCACTTCCACTTTAGAAATTCATTTCAATTTCCAGTCTAAATTAAATTCATTAGTCTATTTTTCTCAATCCAATTTCGTCAAAACCAATCACTGTATCAATTGAATGTAAATTTATGATTAAATGGATACCATTCTAATTTTATGAATATGATGCTCTATATAAATTGAATAATATCATTATTTTTAATTTCAGTCCCCCCCAATAGAATATTTAGGAAAAACCTTCATCTTTTCTTCTCAAATAACTTTTACTTCTTATCTATTTCTATTGATCTAATTAAAAATTCACATAAAAAGAAAAAAAGTAATTTCAACTCTTAACCCACATGATGAATACATTTGAAAACAAATCAAAGTTCATCTATCTCTTCCATATTTAATCTATTCAACCATTATAAATGGTTGACTACATTATTAATTGACCTATATCATTATAATTTTCATAGGATTATTATAAAATACTTTTCCATTGATCTCTATTGAAAATAACTCTTCCTAAGGATGATGGTTTTCATAGTAGAATAGTCTAGTTTCCAATGAAACCATATTTCTTTCTAACTTTTCTTGACTATGATTTTACAGAGTATGAACTTTCTGAGTATGATTTCCCAAGATACAATCAACATAGAAAATATCATCATGGATATGATCATTATGGGTATTATCATTCAGGGTATGATATTCAGCTTATTTTTTTGCTCTTCCTCCATGATTTTATTATATTGTGTACAATTCCAATTTGGTCGAAAAAAACTATTTCATCTCTTCAACTAGAATATTATTAATATTGTTATAATTAAGAATACATATTTTCCTTTCTCTTAAATAAACATTGCATCATATATTCTCCAATCAACATATGATTTATGTGAATTAGAAATTAGCAAATATTCATCAAATTTAATTAATTGCAGTCATGAGAACTCTAAATCATCATCCATATCGTTACTTTCATCATATAAAATTTAGTGTGAATCTGATGAACATTTACTTCTAGCAATATTAATTATTAATGTGATAAATCCTTTTTTTCTAGAATTAGTTCAAATCTGATTATGGTCAATTATTCTCTACGATTTCTCATAATTTGAACCCATGGAGAGACAGATTATTTGAAATCATGAGTCCAAATCATTAGAAAACATTGATCAAAATGATTTTTATACATCATATCTCTCTGCATACTTTCTTTCTTCATGATATTGATCGATTGAAAAAAAATATAACCAAAACACAACTTGGGATAAACATTAACTAGGTCACTATTAATAGCAATAATCTTAAACCTTGTATTGAGGACTTATTTGAATAACTACTTGGATCACAAAATCATTCAATGATTTATCATTATTCAAGATATTGATAATTTAAGGTCAAGAAACATGATATTCCCAAATGACATTCTATATGAGGTGTAGACACAATGAGTTTATAATGATGCCTTTTGGTCTTACTAATCCCCCCCCCCCACACACACACAATATCTTCATAGACACAATAAATAAATAATTTCGAGAATTAATTCATATGTTTTTAGTATTATTTATAGAGGATATTATTTTATATGCAATGATAATGTAAGATAATAATGATAACATAAGGATTGTGATGAAGACTCTACCGAAGGATAATATTTATGAAATATTTAATAAGTGTGAATTTTTTCATTAGAATGTTTAATTTTTTGGGTTATATAATTCCCACTGACAGAATATATGTAGATTCATAAAAGTTATAAGTTATAAAGAAATTTCTAAGACCATCCATGATAACTAAAATCTGTATTTTTATAGGTTATGATCGATATTATCAGTTTTTTGAAAAATATTTATCATTTTTATCTAATCCACTGACAAAGTAATCCTAGAAATTATTCATGTTCAAATAGATTGAAGACTGTGAAGTAAATTTTATGAAACTAAAATGATGTTTTTTTATATGAACTATGCTCACACTACCCTATACTAGGGAAAGTGTTAGGATCTATAGTGATATATTAAAGAAGTGACTTGGATGTTTTCTCATTTAAAATTATATAGTGGTAGCTTATTCCTAAGACCAATTAAATTTCTATGAGAAAACAAACCTAACACATAATTGTTAATTACTGGTGGTAGTTATTTCATTTAATATATAGATTCATTATCTATATAGAGAAAGGTGGTACATATATATAATTAAATTTTTTTAAGTATATTCTCTCTAAAAATTAGTTGAATGTGCTTCACAAAATATCGTTGGAGATGATTAAATGTTATGTCAACTAAATCCATTACCACCCTGGGAAAGGGGACATGTAAAAAGTTGATTAAATTCAAAAGGACCATGGAAGATTATATATAATGATGACCAATAAACATTACATTTTTATGGTTTTACAAAGAATAGATCTAAAAATAATATAGGAAGGAAAAGAATCATATTTGGCTCTAATAAGTTTTCAACCATCTATAAAAGTGAATATTAAATAAGCACAAAATGAAGATATAGTGCTACAATATTTGGTGATAAATGTTCCTAAATTCAACAATGATTTTGATGGAATATTTAAGATTATGAACCATGTATATTTTTCACCTACCTAATATTTAAAGGAAATATTTTATGAGGCTCATAGTTCATCATTATCTACTAATAAGATAATTACAAGGATGTATAGTGACCTAAAATATTATTTGTAGTAAGATGGAATGAAGCGAGACTTTGTAGAGTTTTTTTATCGATGCTCTACTATTCAAAAAATTTATGACTAATAAGAAATATACCAAGGTTATATTACAACCATTAAATATAACTAAAGGTAAATGAGAAAAGACCATCATGTATTTTGTCATTGGACTCCCCAAATCATCTAATGTCTATGATGTGAGACATGTTATAGTCAATCACCATAGGAAGTATGAAAACTTTGATTCAATTATAGAAAATTTCTTCCTTGATTATATTTCTTGAATATATATTATGGATGTGATAATATTTCATGGAGTACCTCTTTCCATTGTATCTCGTCGAGTTTCAATCTTTATATCGATGTTCTGGAGATGTATTCAAAAGCATATAGATATAAGGATACGTTTCAGTACTGCTTATCATCCTCTTACAGATTCATATTTTAAGAAGACCATTCCATCATTATATTACATCTTGAGAGATTTCATTATGGATTTCCATGGATATTGGGAACAACACCTTCATATATTAGAATGGTCATACAATAATGGTTTTCACTCTAGTATTCAGATGGATCCTTATGAATCCCACTAAGGATGTATGTGAAAAAATACAACATGTATGTATGAAGAGGGATTAATAAATCTATTGGGACCGTGTATTACTGAGGAAATTGTACAAGAGGATAGATCCATTCAATAACACAAAATAACAGCTTATAGTCGATAAAAACATTATGCTAAAAATCATTTAAATGTTCTTGTGTTTTGAAGTTGGTGATAATGTATTCTTGTGAATATTGTTTTTGAAGAGGGGGATGAAATTTGAATATAAAAAATTTTTGTAATTTTGGTTTATCATTCTATTGTATATTCATGATCTTATTGGGATGATTTCTTATCATTTGGCGCTTCCACTAAATCTCATTAAAGTTTATGATGTGTTCCTTGTATCTCTCTTAAGTACATATATGAATCATAACATGTATTAAACTCAATGTTCATACCATTATAATAGTATATTTATTATTAATAACAATAATTATAGAATCTGGATCATATAGAGAATATTCTACGAAACAAGATCACACATCATGTCAACTTATATAGATAAACATACAAATTGATATCACTATGTGGGATCTGGAGGATGTTATGAGGAAGAATAATCCATATATATTAGTGTAAGAGTGTAAATTATAGGGGGAATAACTATATTTGAGTGGGTATAATGTAACACTATGATATTTTTTGGAAATATCTCTATTTAAATAATTTTATTTTATCCATGTCTTGTGTTTCACAATATAGATTGTTTTGGAAAACTATGTATGAATACTAAAATATTATTTTTCTTTTATAACCTAGAATATATAATGTTGGGTATTGATAGTAATAAATAAATTATGAAAAATATATTGTCTTTGCATTGGTAAAATCAATCCATTTGATAAAAAATTATTATCGTTAAAATATTATTTGAAATTTAAAGTGTTATTTTTTGAAAAATATTTATTTATGTGTGAAATGTATTTAATTTAAATAAATTAAATTAATATATATTGTAGAATGATTTTAATAAGGATTATATTTTACGTTCATGATTAATATTTTTAATTATTCAATAGATACTGTTATAAATATATGATTTTAAAAAAAATTCTATAACATACCTAAGATTGACGTACATGGAAATTACATTACTTTTGGGAAATACTTTACACATAACAATAACAAATTCCCAAAGAAAATATTAGTTAATTATCTTCGGAAACTCGAAACATAATATTCTCATCATGGTGAAAGATCATCAACATCTCCCAAAAAGATCATCTCATTTTATCTTCTTACCTAAAACCATTCTTTCAATCCTCGGGAAAAGAAAACATATAAAGTGTGAGCTCAGATTATCAGTAAGGTTATGCATGGTGAATATTAAAAAACAAATACATTTGAACATAAAAACATGAAAATAATGTTTAAACAGTAAAATCATGAGTTGGGTATTAAGTCATGGAAGTATGTGGCATATATCACAATGTAAAATTAATCGTGATAAAATAGCATGGGAATAAAACATGTAATTGAAGAAAACCATTAATAACATGATATTATTTCCATAGTATCAAAGGAATTTCTTCCAAGATCATCATAGAGGAAAAATTCCATTACTGAACCAAGTTTACTTGTCATTCCAACCCTATATTACAAAACAAGATTTAATTTCTGTTTTAACCATGTCTACATCATGATATATAAATCAATACCCAATTAATTGGAGGTAAATATAGGTCCAACCAATCTCGTAATTAAATCATTCTTTCACGTTCCAAAAAATAAACAAAAATCATTCATCATAACTTGACGAATAAAATGGGTTTCATAAACATCATCAAATAATAACATAATCTGTATAAAACAATGGATATATTTTCATCATGAAGAAAATAAAAACATGTAAATAATTTAGACATTATACATGAAACATAACTATATTAAATATTACATCATAGATGGAAAATAGTTTTGGTAAAACACTTCAAATGAATTCTTGGGGAAAATATCCTTTTTAATTTGAAATTATTTTGGTTTCTCAAAATGACATGAAAATTTAAAATAAAATAATTTCGTTGAAAAAAAATGATCCATTATAGAGTAAGATTTTATGAAAATAAGGTGTTATGAAGTCGTAAGAATCATTTCACACCATATAATTAAAAAAACAATCTTCTCGTACTTTGGCCAGATATGTAATAATGTAGCACATATTGAAAACGACAAAAGATTGTTTTAATTTCATTTAGAAACAACTCATCAATATATAAAATTGTATTTCAAAAATTTCATGAGGACAAAAATAATACGACATATTGAGGAAGCATGGGTTGGATGATAAATATTCCCTAGTAAATACTGAAGTATAAACCATCTCGGATAAAAAAATGAGATTGTGAGATTTTCCCTTAACTTTGGTCTGATATGCTTTGTATTCATCCAAACATCATGTATAATGACTTTAATAATATCATCAACATATTCCCAAATTATATTCATTGTTATGATATCATATAAGTTAATATTCATGTCTATTTATTAGTAACATTTCATTGTTACTCGTTATTCGGGTGTTAACAGCTTTATATTCTTATGCATGTTTTGTCGAATAAATTATTATAACTATTTTTAGGTTATAGCTATATCATTTACAGAATGGTATTAGTATAATATATATCATATTTATCTATTAATTTCATTTATATAATCATTATTCAATGAATATCATTTAGATCGAATCACATCACATCGTGGAGAGGGTAGGTCGTACGTACGCAAGAGTGATGATATCATTCACAAGATTGTGGAATTATGTTGATTTGTATGGTGTATAATAATTCAGAATCAATATGACTTTTAAATAATCATATATAATTATTTCTTCCATCATTATACCCATAAAAGTTTGTTGGTGATGAAAAAAAAGATTACACAACAGCGTGGAGACAATATTATGTACGTACTCACGCATGGTGATTTCATTTATCATAGGATGGATATGAGGGTAAATAAGGTTGTTTAATATTTATAATAAAATATAATTATATTGTTGATGCTGGTTTTATTACTTTATAGTGAAACAACTAAATAATATGAAGTATAACAAGAAATAAATTTGAATGAATCGGCGGAAGATATTACCTCTTCCTCGAAGTGACTCTTTTAAACATCCTCTTAGAGCACTAGAGTTTGTCTTTTGAAAAGACCAGTAGTTATATAATGTAACTAGAGAGTTTTAAAAAAGAAATTGGAAGGTTTTGGTTGTGATTTACGACTCAAAATTGAGTGAATATGATAGGGAGGAGGTGTCATTTTATAAGATAGTAGAGGGGCCATTTTGGAACCCTCAAAAATATTAATTTATAATAAACTCGAACCCACCATAAAAACTTCTAATGTGACTAAAATTAGAATATGAGATAACATAGGGTTGTACTATCATTCAAAAATAAAATTTAGACATGTTTGGATTTTATTTTAATCCTTATAATTTTGATTTATCCTTATTCAATCTATTTAATTTTATTTGTGGTAATAATATTCTAAATTTTAAATTGTTATATATACATACATATGTGTTGTAAATTGTCCATAATGCAATAATTTATGACATTTTCAACTATATAAGTTTAATTTTCTAATTTTTAGATATTTTTATTTATTTTTAAAAAAAATTTAATAATATGTTATTTTTATAAATTACTAATAGTGTCAATTTTGACACTATTAATTTTCTAAAATTTAAATAAAATCCAAAAATATGATAGAGTCAAAAAATATTTAATATATTCTTAACATGTCATATGAAACAATAAAATTCCTGGAGCACATTAATTATTTCATATAATATTTATTTTAATATTTATAAAACCATTTATTTGATATTTCTCTTATCAAAATAATTACTACAACATTTTTGTATAATAAATTTATATAATTATTTGATTCAGAAATGTTAAAAATAAAATACTATGATAAATATATATCTAATAGATTTTATAATAACACTTTTACTAAAATTTATCATCTTAAGATCATAGCATTTAAATTGTTATATTTATTTAATAATGAAGGTGGCAACTTTGACATCATATAAAATTAAATATTGTATTTGTCATAATCACTTTCATAAGTCTCCAAATGCTCAAAACATCTATCATTGTATGATTATGGTATAAATAAACATGACCAATAAGATTTGGTCTGGTGTATGGCCCATTTGATGGGTATTATTATTTTAATAAAAACTATATAATTGATTTTTCATGAAATAAATAATTTCTACATTATTAATGAATTTTCTATAAAAGAAATTATATATTTCTTAAAAATTACAAATTAATTACCATAATAAAAAAAATTATCATGAAAATGACTATTTGTAATAGAACATATATTCTATAAAACCTTATATTAAAAATAATTTAATTATTGATGTTTGAGTGAGACTTATTTCAATTTCTTTTAAATAAAATAAATTAAGGGTCCTAATCAAATCCATGTGGGTTCTAGTATATTCCATATCTACCCAAGTATGAATTAGGGAGAAATATAATCAACCAATGATATCATCTCATGTGTTAGGGTAATTTTATAATATTATTTTTACCTTAAATTACCTCTTTTACCTTTAACTGTGGTAAATGAAATTTTCCGCAGTTACTGTTTATAATGCTTAAAAAAGGTAATCTATTTACACAATTTGAACCTCATGATTCCAAATATGAAATATATTTTTACAAATTAAAAACACTTAAGATGCAATAATTAATTTAAAAATAATCCTCTTGTCAAAAAAATGGTTTTTATTTAAAACATTGCAAAAGATCGAAATGTATTTACCTATGAATTCAATATAAAATTAACGATAATGAAATAAATATAATTAAATGGAAAAAATATATTATATTTATACTTTATAACTATTCAATATTATAATTTATCCATATAAATTATCTCGATGAAAAAAGTTATTTTTAATTAAAATTTAGAGTATTTTTACTACTCATCAAAATATGAAGGTTATCAAAATAATGCCAAAAATTTATCCAATGTAACTTTTTATATCCCAATTCATAAGAATAAGTTTAATCAGTCTAATTTAACTTATAAACCTATCAGAAATTATATTTAAAATGGGTGCACCCTCAAAAGGTGACAAAACTTCATTTTTAAAGAAAATACTTATTTTACCTGAAAAAATTGTTTTCTTCTCATATGATGTTTTAAAATATGTGTTAGATGAATTATAATGTTATAAAATTAATAATGTGGTTAATAATATTTGTATAGGCTAGTTAATAATACTATTTTAACAATATATCATTGTTTAGTGAAACTCTGTATTGCGTACAACACACACTATTGAGGAAGGTCACTTTTGGATGCAACACAAGCCAAGAATAGTGTTGTGTATACAAAATTATAATATAGAGTTGCATATATCAGAATCTAGCCCTGGTGTAGCATTAAATACATGACATCAATGAAATTAAATAGAATATTTCTCATAAAATCTCGGGGTGTTACATTCAACCCCCTTAAAATTAATTTCGCCGTCGAAATTCATCAGGGTTATAAATCATTTACTACTTGAAAGTTTCTTCCATAGAAACCAACATCATAAAAAGAAATACTAAAACATAATTTTAAAAAGTAATGTAAGTAATATAATGGTTAACCAAATTATCTCATCATCAGGTTACCACATACGAGAACATTAGTAAAAACATGGATATCGAAGAGAAATCTAACCCCCATGTTCTGGGGGATATTGGTAGCGAACATGGCTATGAAAAATCCAAAAATAACAAAGCCCTATATTTGTTATGATCAAATTTACTATATGATTCGTCAGATATATGGGGTGATAAAATAACAGTTTTTTTTCAGATCATTTCCCTAACATTGATGAATTTTTTCATATGGGGAAATACTTACTTTATTTTAGTGTAATACCATCATTGGCCATTCCATGAAAAATTTCAACTTCATCTCTTATTTAATGAAATTAATCATAATCTATCATTCTTGAAGAGTTAGTAGATTATGTGATTGAATGATAATTCATTCCATATGCGTGAATCACAAAAAGGTTATCACAAATTATTAAATATACATAAGTAAATCTACGGTGAGATTAATCGTATATGGTTACAAAAATGGACTTATAATTTATCTAGCATACCACATAATAAAATAATACTAATTTCTACTAACCAGGGACATACAGTAAGTGAATGATAGGTGAAAAAGACCTATCACACTTCAGTTGTGGGATTGATTCTCGCAACATTGTCCGACGCGACGGGTTGTCACTCATCCAACATGTTGTCCTTTTTCTATAAATACACCATTATAATGTTCCATAAATAATTTTGGAAATTTTTCTATCCTTAAACAATACTATTTGATTTCCAACATAATCCATTCCATCCTGTAGGCTTATCCAAAATACTTCTATCCTCTCTCAGAGTATAAAGAAAACAATTACAAGAAATTTCATCTACCAAGCATTGAATAACATAATTTATCCCCCGTATATCATTAGATATATCTTGTAGGTCACATTCCAAACATGTGAATTCCCTACTCATGTATTCTCTTCAAACATGAATTATTGTACAATCATATTGAAAACATAAATGTTGTCCAAAGTTCACACTTTCAACCTACCAAATTACCAAAAATTAAATATACTCAAACCACTATATCACTTTATCCTTATATCAGTCATGATCTCATTAATACTATCAAACAATTAATTATCTCTCTATCCATTCATTATATGCATATTAGGTTCTTTCCAAAAATATTTAAATAACCTTTCATGGTTACCAGTACCATTCATCAGATACTTTTAAAAACATAATGAAAAATAATAGTGTAACAATCTTTAGCAGTTTCTTTATTTTGTAGTACCATGATATAACCTATACAACATTACTCTTGATAAACATGATAACATTCCACTACCTTCTTAAACCATTGACCGAGATTCATCATTTTATTCCTTAACACTTCTGTCATCTCATACATCATCAATGTTCTCTTCATCATCATCAACATAAATACTACCCATACAACCATGCAAATTCTCTTCATAGGATTTTGTCTTAGGGAATTGGTTTGCATAATTCCAGTACATTCCACATGTAAAACATTTAACCATTTTTTTGTCTTAGTAAAACCATTATCCTTATCCATGTTGTTAATTGAACCTTTTCCTTTGCAATTACTGGCTTTGTTTCCTTCTTCTCTACACCAAAAGCATCTTTCAGTTCCTTTGAAACATTCTTCCTGATGACTCTTCCCACATGATTTAAATGACGCAAATTGAACTTTCATTCCTATATAGTAATTATGAAACTCCATATTTCTCTTATTAGCTGAGTTAGTGAACTTACTAAATTTGATATTATTCATCATATTATGAGATTTATGATTAGGAATAATAATTAATTTTGGACTTATAAATCCCATTTCATTTGGTTTCTTATGATGAATATCATTCCATTGTCCATTATGTTCTACATTAACATTAATCCTCCTGTTTCTTTCCTTTTCCTAAAACCCAAAAAGAATAGTATGAGAAGAAAAAATCATACTAGGAAAACAACATAATCAAGGGGTCAATTTCAATCTCTAACATCTTAGCTTTAATTCTAGTTTATTCATGATCATTATCATAATTTTAGGATTGTAACCTATACTTATACATAACCTTACGGAAATCCTTAGACATAACATGGATATATCTCTAGGGATCTCTCTAAATTTTTCACATACTAGTTTCCAAAGGTTGACTGATACTTTTCTCTAATACCAACTATAATATACCCATGCATGACGTAAATGGAAATTACATAACTTTTTTGGAATTATTAATACATAAAAAAACTACCCAAAGAATGTATTAGTTTACATTCTTTGGGAACTCATAACATAATCTTCTAATAATGGTGAATGATCTTCAACATCTCCCCTAAAGAGCTTCCCCATTAGTTTTCTTAATTTAAACCATTCATTATATATTGGGGAAAAGAAAACATATAATGGGTGATAACCAGATCTCAGTAAGGGTAAGCATGTAGAAAATAAAAAACATATATATTTTTACTTAGAAACATGAATATAAAGATTAAACAAAAAAATGTTGAGTTGTGAAATAAATAATGTAATTATGTAAGTAAAATATCACATAGGAACATTAATCATGATAAAATAGCATGGGAATAAAACATTTAATTTTGTAAAACCATTAAGCACATGATATGATTTCAATAGTAGACATGGCATTGCTGCGAAGATCATCATTGGGGACAAAGTCCATTATTGAACCAGGTTTACTTGTCGTTCCAACCCTATATTACTTAACTGGATTTACTTGACATTACATACATGTCTATATCATGAGATATAAATCATTACCCAATGCATTGGATGGAGATATAGGTCCCACCCATCTCATAATTAAATCATTCTTTCATGTTCCACAAAATAAACATAAATCATTCATCATAACCCAACGAATGAAATGGGTTTCATATACATCATCCCTTCATAACATAATACTTATAAAAAATGTATATAATTTCATCATAAATAAAATAAAAACATGTAACACCCTGAGATTTTATGAAAAATATTCTTTTAATTTCATTAATGTCCTGTGTTGTATGCTACACCAAGATTACCTTGAGCTATACGCAACTCCATATTAGCTTGCAGTATACGCAACACTATTCTTGGATCGTGTTACACCCAATTTTGATAATAGTTATTCTACGCAACATTGAGTTTATATATATATATATATATTAAATGTATAAATGAAATATGGTTGGATTCTTTTATACGAAACAACAAAGGATTCTTTCACAACACGCAACCCTGACTTGGCTTGCATTACACGCAATCGCGACCTTCCTCGATAGCATGTGTTGTACGCAATACCGGGTGATACTAAACAATGATATATTTTTATAATATTATTATGAACTTTCCGTTATGAATATTATTGACTAAATTTTTAATTTTAAAACAATATTATTCATCTTACACATTTTCTAGAACATGTCATAAGAACAAAATAAATTTTTCGGGTAAAATAAGTATTTTTCAAAAAATACAATTTTGTCGCCTTTTGATGGCGCACCCACTTTAAATCTTGTTTTTGAAATGTTTATAAGTTACATTTGACAAAATAAAATTATTCTTTGGAATCATGAAATATAAATTTACTTTGGATAAATTTTTCATTTTATTCTGATGACTTTTATATTTTAATGATTAGTAAAAATTCACTATATTTTAATTAAAAACAACTTTTTTCATTGTAATATCTTATGTGGTTAAATTATAATATTTAATGATTTTAAAGTATAAATAGAATATATTTTTTCCATTTAATATAATGTATGTCATTAGCATTGATTTTACCTTGGATTCGTAGGTTAAATCAATTCAGTCTTTTGCAATGTTTTGAAGAAAAATCTGTTTTCTTTTGACAATGGTATTAATTTTAATTTAATTTCTGCATATTTTGTGTATTTAATTTGGAAAAATGGATTCCATATTTGGAATCAGTGGGTCCAAAATTAAGTTAATAAGCTACTTTTTATTTTTGGGCATTGTGAATAGTAACTACGGTAAATTTTATTTACTATAGTTAAAGGTAAATCGTGTAATTAAGGGTAAATATAAGGTTATAATATTACCATAACACTTGTAAAAATATTATTGGATGACTAAAAGTAGTTTAATATCACCTAAGGGTGGGATTAAATTCATTTAATGGACTTTTTTCCATTAAAATAATTTAATTATTATTAAAACCAAAGAAAGTGACAACATGTCACTCTCTTAAATACTATAAGTATAATAATT
Organism: Viscum album; assembly: GCA_963277665.1. NCBI lineage: Eukaryota > Viridiplantae > Streptophyta > Magnoliopsida > Santalales > Viscaceae > Viscum > Viscum album. The sequence continues at coordinate 203,887,105 of OY728157.1, forward strand.
TTAAGTTAGTGATAATATTATTGAAACATCAAAAATTAATAGTATACAGAAATATAACAAAATTATATAAATCATGAAAATTTATTTAGAATTTTTTGGGATTAAATAATTATCATTAATTGTGACACAATAGTGATGCAGAAATTATTTATCAAGTGAAAAATCAAGAATATAGTTTTTATTAAACTAATAGTGACCATAAAAGGCACAAAAACCTGACTAAAACTTATTGGTCATGTATATTTAATCTATAATCATCCAATGGTCGAATATTTGACCATTTGGAGTCTTATACAAGCAATTATGACACCTATATTATTTTATTTTAAATGATCCCAAAATTGTCACCTTCATAATTAAATAATTATAACAATTTAACTATTGTGATTTTAACTTGTTAAATTCGAGTAAAAGTATTATTATGAAATTTAATAGATTTATCTTCATCATAGGATTTTAGTTTTAATTTTTATGCATCAAATAACTATATTACATAATTATACAAATATGATGTAGTATTTAATTTATTAAGGCATAAACCAAATAAATGGTTTTACAAATAATAAAATAAATATTATATGAACTATTTAATGTTATCCACTAATTTTATAGATACATAAAACCTTTTAGGAATCTATTAAAGCTTTTAGTTCAAACATATCTTCTGTATATATATTATTTAAATTCAAATAAATGAATAGTGTCAAAATTGACACTATTGTTATTTTGTAAGAATAATATATTATAAAATTGTTTAAAAATCACAAAAATATTTAAAAATTATAAATTTAAATTTATAACGTCTAAAATGTTATTAAGTATCCAATTATGGACAATTCACAACAAATAAGTAATTATTTGTTATAATTTAAAATTTAGAATGTTATTACCACAAATAAAATTAAATTGATTAAATAAGATAAATCATGTTGATAATGTTTAAAATAAATTACTAACGTGTGTAAATACTATTGTTGGATGAGATTACAACCTTAACTTATCAAATATTCGAATATGAGTCATTTGTGGATGTTTTTAAGTGGGGTTATATTTATTTTAAATTAATATTTTTAAGATTTCAAAAGGTGCCCTTCTCCTCCCTTATAAAAGGCCACCTCTTCCCTCTCTTCCTCACACCACGTTGAGCCTTCAAGATCGGCCAATCCCTGCCAAATTCTATTCTCCACTTCCCTAGAAACATCTTAGAGGTCCTGGTCTTCTTTAAAGACCAATTTTAGTGCCCTAAGAGGAGGACTCAAAGAGGCGCTTCAAAGAAGAGGTAATGTCCATTACCAATTCTTTCAAATTTATTTCTTCTTCCACATAATCTTCTTAGGTTTTTTCATTATGAAGTAATAACATCAGTGTCACTAATATAATGATATGTCATTATAAGTATTAAACAACCCTATTTCACCTCTTATCCATCTTACGGAAAATGAAATCACCGCGCGTGTGTACGTACGGAATACCGTCTCTACGTCATGGTGTAATCTGTTTTCCGCCACCACCTTACTTGGATGGGTATAATGTTGTTAATAATGAATATATATGATTATTGTAAAGTGATATTGATTCTTAAATAGTATACATACACTCCAATACAATTCCACAATCATGAGAACAATATCATTGCTCGTGCGTACGTACGAACTACCGTCTCCATGACGCGATGTGATTCACTCTCAATGATTAACCATTCATGAATGATTATAAAGTTTATATAATAAGTAATAATGAAATATATGAAATAATAATGATACTGGATTTATTTATATTTATATGTATTTCATCTACTTAATTCCATTCAATTCAATAAAGAAATGAAAACAACGTTTATGCGTACATATGGCCTACCGTCTCCAAAAACGGTGTATTTATTTCCATTTATTGATATATTATATATATGTATATTATGAATATATATTATATATAAATCATGTTTTACATTATGGATATAAGTAATCATGATCCAATTAATCATATTAATAATTACAAGTTAAAACACGGACGACAAATGAGACGAATTTACCCAAAATGCTACTTTAACATGAATTTACAAAAGAACGGGTAATATAAAGTCATAAGTGGGCCATATATGATATAATAACAATGAATATGATTCGGTAAAAAGTCAATAACATTATTTAAATCATTATATAGGGGGTTCAGATACGTACGAAGCATATCAGACCTAAGGAAAGGGATAATTTGTCAATCTCATTTTTATCCGAGATTGTGTATTCGTAAGTATTTACTGGGGTTATCTCTATCATCCAAGACCATTTTTTCTAAAAATGGTTTCATGTATGTTTAATTTCTTTTTAACCCATTTCGGACTTTTACTACATGGTATGTATGGATTATTTCTTTTTTTACGTTACGAGGAACTTTTTGACCTTTCCGACAAAAGTATGATAAAATTTTTTATTTTAACTTATACGACGTGAATGGATTTTTACGGTTTAATAACACCTCATTTTCATAAATCTTACTCTAAAAGTTTTCCGGATTATTTTCATCAAACCATTATCTTTTAAAATTAGATGCCATTTTTGAAAAAGAAAATTATTTTGAAGAAAAAAGGATATTTTCCTCAAGAATTCTTTTCACGTGTTTTTATCAAAACTATTTTCCATCTAAAATGACATTATTTCATATGTGTTTGTTTCATGTATAATGTCTCTATGGTTTTACTTTTCTTATGAAGAAATGATATCCATTTTTTTATATGGATTATTTTATGATGGCATGATATTTAAGAATCTCATTCTATTACATGGGTTATGCTTGATGTATGATTTATGATTTTGTGGCACATGAAAGAATGATTTAATTATGAGATGGGCGAGACCTATATATCCCTCCAATGCATTGGGTAATGATTTATATCTCATGATATAAACATGGCTGGAACAACATGTTAAACCGGTTCAGTAATACAGGACTGGAACGAGGAGTGAACTCGATTCAGAAAGGGACTTTGTCCACTAAGATGGTCTTGGAAGCAATGCCTTCGATACTATGGAAATCATATCACGTGCTTAATGGTAGATACAATTACATGATTTATTCCCATGAAATTTTATCATGATTTATGTTCCATTATGATCTATTCCTTATATACTTCCATGTTTTATGTCGTTGCTCATGATTTTTATGTTTAAACATTATGTTCATGTTTTTAAGTTCTAATGTATTAGGTATGTTTTATTTTATCCATGATTACCCTTACTGAAAATTTGAGCTCACCCTTTTTAGGTTTTATTTTCCCCCAAGATTAAAAGAAAGGATTTAGGTAAGGAAACAAAAAGTGGAAGATCATTATGGGAGATGTTTAAGATCCTTCAACATAATTAAAAGTTTACGTTCCAAGTTTCCAAAGACACTAAACTATTACGGTCCTTGTGTGTCTGTTTTTGTTTTGTAATAAGTATTCCACAAAAGTAATGTAATATCTATGTTCGTCAATCTTTGGGTCTCTACAGTTGGTATCAGAGGAAAGGTTTAGTCAACCTTTGGAAACTAGGAAGCGAAAACATTAGTGAGATCCCAAGAGATATATCTAAGGTATGTCTAGGGATGTCCCTAAGGATAAGTATACGTATAGGATATAGTCCTAGAACTACGGTAACGATCATAGAATTTAACCTAAGATGTTAGATATTGAGGGTACTCCCCATTTACTATGTTGTTTTCCCTAGCATGATTTTTTCCGCTCACACAGTTCTTTTTTGGTTTTAGAAAATAGCTTGAAACAAGATGATTCATGATGATGGAGGATATGATGGACAATGGAATGTTATTCTTCTAAGAAACCAAATGAAATGGGATTTGGAAGTCCAAACATCATTATTATGCCTAATCAGCAATCTCATAATATGATAAATAATCTCAACTTTGGTACGTTTCCTGACTCAGATAATAAGAGAAGGATGGAGATTCATGATGATCATAGAGGAAAGAAAGTTCAATTTCCCTCATGTAAATCATGTGGGAAGAGGCACCAGGGAGATTGTTTCAAGGGAACTGGAAGATGATTTGGGTGTGGAAAAGGACACAAAGCCAATAAGTGAAAAGGAAAAGGTTCTGTTAACACCATGGATGAGGATAATGGTATTGCTACGACATAAAAAATGGTTATATGTTTTAAATGTGGAATGTACGGGCATTATGCAAACCAATTCCCTAAGGGAAAGTCTCATGAAGAGAATCAGTATGACCGTATAGGTAGTATTTATGTTTATGATGATGAAGAGACTATAAATGGTATGTGAAATGAAATAATTGTTGAAACTCGGTCAATGGTTTAGAAGGTAGTGGAATGATTACATGATTATCAAGTGTAATGTTGTATAAGTAGTCTCATGGTACTATGGAATAAAGAGACATCTAAGGACTATTACACTGATGTCTTTCCTTGAGTTTTGAAATTGTATGATTATTGGTACCAGTTTCCATGAAAGGTTATTCAGATATTTTTGGAATGTATATGATATGCGTATAATGAAGGGATGAGGAGAAAATTAAATGTTTGATAGTATTCATGAGCTCATGACTGATATAAGGACAAGGTTATGTCATGGTTTGAGTATATCAAATTTTTGGATTTTGGTACGTGGAAAGAGTTAACTTTTGACAGCATTCATGTTTTCACTACGGTGTAATGGTTATTCATTTTTCAAGAGAATACATGATGAAGGTATTCACATGATTGGAATGTGACCAACAAGATATATGGGGGATAAATGATGATATTCACATTCCTGGTTGATGACATTTCCAAGTAATCCTTTTATTTATACAATGAGCATGGACCAAAGTATTATGTATAAGCTTAAATATTGGAATGGATTATGTTGGACATAAGTTGGTATTGTTTAAGGATAGATCTTTTTTCTGATATTATTGATGGGATGTTATAGTAATGTTGTTTTAGAAAAAGGACAACCTGCAGGACGGGCGATAGCCCATTGCGTCGGACAAGTCTGTGGGAATCGCACCCAAAACCAAAGTGTGACTGGCCTTTATCGCCTACCACTGACCTACAGGAAGTCCCAGGTTAGTAGAAACTAGGTTTATTTTATTAATCGACGTGATAGATGAAGTATAAGTTCATTTTTTTCATATACGATTAACCTCACCAAAGATAGGCTTATGTATATTTGATAACATTTGCTAACCTTTTGTTTGAAATAGATGGAATGACCCATCATTCAATCACTTGATCTTTTAACACATTACGAATAACAAATTCAACTTCATTTCATTAAGAGATGATGTGGAAATTGTTCAGAGCACAAACAACAATGAGATTGTACCAAAATAACGTAAGTATTTATTCTAATTCAAATTTTTCAACTTTAGGGAAATGATCTTGAAAACCAAAAATGTTGTCTGATTGCTCTTATATCTAATGAATCAGATGGTACCTTAGATCGTCACAAATTTATGTCTTTGTGATTGTTTCCTTTTCCATAGCCATGTTCTCTACCACTCTCTATCAGAACATGATGGTTAGATTTCTCTTCCATATCCATATTTTCACCTATGTGGAAACCCAATGATTAGTTTATTTGGGTAACCATTACGTTTCATACTTTTGTTTTTAAATATAGGTTTAGGTATTCCTTTTTACGATGTGGGTTTCAATTAAAGAAACTTTCAAGAAGAAAACCAATTATAACCCCGACGAATTTCGAGGGCGAAATTAATTTTATGGGGGGTAGAATGTTACACCCTGAGATTTTATGAAAAATTTTCTTTTAATTTCATTAATGTCTTATGTTGAATGCTACACCAAGATTACCTTGTGATATACGCAACACCGTATTAGCTTGCAGTATACGCAACACTATTCTTGGATCGTGTTACACACAATTTTGATAACATTTATTCTATGCAACATTGAGTATATATATATATTTAATGTATAAATAAAATATGGTTGGATTCTGTTATACCAAACAACGAAGGATTCTTGCACAACATGCAACTCTGACTTGGCTTGCATTACACGCAATCGCGACCTTTCTCGATAGAGTGTGTTGTACGCAATACCAGGTGTTACTAAAAAACGATATATTATTATAATATTATTATGAACTAGCCGTTATGAATAGTATTAACTAAAATTTGAATTTTATAACAATATTATTCATCTTACACATTTTCTAGAATATGTTATAAGAACAAAATAAATTTTTCGGGTAAAAAAAGTATTTTTCAAAAAAATACAGTTCTGCCACCTTTTGATGGCACACCCACATTAAATCTAGTTTGTGAAATATTTATAAGTTCCATTTGAAAAAATAAAATTATTATTTGGAATCAAGAAATAAGAATTTACTATGGATAAATTTTTCATTTTATTCTGATTACTTTCATATTTTAATGAATAGTAAAAACACGCTATATTTTAATTAAAACCATCTTTTTTCATCGTAATATCCTATGTGGATAAATTATAATATTGAATTGTTTTAAAATATAAATAGAATATATTTTTAACATTTAATATAATTTATGTCATTAGAATTGATTTTACCTTGGATTCGTATGTTAAATCAATTCAATCTTTTGCAATGATTTAAAGAAAAACCCATTTTCTTTCGACAATGGGATTAATTTTAAATTAATTTCTGAAATATTTGTGTATTGAATTTTGGAAAAGGGATTCCATTTTTGGAATCCGTGGGTCCATATTATGTTAATAAGATACTTTTTATTTTTGGGCATTGTGCATATTAACTACGTTAAATTTTATTTACTATAGTTAAAGATAAATCGGGTAATTAAGTGTAAATATAAGGTTATAAAATTACCCTAACAATTGGAAAAATCCAATTGGATGACTAAAAGTAGACCCATATCACCTAATGGTCGGATTAGATTAATTTAATGGACTTTTTTTCAATGAAAATAATTTAATTATTATTAAAACCAAAGAAAGTGACAACATGTAACTCTCTTAAATACTATAAGTATAATAATTTTAAGTTAGTGATAAACTTCATGAAACTACAAACATTAATATTCTACAGAATGATAACAATATTATATACATCATGAGAATTTATTTAGAATTTTTTGGGATAAAATAATTATCATTAATTGTGACACAATTGTGATGCAGAAATTATTTATCTAGTGAAAAATCAAGAATATAGTTTTTATTAAACTAATAGTGACCATTAAAGGCACAAAAACCTGACCAAAACATATTGGTCATGTAAATTTAAACTATAATCATCCAATGGTCGAATATTTGACCATTTGGAGTCTTATACAAGCAATTATGATACTTATACTATTTTATTTAAAATGATGCCAAAGTTTTCACCTTCATAATTTAATAAATATAACAATTTAACTATTGTGATTTTAAGATGATAAATTAGAGTAAGAGTATTATTGTGAAAGTTATTAGATTTATCTTCATCATAGGATTTTATTTTTAATTTTTATGCAGCAGATAAGTATATTACATAATTATACAAAAATGTTGTAGTATTTATTTAATTAAGAGATAAACCAAATAAATGGTTTTAGAAATAATAAAATAAATAATATATGAACTATTTAATGTGATCCACTAATTTTCTAGATATATATCACATTTTATGAATATATTAAATCTTTTAGTTCAAACATATCTTCTGTATATATATTATTTAAATTCAAATAAATAAATATTGGCAAAATTGACACTATTGTTATTTTGTAAAAATAACATCTTATAAAATTGATTAAAAATCACAATAATATTTAAAAATTATAAATTTAAATTTATATGTTCTAAAATGTTATTAAGTATCCAATTATGGACAATTCATAACAAATAAGTAATTATTTGTTATAATTTAAAATTTAGAATATTATTACCACGAATAAAATTAAATTCATTAAATAAAGATAAATCAAGTTGATAATGTTTAAAATAAATTCCTAACACGACTAAATTCTATTTTTTGATGATATTACAATCTTATCTTGTCTAATATTCGAATATTAGTCATTTTTGGATGTTTTTAAGTGGGGTTATATTTATTATAAATTAATATTTTTAAGATTTCCAATGGTGCCCCTCTCCTCCCTTATAAAAGGGCACCTCCTCCCTCTCTTCCTCACACAACTTTGAGCCTTCAATCTCGGAAAATACCTGAAAAATTCTACTCTCTACTTACCTAGAAACATCTTAGAGGTCCCGGTATTCTTACAAGACCAATTTTAGTGCCCTAAGAGGAGGACTCAAAGAGGCGCTTCAAAGAAGAGGTAATGTCCATTACCAATTCTTTCAACTTTATTTCTTCTCCCACATCTTCTTCTTAGGTTTTTTCATTATGAATTAATTACATCAGTATAACTCATATGCTGATATGTTATTATATGTATGAAACAACCCTTTTCACCACTTATCCATCTTACAGAAAACGAAATCACCGCACATGCGTACGTACGGAATACCATCTCTATGTCGTGGTGTAATCCGATTTCCGCCACCACCTTACTTGGATGGGTATAATGGTGTAAATAATGACTATATATGATTATTGTAAAGTTATATTGATTCTGAAATAGTATACATACACTCCAATACAATTCCATGATCATGAGAACGATATCATCGCTCGTGCGTACGTACGGACTACCGTCTCCACGACGCGATGAGATTCATTCTCAATGATTAACCATTCATGAATGATTATAAAGTATATATAATAATTAATAATGAAATATATGAAATAATAATGATACTGGATTTATGTATATTTACATTTATGTCATCTACATAATTCCATTCAATTCAATAAGCAAATGAAAACAGCGTTCAAGCGTATGTACAGCCTACAGTCTCCATGAACGGTGTATTTCATTCCATTTATCAATATATTATATATATGTATATTCTGAATATATATTATATATAAATAATGCTTTAAATTATGGATATAAGTTATCATGATCCAAATAATCATATTAATAATTACAAGTTAAAACACGAACGACAAATGAGACGATTTTACCCAAAATGCTACTTTTACATGAATTTACAAAAGAACGGGTAATATAAAGTCATAATTGGACAATATATGATATAATTACAATGAATATGATTCTTTAATAAGTCAATAACATTATTTACAGGGGTTTCAGATACATAGGAAGCATATCGGACCTAAGGTAAGGGATAATTTATCAATATCATTTTTATCCTAGATTGTTTATTCGTAAGTATTTACTGGGGTTATCTCTATCATCCAAGCCCATGTTTTCTTAAAATGGTTTCATGTATGTGTAATATCCTTTTTACCCATTTTTTACTTTTACTACATGGAATTTATGTATTATATATTTTTTTACGTTACGAGGTACTTTTTGACCTTTCCGAAAAAAGTACGAGAAAATTGTAATTTTTAACTTATACGGCGTGAATGGATTTTTACAGTTTAATAATGCCTCATTTTCATAATGCTTCCTCTAAAGGTTTTTAGGATTATTTTCAACAAACCATTTTCTCTTAAATAAAGATGCCATTTTTTGAAAAGAAAATTATTTTGAAGAAGAAAGGATATTTTCCTCAAGAATTCTTTTCACGTGTTTTTATCAAAACTATTTTCCATCTAAAATGACATTATTTCATATGTGTATGTTTAAAGTATAATGTCTCTATGGTTTCACTTTTCATATGAAGAAATGATACCCATTTTTTTGTATGGATTATGTTTTGATGACATGATGATTAAGAATCTCATTCTATTACATGGGTTATGCTATGATGTATGATTTTGGATTTTGTGGAAAATGAAAGAATGATTTCATTATGAGATGGGTGAGACCTATATCTCCCTCCAATGCATTGGGTAATGATTAATATCTAATGAGATAGACATGGATGGAACGACATGTTAAACCAGTTCAGAAATACTGGACTGGAATAAGGAGTGAACTCGATTCAGAAAGGGACTTTGTCAACTAAGATGGTCTTGGCAGCAATGCCTTGGCTACTATGGTAATCATATCATGTGATTAATGGTTACCACAATTACATGATTTATTCCCATCCAATTTTATCCTGATTTATGTTCCTTTATGATCTATTCCTTATGTACTTCCATGTTTTATGTCGTTGCTCAAGATTTTGATGTTTAAACATTATGTTCATGTATTTAAGTTCAAATGTATATGGTATGTTTTATTTTATCCATGCTTACCCTTATTGAGAATTTGAGCTCACCCTTTGTATGTTTTATTTTCCCCCATGATTAAAAGAAAGGTTTCAGGTAAGGAAACAAAAAGTGGATGATCTTTATGGGAGATGTTGAAGATATTTCAACATGATTAGAAGTTTACGTTCCATGTTTCCAAAGACACTAAACTATTACGGTCCTTGTTTGTCTGTTTTTTTTATGTAATAAGTATTCCACAAAATTAATGTAATATCTTTGTACGTCAAGATTTGGGTCTCTAAAAAACATGTAAATAATAGAGACATTCTACTTGAAACATAACAATATTAAATAATGTCATCATAGATGAAAAATAGATTTGATAAAACACTTGAAATGAATTCTGGAGGAAAATATCCTTTCTAATTTTAAATGATTTTTTCCCAAAATGATGTGCAATTTTAAAAGAAACAAATTTTGTTGAAGATAACCATGAAATCTTTTAGAGGAATCTTTATTTAAATATGGTTTTATGAAATCGAAAAAATTAGTTCATGCCGTATATGTAAAAAACATTCTTCTCGTACTTTGGTAGGAAAAGTTAAAAGTATCTCTTACTGAAAACGACAAAAGATTATTTTCATTAATTTTACTAAACACTCATCAATATGTAAAAATGGATTTGAAATTTTTTTTGAGGATAAAAATAATTTTACATATGGATTGAACATGGTTGTGGATGATAAATATTCCCCAGTATATACTGTTGTATAAAAATCTCGTATAAAAATGAAATTTCGACATCTTCCCTTACCTTAGGTCTGATATGCTTTGTACGTATACAAACCTCCTTTATAATGATTTTAATAATGTGATTAAATTATTATAGAATCATATTAATTGTTATTATCACATATATGGTAATATTGTTATCTATTTATTAGTAACATTTCATTGTTACTCGTTATTCGGGTGTTAACAACTTTATATTCTTATGCATGTTTTGTCAAATAAATTCATTTTACTCTTTATAGGTTATATCTATTACATTTATTGAATTTTATTAGTATAATATATATCATATTTATTGATTTAATTCTTTTATATAATCATTCTTCAATGACAATCCTGTAGAACAAATTGCATCACATCGTGGAGACGGTAGGTTGTACGTACGCACGAGTGATGATATCATTCCAATGATTATGGAATTGTATTGAATTGTATGGGGTATATTATTTCAGAATCAATATCACTTTAAAATAATAATATATAATAATCTCTTCCATCATTATACCCATTCATGTATGTTGTTGGTGAAAAAAAATATTACACCATGGCGTGGAGATGATATTTCATACGTACGCACGCACAATGATTTCTTTATTCATAGGATGGATAGAAGGTAAAATAGGGTTGTTTAATATTTATAATAAAATATAATTATATGATTGATACTGATGTTATTACTTAATAATGAAACAACTAATGATAAATAAGTAGAAGAAGAAATAAATTTGAAAGAATAGGTAGAAGATATTACCTCTTCCTTGAAGTGCCTCCTTTAAACATCATTATAGGGCACTAGATTTGGACTTTTGACAAGACCAGAACCTATATAATGTTACTAGAGTGGTTGAGAAGAAGAAATTTTAGAGGTTTGTCGATATGGAAGGCTCAAAATTGAGTTAAGAGGAGATGGATGTGGTGCCCCTTTAGAAGAGAGTAGAGGGGCACTCTTGGAAACCTTCAAAAATATTAATTTATAATAAACTCAAACCCCACATAAAGACATCCAAAGTGACTTACACTATAATATGAGATAATATAGGGTTGTAATATCATCAAAAAAAATAAAATTTATACTTGTTTTTATTTTCATTAAAACCTTATCAATTTTATTTATACTTATATAATCTATTTAATATTATTAGTGGTAATAATATTCTAAAATTTAAATTGTTATAAATACTTAATTATGTGTTTTTAATTGTCTATTATTTAATAATTTATTACATTTTATAATGTATAACATTCAACTTTTAATGTATAAATATTTTGTTTTATTTTTTAATAAATTTAATAATATGATGTTTTTATAAAATACCAATAGTGTCAATTTTGACAGTATTCATTTATTTGAATCTAAATAAAATAAAAACAGATCATAGAGTCGAACCAAAATATTTAATAGATTTATAACATGTCATATGCATTTAAAAAATTCATGGAGCACATTAATTAGTTCATAGAATATTTATTTTAATATTTTTAAAAACTTTTATTTGTTATTTTTCGTAACAAAATAATTACTACAACATTATTATATAATAAATTAATATACATATTTGTTTCATAAAAATTAAAAATCAAATACTATGATGAATATATATCTAATATCTTTCATAATAATACTTTTATTTGAATTTATCATCTTAAGATAACAACATTTAAAATGTTATATTTTTTAAATTATGAAGGTGACAACATTGTCATCATTAACAATAAAATAATATAAGTTTTATAATCTATTTTATAGGGCTCCAAAAAGGTAAAAAATTCTACCATTGGATGACTGTGGTTTAGATATACACGACCAATATGTTTTGGTCAGTTGTTTGGGCCTTTTGTTGGGTATTATTATTTTAATAAAAACTACACTATTGATTTTTTCACAAAATAAATAATTTCTACATCATTAATGTATTAAATATAATGAAAATTAAATAATTTGTAAAAGTAACATATAATTTTCAATAATAAAGAAAATAAAATTACCATTAAAATTATTATTTATAATCAAATTTATATTCGATATAACCTTATATTAAAAATACATTAATTATTAAAGTTTGAGTGAGACATATTTCACTTTCTTTAAATAAAATAAATTAAAGGTCTTAATCACTTGCATGTGGGTTCCAGAAGATTCCATTTCGATCCTAGAATGTTTTAGGGAGAAATATAATCAACCAATGATATCAAGACACGTGTTATGGTAATTTTATAAAATTATTTTTACCATTAATAACCTGATTTACCTTTACCTATGGTAAATAATATTTTTCATAGTTACGATTCATAATATATAAAAATCAATGTTATCTATTTAAACAATTTGAACCTCATTATTCCAAATATAAAAAACATTTTCACAAATTCAAAACACAGAAGATGTAGTAATTAATTTAAAATTAATCCCGTTGTAAAAAAATGGGTTTTTATGAGAAACATTGCAAAATATTGAAATGTTATTACCTATGAATTGAATGTAAAATTAATGATAATGACATACATAATAAATGGTAAAAATATATTCTATTTATACTTTAAAACCGTTCAATATTATAATATTTCCATAAAAATTATCTCGATGAAAAAAGTTGTTTTTAAATAAAATTTAGAGTATTTTACTATTAATCAAAATATAAAGCTTATCAAAATAATGTCAAATATTTATCCATATTAAATTTTCATAACCTGATTCAAAATAAGAATTTCACTTGGTCAAATTAAAATTATAAACTTGTCAAAATAAATATTTAAAATGGTTGGGGACTCAAAATGTGACGAAACTGGATTTTTTGAAAAATAATTATTTCACCCAATTTTTTTTTGTTCTCAAAACTTGTTAAAAAATATGAGTAAGATTAAATTCAATGTTATAAAGTTAAAAATGTGGTAACATCTATTTGTAACAGATAGTTCATAATAATATAAAAATAATATATCATTTTTTAGTGAAACTCGGTATTTATTACAACACACGCTATTGAAGAAGGTCACTCTTTTGTGAAACACGAGCTAGAAATAGTGTTGTGTACTCTACATGATAATACAGTGTTTCTTATAGAGAAATATAATCTTGGTTTACCGTACAACACAAGACATCAAATAAATTAAAAATAATATTTCTGATAAAATCTCAGGGTGTTAAATTCTACCCCCATTGAAATGAATTTCACCATCGAAATTCATCGGTGTTATAAATAGTTTACAACTTCAAAGTTTCTCCCATAGAAACCCACATCATAAGAAAGAATACTAAAACCTAATTTTTAAAATTAATGTAATAAATATAACGGTAAACAAAAATAACTCATCACTGAGTTTCTACATAGGAGAACATAGGTGAAAACATGGATATGGAAGTGAAATAAAACCATCATGTTCATGGGGAGAGTGGTAGAGAACATGGCTATGAAAAATCCTACAATCACAAAGACATTAATTTGTGATGATCCAATGTACCACACGATTCATTTGTTATGAGTCTTATAGGATAACTGTTTTGTTTTTAGGATCATTTCCCTAATATTGATGACTTTTTTCATACAGAGAAATACTTAATTCATTTTAGTGTAATTAAATCATTGGCCATTCCATGAAAAATTTCCAATTCATCTCATATATAATGAAATGAAGTTTATTTTTTCATTCTTGAAGTGTTAGTAGATCATGCGATAGAAGTATAGGTCATTCCATCTGCGTGCATCCCAAAAATATTAGCACAAATTTTTAAATATACACATGTCCATCTATGGTGAGATAAATCATATATGGTTTGAAAAATTAACTTATACTTTATCTATAATACTGATTAATAAAATAAAACTAATTTCTACTAACAACATACTTACTATAGTATAGTGGTTGGTGATAAAGTCATGTTACACTTCGGTTGTGTGATCGATTCCCACAACCTTGTCCGACGCGACGGGTTGTCGCCCATCCCGTAGGTTGTCCTTTTTCTAAAACTACGCCATTATAACATTCCAAAAATAATATCAAAAAACAATCTATCCATAAACAATACTATCTTATGTCCAACTTAATCCATTCCAACCTTTAGGCTTATACAAAATACTTTTTTCTAATCTCCTCGTATAAAGAAAAAAATTACAAGAAAAGTCATCTACCAAGAATTGAATACCATCATTTATCCCCTATATACCATATGATATATCTTTTTGGTCACATTCCACACATATGAATTCCTTAATCATGTATTTTCATGAAACATGAATTACCATATAATCTTAGTGAAAACATGATTACTGTCAAAAGTTAACTCTTTCCAACTACCAAAATCCGTAAAATTTTATATACTCAAACCATAATATCACTTTGTCCTTATATCAGTCATGAGCTCATTAATACTATCAAACATTTGATTATCTTCTTATCCCTTCATTATTCACATATTAGGTGATTTCTAAAAAGATTTGAATAACCTTTCATGGTTACAAATACTATTCATCATATATATAAGAAAACATAAGGAAAAATAACTATGTAACCATCCTTATAGGTTTATTTATTCCATAATACAATGAAATTACTTATACTATATTACTCTTGATAATCAAAAAATCATTCCACTACATTCTTAAACCAATGTCTGAGCTTCATCATTTTATTCCTCAGTAGTTCGTTCATCTCATACATCATTTTTATTCTCTTCATAATCATATACATAAATACTAACTGTACGAACATGCTGATTCTCTTTATGATATTTTCCGATAAGTCATTGGTTTTCAAAATTCCTGTACATTCCACATGCAAAACATTTAAACATTTTTGATGTCTTATCAATAATATTATCCTTGTCTATGGTGTTAACTGATCCTTTTTCCTTTACTATTACTCACTTTGGGTATTTATTTTACATACCCAAAAAATATTCCAGTTCCATTGAAACATTATCCCTGATTCAACTTCCCGTAATATTTAAAAGAGGGAAATTTAACTTTCTATCCTCTATGATCATCACGAATCTCCATCATTCTCTTATTAGAAGAGTTAGGAATATTACCAAAGTTTATATTATAAATCATATTATGAGATTTATAATTAGGAATAATAACTTTGTTTGGACTTCCAAATACCATTTCATTTGTTAGCTCATGAAGAATATCATTCCATTTTCCATCATATTCTCCATTAACATGAATCCAACTATTTCTGGCCATTTCATAAAACCCAATAGAATAATATGATAGGCAATAATCTTACTAGGAAAACAACATAATCAAGGGGGGTCACAATCAATCTCTAACATCTTAGGTTTAATCCTAGGATATTCATGATCAATATATTAATTCCAGGATTGTAACCTATACTTATAGGTATCCTTACAGACAAGCCATGACATACCTTAGATATATCTCTAGGGATCTCACTAAAGTCTTCACATCATAGTTTCCTAAGGTTTACTAAAACATTGTTGTGATACCAACTATAGAAAGACCAATCACGATGTACGTGGATATTACAATACTTTTGTGGAATACTTAATACAAAATAAAAACAAATTCCCAATGACTATATTATTTTAGTGAAAATGGAAACTCATAACATAATCTTCTAATCATGGTGAAAGATCTTTAACAGCTCCCATAAAGATCATCCACTTTAGCTTTTTACCTAAAACCTTTCATTAAATCTAGGGGAAAAGAAAACATATAAAGGGTGATCTCAAATGCTCAGTAATGGTAAGAATGGGGAAAAACATATACCTTTTAACTTAAAAACATGAACATAAAGTTTAAACAGCAAAATCTTGAGCCTTGAAATAAATCATGGAAGTATGTAAGGCATATATCACAAAGGAACATTAATCAGGATAAAATAGCAAGGTAATAATCATGTAATTGTTGAAAAAATTTAATCACATGATATTATTTCTATAGTAGCCAAGGCATTGCTGCCAAGATCATCATAGTCGACAAATTCCATTACTGAACCGAGATTACTTCTCGTTCCAACCATATATTACGAAACCATAATTACTTGTTGTTACAACCATGTCTATATCATTAGATTTAAATCAATAACTAATGCATTGGAGGGATATATAGGTCCCACCAATCTCATAATGAAATTATTATTTTCCTGTTCCACAAAATAAACATAAATCATTCATCAAAACCCTACGAATAAAATGGGTTTCATAAACAACATCCCATCCACACATAATCTATATAAAAAATGAATATAATTTCATCAAAAACAAAATCAAATAATGTAAATAATAGAGAAATTATACTTGAAACATAACCATATATAAGAATGTCATCATATATGGAAAATAGTATTGATAAAACACATGAAATGAATTTTTGAGGAAAATATCCTTTCTTATTTCAAATCATTTTATTTTCTAAAAATGGAGTGCGATTTTAAAAGAAAAGAATTATATTGATAGTAGTCATGAAATATTGTAGAGGAATATTTATGTAAATAATGTGTTATAAAATCGTAAAAATTCGTTCTTGTTGTATAAGTAAAAAATATTCTTCTCGTACATTGGTTGGAAAAGTCAAAAATTATCTTTTACTAAAAATGACAATAGATTTTTTCATTTATTTTACTAAAAAATCATCAATAGGTAAAAATGGATTGAAGAAATATTTGGAGGATAATAATAATATTACATATCGGGGAAACATGGATGTGGATGATAAATATTCCCCAGTAAATACTGAAGTATAAACAATCTCGTATAAAAAATGAGATTGTGAGATTTTCCCTTACCTTAGGTCCGATATGCATTGTACTTATCTGAAACTCTATTATAATGATTTAAATAATGTCATTGACTTATTATAGAATCTTAGTCATTGATATTATTTCATATATAGTCATATGCTTATCTATTTATTAGTAAAATTTCATTGTTACTCATTATTGGGGTGTTAATTGCTTTATATTCTTATGCATGTATTTTCAAATAAATTCTTGTTCCTCCATTTGGGGTATATCTATATCATTTAAAGAATGGTATTAGTATAATATATATAATATTTATTCATTAAATTCATTTTTATAATAATTCTTCAATGAATATCATGTAGAACGAATCACATCACATCGTGGAGATGGTAGGGCGTACGTATGCACAAGCGATGATATCATTCCCATCATTGTGGAATTGTATTGAAGTGTACAGTGTGTAATATTTCAGAATAAATACTACTTTTAAATAATCAAATATAATAATTTCTTCCATCATTATACACATCCAAGTATGTGGCTGATGAAAAAGGTTTACCCCACGGCGTGGAAACATTATTCCGTACATACACGCACATAGTGATTTTGTTTTTCGTAGGATGTATAGAAGATGAAATAGGGTTGTTTAATATTTATAATGACATATAAGTATATGAGTGATAATAATTTTATTAATTTATAATGAAACAACTAAAGAATAAGGTGTATAAGAAGAAATAAATTTGAATGAATCAGTAGAAGATACTACCTCTTCCTAGAAGTTCCTCCTTTAAACTTCTTCTTAGGGCACAAGAGTGGGCCTTTTGAGAAGACTAGCACCTATATAATGTATCAATAGAGGCATAAAAGAGGAATTGGTAGGTTTTTGTGAGATTTATGTCTCAAAATGGAGTGATGAGGAGAGAGAGGAGGTGTCCTTTTATAAGAGAGTATAGGGGCACTTTTGGAAACCTCAAAAATATAAATTTATAATAAACATAAACCCCACATAAAATCTTCCAAAGTGACTCAAATTCGATTATGAGATAAAATAGGGTTTAAATATCACAACCAATAAAATTTAGACATGTTTTGATTTTATTTTAAACCTTATCATTCTGATTTTTCTTTATTTAATCTATTCAATTTTATTTGTGGTAATAATATTCTAAATTTTAAATGGTTATAAATACTTACTTCTGTGTTGTGAATTTTTTGTAATTGGAAAATTGATGACATTTTAGACCACATAAATTTAAATTTTTAATTTGTAAATATTTTTTTAAATTTTTTATATTTTTTATAATATGTCATTATTATAAAATCCCAATAGTGTCAATTTTGACACTATTAATTTATTTGAATTTAAATTAAATCCAAACAGTTGATAGATTTGAAAGAAAAATATTTAATAGATTTGTAACATGCCTTATTCATCTATAAAATTAGTGGATCATATTAATAAGTTCATATAAGATTAATTTTAATATTTTTAAAACCATTTATTCGATATTTCTCTTATAATATAATTACTACAACATTTTTGTATAATTAATTAATATACTATTTATTTCATAAAAATTATTAATAATATACCATGATTTATATAAATATAATAGATATTATAATAATACTTTTACTCAAATTTATCATCTTAAGATCACAACATTTAAATTGTAATATTTATTAAATTATGAAGGTGACAACTATGAAATCATTTAAAATTAAATAATATAAGTGTCGTAATAATTTTTATAAGGCTTAAAAATTGTAAATAATTATAAAATTGGATGATTATGTTTTATATATACACGATAAATATGTTTTGGTCAGGTATTTGGTCCATTAGTTGGGAGTTAGTATTTTAATAAAATGTAAATTATTGATTTTTCACTAAATAAATAATTCCTACATCATTAATGTATAAGCTATTAAGGTAGTTAAATATTTCATTAAAATTACAAATTAATTACCATAATAAAGAAAAATATTTTAAATTTTAAATGATCATTTATATTCTATTTTCTATTATGTATAACCTTATATTAAAAATACTTTAATTATTAATGTTTGAGTGAGACATATTTCACTTTCCTTTAAATAAAATAAATTAAAGGACTTAATCACATTGAAGTGGGTTCCAGTATATTTAATTTGAACCCAAGTACGTTTTAGGGAGAAATATAATAAACTAATGATATCTAGTCATGTGTTAGGGTAATTGTATTGTATTATATTTAACCTTAATTACCTTATTTACCGTTAAATATGGTAAATAAAATTTTCCAAAGTGACTATTCAAAAAGCCTAAAAATAAAATTTATCTATTTACACAATTTTAACCACTGGATTCAAAATATGGAATCCATTTTCTAATATTAATAACATATAATATTCAGTAATTAATTGAAAATTAATTCCATTGTCGAAATAACGGGTTTTTATTTTAAATAATGCAAATGATTGAAATGTTTCTACCTATGAATTCAATGTAAAATTAATGATAATGACATACATAATATTATAATGTAAAAATATATTCTAATTATAATTTAAAATCACTAAATATTATAATTTAACAATATAAATTATCTTGATAAAAAAGTTGTTTTTAATTAAAATTTAGCGTATTTTTACTATTCATCAAAATATGAAAGTTATCAGAATAATGTAAAAAATTTATCCAATGTAAATTTTTTTATACTGATTCAAAATAATAAGTTTAATTATTCAAATTGAACATATAAACTTTTCAAAAATTATATTTAAAATTGGTTCACCATCAAAAGGTGACAAAATTTCATTTTTTTAAAATACTTATTTTACAAGAAAATTTTATTTTTTTCTCATACCATGTTCTAAAAAATGTGTTAGATGAGTGATAATGTTATAAAATTATAAATATTCTTAGTACTATTTGTAATATCTAGTTCATAATAATATTATAAAAATTTATCATTGTTTAGTGAAACTCAGTGTTGCATAAGACACACGCTATTCAGGAAGGTCACTCTTGCACGCAACTCAAGCCAAGAATAGTCTTGTGTGTACTAAATGATAATATGGTGTTTTTATAGCACAATATAATATTATTGTATCGTACACCACAAGACATCAGTGAAATTAAAAAGAATATTTCTCATAAAATATCTGGGTGTTAAAAATTATGTTTTATGCTTAAAATTTTATTTTTTTCTAAAAAAGATATTTTTATAACATT
The DNA here is from genome assembly GCA_963277665.1 of Viscum album. Taxonomy (NCBI): domain Eukaryota; kingdom Viridiplantae; phylum Streptophyta; class Magnoliopsida; order Santalales; family Viscaceae; genus Viscum; species Viscum album. Next base: position 203,907,991 of record OY728157.1, read on the forward strand.
TTACACATTTAAATTAAATATATTTTTTCAATTTATAGGTGATTAATGTTATAAAATAATTTAAAATTTTTTATTTAGGAGGTTCAAATTTGGAAATTAGGCCAATTTTTGTGTCAATTATAATAATAATTGTGGTAAAAATGATCACCTTGGTAAAACGTAAATCCGGTTAATCTTGATTAGAAATAAGTGATAAAGAAATAATTTTTGATTTTAATTTTTATGAAATGAATTTAATTTTTCAATTAATTATATTGTTTCTAAATTTAGTTATGTAATGGACACTTTTCCATGAAAACGACTTACATATTATTTAAATCAACAAGAATTACATAGGGTCGCTCTATTTTCCATTAATATCTCTTATATGTCTACATTAAAAAAATATATGTTATGAAATAATATAAGATAAATTTTTTTATCTCAATTAAAATTCTTTCATGAAATAACTTTATTTTAATTCTTAAGTAATTATATATTGGTCTTAATTTCTTATGCACCATTTATGTTGTTATTCTATATTTAATAAAAAAATATAATAAATGATATTAAAACTATTAATTGTGATATAATTTGAATATGTTAAGGAGAACCACCATCTTTCTAAAACTATGTTACATATTCGGGTGGGTTTTAGTCATTATATTCTAAATCCCACTTTTTATGGATGTATTTAATGTCAAACTAAATTTTTTTTGTCAAAATTGTCAATAATGGTATTTAATCGAAATAGTATTATATAAAATTACTTAAAAATATTAAAAATCCTAAAATTATAGAAGGATAATATTATATAGTCTAAAATGATATAAATGTATAGTTAATGGTCTATTTATGACCATATAAGTACAAATTACAACCTATTAATATTTAAAGACTCCTTACCTTATTTAAAATTAATATATGTTAACTAAGTGTTCATCCAAATGATAAGGTCTAAAATCACACCATAACAAGTATAAGTTTTACTTATTTGATTGAATACAACCATATCCCGCCTTATCATTAAATAATTTCCCTTTGGAGGTTTTTTTCCTGAGAATGGATATATTATAATATAACATTTTTAAAAATTGATAAAGTTCTTCTCCCCTAAATTATAAAAGGGATCATCCTCCCTCACTAATTTACACCACATTGGGCCTTAAATTTCGACCATACTCTACCAAATTTTCTTCTCCACATCCCATGAAACATTATAGGGGTTATTATTTTAATAAAAGAACATCTCTAGTGTCTTTAATAGGATATCTACAAAAGTTGTTTCCAAGAATAGTTCATCTCCTTAACCAATAAAATTAGTTTATACTCTTCTTTAAATCCTATGATTATTCTTTATTAAAATAATAGTAACATATTCATTATCATAAATAATATTAAATTTTATTATGATTTTAAAAAAACATTATTAACCCACTTTCCAATCAAATTATTTATGAAAGTATCGCTCGTGCCTATATACGCCTTAATGTCTCCATGTAGTGATACAAATCATTTTTAACACCCATAATTTACAAATGGGTATTATAATTGGTTTAATTTTTATAAATTATATCTATGAAATTATTATACTTCTAGAACAATAATATCAGGTCTACCTACTTACCATTCAATCCATTTGAAAATGATAATGTCATTGATGTATACACATGGACTCCCACCTCTACGACATGATGTGATTCATTTTTCATTTTTATATTACATATATGGTAATAAGGATAAATTTGTGGAATATATATGATATATTTTTATTAAAAATTATCATAATAATTTGGATTATTATTTATCTTTATTTCAATCCATTTGTTAAAAATGGAAATACTGTTTATGTGTATGCATGACTTATCGTCTTCATGAATGGTGTAATTAATTTTTATATCTCTAATTTTTATGAGTGGGTATAAATATGTATTTAATTAACATATATAATGTTGATAAAATGATTATTTTTAATGATTATTTTTATCATGATAAAATTTTAAAGACAATGTCTTTTGAAATAAAATATGCATAGAAAACAATGTAGTTATCACCCATAAAGAAGATTTTATTAACATATTTTTAATGAATATGTGATAAGATGTTGTAAATGAATCATAAATGGATTGATATATATGAATATTTATGTGTAATAAATATATATTAAATGATTTTTTATTACATTTGAGGTCTAAACGTTAATGAATAAAGGTGATAAATCATGAAAGGTTTTTATTTCATTATATATTCTTTATTCCGGATTGTTTGTGTTTAAGCCCTTATAAGGGAATATTTTCCTTCCATATAAATTTCATAAAAAATGTTTTATACATGTTTTTTACTAATAAACTATTGCTTCTAATTGTCATTCTAACCCATCTTTTAGATTTTACAAATTGGTTTGAAATGAATCTTTTTAATGTTTTCCAAATTAGGTTCTTGGTGACTTTTCTGAAGAAAAATGGAAATAATTTTCTGAACTTAAACAACATGAAGGGAATATACCACATTCATGAAGCCTCTAGGATTTAAATATTATTTTAAAAATATTATTTTTTTCAATGAAAATTCATTATTAATTGTGATTATAGATTTTTTATACTATAAGAGGTAATTTGTTTGTCCAATTTTATTTTCCTCCAGTGTTTTTAAGGATAATTTTAGTTGTATATCAATTCATAAATGACTACATCCCACGATTATATTTATTAATAATTGGGGTAATGATCGCAGTATTCCATTAATATTATTTGTCTGGATGGAATATGAGTATGATGAAAAATTTTATTGATACTCATTTCTTTTCCATGGGTTTTGTTATGACAAAATGATTGTGAAGCCAATTTATTTTCATAGGTTCGGATATGAATAATATTTTTATTATATTTTGTAACACACATGTAAGGTCTTAAATATATAATAGTTTTGACCTATATAACCCTCCAATGCATTGGGTAAAATTTTATCTCATAATATATAGTTATGGGAAAAAGTTGATGTGATTGATCTATTATGGTACAAAGATCAATCTGCTTGATCTTTTTTTGGAAATAGATATTGATTCCTGATTTGATGGTCTTGGTAGTTAACATTGACCAATGAAGTGGTTTCTATACTATGGATTACTCCACACACATTTATTACTATATATTAAGTTTCGTTATTGATTTATAAGGAATTATCATTATTATTATTAATGTCTTTCGAAATTGTATTGGTTTATTCCATAAATCAGGTTTATGATCATTATTAGATGATGTATAAACATTTTAATTTATGATCATAATCTCATTCCCTTGTTCTTATAATGTGCCTTATTGTGATAATCAATTTATATAACCTTGTTTAAGCTTACTCAAAATACGATCTCACCCATTCTGTAACTTTCCTTTTCCCATGTTATAAATAATGTTTTTAGTAGGGTGTTACTATAATTAGTTCCATGCGAGGAGATACTAATCGGTGTTGAAGAATGTATTTTATAAAATAATAAAATTGTATTTCTAATCCTCAGTAACTCTATGACTTAAATGTTTTGGCATGGATCTTATTGTTATGTATTGAGTATTGATCTAAATAGATGAAATATTTTTTTAGGAAAAATCATTGGAAATTGTAATACTAAAGGTTACTTTAATGAAAAATGACAACTGCATATCTTTATAAATTTATATGTTACACAAAAATTTTCAATGATGAACAAAATACTATTTATGAGGCTCAAAGAATCATGACAGAACACCATTATGAAATATATTATGATGGTGAAAATATTATACATATATATATATAACATTATAATTGAAATTGGAATATATTGAAGAAGAAATATGGTGTTTTTGGGAAATGAAAACTACACTATAGTTGATCTATGGTTTTTAATTTTGATTGTTACACTTATATATTTTCATATAATTTATTAGACATGGAAGTCAAAACCAACATCTATTTTCATGTGTACATCACATGAGATTAAATTCTATCATTACTATTATATATTAATAAAAATAATTTTTTCATCCTATACAATATTCCTTTGTAAGGTTTGCCTAATTGTTAAAATTATACCAATTGTAATGGAATTATTAATAAATATGGCCAAAAATACCATCGAAGGGTACAGAAGCATCATATGTAGTTCAAGGATTATAGGTCATTCGACAATGGAAAACGATATTAGGGGTAGGTTGGTATTATGATGAACTATTTTATGTTTTCTTACGTGGACGATGAATTATGTTACAATAATAATAATAATGAGGTGAAATGGGCCTCCAAAATGACGTTAAAGATAGAGCCTTGGAATGATCAGGAGACTCTCATTATTTTGATCAAATAATTATCGTTATATGTGGAAGTTTTTATACATAATAGTAGTAACCCTCCTCTATATACCATATCGATCTTTCATCAGTTTGAGGTCTCAAATATAATGTTTTCATTGTCACCCACAACTCGATCGATGGTATAGAGTTAGATACCTAGGTACACTCTTTGAAAACATAAATGGGGCACGACATACAAGATCACCACATTATGTGCACTTATGCAGCTGTTATTCTAACCTCACCATTAAATCTAGTCTATACACATTCTCCATCACCATTCATCTACTATGATAGCTATCCTAGATAGCTCCCTTGTGTGGTTGAGCATGATCCCACAATTCTTGGTAGAGGAATCCAAAAATGAAATATGTGTTGTCCAATTATTTTATGATATGTTTTTTGTTATTTTATTAAAATAAATTACACATTATTATATTTATAATAAATATTGTATTTATTTAATATAATATTTTAAAAATTCACACCTTAAATTTTTTCCTCAAATATATATTAGCTTCATTCTTATTATAATTAAATATAATAATATAATAACTACTTTACATAATATATGTCAAATTACTCTCACCAAATCTATATTTTGGAACCACATTATATAGAATCTCATTAAATAATAATATTTATTCTAAAAAAAGTGAAATGAATTAATATCATACTTTTTCATAACACATCTGAGGTGATAGAAATAGTTATAATTTAATATCTATTTAAATTGATTCATATCATATTTCATGAAATAGATAAGTTATTTAAAAGTTATAGTATTAAAAACATACTATTTTGAAAACTATAAATTTTCATATGAAATTAAAATTACATTTATATAATTAAAATTAACTCTTATTTTTGTTAAAATGACATTTAAATTATGAAATAAATTATCATGTTATTATTATGAAAACGTTTTATAATATATCATAATTTTTCAATCTATTGAATATATATCCAAGTATTTTTATTATATATTTATTGTAAAATATATTTCAATTTTATTAAATAATACATTTATTTATGCTAAAATTATAGTGATATTATTAATTTATTAAAATTTTGTAAATTTAAAAAGTATTGTTATAAGTTATTTTGATTATTCATCCATGATATGTTCAAATGGAATATTTATAACAATGATTTCACTATTAAAAATTGTATCATATAACTTGAAGCATACTAATTCTTTACGTTTTGATAATGATTTCAGTTATTTACTTAATTTGTTGATATTTTCCTTGTATGTTTTCTACTTTTTAAAATTAAAGGAAAATAAATCTTGAAACAATTTTTATGTTTATTAATATATTAATAATATAGCATGCTTGACAAGGTGAAAATAATAGTTTAATGGGTCACAAAATTTATCATGCTTCTAAAAAAATTCATTGCATTTATTAGTCTTAGATTTGATATCCAAAATATATACTTTAAACATATCACATTCCCTTTTCAGTTTTAAATTATTCCTCATTCATTTCCTACCAAGAATAATATGTATTAAGCTAGAATCAAAACATATCATTAAGTTATTCATTTTATGTTATAAACAACAATAACAATAGAATTAATTTTAAATTAATATATTTTAAAATAACAATATGTATTTATTTCTAAAATAATAAAAACTACCATTTCTTCTTAACAAAAAAAATAAAATTCCATATTCACAAATTATTTATTTTAATACATGGTTCCAAAACATTTCTTTTTAAATTATATTATCATAATGAATTGTTTAAAAAGGAAAAACATAAATAAGAAGTATTTCAAAAATATTTATCCATGGCCATACCAATATTTTAAGAATTATTCAAAATATACAAAAACATATAAGGTTTTTGAATTTTTAAAGGATAATTCTTTTTGATCCCAACAATTTTTTCATATTTTTCATATATAATGCATTAATAATTATTGAATAAACATAACCTTGAATATTAGGGAAAATAAAACATCATATATTGTCTTGAGTTTGTGATGACATATTTTAATGGATATAATAATTTTATTAGAATTTAATTCATCATAATTAATGAGAACAACACAAATGTTATAACAATTAAACACTTATAACATTATTATAAATCGATATTTATTCTTAATGTAACCTAATTCAATGATTCAATAACCATTTTTAAATATTTCCCCCAATAAATAAGTTTATTTTCCACTTAAACATTCATATTTTTATTAAATTATTCATTCACGGTATTGTAGGGTTCTATGATACATGGATCTAAGTTGATATTAATTACATTAAATTTCTAGAGACATTTAAAAGGATCACTAAATCTCTATGTTTCAATAATTCCTTTTTATCATTTATTATTATGTTGAATTAGACAATTTCCCTATAAATTCAATTCAATTCCCGCTTTTTTAAAATTATAAACTCCATAATCTCTCTTAATTTTTTTATAATACATATCCATGACATTACCCTACTAAAACCCCACTAAATTTAGTATAAGAGACAAGAGTCACCCCAAAATTTTACCTCCAATGGGATATAGGTTGGTGAAATGAGTCGAGGTTATCTATTCATCAAATGGGATCCAAAACATTCATAAATTCTCTAGAGAGATAATACATCCACCAATCAACTGCATATAAATTAACTGAATATTTATCATTTCCAAAACTCGATTTATAACTACATAGAAAAGGTATAACAACATATGGAACAATGCATGGAACCCACCTTGACTTATCATGAACTAGGCTAGGTCGCCATATGTCCCAGCGCCCGACCCGACCAGCAATATGGCTCGAAGGGAATTACCAATCACGATGGTCAGGAACAAGTGACAGAGTATCATGACTAACATGTTGGAATGGTTTACCTAAAATAAAATACCTAAAAAACTAAAAAGATAAAAAAATCCCTGGAACACAATACCAAACAAACCACTAACATTTTACCAAAAATAAAGTGTACAATTCAACCCAAAACATTAAGAAGGCTTTAATAAAAAAAATCTAGCACATTTATCTTCACATTTATACAACATGAGTAGACACCTCCTCAAACCACAATCGTCATACCTGCAGGGGAAAAGCCATTGAACCTGAACCACCCTCAATAAGCATGATGCATGAACCTGTGACCCACAATGAAAAAAGTCTATATACACCCAAATGTGTATGTAGGGTGTGATCCAAGAGCCCAATAGAATACCCCCAGGAAGAGATTCCAATCATAACCATTTAAATGAAAAATAAATTTTCTATTAATAGATAAAAGGAAATAAATTCTTGAATAGTATTTAACAAAAACATTTTTTTCGACAGGTGATTTAAATGAATTTTTTTTAAAGGAAACAACATAAATTAATGATAAGAATTAAATTCCTGAACACTTTTAATGAAAATAGGATTAGAAAACTGTTTCAAATGAAACAAATTAAATTAAAACATATAGACACATACTTTTTAAAATAAACATAGTGTCTCACCGATGATCATAAAGTTACCAAGGAGAACCAATTATGGGAGAGGCCTCATGGGTGTTTTTTAGCTTCGGTCCCAATATCATCGTGTCTCAGTGAAGCGTGGAATAGAAACAATGACTCTCCAAAAATGTGTCTTACAAACCACAACACTATGCTAACATGGATTAGAATCATCACCCTTAGCCATTTATATGTTTAGTTAGTGTTGCAATAATCAATCCTGTTAGTGAAACTAGGTCGAGTCACCACTAGAACACTAGACCACTAGTCCTAGTTCATATTTCTAGCAACCCAGGCTTCCCGCTTTGTGCCAAAACAAATTTGAAGATCTTAATAGGTGCACATCACATTAACAAGACATGAAAAACACCACTCATGGAAAGATACCATTTACAACATCAATACCATTTTTAAAATTCAAGATCATATCATAGGTTACATTTATGCATAAAATCCAAAAAAGGGAAATTACACCCACCGAACCATCATTTGCACACCCAAATGACATTTTGAAATTTTACGCACACCAAAACCTTGTCCAACTAGTTTTTCACTCTTGATATAATTTGATAACACCTTTGGAAATTTTCATATGACAATTATAAAAGATTATAATTGGTCATTACACATGAAAACACAATCAAAATACCCATTTTGAATTAATCACACACCAAAAATATTTTTAGAACCAAAACTAAATCTCTTACACCATTAATTAAACCACTCAAAATTTTAGGGAAATTTGTTTTACACATAGAAAACCACCAAGATTATTTGTTGAACAATTCAAAAAATGTGTCACATGATTTTAAACACCAGAACGCACTCAAAACATATTTTATGACAAAATTCACTTTGGTGCCACACCCAAAACACACATTGTAGCTCATTCACATTCAAACAACTATATAACCAATCGTGAGAACGCTGATAAATAGATCAATGTAGGTTTTCACAACAAAACACATTTACATCTCATAAACACTCAACTAGCCAAACAAATTCACAACAAAAATATGTTAAAGTAACTTTCACTACATGTAAAATACTTAACAATTATGCTAAATTTATTAAATTTACAAACTAATTCACCAAAAAATTGATGAAACAATTTTTCAAAAATGTCGCATGACTCGAAAATAAAAAGATGTAGTCAAATATTCTTCTATGACTCGATGGAAATTGAAGCTAAACTTTGGCACAATTTGTATAATTTATGTTCTAATAATAAAGAGTTGAACATTAATTTTTACATAAAACACACCTATATAACATACACATATCCACTTCAACTAAAAACATTATTCACATTAAACAAACTAATTAAATTATACTCTAAATTAATATTGGATGAAAAATAATTCATCAAACAATGGTTATAATGAAGAACCACCTACCTTGGTGTCAATACATCCAATTTTGGGAGAAAAACACCAATCACAACCAATTCACATCACAACCAACAAGATTTAGTCCCTAAAAATAGTATTTGAATAAAGAAAATATTCAAATTAGACACCTGAAATGAACCCACACCTCATAAACAACTATAATCATGAGAGGAAAAAATAAAAGAATAGAAGAAGAAGAAGACTCAACCAGAGGGGGTGAGAAAGGAGGGAAAGTTGTCGGTGGGGGAGCCTATTGGTCGTGCAAGGGGGGCCGTTGGAGGGTGATCAGGGCAGCCTGAGGGGATCTGGGTGTGACAAGGTGAAGTCATGGCTGGTGGGAGGATCAGTGGTGGCATGGGTTATGAAAACACGACTGGGGGCATTAGATGTTGGGGTTGCAATGAGAGGCTAAGGGGAGAAGGGGGGGTCTGGCAGCCCACAGAGAAGGTTTATCATGATTCAAGGTGCGAGAAAAGGGGAATGGCATGACAGGGCGAGAGGGATAGGGAATGAAATCCAGAAGTGCACAGGGCATGTGGATGGAGTGAAGGGAGGCCAGCACAATGCTGGAGAGGGGAGGAGGACTGGGGTCATGAGCTTTGTGTGAGGGGGAATCCATCAGTGGCCTGTAGTGCGCAAGAATACCGAATGTGCGATAGGAAAACAAGGGGAAAACCCTTCCCCAAAAAAAAAGTATTGCAAAATAAAAATAATAAAAAAAACATAATAGTAATAATAGTAATCATAAAATAAAAACTGGTAATAATAATAATAATAAACTAAAATAAAAAAGACAATGATAATAATAATAAGTTTAAATGTAAAATAATAATAATAATTAATAATAATTATAATTATATTTATAATATGGTAACAACAAACATAATTAGCTAAATAATAAACTATATAATAATGAACGTAATAAAATTAAAATAATAAAAATAATACTCAATTAAATTATTTTCCCATATAATAATAATAATAATATCAAGTGACATTGATATTATTTTTATTATTAAAACCATTCCTAATTTATTTTATTTTTTTAATTGGACATCGGCATGGCATGCGGTGATTCCGGAAAGGTCATGTGATGTCCCAAGTGAGGTAGCACATCTTCGACCATGATGCTTTGGATGCGTTCAAGGCCAAAACAGACATTTTTAATGAAGAATCCAAACATTTATGTCGAGTTTCAACCCTAACTACCAGATGCCAAGAAAAATTAATAAAATAAATAAAATTGAAAATTTTGGGTCTCAAAATTCACTCCTCCATAATGCTTTCCATACCCATAATGCCACAACTAATGTTGAGAATCACGAAAGAAAACAATACCCCCTTAAGGATTAAAGTGGATCCCTATGTAGTGTAAGTTAAAAGAGGAAAACACATCATAATTAGAGGAAGTGACTTACATAACAACCTCAAAAACTCGTAAAATGACTTCCTGTTATGTGTTGCCCTCCCCAAAGAGCTATAACTCCTCCAGTTTATTACATAATAAAAGGATCCAACACACCCACGGAAACTAACTTCATAAGCCAAAATACCTATTGCACTAGGAAATGAAAACACGCTGTTTGACTGGAATGAACAAACAAGAGAAAATGAATCCATGGAACACTCTTATAACTCACCACCTATCAATATTTATGAACATAATCAAAAGGTCAACATAGGGAAACCTAATAGGTCTCCCCACCATTAGAAACATACTAGTGCCCGAGAAGATATTGGAAAACCAACACAAGGTGGCCCGAATGGACTCCCCACCATTTGATCTAACAGAAGATACAAAACATCAAAATTTCATGTTAGTAACAAAACACCTCACCACAAGGTGCCGGGAGGGAGGGCCCGACTATTGGGGAGTCAAAAGAATGACCCAAGACAAACCATTATCTCCACATTCCTGGATGAGAACTAATGAAAATTGAGACCAATTTCTGTAAACATACCTCATAAAGACTAGTAATAGAGATTATGTCTACTGGGTTGAATCCACCAAGACATTAAGGTAATGGTGACTACGCATCCTCATAGCCACAGAAAACATCACAAACCTAGATGGTTAATTTGGAATGGAACAACTATAAAGAAAGAATTAAATAGCCTTCAACCCAACACCGAAGATAAACATATGGTTGATTTCCCATACAATCTCAGAGTTCTGGACCATGCGTCAGCTTCAATCCGAGGCCTATGGCTGGACCAATGATGTTTGAAGCATCTCCTGCCTCACAGTCATACATAGAAGACACCCGAACCAAGATTCTCTTTTTGGTGTCACATGCACCCACCCCGCAACCAATAGAGACATTCAAACACAACAAACCACAACATACAGCTACGCCCTCACAAACACATCCACCAGAACAAAGGTTTAGATGATTCAGATGCATCACCTCTTCCCCTTAACCATGAAATATAAGAAGGAAATACGCATGACAAACACTCTCCTTTGAACAGAAAAATTATAACTCCCTGAGAGGACACACTCCTATAAAAACAAGGATTATTGAAATATTATATGAAATCCACCATTGATCTCCGAAGAGACCTCACACTGCAACACATCACCAAACATAACCCTTGCGTCCAATGAAAGTAATACAAATCCCTTCAAGACACTGGTCAATATTGATAACTTTCAACCACCATTTCCCTTCCCTACTGGAATTCCTTTCACTGTTTATGGGGGGAAACCTTTCGTCACAATGGTGTCAAAAATTATTCCCAATGACTTAGACAACTCAAAATAAAAATAACTCCTATAAATTTCCATCACGTTTGTCATCTCTCTATGAGAGGATCCACTTAACTGAAAAGTAAAAGTAATAGACTTAGCATGATCACTCAAAAGAGAGAGTCCTTGCTTTATTCAACGGGAGGGTTGGCCAACAGTGAATTACAAATGGTTACACTTCAATCGTATTTTAATGCTTTATGGGGGGCATGAACTATTCAAGTAGGAAAACCATGGACCCAATCAAACTGGTCTAATGACCAAGACATCCAACAAGCGAATCACTAAACGTATATAGGAACCACTACAAGGGAATCTCGAATGACTTTTTTGATGAACTCACTAAACACATTCTTTCACACCAACATCATAATAAGAATTCAAACATATGACTAAAACTAGTGAAAATGAATTCTTGGCTCTAAAGTCCTCATATCCAACACTTCCCAAAACACATCCACACATCAAAAAATCACGGGTTATTAAAACACCAAATTTTTTTCCTATCCAAACATTGTAAAAATAAACATTGACGGTGGGTCTCACAAACCCCAATGGTGTCTTGTGGGCTTCACACATGAATGTTTTAATGCCACATGAACACCCACCTGACATCCATCTTGGAACTCATCCACTCGTTCTAATACCCATTTCAATTTCCATATACAATCATGATTCTGGTAACCCATGAGAACACCAACAATCATAATCAGACCATTCTACTTTTCAAAACCAAACATTCATCCCAACCATTTCAAACCTTACACATAATTTTATTTTTAAAGCGCATCATTAAAAAAAATTAAGACGAAGTCATTTTAACATAAAAACCAAATAATCTTGAATCCAAAACAAATAGATAGGGTATGATTCTAGAGGGAACTACTCCCTTTGGGTCACTGAGAACTATGGTTGGTGACCATACACCAATCACACCGCTACAACAAAATGTATTCTAAAATAGCATCCCTGAATCCACATGGCTTCCCAAACCCTGCGGGCTCTCTGGGATAGCTGACCCTGCTTCTTTTTCATTTCCCCAAAACAAGATTAACCACATAGATGAAATGTTTATACAAACCTCAACTTAGTTTGGTAACTCGAGTTTCGCCACGAGGTGTGATGGCTAGGCACCTTACTCGTATCTAGAACGTCATGTTCCATCACCCCTAACATCTTAATACCTTGAATATGTCCCAAAGAACATGAAACATGAGAAAAAACCTTATCTGATACAATTTTTTCACAAACCAGGTTGGGTCGCCATCCGACCCGGTGCCCATCCAGATCCATGGCATGGACCGAAGGGTGTTCCTGATCCCCACGGGCTGGAACAAGGGCTCGGGTATCAAGAGTAAAAGGTTGGAATGTTGTACAAGAAATAAAAGGTAGAAAAAAAACTAAAAAGATAAAAAAACAATCACTGGAACACAAAACCAAACAAACCCTTAACATTGGACCAAACATAAAGTGGACAATTCAACCTAAAATATTAAGAATACTGCAATGAAAAGAAAACTAGAACATCTATATTCACCTTCATCCAATATGAAGTGCCACCTCCTCAATCCACCATCGTCAGACCTGTTCGTGATAAAACACTGACAACTAGAACCACCGTCACAAATCATGATACCTCTACCATTGACACAAAATGAAAAGATAAGTCTACATACACCCAATGTTGTATGTAGGGTATGAGCCAAGATCCCAGTAGGATTCCACTGGGAGAAGAATCCATGCATAACCATTTATTTGAAAAATACATTTTCTATTCCAACAGATAAGGGGGAAATAAATTCTTAAATATTATTTCATGAAAACATTTTTTTAGAGGTTCCTCGAATTTGTTTTTTTAAAATAACGTAAAATATGAAAATTAATAAAATAATTGAACACTTTTATAGAAAACATGATTAAAGAAAACTATTCAAAAATGATGTAAATTAAATTAAAAGACACAAATACTTACTTTTTAAAATAACCAAAGTGTCACACTGATTAGCGTAATGTTACAAAGGAGCACCGAATATGGAAGAGTCCTCGTGGTTGTTTGCTATCATGGGTCCCTTTATCTTCGTGTCTCAGTGAATTGTGGCTTAGAAACCTCGGCCCTCAGAAAAAATGGCTTATAAACCGTGACCCTGAGCAAATATGGCTTATAAAAGACAACCCTCAGTAATTCATATGTTTAGTTAGTGTTGCTATTGTCAGCCTTCTTAGTGAAATCGGGTCGAGTCGCCTCTAGAACACTAGCCCACAGATCCTAATTCACTTTCCTAGCTACCCAGGTTTCCTACTTTGTGCTCAAAAAAATTTAAAGATCATCATAAGTCAACATCACATAAAAAGTGAAGAAAAACATAATGATTGACAAGATTCCATTTACACCATTAATTCCATTTATAAAATTCAAGATCATGTCACAGGTAACATTAATGCATAAAATCCAAACAGAGTACTTATATACACCGAACCATCATTTGCACACCCAAATGACATTTTGAAATATTACGCACACCAAACCCTTATCCAAAATGTTTCACACACTTGATATAATTTGATAAAACATTTTAAATTTTTCATATCGAAATTATAAAATTGTATCACCGGACTATCCACATGAAAATACACTCAAAATACCCATTTTGAATTAAGCGCACACCCAAAATCATTTTAGAACCTAATTTTCATCGCTTACCTAATAAATTAAACCACTTATAATTTAAATGAAAAGTGTTTTACACTTAGACAACACCATGAATATTTATTGATCAATTTCAAAAATTTGTCGCATGATTTTAAACACTAGAACGCACTTAAAACCGCTTTTATGACAAAATGCACTTTGATTCCACACCAAAAACAAAAACTGCAGCTCTTTCACATTCAAACTACTAAATGAACAATATTGAGAACACTCATAAATACGTCAATTATTGTGTTCACCACAAAACACATTAACATCACATAAAAACTTTACTAAAAAAACAAATGCACAACAAAATTCAGTCAAAATCAATTTTGCAGCCTGTAAACAACTTAACAACCAGGATAAATTAATAAAATTAACAAACTAATTAACCATAAAATTTTAGAAAAAAAATGTAAAATATTCCCCATGACTAAAAAATTCTATAAATGAAAACAAAAGTTTTTATAGGACTCTACGCAATGTGATGCTAAAACAGAGAACAATTTTTATAATTTTTAATTTACTAATAAATAGTTCAAAATTTATTTTCACATAAAACACACCCATATAACATAAACATGTTAACTTCTTTTAAAATCATTATTCGCATTAAAAAAACTAATTAAATAATATGTTAAATTTATTTACGAAGAAAAATAATTCATCAAACAATGGTAAAATGTAGAACCACCTACCTTGGGGTCAAAACATCCAAAATTTGGTGTGTAGCTCCAATCAGAACCAATTCACATCATAAAAAATCTTGATTTAAACCCTAAATCAAAATGTGTATAAAAAAAATATTCAAATTCGACACCTAAAATGAACCCACGCCTTTAAAACAATCAGGAACTAAAGATAAAATAATGAAAAGAAATGAAGAAGAAGAATCAATCAGAGGGGGGATGCTCATCCAGATGGAAGGAAAGTCACCATTTTGGGGGATGGAGGTCAGAGTGAGGGGACCATTGGGGGTGAGAAGGGTGGTGTAAGGGGATCCAAGTGCGACGTGTTAGGATAGTGGCTAGTGGGAGGTTTGGTGATGGTTGGGTTGAAAAACCAAGATAAGAGGCATCAACTAGTGTTGTTGTAGCAGGAGGCATAGGGGATAAGGGGGGTCTGACAGCCCATGTGGAGGGTGTTGCATGATTCACGGTGGGAGCATGTGGGAAGGGCATGTCAGGGCTAGAGGGATAGGATAAGGAAAGCCGAAATGGTATAGGGCAGGTGGATAGTGTGAAGGGAGGATAAAACAATGCTAGAGGGGGAAGAGAATTGGGTTTGTGAAGTCGGTGCGAGGGGGAAGCCACTGGCGGCCTACACAGTGCAAGAAGAACTGTAGCGTGACGGGAAAACAAGGAGAAAACCCTACCCAAAAAAGAAAATTCAAGATAAATAAAAATTATAATAAAATAGTGATAATAGTAATCATAAAACAAAAAATAATAATAATAATAATAATAATAATAATAATAATAATAAACGAAAATAAAAATGATAATAATAATAATAATAAAAGTAAATGGAAAATAATAATAAAATGTTATAAGAACTATATTAATAATAATAAGGTATCAACAAACGTAATAAAATAAAAAGTAAAGTATACAATAATGAACATTATAAAATGCTAATAAAAAATTAATACTTAATTAAATTATAATCTCATATAATAGTAATAATAATATTCTCATGTGATATTGATATAATTATTTTTATTAAAACAACTTCTAATTCATTTTATTTCGTTAATTGATCATTAGTAAGGCGTGCGGTGATCCCGGTGAGGTCGCACGGTGACCAAGTCAAGCTTGCTTGGCTTCGACTGTAGTGTGTTAGATGCGTTCAAGGCCTACACACAAATTTTTAAATCAGAACCCAAAAATTTAATTGGAGATTCAACCTGAACTACCCAATGCCAAGAAAAATAAATAAAATAAATATGGATTAGAATGGCGGGTGTGACATGATTCCACACTAGTTTCTAGAACAATATCATCTCTATTATCTAGTAGCATATACTATAAAATATCTCAATAAATAAGTATAGGGGTGAGACATTTGGAGTATATAGAATGATCACATTTCATTTAGGAATTATATCTATAGGGAGTTTATATGATATGATAAACATGTTAGAAAAAAATTACCAAAAAATTATATGGATTAATCTGATAATAAAATCAATATTTCACATATTCATCATCATTCAATAAATCAAATGAAAGGGAATTATCTTATAATATAAGTGGATTATTAAAAGGAAATTAAGAAATTGGAATTTAGATATGTGGTCTTATGATAATAAATGTTTAATACTATAATTATAACATCATCATTTAAATAATAATTGAAAAATCTGAAATTCAAAATGATATCATCTCAAATGTCAACACATTATACCCATTAAAAAATTTGGAAACATATGAAACATAATCTCTCAACCTATTTCAATTATCACTACATCACTATCACTATCAAATGTGGGAAATTAGGAAATAACCTCTCTAAAATTATACCAATTATCCTAGCATCATTTCTCCATTAATATAACTAATAAGAAAAATAGTAAATCCCATCACTCAAACTATATCAAACATCACAACGTCGTTAACATTATTAAAATCTGGATAAACATGAAATATTAGCTCTCAAGTTATAAAAACCATCCTAACATAAATACATTATGACTAAATGCAACAAAAAATAAATAAATCTAAACTCTCAACCAATTCCAATCATCACCACATCATCTCAGCTTTATTACAACCTATGATAATGTGTTAAATTCATCTTTAAAGACATTATATCCCACACATTTGAACCATAAAACTCATATAAACATAACTAAATATTAATAGTATACTAGAAAATAGTGAAAAATCATTATATATAACAAATTCCAATGCAAAATCACGACAAATAATATGAATAGAATAACAATTGAGTTAATGAAAAATTAAAAATCATAAATAATATCCTTAATAATAAATATGTTAACTAAAAATATTTTATAAGGGTTATATTAATATTGTTCTACAATGAATTTTCCAATAACTATCTTTCAATTAATTAACTATTTAATTATGTAAACCCTCTATAACACAACATAAACATACAATATCTCACATATCCTTCCCAATATGAAATTGATAAATTACACATATCTACCAAACACCAGAACACTTACATCTTTATTAAAACCATAACATACCAATAATTACTTATACAATTACTTACTCAGAATTTCTATAAAATAATAAACTACACCTAACATTCCAACTATAATGACTAGCTTATAATTTATCTTTATATGACATCCTTTATATCCTTATAAGTACACTCAACGTAATAAATACATTCTATATACCAAAACCGCAAATTTATTAATTTTCACCCTTACTCATTTCTAAAATTCAAACGCGAGATATCATTTTTATGTATACTCAAACTAAAAGAACATCCTTCCACTTAATTCCAAATTTTAATTTACATATCATCATTATACTTCAAATTTAAATTCTTCATTTATACAAATTTTTTATCAAATTTTATTTTTTTCATAAAACATATAGTATGGTATCAGTAATGTAATAAAACTGATAGAGAACACTCAATTTTAAAAAAATTATCAAATTAATGCATCGTAATAAATACAAAATATTACATAATATTTTATCAATAGATGATTTATAATTTGAATTCATCATCATATATATTAATGAATAATGATAAATGAGATTTGAAAAAGAATATCACATCCTATCAGATTTATTATTCTTTCATTCTCCACAATCATTTAATTTTACATTATTCATTTCCATTTCTACAATCGCACTCATTTCCTATGGGAATTCACATACAATTGACTATATATATATATTGATAATATAATTATCAAATGAAATTTTTTTGGAAATCATATTCATTTTCCATTTTTCATTTCTATTTTTAATTTTCTCTATCCATTATCTTTTCAAAAATACTACTAATTTATTGTAGGGAATTAAGTAGAAGTAACTCACATTTATTATATAAATACCTCACAAGTGGGAATATTAATAACATACTATTATGTCCAAATAAATTAAAGAGGTAATGAAATAAAAAAAAGTCAATATAAACTATATAATATAGATGTGAAATAAGACATCGAATTCAATATCCCATTCATTGGACTATGTTATGTAACTATGTGAAATGTAAGAGTATAATAAGGAAACACATAATCCATGAAATCCCCTCTACTGAAACTGAATCATCCCCATATATCATGTAGAGATTGTGTTAACATACCTTACTCTATGAGGTCTAAAAAACATATATTAAAAAAAAATTGTACTCATATTTGTATCCTTGTATTTTGTGGTATTATTGGAGGTTTTCTATCAAATTGAATAAACATTTCTCCCATATTGTGTTTGAAATGGTATATTAATTGAAAATAATGGTAAAAATTTCATAAATTCAATTTTGGGGGATAGGAATCAATGATATTTAACAATTAATCATTACTAGCTTAGAAAGACATATATTAGATAATTATTTTTACTCATTATAGATAAATGAATTTTCATAAATATCCTACATGAATTTCTATTCATAAAATAGAAGAGATTATCTCAACATTCTGATTTCTCAAGGGGAAACTAGTAAATATAATAACCTGGTCTACACAAGGTCCTTGTGAGGTTCACAACTCCCCCTAGTCAAAAATTAAAGAGTAACAGAGAAGATTCACCCTAGTTATTATACATACCTGATTAAAGACACATAAATCCCCAAATAATATTATAAAACCAAATGGGTGATTTTGATACTTCATAGATAAAAGATACAACATTCGATACTCTATATATATGGAACCTACTATCATTTTTGAATGAATAAAATACCAAAAATAATAAACACCAAATTAAAATGAGTAAACCACAACCATGGATTGTTGGAACATAACATGTATATAGAACCTTCAACTCCCTATTCCCTTGGAAGTCCAACATGGTTTGATAGATTTCTATTAACAATTTATAGCCAAATATGGCTTAAACTATGAAAATACGAATATTCCACCATCAATTTAAACTCACAGGCAGAACCCCCCCCCCCCCTCTTATAGACAGGACCACCACAGATACATACTATTTATTTCATCCATCATGTTTTTCCAATGTGAAATTCCTTATACTTCACAGTCAATGAAATGATCAGTACCACGGTGTGGTCTCCCCTCACTGTGGTGTTTTAAGATTAAAATAAGAACTCTTCCACAACAACAGTAATAAAAACTCTGTATTATGTCCCCAAGAATCCACCATTGATACTTCCTTGGAGTGTTTGCTACCATATATGATAATAGAATATCTCTAGACACTTTTCAACATCACACCTTTTAAATTGGAGTCTTACCACTCTTAGTGTTACATATGGATGTTTTGTAGACACTACACCATTCAAACTGGGGGTTTCATACCATGGATTCACCACACATCATAGTTCACATATCTAATGTCCACAACTCAATGACATCCTTCCCCAAAACACATGTTATTGATATTTTTTACCCCATTTCAACACATAATCTTCAATTATAATAAGATATCATTTTAAAGAAACAATAGCACGATACACATAGTTTTATTCAATAATTTGATTAAAACCTATATTCTAAATTTTTATAAAATAAATTTTCTTAAATTAATTTTAATTTTTAAATGATCATCCCAAAATTAATGTAGGGTCATATTTTTAGACGTTTAAAAAAGATCGTTTTCACTAAATAGCGAAAAATAATGACTTTTCAAATACAATCATTTATTTTTATTAAATAATGTAATTTTAATGTCTTATTATATTAAATATTTGTTGCTAATTTAACATTTTATCCATTAAATATAGCCTAATCTAATATTATTCCATAATTTTAATGATTTTCATATAAGTAAAATTTTTTTCATTAAAATGCATCTATCTAAGAACTGTTCTTCATTTTTTTACATATTTATATTAAAAATAATTTATGAAGCTAATATAGAATTAATATTGAAAAATGGACATAATATTTATAGTCAAAAATTTAAATTCTTTAAAAACGCCCTTTTATTTTAAGTCATTATATATAGTAACTGTGAAAACATTTATCACATCGATGAAACATAAATCAGGTTATTGTGGATTAAAATATTTTTATAAGGAATTAAAAATCAACCTGACACATTCCTTATCCTTTTGCTGGATTAACTCGTCCATTGGCATCCCAAAATTGAATATATTGTCTTTTTATCCATTTAACATTGGTAATGTAATTTATACTATATTAGGTACTAAAATGTAAAATTGTACCTCTCATGCTTTCAATTTATTCTATTTGTTCATATGAGTATATTAATATGTTATGAATTACTATAAATGTTCATTTTGAGAAATAATAATTTATTCTTTTCATGGTAATTTATTTCTAATTTCTAGTGACTAAATAATCATCTTATGTGCTTATGCAATTTAAAAAATGTATAAAATAAAATAAAACGAAAATAAAATAAATAAATTTAAATATATATAGGGAAATAAAATAATTGTTAATAAATGTGTACCATGATTTTTATATATAATTATAATATATTTATTATGAAAAATTAAATTAATAGGGTTAATATTTACTTTAATGATATTTTATGTGAATAATATTTTATTAATTTATTTAATGGTCATAAAAATCAGAAACATTAATAATTGGGATGATATATAGTCCAAAATTTCATCCCTTTGATATTTTTTGGCCAATTTCCATTTATTTAACATCTTTGGCTCTTTTAGAGTAAAAAAAATTCTATTGTGGAAATTGTCAAAAGGGTTAAAGGGGGGTTAAAACTAAATGTTAAGGGTGAAAACATAGCTAATTTTTTTTCAAATATAATTTTATTAGAGGATTCATTATATTCATAATCTTATCTTCAAATAATATCAATTTGGGTCCATTTAGACATGAAACATAATTTATATTTTATTAATACTTTAAAAAATTTCAAAAGTGATCCTCCCCTCACTTATAAAAGATCACTCCTTTTATAATTACGTTAAACCGCATTGAGAAACATACATTAACCAAAACCTACACATTTATCATATTAAAGTCCTTATCCATGTTCTGGAGGTTTTCTATGCTTAAAATAAAAAACCTTAGTCCCTTAATAGGATATCTAATACACGTCTACCGAAGAAGTAGAAATTACCTTTATACACTCCTTAAAATTTAATTCTTCTTATACATCCTATAAATATATTATAATAATTATAAAATAGTTAATCTATTATCAGAAATATACAGATATTATATTATCAATATGGTAATCCCATTTTCTATCTTTTTTCCATCCTATAGAAAGCAATAACATCACTCATGCATGCATATGGCTTGTTGTATCCATGTAGCACTGTAATAAATTTTTCATCATGATTTTACTTGTATGGTTATATAGATTGAAATTATAAATATATATTATATTTATGACTGAATTTTCATCATGTAATTATAATATTATATCTACCATCTTACATTCCAATCAGTTGGGAAATGGTAATGTTGTTCGTGTGTCCAAGTAACTACCACCTCTACAAAGCAATGTGATTCAGTTTCCATTTATGATTTACATTCCTGGTTAGAAAAATACATTTAATGAATATTTATTATATTTATGTCATTATAAACATTATGTAGTTAAATGAAACACAATCTAATTTAGTGGACCATAACTTCAGTGAAAAAACATTTGTGAGAAAATAATGCAGTTAACACGTGAAACAAGGATAATAATGAAAAATTAAAAATGAATGGGTGATACGAAGATATTTTAATATCTTATATCATATTATAAATATGAATATGGTTTATTCATAAATTAAAAACTTTTTTAAAACCATTTTAAATATCACATATCACCCATTATCGATCGTGAACCTGTTAAATGAGTCGGACAATTACAAGGACCGAGAGGTGTTTTGGATCCTGCTGCGATGGAGAAAAGTACCAATGGAAACAATGAGAAATAATGATAATTTTTTCATCCAATTAAATTACAAAAATTAAAAATTTAAATATAATCCAAAAATTAAAACAATAAACTAAATTAAAATCTATACACCAAAATGCATGATACAACAAAACAGAAATGAAACAACCAACTGAACTTGACAAACACTTCACCAGCATGTGACCATATAGGTCACTATTTGAACACAAGAGCCAACATTTCCATGTATTACCAAAATCATGTTGTAACCAACACCAATATATAATAACAAAAAGAGGTATATAAATTAGTATTAAAACTCAATAGGGGTGCCAGAACAATCTATTCCCAATGTAATTCCCTTAAATAAAATATCCACCAATTACAAGCGTAAAAAAATATATATAGACATATATTTGAAATATATTTTCATTTAAATAAACTTAATCATAATCCATTTCTGTAATAATTTAAAACTAACTTCTTTTTAATAGGGGGATTTTGATTTTTTGTGGGACGGGGAATGAAACCAAGATGGGAGTTATTCTCTATTCATATAAAGTAAAAAAGGGTGTAATGTAATAACCTTGGTATTAATAGAATAATAACTCTTTATTTATATTAATACTTATAAATAAGGTATTAATTTTATGTTAAATTGGATGCTTCTTCTGATAGAGTACTCAACACGCAACAATGGATTTCTATGAAATCTTACATTACACACAATATTGAGTAACATTGAAAAATAATAAAATATTATTGTTATTATTTTAAATATTAGTTTAAACCTAACCTTTAGAATGGATGGAATTAAAATTATCAACTTAATTATGAAATATGATTTACACAAGCTTAAATAATGATACAATGGTAACCAAATGTATTAAAAATGGAAATGAAATAATCAATAGAATATAAAGGTCATGTTTTTTTGAAAACCTAATTAAATGAGAATAATTATGTTTATAAAATAATAGAAATCATTATGGTTTTTTATTTTTAAAAAAATTTATTTTATATACTCAATTTACCATTTTAAATTCATCTTATATTTTTTCAAGAAATTATTTAAAGACAAATTTGATTTTTCAGGAAAAATTAGTATTATTCAAAAAATGCAATTTTACCAACATTCGATGAAGAACCATTTTTAAATTTATTTTTTTCACTTTTATAAGTTTTATTTTCAAAATAAACATCTTATTTTGAATATAGATTTTCAAAATTTAATTTTGATGAATTTTTAATTCAAAATTACTTTTTGCATCGAGCTAATATATATAGTTATATCATATTGTATAATTGTTTTAATTTATAAATGTAATATATTTTTATAATTTAGTAAAATTATGTTCATTGGATGTAATTTCACTTTTTAATTGGACATACTCACATGTCAATCTTTTGATAGTTTTTACTTCTTCAAAACATGCTTTTTGATATTGACAATAGGAATTGATTTTATATTAATTTATTTAACTTCTGTGTTTTTCATTTGAAGAATTGGTTATCATATATTTAAAGAGGACATAAAAATTATGTAAGTAGGTAACTTTTATTTTTAGATATTATGAATATTAAAACCAGTAGTTGTTTTATTTCCCTTGGTAAAAGGGTGAATTTGGTAAATAAGGGTAAAAAATAAATTTATAATAATATTAAACTATCCATTCAAATGTCCTAATCCTTTTAGATTAGATATGTCCAACCATGGAAATTATTGAGTCAATTTTTGGACCCCATGGATCTACTTGAGAGTGATAATAACATGATATATTAAACAGTTTATCGTAAAGAGAAATATGACATAAACAATTATGTTTTACGAATATAATTATTTTATGGGTTATATAAGTGATAATTTAAACTATAAATAGTCATTGAAAATATATTAATATTTCCTATGTCATGGTATTTTATTTATTAATTTTATACATAAAATAAATAAATTTATTTATGACACAAAGATGATGTAGTGATTAACTTTTTAATGAAGGATTTAAATAACTGAGATTATAAATATAAAAATAAATTTATTTTGAAAAAATTTATGCCATCCATAAATTATAGAGATGATTATGAATTTTTATCTTTTAATTGATGAGGTTTTTTAGAAATAATCATGTTTTTATGGATTTTTAATAAATTCATGATATTAATATTATAAAATTGACATAAATGAGTTTTAAATAAAATACTATTTTATTAAATTATATAATATTCCTAAAAATAAAATATTCGACCTAAGGTTATAAATAATGTTGAAAATTTCATTAATGAACCTTTTGAGGTTCTATTTTTAATTTCTAGTAAATATATAAACAATATAATGTCAAAATAAAAGAAGACATGATAAGAGTTAAATTTGTTAACTAAGGGTTAAAGCAAAAAAGATAAGGTTAAATTTGTAACATAGACTTGTACAAAACCTATTGGTTGAGATTTTTTTTACCTAATAGCATTTTATCTGTGAAATAAATGACTCTATGACCATCTGAAACCAAAAATCATTTTATAATTAAATTGTATTTCAATAACTTCCCAAAGTGCCCCTCCTCCCTATTATAAAATGGAATCACTTCTACCCAGTTCATAACACCTCTAAAGCACATTGGCCCATCCAACCTCTACCCAAATAATCTCCCAACATATCTATATTACACTTAGAAGCCTTAACATAGGCAATAAGAAATTCAACAATTCTTTTCGGCATAAATCAAATGGAGTTACATGTTAAAAGAGGCAGAAAAAGGAACATATGTGACGAGTCGGACTCAAGAGATGGGAACCATTCAATGTCCTCTTTTAATTAATGAATTATTTTAGGTTAGGTATTTTAATTTTCATTTTCTTATGTTGGGATATGTTCTTATATATATTTATTTCTTAAAATTTTAAGTCAATGTGATTAGGTACCCTTTCATCTCTAATCAACACATTTTATAAATTTTTCAGTAATGTTGTTAGGCTACAGAATTTTGATAAGGGAATTTCTAAACTCAATTTCCACTCATTTATTTTCACTCATACATTTTTGATCATATTATTATAATATTATGTATAGAATCACAATTTATTTATTTATATTTTAGTTTTCACATCCATTTGTGTGGATATACTATTTCTACAAATAATCACCCCATTGATAAATTAATACGTCATTTGTATGAACTTTAAAATTAAAATCATAACTCAATCACTATTTATTGATTTTTATATCCATGTAATTAGTTTTTTTCAAGAATATGTGTGAATTAATTATTATTGTATTACACTGAATATCCTCTTACATTGGGTGTATTTACATTTTTCACACATAATATTTCATTGATTTATCATTAATTTAATGATACAATATTTGTAAGGACCATCATGTCAATCTCCATTCACATATTATTATATTGTTGTTTTTCACCTTTGTTAACATATAATGTGTATCTATAACCCTTTTGAAATTTTATATCCTGAATTATTATTTTCTCATGATATTTAATTTTTTTAATGTTATTCCTTACTCATTTTTATTCATCTGTTTCTCAAGTAGAAATGGAATCTTTAAATAAAACATCATTTTAAATATTTTATAGATTTATTCTTCTAAAACATTATATTTCATGTTCATGTTCTAAAAATGGGTTTTCTAAATTTATTTATATGTAAATTAATTTTTTGAAATGTTAAATGTTTCAAAGTAGTGTGGGACACTTTGATTTCAAAGTATTTTTATGAAATGTTTTAAATGGTTTTTGAAATGGATTGAGTAATTATATATATTGAAATATTTTTTTAGGATTTCAAATGAAATGTTATTACTAAAATGTTGATATATTCAATATTTTATTTTTTGTGAATATATAATGGTGCATGGACATTTAATGGGTGGTTATGTGATAAACCAAAGGATGGGTGGTTCCATGAAAAACCAAGGACGGGTGGTTACTTTAGAACCTCCAATACAATGGGTATGGAAGTTGGTCATAAAGCTATTACCTTTAGTGATATGTGTGGATGTCAACTGTATGGATATTTCATTTAAGTATGTTTACATCCCAAGTTACCATTATATGATATATATTTCTTTCTATGGGATTTATGGTAATATATTGGTTATAAATGGTATTAAATGAGATTATATATAGTGAAGTGTTTGGGAACATATTAAAGGGAAATGTTTAAATTTAAGATAATGTTATTATATTTTACATGTTTTTTAAATACAGATAGTTATCATTGCTTATGTGTCCATTAAAATTCTTTTTATGCTCATCCAAGTGTTTTGAAATGTTTTTCATAGGATATAATGAATAATTGAGTCAAGGTTGAGATCAAGTAAAAGTTATTCCATTAAAACATGAAATGATGTCAAACATAGTTTTAAAGTGTTTTTGTTTGATGAAAAAATAGATAGTTTGTGGAAGGGTCTACTTTTTATATTTATGATGTTATGTGAATGTTATGACCTAATTCTCTAACTATATAATGGTGAAAATATCCTCAATTTAATTTAAATTAAAATTAATCACTTATCTCTAGATTAAGTGATGATTGTTGTTGTAGAGTTAAAGTTTCTATTAGAGGTCAGTTTATATAACTTTATAGGTTATGGTGTTATTTAAACATAAGTGACATGTTTTATAAAATTATATTGGTTATCATTATTTTGGATAAATTTAATGACTTTTAGATAACATGAATATGAACATCTTTCTGTTTACCCTCCTAATGTGATAGTATATGATGATTTTGATTATATAATCATACTGATAACTTTCATTTTAGTAAATTGTTGGATCTTGAATAATCCAAAGTAACAATGGATGTGAAGAAAATTTTGGTGGTAATCTTAATAAGAAACCGAACAAAATGGTAGTTTCAATAATAACTCTTGTGGTCAATCATAACCAGCTATCTGGAGTCATGACTGGCCACTAAAACCTTGGTGATTTTTCAATGGCATCATATATATGGGAAACGAATCCCTATGTATGTTTAGGTAATAATAATAAAGATATGTATATTAAATACATATGAGTCAAGGATGTGGAAGGAAACACCTAGAAATATTCTTCCAAGGGAAGAGAAGATGTTGTAATAATGATCGTAAAGGAATAACCTTCCACGGAAAATGGAAGCATTTAGTTGTCACTAAGAATGGAAAAGAAGTTCATTTTGAGGGATAAATTTAATTTTTTAAATGCGATGTTCATGGTGATTATGAAAGTATATTTCTTAAGAAAATTGTTCAGGAATGGGATTTTTAAGATTGAAAAATATATGTTTCCCAATTGCCAATTCCATTCAAATAAATTATGAGGAAATAGAAAATGACCTATGAAAGAAATGCATTGTATATTAGATAATGTTTTGACATTATTGAAATCATAAAAATTTATCCATGATTTTTTATGAAAGAGATTATAAAATAGTTAGACCAAAAAACATGTATATAGGATCATGAAGAATGTTCTATGAATTAGATGTCTACATTTTAGGAATTGAAGATTTATGTAGGATATATGAATGATGATATGTTTAAATATGTTAATGATTGAATTATTTTGTATGAATTATAGTATTTTTAACCATTATGTTACTTTCATAAATATATTAATTAGGGAAGATTTATATTCTCTTTTGTTGATATAGTTATAAATAACTGTTATGGTGTATATGATCTACGAATTTGGGGAAATTATTGGATATTAGTTATTGGGATGTAAACGGATAGGTATGAGATGACCATTGAGGATAAAATATTTTATTGATATATTTGATGATTTTATCTCATTTTTTTAATTTTTTGAGAACTATATTGCTTGATGATAAGGACAACCCGCTAGAAGTGTGACAACCCATTGCATCTGGAAAGGCTATGTGAATCAAAACCCCCAACCAAGGGGTGATAAGGGAACATCACCTACCACTGGATTATGTGATTTCCCTGGTTAGTATGACTTATTCTCTTTAACTAAATGGTTTTATGGATTAAGAATAAGTTTATTTTGGATTTTTTGTTTTATCAAATAGATATATTTATTATAGAAAACTGATTTTCCGATTAAGTGATAAATGTCATTTGGGAAGATGTTAGATCATGTGGAACATTATATGCCTAAGGAAATTATAATACTATGGGATTCAAATTGAAGAGTAATGGTGGAACTTTATTTTGGAAAAATATATGTTTCTATTGTCGAGTTATAGTGATTCATGTTATTTATGAAAATTTCTAACCTATATTGGAGAATATGTGATTAGGTTAATTACATTTCAGTATGAGACTTTAAGGGTAGTTAAATTTATTTAGAGATAAATGTTAAGATTTTCTATGGAATCTTATGTGATTAAATCCTTCTAATTTTTGTGTTTAAATATTAGGTTTCATTATCTTGAAGAATTTTGATGACAATGTTTTATTCTATGGTTTTTATTGAAATTTGGGTACTATTTGTCTAAATTCAGAGATTAAGAGTATCATTTCTTTTTATAATTAATTATCCTTTTTGGGGATTAGCTGGTCATATACTAACCATTTTCTTGTTAATGTTTCTTGAATAAATGAATATATTTCTAATATTTTGAGGAATATGTGATTATCTAAAACATGATTCTAGCGCTTCAGGTGTGACCATGTCATCATGAATACAAATCCTTGGAAAAAAAAGATTACTTCTTGGGGAAATTGATTAAAGGATGAAAAACTACTTTTCATGTAAATATATTTCATTTTGATCTAATTATAAATTGTTATAAAATTATTCAACTCTATAAAAAAGGATCTTGAATAAAAAATGTTATATGTTTCTATTTATCAATAGACTATTACCCAAACATAAAATTATGTTATTTTTGTGGTTACCTTTCTGTGATCAAATTATATATCACTCTTTATTAGTCTGTGAGAGTTAGTTTTCCTTCCATATCCATGTTTTCCTACATGGAACCCTAGTATGTGTTATCTTAGGTGACCTTTACACTTCACTTTCTTTTATTCAAAGTGATTGTTTTATTTACTCTTTTTTCAATGTGGGACATTCAATGAAGTTTTTGAGCCCAATTTTAAAATTGTGAGGACACAATTTCCCAAGGTGTGGGGGGAGGGTGTATTGACCCAACTATTTATAGAATAATAAATCATTATTTATATTAATAATTATGAATACGATATTAATTTTTTGATAATTGGGGACATTTTTAGATAGAGTACTCAACATGCGACAACGAGTTCTTCTAAAATCTTACATTGCACAAAACATTGAGTTATACTAAAAATAATAAAATATTGTTGTTATTATTTTAAACGATAGTTAATGCCTAGCCATTGAAATGGAATGAATGAATAGTATTAATTGAATTCAGAAATATGGTTTACACATTTTTACATAATAATACTTTTGATACCAAATTTATTATAAATGGAAATAAAAATAAATAGAATATGAATGATGTCTTTTTTCAAAAAACCTATTAAAATGAGAGTAATTGTGTTTATAAAATCATATCAATCATTATAGATTTTTACTAAATGAAAAATATTTTTTATATATTCATTGTAATGTTTTAAATTCATCATATGTGCTTTATAGATATGATATAATGGAAAATTCAAATTTTCAAATAAAACAAGTATTTTTCTAAAAATGCAGTTTTATCACCTTTTGATGGATAAAACTTTTTAAATTTAATTATTTTTTTCACTTTTATATTTTCTATTTGTCAAAATATATTTTTTATTTAGAATCGGGATTTCACAATTTACATTTGGAATAACTATTTATATTTTTTTGGAAAACTATAATTTTTTAATGAATAGTATAAATATGCTAATTTTTTATTGAAAATAAACATTTGTAATCGAGATAAATTGAGTGTTTAAATAATATTATATAATGGTTTTAATGCATAAATGGAATATATTTTCATAAATTAATCTGATAATATTCATTTGAAGTAATTTTACTTTTAAATTGGTCATAAATACATGTCAATCCATTGATAGTTATTACTTCTTAAAAACACACTTTTTGGTTTGGACAACGAGAGTTGATTTTAAATTAATTTTTGAAAATTAGATTTTTTTTAATTTGGAGAAATGGATCCTATATTATGAATTATAAGGTCCAAATTGTGTAAATAGTTACCTTATATATTTAAATATTATGAATTGTAACTTCAGAAATTATTTTTTAAACCTTGGTAAAAGGGTAATTTTTGTAAGTAAGGGTATAAAATTATCTTATAATAATATTAAACTACCCTAACACAAATCCTAATCCTATTTTATTAGATATGACCGACCAATTTCATACATTATTTGATTAAGGGACCACAACGATACACTTGGGAGTGATAATGACATGTTATATTAAATAATTTAAAATAATGAAAAATATGACATAAAAAAGAATCTTTTACTAAATGAATTTTTATGTGGGGATTCATAAGTGATCCTTCTAAAAATAAATATTAATTGGAAAATAAAAAATATTTTCCACATCATGATATTTTATTTATAATTTTTAGATATCCTATAAATAAATTTATTTATGACACAATGTTGATGTAGTGATTAACTAATTAATGAATGATTTAAATAATTGAGATTATAAATATGAAAACAAAAATATTTTCATACTTTTTCTGCCATAAAATAATTTAAGGGATAATTAATAATTTTTATATTTGAATTAATGAATGTTTTACAAAATAATATTTTTGTTATGCTTTTCTTTAATATTCATGATTGGAATAGTATAAAAATTGATATAAATGAGATTTTAAAACTAATACAATTTTATTAAATTATATTTTTCTCCTAGAAATCTATTATTCGGCCAATGGACATAGAAAATGGTGTCATTAAGTGAACTCTTGAGGTTCAATTGGAATTTTTTAATTACTATATTAACCATATAGTATGAATATAAAAGGAGAAATGGTAAGAGTTAAATTTGTTAATTAAGGGTTAAAGCTAAAAGATGAGGTTAAATTTGTAACCTATACTTGTATAAAACCAATTAGTTGAGAGTTTTTTTGACTCAACATCATCTTATATTTGAAATAAATTTCTTTGGTACCATTTTAAAAACAAAATAATATTATAGTAAAATAATCTTTCAATACCGTCATAAATTTTCCCTCCTCTATCTTATAAAAGGGCATCACATCTACCAATTTAATCACACATATCAAACCCATTGGATCATCCATCCTCTACAAAAATAATCCCCCAACATCCCTCTATTCTACCTAGAAGGCTTACATTAGGCATAATAATATTCGGGAAATCGTTTTGGCTTAATTAAAAGGGAGTTACATGTTTTAAGAGGAAGAACAAGGAACATATGTGATGAGTCATACTCAAGGTAAGGGAACATTTCACCATCCTCTTTTAATTAATGAAATATTTTAGGTTATATAATTTAATTTAAATTTTCTTATATTGGTATATTTTATTATACATCTTTATTGATGTAAATAATATTTCAAAGTGATTAAATACACTTTTATCTCTCATCAGCTCATTTTCTAAATTATTATGTGACGTTTTTTGGCTTTTAATTATCATAATGTAATTTCTAAACTCAATTTCCACTCATTGGGTTTCATGGATAATTTTGTGATGATAGTATGCAAATATTATGTGTTTAATAACTTTTTATTTATTTATGTTATAATTTTTTCTTCATTTTGTGTTGATGTAGTGTTTCTACACATATTCAACCCATTCATAAATTCTTACATCATTCATAAAAACATTGTATGGGGAATATTATATCAATATTTGTTCATTGAGTTAAATATCCATGTAATTGGTTTTTTATATCCATGAATATTTTTGAATCACCTCTGATGGTTTTACACTAAATATCCACTTTCATTGGGTGTATTTATATTTGTCATAAATAATTTTTTAATTGATTTATCCTCAAATTAATGATATGATCTTTGTAAGGGAAATCATCTCAGTATTCTTTTATTGAGGCATATATTATTGTTTTTCACATTTATTAACCTATAAGTTATATTTAAACCCCATTTTAAATGTAATATCATAGATTAGTCTACTCTCATGATATTCAATGTTTTATTTAATGTTATTCCTTAATGATTTTTATACATGTCTCTCTCAAGTTTCAAGGGACTCTTTATCTAAAATATTATTTTAAAGGTTTTGTAGACTTATTTTTCTAAAATAAACTATTTTAGGTACATGTTTTAAATATGGGTTTTATGAATTTATTTATATGAACATGAACATTTAAAAAATCTAAAAGTTTCAAAGTGGTATGGGACTCTTTGATTCAAAAGTCTTTTGATTAAATGTTTTAAATGGTTTTGGAAATGTATTGAGTAATAAAATATCTTCAAATGATTTTATAGGATTGAAACTGAAATGATATTAGTTAAATGTTGATATTTTCAATATTTTGTGTGTTATGATTATATAATGTTTCATGGAAATTAGATAGGTCATTACATGATAAACCAAATGATCAGTGGTTCCATGGTATACCAAGGACAGGTGTTTATGTTATAACCTCCAATGCATTGGGTATGGATGTTGGTTGTATGGATATCCCATTTAGCGATATGTTTGGAATTAGACCTGATTCTTATTCCATTTAAGTATGTTTATTTTCCGAGATACCTTTATATGTTATATGTTTCTTTCTATGGGTTTTATAATAATAATTTGTTTGAAAAAAGAGTTAGAAATGAGATTATATTCAGTGAAGTGTTTTTCTACTTCTTAATGGTTAAAATTATTACATTATGATAATGTTTTCATGAATTGCATATTTTTTAAAGACAATTTTTTTCACTTATGAACCCCTTACTAATATTTTTATACTCATCCCAAGATCTAATGTTTGTCATAGGACATAATGAAGAATTGATTTAAGGATGTGATCAAGGAAAATATATGCTGTTAAAACATGAAAAGTTGACATATTTTTTAAGGAGGTCTTTTGAAATCTACGGATTGTGAGTAGAATTTTGTACTTTTAATATTCGTGATTTTTTTGTATATGTTAGGAAATAATTCTCTAAATCTATATTCATAAAAAAATCCTCGATGTGAATTAAAATCAGAATATCAACTTAACACTAGATTAAGTGATGTTTTAGGATGTGGCCTTATTTGGAAATCATTAATTGAAGACATTTTCTATGAAGCAATTTTAGTAAAAAAATAATTATTTTTCTTTATCAGGAGTATCCCCACACAAGGATGCTGACACCGTGATTACATGATGATGTAAATGGGTGACCAATACTCAGGTGACCATATCTTGAAAGGTACATGGACAATCCACCACAAATAATCAATTACTTAAATGAATCATGGGAATACATACGAGATTAGGGATTGATTGAGGAAACACTAAAAGTCAATTAATCACATATGAATTCCTAACCCAATGCCATAAACAAACCCAAACACTTTGTCATACGCTTCTTAGCCTAAATAAAAGAATAATCTCGAATCAAAGAAATATCTATATAAGGGCCAATAGAAACAGTGTAATTCTAAAATAGTGAAAAAATCATTCACAAAAGTTCCAGTAGCTATACTAGGGTCCCATGTCATGTTCACATTAGAGTGTTCCACAAAAAACCAAGCATATAATAATACACACAATCCATCATGAACTAGAACCACCCCGACCACTCTAAGGAATAGTCCACTACCTTCAAACCATCAACACATCAAGAAACTCTCAAACCATGGACATTCCCACCACTTGTCTGAAACACAAAAAGAGACACATTCCAAGGAGGGTTTTCTAATGAAACAAGTTCAAAAGTGCCAAAAATTCATTATATATCCGTCACATGTTATGAAATTT
This sequence comes from Viscum album, assembly GCA_963277665.1. Lineage (NCBI taxonomy): Eukaryota > Viridiplantae > Streptophyta > Magnoliopsida > Santalales > Viscaceae > Viscum > Viscum album. The sequence continues at coordinate 203,942,464 of OY728157.1, forward strand.
CATATAGAACCACCCATATACAACATCAAATACAAAATAACCACATAGAAAAAAAATTATGTATCCCAAACCACTATTTAGAATCATAATCAAATTTAAAAGGGACTATCTAATTTTTTTTCAAGAACATGGTGTGAAAAATCCAATACAATCATTTCAAAAAATTAAAACCAAATTTAAATCACCTCGTTTCATATAAAAAATTTATTCTAATAATCATACTTCAATAATAATATCCATGGAATGTGTAAAAATCAATAAATTAATGCATACATAAATTTACACGCCTAATGAAATGGGATCCTGTCTCAAATCACAATCTCTTTATTCACATAATCAAAATACAACTCCATATAGTATTGAAGAAGCAAGAATATCCAAGAAGAACCTTAATAAAAAAACCAAATTTAAACCAAAATAAATAAGAATCGTAGACTCAAAAGAACAATGGATATGAGAAATCAAAAATAACATTGATGAAAAAGAGATAGGTTGATGATAGGAGATTATTACCTCAATAAATCACTAAAATCCTCAAAGAAATCAATTTGGATTCATCCTAGAAGAAAAATGGATTCATGGTGGTGAAAGAACAATATACCATTGGGTCAAAGAATCCATTATGGAATAAAATGGGGTGTTTTGTGGTAAAAAATGAGTTGGAAAATTATAAAAATCCATTTTTAATGAACATTGACATTGTGAATAGGTCAGTTATATGGTCTCCGAACCCGTGTGCGAATTTTGATCCACTTAATGGGAACACTTGACACCCACATGGTTTGGCCCATGGGTTTATAATTTTTTTTCTAAACATGTTGTGTGGTTCTATCAGAAATTGTAGAAACTCACACACACCCTCCACACGATTTAGAATAATCATGCTTTGGATGTGCACCCTCATTTAGATCTTCCAATGACCTACATGGTTTCTCTAAAGGGACACATGGTTTTGATAAAACAATGTAGGATTTTTGTAACTCAGCCCGTGTGAGATAAAAATGACTTGAAAAGATACTCAACATCATGGGGGAATATAGTTTTCCCTTAACTGTGTTCATAAACCATGAAAATGTAGAAAAACCACCCAAACTGAATATTTATATCTGTATCCTCTAGAAATAACAGGGGAATAAAATTAAAATAAATATACCAACATAAATGAAAAAAACTATGGTGTGGAAATTTTCCCCACCGTTATGCATTCTTACCCCAGAAAGTCTCAAAGTTTCCAATTGATTAGTTAAAAGACAATGGTTCCCCCATCTTGTGGCCCATATCCGTAACAAAAATAATATCTCAACCACCACCGAAACAAAAATCTCACTTCATAAAAAAAGTGATCCTTGTGCCAAACCAAATCCAAAGTGGCAATGAAGAACCCAAACCAATTCTCATAAAAAATTGGAAATCTTGAACCAAAAACCTTACAACCTTTCCAAAATCAAAATGGTCAATCATACTCCAAAATCCCAATATCCACCGATGGATTGATGTATTAGAACTAGTCATCCGAAGAGGAAATAGTTGACCATCTAAACATCTCTTCAAAGGAGAATTAATAAATTATCAAGATCACAATGAGGGCTTACATCAACAAAAATAAGAGGCTATAGAGGACTCCCCACCATTGTATAGCTCTATATGAGGTCCAAGAATACATCCAATACCATAAAATGACACTCTAAACTAGTATTAACACACACAAACCAAAAAAAATATTCAATTGATCATGATACATGAGGAGACAAGATTCCCACCAAAATAGAAAATTTAAAAATTCCCAAAAGAAAATTCAATTAAAATACTGGTTCCTAGGACATTCATAACACTAATTTTTCATTTCAACAAAATAAAAGAAAAATAGACACAACCATTAAAATAGGGTAATTTTTACATCAAAATGAGACAGTAAACTAAGCTTGGATCATAACCTTACAAAAGAGAATTGTTGGGTGTGTACTTTTAAGGTGTGGTTCTAGCTCCACATCACTTCTTTGAAACACCCTAACATACCAATTGAAAATGACTGATGCAACCATATTTATGATAGGCCTCTATATAATTTAGACATGATGGATTATTTTCCCCAATCCCACCACATTAATGATTCCCTAGGGACCTTTAAAAAACCCATTTTCATTATTTCAAATGAATACATGATTTATTACATGATATTTCACTTAATACAATAGGAATGATCGATATGTATAGTGTATTTGGTAATTAGGTACATTAAATATCAAGTTAATACATAGAATCTGTCATATTTATTGAAAACCTCATTTACATGTTCATAATATTCATTTTTAATTAAAACATCATGGGAAATCTAGATACATACATAAGAAAGGGGTGCTACAAAGTACAGTAATTGAATAAACATGGAATAACATTCATAAGAAATTACATGTTATAAAATAGTAATAACAATGATTCATAAAAGGATTAGGATTCATAAACACGAACAATGATACATGATATATCATGATAATAAAAAAGAATACACTAGAAATGTGGAAACAAGTTAATCCAATGGATCATAATCATAAGTCAAGGATAACAGCAATGAAATCGTAATGGGAAAGATCCCATAAAATAATTAGGTTTACTCCATGTACCAACATGAAATCTCATGACTCTAAATATTAAACAACTAATTTGTGCACTATATAATTTTTATCACAACCAATACTTTATGATAATTCTCATGCTTTTGTGTGAAACAGATATCATATAGTACAAACTCATTCATCAACGTATTTAATTCAATGATCAATGAGTGAGTAAAACATACATATATGACCCAGGTAAAATAAATATAATTTTACTAATTAGAACACCATTAATAAGATATTTATTTTTTATTCACTACACAACTATATTTTCTAGGAAATTCATGATAAAATATCTTTGCCAAAATAGTATCACAAAAAAATTCATAAAATGAGTTGATGAGAGATGAAAGGTCTCCCATAATTGGGAAATCTTATGTTTTCTAAAAAGTTCAAAGAAATAGTAATCCTAATATTATGAAATTGATATATAATTCATAAGATAATAAGGATACTTTAATAAACAGGATAATGAGGGGATCCCTCAGATGATTGTCTGAATCAAAATGCTTGAGAGGGTTTTTTTAAGAGCTTGGTGGAAACTTAGAAAGACAACAGGGAGGGAAGGTAAGATTAATGATATTATCCATGGTTTTTTAGTGAATAAAAATGAGAGAATGTGTGGTTTAATAATGGAAATTAGTGGGTAATCCTTTATTATTTTCCAAACATAGGTTTTGGACTCTATATAACAAAATAAGCAAAACCACAAACCATACCATATTTTTTCCATTGGTTACTATAAAATGATATTAGTTACCATTATTTTAAAAAGTGAAGGCTCAAACATTATAAAATAATACCCTTTCTTATGTTGATGTGGATCATAATTTTAATGAAATGATTTTAATAACATAAACTATATTCATAGTTTAGGATAATTAAAGAAGGCTTTACAAAAGAAATAAAACAACATTATTTTAAGGTAACATTATATATTTGGCCATGTATAAACATTATAATATTTATTATATCATTTTTTGGTCATTTTATTTCATAATACAAATAATATATTCATACCGTATATAATTTTTTCCCGAAAATTTGATTGTAAAATAAAATTATAAAAAATTCACCATTTGATATGTCTGATGCTATGATTATAAAAAAATAATTCATTTTACCTAATTATTTTTCTATATATTTTTATATTAACTTTTAAGATAATAATTGATATTTATTAAGAAATATTTTGTTCTATTTTGAAAATATCAGTTTTTCAACCCTTATAAATATTACATTTGACATTATAAAAATTATATTATTATTTAAATTTAAATAAAATTATTTCGTTAATATTTTTTATTAAAAATTAGTTCTTTAAATAATATATTAATTCTTCCAAATAAATTCCTTAATTGAAATTTAATAATAATTAAAAATACTATATGTATATTATTGTATAAAAATAAAAAACATTTTTAAAGTAATGATAAGTAGAAATAAAAAAATTATTATATTGAATATAAAATATAAATAATCATATTACTGTCTTATTGATAAATATCACATTAATACACTAGAATAAACCTGAAATGTATAGTTTGTGATGTTGAGACTTTCATGGAATGGTTCGGTGTACATGGTGTGGATCATGATCTCAATGATCTTCAGATTCTCCAGTAAAAAAGATTCAGTCATTCTTATGTTATTAGATCTCTAAGTGGGCTCTATGAAGGAATAATAGCAGAGATTCTATCTCCCTTAGATTACTAAAAAATGGACTACATTGTGTATGATCCTATGTTTGGATGTGATCACTTGGTCTATGCGAAATTGATTTATCAAAACACAAAATTTATACTAATGATATTATCATTGTTTAAACGGTATATTTCAACGGTAATTATTCTAAACATTATTTTAAATATGATAGGATATAATGATACCAATGAAGTTCTTGTGTATTCTATAAAGATATCATATAATAATACATTTAATTGAAATAGATAGAGGATTTTATTTATATCAGTTTGGGTCATTACAAAATTCCCCCCATGTGAAGTTTTACCATTGAAATTTTAATTTATCATAAAAAAATGAGGGTAAATCAATTCTGTCACATTATTTTGTTCCCACGTATCATCTTCAAACTTCTATATTCTCCAGTGCTCTTTGATCAGGTGAATTGTCTTATTTCATATAACATTGTCTCTACAATGTTAGATCATCACCAGGGGATCTTCATATGAAATTTCATTCTTCAATGGTACCACCTATGTATTTAGTACATGTGAGGGGTCTTGTATATACTCCCTCAAGATGGATACATGGAATAATTCATGTATGTGGGATAGATAGTTCTAGTATATAGGCCACCAATCTGATGCAATCAATGAAATTATATGGGTTGATGTATCTTTGACTAAGACATACCTTATTTCCAAATCTCAAGAATTTATTCCATGGATATATGTGAATTAAAACCGTGTCTCCAACATGATAATCTGGGACTTGAGGAAGATTTTCATTATATCTCGCGTTTCAACTCTAAGTAGCCGAGATTTACTGTTGAATGGTCCTGACCATTTCCACCATATTAAAGAACAATTTATGACCTATTAGTATTCATACATCAATCATCCTCAAATGTAGGTGTTATGAACATCTTCCAATAAAGGTCTCCAAATAGAGCCATTTGTAAGTTTGAGTGGAAACTATTATTGTATGATAAACCAACAGGTTTAATATATTGATCCCAAACTACTTTGATGTAAATTGATAATTCTATCAAAATTTCATCTTGTGTCTAGACAGTCCACACATATTCATCATCAGTTTGAGGGTCATAATTTATATTGAAGATCAACTCTTTATATAGAATATGTTGGAGACTCTTCTATAAGTTAGAGGTAAATTTTGGATGTTGATATAATTCAATTGACAATGGTATTCCATGTAGCCTCACCACTTTTATAATGTATATCATTACACGTTGACCAAGTGATAAATCCTTTCTAATTGAAATAAATTGTTCATTATTTTTAAAATAATCCTCCGCAACCCGTATATATTTATTTCATAGTGATGTATTGGAAAGAATATTGATACATAACCTGGTGATTTTTTCTCATTTCTATATAGGTAATGGTAATGGTTGCATCATCCCCTTAAATTTCTTCCTTTCTAATTTATCTTTTAAAAAAACTAGAGATCTTTATTTGTATTCCATAATATACATCTTTACATTTTCCCACTAATTGTGATCTTGAATGCCTTGATACAACTTTTTGATTCCTTAGTTGATAGAGAATGTTATATTATATGTACATCTAAAACCTCCTTCTTTATCTTATGAATTGATTGTACACATATCCTTGACCCAAAAATCACAAATCCTTCTTTATTAACATTAAACTATGATGTTTTCCTTATTCTTATATTTTAATCATAATTTTAAATTCCCAAATAATATCTTTTAGCATCCATTATCCTCTATATAATGGTTGGTTGCACAATTACTTATTAAAGTACTGATGATGTTAATCCCCTTATGATTCCTATGTCCATCCATTTCAAATATAAGAAGATCAGATCAATCAAAATTCTCATCAATGATAGAATTGTTTGATCCTTTATACTTAATGAATCGTATACTCTATTCGATTATTCATGATAATAGAGAATTGAGTAGTCGTAGTCCTTGATCATATCTAACCATCTTCTTTGGAACATATTTATATCTTTTTCTAGGAATATATACATTTGGTTTTTGTGATCCGTATATATATTTTACACTTCTATCTAATGAGATAATTCCACCATATTTTCAATTTGAATATCACTATAGTCAACTATAGATCTTATATTGGGTAAATCATTTTATGAAAATTCAACATTTGTGAAACATGGGATATGATATTATCATTCCCCATTAACACATAGCCCAATCGATTCTTCTAAGAATCATTGAATACTATGGAAAAATATCCATTTATGTGTAGTTTGAGTATAATTATACTGATAATCCTCCTTTCCAACTCCATGAATATCTCTTTAAATTCATCATTCCTTTAAAATATTACTCACATATGAGTTATCATGGATAGAGGTTGTTCCAATTGATATATGTTCTCTAAAATTGATGATAATACCCAGTTAATCAATGTAATCTATGGATATCTATCATAAATTTTAGCCTAGGACTTATTTTAATTGCTTATTTCTTGAATGGATTGACCTATAACCATTAGTTGGGATGATATTCTCTAATAATGGGACATCCTTCAACCCAAACAAACATTTGTTGAATTCCGGCTAAATCTTATCCTATTGGGAGGTCATTAGAATGGTACCCTATTTCTCCTGACGCTCCTCTTTGGTTTTGTAGAATTTTATAATATCATCTATAAATGAAAACTATTTAAGGTAATCTCTAGTGTCTCAATTAAACAAGAACATGACGATTTCTAGGGAATTAGTGAGTATTATGGAATTACTACGATCTCATAGTTCTCGTACCTTGTATGAAAAGAAGTTTTTAGGATATCCTCCTTTAACCTAACATGATAATATCCAAGCCGAAAATCCAAAATGGAGAACTATTGTTCTCCATGTAGCTAATCAAACAGGTTATCAATCTATAGAAGATGATAATTTTTCATTATCATTATCTTGTTGAGGTAACGATAATCAATTCAAAGGCACATTGACCCATCCATATTCTGGATTTATATGACTGGTTCTCCTCATGTAGAACTGCTTCAGTGTGTGAACCCTTTATCTAGATTTTCCTGAAGTTGTTTCTTTAGATCCTCGTGTTCCACAACAACCATTATATATGGATTCTTAGACAATCAAAATTCCCCAAGTATATTCTTCATGGAGAATTCAGCCTATAGGATTAGTAGAATCCATGGAATTCATCTTGAAACACATAAACATATTCCCTAACAATGAGAATATAATCAAGGATAATTCCTTCCATAGACTGAACAATTTGGTCATGATATTCATTATTATAGAAAAATAATATACTTGATTTGGATTTTCTGATAAATAAGATTCATAATCTTCCTTTAACTTCTACAGAATTAGGTGTCGATTCAGGATATAGAGTGTAATTTCCTTGTAATGACAATTTATGTTGTATCTATATAAGGAATACAAATCTATGCCTCGAATTGCATTAAATTACACAAATGAGAGTATTAAGAGGTTCACTAGGATGTTTATCCTAGATATATTGATAGGAGAGAAGTTATATATATTGGTGGAAATAATTTTTCCATTTTTTATTATCACTAATAAATCTACTTCTATTCTTAGTGGTGGTGTTTGAATTATTATACAACAATTTCATGAAATGATGGAATGAGTATAACGAAAATCAAAAAGTAAATTCACTATTCTTGGATGAATAACTAACATAAATATCGCCACATTATTTTAAGATCCACCTCGCCAGGTATGCTTTAAAATATCCCCCTTACTTCTTTGGATTTTTTTGGTCTTCTCTAAAAACCCTTATCATAGTCCATTAGTTTTCAATGGTCCCCAGTTCCTTCAAGATTAAGAATTGACAAAGCAACTAATGATTTACTGGATCATTGCTATCTTCCAACACATTAGTGGGTTTCTCTTATCGATAATTGATACCTAGGCAACCTTCCTTGCCATGCTTAATGAATTTCTCCACCTCCTTACATGATTTTTGGGGTGTTTTTTCCAAACCATGGATAAGAGGGATGTTGAAATTTCATAGCACTATTAGATTTATCCATCGATCTACCTGAATTAATCTCCACATTCCACTTCTTATCCTCATGATACCAATGGGATTCACTACTATTCATTTAAAATCTGATGGAACGTCAAACAATTTTCTTATATAAATCAATGTCTCTGATCACTATGGGTTTTCATTGACTAGGTTTTATCCCACCAAAGATGTGTTCAATGTTTCATTCGAAGGTAACGAAAAATCCAAAGGTGTATCATGAGTGTCTTGTTATATTTGACTCGTATAACTTCATATATATTCATCCTCATTTTTCAAGAGGATAAGAAAATCATGATCCATATTATTTGGCGAGTGTGAGAATAATATTTATCGAAATTTTTTACTGGAATTCCTTCCACCACATTACATTGATTTCTTTCTCAGGCTATGTAGTTTTTATCATTTTCCACCATTGATCAGTTCATCCCTCTATATGAAAAAAAAATATTGTAGAACCATTTAATTCATAGAACATTTATGTATTTATATGATCTAATTAATATATTTGATCAGTTGATCTTTAATTAAGGGATCATCTGATCCATTATAATTATTAGGTTTTTATTTTATAAATATCTCAATTGTATATTTTTATTTCTTAATGGAAATTTTATGCTCCTAATTATTCATGTTTATATTAAGAAATTGGGTTAGTTAAGAGATTATCATCACAATGTTCATCCATTTGTCTAGTCCTCACATTTTCCCATCAAAATTATTGTTTATAGGATTCCTCATATTTCCAGACACTAGTAAGAATAAAGAAAAATTAGGGATGAGTATTTTTAAAGAATTACAAGCATACAAGTAAATTATAAGACATTCAATAAATAACATATAAATTACTTTTATTTTCTTATTATATGATTTTCTATTCTTTAGTCTATGTTTTCCATGATCTATTCATAACATATATTCGTATGTGTATTTGTGTCCCCTTAATAATGGTCCAGCATAGGATTAGGAATTTACTAAAGAATATCCCTTGGTATAGTCAAACCAGAAGTAATGCATTGCCCATTTTCATGCACCAGTTCCCATTTGAGTCTAGATCAATACAATGTCTTTGAGTTTTACACCAATGTACATATGTATCAGAGCTACATCCATTTAAAGTATCCAAAGAAGGATATATTTTTTTGAAATAAAACTTACACTATACTTTTCAAAATCTAGGGATGTTTTTTCATACTTATTATAATCTCTATGGCCTCTACTAAATTTTTCAAATCCTTATCCCAAAAATAAGAAAACCATTCCATTGATGCCAACTATAAAAAATGTGCTCTTTATTTAACATTAATACATTATTTATTACATGAGACTTCACTTCATAAAACTGAGAATATTGATAGGTATAGTCTCTTTGGAATTAAGTACTTTTGAAATCAAATTAAAATAAGAAATTAATTATCTTTATTAAAAACCTCATTAATGTGTTCATAATATTTTTTCATACTTAAAATTACCTGGGACAGCCTGGGGAAGCACAAATTAAAGGGGTGAGATATAAAACCCAATAAAGGAATAGAAATGAAATAACAGAATGAAGATAATACATGTTAGAAAATTGGATTATAAATGGCTTATAAAATGAATAAGATTCATAAACATGAAAAATGAGACATGATATATCATGATAATCTAAAAGTAAATATGGGAAATGTGGGAACAACATGGAACACTACATCATAAACATAAGTCAATACTCACTCCAAAGACATCATAATTGAAAAATCCTCATAATGGAATCATGTTTAATATCGATTCCAATATCAAGTCACATGTGACTAAAAATTACCTAATGTTTTAGAGTGATATATATTAAATAACACTAATTAGTTACATTACATTCTCATGCTTAAATTATCCTCAATGATCATAAAACATGGATTCAATCATCTCTATATTTCATTCCATGATCTAGGAGTGTGTAATACATACATATATGTCCTAATTAAATGATTTAAATGTGTATATAGGTAAAAACACTTGATAAGAAATATGTATGGTATTCACTACAAAATTGTTTAGGCATAGAAAGTCGTAGTAAAATTTAACAGCATAATGACTTACTAAAATATTCATAAAATGGGGTTAGGATAGGGAAATGGGTCTATAATCATTTGGATGAAAAATGGCTAGTAACTAAGAAATGTAAAAACATATGACAACATTATAAATTGGATATATATAAGGAATAATATTATAAATAAACATTAATAAATATGAGAATATGTGGATCCCTTACATTAGTGTATGACTCCAAATGCTTGGGAGGATCTTATTAAGAGCTTGGGGAATAGGTAGGACTATAGAGGTGGTAGATAACAGTAATTATATAATAAATGGATATTTATTAGAGAAAAAATGGGTAATGGAGAGTGTTTATAGAGTAAATGAGTGGGTATGTATTAATTATTTTTGAATCTTATGTTTTGGACCCTATAATAAAATAACGAAAACCAATAACCTTACAATTAATTTTTCCATTTATTATATTATATAAGACCTGTTTATATTAATTTATAATTTAATTTTTGGAAATTAATAAAATAATACCCTTTCTAATGTTGATTTTAGTCATACTTTTAAAGAAATGATTTTAAAACCTTTAAAAATGTTAATAGTTACAGAGGATTAAAATAAGCTTTTTAAAATTAATAAAATAAAATTAAAATCATATTATATAAAATGAAAAATGTACATTTTGTCTTGGATAACCTCTAGTGTATTTATTAGATCATATTTGGGTCATTTTTATGTAATATTAGGCACCATATATTTACACCATATTTAATTTCTACATAAAAATTGGAATATGTTATAAAATTATGAATTATTCACTATTAGACAATTTCAATGATTTGATCACAAAAACAACATTAATTTTTAATAATAATTTTCTATATATTCATATTTTTTAATTTTAAAATATTAATCTCCATTTATTGTGAAATGTTGGGTTTTTTTGGAAATCATAGTTTTTGAGCCCTTATAAAAATTACATTTTACATCATATAAAATATATGATTGTTTTTATTTAAGAAAAATCTTTAATATAAATATTTTATTAAAATATTTGTTATTTTATAAATATATTAGTTTTTGAAAATAAATTTATTCATCGAAATTAGATAATAATTATAAACACCATTTGTGTTCAATTGTCTGAAAAACAAAATCATTTATAAATTAATAATAAGAAGTAAATATGAACATTATTCGGTTGAAAATCAAATATAAATATTTACAATACTGTGGTATTGATATATATTTCTTTAATACATGAGTGTATTCCACAAGGGTAAGGTACGTAATAGTGAGACATTCATATGGTGGTTCGACATATACGGTTCAGAATGTGATCTCGATTAACATGATATTATCTCATAAACTGTTTTGATCATTTTTAAGTTTTTGGATATAACCTACAGCTTTGTCAAGTGAAAATACTTGGGATTTTATCTCCCTCAAAATCATTGATAAATGGGATTTATATGTTATGATCCTATTAGTTCAGCACATCACTTATTTATCTATGTCAACTGTATTTATTGAAATAATTTTTTAATATAAATCATATTATCAGTGTTCTAAGGATATATTATCAATGATAATGCTTCTTGATGGTATTTAAGATCTTTTATGATTTAAAAAAACAAAAAAATAATTTGTTTTATATAATAATATTATATAATGACATATTTAATTAAATTACAAGTGGTTTTATTTCAAACAGTTTGGGTATTTACAGTACTAATCTTAGAAGATGTTGATGATAGATTTATAGGACTTTTAATTCCTCTACCAACATCTCCTATGTCGGGTTACTTTATGATATCTTTTTAAGAATTTAATTCACCACTTCTAGAGGATGCGGGATGGTTGGATACCTCAATCACTCATGCAAACACAACTTCATCCAAAATATATTTCCTCACTATGTCAGCAAAAATGTTTAGACCAAACTCCAACACATTGAACTACATATCAGAATGTAAAATTTTCTCTAAATAATGATCCTTAATGGAATCTATTTCATCCCACTATGGTAGATAAGGGACTAGAGCAATAAAATAATGAACAAACTCTAATAATGATTGATCACCTTTCTGAATTAATCACATCTTCATCATCATTTCCACCTTCACGGCCTTAGATATATATTCTTAGAAAAATAAGTCCATGAATAATTCTTATGATATGACTTCTAAGGGCATGGTATAATGATCTAATTCAAGAAATTTCTATCTCGGTGCATAGAATATAAAGGTATCTAACATCACCTTTGGAGACATGGGTAACACAATGAAATCAAAAATACATTCCATTTTTAGCATCCACTTTTTAGAATCAAAAGGATCATATTGACCATAAAAAGAGGATTATTAAACTTCAAATACCCAATAAAGAAGTCTTTGGGTTGAACAACAAGAGGGCCAAGAAATAGTAAACCACATGTAGAGGAACAATGAATAACCAACGAACCATTAGTGGGGTTGAATACTAAACAAATTGGATACATGTAATTAATAAAAATAAATTCACTACATGAAATTACCAAACATAAAAGGAAACCAGAAAAAATGTTTCCCACAAAACCTATTAAAAAATTTAGTAAAACATCACTTTGAAAGAAATTTTACAAGATCCACAATGAAATACACATTATTTTCTAATGAAATATAATTTTTTCATATAGAAACAAAAATATTATTTGTAAAAATATTTATCTCATCATTAGAAAGTCCATACTTAATCAAAATATATTAACTAAAAATACATTTCATCAAAATTCATTTTATTTAAAATTACATTTCCAAAAAAATCATTAATATTTATCGAAAAACTCATTTATATTTTTCAAAAATATAAAATTATATCTTAAAATTAGGTTTTAAAAAAATTAAAATATGGTTTTTCAAAATGATATCAAATTGAAGAAGAATCAAATAGGCTCACGAAGTGGGAAACTTGTGTTGATAAGTGACTTATACCTATGGTTGGTGACCATATAAAAATCACACCGCCATCCTGGAGATCCTTTTGAAACCATTTCCCTATCTACACATGGATTTATAGGACCACTAAGATTACTAAGATGACTAGACCATCTCCCAGTTTGCTTCCCTAAACACAAATAATCCTTTAGAAACAAATAATCTAGAAAAAATCCAAATCCCATAAGTAAACCCTGGTTTGATAAAAAGAGTGTTGTCCAAACACTTCCCCTCATTATGTCCCAACGTTCAACCATTCCTATAATATCTACATCAACATCCCATATAAAAATGTTTCTTTAAAGGATAACTCCTCTAAATAACATATCCTCTAATACCATTTTTTCATGAACCACCCCAACTCATCAATAAATTGGTAAACTGATCGAGTCAGTAATACGTTCTGATAATCAGTCCAAATACTATAAGGATGGAAAAAATTTCAATGGGAATAAATGAAAATCAATATAAATTATTTTTACCAATGAAAATAAAAACTATCTAAAATGTAAAAGTGTATCCCAAAATAAATATAATATCCAAACTAAACATATACACAACAAATGGGAGATATAACCAAAGAGAAAAAAACCCCACCTGAACCTCACAACCATTACACCATCATGTGACACTGAGGGAAAGTCTCTAATCCCAAGATGCAACATCACTCATGGTGATCAAAAACAAGATGAACATGAAATAGAATATAAAAACAAGAAATATAAATATTCCTGAGTATTTAAACATACTATGTGTTCCCAAACAATTAACTCCCAATAAAATTACACAAAATATAAGATCTATAGATTTCATGACTGAAATACAATATATAGACATACGTTTTACATAAATTTTTATTCTATATTAAACAGTTTATATTCAATTTATATCATATTTTAATAAAACAATTTTACTCTAAGTATAGAATTATGATTTTAGGGGTAAAGGGGAATGAAACCAAGATGGGAGATGTTCATTTTTTATAATAAGGGAAAAATAGTGTAAAATATTAATTCAAAAATTTTATATAAACCATTTTTATTAAAACTATTCATATCTTTTATTTATCATGAGGTGAACCACATAAGGATGTTGAGACAATGATTATAGGATAAGGAAAATATGCCAACGATACATGGGTTACCATACATATAAATTTACATGAACTATATACCATAGATAAGTAAGTGTTTGGAAAAAATATGGGAATACCCAGGTGATCGAAATAGAATTCAGAATGCACTAAAATATGATTCATCTCTTAGAAATGCATAACCTGATGCCATGGAAAATCCCAAACCCATTTATCTAACCTTCCTGACCTAACCAATGACAAAATCCCAAATCACAGCATGGTACTACTATGGGCCACTATAAGATGTAGAATCCAAAACTAATGAAACCAATCTTTTCAAAAGTTCTGGTAGTTATGCAAGGTTCTTATGTCATGTTCAAAATGGGGTGTGACAAAAAAATCCATGTAAAAATATATAAAATTGATCCACCACAAAACAAAAGCACCCTAGCCACTCTATGGAATAATGCATTTCTATTAAACCATCAAGAAACATAGAATGTCACAAACAATTTATATTCCCACTAATTTTCAACAACACCATAAGAGACTCATTCTAATGATGTATTTCTAATGAAAAATTTTCAAAAGTGGAAATCTATATTTACATAACCTTCTTCTGTTAGACCATTTCTCAAAGAACAACATCCAATATACACTAAAAATATTTACATAGAAAACCATTTAAGAACAAAAAACCACCATTTAAAAATCAAAAATTCATTTATTGGGTCCAATCAATCATTTCATCAAGAACTTTTTGTGAAAAAGTCCATACAATAATTTCATAAAATTAAAACCAAGATGAAATAAATAATTACACATAGAACAATTCCTAAAAAATAATATAACAAAAATTCATAAACAGTGATGGTGGGAATAGACACAATTAGATGAATAAGATAATTTAAAGGCCAAAAAAGTGATTATTTCTTAAATCCTAAAACATTTAATAAAAAATATAAATCAACACCAAGAAAATTTAAAAAATAACGAACATAGAATATGAACCTTAAAACACCAAAACAAACTAATTAAAATCCAAAGAAACATGATCCTTATACCCAAAATAACATGGTAAAAGATAAAAAATTGAAAATGATGGGATAAGAGGAAGAAAAATGGGATTGGCTCGTAAAATCACCCCAAAACATGATGGAATACTCTTGGATTCACCTTTTAAGAAAGAGGGTGTGTAGATTAAGGGATTAAATACTTTTTGGTCACATGAGATAAGATCAAAGGAAATTGTTTTCTGGGGTTAAAACTGAGCGGAAAAATGGTAAAAATATATTTTAATGAACCTTGAAAATGCACATAGTTAGGCAGTAATGTCTCTCAAACCAAGAACCAACAGCGCACCCCCCTAATAGACACATATGAAACCCACTTGGTTTGGCTACACTATTTTGGAAACTATGTCTCAACCATGTGGTTTAGAAATGTTAAAAATTACAGAACCACATGGATGAACTCATCGTGGTTTAGAATAATCATTCTTAGGTTACTATCCTTACCAAAAACTCCCAATGACCCATACCGTTTCTCCTAAGAGCTGCATGGTTTGTGTCAACCTAAGATAAATCCATGAAAATCAATGAGATCAGCCAAAAAACTAACAAAAAAGGACACATCATTAGGAGTCCACAAGGGTTCCCCATAGGCACACACATTAACATGGAACATAATAAAAAATCTTCAAAACTCAAAATTATTATTTAAATCCTCTATAAAAAAAAAGGGAATCCAGCGAAAAAAAGATTAAACAAATAATAATAAGAATATAAAAACCAATTTTTTACAATAGAGAAGGTCAAGTAAATTTAAAATTAGGGTAAATAGAAGGTAATTATTTTCTTAACTCGATATCCATTCATTGGGATATACTTATACAACATTGACTATATTAATCAATGATTACATATTAAATAATCTCTGATTATATTGTTGTGTATTTTTTCTTTCTATTGTATATTTACATTTATAAAAAATAGTAAATTTATATATTAATTATCACTTCAATTATATGATATTTTAAAAATATTATTTATCTATTTTCCACTCTCCTGAGATATATTTTTTGTGATGAACACTATTATTTTTATTAGGTGTATATATTGTAAAACCTTGATATTTTAGTAGAAAAATAACATAATTGATTGATTATATGACATTAAACACCATGACCATATTATAATATACCATATTATGACACGTGTAAGGATCTAAGATAGTTTTTATTCCACCCAACCAAATGGAGTCAAAAAATATTCAATGACATAATACATAAATTGAAAAATTGATGGATAAGAGATTTATTTGTTACACCTGAAGATTTCTTAGTGCGTTTTCTCAATAAAAAATTCAATAGATTGCGCTACATGCAACACCGTGTTTGAGCACACCACAACTTACCAAACTAGACATTAAAAAAAGTTTTTATAAATAGTATTAACCACATTTTAAATTTTATATATCCTTTATAATTTTAATATTCAACTTTTTTTAGACATAATATAAGAAAAATTCAATTTTAAAGATAAAGGCGGTGTTTTTAAAAAAAATTCAGTTTTATGCCTTTGAATGAAGAACCCTTTTTAAATACTATATTTGACACATTTATATATTAAATATAGTGAAATTTAATTCATACTTATAATAGGGACATAAAAATTAAGTTTTGATAAATTTTTGGAACATTTTTCATAACATTCATTTTTTGATGAATTGTAAAAAATACTAAATTTTAAGTAAAAATAACATTTTTATTAGAAAAAATATATAGTGTTAAATTATAAATTTTATTGGTTTTAAAGTATCATTAGATTATTTTTTCATCATTTAAATTAATTTTGTTCACTAGATGTAATTTCACATTTAAATTGGACATAAAGAAGTGTCAATCTTTTGATATTTTTTTATTTCTTAAAAACACTTTTTTTGTTTTGACAACGGGAATTAATTTTGAATTAATTTCTACCACTTTTGTGCTTTGAATTTGAAAAATGGATTACATATTTGGAATAAGGAGTTCCAAATTTTTTAAATAAGTAACTTTTATTTTTATATGTTATGAATAATTACTTTGGTAAATATTATATTTACCATGGTTAATGGGTAAATTCGGTAAATATGGTTAATGAAATAATATTAAAATAATATCAAATAATTATAACATGTGTCTTAACCCTATTTTATGATACATGTCTGACCATGGGCATCCTTGGGTGGATTTTAGGACCCTATTGACCCACTTGGGATTGATAATGTCATTTTATATTAATTAATCTAATGTAAAGATTAAAATAACAAAAGCATGTATCATTCAGTAAAACTTTTTTATATGGGGTTATATAATTGATGTATTCTAATATAAATTTTATATTCAAATATAAAAAAATTTCCTTAGTGATGATATTCTATTTTTAATTTTAAGCATAATATAAATATATTTATTTATGACACAATAAAGATGTAGTATTTTCCTTTTTAATAAATGAATAAAATAAATGATATTGTAAATATTAAAATAAATATAATTTGAATTTTATGATGACATACAAGCCTTTTCTATGTTAATATGACATGTTATTATTGATTCAATATAATTATTTCAAAGCAATCAAGTTTGGATGACTTTCACAATGACCAAATACAAAATAGTGTCAAAATTGACATAAATTAGTATTTTAAAAAATACTATATTATTGGTCTATATAATATACCAAAACAAATAAGTATTGGTAAAAGGGCTTAAATAAAAATATATATGTCATCAATAAACCACTTGAGGTTCTCTTAAAAGTCTATTGTATGTTTATTAACCATATAGTGTAAGAATAAAAAAAAGACAAGGTAAAAGTTAAACTATTTAACTTAGAGTTAAATCTAAAAGATAAGGTTAAAATGGTAACCTAAACCTGTATAAAGCCTATTTGTTGAGACGATTTAGAACTGTAACCACTTGATACTCTAATTCAATTTATATTTAGCCTTTATAATCTGAATATAATTGTATAATAAATTAATATTTTAATCTTTTCCTAAGGTGACCCTCACCCCCTTATAAAAGGGCACTTCCCTTTCTCTTAATTTCACACATCCAAAGCCATTTGGATCAGCCAATACCTACCCAAATATTTTCTCAACTATCATACCATTTAACCTACTTGCCTTACATTGATTATAAATCCAACATATGGAGACATTTTGATCAACTCAAAAGAAAACACCCAAAGATGAGGTAATAATTTCACAACTCTCTTTCAAGTTCACTTCATCTTCCACTTCCTCTTAATTTGTTGTTTCCATAACAAAATAATTACTACAGTAACTAATACATACATTTATGTTATTATAAATATATTACAACCATATTCATCATTCTATCCATTCTCTAAATGGAAGAGTCCCCATACATGCATACGTACGGCTTACCGTCCCCACGTCATAGTGTAATTTGTTATTGAAACACTTAATTATTTGTATGTTTATAAAAATGAGTATAAATTATGTAAAAAATAAATATAACATTTTAATGATTCTCTAAATATGATATAACATCCAATTACATACAATTTCACCATCAATATAATGATATCGTCGCTCGTGCATACGTACAGATTATATTCTCTACGACGTGATGAGATTCATTTCACATCCACCATTCAATGAAGATTATTAAAATAAATATTATTAATAAGTATGTAATATATGAAATAATAATTATAAATGATGTATATAAATATATATACTTACATATACCTTATTCACTTACTTCCGTTCAATACGATATAAAAATGGAAACAACATTTATGCATACGTACGACCTACCGTCTCCATAAATGATGCCTCCGATTTCAAATATCTATCTATTATAAATATTTATATTCTAAATATATATTATATATAAATAAAATTATATATTTTTAATTTATTTAAATCCTAATCTAATTGATATAATCAAAATTAACAAGTTAAAACATGTACGATAAAGAAATTGGTTATTATCCATGATGTTAATTTAACATGGAAATCATTATTAAATGTGTAGTATAAAGTCATAAATAAATCATGTATGATATAATAAATATTAATATGGGTCTAGTATACTTTAATAAAATTATACGGTTATTATATATGAGGTTAAACGTACCCTCGACCAAAGAAAAGTGCAATGTAAGGGTTAATTTCACAATCTCTTTATTATACGAGTTTTTTTACATAAGTCTATAATGATAAATATTTATTATCTAGGTCCATGTTTCACAAAGTTTTGCTCAAATTGATTATTTTCTATTAGTTTTTACTAAAGAATCATCATAAAAATTATTAACGATTTATTCTTCTAAACCTTTCTCAATATTGTATATGTTTTGAAAATGGTTTTAAAGATTTATTTATATGGACATGAATGTTTTAAAATGTTAGTTCAATAATAAAATTCAATCTTGTATGGTACTCTTTTATTCAAAACAATCTTTTAAATGAGTTAATTTATATGAAGTTTAAATGATTTCATGATAAAGGGATATTTCTCTCTATGATTTTTACCTATCAGTTTCAAAAATGTAAACATCTTTTAAGAGATATTATTCTTGATCGAGGTTGATTTATTATGATACAAATCTTCCATATTGTATTGAAGTTATATTGATATGTTTCACTGTTTATGTGTTATTTTTATGCAATTCACGGTTTATGAATAAAGTATTGACATTTCGTATGCTAGTTTTAATGTGAATGTTTATGTTATGTTTAAACCTTTTCATATGTGGAATGCATTGGACATAGTAAGTGACGAGTGGAGCTTGTTATAGCTACTCGATGTGTCTGTAGTTCTCAGGAGACAAACTAGTGTCTTGGTACAAGTCTTTGACAAAGTCTTATCTGTAGTCTTGGCACAAGGCCTTAAATATGTGGTTATTAATTCTAGAATTACGCATTCAATCATTATGAAATT
Source organism: Viscum album (assembly GCA_963277665.1). NCBI lineage: Eukaryota > Viridiplantae > Streptophyta > Magnoliopsida > Santalales > Viscaceae > Viscum > Viscum album. The sequence goes on from OY728157.1 coordinate 203,962,841, forward strand.
AGCTATTGATATTACATGTTATTATTCATACTAGTAGAAATTCCATGTGAATAAGTAAATAGATTTATTTGATTTATCTTTTCCATATTATGCTGAATTTTATGTTTAAAATAATTTTGTTTTAGTTTTATACATTTCCTTAAATATTTATTCTTATTTATGAATGTTTTCTCTATATTGTTATCCTTATAGAGAATCTGATATCACCCCTTTCTATGTTTTACTTTTCCTAGGATGTGAAGAAGTATATTATGACTAACTTGTAGGGATAGTCTAAGGGATATTTATATGGTCAATTTTGTAGTTGTTTTTCATTTTATAATGTAATATTACGTTCATGTTTGTAATATATTTTCCAGGAATACTAAACTGATCGGTCCATCGGGACATGATTCCTTATAATCCTGCCAATGTATTAAAATAAAACACCGACTTTGGGTAACTGGGGTTGGGGCATTACAGTTGGTATCAAAGGAATTTTAGTAACAGCTTTGGAAAATATATTTATATAAACTCTAATTAGAGAACATTACCCGATGATAGACTTTTAGGATTAGTGTAGAAGAACATCCTAGAATTTGGGTAATGTAGACATTTCATATATTTTCCAATCAATACATCCATGTCTGGATACGAGCAGGTAGAGACGGCTCTAGCACAGATGTAACTAGAAGTGAAAACTCCGATAAGGAGTTTCGGGCTTGACCTTAGGTATCAGGTTACACGACAATGGGCCTTGCTACACTCTTGGTTACGACACTCCTGTGGTATATGCTTAGGATAATTTATATTTTCATTCCCAGACATTATAATGGATTTATTATTAAATACTTACTCAATGAAGAAATTTTTTTATTATAGATTATATTCATAATATTTTTAATTTACATTAGGTAGTTTACATGTATGGAATTATGTATTGAGATTCATAAACTAACCGAGAGTATTTCATTGTTTTGAATTGTCACCCAATAGATGGAATCAGAACTCTAGAAATAAGCTTGATCCAAAGAGTATGAATCATCTTATATTTCATGGTATTAAGCCAAAGTTTAGAAGGGAAATAGTATCCCAGGTATTCTCATAAAATGAAAAAATAGTATCATGTGTTAATAATATAATTAATGAATTCATTGAATCATATGGATTCGTATAGAAGTAAGAGAATAAAATTATGGAATAGAGAAAAATGGATAAGGGGAAGAGGGTAAAGAAATATTTTCCCATAGGTGATAACCATTAAAAGAATCATCTTGGTAAATTATTGAATGGAATGGGAGTTTTTTGTTTGTGTGAAGATAATGGACACAAATTATGTGATTGAAGATGTAATAAAATGGTTTCAAATGTACAATGCTTCATCTGTAAGGAGTTGTGACACTATGAAAATCAATGTCCAAATCATCAGAGTAAACCCTAAATTATGCTATTGGATAATATTCAATTTATTATACTAACAAAGATGAAGATGAATTATTAGTGCTCTTATTATGTTATTAAAGTATTGTGTCATTTGATTATTATATTAATAATGTACATGTTATAAGAATTATAGAGTATATAAGGATTGTATTATAATACTATTTCATTAAGGACTTGAGATTGTGTGGAACTAAGAAAGGTGACTCAATTGCAGGTTAAATGTTTTTGGAAAATATATGGATGAGGAAAAGACAAACCATAATACGGTTCTGATATTGAGGTTGTAATTTTTGAATAATATAGGATTGATTTGGATAAATTGTATTGGATATTCTTGACTACCTAGAAATTGATTAATGATTTGTATATTCCATCATTGTTGGAGTTTACAACATTTTTGGATATAAAGATTATATCCAGTATTCAATAAGGAATAATGCAGTATGAATGTAACCAATATGGTTTTATAGTAATTCAGGGTGTTTTGGGTTTTAAAAGAATACATGATGAAGATATTCAAATTTTATTACCTCACAAAAATGATCTTAATTGTGATTAACTTATTTATATGTTTTGGACTATGAGTTTAGACAGAAGTATTTTGGATATTTTTAAAGGTTGGAATCGATTAATTTTGACATTGGATACTATTGTTAAGGCTAAATTATTTTTTGAGATTATTTTTTTATTGCCATAAAATGGACAACATGGAGGTCAGGTGACAACAAGTCACATCCGGAAAGGCCACGAGACTTGAACCCACAACCCATGTGTGATAAGGGTGGATCACATACCACTAGTGTATGTGTTTTCCTGGTTTGTATAATTTAATTTTTAATCTATTCTTAAAAATTAATTATAAATTCATATTTTTTATACCTATATGATTTGGGTAAATAAAATATTATTTAATTCTATTATATTTTAGAGTGAAAGATGAGTTTGTGATGGGAATTAGTTGAAAGAATAAAATCTACTATCAATTATATTTTTTCCATCTAATTAGATGAATAAATTAATTATTAAACATTAGGGATGGTATCATAAAATAAAAATTTTGTTATCCTAATACCTTATGTTTTGTTAAATTAATGATATTTTAAATCATCCTAGATTCAGGGCTTTGAGGCCCTCAATTTCACACTTATTTGTGATGTATGACCTCAATAACTCACTATAAATATTTACATTTTCCTTCCAATTATGTGTATATAATTTCCTCCAATGTTCTCCAAATTGATATCATAATTTGGTGGCTACTTTTTCATTCCTTTTCCATCTTATTAAGACGAAATCTTTTTTACACAATTTCCAATGTGGGTTTTCTATAATGGTATTATTCCATTTTTAACAGTTTATTGAAGTAGGGGAGAATGTAACAACCCAAAATTTCATAGTACGTTATCTATTTAAAGTAATTCAATAGCTTGCACTAAAAGAAACACCGAGTTCAAGTGTACCACAAAATTCCAAACTAGCCATTCAAAAAATAGGTTATGAAGAGTATTGACCACATTTAAAATTTTATATATCTTATATAATTTTACCATTAATATTTGGTATTTGTTAGGAATAATATAAGAAAAAATCAAATTTAAAGATAAAAGTTGTGCTTTTCAAAAAATGTGGTTTTATGCCTTTTAATGGAGAACAATTTTTAAATCAAATATTTGAAAATTGTATATATTTAATTTCGTGATATTAAATTATTCATTATAAAATGGACATAAATATTAAGTTTATATAAGTTTTTGGTACTTTTCAGATAACATTAACATTTTTATGAATAGTTAAAAATTACATAATTTTAATTAAAAAAACTTTTTTAATCGAAATAATTTATAGTGTAATATTATAAACATGAATTATTTTGAAGTATAATTATATTTTATTTTTAAAATTTAATATAATTTAGGTCAATGGATATAATTTCACATTTAAATTGAACATAAAATACTATAAATCTTTTGATAGTTTTTGTTTCTTAAAAAAAGTTTTTTGTTTTGACAATGGAAAGTAATATTAAATTAATTTCTTCCACTTATATGTTTTGAATTTGGAAAAATGGATTCCATATTTGGAAATTGGTGGTCCAAATATGTGTTATAGGTAACTTCTATTTTTAAACATTATGGATAATTAGTTCGGTAAATATTTAATTTACCATGGTTAAAGGGTAAATCCTGTAAATATGGGTAAAGAAATAATTTCAAAATAATATTAAATAACCCTCACATGTGTCCTAACTCTATTGGATGACACATGTATGACAATTTCCATCATTGGGATGATTTTAAAACCCAATGGAGCCACTTGGGAGTGATAATGACTTTTTATATTAATTAATCTAATGTAAAGCCAAAAATAAGAAAAAGCATGTATTTTTTAGTAAAACATTTTAAGGGGTTATATAATATATATCTTCTACTATAAATATTCATCTAAAATATAAAAATACATCCTAAATGATTATTATTTTTTATAATTTTTATAAATAAAATAAATATATTTATTTATGACGCAATAATGATGCAGTATTTTCCTTACTAATAAAAGTATCAGATAAATGATATTGTAAATATTAAAATAAATATAATTGGAAAGATTTGATGTCATCCAAGAATTTTATAAGATAATATGACATGTTAGTATTGATTCCATATATTTGGTTCTAATTAATCATGTTGTGATGGCTTTCACAAAAACCAAAAACTAAATAGTGTCATAATTGACATAAATTAGTCTTCAAAACAAATACGATATTATTGGTTGATATAATATTTAAAAAAATCTATGTATCAGTATAAGGTCTTAAATAATATTATATATGTCACTAATTAACCACTTTAGGATCTCTTTTAAGTTTATAGAAATTTGTTTAACCATACAGTTTAATAATATAAGAATATATGTAAATAGATAATAAATTTAACTAAGAGATAAATCTAAAAGATAAGGTTAAAATGGTAACCTAAACTTGTCTAAAACTTATTGGTTGAGATTTTTAGAACCATAATCACCTAAGGCTCCAAATAAATTCATTTTGAGCCATTATAAACTGAATATTATTGTGTAATATATTAATCTTTTAGACTATTCCTATAGTGACTCTCACCCCCCTTATAAAAGGGCACTTCCCATTCTCTTAATTTAACACCTCCAAATCCATTTGGCACAGCCAAAACCTAGCCAAATATTTTTTACACAATCCTCCCTTAACCCTAGAGGTATTAATTTGATCATAAATCCATCATAAATATCCATTTTCTTCAACTCAAAAAGAAACACCCGAATAAGACGTAAATATTTCACCACCCTTTTCAAGTTCTTTTCATCTTCCACCTCCTCTATATTTGTTTCTTCAATACCAAAATAATAAATTTATTACCCCCTACAAAATTTTATGTTATTATAAATATGGTAAAACCATATTCTTTATTCTATCAATCCCTTAAATATCAAAGTCTCAATACATTCATATGTATGGCTTACCGTCTCCACGTTGTGGGGTAGTTTATTATTAAAACACTTCCTTATTTGTATGGGTATGATAACGAGTATAAATTATATAATCAATTAATATAAAATGTTAATTATTCAGTATATATTATATACCATTCAATTAAATATTATTTCACTATCATTATAATTATATTGTCGCTCGTGCGTACGTACAGATTATTGTCTCTACGACGCGATGAGATTGATTCCCACGTTCACCATTCAATGATGATTATAAAAATATATATTATAAATTAGTATGTAATATATGAAAAAATAATTCTACTAGAGATTTATATATATATATATACATACATATATCTTATTCACTTACTTTCGTTCAATATGATAGAAAAAATTGAAACAACGTTTATGCGTACGTACGGCCTACTGTCTCCATAAACAGTGCCTCCCATTTTATATATCTATCTATTATAAATATTCATATTCTAAATATATGTTATATATAAATCAAATTGTATATTATTGATGTATTTAATTCATTATCTAAATGATATGATCAAGAATAACAAGTTAAAACATTTACGATAAAGAAAGTGTTTTTTCCCAAAATGTTAATTTAGCATTGGAATAATTATTAAATGTGTAGTAGAATGTTGGTAATGAATCATTTATGATATTATAAATATGAATATGGTTCAGGTATAATTTAATAACATACTATTGTCATTATATAGGAGGTTAAACATACCCTCGACCAAAGGAAAGTGGAAGGTAAAGGTTAATTTCAAAATCACTTTATTATCCGAGTTTGTTTTTACCTAAGTTTATGCAATGACATATTTTGTATCCATGTCCATGTTTAATAAAAGTGTGTTCAAAGGGATTATTTATAAGTGAGTTTTTACTAAAACATCATGTTCAAATTTTTTAATGATTTATTCTTCTAAACCTCTCTCATTAATGTCAATGTTTTCAAAATGGTTTTAAGGGTTTATTTAAATGTACCTAAACATTTTAAAATGTTAATTATGTTAAAAATATTAAAAGTGGTTTGGGAAACATTTATTCAAAACTATATTTTGAAATAATTATTTTATATTTCTTTTAAAGGTCTTCATGAAATAGGTATATTTATCTAAACGATTCATTCTGATCAATTTCTACTATGTCAACATCCCTTACGTGATATTTTTATTGATCGATGTTTATTTATTATGATACAAATATTCTATATTATATTGAATGTTTTGTTATATGTTTGATTGTGGATGTGTTATTTTTATACCATTCATAGTTTATTGATAATGTATTGACATTTTGTATGAATGTTTTAATACAAATGTTTATGTTATGTTTAAACCTTTACATATGAGGAATGAATTGGACTTAATAAGTGACGGGTGGAGCCCGCAATAGTTCCACAATGCATCAGTAGGTTTCACAAGAAAAACAATTGTCTTTGAACAAGGCCTTGACAAAATATTATTTGTATACTTGCCACAAGGCCTTGAATATGTGGTTAGGAAGTCTGGCATTATGCATTCCATCATTATGAAATCGGCTATTGATTTTACATTTGATTACTAGATTAGTAGAATATCCATGTGAATATTTAAATGGAATTATTTGATTTACCTTTTCTATATTATGTGAATTATTATGTTTAAAAGTCTTTTGTTTTAGTTTTTTACATTTCCTTAAATATTTATGCTTATTTACCAATGTTTTTTCTATATTGTTATCCTTACTGAGCATCTGAGCACACCTCATTCTATGTTTTATTTTTTCAGGAGGTGAAAAACAATGTTACGACTAATCTATAGGGATAGTCTAAGGGATGTGAATTTGGTCAATGAATAAATTTTGATTTTTTTTTCATTTTATAATGTAATATAACATTCATATATCTAATCTATTTTCCAAGACTGCTAAACTGATCCATCCTTCGGTACTTGATTCCTTGTAATCATGATAATGTATTAAAGTAATGCATTGACTCTTGGTAACTGGAGTTATTGAATTACATTATCAATCCAACTATATCACCTTGGTGTTATCTAGTTTTGTTTTCTAATAAGTCTGATGAGACATTGTGTTTTATATTTGATTACTAAAAGATGAATAGGATGATAATTAAGAACTAATATACACTTCTATGTATCGATGAACTTTTGGACTTCCTAAGGAGTGCTTGCATGTACTCAAAAATTATTTTGAGGTCATGGGATCATTAGTTTAAAATGAGACCTTTTGATATAAAATGGAGTACTTTTAAGAGTGGTTATAACCAATATGATTTTTTTGTGAATCCATTGCGGTTGATGAAATGTTGTACTATGTTTTTCCTTGATAAAATAATTTTTTCATCTGTACTAGGAATAGTTTGTGTTTTTATTTGTAGATGATATCTTAGTGTACATCACGAATCGTGAAAATCATTCCAAAATCATGACATCATACAAAGTATACTTAGAGAACATCAAGTATATTCCAATCAATCTGAAATTAAATTATGGATTAACAACCTAAAATTAATTGGAAACATCATCATAGAGGATGGTGTGCTAGTGAACCAATAGAAAGTTAATCCATTTGTTTCATGAAAGCATCCTAAGAATGTTTTTAACATCCAAGCCTTTCTAGTTTTGGAGGTTTATTATTATGAATTCTTCCTTGAATATTCTCACATGGAAGAACCACATTCGGGCTTAAATAATAAGGTTATTGACTTGAAAGGGTCGATATCTTGTGATAATTATTTCTACTAGTTAATGAATCATTTGACTACTGCACTGATTTTGGTACTGCCAATGCATGGTTAGGAGTATTCTTTGTATTGTGATCTGTGAAGGATTAGACTGGGAATAGTGTTGATGCATAGAGATCAGGTTGGAGGTATGGGTCTCAATAGTTAAGGCCACATGAATGGTATTACCCTATTCATAATCACTATTTGGCCATGTTGGTTTCTTTCTTTATATTTTGGTGTAATTACCATTTGGATGGAATTGTTATTTCTTAAACTCAACTAAAATCTTAAATTTATATCTTTCATAGGGATATTTGAATTTATGTCCATAATAATGGGTTTATTATATGCATTTGTTTGACTTTGAGAAATCCTATATTCGTGGGAAAGGAAATAGTGTTAATAATTCTTTTTGTTGGAAGTTGCAAACATAGGTTGCCCATTAGTATAGATCTGAATGGAAGATAATGACTTTGGTGGTTGAGATGCTTATTGAGGTTTTGGAGGTCCAAGATTAAATGACCCACATGTCTTTATCAATTGATTCCACACTTCTATGTTGGATTAAGGAAATATAGTATGGGGATATAGAGTGTTTAGCCTTTATGGGAAGCCTTAAACAAGAGGATTAATATTCTGATTGGACGGTATATGGGGATGAGATCGTCTATGTCTAGATCTCTGTTGTTTGATCTATATGTAAGTAAAACAAATTTATGTGTGAGTTTCATAAATTGAATTCGGATTTTTGTAACACATAATTATTTTTATGAAATATTTATCAATAAATAATTTAAATTCCCAATAACATGTATTTCATTCAATTGGGATTCTAAATAATCCTATAGATACTATAAGTATAGAATTACTATTATTACCTAGACATTAAATTTGATGGAATAAATGACAAATTTTTGAAATAAAAAATTCTATTTCAACTCAGTATGATTTTATTTTTATATTCGTAGAAAAGTAATGAAATGATTTTTAGTAAAATAACTTTATTATTCAATAATATGTTTCCTTGAAAATGAGTTAATTTTAATTTTTCAAAGTCCTAGAAAATTTATTTCATGAAATTAATCTTATTTTTTAATTCCTAATGTAAAATTTTTCATACAATTATTTTATTTTATGTTTCAATATATATATATATAATTTTTAGAAATAGTGAAATAATGTTTTTTGTTGAAAAAAATATTTTCGTTGAAAGTTTTTTCATTGTAAAATTTTAATTTTTATTAATATTAAATTTAATTATTTAATTTTAATTTAAAATAATACAATTATGGATTTTGAAAATTATTTTATATATTAATTTATTATAAAAACATTTTATTTTTTAACGAAAATTCAAAAGAAATGTTATTCCTAGAGTTTTAAAAGTTTTATTTTAAATTTTTTAATTAATATTCAATTAATTGAAATTTGAAAAAAGGGATTCCAAATTTGGATTCTGAATTTCCGAATTTAATGGAGAGGATCCTTATCTTTTTTGGTTAACATAACTAGTAACCTTGTAAATTTAATTACAATGATAACAGTTAAATAGGGAAATTTCGGTTAAGAATAAATTAATAAAGACTATAAAATGACCCAGACACATGCCAAATTTTCAATGGATAGTGATACTTATACCTATAACATAATACTATATAAATTAAGTTGATTAATAGACACTTTTCTATTAATATAACTTACATACTATTTATATCAAATAAAGACACAAAAATGTCACTGTATTTATGTTAAATATGTCTTATGTGTCCACATAGAGAAAAAAATATAATATTAACGAATTTAATTGTAAATGTTAAACATAATAAATTTTTTTTATAAAATAAAATATTTTTTACTATTTGGGAAACTTAAAATATATTACGATATTTATAATACCTTATTTAATAAATACTCATATATTTCATGTTCATGTTATAAATAATATGTCATTTTTAATATAAGGATATGGAAATATATATTCTAATATAAATATTATTCGTAAATATATATTATTTATATTCATAATGGTATTTTTTTGTCGATCCAAATAATATATTATATTATTAGACAATGTTGATGTATTAATTATTTTATTTATGTAACTATCAAATAAATGTTATTAAAATTAATAAAACAAAACAATTTAAGATAATTAATGTGAAAAACAGATTATATAGATTCTACTCACCCCATATAGAATTAATAAAATTATTTTTTCAAGATAACTTATTATCTTGAAATTTTTAAAATTCCAAGTATGGAATCCTTTTAAAATTAAATCTAATGATATTTTACCAATTTTTTTATTTAATCAATGAAATTTAATAAAACATCATTAAAAATATAAAATAATTATAATATGATCTGAAATGTTATAAATGTTTCATTTATAGTCTAATTTAAATTACATAATTAAAAACTAAAAACTTTTGATCTTTTAATTTTTTTACCAAAGTAAAAAATGAAAATAAGTTAACTAAGGTTTAATCAAAATGTTAAGGTTTAAAATTAAAAAACCCTCTCTAGAATGAATTGGTTGATAATATTACAACCTTTCCTCTTATTATCTTATTTTAAATATAAATTTTTAGCTATTTTTTTTTATATTAAATTTTTTGTAATTTTTTTTTCAATTTACAAATGTTCATCTAACCTCAACTATAAAAAAGAACATCATCCCTAAATTCTGAAAATCACCTTGAGAATTAAATCTCATAGATACCCTTCTAATTATCCATTAAATATTATATAGTAACATTCTATATGTTGTATCATTCTTTAAATCCCAGCTCTAGAATCCTAAAGAGGAGATGTAAAGGATGTTTGTTGAAGTAGAGGTAATCATATTTACAGACACATTTAAGATTATTTCTTTTTATAATTTCTATTAATGTTTTATTTCTATTATAAAGTAATAAATGTAATATCACCTATATCACCAATATCATTTGATGATATTATGATTATTTAATAACCATATTCTATCTTTAATCAATCCTATAGATAACAAAATCACAATGCCTACGTGCATAAGACATATCATCTCCTCGTCGTGGTGTATTGTTTTCGTCACCACTTTACTTTCAAGGGTATAATGATGGAAATAATATATATATATATATATATATGATAATTATGATATTATTTTTATTCATTAAATTAATAAACAATCAACTTAAATATCATTTCACCTTTAATGAAATGATTTCATCGTTCTCGCATATGTATGGCCTACCATCTACACAACATGATGCAATCTTTTTCCATGTTAACCATTTAGTATTGATTACATGAACATATAATATTAAAAAATATTATATATATTAAATTAATAACATTATTTAAAGGAAGTGACTATATAAAATTACCAAGAAGAATGACTTATACAATAAAACATGAAATAAGAAAATGAAGCAGTTAAAACCTGAAAGAGGAGTAAAATGAAATATTATTAACAAACAAGTCATAAGATGATATAAGAGGATGATATATGATAAAATAGACATGAATATGGTTATTTTATAAACTCATAACATTATTTAAACTTTTATGCAAGAGGTTTAGATACATACTAAGGAAATTAGTCCTAAGGTAAGGGTTAGTTTAATGATCTCATTATTATCTAGGATTTTTTATTCAAATGTATTTATTGGAGAATATTTTACTTCAATGACAATTTTTCTTAAAAATATTGTCCAAACTAAATTTACAATTATTATATAGTTATTAAAATCATTTTTACTCATGTTTAAAGAATTAATAATCATTTTTAAAGGAATTTTTTATCATTTTTCTAACGAGCTGGCATTTACAATTTTCAGCAAAAGTGTTAGAGGAATCATTTTTAAAATTATATGAAATGAAAATATTATTATTATTTAATGGTACCATAATGTTCAATGATTCTTTTAAAATATTACAAGTTTATTTTAAAATAAAATTAATTATTTTAGTTTTTCATGACATTTTAAGGAATGAAAATATTTCCTAGGAGAAAGGATATTTTCCTCAATAATTATTTTCAAGTGATCTCTTAAAATTGTTTTGGAACAAATATAACATAATTTGATGTTACATATTCATTATTGGGGATATATTTCAAGGATAATGTCCTTATTAGTTCTATATTTGTTTTATGTATATGATGTAATTAAATTAATGCAACCCATTTCTTTTTTATGGGTTCTGATTTGATGAATTGTTTATGAACCCCATTTATTTTCATGGCTTTTGATATGGTAAATGAATTATGTTTTTTTAATACATATGTATGTTTTTCATTATGTGATGTGTGAGTCCTATATCTCCACACAATGATTTAGTTAAAGATATATATCTCATGAAATATATCTTAATTGAATGAGGAGGGAACTCCATTCATTAATATAGGACTAAAATTATAGTAAACTCAGTTTAATAATTTACAGTTGAGATGGGAAGTGAAACCAGTTTTATAAAGTACTTTTTACTCTATGATGGTCTTGGAAATGATCTTTGACTAGTATAGAAATTATTTTCTATTCATATTCGTATTCCACAATTCGATTTATTATATTATACTCACATGGAATATGTTCTTTGAATATTTATGAACTTATATGATTCATTCCATGAAACAATATAATGTTATTTGATATGAAGTATATAATTATTAGAAGCTGTGTTCATGTTCTTATTCACTTGTGATTTGGTTATCTCCCTTGATTTACTGTTACTAAGAATCTGATGTCACCCTTTTATATTTTTTTTCCTAATATATAAAGAATGATATTATGTAATATTGGAAAAAATGGTTTATAGTTATTAATGAATAAGTAGAATACAATGTAAATAATTTATGAATTATTTTATTATGTTTCCTTTCTTACAAATACACTAAACATATACGGTTCTATGATGTTTTTTCATATTATGCAATGAATATTATTCTATTTTATATGTATTATCTATGTATAAAAAATATGTGTTGTTAAAGTATGTATTAGAGAATGGATTAACTAAAATCTAGATATAGGGATAAAAAATTTAGTAAGAAACCTAAGGATAAGTATAATAATAAGATATAATCATCATGTTTTTTAAAATAATTTTAATAACCTGGTATAATACTTAAGGTTCCCTAAATTGAAATATTATAAATAATATCCCTTGATAATATGGTTTTTATATTTTGATTAGTGTTTCTAAAACAATTATTTTTGGTTTTAGTTCATGGATGGAACCCAAAGGAATAAAATTAATGTTGAATATAAGGTAAAATTCAATGATTATCTTCATATGAAACCAAATGTTATGGAATCTAGAATAAAAGACTTTGTTTCTATGATCACATGACTCTCTCAAGATATGAATCATATTTGACTCCCAAATAAGAAAAGGAGGGAACAAAATTATATTGAATCTTTAAAGAGCTTATAACCACCTTCTATCAGGGGGTCTTCAGATACAGTAGTTGTTGAAAAATGTATTTGTATCACTGAAAAGATATTTTGGTTTCTCTAATGTTCATAAAATGAGAGAGTAATTTTGGTGGTGTGTCTTTTGGAAGGTGAAGGGGATCAATATTAGAACCTCATCTTGAATACAAAGAAATGATATTAAATTGAATCTATTAAACATGAAATTTTCTATAATATATTTTTGAAAATATAATTTCCTCATATTCTTCAAATGAAAATGGATAAAGAGTTTTATGAGCATTAAAAAAGGATGATTAATGTATTGGTTCCTATGAAATAAAAATTTACAAGACATGCAATATATGATTTTGGAATTATAATCAAACCTAAATGAAAGGTTTATCGATTCTTTAGTGCCCTAAAACCATATTTTCTAAGGTAATTATGCAAAGGGTACTTCAATATCTATGATGAAATTATTATATGTACTCTAAATGTTGAGATGGATATTGGGGTTATCCATCAATCTTATTGGTTTGATAAAATAGAAAAAATGTAATTCAAGTAAAAATATAAAAACCTTACTGAAAATGAGAATATGTTTCATTTATACTCAATGTATAAAAAGAAACATGGTAGAAACTATCTTAAGGTGATAAGTAAAAGATTTATGTTTTTGAAATATGGTCACTGAGAAATTTACTTTAGAAGTGATGGGGAGAAGATAGATAATGATACTAAGGATAAACTGAATGAACCTCCCAAACATCAATGCGTGAATAGTAAGGATTGTGTTCATTTTGATAACCAATGAAAAAATCAGAGGGTTATTGATGATGATCGACATCAACAGCCTCTAAAGGAAAAATACAAAAAAATCATATGTGATCACTACTATCAATCTATAGTACGAAAATGAGGTGGTGAAAGGTACACTTATCATACACGATAAAGAAGAAAATGTCCTATTTGATTATGGATCAGTGAAATTTTTTATTTCAACTGAATTCTATATGGGTATTTTCATATTACCTCAACAATTATATGTTTAGCTAGCTATGGAAACAGTTAATGGTACAATGGTCGCATCACATTTTTATAATTCTTCTTCTGTTGAAGTTTTTGAGAACCAGCTTTTGGGAAATCTTATGATGCTTCCACTAGTATAATTTTATGCTATTATTGTCATGGAATTTATTTCTATATATGAAGTTCACATAAATTTTTGAGTAAGGGAAGCCACATTTCTAATTCCTAATTAATCTATGATCATTTATTGATGCAAGGATGAATATGAATTTCTATGGGAAATTATATCCATATTAAGTGTAATAATTAATATATGTAAAGGAGATATATATAAGATATTTTTAGAGAATATAACTATTATAGATACGCCTATTGTATAGTAGTATTTTATTTCTTCTTGAAACAATTTATAAGTCTTCCATCGAATCGTGAATTTTAGTTTTCAATAAAAATCTTAACTAGTGTTACACGTATTTCATAGACTCCTTATATAATGGTCCCTATCATGTAATAATAATTGAAGAAGAAAATCCAAGAAAATATTAATAATGGATTTATATGACTTAGTGTATCACCTTCTGGATCACATGATCTATTTATCAATAAAAATAAGGATAAATGAGGCTACTCATTGAATATAAAAAAATAAATAAGAACCCAACCAAGAATAAATATCACATCCCCCATTATTGATGAATTATTTGATCGACTACCTAGTACTCAATAATTTTCTATGATTTATATTCATTATAGATATCATCAATTAAGTGTTAAGTAGGAAGATATATCCAGTATAGAATTATGAATAATGTATGGACACAATGAATTTATATTGTGCCTCTTTATCCCCCTATTTATCATTCTATCATCACATATTAAATGAATAGAGTCTTTAGAGACTATCTTGATCAGTTTTTTGTAGTTTTATAGATAATTTTCTTATATATTAAATAAGAGAAAAATAACATGAATATCACTTTAAGATTTTTATAAAGGCCCTATGAATGGATAATCATTATATAAATTTTAACAAGTGTACATTTTATCTTAATAATGTTTCATTTTTCAGTCACATAATATCAAGAGGTGGTATATATACGGATCCATAAAATGTGAAACTTAATGAACATTGTCTATGACCAACAATAATATCTGGGATCTAAATTTTTATTATTTTTTTAGATATTTTTGTTGTTTGGTGGAAGATTTCTCACATTTATCTAATCCACTAACCATGTTGACTAATAAATGAGAAAAGTTCTTATTTATGGATGAATGTGAATTGATTTTAAATGTGATTAAAAGAAGGTTAGTCAGTGAAACCATTCTCCTACTACCCTGTATTTTTGATAGGTTTGTAATCTACAACGATGAATCCAATAAGGGGTTGGGATTTTTTCTCATAAATAAGATATATTGATCTCTTATGCCTCTCAAAAAATCGAATGTGCATGAGAAAAATTACCCAACTCAGGATTTAGAGATTTCTTTGGAAAATATTTAATTAAATATATTGAGGCATTATATTTATGGATAAAGGTATTAAATATTTACAAATCATGAATTTATAAAATATATTTTCACAAAAAATGATCTGAATATGAAACAAGAGATAGGTAGAGTGGTTTAAAGATTATTACTTCCCAATACATTACAAGAATAGAAATGTAAAATAGGAGAAAGATGATTTATATAAAAATGGCTATTATAGCGTATCTATGTTGTTGATTATAAATGATTTATTATATATTTATTTCCAAAAGATGGATATAGAAATATTAATGTAATTGAAAATCCTATATTTTTTAAATGAATGTTCATCCATTTATACATGTTAATAGTAAGTAGGCATAGAAGGAAGATATTGAGTTATATAAAAAGGTGTGAAATATTCATGAGTCCAACCATGATTGTGACAGAATAATAAGGTTCATGAATAATGATTGTATTCCTTCTATACCATAATTAAATAATGATATATTGGATGATGCACATAGTTCCTCATTCTCTATTCATTATAGAAGCTTATATATGTATAGGGACCTAAGAGAATATTTATAACGGGATATCCTGGAAAGGGATTTTGAAAAATATGTTTCTTGATGCTTGATTTATCATAATGTTATGTATGTGAGGTAAAACGATAAGGGTATTTTATATCCATTACCCATACTAGAATGAAAATTGGGAGAACATCATCATGGAATTTGTTTTTAGACTTCTAAACCCATCTGAAGGACAAAATTCAAAATGGTTAATATTTGATTACCTCAAAAATTCAACGCACTTCATTCCTATCAGGAAAGACATAAATGTTGATCATATTTATAAAATATATTTTAAGGAAGTGGTAATATTTCAGGTAGTACCACATTCCATTATATCTGATCAGTACCTTATGATTACCTAGAAATTTTATATAAGTCATTAGTAGGCTCTTGATATTGAGTTAATATTTTTCACATCTTATCATCCTTGTACATATGGTTAGTCTAAGAGGAAAATTGAAAGTCTATATGAAATGTTTAGATATTTCTCTATGGATTTCAATTGTGGTAGAGATCAACACCTTCGTCTGGTATAATTTCATTACAAAAATTGTTTTCACTATAGTTTTAAGATAGCTCCCTATGATTTCATTCCACTTAAAATTTGTATAAATCCTAAAATTATGAATAAATTTATGGAATTAAATATATTTGGACTTGATATAGTTGAATAAATCGCCGATAAAGTTAAATAGTTTCAACTGGACAAATGAGAATCTCAAAGACGAAAAAAATATTATACTATTAATTTAGGAAAAGGCCAGGAGTTCGAAGATGGTGAAAAGGAATTTCAATTAATATATCCTTATAATAGAGTGGTGAGATTTATAAAAAATATGAATATATTGCCTGGTAATATTATTCCTTTTTAAATTTTGGATCATTTTAGGATAGTAGATTATCGACTTATGCATCCACTAAATCTCCCTCATGTTCATGACGTGTTTCATGTATCTCTCATGATAAATTACATACCTGTTCCTTCACATTTACTAAACTCCGATGTCATACAATTGGAGATACATATTTCATATGAAGAATAATTGATAGGGGTTTTGGATCAAATTGATAATGTTTAATAAAATATGACCACTCTCATGGTTAATGTTTTATAGTGGAGCCACCAATTTAAGGAAGCTGTGTGAGAACCTTAGGATGTGATGATGTAGAGTTATCCACATTTATTTAAATCCATGTGTTGAATTCCATAGATGACATTCATTTTCAGGGGGTATAATATAATGTTAGAATATTTTCATGAAATTTTATTCTACAAAGAGTTTCAATTCTTCAATAGCTTCAGTTTCCTATTACTGTGAGTTTAAATGAATCATGAGATACTATTAGTATAAAATTATTTTTTAACATATTCACTAAATTATGGAGAATAAAAAACTAACTTACGAATGAAAAAAATCATCTCAATATGAATTTATTGGTATGTATTTTGAAAAATAATCATACAATTTTTACTAAAATCTCATTATTCTTATAAATATGTTTTCTTAAAAAAATGAGTTTATTTAAATTTTATGGCTGAATATTAATTTATTGCATACTTATAAAATTTATTTAAAAAAATTAATTTCATTTTTTAATTAAACATGTCAAACTTTTTTAATGTTATTTTATTATACTTTTATGAATCAATTGTTTTTTTAAATAGTGAAAATATTGTTATTTATTGGAAACATAATTCTCTGTTAGAGTCTTTACTAGGTAAAGATATATTTTGCATTAATTTTAGAATTTAATTAGTTAGTTTTAATTTAAAATAATTCAATTAGGGGTTTTAAAATGATTTTATACCAGAAATTATTATAAAAACATTTTATGTTTTAAAAGGACATGTTTTCGAAAAACATTTTTTCATAGTATTTTACAAGTTTTAATTTAAATTATATTCAAAAAAATCAATGATTTTAATTTTGAATATGAGGATTCTAAATTTGGTTTTATAAGGTATAAATTAGTGAATATATTCCTTTTAATTTTCTTCAACAGAAAATGTAACCTTGGTGAATTTCTTTTTTAAGGTAAAGGGTAAATTGGAAAATTAATGATAAAAATAATATAATAAAGAGTATAAAATGACTGTAACACAATCCAAAATTTTATGGATAAAGGTACTAAAATTCTAAAACATAAGGATTGAAATAATTTTTTTTAATGGACAGTTTACGATAAAATTGTTATATATAATATTTAAACCATTGAAATACACAAAATGTCACATTTTTTCTTAAATACCCCTTATGTGTCCACATGGGAAAAAGGTATGATATGAAGTAATAAAAATTTAAAATTGAAACTTAATAAACATATTTTTAAGATATGAATTTATTTTTCACTTGCTAAGAAACGTAAATTATATTATGATATTTATAATATCTTATTTATTAATTATTCAAAAATTTCACATTAATGATTAAAATAATATATCATTTTTAATATAGGGTTATAGAAAAGATATATTTGAATAAAAAAATATTATGAATGTTAAAATATTTGTATTGATTATTTTTACATTTCTATGTTTTATTTGGGAAAATGTTTATTAATTAAATACACAATGTTGATGTAGTGATTATTTTAATAATGGAAATATTGAATGAATGTTATTAAAAAAATTAAAATAAATAACAGTTGATGCAATTAATTGGATCAATGAATTATATATATTCCCCAACACCTTAGAGATATAATTAAGTATTTTTACAAGTTAACATTTTAACTTTATTTTTTCAAATTTATCTGTAATGAATAATATCAAAATTATAACTTTTTATATTTTATCAAAACCATTTTTTATTTATTAATTTAAAAATGATAAAAAATATTAAAAAATAATTAAAAAATGAATTGAAATATTTTAGAGTGTTCAGTTATAGTCTAACATACATCACATAATTAAAAATTAAAACATTTAAATATTAAAAATAATGTTACCTTGGTTAATATTAAAATAAGATCACATAGATTTAATAAAAATGATATGATTAAAATAATATAAAAAATTGTCAAAATTTTATTGTATGATAATATTACATCCTAATATAATTTTATATTACAATATATGGATATTTTTATGTATTTTTAATGAGATTTAATTTATTATAAATTAATATTTTTTAAAATTCCAAAATTTCCCCTCACCTAAATTAAATAAGGGAAACTCCTCCGAAAATTCTACACATCACTTTAAGCCTTCATGATAGAAGACATCCTACAAATATCCCTTATAAACATACCTATTATCCTAATAAGGGTTTTTGTTTCCAAATATACCAACTCTAGCATCCCTAAGAGGAGATCTAAATGGTGTTTTTCAAAGAAAAGGCAATTGTTTTTACCAACTCTTTTATGATTATTTATTTCTCTCCTTCATATTCATGTTTTGTTTCCATATAAATTTATAACACTAGTATCAAATATATGAGGTGATTTTCTTATCACTATTTAATAACCATATTCAACCTGTTCTCCATCCTATGAAAAACAAAATCATTGTGCATGCGTATGTTCATCTTATCATCTCCACAATGTTGTTTAATTCTTTTTCATAACCACTTTATTTGGATGGGATTCATGATGGGAATTAAATATATATATATATATTATAATTAAAATATTATTTTTATTCTATAAATTAATATACCACCCTCTTCCTTACAATTTCAATATTAAGGGAATGATACCATCGCTCGTGTGTACTATAGTCTGCCGTCTCCACAACATGATCTGATCAGTTTTCTTTGTTCACTATTCAAGAATGATTATATAAAGGTATATAATACATAAATATGATATATACATATATTTATTTAATTTCATTGGGGAAACTATTTAACTACATCATATGCACCAAAATTGGGACTTGTATGCCAAAACATACGTAGAAAAATGAAGCAGTTAACACCCAAAAGAATAGTAATATAGAATTATTATTAACAAAACGGTTATAATATTATATAAGTGAATCATATGTAATATCATAAATATGAACATGGTTCTATAATTAATTAACAACATTCTTTAACAAATATACAATAGTTTTGGATACATACAAATTAAATCAGACCTACTATAAGGGTAAATTTTAGGATCTCATTATAATCATGGATTGTTATTATATAATTTTTTAGAGGGGAATATTTATCTTCCAAGTCAGTATTTCGTAAAAAATATCAAAAAAAATTTACTATTATTATATAAATGTCAAATTCATTTTTACCATGTTGTGAATTTTTAATACATGGTTTGAAAATAAACTTTTTTAATTTGTTTAATGAGGTAACTTTTGAAATTTTATAACATATTACAAGAGTATTGATTTTTAACATATATGACATGAACTTATTTTTCTTCTATCATGGGGAATTATTTTCTTGAATAATCTCTTGTTATTTTACAAGGTTATTTTTATATAATATATTTTATTTAATAATTACGTGACGTTTTATGAAAATAAAATGATTTAAAGATGACATAATATTAACCTAAATAATTATTTTCAAGTGTCCGATAAAAATTATTTCACTAATTTTATAGAATGATTTGATATTTCAATGATTTAAAAGGATATTTTTCATTGATATTGTTTGAATTATTTCTATAGTTGTTTTATGTATTTTTGGAAAGATAATTTGTAAACTCATTTCATTTCAATTGGTTAGGACATGATGAAGTGTTTATGAAACCCAAGAATTTTCATGGGTAATGATTTAAAAATTGAATTATGTATTTTGGAACACATATGTATAGATTTAATTGTGTGATTGGTGATACCAATATCTCCCCCCAATGAATTGGTAAAGGATTTATATATCATGAGATACACAGGACTCAAACATGGAGTGAAAATATTTCCATAAAATATGATTGGAACAAGAGTATACATAGTTCAGTAATACATGCCTAGAATAGGGAGTGAACCCGGTTCAGTAAAGGACTTTAACCAATAGATAGTCTCGGAAATGAGTCTTGATTAATATAGTAATGATTATCTATTCTTATATGTATTCCACAATTTAATTTATTATATTATTATCCCATATAATATATTATTTTATTATTTATTAAATTCATTTATTTATTCAATGAAATGATATCATGATATTTGATATTAATGAAATAACTTTCAAAAGCTATTTTCATTTTCACAGGTCCATATGAATATATTATCTCCCTCAATTTACCAAACTGAGCATTTTCTCATGCCCTTTTCGTATGTTTCTGTTCCCTAGGTTATAATAAAATATATTATTCAGTCATATAAAAATGGGTTCTAGTTATGAAGGAGTTAGATGGAGACGATGTAGAAATAATTTTGAATCAGTTGTTTATGTTTTCTAGTTTTCAAGGTAATTAAACATCTTGGGTTATGCCGTGGTTTTTAGTTATATAATGAATATTATTCTATTTTATATGATTTTATATGTATAAAATTTAAGGGATATTATAAAGTGACCCATATTTTGATGAATATGTATTGGGACTCTCAGAGATAGTACATGTTTCCATGAAAGAATAAAGAAATTGTAGATTTTATGATATGATACTAAACCTAGAATTAGGTGAAGGCAAAGCATCATTGAACATAGGTTTTCCTAAAGTCATTATCCATTACAAAAATGGAATTTTTATATAATTACTATATACATTTTTTGGGTATTATGAGGACTCCTCGGAATAATGATATGATATGGGTGATTATAGACCAGTTGATGAAGGTATCCCATTTCAATAGAAATAGGAACACATTCATGGTTGATCAGTTGGGGGAATTTTATGGTAAGAAAATATAATTTTATACCTGTTTCCATGGATTATGGTTTTAGTTAATGTTCTACATTTATATTTTTACTTCTGGAAAGTTTTATTGATGGAATTGGGTACCAGGTGTTTCTGAGTATAGATTTTATTTACAAAAGATAGAAAATTATAGTTCTCTATTTAAGAGCTATAGAACACGCTATGATAATGAATCATAGTAAATGGGGGATTTTTTTATAAGAAGAATGTTTTAGTGGATTTCACCTATAAAAAATTTAATAAGATAATATTCTTATGGATCTATATTAGTGACTTTATGGTAGTCCATGAAGAACAACTTTATGTCTGATGATGGTAGGTTAATCGATGTTGTTCGGACCAATTATCATGTTATAGATTAAATACTTGGTTCAACTGATTATGAAATCCATGGATATAGTTTATATAATATATAAATATTATTTTATTGAAATCTTATAAATCTTATGTTTAGTAAGGGTGATCAGATTTTTTTAGGTGTCTCCATGATTGGGTCAACATCAGATTCAGAGGTTTGTCATATTGGTACTATGTTTTTTCAAACTATAATCATTGGTATCTTCTCGACTGTTATAGTGTTATAAATGATGTTTTTCATAAGTAACTGATAATATATTATCACCTTGACCCTTATTTGTTCATTCAAATTGGTGGTGTTGATTGTAAGTTTGTTTTATCAATTAATAAGTATATGATTTGTATTCTGGATTGTAGTGGGAAAGAATTATGGAGAATCATTATGTCTTTGGATGGAGTATTATGTAATCATGACTTTAATAAGGAAGATATATTTGAAAGGGAATTAGATATGTGGGATTAGTGTCTCCACTATTTTACCTTATAAGATTTATAATGCATGGGAATATATATTGAGGATGAAATATTATAAGGTGGACATATTGTAAGATCTAGAGCTTTTTTATATGTTTGATACTTATTTTTAGGTAATATTTAATTATTTTTTTATAATAACTTGGTCAGTTCTTTAATTTGGGTTATTTCGAGTGAACATTAAATTTAATTGAATCTTTTTTCACTTATACGTGGTTGGCGCACAATTAGCACAAGTAGTGAATTTCTCCTTAGAAACCGTGTGCCCTATTTTTAGCAATAGGAAGGGGATCATAGTCTTACCAACCTTTGTGGCCACACATTCAAATCCCTAAACCCTTAGACATAATGGATTTTCATAGTTGGATTATGGTTTTTCACATTTAATTTCCACCATGGATTAATTGTTCACACCAAATAGTCTGGGCACATAGTTGGGGTCCATGGTTTCTCAATCCCTGTGGTCTGTCCTGGATACCAGACATGAGGGATTTTAAACCCCTAAAATTGTAAATAAATTTTCCCAAGCCCCCATTATATATCACGGAACACCCATGATAGACCCAACATGAATTATTTTTCAATTGGAGGATCCTTAGAGGATTCCAATTCTCCTCTAACCACTTTATGTTTATTCAAGGATCTATTGGAGGAAATCAAACCCACTATGATATGTAATTTATTACTCATTTAGATTCATATCACTCACATATTTCTTCACCTTTTGAGTCGAATGAAGTCCACCATTGTAGATTTTTTAAATTGAAATCATAATGGATCTTGTTTCATGGATCATGTTCTATGGTTTCCATCATAGAACTTCATCATCATCATTATTTCAGCTAGTCTACATCAAATTAAGGGATCATAATGAGAGAGCATTGCCAATTATCCAATGAAAGGTGTTATAATTAAAATATATGATATTCATTATTCCTATTTTTTTGTAGTGGTATATTTTCATTTCCATGTTTTGAAATTTTTTCAATATGATAAAATAGAATTAAATTCACACAAAATTGGGAGATCCTTTATGGATCCCATTATATCCATTGGAGATGATGTGATCTAACCTGATGAAAGCCCCTGGGGATTTCCAATATTTTTGAGATGATGAATTATGAATTTTGAAAATATGACTTATGTTTTTTTAGTATTGAATTGATCCCTTGTTTCATGATTAATAATAAGAATTAAAGGGTTGGATTTTTTAACCGTGAATGGATAATTAATTGTGTCCTTAAATGATTATATTAGATTAATGGGTAAATTGTTCATGTTTTTCATTATGTCAAACGTAAAGAACCAGTGTTATGTTGATAAATTAAATAGTGAACCCTGTTTTGAGTACTTTATTACAATGTGAACAATATCTTGTGGGTGATGTATTGAACCTCCAAATACCCATGGGGTGAAATACTGGTGATATGGGCCCCAAATGTATGATTTATATTTATATTATAATGTGATCACTAGGTTATGGGTGATGAATTGATTGTCTAATTACCCATAGGGTCCAATAATGATTCAATAGCCCCCCAATTCATGAATAAAATTTATATTTGAATATAAAAAATAGTTATGGGTGAGGTAATAATGCTCCAAGTACCAATGGGGTTCTATTCTGATGCTCTAGGACCCTGATGCGAGCATCGGATAATGGTTCCTTGAACGACACTCTATGATACCAAATATATTCGAAATGAAATGAATAATGAAATCCCATGAAAGACTTCACGTTTAAATCACTATTTCGTATGGTTAAAACATCGGCATGGGATAAAGTAGGTATGATTGGTTCGGGTGTCATTGTAAACCCTGGTATAACATAGTTTGATAATGAATAATAAATGAGAAACTTATTTAAATTATTATATTGCTCTTTATTCATTATAAAAATATATAGACATTTATAGATTGGTTATTTTTTTAGCCTCTGCTGGCGGTGACCTATAGGGTTGTACTCAAACCCTACTCAGGTCACCTGATTGGTATCAGAATAGACGTCTTGTATTCTAATAGAATAAGGGAAAGATCCTTATGTTTGATGGTTGAGTTTTGATTAATGATGGAGCATGGATTAAGAAAATGGACATGATAATGGTACCCACATTGGTGTTATAACTATGTTTTTATTTTGGGATTTCATTAGATAATTCACAATTGTATGGAATGGAAAAATTATTTCTTTTGTTTATTTCCCTTTTCCCATGTTTTTATATATTCTTGTATTTTTTGGAAGATTATTGATTACTTTAATACCTTGGATATATTTCATGTTGATTTATGATGATGTTTTTCTTTGATAAATAGGTTGTACTATAACCACATTACATATTAGACCCAATCTTCTAGCAGGTATCCTCTAGCATACAAGGAGGCACATCAAAGGTCCTATATGTAAGGAACTCAGGAAAATGGTATATGCCACCCAGGTCAGGATGTAACATTAAGATAGTGTTTTATTAACCCCTTTTATGATGTGGGTTTTCAATAATTGTATTTACAAATGTCAACCAATTGATTACTAATATCTAGAATAAATTTAGTAGAAGCAACATAATAAGGGTGGTTGAATGTGACACTCTATGATTCTAAAAAAAGAACATCATATTGGATATCATATATGACACACATCAAGTAAAAAGATGAAAATGTAACATCCTTAAACTTTTCTATATATTTATTTTTAAATAAATTCAGCCTCTTGAATAGATTTTAATGCATGAAACACTATGTTTAAACAAAACACAATACACTATTAAAATATTATTATTTAAAAATTACCATTCTAACCTTTCCATTAAGTTGGAAGTAATGAATTAGACAAAATTATTTATGAAAAATATTTGGTTTACACATTTATAAAATAAATTCAACGGTTATACATATATTGTAAATAAAATATATTTTATTTGATGGGAAACAATTTCTAAAAAAAATATATTTTCCCTCCAAGGAGGTATAGTCGCACCTTTCTCACATTATTTAAAATAAATTTCAACTATATCAGTAAAATTAATTTTAAAAAATAAATGTAATTTTTTATATTTTCAATTAAAAATATTTTTTTAAAATTCTGTTATTATCATCTAAAAATATAATTTTTTTAATGATTAATGAAAATTAATAGTTTTAAAATTAAAATTATTATAATTTTTTATCTATTATTTCATTTTATGTCGTTATAATAAATATCATATTTAATTTGGATAAAAAACATTGTAAGATTTTGGATATTTTTCTTTAATGACTTACATTATTGTCATATATATGAGATTATTTTAAATTTAAAATCATCCACTTCTATAAATATAATTTTGAAAAATAGATTCAAAATTTTGAATAATATTAATTTATATTTTCTAATTATATCAAATTAATTTTTTACCATAATAAAAAGTAAAAATAGAAAAAATTAGTGGAGGTAGTTAAGGTAAAAATATCTCTACCAATTCTTAAACTAACATTATATAAGGGATAAAAGTGATCCAAAACCTATACAAACCCAATTTTATTTCTATATTTTGACTTTATATTTTATAGGATATAAAATAGATAAATTTTTACCCTTTTTAATGATATAAATGTTTGTACACATTTTTTATTTTCGAAGGATACAGTATTCCACTAACTTCACATATAAAAGGCCACCCCACTCATCTATTATTCATAGTTCTTAAACCCATTGTATTGTAAAATAACTAAAAAATATACATATTAATTCTTTCCTATAATCCTAAAAGATATATATTGGTCAAAAATCTCACCTAAGAAGGATTTTGGTACAAGCCAAAAGAAGTTGTCTAAAGAAGAGTTAAATTCCATAACCGAGCGGTTTAATTTAAATCATCCTCATCCTTTTTAAATTATTAGTAAAACATAATTATATAATAACCTAGTTACATTATATATACAATGATATTTTTATTTGATGTTAATTTAATGTATTTATCTCCTCTCCCAACAAATGGGTTATGAAATCAGCGATCATTTGTAGGGTGGACAACCACCTTGCAAATCAATGCAACCCATTTTCCATCCCCATCATTCTTGGATAGATATAGTGATTTATTTTATAAAATTTATTTTTTATTTTTCATATTATTATAATTATTTAATAATAATATCACATATACATTAATTTCATTTTATATCAGATATGATAAAGTCACTCATATGTACGGCGGGCTACCACCTCCAAAAGCGATGGAATTAATTTTCCACTAATGATTCACATGGAATGAAATAAAGATAAAATTAATTAATATATTTTATATATATGAGAGTATATTTATTATATAAAATTAATATATCACCCAATTCCTTACCCTTTCACTCATTAAAAGAATAAAATCATCACTCATTCATATGTAAGGTCTACTAACTCCATGAAGCAATGTGATTCATTTTTTCTAAGGCCCCAGCCTTAAACCTTGCATAATATTGAGTTATTACAAGATTACACATTGAGGATCTTTTCAGGTTTAGAGTTTTAGATAATTAGATCATAAAACTTGCATTACATTCCACATTTAGACAATGTAGTTACATAAAAGATAGTATTAATTTTTTTTCCATCAACGGAAACATATTTTAAAATAATGCATGGATTCTTCCATGGAACATCCTTGACACTATCATCACATCATGTACCTTTCCCTTGACCTGTGAAAAACATTTCAAAAACATGGGATGAGCATAAAAAGCTCAGTAAGTGTTATAAAAATATGGAAAGGAAACATGAGTTCATATGTACATAATAATGAAATCATACTTTACCCATAAAACATATCCACTATAACATACCTCATCAAATCATGTATAAATCATAGAAATCATGAGACATAAAAGGTAACTTGAGGCATTCATAACATTCTTACGTAGGGAGTAACCCTCTTATTTACGTTTGGAATACCCACCATAGTATATTCCCTAAATATCTTCGGAGAAACCTTAACGTTTCACTCCTTCACATTACCCAATGCATTGGAGAGAAATATCGGGCTCACCTGCCCTTATTTTATCATGGAACCACCCGTCTTCATAACAATTCCCAAGAACCATAACATAATCTTATCACATAAAACATCCATAAAGGAAA
The DNA here is from genome assembly GCA_963277665.1 of Viscum album. NCBI lineage: Eukaryota > Viridiplantae > Streptophyta > Magnoliopsida > Santalales > Viscaceae > Viscum > Viscum album. The sequence goes on from OY728157.1 coordinate 203,990,702, forward strand.
CCTAACATTTCCACCTTTCAATAACAAGATATCAATACAACACATTGATATAAATACATTATGAAAACCATTTTCAATACCAAAATAAATGAAAAGTAAAACATGGTAATTATTTTTCTTTTCAAAATAAGGTATGGCTTGTAGAGGAAGCCGAAACTCAAATAATGGTCACGGCAGCGGAGAAGTCGTTGTCGCCGCATACGTACGACAAAACACACTCCCTTTTTTCATTTAGTAAAACGCTTCATATAAAAATATTCCTTTTGGATAAACATAAAAGTCAAAGGGTTTTATACACCATATAAGAGAAATTTGTGTATAAAACAAAATATGACTCAATGAAAGGAGATTGAGACGATGTCCCATACAAAGACGGTATCCTTGGATTAAGGATAAATCAGTTACATAACTATGTGTGAGAAATTAATATATGAAATATAAGTGGGTATTATATGTAAAACAATCAGAGGAAATTCCCACATAATCATAGAACGACATATTCAATGTGTACAAGTTTATCCCAATGAATCGAAATTTGGTTAAGAAGTTCCCTTGCATAAATTAGACAGCCTAACGACGTCACTTTAAAATTCAGAAAAAGAGTTGATGAGAGATAAAAAGGGTATCTCCTCACTTCGACATAAAATTTACATCAATAAGGATATATAAGAACATATCCCAACATAATATTATGTGAATTAAAAGTCATAAAAAAATAAGTCTTTAAAAAAGAGGAGGGTGAAAGGTTCCCTTACCGACATGGGTATCTTTAGAAACATACGCCCCGTGAAAGAAGTACAATAAAAAATTGATGTAAATACTAATAAATGAAATAATATTACATAATAAGTTAAATAATTGTCAGTACATACACCACTCAAAAGAAAATTGTGGAAAATGTAGAATAAATCTCACGGGAATAAATGTGAGATAAAAAATCCCTTACGAAAACTCAGCAGCCTAACGACGCCACATAAAACTTACAAAAAATGGATTGATGAGATCAAATAGGGTATCTCATAATATTAACATAAAGTTTATAGAAAGAGTAATATAAAATAACATCCCCCAACATAACAAATAAGAGATTTAAAGAAGTGACAAAAAGGAGAGTACTTAAAAAGAAAGAGAGAGGTTAGATCTCTTGCGAAAATTCAGCAGCCTAATGGTGCCACTCAAAAACATCCAAAATAGATTGATGATAGAGAATAGGGGATCTCATCATATGAAAGTAAAAATTACAGTAAGAGTAATATAAAATAACATCACAATAACATGAAATATGATCTTTGAAAGGAATGACATAAAAGAGTGTACTTAAAAAGAAAGAGAGGAGTAGGATCCCTTACCTTGGGTCCGACTTGACTCGATCGTTCTTTAATCTCTTGAATAATAAACTTGAGTTAATATCTACTTCCTTATGAAACATTTTCAAGTTCATTATTCTTTTTTATCAATTATTACCATCTCATGAACACTATGTAATTATTTTAGTTAATAACGGTCGTTTAAACGATCATTAGTACTTGAGTCAAAAATTGAACTTGTTGGAAAATAATTTTCCATGTAGTTATAGGTACATCATATCCATAATAGTATTGATGTTTTAAATATCATATATATCCAGTATATATTCATTTTATACTATTCCATTGCATTTAGAGATAAAAATTAAAAGCATTGTTTATGGAGACGGTAGGTCGTACGTACGCATGAACGCTACTTTCATTTTTTTCATATTAATGATATTAAAACAAAATGATATATATATATATATATTTCATAATTACATAATTATATACATCATTTAGATGTAATATATTACATATATATCCATTATATATATGTACTTATAATAGTACATAACATTTTGAGATAAGAAATGAAATGTACCGTTCATGGAGACGGTAAGTCGTACGTACGCATGAACGCTACTTCCATTTCTATTTCATATTTAATGGAATTAAAACATAATGATACATAATAGTAATTTAATTCAATTATGGTATCATATATAATATCATTAAATATATCCTTTATACGTACCACATATGGTATTAACGAATCAAATCACTTTGAGGGGGCGGTAGTCCGCACTTCCTTAAATGAAGATATTGCGTATACCCATAATGGAATCCATAAACGTATTCCATAAATGAAAAATATAGAAGCTTGAGGAAAACATAAACATATTATATATCATATAAAAATATAGTGACATCTTAATGGCCACCATGAATGGTGTTAAGAGAAAATTGAACAATCATCGTTTCGTGAGGCAGTAATTTTCCATCCACAGAAACAATATGTTCTTTAACCATTAGATGTAGGTGTGTGTAAGTGTATCTCTAATAATTCTTATAAAAACATCCTAGTATATTTAAGATACTGTATTTGTTACAAAATAAATTAATAAAAAGTGGTTTGGGGGTTGGAGAAGCAAAATAAAACAAAAGGACACAAGTGAAGACATTTCCTTAAAATCGGGTAACTCCCTTTGGTTTGAGCTCAAAGGCTTCCTTGGGAAGACTTCTACACATATTGAGGCTTAAAGGAGTTATAGAGGGATGTGGAGAGTCAAAATGGTCAGGGTCAGGCCGAGCCAAAGGCTTTGGAAGTGTGGGTATGGTGGTAGAGGTGGGGGCCTTTTATAAGAGGAGAGGAGGGGCACTCTTGGAAAGGTATAAAATGTACCATTATTTTCAAATGATTTTCGGATTTAAATGGTCCCAAATTGATGTGTTTAGAGGATATGGTGATAAGGGTTCGAAATCCACCCATAGAATAGGTTTTGGAAATGTTTAGGTCTTATATTTTACATTATCTTTCCATTTTATTTAAATCCTTTATTAAGGAGGTAATCGCTGGATCATCATGATGTCATAAATAATTTAATAAATTTAATGTCTAAAAATTATAAATAAAATATAATGATGAAGAAAATATTTTTATCCTTATAATGAATATTTATAGTCCAAAATATAATTTATTTAGACAAAATTAAAAATATTTTACTTATGTGATACATTCTTTGTTTAATTTAACATTCTTTAAAAATAAAAAGATAAAAAGTCACTTTCTCACAAAAGTGATTCCATGTGGCCCCCAAGTTTCGCACAAGGCATCCCATGGTCAGACATGAGACAACCAGTAGCCTTAGGACACATTTTGTGGTCATTTTTTATTATTATGATATTATCTTATTATCTTTAACTACCCGATTACTCATTAATCAAGATAATTAAGATTAATTACCGTCGTTGCTATTCATAATGCCCAAAAACAAAAGAGTCTTAATTACATAATTTGTACCTTCTGATTCCAAATATTTAATTCATTTTACCAAATTCCAAACACATAAATTGCAATAATTAATTTAAAAAACATCCCGTTGTCAAAACGAATAGCGGGTTTTTTAGAAACAATATTTATGAAAAGTTTGGCACTTGTTTATGCCTAATTCCAAAGTGAAATTAATCCCAATGACCATAATTGAATTACATGGTAAAAATATATTCTAATTAAACTTTAAAAAAATTAAAAAGATAATATAACCATAAAATTAAATTATATGAAAAAGCAGTTTTGATGTAAATTGCAGCATTTTTCACTATTCATTGAAAAATGAACATTGTCAGAAAAATACCAAAAATTAACCCAAGGAAAATTTCAATATCCCAATCATAAATAATGTGTTTATTTTGAAAAATAGAGCTTATAAATGTTTGAAAAAGTTTATTTAAAAGGGGTTTTCCATCAAAAGGCGGTTAATCGACCTTTTAAAGAATATTAGAATGTTTACGCTAAAAAACTGGATTCATTTGCATTTTTAATCCTCTAACATTTATTGTAAAGAGTAAAAATATTTTAAAAACATAAATAATCATTTTGTAGTTAGTTCTGTTCATTCCCGCCATTACAACGGGTAGGCGTTAACTACCATTTAAAATAATATTATTTTATTATTAGAGTGCAACGTAAGATTCCAAAGAAACTCGTTGTTCGGTATTGGGTATGCCATCGAGCATAGAATCCCCTTTAAAGTAATATTAATATTTTATTCAGAAATATCGATAAATATAAAGATGTCATATTCTTTATTTACCTGGGGTGTTACATTTTTCGTGTCAAATTTCATAAAAGGTCATAAGTTCTTTTATATAATATCAATATTATATTTATGAAAATATTATAATTGTTTAAAAGATATATATTTATATCCTATGAACAATAATAGGAACCATCATCACAAAATGTGTGTGATAAAACAAGGAAATTAATACATGAAATAATGTAATATTATTAAAAAAAATATGTTGTAAAATATTATAAGTAAATCACATAAGATAATATAAATATTATTATATTTTTTTATAGATTAATAACATGCTTAAATCCATTATATAGTATGTTCAAACACGTTTTATGAATATTGGTCCAATGGTAAGGTTTTCGATCTCACTTTTACTTTTAAGAAATATATGAAATAATATTGACTTATTTATTTTGTGTGGTGTATATAGTTCCAATTTGATATTTTATTTCATGAAAAAAATTATCTTTATGAAATTTAAATATTCATTTTATTTTTTAGAACCCCAATTTATTACCATATTTTCCTTTATGAGTTAATTTATTTTTGTTGATAATCTTGAAAATAAAAACAACACCGGAATTAAAAAAACACTATTTAGTTAGGTTTTTCACAATTAATATAATAGAAAAATTTTATAGAATTTAAATAGGTAATCAAATAAAATATACATACACTTATATAGTATTTTGATAAGCCTAACTGAAGAGAAAACCTGATAAAACACTTAAAGTTCTCTCTTTTTTATATATTTCATTTTCCACCATTTGATGGAGAATGATTTTAAAATCTGATTATGACCATTTTATAAATTTAATATGTCAAAAAAATCTTTATATTTGAAATAGAAACATAAAATTAGTTCTGGGTGATGTTCTAGTATTTTTCTATGATGTTTCATTTATTTAATGAAAATTGAAAAATAATGATTTTTTTCAAATATAATATTTCCTATAATTTATTTATAAGGAGAATTTTATTTAATTTTTTTTATGATTAATCAGATTATTATTTTATCAATTGATCCAATTCTAGTAATTTTAATCAATTCTTTTCTTAAATTGACTATAAAAACAAAGCACTCCTTTGGATGTTTTTACTTTAAAATCCCATATTGTCGTCTCATCGGAGGGATTAAATTTAAATTAATTTTGTCCACTTATGTGATTTAAATTTGAAAAAATTACTTCCATATTTTGAATCATCATAATTTATAATTTCTAATATGGTCAAATTATTTTTTTGGAAAAAAATATTACTATATTTAATTAAAATTAATTACAACGTTTTTGGTAAAATTGTTCTTAATAAAAAATAAAACCATAACCGTAATGGGAAAATATAAAATAAACTTCTCCAAAATAAATATGATGGGCATATTTAGACTCTATACATCTTTTAGTCTACTTTGGACCATTGTTGTTCAAAATTCTATAAAAACATGGGTATGTTTCCCTTCTTTTGAAATATTACAAGAGTGCCACTCCTCCTACATCATAAGAGGCCTCTATTACTCCAAATTCTTCAAACCTCTCAAGATAATTTATATAAGTACAAATCTTCCCAGCTATATCCCCAAAATCTTTACATTCTATATTTAAGCCTCATTTTCATGAAAACCAAATAGATTTTCCTATTTAAGAGGTAATATATATTTTAATGTTCTTTAATTTTATTTCCTTTCTCTCCAGCCCAAATTATCCTTATTACATGCTAATATAACAAAAAAATTATAAAAAATATACTAGATTTTTTTTATATTATGGTTTCTATGTTCACTTACACACACCACCTTCTAATGGGTAACAAACATATTGTTTACGTGTATGGTGTATTACCACCTAATGAAATGATGATTGTTTGTTTTATATTTACCAACTTTCAAGAATGTTAATGATGGATACTATGTTTATATATGTTATATATATTATATAATATATATTTAATTTTATGTAATTAAATTGAAACACATATCTGTATACTTTCCATTTTTGCTAAAAATGGTAACATTTTATTTGGGAGTGCAGACTACTTCCCCCTTGGGAAATCTGATTCATTCATGCTATACATGGAACGTATTAAGGATAATTATAATAAAAATTTGTAAAATATATTAAATAGTTATGATTTTTGATTTATAATAATAATACGTATCATTTATTCTTTATTATTATTATAAAACAATGAAATGAAAGTAGCATGTATGTGTGCGTATGACAAATCATCTCCATGAACGGCGTATTTCATTTATTATCACCAAAATTTATATATTATAATAAATAAATATTTATAGAAATATATGGTAATTAAATCATGGGTTAAATTTTTTATATGATGAAATGATTATCTACGCAATAGGAACAAAAACTCTCAAGTCTAAATAACATGAAAAAACAAGCAAATAAACTCTTAAATAATGAAAATAATGAAATATTGTTGAAAAAAGTGTAATAAGATATTTTAAGAAGAATATAAATGACATTATAAACCTAATTATGGTTATATTATAAGTTTTTAACATATTTTTGAACTAAAATAAAATATGATAAATACAACACAACAAAAGCAAAGTTAAGGTGACAGAATTTATCTCAATTTACATTCCATTGAGACTTATTTGGAATTATACACCAATTCACTTTTATTTGGTGTATATACATCATCTTGTTATGTAATAACATAAATATCCTTAATATCCTGGTATTTTATGTTTTATTTAAATATTATTCCTTCATGGGGATTATAATTTAAACGTTTCAAAGTTGTATGGGAAACTATGGAATGTTTTATGATTATTCCCCACATGAATGTTCTTAATGATCATTTTTTATTTTCACATCCTTCTATGATAGTTAAAATTATCCTGAAAAAAATAAAATTATTGTAATAATTTTTTATATGAAATTTAGTTGAATATATGTGTTCTTATACAACATAATTATTATTTTTCTAAACATTAATACATTTTACAGATGTGGTCTAATTTGAGAGTTATTTAATGATTTGGGGAAATATTGATAATTATGTATTCATTATTTAATACAGATATTTGATAAGGTATATTATTTATTATAATTATTTGTTTTTATGAATTATTTTTACTGGTAATAGAGGGTAGTGCCTAAATATTATATCACTCCCCGATGCATCAAATTATTTTTGTGAGATAAATCAGTTAGGAAAATTAAATGGTTTTCTATTTGTAGTATTAACTATCATGTGAAGAATCATTATGGTATAGTTTTTCATGTACGATATACATGGAGTCCATTATAAAATAATTTCCCTCATTTAGTAATAGTTATTATTTATCCATAATATTTTAGGTTGACATATCAATGGATGTAATTTAATCTCATTTTAATGATGTATGGAAAGCATTTTAGTTTCTTAATTTTCTGTATTAAATATGACTTATCAAATTATGTAATTGAAAACTATACTCAGTTATTTATATTTACATATAGATTGATTCTTTATTTCTTCCATTATATCTTCCCTTACTGGGAATTTTATCTCACCCTTATTATGTTTCTTACCTAGTTTATGACAATAATAACATTGAATAAGCATTCAGGGAAGTAGTATGTTTATATTTTTCTTGTAGGATGTTTTATTTAATTTACCCAATGAATTATGGGTATCATTTATGAAATTTGGATTTCCAATTCTGCTAAAATTATTGGTCCCTTATGATTTGGTTACTTGTAACCATGATAGTAAAATAAAATAATGCACTACCAATAGTGTTCTAGTTTTTGGAATTATACTTGGTATCAAATGAATTTAAAAATAATCCATGGAAACTAGATTTAAGAAACATAGATTATGAAGTACAACCCTAAGATATAATTTGAGTCAAATTATAAAAGAACGTCCTTAAATTTTGGTAAGGTACAGATTATGTGGGTAGTTATATAAATATATCCCTGTTTGAATAATATCAGTGGATATTGTTTTGGAAGAGGTGTACATAAGAGTAGTAACTTTTCTTAGGTGCTTCGGGCATGACTCAAGGTAACCTGGTATAAAAAATTGGGCCCTACTATGCACTTGGTTTAATGCTCCTAGGGTATATGATTATTATTATTAAATTTTTATATACCTACCATTATGAAGGATTTAAAAGAAATGATTCCCCTAAAGTAACAAAAGGTTATGATTTTAATATTTATGATGCATAAAATTTTATTTTGGGCTATAACATTATTAGAATAATATATAATGATCTAATATATTGCATTACTTTGTTTATAAATAAGACCTGGAATGAAGAATAATGTCCAAAATCTTGGAAAATGTAGATATTTCCCTTCTGAGGAAAACAAATACAACTCATATTTGATTGGATAAAAGCATAGAAATTTTAGGGAAATGTAATCAAGTTATAAAAAAATATTTCTTGAGTGGATCAATATATTCCATGAAGATAATATACTATATTGGATTGCTATATGAGATAGAAGCTCATATCTTTTCGGGGATCTACTAATAAAATTACAGTTGAGAAATATTTTAAGCCTTCGAAAAATATATTCATGACTTTAGAATATAGTGAAAATGAAAAGGTTACACTTTCTATCTATTTTATCCAAGTGGATTTGGATTATTAGTGTTTTCTAAACTAAAATACAATTGAGGAAGAATAAATTCAGCTCATGGTATCGATAAATTTTAAGAAACTTTTTAAATAAACAATTCCCTTGTGTTCAACAAGTTGAGATGAAGAGAATGTTACGTAGTTTAAATAAAAATGAATAATAGAGTGTCGAATATTATGAATCTATCATTAATAATTTAGCTAGGAAATCTTCCGATTAACTATGCTAAATTGAGTGGAATATTGACCACTTATTTGAAGGTCTTGATACAAATATTATAAGGGAACTGGTTTCATATAATTTTTCATCGTATGGAGAAATAGTTTTATGTTCCATTAAGATAGATAATGTATTTTATAGAATCAATATATTAAAGGGAAAGTAAGACAATAATAGGTAATTATAGAACCATGAAATAGGTAATCAATCAATGAAAAAGAATAGGTTTTTACGATTTGCATCATGTGAATAATGTGGAACATATCACACTGGTAAGTGATTGAAGGTAATGGTTAATTTCTATAAATGAAGAGGTAGGGGTCACTAAGCTCATGAAATCAATGGGAAGAAGCTGATCAAATATTTCTATTGCATGAATTGTAATGATATAGGGATCTATAAAATTGAATTCACTAAGAATTAAGGAAATATTCAATAGAAGAGGTTGAGGGGGTTGCCATGCATTTGTGATCACTAAAACTGAGGTAGGTTTATTCAATGATAAGGTGAAAGATACATTAATCCTATCATCAAATTTAGACAATAATTTATTTGATCCTAGACCATCAAACTCTTTTTTATCTACATATATTTCCATGAAAATTAAAAATTTCCATTCTGATTTAATAAGAGAGTTGTTAGTCAAAACTCTTAATGGAAGAATAATTTTAACAAAGATGTGTTGTGAAGTCCCCATTATGACTCATACACATTCTTTATTGGATATCCTTATAATGATACCTATGGTTGATATTGATATTATCCTTAGTATGGACTATATCTCAAAATAGTATGTAAAAATTTATTATAATATGAAGGAAACTACAATTTTTAAGGATGTTTTAGAATCCATTTTTTTAGATAAGAAGATTCCTCGTCTAATTATTATATAGATCCACCCTTGGAAGCTCTACTGTATGAAATAATGTGAGAAGAAGAGAAACAAATTCTAGTGGTAAAGGTGATAATATTCAATTTAATGATACACTTATTGAGTGGGAACACATTGATTTATTTTCTATGGAAATACCTAGACATCCCCCAAAGCATGATGGCCAATTTTTAAATTATTAAATTCCCATGGTAATTCCAATATCAAATAATCCCTATATAATGGCCTTGGTAGAATTATTGGAGTTGAAGAAACCACTAGAGGATTTGGGTAATAAGGTATTTATCTGCCCAATTCTTTCACCATGGGGAGCCCCAATATTCTTTATTATGAAGAATGATAGATCCATGATAGTGTGAAATAATTATAGGGAAATCAATGCTATTATAATAATGAAAAAGTATCCTCTACCTCTCATTGATGACTTGATTGATCAAATTCTCTGAGCCCAATATCTTTCAAATATTTATCCATTTTATGGGTATTACCATTTATGATTTAAGAAAGAGGAAATTATGAAGATAGATTTTCAACCATGGTATATACATTATGAGTTTATAATAATTACATTTGGAAATTCTGATACGCACTATTTTTTATGGAGATAATGAAAAGAGTATTCATCGATTATTAGGACTCTTCCATTGTTGTATTCATTAATGATATTATGGTCTATTATAAAACCTATGAGGACCAAAGGAATCACATGAAAATTATATTTAATATTAATTAAAGTGAATATTTATATGTGAAATTTAGTAAATGGAATTTATGGACTCAATAATTCTCTATTATTAGCAATATTTTCTCTAAAGATAGAATATTGGATGATTCTACAAAGAAAAAGGTAGTTAGTGAATGGAATATTCCAACAAACATAATTGATTTACATAGATTCATTGGTTTGGAAGGCTATTATCTGTGATTTGTTTCGAATTTTTTCGGGTTATATAACCCCATAACCAAGTATACATATAAAGGTGTTATGTTTTTATATAAAAAGGGTTTTGAATAACGCTTTGATAAACTAATTATAAGATTAGAAAATGTTATGATTTTGACTCTACCATTTGGTTGTGATGGATTTTCAAAATATTTTGATGCATTGAAGAATGGACATGGTTGTGATTTATTAAAAAATGTTAAATTGATTGATTATGCATAATGTAAATTGAATACTCATGAACATAACTACACAACCCATGATCTGTAGTTAGTGGCTATAATCATCACTTTGATAATATTGAGACATTATCTTTATGCCGAAATATGTGAGATATACATTGATTATAAAAGCCTAAAATACATATTCTCATTGAAATATTTTAACATGACACAAAATTGATTGCTTGAAGTACTCAATGATTATGATTAATCAACAAACTACCAACCCGAGAATGAAAAGAAGGTGAAAGACACATTGAGTATGAAATATCATGGTGTTCTATCCAAAATTATGATTGACAAGGATCTTATGTTCATTAATCTAGTAATGATAAATATGGTAATTTGTTAAGGGGATACCACGAAAATTTATGAAATGATAGAAAACCAATATTTAATACAGAGGATAATGAATTCTCAATCTAATGATGAGGACTTTCAGAATAAAATTAAATTGGTGAGTGATGTAAAATTAGTATAAAATTTTTTGTGATTAATATTTTCTAAAATTTGGAAAGAGGCTATATGTTTAATCGCTACTTAAGATATAGAATGAATTATTGGATGAAACTTACAGCTCAAATATCTTTATACACCCTAGAAGAAAAATGACATATATGGAATTTAAGTAACATTTTTGGAGGGATAACATAAAGTGGGAAATTGCTGATAATGTGTCCAGATATTTGGTTTGTCAACAATTGAATGTTGTAATGTAGAATCCTAAAGGAGTCTTACAACCTCTTCATATTCCTGTATACAAATGATATGAAATTAACATGGTATTTTTCAAATGATTTTTAATGACTCTTATAAACAATGTTTCCATATGGGTTATTGTTAATCAACAAACGAAATATAATGATTTATTTACCATAAGAAAATACCTACCTCTCTAGTAACTCTCCAGGCTTTACATTAATGATGTTGTAAGCCTTCATGGTGCACCATTGTTAAATTTTTTTGATCTAGATCCCCTCTTTACATAAAAACTATGGAAGATTCATCTAATGTCTCTTGATACTGATATTTATTTGACCACTTCATATCTTCCTCGAACTAATGGAATGTTTTGATGAATAATTGAAACAATGGAAGATAAGTTGATTTCATTCTTACTCTAATTTTATGGTATTTGGGATTAGTACATACCCTTGGTAGATTTTTCCTATACTAATAGTTTCCATTAAATTATTCAAATGGCACCATATAAATAATTACATGGTAATATAATTCATACTCCAATATGTTGGGATGAAGTTGTAGAAAGGAAACTCATAGGCCTAGAACATTATAAAGAGACAATGAAAACGGTATAGGATATTCAAGCTCATATTAAATTATCTCAGATGAGGTAGAAGAGTTAAAATGATAATAAAATAAAAGATTTTGAATTCCATAATAGAGATCATGTTTTCATGAAGGTATCTCCCTGAAAGGGTGGTATCAAGTTTGTTAACAAGAGGAAACCAAGCCATAGGTAAATTGGACATATCTAGATTCTTGAAAGAGTTGGAGTGGTTTCTCATCTTTTGGAAATTCTTCCAAATCTCTCAACAGTACACATTGTGTTCCATATAGATATATTGAAGAAATACATGCATTACCCCACAAATGATCTCACCTCAGATGAGATATAGTTGTAACCTAATCACTCATACTATGAGTAACTGATAATGATTCTTGAAACTAGATAATAAGTAACGAGGAATCAGATGACAGATATGGTAAAGGTACTCTGTAGAAATCACAAAATGGAAGAAGCCACATAAGAACAAGAGTGTTATATGAAGGATAAATACCCATATTGTTGAAGGTGATACCCTATAAATATAGAGAATGAAATTTTCATTGGAGGGAATGATGTAGAAACCCATAACACTACCATATTTTCCTTTGAGAATAAATTTAATTTTGCTGATAGTTTGGAAAATACTCAAGAAAAACGATTTAAACAAATAACTATCTAGTTAATTTATTCAAAATAACTCAAATACTAAATAAGTTAGAGATTTTATATAGTAAATCCAATAAAATATTTTTACAGTCATATAATATATTTGATAGGCCTAATTTAATATAAAACACAATAAAACATATAAAATAATTTATTAGACATGTGGTTTTGCCACTATTTGGTGGAGAACCCTTTTTGAATCAAATTTTTGATAATTTTATAAATTTAATATATCAAAATAAACATAATATTTTTATGAAAATATATAAACATTATGATAGGGTTATTTTCTTGTATTTTTCGGTGGTGTTTTATTTTTTAATGAAAAGTGAAAAATATTGAATTATAGATTAAAACTGATATTTAATAGAATTTATTTATAAAGATGAATTTTTTTATTGGTTTTAATGTTTAATTAAATAAAATTTTTATCAATTTATCCAATTTATTTTATACAAATCAATTTTTTTTTGAAACTGACTTTACATATATGAAAAACATTCGGACATTTTTACTATTATAAGCCGCTTTGTTGTCAAATCTACGTGATTAAATTTAAATTAATTTATTCTAGTTTAGCATTGTTAATTTGTAAACATTTTTTCCATATTGGTAATGAGAATAATTTATAATGTCTAATAATATAAAATTATTTTTAGACCAATTTTTCTAGAGAGTTGAATTAAAATTAATTACCACGATTAAGGTTAAACTATGCTTAATAAAGAACTAAACAATAACCTTATGGCCTAAAAGACCAATACACTATTCCAAAATCCAATGGATGTAAATATTTAGGCCTTTTGTTTCCTTTTATCAAATTTTTACTATTATCTATCCACTTTAAATAAAAAAACATGGTTGGGGTTCCTTACTATTAAAATATTACTATAGTGACACTACACCTCCATTTTAATAGGCATACATTCCCCCCAATTCCTCACATCTCTCATAAATATAATGATTGGTCAAAATCGACCCACATGTATCCTAATAATAAATAACTTCATCCGGGAATATTATTTTTAGAATAATGATATATAAGGATGCCTTTGGAGCAACCTAAAATTAGTTACCTGATTAAGAGGTAATGTCTTTTTTTAATTTCTTTAATATTATTTACATTATTTACTCAATAAATTATAATTATATCAATATAATATCACACCACATGTATCCTCAATGTACTAAGAATTTCTTACATTATGGTTTTGAACTACACTTACACATACATTCATCTAATGAGTAACGAATATACTGTTTACAAGTACAATAAACTATCATCCCACGAAATAATGATTTTTCATTTTCTTTTTACCACCTATCAGAGAATTATTTATGATGAAAATTCAGTTTATATATTTCATATACAATATTTATTATGTATTTAAGATTATTTAATTAATTTAACACCCATGTATTTATATATTCTATTTTTTGTAAAAGTGATTAAATATTTTGTGGGAGTGTGGACTAAGATTCCCTCAAGTGATATGATTCGTTCATGATATACATGGAATGTATAAAAAATAATTTGGCTAAAACTATGTAACTTATAAAAAATAGTTATGATACTGAATTATAATATAAACTTTTTCATTTACTTTTCATGCATTTAATACTACAAAGAAATGAACGCGACGTTCATGCATACGTAAGACCTACCATCTCCATGAAAGGTGTATTGCATTTCTTATCCCCAAAATTTATAGATTATTATAAATAAATATCTATATATCCTGTACGATTCTTAAATCATGTTTTAAATTCTAGATATGATTAAATCCAGATCTATGAAATTGCAACAACAAGTATCCAGTCAACACATACTTGAAAAAAAATGGGCAATTAACAGCAAAATAGTGAAAATAATGAATGATACGTAACAAAAATGTAGTTCTATATTATAAGAATATGACATATACTATTAAAAACATTATTATAGTCCTACTATATGTTATTAATATAATTTTGACCCACTATACAAGAATATAAATTCCGCACAATAAAAACAATATTTAGGTAAGGGAATGTCTTATCTATTGGCATTAAATTGAGACTAATTTTTTATTATTGACCAATTCACTTTTATATGGGTTTGTATAGCACATTTTACATGTAATACCTTGAATAATCTTATTATCATGATATTATATGTTTTATTAAAATATTATTCATTCATTTAGATTATGATTTAAAATTTTCTTAGTTGTATGGGACACATTGGGGATTTTAAAGATTATTTTCTTCAAGAATGTTCTTAATAATTAACTTTTAAATATCACTTCATTTTATGAATGTTAACTTTATCAAAAAAAATCATATTATCGTAATAATTTTTCACTATAATTTTTTAATAATATCCATAGTATCATACAATGGATATTATTATTTTCTAAACCATACAACATTTAACATTTAGTGTCTACTTTTTGAGTTATTTTGTCATTTAGGGAAATATGGATAATTACGTATTCATTATTCTATAAGGATATATTATAAGGCATATTATTTATTTTGATTATTGTATTTCTGTAATTATTTGGATTGGCAATAAATGGTGGATCCCAAACATTATATAGCTTTTCAATGCATCGACAGGTTCTCATGAGAAGAATATATTTGATAAATTAATCATTTTTCTATCAGTAGTAATAACCATCTCATGAATGGTTTTGATAGTATAAGTTTTTATGTTCCTTAGACATTATTCCCATTAGTAAATAATTTCCCTCATTTCGTTTGAGTTTTTATATATCCGTGAAATTTTTCTTTCTAATATCTATGTATGTAATTAATTCTCAAGTTATCGATTAATGGAATGAATTTCTATTTCTTTACATTCCATATTATTATGTTTTCTCTAGTTATGTAAAGGAAAAGTTTTATTACTTTTCTACCTTTCTAAATAGATTGATTCATTATTTATTCTATGGTATTTACCCATACTGATTATTTTAGATGACTTGTATTCTGTTTTTCCCCAATTTATGAAGAATAGAACTTTGAATAAGCTTTCAACTATGTAGTTTGTTTATTTTTACATTTTAGAACATTTTATTTTATTTTCCAAATGTATTATGGGTATCATTTATGTAATCAAACATTTCATGAATAGTAAAACAGATTTCACGTTGGGATTTGATTCCTTGTAATCATGCCAAAGTAATAAAATAATGCATCTTCTATCATATTATTGGGCCCACGTATTATATATGTCAATCTATTAAGGGGCTTATGATTTATAAGTTACAAAATTTGTAATGTTTTATTTCAAAATATAATCATTATTTTGTATTGTATATTTTTATTTCTCATTTGAGTGATTTTTTTTTGTATTTTTATCATGAAATAAATCTATTTGTCTCTTTTATAGTTATTCATGAATTTTTTTTTACAATATTACAATTTCCCATTCTTAGGCACTTAAATTGATGTAGAATTTTTTTTCTACATCATTTTTCCCTTGGTCTGAAAATCATTTTTCTTCCAATTTAATGTTTTCTAATAAAATTATAAAATAATTTTACCATTATCAATGTGATTTATTAATGATTTTTTTCCCTTGTTTTAATTTTTTACAAGGAATCATGACATTAATTGTCATGTCACTTTGAAGGTAATGCAACATTGGTTTTTATAAATAATGTGATGAAAATATTTGTTTAAATATATATGACATCAATTGAATTTTTCAAGTTCATTACCACATAGTGTTTTAAATAATATTTTATATGTTTCAAAGGTTATTATTTGGGAAAATGGTTTAAAAAATAATTTGGTGAACTTTTAATTTCAAAAAAAAAATCAAAATAAAAAGGAAATTTTCCTCAAGAAATGTTTTAAAGACATTTTTATGTTACTTCTATTTGTTAATGGCATCAACCCTTTGTAAAAATTATGATCCATTTAGCATATATATTTTTTATACTATCCTTATTAACTCTTGGGATGGTTTATGATCAATTTCATTGGGGATGTATAATATAATTACAATTCACCTTTTTACTCTAGATGGTTTCTAATTATGTTTATTCATTGGTGACTGTATTACAATTTCATGTGTTAGTTTCTCAGTATGAATGTTTGTGATGATCATCTCTCAACCCTTTGTTATGATGAATGCATTAGAGTTAGTATGTGATGGGATTAGCCTGATATATCCCTTTGTTACGTTGGTAGGTCTCATAAGAAAACAATATATTGGGTTTTGTTCAAGGAACTCCCAATTTATTTAGAGGTATAACAAAAATTAAATAATAATATGTATTTTATTTCTTGGATTATGAATTACATAATTATAAATTATGTTATTGATATTCCATGTGATAATTTTATTAGCTAAAATAACCATGGGTAAGTGATCAAGATTTTTTGGTTATTTATATAGAATAAATTTATCATCATTTATTCCTTCCATATTATTCTAAATTTATTGATTAATTCACATTATATTCCATTATTTACCTTTCTATATTGATTTTTTATAATTTATTCATAGCATATGTTTTATGAATACCCTTATTGAGCATCTGATCTCACCCCTTTCTTAGGTATTACCTTCCCCAGGATACCATGATTTGTTTTTTGGTTGATATGAATAGATATGACATAAGGAATAACGATGTTCTCAAATAAAATACATTTGGAATTTTATGATTCCAATTTTAATAAGATTTTAAATTATGTAACTAGATTACCAATACCACAAAAATATAAAATCCGTCCGGATGAGATTCCATGTATCTTATTCCAATATAATAAAGTAGACACTATCTGCAGACTACTAGGGTAAGAGTCTCTACATATACAACCCCATTGAAGTATTTGAAATGAATATATATTTATTCAAGATTATTAATGATTAAATTCATTTTTAATTCTTAAGGGGTTACAAATTTTATCTTACTAAATAGGTAATAATATATTTTACAATCTCATGTTTTTGGATTCCTCTAATATTCAATGAATGAATATTATGATGAATCCTTAAAAATTCCATTTAGTTTTCAATAATATATATATTTAAGATGTTTTTATATTTTATTCTACCTTATCATTTCATTGAAAATTGAATCAATAAATATATTTTTTTATAAAGAAAAATATGACCTTATTTCGTTTTTTAATGTGTATTTTTATTATGTGTCCATATTTTTTAATATTTTTACAAATTACATTTTTATTTAATCAAAGGTAGTTTTATGATATCTTTGAATTTTAATAATATTTATGATTAATCTTTATAATGATATATCAAATGGTAATTTTCAAATTTCATTATGAAAATTTAAAAGAAATAATTACTTATCATATAAGGATTTAATAGGTCTTATTATCACTATAACCGTTTTCTACTCTTAGATTCTTCTAAAATTTTCCCACAATTATATAAAAAAAAAAATTTATTGAAATCTTATTTTGATGATTATCTTAAATTTTCATTATTTCTCTGGAGGATTTAATTTTATTACAAAACCTAAATTTTGATTTATTGACAACCATCCTTTATCTATTATTTGTTTGTGGTTGTTATGTTTCTCTTAAAATATTCATTTTCTTATGATCATTGGAAATTAAATTTGTATTTAATATCCATATTATTATTTTCATTTATGCTATTATTATTTAAATCAAATACTATCTCTGCATATAGTGTTTGAATTTGATGTTAATTTAATTGACAAGAGAAATATTGATATCCTATACGCATTATTCAACATGGAAATTTATTGGTAAGGAATATTATTTGTGAATTAAATTTATCATTAAATATGTTAGGAATGTATCAGAAATGTCGTACTCTGTGAGGATGATAATTATTTATCCCATAGATCCATCGATAGTTCTCAAGCAACAAACTGATTGTCTAGATTGATTAAATAGATTTTTGGTGTTTTTATAAACACAATTTAAATTGTATTAGTGAATGGACTAGATTGTAAAGATATCATGATGTTTGATGTCATGAAATACAATGTTAATAATTTAAATCATTAAGAAATTAATTATTATTATACCTATGAGTAATATATTTATATTATCCATTTATGAATTTATTTAACAAGTTATTAATGAAATTTCATGTATTTCTAATTATTTACCTTACCATATTCATTATGCCTTACATACCCATTAAAATTTCTAAAAAATATATTAGTTACTGATAATTTCACCACCACTAATTTTTTTCCTTTTCGCAATATTAGAAGAAGAAATATTTTAATATACTTCAAGTATTTGGAAAATTTTATTTTGTTATGTTTTGTATTTTCTTTCCAATTTAAAAAATATGAATCACTTATGTTTCTTGTTTTTCAAGACTACTATTTTGATTAGTCCTTTGGGATGATATCCCTTTTAACTTATGCTAAATTAATAAATCAGACACCATCTATATGTTAATATATTTGGGGTTTTTATATTTGGTATCAGATTAATTGTTGTATAATCCTTGGAAAGAAGATTTTAAATGAATAAACATTACAGGAGTAAAACTATTATCCCAATATTATTTAGGAAAATTTACAATTAGAGGTATTTATATTTTATGTCTCAATATTTTTGATGATTAGTATATAACTATGTGTGTTCCACTATTTAGTGATGGGCCATAATAGAAGAAATGAATTCAATGAATGTGTCCATTGTCCGAAATTAACTACTAAAAAATACATTAGAACTATTGTTTCAGTTAAGTATATAATGAAAAAATTATTGTTTCCAACCAATTTTATGACTAATAATCTTTAACATATAGATAAAAATTATTTTTAAGGCATGATACAACTATATTGTATCATTTCATTGGATATAATCCTCTATATTTTTGTGTATATACAAATCAAGTTCTGGATAAGTATTGGATTATGTATTTTGAAAAGAAATTTTTCTCCTTGGGATGCAATGATGTAGAAAATGATTCCCTAGAAGTGTCTTAACTAAAAGGTGATGTTGATAAATAGAAGTTATTAATTATAAATACCACATAGTATGAATTAATAAAACATATGTAATGGATAACTTTTAATTAACACACATTGAAAAATATTTATTTCATTATAAATGAACATAAATGAAGAGAACATCCCTCAGATTAAAGTAAACTGAAGAAGAAATTTGTGTAGAGTATTATTATAGCTTTATATTAAAACCATGGTATGTTATAGAGTAAATATAAAATCTACAGAGATAGGTCACCCATTTCATTGAAGGCCTTAATCCAAGCCTCTAAAGATAACTACTGTCTAAAAAAGTTTCCTTATATGATGAAATAGTATTATGTCCCATTAAAATAGATATGGGATTTTCTAGATCTCTTATCATTTGGAGAAATAAATATAATAATAGGTCTCATAAGCACTATGATAAAGGTAAATTTTTCAATGCATGGATTTGAATGAAACAATTTATATCATGTAAATTTTATAGAAATAAATATGGAAATGGTTAAAGGGAATGGTATTTTGTTACATGTGTTTAGATACGGGTCACATATCTAATGAATCAAATAAAAGTAAAGAAACTAGTGATTTATATTGATTCAACTAGAGATAAATGTTGAACTTTTCACACCTATGTCCCAACTATAATGTGAACCCACAAAAAAAGACTCTGAGCGAAGAAGTCTAAGATTATAAGATCCCAAAAATTGAGTTTGATGTTTATATAGATTTTTTGGCTGGTACTTTAATCATAATCTTAAATTTATACAATTATTAATTTTAATTTGTATCATCAAACCATTTTATATCTTCCACACTTTCTATCAAAAAATGATTTCTCCATTGCACCTTAAGAATTGAGATTCCAATAAAAATTCATAATGTAAATAACATGGAAATAAGGATGTTTAATTTTGTTCCCATTATGGCTCATAATAATTTTCTATTTATATATGTAATTATTATACATAGGGTGGATTTTGATATAATCATTGGTATGGATTGGATTTCAGAATATAATGAAAACAATTATTACCACTAAAAGGAAATTAGGATTCATGATAGAGATGTATAATTAATTCCCTTTAGAGGGGATACATCATAACTTATGTCATATTTTAATACCCCTAGTATCTCTTCTAAATGAGAATAATGGGGAAGAAGAGAAAAAAATATTTATGTAAATAGTAATCTTCAAATTGAGGGTGTTCATATTTGATAAGAATGCGATGATTTATATCCTAGGGAATTACCTTTACATCAACCAAATCATGAATTTGAGTTTCCTATTGATTTAATTTTTGATTCAAAACCAATTTTAAAGACCTAAAAATAGAGGGACATCATAGAATTAATGGTGTTTAAGACACATCAATATGATTTTTTTTATAAGGAATTTGTATACACTAGTGTTTCACATTAGAGAGCCCATGTTTTAACATTAGGAAGAAACATAGATCTATGAGGTTATTTGTTGATTTATGTAAATCATGGATATTACGATAAAAAAATAATTATCATTTTTCTCACATTAATTACATGTTCAAAAAATTTACAGAGATTAATATTTTTCAATTATTGGCCTTCATTTTGGTTTTCATCAATTATGAGTAATGAAGGAATATACCCTATTGAATGAATTTTTATTGAGTTATAAAAATTATTAATTTAAAGTAATTCCATTTATATTATCCAATGAACCATCCGGATTTAAACATTTAATGAACTAAATAATCAATTAAAATATTAATTTTTTTTGGTATTTATTAATGATAAAATTGAGAACTTTACAAACTAGGCATACCATGATAATCACTTATGAATAATTATTTATACTCTTAGATAAGAGGATTTATATTAGAAAATAATAATCTATGAATTATAGATTCAAAAAAAATTCATTTAAATATTATCTCTAAAAATAGAATCTCAATTCATCATGCAAAGAAAAATTCATTGAATGAATGAACTACACCAATCAACATAATTGAGGTATATATATTCATTGGATTTTTAGTTTACAATCACATATTTGATAAAACATATTTCTAATTGGATAACTTAATAACAAAT
This sequence comes from Viscum album, assembly GCA_963277665.1. Taxonomy (NCBI): domain Eukaryota; kingdom Viridiplantae; phylum Streptophyta; class Magnoliopsida; order Santalales; family Viscaceae; genus Viscum; species Viscum album. The sequence continues at coordinate 204,012,645 of OY728157.1, forward strand.
ATTACATTTAAAGTGGTTATGTTTACACTGAAAATGGAATGTTAATAATCTTTTACATTATTGAATAAGAGATTGGTGAATGCTTTGATTTTTTCACTACTTTTTGGAAATGATGGATTTTTTTATATATATTGATTCATTGAAGAAGGTACATGGTTGTGTCACTATAATAAAGGATAAATTTATTTCTTATCAAACAATATAGATAACTAATATTGAATAGGACTATGCGACTCATTATCTTGTGTTTGAATCCATAATCGTTTCTTTAAGTATATGGAGACATCATTACAATCATGAAATATGTGAGATATATAGAAAAAATAAATGTATAATATAAATATTTTTACAGAATGTTAGCAATATGTGAAAATTGTGATGGCTCGACCTACTAACATTTTTATTTCTCAATACAATACCACTTTTGGAAGAAAAATAAGGTATCATATAGATTGAGAAGGAATGATCATTAAGTACTGTCCAAAATGTGTGTTTTCAGGGATTGTATATTCTTATATTTGGAATAAATAGATATGAGAATTATTAAGGAATGGGAAACATCAACACTTTTTCTAATTACTTCCAAACCAATATTTTTTGAGAAGATAAAATGTTCTCATCTTTATGATGATAATTTTAAAAAGAAAATTAATTCTATAAACGAAGGAAAATTGGATGACTTCATATATGGAGATGGAGTTATGAAATTATTCGGAAGGCTATGTTTACATCTATACCTCTACTAAAAAAGGAATTATTAGATGATTATCATCAATTAAATTTCTCTATACACCTTGGTATCACAAATATTTATAAAAATTGGAGGGATAATTATTTTTTGGATAATGTAATATGGAAAATTAATTAGTATATATTAAATTATTTAGTTTATAAATATGTGAATACTGAGAGATAGTATCATAGAGGATTCATTCATCTCAAACCAATTCCTTTGAAGAAATGTGATGATTTTATAGTGAAATTTTTACTTGATTACCAGGGACTCATATAAATAATGATACTATATGGGTTATTATTGACCACAATTCCAAATATACACAATTCTATTTTCTAAGAGAATATTTAACTCCTTATCACCTTGATAAAATCAATATAAATGTATTTTTAATACATCATGGTGCACCTATTTCAATGATTCCATATCATTACCCATAAATTACCTAGAAATTATAGAAAATTATTCAAAATCCTTGCAGTATAATGATTTATATGGCCATTTCTTATCACCTTGAAATGGATGGACTATCCAAACAAACTATTTGAACATTTTAATTAATGATAAGGTCATTCTCACTAGGATTTAAATATATGTGACATTAACATTTATATTTGATGGATAATTAATATAAAATTAGATTCTATTAAGGTATTAAAAAAACACATTGTGAAGAAGTATATGGAATGAGATATCATGATCCCATACATCGGGTTAAAGACGGTGAATGAAATTTATGGGTCCAAAACTTGTTTAGGGTACAATTGTAAAGGTAAAGACTATTCAAACCCATATTAATTTAGCATAAACAAATAAAAAGGGGTATACCGATTACCAAAGGAAATATTTTGATTTCCAAGATGGTTACCACATTTTCTTGAAATTATCATCACGAAAGGGTTCTATATGTTTCTGTAGGAAATGAATACTTTGCATATAGACATTGGAACTTTTGATATATTTAAAATAATTTTAGTTGGGGCTAACCATTTGGTAATTCCACCTAGACTACTTAAAGTGCCTGATGTTTAACATACCTCTTATTAGTGTAAATAACATCTAGATCTAATTCATTTTATCATATATAAGAAAATATGATCGGATCCTAATTTATCTTCTAATAAAAACCTACTAATATTATAGACACTAGATAACTAGTGTTGAGGAATCAGATGTCTCAACAAATAAAAGTTCATTTCATAGATAATAATGTGTAAGAAGAAATAAGAAAATAAAAAAGGTGTGATGAACAACTACTAAAATCTATTCCTGTGGTAAAATTATAGATATTTCCAAGAATAAATATTTTTGAGGTGTGAAGAATGTAACATCTGAGATTTAATTATATTAAGTTTTTATTTTTAAATAATGTATAGAAAAACACACATAGATTTATAAAATAATTTGATTAACACATAAATTTTAATATTCATAATTTAATTTCATTTTTATACAATCTAATCAAAAATTACTTACGTTGGATTTTTTATTTTCTTAAAATGATTGATTTTGTAGTGTATAGTGATAAATACCATTTTTCCAAAAAATTTCATTTCATTTCATTAAAATAATTATTATAAAAGTCGCAATATATTTTTTTATTTAGTATTAATGTAACATTTGATTCATTGTATAAAGAATAATATAATTTTAATAATCAATTTTCTTGATTTTGATCTAATGCATTAATTGTTTTTCCAATAACTATTTTTTCCTTTTTTGTTTTTATTTTAAAATTATTTCTTTATAAAAAATGAAGACGAATCTAGGAAATTTAATACCAAATTTAAAATCAAGTAGTTAAATTTATTTAAAAAGATCCCACGTGTTTTTAAGAGTTATGAATAGAAACTGTGGTAAAATTTATCCAAACTGTAATGGATAAATCATTTAATTAATGTCAATCCTAATGAGGTAAGGAATTAAAATTCAATAAAAAACATATCATTATTTTATTGTGTAGGATTATTTTTCCCATATACATCCAAAAATTTAAAAATATTGAATTTTTTAGCCTTTCATCATTGGTAATGACAATTATATTATTTTAGGTAATGAAAATTTCAAAATATCACTCATTTTCATTTTATTTATTTTATATTCTCACATATGGACAATAATATGTCATGAAACAATTTAAAAATTTAATTTCAATAGAGATGCATTTTTCAATCATGGTAATTCATTTTTAATTTTTATTTATTAAATAATTATATTTGACTTATAAGAAATGTTGAGAGAGTATTTATTCAATGAATAAAATACAATAATAAATGATTTTTAAAATTTTAAAATTAATACAATTTGGTTGAATAATTTTCTCCCATTAATTATATAGATAATTATAAAATATTATGGATATTATAATTTTGTTCTATTCGAATTCTATATATTTCTAGATCTTCATGATGTCAGGTTATATTAATATAATCATAAATAACATTAATGGTATTTTATGAAAATTATACTTTTAAAATTATTTATAACTCATATAAATATTTAAATGGAACAAGGGGATATGATCAGGTATAAAAGTTCATACATCTTCGATTTGTGGTCCAATTTACATCATATATATAACGACCCATACTTTACATACATTGTTAATACTTCAAAATTGAAGCACACTTATTACAACATATGACAAAACCACAAAGGATCGTATAGGTATAGTGTCTTTAGAAACTGGGAAACATAAACAACTGGTTCATAAATCTTCTACAGTGTCTCCCATTTATTTCATCATATCTAGGGTCCCTTTTAGCATATTCTACTTAATATCCATCTTCCTGACCTGGGGAAAAGAAAACATAAAAGGGTGAGCTCAAATGCTCAGCAAGGGAAAATAAAGGAAATAAAAATCATATCATATCTTTTTGAAAATCAAAACCTGCAAAAGAGATCATAATATCTTAACATGGAATAAATCATAGAAGTGAAAATGAGATCCCCATAATCATAACATAAAACTTGAAACTTTGTGGCATGCACACATAATCATGGAAAATCATTTCTTGTTAGTCATGACTCATTGCCAAGATTATCTTAGTGGACAAAGTCCCTTTCTGAACCGAGTTCACTCCTCGTTTCAGTCCTATATCACTGAACCGAAATAACCTTCCGTTCCAGCCATGTCTATCTCATGAGATATAAAATCTTTACCCAATGCATTGGAGGGAGATATAGGTCCCACCCATCTTATAATGAATCCTTTCTTATGTGTGCCACATAATCATAAAACATACATCATCGCATAACACATGTAAGAAAAATGGGATTCTTGAAACATCATGACATCATAAATCAATTCATATAAGATAAAGGAATTCATAAAAATAATTCCATCACAACATGAACAATCAATTTAATAATAGGGATAAAAACATAACCCTTTATTATCTTAGATGGAAAATAATTTTGATAAAACACTTGAACTCCATTCTTGAGGAAAATATCCTTTTTTCTTCAAAAACATTTTTCCTTTCATAACATGTCATACAACTTTAAAATAAAAGAAGTTGATTAAAAATAAACTTGAAAACTTGTAAAGGAAGCTTCTTGGAAATAATGTTTTAAAAATCCATTCATCCCGTATAAGTTAAAAAAACATTCTTCGTACTTTTGTCGGAAAAGTCAAAAAGTACCTCGTACGAAAAACGACAAAAGATTCCTTTCATACATATTACTAAAAACTCACCGAAGGGTAAAAATGGATTTAAACAATTGTAGGTGGATGGAAATAATATTACATATTGATGAAACATGGATGTGGATGATAAAATACACCCCAGTAAATACTTACGAATAAACAATCTCGGATAAAAATGAGATTGTGATATTTCCCTTACCTTAGGTCCGATTTGCTTTGTTCGTGTCCGAAGCTCCTGTATAATGGTTTAAATAATGTTATTGACTTATTCCAGAATCATACATATTTATATGATATCATATATGGTCATATTATTAGCTTCTTGTTAGTAATATTTCATTGTTACTTGTTACTCGGGTCTTTATAACTTTTTGTTCTTATGCGTGTTTTGTTGAATAAATTCTTATTCTTATCTTTAGGTTATAGATAATTCATTTCCAGAATGGTATTAGTGTAGTATATACCATATTCATTCGTTCAATTCATTTATATAATCATTATGAAATAAATATCATGTAGAAGGAGTCGCATCACATCGTGGAGACGGTATTCCGTACGTACGCACGAGTGATGATATCGTTCCTATGATCGCGGAATTGTATTTGAGTATATATATATATTATTTCAGTATCAATATTACATCATAATAATCATATATAGTTACTCATTACACCATTATACCCATCCTTGTAAGGTGATGGTGGAAAATAGATTACACCACGGTGTGGAGACGGTATTACGTACGTACGAACGCGTGGTGATTTCATTTTTCCGTAGGATGGATAGAAGGTGAATTAGGGTTGTTTCATATTTATAATAACATATCAGTATGTAAGTAATACTGATGTTATTACTTTATCATGAAACAACTAAAGAAGAAGAAGTTGACGAAGAAAGAAATTGAAAAGATCGGTAATGGATATTACCTCTTCTTTGGAACGCCTCTTTGAATCCTCCACTTAAGGAACTATGATTGGTCTTTGGAGAAGACCAGGACCTCTAGGATTATTCTAGGGAAGTGTAGAAGGGAAAATGGCAGGGGTAGGCCGAGCTTGAGTGCTCAAATTGGTGTGAGGAGGAGGGGGAGGAGGTGTCCTTTTATAAGGGAGGAGAGGGGCACCTTAGGAATATCTCAAAATATTATTTTATATTAAAGTAAAAATCGGTTTATAATGGTTCCAAAGGGTCTTATTTCGAAGATAAAGTGGGGATGGGTCGAAATCCTATCAACCAATAGGATTTAGACAAGTTTAGGGTATTATTTTAACCTTATCAATTAGATTTAACTCTAAGTTAATTATTTTAACTTTTACCGTGTCTTTTTGTTTTCCTTCACTATATGGTTAATACACTTACTATAACATGCCAAACGAACCCCAAATTGTTTATTATTAATATATATATCCTTATCTAAGTCATTTGGCCGAACCTTAGATTTTTAGGAATAAAATAACAATTAATTATATAATATTTTATTTAAAAACTATTTTGTGTCAATTTTGACACTATTTGATATATGATTTGTTTGAAAGTCATAACAGAATTATATGTTCGAACCAAGTTGATTAAATCAACTCTAATATATCATAGTAACCTAGAAAATTAGTGTAATTCATAAAAAGTCTCAAATTACATTTATTTTGGTGTTTATAACATCAATTATGTCAATATTTCATTAATAAGATAATTACTGCATCATCTTTGTGTCATAATTAAATTAAATTATTTGATGTCTAAAAATTACAAATAAAATACCATCATGTAGGAAAGATTTTTAGATTTCTAATGAATATTTACAATCGAATTTATCTTATGTATAACCCCATATTAAAAATGATTTACTTATTAAACTTTGATTTTAACTATTTTAACCCTTCTTTAAATAAATTAATAATAAATGTCCTAATCTAATCCAAGTGGGCCTAAATGGTCATATTTTATTCCTAAGTTTGTTTTTGGTCGAATTACACTTGTTCAATAGAATTAGGACATGTGTTAGGGTAATATTAATATCATATTTACCCTTAGTTACCCTATTTACTATTAACCGCGGTAAAAAAGTAAAAAGTTACTATTCACCAAAAAATTATTTTCATCTCATTGAACCACATTTTAGTCCTTGATATTAACTGTGTCTCTCGGATTTTCGAAATTCCATTCACAGAAGCGGTAAAATTATGTTTTATGCAAAATTCTGTTTTTTAACCTACCACTTAGTGGTTTCACTATTCATCAAAAATTGAAAGTTTTCAGAAAAATACCAAAATTTCACCCTTGGCTAATTTCGATATTCTGAGTCCAAATATGAAGTCCATTTTGAAAAATAAAATTCATAAAATTTCATAAAGTGGTTATTACTATTCATAACGGCTAGTTTTAATAGCATATTGTTGTTTAGTGAAATTCGGTATTGCGTACGACGCAAGCTATCGAGGAAGGTCGCGATTGCGTGTAAAGCAAGCCAAGCAAGTGTTGTGTAGAAAAAGATTCCTTTGATGATTTATATAACATAAAAGTCTCGGGTGTTACATTCTACCCCCCTTAAAAAGAATTTGGCCCTCGAAATTCGTCACTTTGTAACAAACAGATGAGGATACTTCTCCCTCATCATATCCTCAAGCTCCCATGTAGCATTTTCAAGTTGGTGGTTCCTCCATAAAACATTCACCAAGCGAGTGGTCTTGTTTCGTAGGACTTTTTCGCTACGATCCAGAATCTCTATCGGCTGTTCTTCATAAGAAAGATCTTGCTCCAGCGGTACAACTTCTGAGCTGAGTACATGTGAAGGATCTGGTATGTACTTTCTCAGGAGAGATACATGGAACACATCGTGAACTTGAGAGAGATTCGGTGGAAGCGCCAATCGGTAAGCTACCTTCCCAACACGATCCAGTATTTCGAAAGGACCGATATATCTAGGGCTCAACTTCCCCTTCTTCCCAAATCTCATAACCCTCTTCCAGGGAGATATTCGTAAGAACACTTTATCACCCACTTCAAACTATAGGTCTTTTCTTCGGTTGTCGGCATAGCTTTTCTGTCGACTCTGAGCTGCTCTTATGTGTTGTTGAATAGATCTGACCTTTTCTGCCATTTCATCAACGAGATCAGCTCCTAATAGCTTTCTTTCCCCAACTTCATCCCAGCAAGTTGGAGTCCTGCATTTCTTTCCATATAGAGCTTCATAAGGAGCCATCTGAATACTGGAGTGAAAGCTATTATTATAAGAAAATTCTACCAAAGGTAGGTGTTGATCCCAACCTCCTTTGAAATCCATAGAGCAAGATCTCAACATATCTTCTAGGGTTTGAATTGTTCTCTCAGACTGACCGTCTGTCTGGGGATGATAAGCAGTGCTGAAACTCAACTCTGTATCCAGAGTATGGTGGAGACTTTGCCAGAACTTCGAGGTAAATCTCGGATCCCGATCAGATATAATTGAAATTGGTACTCCATGCAATCTTACCACTTCCTTTACATATATCCTGGCAAGCTGATCTAGAGAGAAATCCTCTCTAATAGGAATGAAGTGTGCAGACTTTATAAGACGATCAACTGTGACCCAAATAGCATTATTGCCTTTGGATGTTTTAGGAAGTCCTGTGACAAAGTCCATAGTGATGTTTTCCCATTTCCATTCGGGTATGGGTAATGGTTGTAACATCCCCTTAGACTTTTGTCTCTCAGCTTTAACTTGTTGACAAACCAAGCATCGAGAGACAAATTCAGAAACATCTCTTTTCATGCCATCCCACCAGAAGTACACTTTCAGGTCCCTATACATCTTCGTGCTTCCAGGATGAATAGAGAATGAAGAACTATGAGCCTCATCCAGCAGCTCTTTCTTTAATTCGGGGATGGGAGGAACGGAAACCCGATTCCTGAACTTTATTATCCCATCACAATCAAGGTTGAATTCAGGAACATTTCTCACCTTCTTTTGTAACTCGACATCTTCTTTCTGTGCCTCTTTAATCTTCACATGTATAGATGGTTGAACATTCATTTGAGAAAGATAAGATTTTTCCCCTTCCATTATAATTCCAAGATCCATCCTTTGTAAATCCATAAATATTGGATCTTTTGTGATCCTCATCATGGATAAAATAGCATGGTCTTGTCGACTTAATGCATCTGCCACCTTGTTTGCTTTCCCAGGGTGGTAATGGATTGAGCAGTCATAATCCTTAATCAGCTCCAACCATCTTCTTTGACGCATATTCAACTCCTTTTGTGTGAAAATATACTTTAAACTTTTATGATCAGTATAAATATCACACCTTTCACCATAAAGGTAATGCCTCCAAATCTTTAATGCAAAGATTACCGCAGCCAACTCCAAATCATGTGTTGGGTAATTTTGCTCATGGATTTTCAAATGTCGTGAGGCATAAGCTATCACCATATCATTTTGCATAAGAACACACCCCAATCCCTTCTTGGATGCATCACTGTAGATCAAAAACCTTTCTCCACTACAAGGCAGTGTGAGCACAGGTGCACTGGATAACCTTCTTTTCAACTCCTTGAAATTCTCTTCACATTCCTCTGTCCAGACAAACTTAACTCCTTTCCGAGTCAACTTGGTGAGTGGATTAGATAATCGTGAAAAATCTTTTACAAAACGTCGATAATATCCAGCCAAACCAAGAAAACTTCGGATCTCAGTTACTGTGGTTGGTCTCGACCATCTTTCGATAACCTCTGTTTTTGCTGGATCCACAGATATCCCCTCTTTTGAGATTATATGACCCAAAAATGAAACTTTTTGAAGCCAAAATTCACACTTGGTAAATTTGGCATAAAGCTTCTCCTTTCTCAGGGTCTTCAATATAATTCTCAAGTGATCTTCATGCTCTTCCTTGCTCTTTGAATAGACAAGAATATCGTCTATAAAGACTACCACAAATTGATCAAGATAGTCTCTAAAGAATCTATTCATTAGATCCATGAAGATAGCAGGGGCATTAGTAAGACCAAATGGCATCACTATAAATTCATAGTGTCCATACCTTGTACGGAAAGCCGTCTTTGGTATATCCTCCCTTTTGACCCTTAATTGATGATACCCTGAACGAAGATCAATCTTGGAAAAGTATTGAGCTCCGCGTAGTTAGTCAAATAAGTCATCAATGCGTGGGAGAGGATATTTGTTCTTGATAGTGATCTTGTTAAGTTCTCGATAATCAATGCAGAGTCTCATTGATCCATCTTTCTTCTTAACAAATAGAACAGGTTCTCCCCAAGGTGACGCACTAGGGCGTATGAATCCCTTATCAAGATTCTCTTGGAGTTGCTTCTTCAATTCCTGCAACTCAATTGGGGCCATTCTATAAGGTGTCTTTGAAATAGGCAAAGCACCCGGTACGAGTTCTATTGAAAACTCAACTTCACGATTTGGTGGAAGACCCGGCAATTCCTCCGGAAAGACATCATCAAACTCCCGTACAATGGGCATATTCTTAATCGTGAGTTTCTCACCAACCATTTGAGATAAATAACCTTCATTTAGTGGAATCAATACCCATAAGATGGAAGAAATTTCCACTGGAAGGTTATGTTCATTCTTGCATTGATAGACGATCGTAGATTGATCTGGAATATGAAATGTGACTTCCCTTCTTTGGCAATTGATATGAGCTCCATGTAGAGAAAGCCAATCCATGCCAAGAATCACATCAAATTCCACTAAAGGAAGGATCACAAGATTTGCAGGAAGCACATTCCCACAAACTTCGATCGGAGAAGAATTATAAACTTTTGATGCGATTGATGTGCCATTAGGTGTTGTCACGGCTAACTCAACATCTAATTGTTGAGGTAATATGGTGATACCCTTAGAAAAGTCTTCGGAAATAAAAGAGTGGGTGGATCCAGAATCAAATAAAACATTTGCTACTTTAGAGTGGATGGTAAGTGTACCTTTCACCACATCGTTATCGTACTCCACATCGCTGATAGAAATTGCATGTGACTTTCCTTTTTCTTTATCCTTAAGATATTGTTGACGTCGACCATCATCATCAACCCTTGGATTTGGGCATTGATTGGCATAATGCCCCATCTCCTTGCACATGAAACATTGAAGTGTAGTAGGTTAATTCTGTGTATCCCTTCCTTTGTTTGCATCTTTAGACATATTCTTCCCATTATCACGGCATTCAAATGCCCGATGACCTTCCTTTCCACATTTAAAACATTTACTTGTCCCTTTAAGACAACTCCCTCCATGTTTCTTTCCACACTTTGAGCATAAGGAAAAGCTCATCTTCTTTTCCGTGTGCTCTTTAGATTTTTCTTTGAATTCCATCTTCCTCTTCTTATCAAACCCATGTGACTGATGGGTTACTCCAATCTCCATCTCGACTTTGAGAGCACATCGAACGATTTCCTCGTAGCTATTGAAGTCCCTTATGGCTAACGCCCTTCGAAGACTTGGTTTTAAGCCACTAAAGAATCGATCGATCTTACTCTCAGGTTGGATAATAATACCAGAAGCGTACCTTGCAAGTCTTGTAAAATTTGCTTCATAGGTACCAACAGATTCATCATCCCTTTGCTTCAGTTCAAGAAACTCTTGCTCCATCTTTGTTCGGAGAATACGAGGGAAGTACTTATTGAAAAATAAGTTCTTGAACTCGTCCCATTCTATAGACTCAATTTCATCCCTTTGCCTCGTATTCTTAACAAGATTCCACCATTAATCAGCATCTCCTTCCAAACGATACACTGCTAGGATGACTTTATCATGTTCAGAACATTGAAGAACTGAAAATATCTTTTCAGTAGTACTAATCCATTGTTCAGCAACTAATGGATCAGTAGACCCGCTGAAAGAAGGTGGACGCTGCCTCATGAAGGATTCAACAGAATGTTGCTCCCTCCTTTGCTCGTTTGGAAATCCTGCATGATTCATAGCTTGAGAATGTTGTGTGAGCATGGCTACAAGATTTTGCATTCCAGCTCCCATATCGTTTGGTTGCTCAGGGGGACAATCATTGCATTGCCCATCGCATTCCGCATTAACACGGTTCCTTCGGGTTCCAGCCATTGACTAAAACCAAGAAGAATAGTGTGAGCAACACTAATTATAATAGGAAACCACATAATTCAAGAATAAAATTTTCATGCTTATGGTCTTATCCTAGGTTATTCAAGGCCATTTCTAAAACACTAAGATTGTGTTCTATGCTTAGACTTATCCTTAGGGTTCTTACTAAGGCTTTCACATCCTAGTTTCCAAAGGTTGACTATACCTTTCCTCTGATACCAACTATAGCGGTCTAGAATTACTTCCAGTAGACTACAATTGATACCTATCAGGGCACTCCATGGGCGGCTACACCCCCTGGGCGGGACACACCACCATCCCCAGTGGCAGCCATTTCCTCATGAAGCCCTTGGGCGGAGAGCCATGCTTTGTCCAACGCTCACATGTGAGAGTTCCCAAGGATCGGATACATTCCTACCTCCTTTGCCTCTGATACCAACTATAACGACCCATACTTTACATACATTGTTAATACTTCAAAATTGAAGCACACTTATTACAACATATGACAAAACCACAAAGGACCGTATAGGTATAGTGTCTTTAGAAACTGGGAAACATAAACAACTGGTTCATAAATCTTCTACAGTGTCTCCCATTTATTTCATCATATCTAGGGTCCCTTTTAGCATATTCTACTTAATATCCATCTTCCTGACCTGGGGAAAAGAAAACATAAAAGGGTGAGCTCAAATGCTCATCAAGGGAAAATAAAGGAAATAAAAATCATATCATATCTTTTTGAAAATCAAAACCTGCAAAAGAGATCATAATATCTTAACATGGAATAAATCATAGAAGTGAAAATGAGATCCCCATAATCATAACATAAAACTTGAAACTTTGTGGCATGCACACATAATCATGGAAAATCATTTCTTGTTAGTCATGACTCATTGCCAAGACTATCTTAGTGGACAAAGTCCCTTTCTGAACCGAGTTCACTCCTCGTTTCAGTCATGTATCACTGAACCGAAATAACCTTCCGTTCCAGCCATGTCTATCTCATGAGATATAAAATCTTTACCCAATGCATTGGAGGGAGATAGGTCTCACCCATCTTATAATGAATCCTTTCTTATGTGTGCCACATAATCATAAAACATACATCATCGCATAACACATGTAAGAAAAATGGGATTCTTGAAACATCATGACATCATAAATCAATTCATATAAGATAAAGGAATTCATAAAAATAATTCCATCACAACATGAACAATCAATTAAATAATAGGGATAAAAACAGAACCCTTTATTATCTTATATGGAAAATAATTTTGATAAAACACTTGAACTCCATTCTTGAGGAAAATATCCTTTCTTCTTCAAAAACATTTATCCTTTCATAACATGTCATACAACTTTAAAATAAAAGAAGTTGATTAAAAATAAACTTGAAAACTTGTAAAGGAAGCTTCTTGGAAACAATGTTTTAAAAATCCATTCATGCCGTATAAGTTAAAAAAACATTCTTCGTACTTTTGTCGGAAAAGTAAAAAAGTACCTCGTACGAAAAACGACAAAAGATTCCTTTCATACATATTACCAAAAACTCACCGAAGGGTAAAAATGGATTTAAACAATTGTAGGTGGATGGAAATAATATTACATATTGATGAAACATGGATGTGGATGATAAAATACACCCCAGTAAATACTTACGAATAAACAATCTCGGATAAAAATGAGATTGTGATATTTCCCTTACCTTAGGTCCGATTTGCTTTGTTCGTGTCCGAAGCTCCTGTATAATGGTTTAAATAATGTTATTGACTTATTCCAGAATCATACATATTTATATGATATCATATATGGTCATATTATTAGCTTCTTGTTAGTAATATTTCATTGTTACTTGTTACTCGGGTCTATATAACTTTTTGTTCTTATGCGTGTTTTGTTGAATAAATTCTTATTCTTATCTTTAGGTTATAGATAATTCATTTCCAGAATGGTATTAGTGTAGTATATACCATATTCATTCGTTCAATTCATTTATATAATCATTATGAATTAAATATCATGTAGAACGAGTCGCATCACATCGTGGAGACGGTATTCCGTACGTACGCACGAGTGATGATATCGTTCCTATGATCGCGGAATTGTATTTGAGTATATATATATATTATTTCAGTATCAATATTACTTCATAATAATCATATATAGTTACTCATTACACCATTATACCCATCCTTGTAAGGTGATGGTGGAAAATAGATTACACCACGGCATGGAGACGGTATTCCGTACGTACGCACGCGTGGTGATTTCATTTTTCCGTAGGATGGATAGAAGGTGAATTAGGGTTGTTTCATATTTATAATAACATATCAGTATGTAAGTAATACTGATGTTATTACTTTATCATGAAACAACTAAAGAAGAAGAAGTTGAAGAAGAAAGAAATTGAAAAGATCGGTAATGGATATTACCTCTTCTTTGGAACGCCTCTTTGAATCCTCCACTTAAGGAACTAAGATTGGTCTTTGGAGAAGACCAGGACCTCTAGGATTATTCTAGGGAAGTGGAGAAGGGAAAATGGCAGGGTTTGGCCGAGCTTGAGTGCTCAAATTGGTGTGAGGAGGAGGGGGAGGAGGTGTCCTTTTATAAGGGAGGAGAGGGGCACCTTAGGAATATCTCAAAATATTATTTTATATTAAAGTCAAAATAGGTTTATAATGGTTCCAAAGGGTCTTATTTCGAAGATAATGTGGGGATGGGTCGAAATCCTATCAACCAATAGGATTTAGACAAGTTTAGGGTATTATTTTAACCTTATCAATTAGATTTAACTCTAAGTTAATTATTTTAACTTTTACCGTGTCTTTTTGTTTTCCTTCACTATATGGTTAATACACTTACTATAACATGCCAAACGAACCCCAAATTGTTTATTATTAATATATATATCCTTATCTAAGTCATTTGGCCGAACCTTATATTTTTAGGAATAAAATAACAATTAATAATATAATATTTGATTTAAAAACTATTTTGTGTCAATTTTGACACTATTTGATATATGATTTGATTTAAAGTCATAACAGAATTATATGTTCGAAACAAGTTGATTAAATCAACACTAATATATCATAGTAACCTAGAAAATTAGTGGAATTCATAAAAAGTCTCAAATTACATTTATTTTGGTGTTTATAACATCAATTATGTCAATATTTCATTAATAAGATAATTACTGCATCATCTTTGTGTCATAAATAACTTAAATTATTTGATGTCTAAAAATTACAAATAAAATACCATCATGTAGGAAAGCTTTTTATATTTCTAATGAATATTTACAATCGAATTTATCTTATGTATAACCCCATATTAAAAATGATTTACTTATTAAACTTTGATTTTAACTATTTTAACCCTTCTTTAAATAAATTAATAATAAATGTCCTAATCTAATCCAAGTGAGCCTAAATGGTCATATTTTATTCCTAAATTTGTTTTTGGTCGAATTACACTTGTTCAATAGAATTAGGACATGTGTTAGGGTAATATTAATATCATATTTACCCTTAGTTACCCTATTTACTATTAACCGCGGTAAAAAAGTAAAAAGTTACTATTCACCAAAAAATTATTTTCATCTCATTGAACCACATTTTAGTCCTTGATATTAACCGTGTCTCTCGGATTTTCGAAATTCCATTCACAGAAGCGGTAAAATTAAGTTTTATGCAAAATTCTGTTTTTTAACCTAGGCTAATTTCGATATTCTGAGTCCAAAAATGAAGTCCATTTTGAAAAATAAAATTTATAAAATTTCATAAAGTGGTTATTACTATTCATAACGGCTAGTTTTAATAGCATATTGTTGTTTAGTGAAATTCGGTATTGCGTACGACGCAAGCTATCGAGGATGGTCGTGATTGCGTGTAAAGCAAGCCAAGCAAGTGTTGTGTAGAAAAAGATTCCTTTGATGATTTATATAACATAAAAGTCTCGGGTGTTACAATATAGTTATTTCTTGGCTCCTATAGTGTAAACTAATTTTTTATTGTGATAGTTTTCAAGAGGATTCAGGGGGTTAAAACTAATAGATAAGGGTGAAAAGATAACTAATACATCTAAATAATTAATTTTTTGAGAATATTTCGACTCATAATATTATTATATTTGGACTATAACAATTATAATCCATTTGGACCAATGAAATTATTCATATTAATTTAATAACATAATTAATTACATAGATGATCCTCACATCACAGAGAATAGGAAACATGTTCTCATTTTTCTTTACACCACATCGAGCTACCAAATTTGAAAAAACACAACCCATTTCTCTTATAAAAATCATTTTCCATGTTAAATATGTTTTTTCTCCATAAAGAAAACTCCAAGGTCCCCAAATAAGAGATATATAAAAATTATATTTAAAAATATGTAATCATATTAAAAAACAATTTAAAATTACATTTTTTTATAATTCTTATAAATATATTAAAAAAATGATAAAAAATTAATAATTTATAATAAATATAAGTTTATGTTATTAAATTTATTGGATATCCATTTTATGTTATTTTTTCATCCTATGGAAATTGAAAACATTTCTCGTGAGTACGTAAAAATTATCATTTCATCATAGCGATGAATTTTTTTATCACCATTTTAATTGGTTGGTTAAAAATATATAAATAATGAATATATATTATATTTAGGAATTAATTTTATTTTTAATTATAATATCATATCTACATTATTACCATCCAATTTGTTGGAGATGATAACATTTCTCATGTGTACATGTGCACTACCACCTCCATGAATTGATGTTGTCTGTTTTTCATTTACACTTTACATGGATAGTAATAAGGATAAATTTAATGAATATATATGATATTTATATAATATTTAACGTTATATATATTATTTATTCATAATTGTATTACTATGATTGAAACTTTCATGATGAAACATGCATGTTAAAATAAATAATTTTAAACCAAAAATAATTATAGTAAAAAACGTTAATGATGAGGTGATAATATGTTAAAATAGTATCATATATGACATTATAAAAATTATAATTTTCTGTTAATAAATAACAATTTTTAAAGCATTATACATGAGTTTAAATCATGTTACACTAATGAAAAATATAATGAAAGGGGTTTTCTAACTCAACTAACATTAATAAAGTTATAATCATACTTAATGGACAATGTTATGCCATGAATTTAAGTGAAATGAAATATGATTTTATTATTTTTTATTTCCACTTATTTTTTATGGATTTTAATTTTTTTACATAATCACTTAATCAATAAAATATAATATGAATGATATGATATTTATAAGAGATTGTTTATTAATTTACACTCAATTAAGACATATTTTATATTATAAACCTATTTATTTTTATGTGGTGTAAATAATTCCACTTTTTTGTATTTATCATAAATATATATTTAATCAAGACTATTAAATATTAAAATTGATTCTAATATTTTTATTGTTTATAATTTTAATTTCACTATGGATGTAAGAATTTACATTACAATCTAATTTTTTGGATTGCTATTATTTTTATAATAGGAACATTAAGATATATAATTCATTAAATTATTATATTTTCTTATCATCTAAATAAATAATAGGTTTGAAAATTTTATTATAAATTACTTTTTCTTTGAAACATGAATCAATAAAATAAATGTTTCAATTAAATTGTTTTCTTATTTCTCTTTTAGTCGGTTTATTTTTATAAAATTACCAAATTTATCAAAAATGTTTTACAAAAGTACATTTTATTTACTATTTGAAAATTTAATTCTAGCCTTTAATTTTTAAATTATTTTAATGGAATATTTATATTATTTTCCTAAATCATTTTGTTGAGTATCTTTACAAAAATTTAAAAGGACTGTTTTTTCAACATATATGGATTAACAGATCTTCCCCACATGATATCCATTTTAGGATATTAGCTTCCTGTACAAGATTTAAATGTATTTAAAAGTAACATTCATTAAAGAATCATTATTTTAATAAGTAACATATATTTTCTTAATTTACCTCAAGGAAATGATTTTATTACAAAATCTATATTTTTAATGAATTGATGGTAATATTTTATATCTTTTTATTTTTAGGGCACTGGATTTCACTGGAAAAATTCAAATTCATGTTAGGATTGGAAATTATGTTTATCGTAGATATCCATATTCCTTATATTAGGGAGATGATTATTTCTTAAATTTTATACTATAACTACATATTCTGTTTTACATTTACTGTGGTTGATGGACTGAGTGAATATTAATACCCTGCATTTTTTATTATATATTGACATATGTTGATAAACCTTATTATTGATGAATTAAATAGGTAATTAAATATTTAAGGAACGCATTGGAAATGTAGTGATTGGTGGGGAAAAATATTTATATATCCCCTCAATGCATAGATGAATCTCATGAGACAAACCATTAGGCTAGCCAGATTAAATGTTTTTTTAGTGAATGTATACCCACAGTTTAAATTGTATTTACACAAGGTATGGATGGTAATAACATCATGATGTTTACAATCATGAAATCTAATATTAATCAGTTTTTTATTAATATTTTATTTACTATTATCAATGATATTATTACATTGATATTATATATGGTTTCATTTAATTATCAAGTTATTGATTATGTGGCATGTCATTCTGTTTTTTACCTTCTAATATTTATTATGCCTTATTTTCACATGATAATATTTATTTTAACTAACCCTTTATGATCATTTTATCCCTCTTTAATATTTTCTCCATTCCCTAGGATATGAAGAATAAAAAATTTAATGAGTTTCAAGTATGCCTGATATTTACATTTTTTATTTTCATATTTTTTTTATAATGTATAAAATGGAAACTATGTATGTATATGGTTCATCCATACTACTAAATTGATCAATCCACTAATATAAGATCCCTTGTATCTTATTCCATTGTAATAATTTAGAGATCATATATAGGTTATTGTAGGCATGGTTGTTATACCATGGTGCCAAAACTAAACTATTGGCCTATAAAAACCTTCAAAATCCCAATATAAAACTCCAAATCCTTGAGGACTGAAGTAGAGTATTTGGGAAATAATTTTCCCATAAAAATTACATTCATATATACATTATAATATTTTCTATAAATCTCACTCATTGATTAGGTGAAGTTTATTATAACATAAAAATAATCAAATAATGGCTAATTTATTCATATTATATAAAAACTTATGGATATTATTTATGTGGGTGTTTTCAATTTTTACTGTTGTATGGGAGGATCATATCTATTTGGGATATTTTTTGTATAAAAAACTTCTACCATGATTGTATTCAGAATAATATTTTAATGTAATTACAAGGGGGATTATGTTAATTGAATTTTAACAAGCTATAGGCTGGTGGGATGTCTATTTTTAATCCTAGAGTTGAATAACAGATTTCTAATTCAGTATAATTGACCATGGAGAGGCTATTTTTGGATCAATGTAGATAGTAATTTTATAATGATATATTTTTTACATATAGAATATTTCATTATAGATATTTTATATTTGTATGTATTACCTTGATTTTTATATCAATGTTCTGGTCTAAAAGTGATTTTTGATCCTGTTTTGGTATATTATTTAGTATGGAATGAATTATTAGAGTTTTATACCACATAGAATTTATATTATAACAATGTTGAATCCATTTTTTTATATCCTTCAGTTAAAAATATAAAAAATAACTATTTCACACTATCTCTACTAAAATGATGTGAAATTTAAGAATCGTGTTTCAATCATTACTAATTTAACGTGTATCAATGATCAATGTGAGAAGAATTTATAATATATGGTCATGACACTTTTCTATGTATTATTTTATGACTATAACTTAATGAAGGAGACCTGGGGATGCGATGTTTATATGTTGTCCAACAGTTAACTCCATTCATTATAGATTCTTGGTGATGCTTCTCATATAAATAATCTTTATGGTGGGTATTTTATAATGTTTTAGACTATTAAGGTAAAATTTAAAATGAAATTATATGATATTAATTTATTTTTATGTATTATAGATAATAATTTTGATTAATAAATATAATTGAATATAATTGAATTGATTTAATAGTCTTGAGAACTTATTTTTTAGAATAATAGTTCTATATTAATGCAATGGGATCCAATATGAGTCCCGCGACCATGTTGTTATAGAATGATTTTTTTTAAAGAAACTTAAGGGAAGGTGAAAATTCCTTGGGATTTTGGTTAGCCATCAAGACTTCGGTGGGTTTCTATTAAGAATGTTGTGTGATGACACATATCCATTTTAAATAGTGGGAATTATTTCCTTTTTTATTATATAAAAAATTGTTTTTAAATGTGATTTTACTATTCTAAATGAAATTGTTGTCATATTAATTCCCTATAAAGAATCAAATTTTATTTTCAATTATCTTTCAGTGATGAATGTTATTCTATTTAGTTGTGGATTTTTAGAAGCCTTTAAGGTAGTAAGTGTAAGAGATATAGTTTTCCTAACATTTTATTACAATGTTATGAATTTTTCTTATGTATCCATTTTAATTCAATATATTTCTTATACATTAATCAATATTTATATTGGAATTGATCATGTATGAATAATAAAATCAATCATCATGTGTATTTATTGGTATATGAGACATAGGTGACCTCTCACATTTTTTATGGTTTTACAGATTGATATTTACATTATATTTAAATTTATATATATATTATTAGTTATATGTTTTTAAAATATGATAGAAGAGGAACTCATTATAATTAAAATTAAAATTTTTTATTATATTTGAATTAATTCAATATTATCAATTTTTATGTAACTATAAATACTATATGTCATTTAAATAATAGTCAATACTTAAGTGTTTTTGATATCCTTATAAAAAGGTAGGGGATATAATTGTTTTTCAATAATAACAACAATAAGAGTTTACACAAATGAATTTATAGTTTTATAATTAAATAATTCTATAATTATTTTTTTAATTAAATTATAATTCACAACGATAACTGTAATTTTTTTTAATTTAAATATAATTTGATAAAGAGAAATTACATGTCCTTAAATTTTGTGGAAGAAAATATTTTGTTTTGAAAATACATTTTATCACTTAAAACTCATTGGATTGTGTTTTAGAAATTATTTTTTTATTATTAATTAATTAATTCTTATTTAAAATTGAGATGCATTTTTTAAGTGATTTTTTGAAAAGATTTTCAGACAAAAAACTAATCAATATATTTTTATTTGTTTCTTAATTATAATTAAATGTATACATGGCATCAAATAAAATTAATTTAAAATTTTTATTCAAAAAGATTTATTTGTTTTTAGAATTTTGCAATATAATTTATTTTTTAAAAATTTATTAATAAATATTGTAATTTTTGGGATTGATGAATTTTATAGAGATAAAAATGAAATTGTATAGTTCAATTATTTTAATGAAGTAAATTATGAATTTAATTCATCAAATATGAAATTAAATTTAGATATTTATATTTTATAAATCAAGTTAAAAATACTATAAGATTATTTAACAACTAATTAATTTCATGAGTAACTTCTTTTAAAATTGAAAAATTATGCACATAAATTGGTGAATAATAATAAATTTATGTGGTTAAATTTTTTATTATACATGATGACTAAAATATTTTTATATTATTTTTTTGTATTAAACATGAAAACGAGTGATTAAATATATTTATTTTTAATGATGGTTTTAACATTGTCTATTCTAAATATGATAATATATTTTTTATATTCGCATATATCTATTGTTGTGATAAATATTTCATGGTATTGTCTATGTTACAAGGAATCCTTTGGTAGGATATGATAAGTTGAAACCTAGGAAATGGTTATTTCTTGTGGTTCCAATAGATATGATATATTCAGCGTTTTTCAAATAGATATTATATAAGAAATGTTTTTTGTTTCTCACATGCCATTAATGATATAAAAATCATACAATTATATTTATCGATGACACTAAAATGATATCAATTGTTGATTCAATAAGGTATTTCTTTATGACATTTACATTCCTTCATGTTTGGGGGAGATTGTTGAGTTAATAAGGTATCCTTATAACGTTATCATTCATTATTTTTTTTGAAAATCACAAACACCATATATCAAGGAAAATCTCAATTTTTCTTGTGTTTTACATCTCTAAGGAAAATTTTCCTTCCCCAAGAAAATTTATCATTACCATGTTTTTCATTGTTCATTGTCTTGCCTAAGAGTAAAATTCTGTTTCATATCTAAAACATCAGAATCATATAATACTTAGATAAAGAGGATTCTTTTTTCAAACTCTATGTTCTGACTCAGAGTTCTCAGAATTCAGATTCTGAACTCTTCTGCGTTTTGACTCCATGTTATTTGAATTAAGACTCAGAACTCTTAAAATATCTTACTCCAAATTATAATGAATTCAGACCCTATAAATTTTGAGTTCTGACTCTGAATTCTAATGAATTCAGACTATGATATTTTTGAGTTCTAACTCTACATTCTAATGATTTCAGACTCCTAACTATGTGAGCTATGACTCTAAATTCTAATAAATTAAAACATAGAACTTTGAACATTCAGACTCCGAATTCTCATGAACTCTGACTCCAAACATTGTATGTTTAGGTTCCGAATTCTTGTGAATTCAGATTGCAAATTTCCTTGAAATTTAGACTCCAGAATTCTATGGAGTGCATGTTCCGGATTCCTTATTAGACAGAATCTGAATATCCTTCTTTTATAGACATCAAATATATTTTTCATTAGACTCTGAACTTTGATTTTCATACTTTATAAATATATGATTTTTGTTAGGTAACCATATTTTTTCGTACACTTGTTTTTGTTATAAAATATTCTCGTGCATTCAGTTACTAACTAACCATTGTTTGAGTGACACATGTACATGCCCCATTGAAATTAATGAACAATATAACCGTTGGAGGAGGGAGCCGACCATTGAAGTCGTGCCTGTAAATAGGATGTCATTTGAAATGGATCACATCCTTTGAAAATAAGTTGATCAGTCTAGATATTACATGATGTTGAACTGATTTCATAAGAGAGAGGCTTTATTGCTTTGTGCGTACTAAACTTCTTGTTCAGATTTTCATTGTGCGACTCCGATTGTAGTTTCGTACAATCGAGGGCTTCTGGTGATAGGAAGACAAAGGTGATGACTACGTTGAAGTTGAGGGCATCCATGATAAGATTGACAGAGGTGCTGAATACCTTGAAGTTGACAGCATCCTTGCTGAGGAAGACAGAGGCGCCAACTACCTTTAAGTTGAGGGCTTGCAGGGATAGTAAAACAAACTCAGATCATCATATTGAGGGCTAACCCTCATGTGGGTAAGACAGACATTCTTGAAAGTATAAATCAAGGGACCTTTATCCAAGGTTTTTGGATACCTTTCTCTTAGCGTTAAAAGATTTATTACATGTTACTTATTTTGTTACATGTTTTCCAATTCATTTTATTTGTTGATAAAAGTATAACTATCTTATACATCCTTATACTTGTACCCTTATTAAGTGAGATTATATACTCTTCAAGGTTGAATATTTTTCTCTATAAACATTAATTAAGTTTCATTTTCGGAAATAGTCTTTCTGGATTCACTTTCCCGGAATCATATTTCCAGAATCTAGCAAGTGTATAGAACTTAGAGGTTTTTTGAATTAACTCTTCTAACCATATTAAACATAACCATCTTTAAATGTTCCAAGGGAATTATTTTTAAAGGATACAATTCACCCCCTCCCACCCTCTTTTATTTTGAGCATCATTATATAATACATATATTATCTATATTATTTCGATTATACCTTTGGTATTATAGAGTATATCATAATCACATTCCATCTCAACAATTGGTATTAGAGGATTGGTTCAATCTGAATTAATCTCACGATTAGATTCATAAAAGAACTATTCTTCTTTATTTTTTTTGTTATCATATTTATGAACTCATTAAGTTCGGATTCATATTTTTCATAGAAACACTGTGGTTTTATTATTATTTCTAAGGAATATTTTCCTTATTTACAATATTTTTCTATTAACTAGTTTGTGTGGAATGTTTTTTAAAATATGGAAGGAATAAATGTTGGTTCCATAGACAATCTCAATCCAAAAAGACCATCTATTTTTTGATGGTAATGATTACAAATATTGGAGATTCCGTATGAAGTCATTTATTATCAATACTAGAGTTGATATTTTTTTTTCTTACTGGATAATATAAAATTCATGACACGGATATTAGTGCCTTCACCAATCAAGAAAATCCTGAGTATCAACTGAATTATAAGGTACACAATACATTTCCTTGTTCTATGACTTGAAATATATATATATATATATATATCCAAATTACATCTTGTAAAGCAGCAAATTATATTTGGAATAAACAATAAGTCACTCAATTTGTAAATTCCAATGTTATTGAAATAAGAAGATCTATATTAAGAGTTGAATACCATGGATTTAACTTTTCATATGGAGAACCCTATAAGCAAAGTACAACAATGGTTCATGACTATTGTGAATCGTTTATAATATATGGGTGAGAAAGGATAATATGATAAAGCTTTTGTTGATATGATTATTGATATTATACCCAATGAGTGGGAATCCAAGAGGATGACTATTGATAAGAACAAAAAGGTTACTCAGATTTCTCTTGATGAACCTTTTGGAACTCTTCTTCAACATGCAACAAGAATAAAGAGAGAATATGATAATGTAAAGAAGAAGAATGGGAATAGTAGTGTTTCTTTTACTACAACTTCTAATCACATGAAATCCAAGACTCTTGAGAGAGTTACTAGATCCAAATTTATGAAGATTGTTATTCAATCTAAGTCTAGTGGAAGTGATTCTTCATAAAATGAGTTAGAAAATCTTTCTTGAATTATAAAAAAATATTGTCGGAGAGAAGAACTTTAAATCTAGATATATGAAGAAGGAAAGGAAAGACAATAATGATTCAGAAGTCACATGTTATGAATTCAAGAGAGATGGACATAGACGACCTGAATTTCCTATCCTTAAAAGAAAATAGAGAAAGAAAATTAATTCTAAGATAAACATAAAAAAGTAATAAAAATATAATGCTAAGAAATTATTGAAAGATAATGACAAATGGAGTGCTAGTGGTGGTGACTCTTCATTTGAATCATCAGTTTACGAATCTTCTGGACATAGGAATCTTGGTCTAACAGCTAGACTACCTATTAACAATCATTATTTAATGGCTATAGTGCACATTGATGAATAAATAACCAATGATTATTTAAATTTAAATTATAATAATTATAAATATTATGCATCTTTAGATGAAGAATATTCTTCTGATGAAGATAATACTTTACCTACATATGATGAAGTTTCTTGGTTTTCCAAACTCTTTGAGATCGAGAATTCAAAACTCATTAAAATGCATGATAAGGAAAACTATAGGAATAATATTCTTACTAAGGACATATCAGATCATTCTAATGATCATGATATGAAAACTATTGTTATTGAAAGTATTTTAAAAATTCTTGAGGAAGTATGTTTTGAGAAGAATAAACATTCTAAAGATCTTGAAAACATAATTTATATGAAAAATGTTTTTGAGTCTAACTCTATTTTCAAATCAGATGTTTTGGAAGAAAAGAACATAGTTATCAAACTGAAATCCAAAATTTTTTCCTTGAAAAAGTGTTTTTTAAAAATTAACGAAGGTAAAGAAAATTTTGATAAGATGTATTCTCAAATCCGACCTCTAAGGAAAAGTTCGGGTTTTGGTTATACTAGTTTTAAACTATTTTTTATCAATAATTATTGTGTTCCTCATAGTGATAGATTATAGTGTCAGTGTGTTGGAAACTGGGCAAAAAAATGTTCCTTAAACAAAACTCAATCTTTAGGATTTCATAAAGCCTATTTTTGTAAGAAAATGTTGGTGCCTAAGATTTTGCTTTATGAAATTTCCGGATCTAAGAAAGTTTGGTTCCTGAAAGTCTAACTCTATTGTTTTCTGGAAAATAGAGAGATTATCAATAGAAAAATCTTGGTACATGGATAGTGGATGTTCCCGACATATGACAGGTAAAAAAAACTTTTTTGAAATTATTATCAAGACAAAAGGAGAAAAATTAACTTCTGGATATAATTCTCATGGAGTTATTATTGCTATAGGTATCATTATTATTCTTGGAAAAACTTTGATTTCAAATGTTTTATTTGTCAAAGGCCTTAAGAACAGCCTCATTAGCATAATTCAATTATGTAATGAAGGTTACCTTGTGAATTTCAAGAATGATAAGTGCTTAGTACACAATTCCAAGGAATAAATTATTCTTTTTTCCCATAGGTAAGAGAATGTACACACATTAAACATAAAAAACCTTAAAATCCAAGATCTACCTTACCTTATTGAAATGGAACATCATTCTTCGTTGTGGCATAGAAGGTTAGGACACTATAACCTTAGGAATGTATGAAAACATTCGAAGAGAAGATTAGTTAAGGATCTACCGGAGTATATATTGGATTCTTCAAAAGTTTGTGATCCTTTTCTATATGTAAAGCAACAAAAATCATGTTTTAAATCAGTCGGTGAAGTCTCAACTATTGATGCCTTACAGTTAGTGCATATGGATCTATTTAATCCTACTCATACTAGAACCATTTGAGGAAAGTATTAAGTATTTGTCTTAGTTGATGAATCCACTAGATATACATAGCTCAATTTTCTAGTAAAAAAATATGAAGATTTTTATTATTTCAAATGTTTTAGATCCCATGTTAAAAATGAAAAAAACCTTCCATTGAAAACTATTCATTGTTATCATGGTAGAGAATTTCAAATTTCTAATTCTGAAACTTTTTGTATTAGAAAAGGCATTACTCATAGTTTCTTAGCACCAAGAACTTCTCAACAGAATGGTGTTATTGAAAGATGAAATATATTTCTTCCAGAGATAACAAGAACTATATTGAGTGAAAATTCTGTAGAAATACATTTTTGTGGTGAAGCTATAAGTACTACTTGTTATAATATAAATCTAGTTTTTATTAGTCCTTTTTTTAATAAAACACTTTATCAGTTATGGAATGGTAGAAAACATAGACATTCTTACTTCAAGGTTTTGGTATGGAAGGTATTCATTCTGAATAATAAATATAACATACTCAAATTTCCACCAAAAAATGATGATGGTATCTTATTAGTATACTCCACAACTTCTAAGGCCTATAGAGTATTCTAAAAACTCGTGTACTGTTAAAGATACAATACATTTCAAATTTGATGAAACTTATCCTTTGAATTTTAAACAACCCAAATCTACATCTTCGGATTTGTTTTCAAAAACTGATCATCAAATTTTGTTAGAAGATCCTTCTGTTAAGGAAAATGACCATGAAGATACTTCTGATGCATTTACCCTAGAAGATTTTCTAACCTATGTTGATTAATATGATTTACAAAACTCAAATTAGTTGTTTCTTAAGAATCATCCCAATGATAGTATCATTGGTTATGTAAATCAGCCTATAAGGACTAGATGTTCTTTAAGGAATAAAGTAGAACATCTAGCATTTATTTCCCAATTAGAAGAAAAAAGAACTAATGAATATTTAGGTGTTAATGATTGGATAAAAGCTATGAAAGTTGAACTAAATAAATTTGAAATGAATAAAGTCCGGACCATGGTTGAAAGACCTAAGAAAAATTCAATTATTTGATTAAAATGGGATTTTAGAAATAATTGTGATGATAATGGAATCATAATAAGAAATAAACCTAGGTTAGTTGCTAAAGGATATAATCAACATGAAGGAATAGACTATAAAGAAACATATGGTCCAGTAGCTAGACATGAATCTATATGTATCTTACATGCCTTTGTAGCATTATTCAGTGTATATTTTTTTTCAAATGGATGTTAAATGTGCTTTCTTTAATGATTATGTTCAAGAGGAGGTTTTTGTTGAACAACCTCCTTGTTTTGAAGATACAAAACATCATGATCACCTTTTTAATCTTACCAAAGCATTCTATGGACTTAATAAATCCCCTCAAGCCTGCTATTATAGACTTACATGATTTTTTCTGCAAAATAATTATATTAAGAGAAATATAGATCCAACCCATTTTATAAATATTGATTAGAAAAACGTTTTGATTGTTCAAATTTATGTTGATGACATTATATTTGGTTCAACTCTACATTATTTTACAGATCCCTTTGTAGATCTAATGAAATATGTGTTTAAAATGAGTATGATGGGTGAGTTAAAATTTTTCCATGGTTATCCAATTTCCAAAAAACCAGAAAGAATCTATATATCCCAAGATAAGTATATTAAATATCTTCTTAAAAAATATATATATGACAACACTAAGAGTATAAGTACTCTTATCAGAACCTCAAGACACATGTTCTTGATGAAGCTATGAAACCTGTAGATCATACATTTTTTAGAGGTATGATAGGAAGTTTACTTTACTCGATAGCTAGTCATCCAAACTTAGTGTTTTTAGTATGATTATGATAAAGATATCAATCCAATCCAACGGAATCTCATTTAATGGTAGTGAAATGAGTTTTTTGCTACATAAAGGGAACCATGGATTTAGGAGTCTTCTATACTTCTGGAAATGATTTTGTTTTGAAAGGTTTATCATATTCTTACTTTAGTGGATGTAGAATGGATATAAAGAGTGCATAAAGAACTTGTCATTTCTTAGGATATTCATTAGTTTCTAGGTCATGAGAAAAGAAACACTCAGTAGCACTTTCCACTACTAAAGCTGAATATGTAGCATGTGGAAGTTGTTGTGCTCAATAGTTGTGGATGCAACACACCCCCATAGACTATGGTGTGATTTTTACCAAATTAAAAATTTTGGGTGATAATAATAGTGCCAATTCTATTAGAAAAAACATTGCACATCACTCTCGTGCAAAACACATAGATATTATGCATCACTTTATTAGGTATCACACACAAAAAGGAGATATAATTCTTCAATATCTTGGAATGTATGATCAACTTGCTGATATTTTCATAAAATAATTACCCTCTGATAGATTTGAATATATTAAACAGATGGTAGGAATGAAAGCTTTATGGTAATCAACATTTTTAACTTCCTGTTGAAATTAATATCCTTACAGTAATAAAAAAATTCCTAGGGGGAGTATATTTTCTTGTTAGTTTTTCAAAAAAATCATAATGAAGTATTTCAAGTTTTTCATAATGAAGTTTTTCATGTTTTTTTAATGATGTTTTTCAATTTTTTCATAATGATGTTTTTCAAATTCTGGCTATAAAATTTTTTTTATTATTTTTTTCATATTGATATTTTTGTAATGAAGATTTTTGTAATTGGGTTTTTTTCATTTTCTTTTTTTTGATAAACAATGTTTTTGGAATCTAAATTTCATTAAGAATATTTTTTCCTCAATATGAATAAGCATCATGGTAATCCAAAATGTATGTTTTTTTCTTATGTTTTCATAATCATCATTTACTTGCTCATATTTTCTTTTGTGTTTTTAAATTTTTCAGATTCTAGTTTTATTAAATCTGAATTTATTCCTTTAAAAACCTCAAAATACCGGATCCTACCATATTTTCCTTCTGGATATCATTTCAACTGTCAGATATAATCAGAAGATTTATCAACCGTTGGATTATATTTGGATGTTCAGTCATCATTTCAAACACCTATATAAAGGATCCCTATAAGGTGACCCCACATCATATTTGAAGGCTTTTCATGTTGAAGCTCTACTCCCCTTTCGAAATCCCATTCTAAACCTCTCAATTCTTCTTCAAATTTTATTGTCTTTTGAATTTCCTTCTCAAGAAATGTCAACTATCATGTTGATTTCGGAGTGGCATATTTACAGAGAGAGGTTGGTGAATTTCAATTTCTTTACCATATACGATTCCATTATATCCATGAACATCAGGTTGAATATATGGGAATGTGTTTACATATCAAATCCAGGAGCTCAAGATGTAGTATATTTGGATCTGCTTGTGGAATTTTATGAATCTATGTGCTTTTTCAAAGAAGAAGAGAGGAGTAAATTTTCTTTCAAAAGATTTGGAAAAACCTATTCCCTCTCATACACCAAGGATGCTTGCTTGGTGGGGTTGTCTTATAAAGGGGAAGTTGAGTTCTGTTCGCATAAATTTCGAGATATACAAGGAATTTTCATCAAGGTGGAAGCTATGGAGTGTCGTGGACATTCAAATGTCAAGACACCAAAGATTTCTCATTTTTCATTAAATAATCAGATCCATTAATTATGGGTTCAAGGATTCATCATTCTAAGAAAAGGTGATAAGTACACCATGTAAAAGAGTGACATGTATATTCTAGATTTTTTGGTGAATCAGGGGTAGATAAACTTGATGAAGCATATTCTAATTACGATTGAGAATATAAAGAATTAGAACATGAAAGATCAGATAATAATATATCCAGCCATCCTCACTAAGATAATTGTTCTGTGCCTTGAGTCATTTAAGACTACTTGTAGTACCAAGACAAGGAATTGCAATGTCATGTTGGTAAGTGATGATACATTGAAGAGAATGAATATTGGTTTCTCTATTAAATTTGGATAATTATATAAATTACTAAAGGAGGAAGCTGAATCCATTTTGAATAAGTAAGAAGTGGTTGTACCATAAAAAATGTTTGGAATGAAGAGGAAATTAAAGGAAGTAGAAAAATAAGTTAAAACCCCTACATCTAGGGATTCCCAATGTGAACCTCCAAATCCCATGAAGAATAAAGCTTATCTGGATTAGGTTTTAGCTAAGTGGCAGAAAGAAAGAAAAACCGAGAGGAAGGAGATCCAGAGTTTGGCATGGTTCCTGGAGAATCCAAAGCTTTGAAAGAGAAGAAAGATGATGATCATGAGATGCATAATAAGGAAAAGAAGCTAAAGAAGAAGATTTCGGAAGCTAGAATTTATGTATTCCCTTCTAATGGATATTGAGAAAGCATCTGAGAATATCCTTGTACTGAAATCCTTCCTGGTAGAACCCTTACATGAGACACCGGGGAAGATATTTCTAATTTTAGAAAAATTACATGAAAAGGTTGTTGAAGAGAACAAATTTCTGGAAGAAGTGAAAGAAGAAGAAAGCAGTGGTAACACAAAAGATTGGATAAATCAACATGAAGACTTTCATGAGACGGAAAGTGCATCTGAGAAATTTTCAACTTGAACTTCTCATGCTGGATCTTCAATGCTTGCTACTCCTAGGATAGATGATAAAGATGAAGATGAAGTAAATATTATCTCCGAGGAGGAGAGTTATAATCATCATTTCATTCTCCCTAAAGATGTTGAGGTAGGATCCAAGAAAGAGAAGATAGATGAAGATATAATTTTTCATCTATCTGACAGTAGAGAAGAGTCTCCGAAGGAGGAAGCTGTTCACAAAACTGATAAGGGGAAACATGTGATTGTGGATACACCTATTAAAGTTGTTTTAAACAAAAAATAAGTTGGTGGATCATCTAATAGGAATCTTGTTTAGGTAGAGAAAGCACCTTCACACAAAAAAGACTCAGATTCGGAATCATCATCCCATGGACATGATTTCGTCATTCAATCACTGAATAATCTTGTTGACACAATTCCGATATTTCCAATCATTGACTTGATATGTCAGATTATCTAACATAGATTGAATAAAAAATCAGATTCTATATCCATGATGATGAATAAGGGGGTAAAACATAAGGTAGATTTCAAGATCTTCTTCACAAACTATGATTCCCATAAAAAATATTGTAAGAAAGTGATTAGCTATTCAAAGAAAATAGTTGAATATTTGAGAGATCTTGATGAGTTTAAACATGATGTTAAGCATGATTTTGATAGCAAAGATATTAAAATCAAGGATCTCAGGACTAGCTTTGAGGAAAATCTAACTCTTGAGAATAATACTCGGATTCAAGAGGTAATGGTTCTGAATGGGATGTTATATTCTCTTTCCCAAATTTGGAAAAGGTAAGGGGATCTTCAGATAGAGATAGAAGAGAATCTAGTTATGTAAGATGAGTTGGTGAAGGCTTAGGCAGAGGCTCTGATGGCTCATTAAAAAAAGATAAATGCTTTAGAGATGAAACAAGAGGATCAAGATAAACTCCTAAAGCAAGCAAAGGAAGACAAAAAGGAACTCAGAAATCTGAAAACCATATTGAAGAAATTGATACTGATGGAGAAGAAAGGAAAATAGATCATATCTGATCATTTGTTTTACTCTTTCCTTATAAAAATTATTCCTATCATAATGAAATTTTTGGTTGCCCATTTTTGTTTGGATGCTTTGTACTAATATTATAGGTACTCTAATTTCTTTTCCATTCCCTCAAATTCTTTTTGAAAATGAAAAAGGGGGACAAAGGAAAAAAATGATATGTAAAGAATAAATATCCATAAGGGGGAGTTTATCTAAGGGGGAGTTTTCATTAAGAAGATTTCCACATTCAATATTATAAAAAATCTCAATTCAAAAATCTAGATTACGGTATTTAGAGTTCCAAATCCTAAGGGGGAGTTAGTCTTATTCATCATTGTCCATGTGTAAAGGGAGATATGTTTTATTGACTAAGTCCTTTTCTTATTTTTCGTAAGGATGTTTGTGCTTTGCAAAAGGGGGGAGATTGTTGAGTCAAAAAGGTTTTCCTTATGACTTTTCCATTACTTCATGTTTTGGGGAGATTGTTTAATCAATGCGGTCTCCTAATGACATTACCATTCGTTCATGTTTTGAAAATCACAAAAACCTTATCTCACGGAAAATCTCAATTTTCCCTGTGTTTAACTTCTTTATAGAAAATTTTCCTTCCCCAAGGAAATTTATCCTTAGAATTATTTTAATTGTTCATTATCCTGTATAAGTTTATAACTTGATTTCATATCTAAAACATCATAATCATATAATAATTAGATAATGAACATTCTATTTTCAGACAATGTGTTCTGACTCCGAGTTCTAAGAATTTAGATTATGAACTCTTCTGAGTTCTGACTCCATGTTCTCTGAATTCAGACTCCAAACTCTTATGAGTTCTGACTCCAAATTCTAATGAATTCAGACTCTAAACATTTTGAGATCTGACTCTGAATTCTAATGAATTTTAGACTCCGAACGTTTTGATTTCTGACTTCAAATTCTAATGAATTCAGACTTCTAACATTGTGATTTCTGACTCCAAATACAAATAAATTCAGACTCCAAACATTGTATGTTCAGACTCTGAATTCTCATGATCTTTGATGTCGAACATTGTAATTTTATGTTCTGAATTCTTGTGTATTCAGATTTTGAATTTCCTTGAAATTCATACTCCGGAATTCTATAGAGTTCAGGTTCCAAATTCCTAAGAAAATAGAATCTGAATATCCTTGTATTATAGACACCGAATATATTTTTGGTTAGACTCCAAACATTTATTTTCATACATTCATAATATTTTATTCTTGTTATGTAACTATATTTTTTATTACACTTTTTTTGTTATAAAACAATGTCATGTATTCTGTTACTAACTAACAATTGTTTGAGTGACACATGTACACGTCCCTCCGAAATTCAAGGAACAATATAACCATTGGAGGAGGGAGCTGACCGTTGAAGTTGTGACTATAAATATAAGCTCATTTAAAATAGCTCACAACCTTTGACAACAATTTAATCAATATAGAGATTACATGTAGCTGAAGTGATTTCTAGAGATAGAGGAATTATTACATTGTTTGTACTGAACTTCTCGTCAATATTTTCTTTGAGATTATGATTGTTGTTGTGTTTAATCGAGGGCTTCCATGGATAGGAAGACATAGGTTCTAACTACCTTGAATTTTAGGTCTTCCATATTGTGGAAGATAGAGGTGCGAACTACCTTGAAGTTGAGGGCTTCCTTGCTGAAGAAGTTATAGGTTCTGACTACCTTTAATTTGAGGGCTTGCGGGGATATCAAGATAGACTCTGATCTTCGTATTGATGGCTTACCCTAGTGTGTGAAAGATAGAATTTCATGAAATTATAAATCAAGGGACCCTTATCCAATTTTTTTGGATACCCTTCTCATTTTGTTAAAATATTTATTATTTGTTACTTATTTTTTACATGTTTTCTACTCCATTTTATTTGATGAGGAAAGTATAACTATCTTATACTTCCTTAAACTTGTACTTTGATTTAGTGGGATTATATAAACTTTATGGTAGAATCTTTATCTAGGTATTCTTTTATTAAGATTCATTTTCTGTAACCATATTTCCAAATTCCCTTTAATGGAATCATATTTCCATAATCTAGAAAGTGTATAAAACATAGAGGTTTTGTGAATTACCTTGTTTAACCTTGTTAAACAAAACCATCATTAGACGGTCCAAAGAAATTTTTTTAATAAATCCAAGTAACCCCCCCCCCCCCCCCCCCGTCATGTATTTTGAGAATCATTAGATACTACATACATTATCTATACTATTACGATCCTACATTTTGTATTATAGAGTATATCATACTAACATACCATATCAACATCATGGTGTCTATATAAAACAAAATGAGCTCTTCATACTCTCTGCGTAGAGAGCTCTCCGTGCTTATCTTCTCCTTCCCTCTAGGTTTTTCGAGCCCTTTCTCAGAATCTCCCCTTCATTTTCGGCCTTGCTCCTGGCTCCTAGCTTCTCCCCTACATTTTTTTCTTTTTCCTCTTCTCTGGTGCTCGCTAATGTGGGATTTCTCCATGCACATTTCTCTTCCGAGGAAAGTGCGTGTTGTGGATGCCCTTTGTTGACATACCCCACATTGGCCATAAGTTGTTCTGCGACTCTCCTGGTCATAGTTGGGGTGGTGTTAACATCGAGGCATTGGGATTTTTGGTTCGGTGGATGTCTCACGTTAAAAGAGTCGGTCCTTTTGGGTGCTCTGTTTTAGACTTGGCAACCCAAACCAGCTCTGATCTAGGGTTCCATCTCTCCACTCCCGGTCAGAGTTGGGGTTATGGTTGCAGAGGTATTTTGGGCCACACAGTTAGGTGGTCGTGATGTTTCCTTTTAGGGTTTAATCCCCGGTTCTATTTCTTTGTTTTTGGTCCTCTTTCCTGTTGGTGGTGTTTGTATTAGTTGGTGGTTTCATCTCAGGTTTGGTCGCTTATAGCGTGATAGAGATTCTGTGGAGACAGATGGTGCTCCTGATGGGTTTCGGTGTTCCGTTGGGTTGTTTGATAGACGATGTTGTGGTTTTTTTTTCTGGATATGGTTGCATTTTTCTGTGAATATGATGAAGACTCTATTGAACAAATGAGGATAGTGATGACGGTGTCTGATTGGTTTTTTCCGGCGACCGACGTGATGTTGTGAAGGTGATGGCGTTCATGGTCTGGTCAACGTCGATGGTGGTGTGTTTCTTCTACTATGGTGAGGATGGTGATAGTGATGACACTGACAGATGGCAGTGACGTGACAGTCTCCCTTATGATGGATGATGGTTCGTGGTTCATGGTTCGAAGTGGGTTAAATCGTGTTTCGAGGTGGATTTGGCAGTTTTTCGAATTTCGACTTTTGAAATTTGAAGGCCTAATTTTTGAATTTTGAATATGTGGGTTGTGGGTTGTAGCATAAGTGGACATCGAATATGCGTAATTATCTTTCTATGGTTCCCACTTACCCAAAAAGTCAATTATAAATAAAATAAAAAATGGATTGTCGCTAAAAAATGAAAACATAACCTCTCAATATATGTGTG
Organism: Viscum album; assembly: GCA_963277665.1. Lineage (NCBI taxonomy): Eukaryota > Viridiplantae > Streptophyta > Magnoliopsida > Santalales > Viscaceae > Viscum > Viscum album. The sequence goes on from OY728157.1 coordinate 204,047,950, forward strand.
TGTAAAATTTGGGTATAATATATATTATAAATGACAAGAATCACATCATAAAAATTAAAAATATTTTATTTCATCAAAACAGAAGATTACATAAAAGGAAAATTAAATTCCAAATATTTAAAAATAGTATAACTGGATAATAAAAATTTTAAAATCTTGAGTACAATCTATAAGATCATGGTCTTCTAGAAAAATAACACCAACTAATAACCCTGAAATTAACATAAAAATTTTTATTTTATTTTTATTTAAATGATATAGATAACCCTCGGAAAATACTCTAGGAATGATTAACAAATAGAATAAGTGGTATGTCTATGAAATGAAATGGAAATAAGATACTTACAATAGAAATATGGCCATTAAAAAAGTAAAATTACATTGGAAAAAAACATGAGAGAAAAAAATATTTTGCATGAATAAAATAAGTAAATATAATAATTTTATTTTAATAAAAAGAATTTCAACATTAATCTACTAAACTAAACAATACTTTTATTTGATTAAGATGGAATGTTATGAATTATTTGGTAAAAATGAATTTTTTTAATTAATAATTAAATATTAAAATTTAATAATACAAAAATAATAAATTTATGTTCAATTATTGAATAATATTATTTAAATTATTTAAAAGTAAATTTTGGTAATTTTCTAAAAAACATGAATATATTGTTGAATAGTTGAGCATTGTTTTTGAAATACAATATGTTTTTTTGAAATAATACTAATGTAAAAATGATGTAACAAATTATTAAAAAAAATTACACAAAATAAGTTTCATAAGGTGTATAGTTTATTTAATATTAATATACAAAATTTATTGTCCTAGAAAAAAACTTTCTATGTCCTAATGGATAATGTATTCCATTATAAAAAACTATTTTCCCATTTTTCCATATTATTTAGGAACTACTATATTAAATGGTTTAAGGGTTAGAAAGTAATAAAAACAAATAATTTTAATAAAATACAATACATTGAACCAAGAAACTATAACAGTTTAATTCATAGTCTTGTAAAAATATTTTTCCATTATTTTAATTAAAAATACCCCTCCCTTTCTTGTAAAAATTAACTATCCACACGTATGGAAAATAACTTCCATAATCAATTCATCTATTAAATATTTTCTAAATTACCATTTCATTAGACTCCTCGAAACCATATAGAATTTTTATTCTCACCTCACTACATGCCTTCAGATATTTATCTTCTCAAAAAATTAGTAATCATCATGGATAAGGTAACATTGGTTTCATTTTTCCCTTTAAATTTGATACTTCCATTATTATATTCTCTAGTTAATTTCTAAAAAATAATCCTAATATTATAAAATTTGTATATTAAAATGATATTACTTTTATTTTAATAAAATATAAATTTTTTATTCTATTTATAATATATATATATATACACTTCTCATTTTTTTCTAGTTCCATTAATGGTTTATTTTATCCGCTTACGAAGAAATTTTTAATTCATTATGTATTCCTTCTTTTAAAATTTTTTATCATAAAATTTATATTTTAATTTGAATATTATTATAATAAATTATAATGATAACAAACTTATTTTTATATATATATATCCCCCCAAAAGATTCATGTAAACAGTCGGTTTAAACATCTCAATGACATTACAGATTAATTAATTATCACATCCTTCACATAATGAAATGGTAGAATATATATATATATAATGTACAAAATTTTAATTTTAGTTTTTTAATCTTATGTATTAAATTTGATGAATACATAGATAATAATAAACTAAAACATCGAAAAAAATGAAAATGTTATAATTCAAACAAACATTTCCTAGAATCACTGTATTTTAACTAAAAAATCTAAACCCTAAATTCTAATTAATATAATTATTCTGTAATACCATAAATCCTAATTATTATAATTTATCAATATCAACCCATCCATTTTCATTAATGTTTTACCTATCCATTGACTATGATTCTTATAAATATTGATTGAATCCATAATGTACTACTTTTATCAATATCTTACATTTTCATTATTTAGGGGGTATGTATGTTTTCATTTAATTGAGATAATTTATTTTCCACCTATAGTGATGTTGATAAATTATTTATTTTCAAAACCACTTAGTAATTCTTCATATTTTATTATTTCTTCTTTTCATATCCAATACTCTATTAGTTGATTCTTCCCTTGAATGTCCAAAATAATTATTTTCATCTTCATTGTTGGAAACTCTTTATTTATTTATAGAGAAGTGATTTAAAAAATTATTATGGAACTCATTCTTTCATCACGAATTCATTTAATTTTTTTCTTGATGTATGTTTAAAATTGTTTGTCTTGAATAATTATAATATTATTATGATTATATGGGTGTATTGGGAATTATATATCCCACCAAAACATTTGTAAAATGTTTATAAATCAAGATATCATTATTCAAAAACATGATACAATTTTCTTTTTCTATAATGATTGGAAAATACAGGATGAATCTAGATTTGTATATTATTTATTGAAGTCTCTTGTTGTATTCCTTGACATATCTTTATGATATATCATTATTATATAACCATCACATAATATATATATATATATATATATAATATACTTATGATTATGATATTATACACATTATCTCATACATATTATGATGATGTCCTCTCTTATCATGTGGATTCATTTATCAGGTTCCTACTTATTATTCATCCATTTCCATGGACATTTAACACACCCCTTTTTATGGTATGTCCCAAAGTGTCATATGTATTAATGAAATTAGGAAATCATTTAGGAGGAAAATTACACATTAAAAAATTCATGTCTTATATATATATATTAATGTTTTTTAGAAAAAATTGACAAGGAATTAAACCATTCAAATTTAGGAAGTGTATTATTAAATAATGTTTTCAGAAAATTAATGTAATAATCATATGAGAAATTTATTATTCTCAATATTGAGTATCATTACATGGTTTTGTTAATTTACAAATTATGTTTTTCAAATAAAATATGGGTTAAACATTTGAGTTTCATATGATATGACTTTATCATTGATCTACCCATAGGGAAATGGATTTTACCCATGATTTCATTTCATATGTTTTATTATAAACATTTTTATATTAAAAGTTTTGGTAACCAAGGTAAATCATTCAAAAAATTCATGTGATGGAGAATTTAATGATATTATAAATGAAATGCCTAATGATGTAGGGGATAGATTTTAAACACTCATTGATGTACTTATCCACTGGTATCTTGTTATGATCAACAACCTCAACAGTATGAAATTTTCACTTACACCAATGTGGTAGAAATTATACATCATTCCATTCACATAATAATTACCATCTCCATTTAATGGATCTTTTGATAGAATTATTTTTTAACATTTTTTTAACCATATAGAATTAATATTCCTTATGATGAATTGTTAGTAGTTGGATAAGGATACTCTAATTGATTACTATATAAAATGACGAATTTGATTAGCCATGGATATTTATCAATATACAATGTTCACATATAAAGAGAATTCAATAGAGTTTTAAGTATTTATAAAAATGTTTCACTACAATAATTTATATTATAACATTAATTCTTAGAGGGTTGTATAATTCACATATATAAAGAGAAAAAATAATAGATTTTTTGTGACATATGAGGTTACTTTCCTTATTCTTCAAAGGTACACATTTCCTTTTTTATTAACCATGATAGTAAAATATACATATTATTTTATGTTTTTACATCTGATCTATAAAAATATAAAGAAATATCATACCATGGATCTATAAATGATTATTTTTATATTCTATAAATGTATGGATGGAGTTTATTGAATGGTACCTTAGACATGAATAAAAGAAACAATTAATTGAGTTTCATATTGAATGATCAAAAAACAATGCACATGGGTGCAATAATATCCAACAACAAAAATGTCAAAGATTTTTTAGGAATCACTTAACTAACTTAATTAAGGGAATTTGTAAATGATATTTTTATAGAAAAGAAATGAATATATTGAAATGTTATATAAGGGGTCTGAAAAAATCAACTTGATATAATGAAGGAGTTCAGTACTCTGGTCAATGCCCCACAAATGGTTCAATATGTTAACTATAAGGATCATGGTATATATTGATCTAGTTCACTAATATAATGGTATTCAAAGATAAAAAACATCTAAAACCACCTGATCCAAGGGTTAAATTATGGTTTTATTATTCTAATACCACAATGTGGAGTGACAGATAATTTGGTGAACATTACACATACTATTCACTTAGTAATGGTGAAGGTTTTATTTTAATATGGATCAATGATTTACTTCACATCTATCATTTTTACTTGGAATGTGGAATGACATAACATAAACCATGATTTAGAGAAATATTTAAATTTTACTAGTGGTGAAATTATTGTATCCTTAATGTTCCACTCTTCCCCAATGTATTTTCACAGAAATAATCTTCATGAAAATATAATATTTCTTTATTGGGTGGAATTTTATATTATACATGGTATAGATTAGATCTATTTATATATATATATATCATATAAAATATAAGGAAAAGTAAATCAAATTCTATAACATCATCCATACAATTCTACTATACAAATTCATAGATGATTTTGAATTTGCATCATTAAATTATTCAATAGGAATATATTCCCAGTGTAGAAGTAGTTCACACTAAAATAGTATAGATAAAGGTAAATATCAATAATAAAGACATTTCGATTATAAAGGTGTATATTTATATTTTTATTAAGTAATGTCATATATTTCTCATAGATTGTAATTTATCATTCCCAATAGAACTTATATCAATTAGGTAACCTATATCTAATTGCCCCTATAAAATGTCCCTGATAGATCTAGTGAACATAAAGTATAAGCTAAAAGATAATTTAGATAAGGTTGTATTAACCCTAGTATATCACCTTTTTTCTCTAGTGCCCTTAATCAAAAAAAAGTATTGGTCATTGTAGAATTTAATATATTACAAACAGATGTACAACACCATAAATAATAAGTATCATTGTCAATGGTTTAAATAATTCTTTAATTGATTTTTTCAATATTAATACTTTTCAAATATGATCTCAATTTTTTTAGACTAGTTATAAAATATATAAATTTAATATATTTAAATGATATAATTATATACAATATATAGACATTTTTAGGTGTCAAAGATTCTATTTGGACTTATAAACACCCACACTAATCTTCATGAACAAAGAAAGCATAGACATTATAGACTACCTTAATAAATTTTTTGTGGTTAATGTTAATGAAATTCTCATATACTCCAAAACCAAGGATAAATATGTGGATTATCTAAGGATTTTTCTGATGGAGTTAATAGAGGTTGAGTTTTTTTCTATGGTTAGAAAATATGACATTTTTAAGAAAAAAGTCACATTAATTGGAATCTGATAGCATATAAAAGAATTTTCAGGGATTTTTCAATTAAAAAGGTAATTGAAAATATCCCAAATTACCAAATTCCTGAAAATTAATATTTTCTCTTGACTATATGGGAACTACTAACATGTTTTTTCAAATATATCATGAAATTATATATAATTAACTTTATTAACACATAAGGAAATAATGAAAATCTAGTTGAATTAATTTTAATATATCATAAATGGTCTAATGATTTGGAATTCCATATAACATTTTATAACACTACTGTTAAGTGTAAATGTGTTAGGATAAATAGGGGCTACGATACTGTTAGAGGGGAGTAGGCCAGTGAATCATGATATTGGTATTATTTAATAAAATCTACCAAAAACACCAAATCTTAACCTCTATTATAAGGGTCACATTGTTTTCACTTTTGTTTTAAATAATGATCTTAATATTTCCTTGTTTATATGAGGATAATAATTTTAATGTAATAAATAAATGAAAGCATAAGGATTCATTGATTTTAACTTGGTACACCCTTACTTGGCATTATCCAAGGAGCATACCATAGTGATGTTTTGGTTGTAACAAATTCACTAAGGCTCACTATAAATAATGATGTACAGTCTAGATAACTTATATGCCCATATTTAATACTTTTATAAGGTTAATAATCTACTTACTTCATTCCCAAGGTTCACTCCCTATGTCTCTTTCTTGAGATCACTACAGGTGGAAAGGATTACCTTCTTCTTCCTCATTTTCCTACTACTCATATAAAGGATTTAACAATAGTTTACCAACTTTTAGGTCATTTCATTATCTCTAATTAATACATCCTAAATTGTATATGTATTATCTATTGAAGTTCCACTTTCACCCAATAGATGAATAACAATTTATCAAAGATGTACTGGGTTATTTCCTTTGAAACCTTTTTGCAATACTCACTTCCTTTAGGAATCTCTTTCTCGAAAAGCTGAAATATACTTCGTGAAGCACACCTTCCTTTAATGAAAATCACTTAGCTTTCAAAAATCACACCACTTTTTCAAATATCATCTAGCCTTCACAAAGATCTTTCCATTCATGAATCCTACATAGCTTTCTCAAAATCCCCTATAATGGAGATTCTCAAAACATTGGGTTCGCATTTACACCCATCACAAAAATTCATAACATGTCACATTCACGATTTTGGAGCCATAAGATATTCACTATGAAATGATACTTATTTTGAAGGGGGTAGAGGCCTATTTATAAGTCTTTCATTGATTCCCTAACCATTGGGCCACATCAACACCATTTCACAGAGCTCCCACATTCCTACCATGATTCTATTTTTTCTGTGAAGCTCCATTCAAATTAACCTTTCATAATGCTTGTCACAATGACATAGCTTTTTTTAAAACCGTTATAGTACCAAAATTCCCCACTCCCGATGGTCCTCACCTTTTTAGTTCACAATGCCCATCGTGGTTCATGGATATCACCATTATAAATTATTAATCATTCATGAAATACTCTTCATGAATTCCACCTTCAAAAAAATCATGTATTTAGAATATTTTAATATAGACTTTTAGACAATACACTTTTTGAGATGAAATAAAAAAAATCAAAATTTTGGACCCCAGAAATTTGGAAAACACTAAGAAATGGCTTGACCTTCTTGTACGGAATTTTCTGTACATATTACAGGTCATCCATTCATTCTCCTTGGGTCTTTTTCAATATATCGTGTCCAAAATATCTCATGACACAAATCATTAATTTGAAAACCAACTTATTTAATAAACAAAATCAACCCAAAATACTATAATTTTACCTTGAGAGATTTTCTCCAAAAAAAGTATTTTCATATACAGTGATTCATTAGAGAAGGTATTGGGTTTTATAATCAAGAAAAATTATTATGTGATAACATATGAAATATAAAAATTGATAATATTTGAAAAATAATTACCTGAATCATAACACAGAGTTAGTATATGTTTTCTTTTAATTATTTGTTTAGACGTGTTTCCTCTACAAATTAAATTGTTTCATATATACTGATCATAATATTTTGAATTATATTTTTACATTGAATGAGATAACCATATGTAAAAAATGATACTTTAATTTAGTGATGGGATATGTCTTCTCAACACATTATAATGATATAAAAGTGAATAAGTTAGAAGATGCATCTAGAAGAATGGAATGTATTACCTTATCCATGATAATGATTGATAATGATCCTGTCATGATGGATATACAAAAGATGGATCGTGAATGCATAAAGACATAGAAGAGATCCTATCATTAAAAAATAATTACCTATTAATGTATCCCTAAGAGTATCAAGGATCCACAAAAGAATGATTTGGAGATTCAAAAATATGTGAGGTAAAATATGTAGGTTACGTCATTATAATTAAATATTGATAATGAAGGAGTCCTTTGATTTGAAGTGAGAATATGTGTTCTATCACACTAATTATAAGTTATGAGATACTAAATGACTCATATATAGTATTTTACTTTACATATATATAAATTACCAATGTGTACCATGATCTTCAAGAGAAATGTTTTGGGATAATATGAGGAATGATATTATGTAGAATTCCTTAATAAGTTACGTATACAAGAATTTTTTTTGTAATTGATTCAAATCTGATGGGATAATAAAACCATTACATGTTTAAACATGGAAATAGAACAACATAATCATAGATCTTTTGGGGGGTATTATAAAGAAATTTAATTGATACAATTGTATATATGTAAGGGTGGATCGATATTCCAAGGACAATAACTTCATAACTATTTATGAATATTTCCCACACGATCGACATTGAAATATATACATCCAAAAATTGGCGATTTTGTATGTGGAAGAAATTTATAATATTTATTTAAGAACTATGATTCAACAATATGTTCTAGAGGAGTCTTAAAAATTCTTTAGAGATAGATTTCGGATTATTTATGACAAATAACTAATAGAAATATTCTAAATATGAATAAACAATCTAGGAACTTTAGGATATGGGGATATATTTATTCATGGACCTCAAAGGAGAATTGGATTAATATTTTCCCTTATTTCAGTTATTATAAAATATATCTTTCCAAGAAAGTATTGAAATGGTCCTATGTTAACCTATATTTTAAATCATATATACATTCACTATGATAGGATGATTTGGCTGAACAAATTATACCAATACCCAAACATGTGCAAGCTATTTGATTTTTTTTAATCAATTTAGTAACAATTTAGGGTGCAATAGAATAGATAGAGGAGCTACACTTAGAAATGAGATGGAGACTTGGATTACGATGAAGGAGAAAAATTGGTCCATCAAATTTTTCCTAGGATGACAGTCATATGGTTTTTTAAATTAGGGGAAGATTACCCATGGGTATATTGGACCCTTTAAGATCCTTGATTATATAGAAACTATATATTATCAACTAAAACATTCACCACACCTTTTTAAAGTTTATAATGTGTTCCATGTATGTCTCATGAGGAACAACATACTTGATCCCATAAACTTTATGATTTTAAAGGATGTATAGGTAGATAATGACCTCTGTTATAAAGAGCGGTTGGTGAATATATTGGATCCTAGAGACAATTTTCTATGTAAAAACACACAATATCAATTTAATAAAACAAAACTAATGTGAAAATAGGAATCGTGTGACCTATGGATGAAATGAAAAAGAAGTACCCAATCTATTCTCGATAGAGAATATTAGTAGAAATTTAAAAGATGTGAAGTGCCCAGATCAGTGTGAATCACTGAGAGGGGGAGGGGGTGAATCAGTGATCCTTTAAAACTTTTTACTAATTGATTCTTAATCAATTAAACCTCTATGGCTTGTTAAGGCCTCGATCCACTCTTCTTATGTCTCTCAACCTTTCCTGGATAATGCAGTAATGAAAAGGCACAGGACACAAGGATTTACAAGGATCGGCACCAAAGGCCTACATCCTTGCCATGCTCTCCCAGCATGGATTCTCCCATTATAACTTGTTAGAATTACAATGGTCGATACAGCTTCCCACTGTATCTCTCCTGAGTCCCACAGGAGGGTCTTTATACTGCTTCACACAGTGTTACCAGAGTCCCACTGGCCTGCTCCAGAATCCCACTGAAGACTTCTTCTCCCTGAGTCCCACAGGGTCTTCTCCTGGCTCCTCAAGTCACACGAGTAGCTCTTCTTCACTTTAAGCTTCTTCAAGTATCTTCAGCAGTCTGGGATAAAGACTGCTGGCCTTGCTCTGTACCTCTGATCACTTGTATTGATCAGGTCTTCTCGTCTTGCTCAAGATTTATCTCCTTCTTCTCAGGATGACCTGGCTTCTTTCTCCAACTACTGAATACTCAGACAACTGATATCTTTAACTTCAGTCTGGTCCAGTCTCACTTCAAATCAACTTCATGCACTGAGTGCATGGCATCTCTGCTTCCTCATGCACTGACTGCATGGCCTTCTCAAATTCTTCAAGAACCTCTGGTCTTGGTCAACTCAAATGCACACAAGATGATTTGACTTGTTTACGTGTGCACGTGCATGCATGCATGCATGCACTCCCCTTCTTCTTCTCTTGGTGCAGTAAACCCACAAAGGGTATAATCCTTTAAGCACACACCTTCTCTGAACTTCACACACTTTGTTCAATATGTTTACACACTTAAAAGTGTGTTGTTCTTTAGTGTGGGTATCCTCCTCCTCTTCTTCTAAATGTGTACACTTTGCACACACCTAGGTCCGGCCTCTTCACTTTGCACACACAACTTATTCACTTTGCACACACTTGAATTGGCCTCCTCCTCTTCTTGTTGCACACACACACTTTAGTGTTATTTTAGTTTGTTCTTCAAAGTGTGCACAAACAAGGTTACGGCCTTTTGTTGCTTTGCACATAAACCACCCGTAAGTGTGTCTTTGGCCTTCACTCCACTTCTTGCACACACACGGCCTCTTCTTCAATTGCACACACCCAAGCTATCCTCGGCCTTCTTTTCAAATACACACACACACAAAGTGTGGTGGTCTTCACTCTTCAAGAATGCACACACAAATTCACTAAGGCCTCGGGTCTCCTTTGGTTGCACAAGGCTACGGCCTTTCCTTCCCTTCTTGCACACACACCCGAATATGTCCTTCTCCACTTATGCACACACACAAATGCTTGAGGCTCGGGTCTTCTTGTTTAGCACATAAGCACTAAGGCCTCGGGTCTTCTTTGGTGCACACCCACTACCTTCTTCTTGTATTTGCACACACAACCCGAGTGTCTTCAAACAGAGGCGCGCAAGGTTCACTTGGATCCAAGGCTGGTCGGGCATGCAAGTTCCTCCTACCGCGGGGCGCGCAAGTGCAACACCCGCAGGGTCTTCCTCCTGCCGCACAAGGGTGCGGGCAGAGAGGGAACAATCCTCGGGCTCGCAAGGTGTTGCGGCCACGAGGTCTTCCTGCCGCACAAAGGATTAGCGCGCAGGGTCCCCTTCTTCTTGTCGCGCAAAGGTGTTGCACGCAAGGGACTCCAGCCGCACAAGTAAACTTGTGCGGGGCTTCTTCTTCGCGAGGCACAAAGGCACTCACGGGTCTTCCAAGTTTTTCAGCAAGCAAAAACGAGAGCTCAGCCTCTCTTTTTATAGGCAGTGGTATGCCTATGATCATCCGCGTGATCTAACTTCAAAATCCCGAAGATTTCGGATCTTTTAAAATCTTCAAAATCTTGATTTTACTCTCTGTTTCACGCGGGTTCCATTTTTATTTTTCTTCGGTCTTCTTCACGTGCATGCGACTTAGAATGCATGCACGGCCTCTTTTCTTCCAATCCATGCAAAACACGAACCCATGAAGCCTCGGCAACTTCGCTTGCCTCGGCCGAACTCCAAAATCCTCATTTGTTGCATGCAGAGTCATTTTCATGCATGGATGGGTTCAGAAGGGCCAGACGAGCTCCATGGTGCCTTTATCTTCGACAATGGTGGTTGGGAGCTTCAAAACCATCCTCGGGGAGGCTCTGGTTCAGCGGCGGCAAGCGGGTGGCTTCGGGGAGGCCTCAGACGAGCTCGAGGATGAAGGCGAGCTCTTGGCCGTCGATGTTTAATGATGCTCAACGGCCAGGATTATAACATCTCGGCGCTGGATGAGATAAGCGGTCCAGATCGGCGCGCGATGGAACGGACGGCCGCGATTAGATCCCTGATGAATTTTCGTCGTCCCACATCGAAACACCGCCGGATTTTTCCGTGGTTTATCAACCATCCGCTCCCCCAGCCGGCTCAATTGAATCTCCTCCCCTCTCGGTGCCGCCCCGCACCGAGTTCTTCTGCGGGCGCGCTTCTGCGCCCACCTCTGCTCCCTGCGGGCGTGCTCTGCGCCCACTCACGCCTCCTGCGGGCGCGCTCTAGTGCCCACCATGCATCCTCCGAGCGCGCTCCTCGCACTCACGCTGCACGGGCTTCATCACCGCGTGGCCTCGGGGCTTATACACGGCCCCTGCCGCCTTGTTCTTGCACCATGGGATCCCCCATGGGCGTGGCGCCTTAGGCCCACAAGTGCCTTGGGGTTGAACCCATGGGCTGGCCTTGGCTGGCCTAATTTTTTCTAAGTATAGGAATAAAGAGTTTGTATAAAAACAAAGTATCCCCATATGCCAAATGCCACTTCAAGCCATCTTCTTTATAATTCTTCTTCTTCTTAGGAATTTCCCATATCCTCCTCATGTTCTTAATAACTTTTCAACATTTCACAACTTAGGAGGGAATTCTGAAGGTTCTTCATCAACCGAGCTCTTGAATCACATAAAATCTCCAATGTTCTTCATTGATCCAATCGGAGATCAAGTCAGATCAACTTCATGTTCACATGCACTAAGTGATAGTGCATGGACTCTTCCATCCGCTCACTTCATCCACTTTGAACTTGTGGATGGATCTTCTTCATCTCCTCATGCATTGTCAATACAATGCATGGTCTTCAAACATTGTTGTGACTTTGTATCCAGTTGATACAAGTTCTTAGAACTTAAAGAGCAGCTCAGCAATCGTCAGATGTAACATGGAGAATGTTTCAACTATAATCTCCTATGCCACTTAGTGAATCTCCTAAGTGACATGCATCTTTATGTTCCATGGCCATTCTCCATCACCACCAACACCATCACAACCTTTTTCATTCACATCTTGACATTCCCTGACTTCCATTCATTCCAAGACAACTTCATGCCTCATTGACAACAAATGCAACACAGTGCACTTCAATCTCCCCCTTTGTATTTGTTGGCAATACACTAGAGCACATATGAATGGGTCAATATGTGTGCCAATATTTCTCCCCCTTATTGGCAATCAAATGCAAAGGTGTGGTGTGGTTCTCTTTCAAAAATCTCTTCCTCCCTTTGAAAAGTATTTTCTTGAAAAACACCGGCGTAGAAAACAAGAGTGATATGACCAAGGAATTCAAAGCTGTCCATAATTCTATACACATGTGAGATCATGCTTAGGGGTTTGAAATTTTTCAGATATAACAATGAATTTGCTAAATCCTGCACAACCTCACAAAACTCATTAGAATGTTCAGGTGCAAAGATAAAGCTCCCCCTTTCAACCATTTTCTTAAGATGATATTAATCTCATAACATCATCTTCTTCAGATTTCTCCCCCTCAAGGGGTGCACTCCGTTCTGTCCAAACCATCCTCCAGATGAGAATGATCATCATCTTCAATTCCCTGCAATGTTAGAACATGTATATACCAAGAGTATAAGGGAATAAAATGGAACCTCCTTGGTTCATCAATGTGAACAACAAGGTTGAGAAGATTCTCTCAACCGAGATGTCCCATTTTCACCAGTCTTCACACTTGCACATTTGATCTTCATTGATGATTGTGCTGGTGTGGTTCTCAAAACATCATCATGTGAAACCTTCTTCTTCCCTTTTTCTTTAGCAATTGCCAGAGCTTCATCTTCAACTCTTTGTAGTTCTCTGGAAAGTTGCAACTGATGTGGCCATATGACAAGTAAATCATTTGGAAGAGTGGCCCCAGTTCTGGAAGTTCCACATGGTTCCTTAGATGTTGTCAAGCTACCTTTCTTAGACAACTTGTTTTCAATCAATCCCTTCTTCTTCTTCTGGATTGATTGCCATTTTTAGTCCAGTCTACTTCTATTTAATTTCATGGCTTCTTTACAAAGATCCATGATATGTCCTTTCTTTCCACAGTAGAAGCATTTCTTGGTGGTCCTTCTGGATGCATCACCCTTCTTGGATTTAGACTCCAAGGACTTCTTTTCCTCTTCAAAACCTTATTGGGAGCATCTTCAACTTTCTTCTTGCTTCCCAAGGATTCCATTTAAGCCAGGTTCAGTGATCTTCTCTTCTTTTTAGCTCTGGATACAGTTGGAGATTGACCTGTATCTTTTTGACCACTTTTGCAATCATCCCAGATGTTGTCAAATAATCCAAATCTATTTGCAGTAAATAGATGTTTCTGGACCTGTGGATGCTGCTTCTTTTCTTCTGGCTTGCTCCCCCTTGGCAAGGTCTTCCTTTGTGCTTTGACATTTAGTGGATTGTACCAAAAATCCTTTGCACAGTGCCCATACTTTTTACAACACCAACATTGACCCACAAATCTTGACTTCTTCAGTCCTTCTGATTTTAGGGTACTTTTCTGGAGCAGCTGTTTTGTTTCAGGAGAGCTCTTCTTCTTCATTTTCTTCATCCATACTTGTTTGGAATTATTTTTCCATCCTGCACTTTTTGTGGAAACACAATTAGAAGCATCAGTACAAGATGGTATGGATGGTACCTTCTTTTTAGAAGTTGTTTCCCTTTTATTAGAGGATGTATTTCTTTTAGAATCATCCTTCTCAAAGCTCACTTGACTGGCAAAATTTCTTCTTTCAGCTGACTGGGAGGCTTCAGCTTTGGGTGATTGCAGATTTTTCAATATCACCTCTAGTTATAAGCATTTCATGTTAAGGGAGTTCTTCTCATCCTCAACAGTTCTTAGCCTTCCTTCCCAATTTTCTTTCAGCTGTTCTAACTGGTCTTCATGCACCTTTATTATTTCATGCAATGAGTTGTCTAACTCCTTCACCCTTTTGCCTTTCTCTTCTAGTTGAGCATCTTTGACAACTATTGAAACTCTGTGCAATTTTTCCAGTGCATGGAAAACTTCTTTGACCATTGTCTTAAAGAATTCTTTCTCAGAAAGGCATCTTTGCAATTCTTCAGCAGTGTCTTCATATCTTTCATTGCAAAGAGAAACAGTTTCATCTTTAGCCTTTACCAGCTTTCTGAGAGTGTTGGTTATGCCAACCCTTTTTGCCAATTGATCTTCCATTGCATTGGCTTCTTCTTCTAACTGTGATTTTTCTTCACGAAGATCATGGATGCCTGTAGCTATACACTTTGCCACTTCCATGGGAACTGTCTTCTGATGATATTTGAGTGCACTCTGAAGATCATTCATTGTTTTGACTTCATCATAGCTAGGACAGGCTTTCTTCATCTTCTTGGCCTGTTTCTTCTTTCTATTTTTCTGAGTCTTGGCAGATATCTCCATTTGAGGCTGGTCACTCGTTTCCTCAAATCTGCACTTCATAAAGACTCCCTTGGATCTTTTAGAGGTAACCTCCCTCTGAAACCAATTGAAGTGCCCAGATCAGTGTGAATCACTGAGAGGGGGAGGGGTGAATCAGTGATCCTTTAAAACTTTTTACTAATTGATTCTTAATCAATTAAACCTCTGTGGCTTGTAAAGGCCTCGATCCACTCTTCTTATGTCTCTCAACCTTTCCCAGATAATGCAGTAATGAAAAGGCACAAGACACAAGGATTTACAAGGTTCCACACCAAAGGCCTACATCCTTGCCATGCTCTCCCAGCATGGATTCTCCCATTATAACTTGTTAGAATTACAATGGTCGATACAGCTTCCCATCGTATCTCTCCTGAGTCCCACAGGAGGGTATTTATACTGCTTCACACAGTGTAACCAGAGTCCCACTGGCCTGCTCCAGAATCCCACTGAAGACTTCTTCTCCCTGAGTCCCACAGGGTCTTCTCCTGGCTCCTCGAGTCACACGAGTAGCTCTTCTTCACTTTAATCTTCTTCAAGTATCTTCAGCAGTCTGGGATAAAGACTGCTGGCCTTGCTCTGTACCTCTGATCACTTGTGATGATCAGGTCTTCTCATCTTGCTCAGGATTTATCTCCTTCTTCTCAGGATGACCTGGCTTCTTTCTCCAACTACTGAATACTCAGACAACTGATATCTTTAACTTCAGTCTGGTCCAGTCTCACTTCAAATCAACTTCACGCACTGAGTGCATGGCATCTCTGCTTCCTCATGCACTGACTGCATGGCTTTCTCAAATTCTTCAAGAACCTCTGGTCTTGGTCAACTCAAATGCACACAAGCAGATTTGACTTGTTTACGTGTGCACGTGCATGCATGCATGCATGCACTCCCCTTCTTCGTCTCTTGGTGCAGTAAACCCACAAAGGGAATAATACTTTAAGCACACACCTTCTCTGAACTTCACACACTTTGTTCAATATGTTTACACACTTAAAAGTTTGTTGTTCTTTAGTGTGGGTATCCTCCTCTTCTTCTTCTAAATGTGTACACTTTGCACACACCTAGGTTCAGCCTCTTCACTTTGCACACACAACTTATTCACTTTGCACACACTTGAATTGGCCTCCTCTTCTTCTTGTTGCACACACACACTTTAGTGTTATTTTAGTTTGTTCTTCAAAGTGTGCACAAAAAAGGCTACAGCCTTTTGTTGCTTTGCACATAAACAACCCGTAAGTGTGTCTTTGGCCTTCCCTCCACTTCTTGCACACACACGGCCTCTTCTTCAATTGCACACACTCAAGCTATCCTCAGCCTTCTTTTCAAATACACACACACACAAAGTGTGGTGGTCTTCACTCTTCAAGAATGCACACACAAATTCACTAAGGCCTCGGGTCTCCTTTGGTTGCACAAGGCTACGGCCTTTCCTTCCCTTCTTGCACACACACCCGAATATGTCCTTCTCCACTTATGCACACACACAAATGCTTGAGGCTCGGGTCTTCTTGTTTAGCACATAAGCACTAAGGCCTCGGGTCTTCTTTGGTGCACACCCACTACCTTCTTCTTGTATTTTCACACACAACCCGAGTGTCTTCAAACAGAGGTGTGCAAGGGTCACTTGGATCCAAGGCTGGTCGGGCGCGCAAGTTCCTCCTACCGCGGGGCGCGCAAGTGCAACACCTGCAGGGTCTTCCTCCTGCCGCACAAGGGTGCGGGCAGAGAGGGAACAAGCCTCGGGCTCGCAAGGTGTTGCGGCCACGAGGTCTTTCTGCCGCACAAAGGATTCGAGCGCATGGTCGCCTTCTTCTTGTCGCGCAAAGGTGTTGCGCGCAAGGGACTCCAGCCGCACAAGTAAACTTGCGCGGGGCTTCTTCTTCGCGAGGCACAAAGGCACTCACGGGTCTTCCATGTTTTTCAGCAAGCAAAAACGAGAGCTCAGCCTCTCTTTTTATAGGCAGTGGTATGCCTTTGATCATCCGCGTGATCTATCTTCAAAATCCCGAAGAATTCAGATCTTTTAAAGTCTTCAAAATCTTGATTTTACTCTCTGTTTCACGCGGGTTCCATTTTTATTTTTCTTCGGTCTTCTTCACGTGCATGCGACTTAGAACGCATGCATGTCCTCTTTTCTTCCAATCCATGCAAAACACGAACCCATGAAGCCTCGGCAACTTCGTTTTCCTCGGCCGAACTCCAAAATCCTCATTTGTTGCATGCAGAGTCATTTTCGTGCATGGATGGGTTCAGAAGGGCCAGACGAGCTCCATGGTGCCTTTATCTTGGAAAATGGTGGTTGGGAGCTTCAAAACCATCCTCGGGGAGGCTCTGGTTCAGTGGCGGCAAGCGGGTGGCTTCGGGGAGGCCTCGGACGAGCTCTAGGATGAAGACGAGCTCTCGGCCGTCGATGTTTAATGATGCTCAACGGCCAGGATTATAACATCTCGGCGCTAGATGAGATAAGCGGTCCAGATCGGTGCGCGATGGAACGGACGACCGCGATTAGATCCCTGATGAATTTTCGCCGTCCCACATCGAAATGCCGCGGGATTTTGCTGTGGTTTATCAACCATCCGCTCCCCCAGCCGACTCAATTGAATCTCCTCCCCTCTCGGTGCCGCCCCGCACCGAGTTCTTCTGCGGTCGCGCTTCTGCGCCCACCTCTGCTCCCTGCGGGTGCGCTCTGCGCCCACTCACGCCTCCTGCGGGCGCGCTCTAGCGCCCACCATGCATCCTCCGGGCGCGCTCCTCGCGCTCACGCTGCGCGGGCTTCATCACCGCGTGGCCTCGGGGCTTATACACGGCCCCTTCCGCCTTGTGCTTGCACCATGGGATCCCCCATGGGCGTGGCGCCTTAGGCCCACAAGTGCCTTGGGGTTGAACCCGTGGGCTGGCCTTGGCTGGCCTAATTTTTGCTAAGTATAGGAATAAAGACTTTGTATAAAAACAAAGTATCCCCATATGCAAAATTCCACTTCAAGCCATCTTCTTCATAATTCTTCTTCTTCTTAGGAATTTCCCATATCCTCCTCATGTTCTTAATAACTTTTCAACATTTCACAACTTAGGAGAGAATTCCGAAGGTTCTTCATCAACCGAGCTCTTGAATCACATAAAATCTCCAATGTTCTTCAATGATCCAATCAGAGATCAAGTTAGATCAACTTCATGTTCACATGCACTAAGTGATAGTGCATGGACTCTTCCATCTGCTAACTTCATCCACTTTGAACTTGTGGATGGATCTTCTTCATCTCCTCATGCATTGTCAATACAATTCATGGTCTTCAAACATTGTTGTGACTTTGTTTCCAGTTGATACAAGTTCTTAGAACTTAAAGAGCAGCTCAGCAATCGTCAGATGTAACATGGATAATGTTTCTACTATAATCTCCTATGCCACTTAGTGAATCTCCTAAGTGACATGCATCTTTATGTTCCATGGCCATTCTCCATCACCACCAACACCATCACAACCTTTGTCATTCACATCTTGACATTCCCTGACTTCCATTCATTCCAAGACAACTTCATGCCTCATTGACAACAAATGCAACACAGTGCACTTCAAGATGAAATCTATAAATGGTTAAGAATTTTTCATCTCAGAATTTTCCAATATGAATATTTTCATTGTCAATTTATATGTGTTTCGTATTTTTTATTAATATATAATATAAGTGATAAAAAAATTTAATAATTAAATAATATTTTATATCATTAATGTACAATATTATATAATTAAGTGAAATGAATTTCATAATGTTACAAATAGTATAATGGGAAATTAAAACCTTGAAAATAAAATAACTATAATCGATAGGGTTGTGGTCTCCTAAGAATATAACATCCATGAACAACACTATAGAAAACATTAAAAATATAGTTGGAACATTGTATATGTTATATATAAAATGAGATAATTCTATGAAAATGGCAAATTAAGAAAATAACTTGTATATATAGATATTTTAAAGGTAATATTACTTTTGTAATGGTAACATCGCTATTAAAATAGAAACCATATTTTAAAATAGTATCGTGGTCATTTGAGTAGTAACCTAAATGATGGAGTAAAAATATAACTAACAAATATTATTTTCTATGAATATAGTAATTAAATATACATATGATATTAATAAAATATAATTATTAAAATTATTAAAAACATGTTAAATTAAATTATATATATTTAATAAGTCATGTTTTAACATATTTTTTAAAACCCATTTTTTATTTTAATAATTAATATTTAAAATTACTAAGAAAAAATATTTATTTTAAAAAGTAAATTTCATTTTAAAAATTATGATGTTGAAATTATCTAAGTCTTATTTTTGGGTAGTTTTCTAGAACATGTTAATTTTTGCGTGAAAATTAATAATATAATTTTTCAATTATGGTTTATTTTAGTTCATAATTTTTTTGTAATAAGGAACTAATAAATATTTGAATGGTTTTTATGACCCAAAATTAGTTTATGAAAATTAATAATGTATATTAAAATAATAAAATAAATATTACAAACCCAAAAACAAAAAAAAATTTAATGTCTCAATATATAATGTTTTCCATGAAAAACTACTTTTCATTTTTCTTTATAATCTAGAAAATGATATAGTTTATGGGGAAGAAGTAATAAGATCTTATATTTTTAATTAATTATTCTTAATCTTAACAAAAATAAAAATATTTCAAATCATAGTCTTGGAATAATGTTTTTAAAATTATATTACTTTAAAATGCATCTCCTCTTAAAGTATAAATATCCCCAATCACTACCATGGAAAATCACATCAAAGACCATTACATAGCCATAAATATACTCAATTAAATTCTCTTATTCCTCCTTAAATACTTATTGAAAATATACACCCCTTTTCACTCTAATAATTCAAGGAATTATCCTACTATAAATGGAGTATACATCAGCAATGTGGTGTTATTCTTTCCTTTCTTAAAATAAATTTTATTTTTCAGTTATTATATTCTTCTATTCTACTCTACACTAATATCTTTGGAATACCCCTAAGGTATCAAATTTTTATTTATTTTTTATAATAATTATTTACTAGGTTGAGTTGGAAACCTTACATTACCAGTACGCATTGTGGCATCAGACCGACTACATAACTCAAAGACCCAATCACTAACTACACTAGAACTAACCATCACCTGAATATACATTATTCATGGTTCCAAGCTCCCAAAATCACATGGATGACTAACTATAATTTCTCTATAAAATTAAACAAGGTTTCTGGTACCAATGGTAGATTTTTTATACCATCTTATTATTCGTGGTATTATAAGATCGACTCTAGTGGCTACTACACTCAGTTTTCTTTACTAGGGCCTACTCCATTGTGTTTTGACCAGAATACCTCATGTTACTAGGACCCAATAGCCTGAAATCATAATCCCTAAAGTCATTAGGTGGTCATAAGGTCCTTTTGGAAATAAGGGACAATTATGATGCATGTAAGACCAAATCGGGTGAATAGTTCATATGCTATAATAAACAATATTGTGTATGCTACAATAACTCCTATAATATCATATAATATAATTGTTATAGTACTTATTCATGGAACTCATAGTTTTTCCCATATACTATTTTGAACTATGGTCTTTTGGTTGTTTGAGTATGGGGTTACTTCTCATGTTCCACCCCAACATCACTATAAACCAATACTCATAAAATTAATTATTTATTATATTATCATTATATTATGGTAATTATTATAAATTAAAATAATTATAAAATATTTAGAACATATAAATAAATATATTAATTCCTACATTAATCACATTCTATTAATGGTTAATTTTTTATACCTATATGGATATTGTCAATTCATTTAGCATCTCAAAAATTATAGCCAGTCAGTATAGATTTTATGTTCTTCCATATATATAAATCTATGTTTATATTTTTCTATGTATGTCTATATGTATGTATGTTTTTATATATTTTTATGATACTCAATAATTATTTTCAACTATTTATCAAATATATATATCTCACTCCCTCATTTTTTATAAAATAGTCTTGTTAATTGTTGGTTTATCCACTTGTGAGGGCATTTCATAATTATCAATATCATTTTATATTTTAAGACTGGAGAATATAATATTTAAATTTAAAAATTAATATTTTTTATTCTTTTAGTTGTAATTACACTAATTGGTAAATAAAAATTAATCCAAACCAAGAAAAATAAATGAAAATGGAATTATTCTAATTATCATGCATTTTTATTGAATTACATTTTTTTTGTTTTAAATCAACACATTAGGTGTAATAATCATTCACTTCTATAAAATCTTTAAAATTCCAATGAAACAAAAAATAAAACTACCATTTTAGTTAATATCACAATGGTTCATTGACCTTATAGATTCAGAACAATAGTTTTTATCAACATATCATCGTTTCACTAGATGATATCTTATATGAAATCTATATATAGTTTTCAAACCTACTATAATGTTGAAATTCATTCCAAAAAAATGTTCATCTTAATTTCTCGTACTCTCAAGGGATAATCAATTTCCAGATACCTTATCATCAGTAACTCCCAAAGCATTCTATCCATCATGATCCATAACATATCTAATCACAATACATTTAATATTTTATCAGAATAATAATATATTTGAATCCCTGGTATTACATTATAAAGGAAGAAAAAAAATAAACATTATTTTCACTAATATTTTCAAAAAACAACAACTAGTCATAGCTACAATACATCAAAAATCCAAACAACATAGATGGAGAAAAAATTCTGACTAGATCCCCAATATAAGACATACCAAGATTCACCCTTGGGATGCAATGAAATTCTAGCTTGTGGTTTTAGTTAAATATATAATTGAATTATTATATTATAGGTTTTTTGGTTTCTAAATATTCATCTACAGATATATCACCATCATGAAATTTTATGAAAATTATTAGGCAATTTTCCTTAACCTATGTATATATTCCATCATTAAGATGCACCTTTACCATTCATATATTCTATAATATTCTATAAATCCCTACAATGTATTCCTCACTGGGTGAGTTTATGTCCTCTACATACATGGGTTAGGGGTGGTAATTCTTCCTCGAATCAATATATAACATTGAATATCTAGTAACACAAGTTTATTCCAATATAGAGAATTCAATATATATACTAGTTTTCTATGGGTTTGTAAACATGAATCCAAACTAGCCAACCATAGGCTTCAAACCCATTTTCTATATCAAATTATATTAATATTCTTCAATCAATTTAATTATCTTTTTTTATCATGATATGACTCTAAGGAGTCAATTTAGGAATCACCAACATTATGTTTTTTAAGTGATTAACACCCTAAAGATATGACGAATCTATGAAGTCAAACTACCCATCAGATGGGGGATATTTGGGGCCATTAAAGGCTATATTACCATTGGGATCAGTAGAAGGATGAGCACATTAAATATCTTCCCCAAAAGAATCTAAATAATTAATTCTAGTGGAAGAAGCCAGTCCGTGAGAATGGGTGGTTAGATCATTGCTCTAGGACATCTAATATTGGGGAACATGAACATTATAGGGGATAAATGGACCCATATATTATATTATATGTTTTCCAACATAAGTCATTATTTTACTAATTGATGGACATCCCTTATGAATTTTATGTGTAACAAAATATAGTAGGAACTCGGGTAAGGGGAAACAAACCCTTCCATTTTCTTTTTGGTTTATCATCTATTTATATACCCAATGTTCCTATGATTCTTATAAATCTTATTTTAATACCATTTAAATGAAATTTTATCTAAATTTAATATATTTTTTTAAAAAATACATGTATATTTTTCTTTGGAAAAAATTATTAATCACCTCCTATATGTTAATAAATTCATTATTTTCAAAACCTCAAAGTGATTTTTATTATAGTGTTTATTCTTGTATTCCAAAAAGATAATCTTTTAATTTATGGTCTTATTGAATTTCAAAAATCATTACTTCTAGATTTTTTATTTTATCTTATATGATTTTTTATTTATATCTTCATTTTAATGTTTTTTTGAAACCATTTTTTTACTGGTATATTTCATTTTCAGGCTAGATGTATTCTTCTTTTCAAAGTGGAAAACATGATTTTGAAAATTTTATAATTTCATTATTGAGACCAAAATAATGTATCTCTATAATTAATCATATAATCTATTATTTACAAAGATATCATTATACATATACATGATGTAGTAAACATTGTCTATGATGTCATACATTGACATGATGTAGTTAACATTATCAATAGTGTTATGATTCCATAAAAGTAAGACTTGGATTAAGTTTATCATTTGTTATTATTATTCATTTGAAAAAAACCCTATCTATTTAAAAAAATTCCATTATATAATTATTATAATACTACACGTATAATTTGATAATTGTGATTATGTTCCCCTATGTTCACATTTTAATTTATGTCACATGATGTTTCATATTATTTCGTCCCTTGATATGTTTTTTAGCTTAACCATTCTTTTATATAGATCCCCATGTGATAACATATATTATATAAAATATGAAAAAATAATATTATTTTTGAATAGTTATATAAATTCTAATGATTTATTTATATTAATTTTATTTTGACCAAAATTTTCAAGATACTAAATTTTTCAGTTTCACGATTTGTGCAGTTATGTGTATTTGTCTTTAAAATTATTTAATATTATTGTAAGAAATATATAGGGCTTTATATATTGGGATATAAACTAGTATTTTTTAAAACTTCTGAAATCATTAAATATAATTATACCACTCAAAAAATATCAGGTTAAACTCTATTCAATGATTGGGGTCTTGGTGAATTCTACTAAGTGTGTACCTCATGCACTATATGTATGCACCTCATGTGCATAAATATTTCAAGTGTAGTGATGTATGAAAAAGGTAAGGTACTTTATAGATAAAGTTTAATGTTATGGAACATCATTAAGATGATATTATTCTAATTTTATAGTCATGTAGATGCGTTATTTTTGTTATTATATTATACATTATATTAGTATAACAATTTTAAAATATTTTTATCTAGGTTGTTGTATTTTAATATATGTTATTATTTGGAATTTTTTGGATATCACTGTAACTTTTTTATAGATTTTTTATCTTACTCCCTTTTTATTGTTAATTATATTAATTAATATTTATTTATAATGGATAATTCCTTTGAGGGTAAACCACTCTCCAAGTGATTCATTTAACCCTACATTGTGAGAGGCTACACTGTGGTGTACGTGGAGAAAACATGATTCCATGTAGTTAATTTACAAAATGTAACAATCATATTAGGATAATATATTACATATATAGTCTAAGTATAGATTAAAATACATTATAAAGTTTTCGTTCATCTCTAACAGATTACTCTTCTTTGTAGATCCTTTGATTTTTCAGTAATGAACAATTGTTCTTTCCATTTTCCTATATAATGATCTAAAACATTTATATGTACCCCAATAAAGGAATTTAATAGGTCAGTAAAAATTTACAATGTATTATATCTATAATTTCTTCAATAAACTATTTTGCAATATTAATGAAAAAATTATTAAATTAAATACATTTCCAAAATTAAATCTAATTTATAATATCAGCATTTAAAAAAACTATTTTTATTAGGGTAAAAATAAATTTCTCCCATAAAATGTTTAAAACAACCCACATAGATGTCCTTATCCTTGAATTATAAATCCTAGATACCCATTTAAAAATTATCATATCAAATTAGTCATAGTTATGGTCAATCATGATGTTTCCACAATGATAAGGTGGGTGAATAAGTGTGAGAGACTTATTGTTAGAAAAACAATTTTCCCATCTCTTACATATTCACTTCTCTAGTTAGTAGATTTATCACCCTTTTATATAACTTTAGTTATCACACCTATGGTATTTATATCAAATCCTAAAATAAAACACCGTGGTTTTTTAAAATTATTTCTTATTTAATGTATTTATATGTCCTTGCAGAGTTGGGGTATTTATAATTCGTTAACATAATTATTCATTTATTATTAGTAAATATGTTGGGAAATGAAATATCCTTATAACCATAATCCAAGTACCAACCAGGTACCATATAATAACCAACTTATCGATATCAATATCTATAACCGGCCATTATGATAATTAAAAAAAATACATTTTGATATTCTCCCCTTGATGTTATTCAAATTGTATCACAAGTATCTCTAACGGACTTCAATAAATCTAATACCCTTCCTAAGAATGAAAAACACTTTGGGATACCTAGAAACTCTTTATACCATATTATATAAGTATATCATATTTTAAATAATTTTGATCTTAATCCATACATATAATCACCATATCAGTGCTCAATAATACTTTTCTTATATTTTCATTCTTAATCAATATGAAATATTGTCTTTTATATCACCATTGGATAATCTATGTTCCCTGAAATAATTAATCTATAGTATAGTCACAATATATTATTATGTACCATTGAATAATAGAATATTTTTTATAATAGTAGTCTTGATCCTCTAAATATCTTTTTTCACCTTATTTTATATCATAAACTTGTATTAAATCTCATAAATGCATTTTACATAATTTTATATATACTTATCCTTGATTTTTTTAAGTGTATTTTCTTATTTATAATTCATTCCATAAGAATTATTTTATTCAAATTTATAATGATTCCCTATAAAACACATGAATATTCATTTGTTAAATATTATATATATATGTGAAAGTAAAAATACTTTAATATAAAGAGACAAAAAACTTATTACATACATGGAACCTATAGTTAGGACATAGATCCCACATATAATTCTCCACCTCATCATTAATTATGATGTATCACTCTTTTGATTTTATATAACCAATTCATCTCACTCCATAAATAAAATTAATTTCTTGAATCATGAATATTATAAGACATGGTTCTAGAACAGATATACATAATGGTAAAAACTCTGACAAGGTGTGTTGGGCCCTACTCGGTGTATTCTAGTACATGACAATAGGACTTACTACACCCCTATTTTGACACTCCTAAGAGTATTTTCTTTGTTGAATTAACAATTTCATTATGAAAAAATATTAAGGGAACAAAAAATTCCTATAAGAATATATGTTAGGAAATAGGTCATAGATAACATCGATTTAATCCTAGATATTCATAAGATAAAGAAATAATAGTATGTAAAAATTTCCCCCTTTAATTTCATTAAAATACCATTTTTGAGTTTATTAGTTTAAAAATATTCAACCATATTTCTCCCATTATTCTATTCAATGATCAGAAATAAGAGGAATTAGGTAAACAATCAATGTGACATGCATTTTGATGACTACACCAACGATATTTCAAACACAATGGGAGTAGGAATAAAAAACATTGTGATGATACTCTCTAAAATGAATCAGTTTCTAAATAGAAACCTGGATGAGGATTATTTTCCAGATCTCCTTAATAATGAAAAAGATAAAATAGAGACCTTTTTGTAGCAATGGCCCCCAACATTCAAGTGATCATATGATCCAATAATCATAGAGAAATGGATAAACTCCATTGAGAACATATTATGCATCATTTAATGATCCTAAAAAGATATGGTTTTCCTTGTTTTTTATTGTAATATGGCAGAAGATTAGTAGTGGTTTACATTGATCAATAATATGAATCCTGGATAATAGATCGAAGAAATTGGGTGGAAGGAATTATGAGAAAAACATTTGATAAATATTGTCATCGCACTCTCCATCTAAAAATATTAAAGTTTTTCCTTTCAATAAATAAATAAAACATGGATTTTTTGGGTTATTTCATAAAAAAGTTTCAATACCTAGAGGATAAAACTCTAACTTTTCCATTACCACCAAATTAAATGTTGACTACTTCTTTGAATGTAAAAATCCTAGTATACTAAAATCCCTATTTATCTTTTATATTAATAGCTATGAGAAAATTATATGATGTGTCCTAATATTTGAATGGAATATCAATGAATATCAAGGGTATCATAGGGATAAGAAGCATAAAGTAGATTTAAATTCTAGGGGTCTGATGGAAAAATCTAACAGTGCCACGATATTTCAACATCCCACATGTTAAAGGATCATAAATAAGAACCATGAATATTTCTTAAGTGGTCAAAGGAAATGATTTATGTGCAGGAAGGGAACCTATCATGTTACTACTTATGGTAGAATCCCAATAGTGTGATAGAATAAATAAATTTTTTAGTCAACACTCATATCATTTTTCATCACTGCAAAAATATTAAAAGAGGCTGTATTGCAAATCAATGCACTATTCCAAGGGTTTTCAGAGACAAAAAATAGCGTACAAGGCTTGAATAGAAAGAATTTTTAGTCACAGCCAATAGGTGGATCCCAACAATGAAGTTTTGATAGGTACTCAATTTATACATTTAGGGATAGATAACACACGTTTTGATTTTGGTTTATGCATTCATTAATATCTAGAAAATTTATTAGAAATAATGAATCACGATTACAAATCATTGAGGTGCAGTAATCGTTAAAAACAAATAATGCTGAAATTATTACATCCTAAGTATATCACTCCTCCCCTATGAAAATATTTGGGCAGAACATCCCAGAGAAATGTTTCATACTCCCTTTGGTGGAATTTTATGAAACTTTTGGATTGTATTTTATTTCCCTATATAGAGACAAGATAAATTTCCATGATAAGAAAATAACTCCATGTATCATGAATCGACCCCCGATTATATTCAAGTTAAATGAGGAGGATGTATCTTATTTCACACCAACATCAGAAGTATGGATATCATTTCCCTAGGTGAATGTATATCAAGCTCAAATTATTGTGTCTAATGAATTAATCCTTCTTGAATTCATGCCTATTATGATGGAATAATTACATGTGT
The DNA here is from genome assembly GCA_963277665.1 of Viscum album. NCBI lineage: Eukaryota > Viridiplantae > Streptophyta > Magnoliopsida > Santalales > Viscaceae > Viscum > Viscum album. The sequence continues at coordinate 204,075,953 of OY728157.1, forward strand.
TTCCTAAAAAATTTCATGTTCTTCCTCTTAGCTAACTGGCAGAATTATCAATCAAGATTTTACATGGTGTGTGACCCTTATCCATGAATTTGTATTGAATGGTTTTGGAACATGAATAGAATAAGAAAAAACTATAGGATAATCTTGATAATGGTTTCATATTCCCAAGTGCTTCACCCTAGGGTGCACTAGTCCTCTTCATCAACAAGAATGAGCAGTCAATGTGCCTTTCAATTTATAATCATGATCTCAAAAAGATCACGACAAAGAATGTATCATCTTCCATAGATTGATTACTTTTTTGATCAGCTATGTGGAGGAAAATAATTCCCCAACGGGGATCTATGGTAGGTATATTACTATAATAGGGTGAAGAAAGAGGATATTAGCAAGACTGCTTTTCATACAAGATATGGGGAATATGTGTTCAGAGTGATTCCTTTCTGGATACCTATGTTCTAACAATCTTCATGGATTGGATGAATTGAGTATTTAGATATTACATATAAAAATTTATGGTAGTTTTTATAGATTATATTTTAATATAATCCAAAACCAAGGAGGATCAAGATGAGCATCTGAGTACTATTATAAAGACCTTATGAAAGTTGAAGCATTCTGAAAAGTACAAAAAATGTGTTTACTAGTTGAAGGATGAATCATTATTAGGACATGTCATCAAAAAAATAAGATATCTATTGACCCTTGAAAACTAAAAGAAATTAGAGGATTATTTCATCCAACATCAATGATATATATCCATAGTTTTCATTACTTTTTTGGTTACTATCATCTATTTTTAATAAATTCCTTATGACTTTCAAACCCACTAACCTAGATATCTCATAAGGAAGTTATGTTTTCATGGAATGATGAATGGTAATAGAGCTTCAAAGAGTTTTAAAGGAGTCTTATCCCCACCCCTTTTCCATGCACTACCCACTAGTGGAGAAATTTTCATTAAATTAAAAGATGTTTTGAAGAAGGAATTTGTCTGTGTATTAATTCATACAGAAAAAGTCCTCCAATAATTCTAGGCAATTAAAAATTATAGAGTAGAACAACCCAACACATAATCTAGAGTTGGTTGTATTTATCATCTATTTAATAATGTTGTGTCATTATCTATTTTTGGGAAAAGTATGAAATATATTGAAATTAGAAAATCCTCAAGTATATATTCACAAAGAAAGAAATGAAAACGAACCAAAAAAGATGGTTAGGGCTAATTAAAGACTATGCCTACCCAATACAGTAAAGTTATAGTAAATAAAATAAATTTAAAGTCTCCCTAACTAAAAAGGACCCATTAAATATATCATTGGTGAGAATAGAAGGGGATATATTCTTCTTAGATTTGAAAATTATTGACATGTGAATCATAAAAGAAGGAACATCGTCAATCCTTTCACAAATGATTGTTCAGTTATCTCTTCTAATAGCTAAAAATGATAAAATTGATGATGTTTTAATTAATAAGAATGTAAAATTAATAATAAATGTTAAATCCTCATAGTTTTATGTTAAAGAAGAAGGTGTTGTAAAATTTTGGTGAAGAGTATGCCTATCATAAAATCTTAATTTAATGAAAGAAATGTCATATGATCTTCATAGAACAACACCCTCTATACATCATGGAAGCACATTGAAGTATTTGGATCACCATGAACAATATTAATATGACAATGTAAATATGTATATTGGGGAATATAAGTCAAATTGTACTGTATGTCATTATGCTAAGGCTGGGAGGAAAAAATCGAGGGGTATGATGAAACCATTACCCATACCTACAAGGAAAGGTGAAAACATCACCATATACATTGTCACAAGACATCATAAGATATATTGAGGAAATAATGCTATCTAGGATATGATAGATTTTCCTAAAAATACTGCAAACTTCATTGAAATTTGAGAGTATTTCTCCCTCGATCAACTTTAACGGATTTATATCAGGGAAGTGTTGAGGTTACATGGATTACCATTATAGATTATGTCCAATTGAGATAAAATATTTACCTCTATGTTTAGGAAAAGTCTCCAGGATTCTATAAAAACAGATCTAAACAATAGTATGGCCTTTCTTTATAAAAATAATTTTCATATTATGTGGACTATTGAGACACTATAAGACATGTCGGTAGATTTATGTATATACATCAAAAGAGGATGGGTCTAATATTTTTTTCTTGTCGATTTCTCACATAAAAAAAAATTTTACATAATTATAAAAATGGATTCCTATGATTCCCTTTATGGGAAGAGGTTTATAAAACCATCATGTTGGGACGATGTTGGACAAAAAAATTTCTTTTTTCTAGAAATAGTCTATGAAAACATGGAAATTGTTAAGACTATTCAGAAGCACAAAAAAGCTATCATCTTCAACCGAATAGCTATGATGTTAATATTCAATGATACCTAGAGTTTTATGATAGAGACATTGTATTCCTATGAATAATTACAATGTATAAAGTGATGATATTTTGGAATAATGGAAAACATAGTCCATGATACAACATCCCCTTTGAGATCCAAGATCGCATAGTTATGGGGGCCTAGATACTAACATTGCAACCTCACATATCTCATGTACATTATGTATTACAAGTATACCAATTGAGAATGTACACAGCAGACCCCTCACTTAAACTCAATCCAGAGGTACTACCAATAGAGAATTATCTAACATATGAAGAACAGTTGGTGGAGATCTCGGATCATTGAAACAATTTTCTAATGAATAAGAAAATTCGATAGGGAAAAATGTTGTTGATGAATACAAGTTTGAATAAGAAACATGAGAACTGGTGGATGTTATGAAATAGAGCTATCCTCAAGTCTTTTAGTGTTGAAAACGAAATTTTTTTGGGTTAGTTTTTTTAATTGTGGAAGATTATAATGACTCGAACTGTTATAAATAAAATTCCCCCTTTTTATTTTTTTCAATGCCTTATTATGTAAAATGGTTTTAAAACACAAACGAATTTATTTGGTTTTATTATATTTTATCAAATATAAATTAACCTTATTCATCATTATTGTTGATAAAATGGTCATTGAATAGTGATAACATCATTAGTATAAATATAGGGTTTCAAAAAATAAAATTGACATTGAAAAAGGAAGTGATTTCTTCAAATGGTAGGGTTGTACTCTAAGAAGCCCAATTATCAGAGCTTTTGAGGGAGGTAGAATCATTGTTATTTGAATTGGACCAAGCTCAAGCTGATATCCAAAAACTAAAGCATGAGGAAATCCATTTAATGTAAAATTTAAAACACATCTAGATAACCACCCAAACCATATATTTGAAACCACAACATGAATGTCTCACCATCACACACCATACTCATAGGGTGTTTTATAGTGTATTAAAGGGATATGTATTAGGACACCAAACAAATAGGATTGTATATTATTTTTTAAATAATAATTATTTTATTTTCATCTTGCTAATGTTACATTATAACTGATATAAACTTTGATACAATAATCATAAATATTATTTTTGTTAATATTTAAATTTAATTATAGAATTTACTTTGACGAATAAATGGATTTTTGAAATAAATAGTATTATAATAACATATTGTAATTAAATAATGATTTTTAGCGTAATATAACACATAATTTTTATGAAGTCAAATGTTATTTTTATAAGCTTTAAAAAATCATTACTGTAAGAAACCAAACATCTTTCAATAAATATTAGTTATTATTTTAATAGTGGAAATTCATTAATTTAAGAATTATTTAACTAAAATGTATATTATTTTTTTGTGTAAATATATTGAAATTAAATAAAGTTGAATTTTTCATAATTTTTTGTGATAGTAAAATTTGTTGGGTAAAATTAAATACCTTATAAATATAAATTTTGTATTATGACATCATAATGTAGAAAAAGTTACATAATAAATACTATAAATGGGATAAAATACCAAATAAAAGTTTTCCACTTAAAATAATCTTATTTTATGTTTAGTTGATTTATTTTATAAATCCATTATGATTCCTCAAAAATATATAATATTTTTAATGGTTTTTAAATCCCTTCTCTAAGAGTATGACTTACTTTATATAAAGATACAAAATTATTTTATTAATTTGTGACATTGGTCTTATAAAATAATTTAAACCAATCCCATATTTCAGAAACCATGGGAAATAACCAAGGTATGTTTTGTGGTTTTCCTTAGTTTGTTACATAGAGTACAAAATCTATGTTTGAGAAATAATAAAGAAATATACCCTCATTTACTATATAAACCCACCCAAGATCTAATTTATCATCTCTAAAAATCTTTGTGTCACATATTTAATATATTATCCTCTCTCTAGAGTCCTCCAAATGTTTCCCAAAATTCTCAAGAAGATATTCCCAGTCATTGGGAGTCACATTCTCAAGTAAGGGATCTTTTTCTCATCTTCTTTAATCATGTTTCTATATAATCTTATGCCTTATATTTTCAATTAATATACATGGAATATGTTTTCTCATTTCCCTATTACTTCCAAATTTATTTCCAAATGAAGAGATAACAATTTCTCTCTCATCAACTCTTTTTATGAATTTATAAGTGACTTTGTTTTACTAACAAGATAATACCATGATTTTCCAAGCCAAAATAATAGCGTAGTAAATACCATACTCATTCCTTATCAAGTTTGATCACTATTATACAATTATATTTATTTGAAATGGGACTTAAATTTATATATTCAACACACCTTTATCATGGAATAAAATAAATGAAAAATGAATCCATGTTGAGTTATCTATGTGGCACACTAAATCTCGGGATTTAAGTGAATGTGATGGGTGTCCCCATAATTATGTAGTGCTCCAATGCATTGGTTAATGCATTGTTTCATGATTCATAATATTAGGATGATATTCAAATGAAATGTTTTAGTAGACTTTTTCCATCATGGTGTCTTGGAATTTAACAATGACCTATGTTTATGTTCTACTATTTTATGTTGTTTCCACATTTCCCATGTTATGAATATCATGATATATTAGGCCTTATTATTAATGTTTATGATTCTGAAACCTTTTATTCTCAATTTATATACCAATTGAATGATATGTATCACCTTATTCCTTGCTTATTACCTTACCGAGAATTATAGCTCTCCCATTTGTTATATATGTCCCCAGGATATCCCGTATAGTTTTAAAAGCCATTTAATTTTAGAATATTGTTAAAGAAGATTTCAATCATGTGTATGAATCCCATGTTAAATATGATATTATATGCACCGAATTCTAAAATTCACATAACTTATCAATATTATATTTTGTATTATGTGTACATTTATATACTAAATCAACAATTTACATAAAATAAAAAACAATATTTTTCTAGATTAACATCACATACATAGACATTATTCTCATGGAAAATAAATACATCAAAACATAATTTGTGTTTATTAATCTCCCCATTTTTATTTTTTATCAATGTCTACTTTATAAAACAAATTTCAATATTTCCTCTATTTTTCCTTCTATGTATTATTCTCTCTCGCCTATTATCAATAAATAAAAAATACCATGTAATAGAATTTGTTATATTCATCTAACCAATAGAACATAAATTATTCCACTATAAGTATAAAAAATCTATGCTCGATGTAGAAACTAATAGGATCTAATATTGAAAAAAATTCCAAACAAAAAATAATATTATATGAAATCATAACTCTTTTTCAAATTGATACTTAAATATTTTTAAGCTAACTAAAATTGTTATTATATATTATTAAAAAAACTCATGTGATATTTATAACCTAAATTTCAGAAATTTATCTTATTTCAGAGTTTAATAATATTCATAAACTAATAAAAGGATTATCTATTGAGTTCCTCCAGTGAATATTTTTCAAAATACATTCCATTTAATGACTTTGATTTATTCAAATTACCCCTCTTAATATTATATCTATGTCATTCCAATGAATGGATCATAAAATATTCATTTATACCTTTTTTATATAAAATTCCATGAACTATATAAGTATTTTATATTTAAATGATATAGCTCGATGTGGATTTTTTTTATTTCTGACAATACCCTTTTAAACTATGTTAAGAGGGAATCATAATATGACCGAGAAGACCATATGCACCAAGCCATAACTAACATATAATGGATAATGAGGGGTATAAATACCTTAAACATTTAATTAACCTGACTATGCATAGAGTATTCCCTCCCCATAATCTTTCTCATGTATATCTTACACCCCACTTAACATTGCTACAATCTTATTGATCCCAAAGTGTTGTTTCATAGGTTAATGTCATGATCACCATATCCATTATTTTTTCATTGGACTGATAACTCTTTATGTTGTATATTACTACTCTAATCAAACATCATAGGGAAACTACAGTACATTCAACCCCATTTTATGTTTCATGGACATCAAGGGCCTATGAACCAGTGTATCTTAAGTTTCCTATTTCTCCTAGGGGATGATGTGCAAGGATATTTCAATGGTCCTATGGATGGTAGGCTTATGTCAGTGGCCTAAAATCCTAATTCTGGAAAATAGTTCTACTACTGTAGTACTAATAGAACACTATCAAAAATACCTTCAAAAATTTTCCCCGACATATATTTTATCTCGAGTATTTTTCGGAATTATGGGGTGTTTTAACCACTTGAATATAAAACCAATTGCGCTTTCTTGATATATTAGATGTTGTAGATTTCTCAAAATAAAACCGCTAAATTATTAATCTCCAGATCTACTACGTAAATGTGAATTTATTTATCATATTTATAGTAATATATCATATAAAGATATTTTTTTGAATTTTTTTCTTCTTATGTTATAACCATAACTGATATTTTACACATTTTCATTCATTCTAACCCTAATAACTTCGATCACCTTCAATTCATAACATGGAATGAACACAAATATTCCACAATTGAAAAGGGAATAAGGTGGATATTTTTTCATATGTGAGAGTAGAATGGTTGACTATTTTTTCAACCAATGCATGTGATGCATTCTCATTCTATTATTAGTATTTTTATTTTTCTTTAGTTTCATTAATAATAAATTTTTAAAATTTGGATCAATTTTCATCAAGCTTTAAATTGAATATACATTTAGCCTCATGTTATATGTTTCTTTATTTTACACCAATTAATTTATTGTTAAGTTATTTTTCTTTATCTATATATCATTATCAAGGTGTATAATCTATTCATACAAATATTTATAATGAAAAGAATAAAGGTTTCTATATCTTTGGTCATCCCGTTTAGGGTTGCCTCCAAGTAGATAGATTATTCATCATATTTTTTATCATGTTGTTCTTAAAAATTATAATCTTACACACATTCTCATGATTAATTATATAAAATACCCTATAATGAAATAGTAGTAACATCATATTTAGGCATGTTTTTTGAATTGAAATAGGTATGTGAGTTTTTTTAATATCTTACAAGTTTATTTTTCATCTAATTCTTCAATATTCCTATTGGTTTTGATATAATTATGATTATTTAATATAAAAGTATTATTTTCTTGAACATTGTATAATAAGGATATCATCCCCATGTAGTTCAATTGTTTATTCTTTTTATTATATAGATTCTTGGAATATATATAACACTGGACAATAATTAATACATCTTCTATAGGTCTTCACATAGTGTTTACTTTTGAAAATAAACATAATATCTAAATATACTAAAATATTGAGATAATATTGAATCCATTCATATGTGGGATATAGGATTCAATTAAAATTGTTATTATCAATAAATATTCAATCCATAATTAGAAGGGGTAAATTAGTGTGGGTGACTTATTTTTAATAATAAATAATTTCCACTCTCTTACCACTTCACTTATTTGAAGAATGCATATCTAACTATTTTATTTACCATTAGTTATAATTCATGTAATATAATCAATATGGAACCAAATGGAGAACTCTTTTTTTCACAATATTTTTTTCTATGAAAGAAGGTAATATTCGCAATGTGTTGTGGTTATTATACCATATATTCTTAATTATACATGCATTATCATTAAATATCTCTAGTAAGGGTATATCATTGGAAATATATTACTAGAACCAATCATGTATATTTAAATATCCAATTTATATATTTAAAGTTATATCATATGATATTCCTTATTTATAAATAAAATATTTTTTTAGTTCATCTTGTTGTTGTAAGAAATGTTTCCCATGTCTCTTTAGTAGGCATCAACTAATCTAATATTCTTCCTCAGAATAAAATAGTTTTAGGTATTCCTTAAAATTCTTTGGACCTTATTACATAATAATTCCATGTAGAAAATATTTATACAGTTCATCCTAATTAAAAATTGATATATGTGTTCAAATTATATCCATATTCTCTTCTACTTATTCTTTAACGTGGGAGATGTTCTTTGGTAATAGGTTTGCATCATCTATGGTCTTTGACACATCAAATATATAGGATAGTCATGGTACCAAAGTATCAATAATTTATTTCTAGAATAGTATAGATAATATCTATCTCAATAATCTATATATATATATATATTCATCATTATACTATATCATAGGCCTATACTCATACTCATCAATGAATTTTCTATGATTTAACATGAAACTAAACATGATTTATTTTAGTGTATCTTCTCCTTAATTGTAATTTATTCCTATTATATGTTTATTTTAATAATAAATATCTATAACATTAGGGGTTATTAAATTTTTAAATCAACCATAAAAGAATCATTCAATTTAAATAACTATAATAATGTAAGAGAAAAAAAATTAATTGTAGATGTAGAACCATCTATTTTGACATGGATCTCTCAAAAAAATATCTACCCCATAAATATTTTTTGAAATTCACCATCCTCATTGTATATAAATAATAAATAACCCTCTATCATTTAATTCAAAATATTGAATCATGTAATCAGAAAATACTGAATAATATTTCTACTTTGATGATTAGCCTAGCATCAACCCAATAAATTTCTATAATTCTCACAATATTTGAAATATTAAATTCATCTAAATGAAATTTTGTTTCTTATTTATCCATAATATAGGTTCCAAATATATTACATATGTATGCAATAAGTTTTCCTTTATTCTATTTCATATGTGGATCCAAAAATCTTATTATGTATATACAAAAAATAACATATATATCATTAATTTCTAATATAATATATTTTCCATTACTTTTTCACTTTTTTATGCAACTTATACATAAGATGTTATAGTTCCTACATACCTTCATATAATTACCAAATTTTTCAAATTTTTAGAAGATATCTTATATATAAACTTCGACATCTTATATATTTGTTTCCATTTCTGTTTTTCTAGCACCATATTAGAGAACATATTATATATAATTTAGAGAGAATATTACATATACATGGAATAACATTCCTTTTATATTTAAATATTTTGGAGGAAAAAACAACATATTAAGTATTCAAGGAATAATTTTGACTCTCCTATTCTCTATAACTTAATTTCTTCTTACAATCCTATAAAAATATAATATTGATCATGGAAATCCTTTATAAATATATTCCATTGGGAGGAACTCCACAACATCTGTCTTCATCATATTTTTGTATATAAAAAATTTATAAATATATATAATCCAAAATACTCCAAAAAAATTGTCTAATTCAATTATTCTTAAAAAAATTATGAATATGAACTTCTAAACAACATTATATTTCTCTACATGAGCCTTTATAATCATTAGTAGAAATAAATTTCGATATAATATTGGAATAAATACAGTCTGGTTTATATATAAATCATGACAACACTCTTTTCATCTTATTATAATATATATAAATAGATTTTATATATACACTAAATATCAAAAATAAAATATTCAACCAGCTATAATTTCATTTGAATGAATCTTTAAATTTATCTCTATTGATAGAACTACCTTTACACCTTCTTTTACATATTATAGGTGAATAAAAATTGGTTTGTCTTTATAAATATTGAAAATATATAACATATAAACATAAGTAATTTCATTAATATTTTCACTAAATTCTTATATATTAGAATATAACGACTCCTTACATGATAACATACATTGATTCTATCCATCATATATGGGTACTCTAACTTTCCTCTTCAAACACGCTTGGGTACTCTATATACCTTCCATGTTTTTGTTCTTTTTGAAAATTTTCTATATAATGTATATATAATTCATGATCATTGACAAAAATAAAACCAAAACATAAGGTGGGTTAAAAAATTACATGTAACCACATTCAAAATAAATACTTAATATTAATCGAATTACATTTATGAATCATCACTATAGTAACCCGGCCAAAAATACATAAAACATGAGCTAGATTATCAACGACCTATAACAATACACATAATTCATTAGAGTATTTTATTCAATGATGATGGATCAACTCATTCTATATAGGAGTGATAATTCATCAACTTATTATTTTTAAATTTTTTGTTTTAAAAATCACAATATAAAATGTATATTATATATAAAACAATTTAAATAGTTTAAAACCCCCATAATTATAAAACATTTCATTATATAATTCATGAATTTCCAAACTAAAAATGAAATAATAGAAAAATAGCCTATGTTTCAATGATAATATTGAAAATTTCTATCACATATCTATCACATTAAACTCTATGTGTGATTTTACATCACAAAACAATTTCACCTACAATTATAAATTGAGACCTCATTAAATTTCAACTAGCATACAAATAAAATGGGTTATTATATCGACATACTCTATAAATTTTCTCCAAATGACTTCCAGAACACCTAGGCAGAGATATACAAGGTTTAAAATAAAAATAGTTACCAAAGTAAATAATAAATTAAATAAAATAATTTGGGAATTTTTTTTAAACACCAAGATCACTCACGCATACACAAACTATCTCTTGAAATTAAAAATATTAAAGATTTTTAATAGAGATTCAAATAATCTTTCACTCTAATTTAAAAACCAAAATTAAACCAAAATAAGGTAAAAATGAATGAAGAATTGTAATTATACATAATCATTATAAAATAAAAATAATAAACAAATAATGATAATAAAAAATCCTTAAAAAATACGGTTAAAACATAAGTTTTGGACACTCTAATGGACTCCCTACACCATCCCTGGATTGAGACATTTCTAGAATAATTATGTTTGGAATGATAATAGTAAAATATGAATATTCACTATTTCCATGTCACATTATGACATATATCAGGTACCTTATATGAATTGGATATCCATTGATCATTTTAAACTAATTACACAATAAAAAATATTCTAAAAAAACTAATAATAATCCCATAAATATTTTAAAATATATCAAACACAAATACTATATTAAACCCCTCAATAATATTTAGACAAATACTAATGGAAATGGTGATAAAAACTAATAAAGTATCACCAATAGAATTAAATTTCTCATCCATGGTAATTTTGATAAATAATAATATTTTTAAAATATTTTTACCAAACTAAACATTCAAAAATTAAAAAAGTTAATTTTTTTTTCAGAAACATCATTATAAAATGATCCATATTTATCATTAGAAAATCATACCAAATCTCCAAGTACTGTAAATAATTTTAAAAACTAATTGACCCATTTAGACAATTTTCATTAGAAATATTTCAGTTAAATAACATTTATTCTATGAATTGGAATATTATAAAAGAACCTAACACTTAATAAAATATAAAATTATTATTTTATAATTTTGACCATTCTTCATCAATAAGATCCAAATCATTTGTTAATAATTATTTTTTAATATAAAAAATCATATAAATTCTGTGTATTGGCCTTAAATCAAATAGTAATCACCCAAAAAAATAATGACTAGCTAATGGAATAATGCGGTCTCCTCTAATAAAATCAACATACCTAAGTATCACATAACACTCAATCACAAGATCCTCATATTGTTTGAGGTTTTCTATATTTATTTGGGATCCACCTAAATCTGTAATATCAAAAAAATTATCTATATAGAAAATAATATAAAGAAATCTAGGGAGAAAAAGGATCTAGAAATGAAAGAAGGAACTTACCCTAAACCCTGGATATTATAATCAAAGATAAAATTATAGAATATTTATAGTGAAACATTACATTGAGATTAAATGGTTTTTAGAACAATATAGGAGTGGTGGTTGGTCTATTATTTCAAAAACAATTTTAATGAAATAACACTATATTATTATTTATATTAATATTTGTTTTCAAACAAAAAACCACTAAAATATTAAAAAACACTATTTAAATATAAAATAATCACAAATACCATAATAAAATTACATTAATTTTTTTTTACATTATAAAAAGTCTAAAAATCATTTTTTAATTTAAATACGCCCCACATGGTTCAAGAAACAATCAATAAATGATGACAAAAAGTTTTTTCTAAAATTCATCAAATATTTCAAAGTTCAATTATATAATAATAACTAATTTAAATAATGAATTAAAATCATATTTGTATAATAATATATTCATTATATTAATTAAAAATTATTTTTATATACTTCCATTGAAACTCAAAGATATTTTATTGATGTCATAGTAATTCTGTCATATGTTATTTATGTAATATTACCCATGAATTTTATATCATTTATAAATTTTCAAACCTTAATTTCAATATACATTAAATAACTATTTATTAATAAATTTTATCCCATTAAATTATTTTTACTCCCATTTTAAACCTTCCCAATAATTCCATAAAAATCAATATTTTTAAAAAATTTTAAAAAAATTAAGCCATTTTAAAAACAATAAAACTTATTAAATCGGACAAATATTTAAAATAGAACCCCTTATTATTTTCACAATATAAATATGGGATTAAATAAAATATTTTAATGTAAATAATGATCATATAAAAATATATGATTTATATAAAAACTACTTGATTTATTGAAAAAAAATCATTCTTATATCAAAATTACAATTAAGAATTATTTTATGTATGAATTTTAATGAAAATTATTAAATGATTTAAAATAGTATAAACTCATCTATGATTGATCATCATCCATCAAAATAAAATATAATATTTATTGAATATAAATATGGGTTTTCTAATTTAAATTTTTTGAAATATTGATATAATTTTAAATATTATCAGTTGATTACTATAATAAAAGAATATTTATTAGGATCCATTCACATTATTATATAAATATCCATCCTGGATTTTACAGGAGTTGGAGAAAAAATAGAAAATAAAAAATCAATGAAAATCGACTTGTAATTTTATACATTTACAGTATTTAAATTCCATAATTAATTAAAAGAATTCCTAAAACTACATTGAAAATCCTAGAAAATCGCTTTAAATAGTCTATATTGTTATTAAAGGATTTTTAGGGTATTTAATAGGTTCGTAATTATTATACATGGGTATTAAAATTATAATTTTGAATCGTTTATAATGAAATCATTGGTTTATGAATATTATTTCATCCCTCATGTAAATTTTTTGAAATTATAGTTTTTTTTGTAAATTTTCACTTATTATCAGAAAATATTTTAAATAGGATTGAAATTATGATAATATATGGTGATTATTATCTTTACTTGCATTATCTATATCATATTTTATTATAGATGATAATAATTAATAATTAATCTTAATTCATCCACAAACATTCACATTAATTATAGAATCACATAAAACTCTAACAAACTATACAATACCAAAATCCAATAGTCATAATCATCATCATCATTGGAATTTACATCTTTAAAAAGTAATCCATATTATTTTTCATCAAAATTATCCATCCATCGATATCAAATGTTCAATTTTCTCTCGTGTACAACTTATACAACATTTTCATATTTCAATGACACCCAAACCTATGGAATTAAACATTCTATTGATATCTCATATTGGTTATTAATATTATCTACCAAAAAATATAAGTAACCATTTTCATAATATATAATATTCTTTATAAATATTATATATAAGTATCATAATAAATTTCACATATTGTTATCAGTCATATACTTCCAAATAAGTAATGTGAGGATATTTATATTGATATTTTATCAATTAAGGAAACATGATAAATGTAATGAAACTCTTTACATTTTTTGGTAAATGTCCAGCAATTGTGTAATTATTTAATCTAAAAATTAATTTGATGATATTTCATATAGCTTGGTGTTGTCCACCATTAGATATTGTATCATAAATTCCCCAACTATGAATAAAATAATAATAAAACTATATCACCAACTAAAAAAATATAGGGGGATCATTGAAAATATATATATATATATATATATAAGTATTTTATATAAAATGTTGTATCATTATTATTCCCTTGAATAATTTAATTCACCATCTCATATGTTTCTGAATACATGGATGTAACTTCTTGAGTTGTGATAAAAATAGGGGACAAATGGTTTTAAATATTTTTAAAGATTGTTTTATATTTTAATAATAGAAAAGTAGTAAAAAGATAGAGGGTGTATTTTTTAAAACATAAGGATTTAATAAAAAACATTTGGGATATGTTATCATATAAACTAAATCTTGTTTAAATCCATAAGGATTTTAATGGGATCTAGAGTTTCAAATATCCACTTCCTTTTTCCAGAATAATTCTAGTGTATCTTCATAGCAATACTAGTTGTAGTTTACCAAAACTACAGTGACTCGATGGGATTTTGGTGAGGGCCATCGGGATTTTCATGGGTCATGGGTTGGCTTAATAAAAGTAATATTTTTAATTTTATTAGGTCTTATGTGGTTAAAAATAATATAAAAACACACACATTTAGGTTTGAATAGTACGGATTTGAACTCAACCCCACTATAGATAACCTCAAAACTAAGCCAACCCATTACAATTTCATGTTCATAAAGTAATGTTGCTAGAAGGCCATTATTATTTTCCCAGAGTCTCTTTTTTTTAAAAGGACCCATTTATATATCCCCTCTCTTTTTATCATCAACCAACTTCACACTAGGTGTCATATTCCTAAACACAAAATATATACTATTTGTTAGTTGTGTGACTAAGGTATGTAAAATGATCTTCTTTAATAGTTTTAAAATTTTCTCAATTTATTTATAAAATAACCAAATTCATGATATATCCTAATATAGGTTAATATTTTCTAATTGGGAATATTAAACTATAGATATTCTATAACCCATATATGAATGATTTTTGAGGTTGGAGTCCTTAATCATTATCATCTATTTTTTCCTGTATATGTATATATATTCTTGTTTTTTTGAAGTATTGAATAGAATAATGAGGCCTAGTTTACAACATCATGTGTCCAAATAATTATAAATAAATTAACATGGAATAAGGGGATCATTGAGATTTCAATTTTATGAATCTATATTTTTTTTGAAAATTCATCAATGACATTACCTTGGGTTGATAATTTCTATATAATGAAAAAATATTATAAATGCTAACATCATGTTCATAGATATTTATTAAACACCCCATGGGTGTCAAACCAAGTGAAATAGAAATTTTTTTACCAATGATGTGAAATTAATGAGGTTCATCAATAGTTATATAAATTGGTTACATATGTGGACTTTGTGGAAGTTGATCCTAAAAGATAATTTGGGGGGATGAAATTTAACAATAAAATTAATTGGTTATGAGATAACTAATGTAATGTTTATATTATGACTAACTAAATTGTAAACTATAATGAGATATTACATCATAGGTTACAAGTATAAATATAATTATAAAATAAATTTTTTTCTGTACTTAAGGTGTTTGGAATGCTAAGAAATAAATCATGGGATGTAAAATGATTAAAATTAATTTTGTTCCATTGTTGGAATACTTTTTGAGTATACTCGTGATAGTGATGTGCAATGGGGGTACATGGAATTATTGGAAAATAAAATCACGAGATATCTTGAGAAAAAAAACATTTTAAATTCATTAATTATATATAATAGGACCATAGTATTCATAGTATATATGTTTGGATGGCCACTAGGATACCCGATAATACATTCACCAATTGAGTCCAAATAGTATATCTACAAAGAATATTCTTATTTCATCAATTTAAAATGATGATCATTTTACTTTTTTAAAAATTACTATAATTTTTATTGTGATGATTACTCTTTTATATTATATTTACTATTTCATGATATGAAATATGTATTTAGATTGATGATAATTTATTGTTATGATTATATGACTTGTTGTATTCTAAATTGAGAATGATAATAAAAAGAAGAAATAATACAGACAAAGGGAAGTGTGGGAACAACTTAGTGGGGGTTAATTGGTTCAGTTTCTCATGTTGTATTGTAAGTTATTATTGGATGGTCCCGGTTTTATTGGTTGATTTATAAACAATATATAATTGATTTCTCAATGATGTTTAGAATAAATAGATGGTTTCTAATATATTTTTGGATCCTTATTTATATCCTTTATATATTTATATAATATAAAAATACTCCATTTTGATTTTTATGATTTTTCATGGATGTAAATTAATCGTTTAATAGTATGTAACCAGTACTAGATTAACCCTATTATATGAACACCATATTTTGGAGAAAAAAGATGAGTTATGTAGAGAAGATAACATCGATTAATTGAGGATCATGTGATTGTGTTCTATTTGATGGAATATAACAACTCAATTAGATGTATGAGTGGACACCTTAAAAACTAGATATAATATATATTATTAATATGCACATTTTCATTTATTTAAGTAGTGTTCCAATCCATTGGGGTGTGATTTTATATAAAGGTAATAAGATAGTGTGACAAAGTTGATATCTTTTTAGTGAATAGATATTATGAGGGAGTATTTTCATTTAATATTTTAATTATCCATTATGTTAGGGATAATTTCTTTTCATGGATTAAGATGCTACATAAATACCCTAGTTATTTATCTAATGGAGGGTATTATGATACCACAACCCTAGTTACTATATCTAAAGGATAATTATGATTATTCATGACCCTCTTCATATGATATAACATATCCAGTCAACATGATATCAATTATTTGAGGTAGATGTGAGGTAGTAAATCTTCATCCATTGATAAATATGTTTATTTTTGTAATAAAACACAACACAGTGTACAAACGAAGTCATAAGAATTTTGAGTTTTCAAGAGGTTGAATCCAAGAAAATTTAAAATTTTCTAATTTGAATCAAATAATTTCATTTATATACAAATATTAAACATCTAAAATGATATGTTTTTAGCGTTTTATTAGTTATAGGAGACCTGTATTCAGTTTATGTGATCAAAAATAAAAATACTAATAGCTTTATGTCCATATTGAGCAAAAGAATGCATGTGTGTGTTGCACTATGTACATAGTAGAGCTTTTAGAGTTGATAATATCTATGTGGGTACACTATGTGGTTGGTGCTTTGCGTCGGATACCTATTGGTGGATAGGGTGGCTAGTGTAAGTCGAATGGATTCTCAGTAAAACTAATGTAGTTATATTGAAAAGGGTTAGAATTTCAAATTTAGACCCCCAATTTTAAGAGTAAAATCGTGTGTTTTCTTAAAACATCGGTCGAGAGAAATGGGAGTATCACCCCAATGACTTGAATTTATTTTTTATTCTAATTTTGTTTTCCAAATATATTAGAAAAAATTTAATGGGATTATTATTTTCATTTGATCACATATATTCATCCCACTTTCCCTATTTTCATTCAATTAATTTTTGTTTCTCATCAAGGGGTTAGTTCTATAACTCTAGTAGAGCGTGGTGAATCTACAAGTATTGATGTGGAATTTTATTTTAGTGTCTAATGGTTATAAGATTATTAAATCACGACATTTAAAGAGAATCATTTTTAGTCATCAGTTAACTTATTTATAAATTGGTTTCTATAAGCAGTCGATATTGTTAGAACTATTTTTTTCGAATTAATTTATCTTTTCGATATTTTTCATTTCATGAGACAATAGAAATAATTTTTATATAAAATAAAACAATAATTAAAAAATTCTTTTAAAACAAAATACCTACTTGGATTATACTATACACAATACCACCTTTGATTTATCTGTAAGTAACACCGACTTGGCTTACGATGCACGAAACACGATGTCTCTATGAAAAATCGTTTTATATATATAATTAATTAAATAAGATAATTATGACCTAACCATTAAAAATAGTTAATATAATATATTTAAATACATTCAAAATATTATTTATAATTTTTTATGAAATAAATCATATTGATAAATATTGATAAGATTTTTTTTTATGTCTATTTATGTTTAAATATTGTTTTAATGTGTGAACCGATTTTGATAATAAAATTAATTTTAAAAAAAATTAAATTAAATTTGACAAAAATATAACTCATTTTTTATTTTATTACATCGGTATTATCTTAGGATATTTGTTTTTTTTTTTGAGAATATTCATTTTTTGACGAATAGTGAAAACTATTGTTTTTAGTTAAAAAATGCATTTTTGATAAATTAATTATTACTGCAAAATGTTATAATATATATGATGTAATGGTAAAAATATATAAATATTACATCTTCTCATACAATAAAAATCATTGTAATCAATTTCACGTGGACACTGAGTATATAATCAAAACAAATATTTGATCTTTTTCCTACATTAAAACCTCGTTATTTCGTCTAATCTATCAGATTATCACTAATATTAATTTTACCTCTTCTATGAATTGAGTATAAAAAAACTAAAATAATACATTTTTTCTGTATAATATTTATAACCTGATAATACCATGTTAATATTTTACCAAAACGATTAGTAAAGGTGATAAAAATTATTCATAACATTTAAGGCCAAATTAAGCTTAACTAGGGACTAAACCTTAATATTAAGGGCCCAAATGACCAAAACACTTGTCCAAAACCCATTTAATGTCCATGTTTAGGCCATAAATTTTCTATTATTTATATTTTTGGATTTTTATTCATTTTATATGTATGAACATCTGCACACCTAACTTGTTTCCAAAAAATTCCATGTGAGTCGTTTTCCTTCACTATAAAATGCTACAAACTATACTGATTCCTAACACCTATAAAAACTTTTATTATATGAAAATATCTTCCAATATAGCCTCCCATAAATACTACCTTCTACCTTGAAGCCACACTTTGTGTATAAATTCTATCAAGGAAGCCTTTTGGCACAAACCAAAAATAGTTACCCGATTAAGAGATAACATTTTCTCTCAAGCTCATTTACTTTATTTTCCTTCATCACCACCTCCACACTATTTATTTAATTATTGTGTGAAGAAATTATAATAAATATACTAGTTTTTATTTATGCTATGGTTTCAACCTAAACATACACACACCTCCATCTGATTGATATTGAACATATTATTTCTGTGTATGGTGAATTACTGCCTCACAAAACGATGATTGTTAATTTTTCATTAACCACCATTCATATGGCCATTATGATGAACACTATATTATAATATTTTATTTATTATATTTATTATATCTTTATTATTATCTTTTCCATTTTACAACACACTTATTTTTTCATTACATTTTGTTTTATTACTATAATGTTGTTTGCAGAAGTGTGGAATTCCATCCTCTCCAAGTGATGTGATTTATCCACACACCACATGGAATGTATTAAGGATATGATTAATGAAGATTTATGATATATAATATATATTAATGCTACAATAATTATGATATTTATATAAATACATATACATATGTCATTTACATAAATTATTTCGATATGAAAACAAAAAAAGGAAACAACATTCATCTTTACATACAGCTTACTGTGTCTATAAATGGTGTATTCCATTTCGTACTCCTATATTATGTATTTTATTATTATATAAATATAAAGAATATAACTTATATTTATTTCATGGTGTAAATTATTTAATTATTAAAAATATTTAATGACCAATGTTATAACAAATTAAGACACATACGAAGAATAAAGTGAATATTACCCGATGTGAAACTTTAAAAATGGGTCATTAACAAGAGGGCAATATAAGGTCATAATTACACAATATATGGTATTATATATAAGAATATTATTTTTTATAAGATTTAAAATTGACCTAAATTTATTATAGAGAATGTTTTTATGAGTATGGATTGAATCAAAACATAAGGTAAGAGGATTTCATCTCACTTTTAATTTCTATAATATACAAGCTATATTCACCCCACATTCTGTTTGTTGGGTGTATTTAATTACCATGATTATATTTGATTTATCATGTACATAAATTTATGGATATTAAAATTCCTATCATATGACCCTTCCTTCATGGGGTTTAACATTCAAAAGGTACCAAATCAGTAAAACAGTTTTGTATCAATTTTCTTTCATTGAGACTCATGATTGGTTATGAACTTAAAGTCAAATTTTTAGGTGAATTTACTTAAATTATATGTGTTATATAATGAATATACATATCTTAATGATATATTAATCTTAATCTAATTTATGTTTTTTACATGGAGAGTATGATCCCAAGACACCACGTTATAAGTGTTTATTGAGACAATCTCATTGCTTTTTGAGATTATTTATGTTTATGGTTACATTGATGAAATCTTATGATCTATCTCTCAAAAATATTAATTAGTTTCATTATCCTCTATTATTTCATTATATATTCATGTATTAGTGCCATATTCTAGTATTTTCTATATAAGATAGTTAATAAATTGTATTTAGGAAATCCTAACTTTACACTATTTTTGGTAAAATAAATATTTTTTCTAAAAAGGGTTTCCACGAATAATATACCATTATCAAATAAGAATTATAATAAATTTTTAACATTTTTTTTATTTTACTAATCTATTCCATGGAATAATCTTGTATATTTGTAAAAAAATCACATTTCTTTCATTTTTACCATGGAAAAAAGATTTTTCATTTGGCCTCATATGCCATGTACATATTTACACGCCATAATTTCCTCAAAACTACCTTTTCATTGTTAAAAAGGAATCTATTTCAGAAAAAAATTTAAAAATACCTTTCATGGAAAAATTATTTCAATTTTTTTAAAGATTCATTAATAATTTTTCAAGGAAAGATGTTTTCAAAATGTTTTCAGGCTGTTTATATAATTTTTAAGAAAAATCATTTTCAAAACGTTTTCAAAAGTATTATATAAGTTTCCATGTAAAATGGTTTCCAATAAATTTTCAATATTCCATTAATGTTTTTAAAAAAATAATCAAATAATAATATTTTTCAATTGTTTTGAAACTTATTTTATATATTCTCACAGAAAACTAATTTACAAATTTATTTCAAGTCTTATTTTGATGTTTTCAATGTTAATTTCCAAGAATTTTTTTTCAAAAGGATTTATGTTGTGAAAAGAATGTTTTAAAGAAGAAATATTAATTTACTCATGAAATGTTATAAATTATCTTTCAAAATTATTTCCCATGTATGATAACCTCTATTGGTTTTACTTGTTCCTTAATGTGGGAATTAATCAATATTTCAATTCATATTTATTATCTAAATGGATTATGTTTTGATGGCAAGATATTTATGAATCATGTTTCTATTTCATGGGTTATATAATTTTGAAACCTAATTATTTTCATGTGATATATTTGTAATGAATTTATTATTGAATATGTATCTTTCCACAAGTTATGATATGTTTATAGGTTTGTGATGACCATTTCGTTTCATGGGTTATGACATGTTTATTTATGATATTGTTGAACATGTATGTAATATTTGATTAAGTGATGTGTGGGACCTATATCTTCCTCTAATTCATTGGATAATGTTTTATATCTCATGAGATATACTAATCCTGTATTGGGAGTGATCCTTTACTACTATGATGGCCATTGGAGTGAACCACGTCAACTAAGATGGTATGAGGAGTTAAATCAGGCTACTATGATGGCCATAAGATTGAACCATGACTGCTATGATGGTATGGGTAGTGAACCAATACTACTAAGATAGTCTTTACAACAATTACTTGTATACTATGGAAATACTTATATTCTTTTGTTCTTTCCTCAATTCATTTTTTCCTTATGTTATGCTTTCAGGGATTATGATCTCTATATCATTATGATTCATGTCTTATGAACTACCAATATTTCTACCATGATCTCTATTTTATCTTTTATATTTCGTGTATGATCTTCTAATTTCATGATCACATTCACATACCCTTATGATCAGGTTTATGCTTACCTATATCCCTTGATTACCATTATTGAGAATTTGAGCTCATCAATTTTATGTTTCATTTCCCCTAGTTTATGAGGATATATACTATGTTTTATATTTTTTAAATGTGTACAAGTAATGAAGATCCTAGTGGGAGATGATTTAGCTCAAATATATACCGGTGTTTATGTTTCCATGTTTCCAAAGGTACAACACCAAGTATAGTCTTTGGCCATATATTGGTATAATGTTTAAGTATTTCTCAACCTTTATGTAATGATAATAGTTTAAATATGAGGGTAATAATAGTTTGTATCGTAGAAAATATATAGATAATCATTAGAATCTAGGATGATAAATACATAGTGAGATCTATAGGCTTATTTCTATGAATATGCCTAGGGATTTATTTTGGGATATGTATATGTATAAGATAACATTTAATAAAAGGTCTTAAAATTATGGTGGATGATAGAGTGAGTAGTTTCCTTATAATAAATAATTGTCTAGATACTAAAAGTTGATGTGGATCGAGAACATAAGTTCGTAGGGGTAACAAATCCTACAAAAAGTTTCGGGATTGACGTAGGGAAATCTGGTACATGACAATGGGCCTTGTTGCACACCTAGTTTGATACTCCTAGGGGATAAGCTTTGCGAATTTATAAACTCTTCACAAACTAGCATGAATGATTTAGATATATGTTAGCTATGAATAACCTAGGATAAATCTAAGGTTTCATATATTATTTTAGATTCCATGATTAATACCTCATACATGTAATTCTTTTTAGGACTATGGGGTTTTTGTCTTTGACCAGTAATACTCTATCTATGATTCTGGTTTTAGTCAGTGGAGAGAACCGTAAGAAGCGGAATTAATGTTAAATGTGATAGATGATTTTTTAGGCTCATCCAGGTGGTATGATCAATGGAGTAAAGGATTTTGTGATCATTCTTAATTAGTTATCATGGAAAATGTTTAAAAATGTTTACCTTTTCCAAATCCCAGTCTCACCAAGGAAGAGAAATAATGAGTTCGCTATGAGTTTAGGTAATTTGGACCATAGGGTAAAAATTATTTGGCTTCTTTTGTTTCAAGAATATGGAAAAATTTACCTGATTGAATCTCTTAGATGAACAAGAAGGTGTTTTAATTATGGAAAATAAGGACACATATCAAGTGTATTTAAGGGAAAATTAAGTGTTTGGTTAATGAAATGGATGGGAATTTTGGCATCCCAAAGTCTTCATCGAAGGTTAAGTGTTTTATGTATGGATAATATGGTCATTGTGAAACCCAATGCCCCATGGGGAATATTCAAGATGATAATTATCATGGTGGTGTGAGTACTGGTTACACTGTGGGTAATGATGAGACTATGGATGAAATATGAAACGAAAGAACAATTATTATTAATTGATTATGGATGAAGTAATTGAAGTATTTATTTATTTAGTTTCAAATGTTATGAATTATGAAATATTAAAGGATTTTTCTACTTATGTTTATTTCTCGGAATTTACAAGTTTATGTTGAATGTTCCCTATGGACTAGTGAAGTGATTTAATGAAAAGAATAATTGTATTTCTACTAAGGAAAGGTAACCCTTAATATTTTCTTTCTGATAAGATATTGTTATTTGGTTAAAGATACTTGGGATATGAATATATAAATTGGACATTATTGACTACCTTGGAACTATGTAAGGACTTGTTGATATGTGGTTTATGCTATCATTAATAAATGTTTTAGCATATATGGACTCAAGGAATAGATCAAATCTACATTTAAATCTGGAAGCTTGCATGTTTTCCAAAAGGATTTTTGGTAATTCAATTTGATTCCATGTCTAAATGGGATATATAATAAAGGTATTCACATGTTTGGAATGTTGCAACTAATAGATACATTCTTATATAAATTTGAATCAATGTTAAGCTGATTTTATGACACTCATTCTTTTGTTTAGAATATTTTTAATCATTGAGATGTTTTATAATGTAAACCATTTATTATACGTTTTTGTTAAACATCATAGGGATTATTTTCTTATAGAGTTTATGTTAAAAACCATGGTTAAAATCGTATCAATGATTTGACATATTTCAATGATGGCCACCTTATATATTATGTTAGCGTGGTTTTAAAAAAGAACATCATGTATGTTGGGTGAAAACCAATCATGTCCAGAAATGATACAAGTGTTGAACCCATTACTGATGGATGATAAGTGATTCATGCTTACCACTAGCCTTTTCAATGTATTGGTTAATGTATAATTAATTTTTTTTGAATAAATATTTATTATGAACAAGTATTGTTACATTTATTTTTATAGATTAATGCGTGTTTATATTTTTAGAGGCACGTAGTTAGAAGTTTTATTCTTTTATGGGATATAATATCACTTAAAATAATATTTTATTGCATTACTCATTAATTTTAGGACATTCAACCCATGAGGAAATGGATTTATTAGAAATTTTTCAATTCACAAACCAATAATTAAATTTTATTTATGGAAAATTATAAATAATTACTGAACATTTTGAATGTGAGCAGAACATTTATTGTCCTAATACTAAAATTTTTATTGATTTGATGGCCTTTTAAATCATCACTGGATTACTACTTTGGGATGATAAACTTTTATTTTATTATTCACTTTTTTTATTGGTGAACATAATCACTCCATAAAAATATTTATTATTTTCCTCTATGTCCAATATTCACTCCCAACATATGTTATCCTATGATGAAACCTAGTTATATGTTACTTTTGGTAACAATTCTAATTCTATATTTCCATTTTGAGGGAATTTTTATTATCGATTTTTAGGATGTGGGTTTTTTTGAATGAAATTTTAAATTATTAATCCATTGATAACCCTAAATAATTTCAATGGTGAAATTCATTTTAAGGGGGGTAGAATGTAAAACCCCGAGATTTTTTAAATTTTTTTTTCGAATTAATTTATCTCTTCAATATTTTTTATTTAAATTTTCAGTAGAAATTGTTATTTATATATATAATAAAAAAACATTTTCACACAATACCTACTTTTCATGTGCTACATGCAATACCAACATGGCTTGCGCTTCAAGAAACACGAACTTGGCATATGATGCACACAAAACTGGGTTTCTATGAAACATATATATATATATATATATATTAAATAATATAATTATTACTTAACAATTAAAAATACTTATTGTAATATTAATAACTACTTTGAAAATAGTTTTTATAATTTTTTAATATAAATTAAACATATTAATAATGAATGATAAGTCTTTTGTTAATGTCCTTTTATGTTAAAAATATTGTTTCCATAAATGGAGCGATTTTAATAATAAAATTAATTTTATAAAAATGTTTAAATTTAAATTTATAAATAAAAACTCATTTTTCAATTTACAACATTATAATTATATGACAGTTCTATTATGGAGTTTTTTTATGAAATTCATTTTTTGATGAATAATGAAAATAATATTGTTTATTTAAAAATGCATTTTTTTCTAATCAATTATTAATGCTAAAAAATATTAAAAATATGTTTTAAATGTCACATTAGATAAATATTATATCTATTAATACTATTTAATTAATTATAATCAACTTCACTTTGAAACTAATTATAAATTCTCAACACACTTTTGAACATTTTCCTACTATAAAACCCCAATATTTCGTCCCATTTGCACGATTAGGACAAATTTTAATTATTCTTATTCTATGAATTATATTTCAAAAATATGATATACAACATTTTATTAAGTATTATATTTATATTCTAAAAAACCATTTTAAATTTTGAAAAAAATTATTAGTAAAAGTGATTAAAATTAATCACATTAGTTAAAGCCAAATTAAGCTTAATTGGGGACTATACCCTAAAATTTAGGGCTTAAATGACCATAACACATGTATAACACCAATTTCGAATCCTTTGTTCGGACATAATAATTAAATTATTGTGTTTTTTGTTTTATATGACTTTTTTAGATATTAACATGTTCACACGTAACTTGTTTCCAAAAACTCAATGTGAGTCCTTATACTTCCCTATAAAAGGCCACCACCTCTATCCATTTGTCATACCTGTAAAACCTATTAAGTTTGAACAAGATATTTCCAAATAGCCTCAACAAATCCTCCCAAAAACTTTTAATTCTCTCATTGATAATAAACCCTCTCAAGGAATCTTTACGGTAAAAACCAAAAGGATTTACCCAATTTAGAGGTGACATCTTCTCTCAATATCCTCTGATTTCCCTTCTTTCTTCACCCCCTCCACCATTATTATTCCATTATTGTGTTAAATAACTATTTTCATAAATATAATATTATTTTTTATGATATCTTTTCTACATTTAAATATACTCACCTACTTATAATGGATATTTAACATACCCTTCCTATGTGTGGAGAATTACATCCTCCCGAAATGATCATTGTTAATTTTTCATTTACCACCAATCATGTTAGAAATTATGATTAAAAAATAGTTTAAATATTCCTTAAATTATATTTATTATTTATTTAATCCTCCTTATCCCTTTTAAAACTCTCATTATTTTTCTTTTTATTTGGTGTTAATATGATAATCTATTTTGAGGAAGTGGGGACTACCTCGCCCTCAAAGAAATGTTATTCATTCCCACAGAACATAAAATCTATTAAGGAATGTATTAATGAAATTATATAATAAATATGATATATTAATGATAATTTAATGATTATATATATATATTCCATTTATATACTTTCATTCAATATGACCACACAAAAATCAAAACAATGTTCATGCATACAAACGACGTACCATCTCCATTAACGGTGTATTACATTTCGTATAGCAATATTATATAGATTATTATAATAAAAATATGATATAAATACCTGATATTTATTTCTTGTTTTAAACAATGAAATCATGATATATTTTTAAGGAATAATGATTTAATAATTTAAGATACTTGGTAAAAACAAAGATAATATTACCCGAGTTGAAACATTGACAAAGGGTCATTAAAAAGAGGGTAATATAATGTCATAATTAAACCAAATATTATATTATTTATGAGAATATATTTATTTAAAATATATATAGTAAACTTATATTTATTATACATGATGCTTCTATGAGTACGGAGTGAATCAGTACACAAGGAAAGAGGATTTCAACTCACTTTTAATTTCTGTGAGATACATGATAGGATTTCCACACTTTGGATTTTTGTGGTCTATGTAATGAATAAGATTTTATTATATTTATATTTTACATATATTTATTGGTATTCACATTCCAATTTTATGATCCATCTATCATGTTGTTTAACTTATAAAAGTTACCAAATCGGTTTAAAAATTATCTCAATTTTTCTTCTTTGAGACTCAGGTTTGGTTATCCACCTACACCCCTTTTCCTGGGTGTATATACTTATATATTAAATGTAATTTAATAAATCTCATTATTTTTATGATATATTAATCTACATTTAATTTCCATTTCTTACATGGAGATTATGATCCCAACTCACTAATTTAGAAGAGTTTATCTAGAAAATATCATTGATTTCCATGATAGTTTATGTTTATGCTTCCTCTGATGAAATATAATGATCCATTTCTCAATAATAATCTTTATTTTCATTATCATCTGATATTTCATGAAATACGCAAGTATCATTTCCATATTCTACGCTATGGTATATAAGATAGTTAAGAAAGTGTTTTTTGGAAACCCTAAGTTTACCCTTTCTTCGATCAGAAGTCTAATTTCTTAAAAGGGTTTACAAGAATACTATACCATTGTCCAATAATATTTAAAATATATTTTACCCATTTTTTCTTCTAAAAATATCTTCATTTGAATCTTCTTGTCTCTTTTAAAAATAATGATATTTTTATCCTTCTTACAGTGCAAAAGGAATATTCCTTTAACCTCGTACGACATGTATGGTATTACTGGCTAGCATTTCTTCAAATCTCCCATTGAATTTTTGAAAACGGTAATCTATAAGAATATTATTTAAAAAATAATGTTCTAGGAAATCTTTTTTCCAAATGATATCAATCTAATTTTATATGTTTTCAAGTAAAATTGTTTTCAAATGTTTTCAGTCTTCTTTTATATGTTTTCATGAAAATTAATTTTCAAATCATTTTCATGCATATTTTATAAGTTTTCATGTAGAATGGTTTTACAAAATTTTCAATCTTCCTTTAATGGTTTTCAAATTTTTTCAAAATATCATGCTTTTAATGTGTTTTGAATGTTATTTTAGAAGTTATCACAGAAAAGGGGTAATTAAATTTATTTCATGTATTAATTATAATTTTTCAAATATATTTTTAATGAAAAATGTTTTCAAATGGTTTTATGATATAAAATTAATTCTTAAATAAGAAAGGATATTTTCCTAAAGAAATATTTTAAAAGAGATTTAAAAATTAATTCCCTTCTAATATAACCACCATTTATGTTAAATATTCCTTTATATAGATATTATTTAATGTTTCCATTCATATTATTTCTCTAAATGGATTATGTTTGGGTGGGATGTTGATTAGGAAACCTGTTTCTATTCCATGGGATATATGATTTTGAAACCTTCCTATTTTCATAAGTTATATTTATGATGAAATACTTATGAAACATGTCTCTTTAAACAGGTTATGATATTTTTACATGTTTTTGGTACCCATTTCATTTCATGTGTTATGATATGTATATTTATAATATGGTGTAACATGTGTTTATGATTTAATTATGTTATGGGAGGTACTTATATCTCCCCCCAATTCATTGGTTTGAGATCTATATCTAATGAGATAAACTAAGATGGTCTTGGGAGTGAACCATTACTACTATGAGGGACATGGGATTTAACCATGACCACTAAGAAGGTATGGGGAGTTAACTCAAGATACTATAATGTCCATGAGAAGTAAACCATGACAACTATAATGGTGTGGGGAGTTAAACCATTATTTTAGTATGGTCTTGGTAGTAATGACTTCTGTACTATAGATATCATTATATAATTTCGTTTTTTGTTTAATTCCATGTTTTATTCCATTGTTCTGATTTTATGGATTATTGTCTATATTTCATTTTGATCATGTCTTATGAACTTCCAAACATTATGGCATGATCTCTTTTTTGATCTTTGATGTGTAATGTATGATATTTTATTTTCATGATCCCGTTATCATGCCCTAATGATCATGTTTATGCTTACATGTATCCCTTGATTAGCCTTACTGAGCATGTGAGCTCAACCCTTTTATATTAACTTTCACCCAGGTTATAATGATATATATTATGTCTCATATGTATATGAAGGGTGCTAGTTGAGAAGAAACTAGTGTGAGATGATGTAGCTCATGTTTGTACCAGTGTTTATGTTTCAATGATTCCAAAGGCACTATCCAACAAATGTCTTTGGAAATATTTATGTATAATGATTATGTATTACAAAATATTTATGTTTGAAAAGTGAGGCTTATTATCATTTTACTATGTATTTTAATTTAGTTTTTTATTTCAGTTACAGTTTTTCTATATTTGGTCAGAACAGGGATTAGGTGTGTGTTGAGAGTATTCATAAATCATTTTTTTGCAGTATTTTTCATTGTTAAATCATCATGTGATGTATCCCTATTTTATAATTATGTTATTAAGTGTTTTAAAACTAGTTAAATTAATTAAAAAACATTTATAATTAATTTGGAATAATATTTTATTTAGGGGATAATGTTTGATGATTGAAGAATAGTTATGGCTTCAATGAGGATGGATAAAATGTATTTAAGGGAATAACCATAATATTAGGAACTAGGTGACTAATATTTGAAGATTATATGGCTATAAATGCATTTTATGGATGTTAATAAGGTGTAATAAAGTGTGAGTGACCCAAATTAAGACTTTTTATGGTTCACCCTTTGTCAAAAAAGTATATTTATTTAGTGAGACCCTTAGGGAATCTTTTAGGTGTTTTGTATTTTTTGACTGGTCAGTCATGGATTCTATGCCTATGAGTGAGTATTTGTTTCAATTATAGTAAAAAACCAGATCATTTCAGACATGAGGTTAAGGATTTACTTCTTTGGGAAGGTTTCTTCTGGGTTTGCAATGCTAACTTATAGTGATGTCTTGGTGTGGAACTTTTGTAGTGGAATTGATTATACCTGGAAAGGGCTACAGTTACATATCTATGATAACCTAAAGTCGAATAAAAGTGTTACCTTCTCCTCTAGGGGTATGAGTATGGACTATCTAGACAATGATAGGTCCCTTTGAACTTATGTTCTGATCATATGGTCATTGATGGAAAGTTCAACTTTGGAAGGATACAAGATGATTTGGGAATGGATACTAAGGGGTTTCATTATTCCTAACCTGTATAGTGTACCCATTGAGGCATGATAATTATGTTTCTATGAAGGGATATTACATTTACGTTTGTTTAATTTGAGTTTTAACAATGGTAATAAGAAATTGGTTTGACATGTAATATGATAGAGTTAACCATGAAATATGGGAGTTTTCATGTGATCATAATTTAGGATAGGGATAGGTCATGGCTAGTATATGAGTCCATTTACTAGAACATATTTTGTATATATAGTCACCATTGGAATTATTTTTGATGGAACTATACCAAGGGTGATAACATATAAGTAATGGATTCATTTTTTGATGAACTGATAATTATTATATTATTTAGTTATGCACATTTATTATGAATATTTTGGGGATGAATTATTCAACTTTTACCAGATAATTTTGATGTATCACTCACTGTATATGGTATTACGATTTTATATTTTCAACCCTAGTAATTGATTGAGAAACTGTTCGGTTAATAGATCATCCACCTTGATATTTTATTGAAGTGATGCATCATCCACCTTATGATACCTCATTAACCATGTTGTGGGGCAGGGATACATTATTCACTAATATATATATCATTATTTCTATTCGTAGATAGTTTTTAGTCATATTCATTCATCTATCATCCATTATTATACGGTGTGATGGTGATGTGTCATCTATATAGAAGAGTTTTGATGGTGATGTGTCATCCACCCATAGAAGATATGATAGATATGTTTCATACATATGGAGGAGTGGTGGTCATAACTCATCCACAAAAATGATGTATAAAACTTTTGTCCCATCCACCCAAATATGTTGCAATATTAATGAATAATTAACCTTTGAATCTTTAGTTTGAGAGGTATCATTCAACATAAATATATATATATATATGTATATTCATAACTAGTTAATCTTTTTATAAGAGATGAAGGGGATATCTCGTTCACATGTAAGGAATATTTTTGAAAATGGGTATATCATATCATTGTAAAATGGGATAATGCAGTTAAATATTGACCATTTTGGTGACTATGTGGGTTCCCAATGTTGGGATAGGCGCGTGCATGTGTGGTTGTGATTTAAATTTTTTTTATTACATTTATGGACAAATATACACATGTCTTTATTTTTGACACCATTGGTAGTAGCATATTCATTTTTATGCTCTCACCCTAAAAAATAATGTTGTTACATATGTAAGATCTATGTTTGAAAAGATCGTTTGGCTGATGGACATAATGATGGTAGATGATCTTGAGGTTCTTAGTAAGCTTTGGGAGAAAATTCAAAGGTGATTTTTAGGATTATCATAATTTCGGTTATTATTTGGTTATTTTAATTTGATTTATTTTATGTGAATTGAAAAATAAAAAATAATGATTTTTATATGTATATACTCTTGAATTTTCACATTTGATACATAATAGTTGCGTTATTTATTTTGGTATTACATCCACTATAAATCCAAATGTATATTTGATTTTAACAAGATATTTTTTTTTATTTTTAGTTATTTTTAAAATTATTGACTAATGTGAAACAAAGGTGTAATCCTCCCAAGTGGTATTATCAGACTCTCACTACTAGTCAGATGTCATTGGAATATAAAAAGGAATACTATCGGTCACATGGATCCCTCTAACTAAGATCTCATTATATAGAACTAGATATAGAGATTCCAAAGTGTAATTAAAAGGTTTTTTATATTTTTACCATTTGGGGTTATAGTATTTGGAGTTATGACTAGTAATCACCTGATAAAGATGTTATTATTATTCATATACTACACAATCCTGAAAATAATTCTATGATTTTATAGATTTAGTATTGATGTTATCAGTTTTTGTTGTTACAAATGACAATATATATCCTATGTATGATGTTATATATTTATTATTCATGGTTCTATTTTATTCTAGGTTTGTAATAGGCAATATTTCATGAATTATATTTTATTAAAAATATTCACAAGGAATTTGTGTTCATCTATGTTTTTGCTAATATGAATAGGATAATTTTTTATTTTTAAAGTGTCAAGATTAACTTATATAAAGTGTCTATAATATAACATATTGGTAATATTATACACAACTATAACATGGATATTATTCATGAAAAAACTGTGAATATTGGATATGTGATTCTATTTGCATTAGTAATGAATAAAAGTAGTTGGTAGGTTGGGTATAATCTATATTTCACAAGTATGAATCCCAAATATTCTACTGTGTGTATACATTAGTAGTATGTGTTTTAAACATTTTTAATTCCATTATTTTAAAGGATTAAATATGAATTTTTATTCTAGGGTAATGTTTTAAATGTTATTATGATGTGTTGATGACTATTATATGAAATAGGGTCCATATAATGGGTCTAATAGCGTAGTTAGAATGAGTCATATCTCAGGATATTGGAATGTTATGTTTTAGCCATCATGAATGAAACATTATCTAATTCTATATAAGACGGTTTGTGTTTTGTGAGTGAATATAAGATAAAGGTCATATCACAGGAATCTGAATTCTTTATGGTTAGTAATACTGACATGGTACTTTTCTTAATGAGGAGACACAATGGTGAAATGTTATTTTGTTAGGATAATGGAATGATAGATTCCTTAGTCATGTGCTAGATTGGAATCATGTTGGGTCTTTCAAAATAGATTTGATTGAAATTATTAGGATACAATGTTGATGGATTATGTGTCTGAGCCTAGGTTTGATAGGACAATACTCATAGTGGTGTGATTTGTGTGCTATAGGAAGGTAGAACTTGGGTGGACACCTTCTTATCACAAGGATTCGATTATAAAGGTTGTATATTTTTTATTATTTTCAAATTTGTTCAATAAAAAATTTCTTATATTAGGAATATATGATGTTGTTCAATGTTATCGCTTGGACATTGTGATAGTAGTAAATAATTTCATCCAAATGTATGTGTTCGTGTTAGTTGCGTGTGATCGACCTTTGATAGCATGTGAAATGTGTTGAAAGTTAGATTTATCAAACTCTATGGGTTTGGGATAATATGTTACTAGGTCACATGAATTCATGGAATAGGTAAAAGTGATGATTATTAATTTATGGTGGGCTCATTTTTTTCATCCTACTCAGTGTGGGTTATCCTAAATAAATATGTGTTTGAATATTTTAAAACATATATGATTGTAAGACCATGGGAAGTGTTTGAGTATTGTGATGGGATTTATGGATCCTTAGTCTCCCCAATTATTTTCTTCTTGTTCATGGGATTTTTTAGTATTAGTTGATGGTCACTCATGTAATGTAATTTGTTTTAAGATACCCCTTGGTAAATTATTGACCTCCATATTATTTGGTTCAAGAGAAATGGATAGTGCAGTTATTCATTCCAATGTGATTTCATTCACAGGAAGGAGAAATTGTTTCGATGGGGTGGTCAAGAGGGTACCAACCAACAATTACTAGTTGATCGAGGTAAGATCAGTGTATGTGGTAGGGCCTCTATAACATAGTTGGGTATTGATGAAAAACTCCTGGTGTATATGGATAAATGATAAAGTTACCACTTGTGATTATTGAGTACTAGATTCAATATGTATATGAGGTTTATAGCATAAAGACCAAAAGGGTTTTATAAAAAATTAATGGTTGTGGGTCCCAATTGTAATTTGGATTCATCTAAAGAGTGTCCCAATCATATAGGGTGAGGAAACCATAAATATTGAAACCATGAACATTAATATGGGAGTCTATAATGATAGGTAATACAATATTCACAAAATAGTGGGTGGGATCACAAATATTATGAAATATATTTGTAGATCATGTGTATAAATATAGATTATTCATGGTTCTAGAAAAGCTATTAATGTGAGACAAAGGGTGTCATAGACCCTATTGAATGTCTCGAGGAATGGTTCTATCGAAATTCTATGAGTAGAACCAATGATTTTCAGATTTTTTATTACTGTGGATTTTTAGTAGGATATCTCTCACAGACTGTAAATGGGGAAATATTAATGATGTTGAGAATCTTATTAGGATATTAGTGAGGATAATTGTTTCTTGTGTATGTATGGAGAGTGTTTGAATTAATTATTATGGTTAAATGGAACAAGTGGTAATTAATGTCGTAAGATGGAACTTGGATGAATGTGGTCATGGTCTTATTGAAATAGTGTATGATACAAAGTGTGTGTATCATTATGGAATGATCGAGTACATGAATAATTAAATATAACTAATACATTTTGTTTCTCAATCATGTTATTATATGATTATTGGGTATTGGCCTTGAGAAATAGGAAAATGTTTCACCATGTTTTTGGAATGGCAGTGATTCTAAGGAATCATGAGGGAACGTGTAGTAAATAATGTTTTTATAGAGTATTTGAGTCATGAGTGTGAAATTTTGGGGATGAAGCCTGATGTTTTGCGATATGATCATCAATTTCATCATGTTATAAATATCTTACATTAAATTGGTAATGTAATTCATGTTTGTATATACTTAATGAATTAGAATGTATTAATACTTAAGGGTATGGAATATCATCTAAGAGATGGTAAAATTACTCAGTACTATAGTGTGGGATCCATTTATATTTTAAGAAACATTTAGTTTTCGGGGGCATCAGATTGCACAAAAAAAATTATCATGTTCAAAGAAACATAATTGAGTTCTAATGTGTCATTCAGTTGATAAATATAGTGTTAAGGTCAACTATATCATATAGTGTATATGATTATTATTATTCTAAAAATTCAACAGTTTGGGAGAGATAGCATTACAACCATCAGCAATGCGAGATTTAGAATTGAAGTGTGCATAAAAATTTAGTGACTAATGTTGATTGAAAGAGATATACATGATGTTTTTTAGGCATGAGAATAATTAAGATGTATATTTTATAAAAAAAACTATAGTAGAGTGTGCTGGTGGATTCATTGGAAAGGATGGCTCTAATGAGGTGAGGACTGGGATCATTTTGAATTTTTGAATTCAGATTGGGGATTAATAACTATATATTATTTTTGGCTATTTATATGGATGTTTATATAGTGTCTTATTTGATAGAGGAGTCTAAATGTGTACTTGGGGGTTTTGGAATCTCAAAAATATTTTATGGTGGTTGTAATTATCTATAAAATATATATTTGGGTGTAACTAGATACCCAGTGGGGATTTCAGGGTTGATGATCCCTAGATTTGGGAACTCGGTCGATGATTACCTATAATGGTTACCTAGAAGTGGATCATGTTGTTGTTGTAAGTGTATAGTGTACCCAACAACACCTAGGTCATGGTTTTTATATAATACGGGAAGAACATTAATTTATCCTCTATAGTTTAATACCAAACTCAAGGGTTCTCTTCCTATGATAGCTAATAGATGGGGTAAACAGAACTTTTCCACTCTTTATCCCCTTTCTTCCTCTAATAGATGTTGTATGGATTGAGAGGCATTACTTTCATTGTTTTATATTTTTTTTATCTCCTTTATTCATCCTTTATTATAAATTTTATTTCCCTATAATTTATGTTTCCTATCTAGGGATATGAGATGATATTCCACCATAGAATTGTGTAATCATCACTTATTATTTTACTTTTTTATACTATTGTGGTATTGTGTGAGTGAATGAATAACCATACACACTATTTTGTTGTCAAAAATCCAATTACCTAAAAATTCATTATTTTTTTAGAAAATGTAATTTATATTGGTTTTATTTTGAGGTTAGTTATTGGTATTTTGTCTATAGTTGAATTAGGTGATTATTAAGAGTTATTCACCCGATTATACATTTTTTATGGTATTATTACAATATCTGGTAAGATGTCATTCATATATACCTAATTGGGCCCAATGGCACAATTAATCATGGTGTGATCATGTTTAAGGGGGTAACTCTAGATTAAGGTACATGGTTCCTAATATTAATTTATTAAATTTTTCTAAATGTATTATATTGATTGTATGTGTTGTTAAAAGAATATACGTGATTCTAATGTAGACCACATGAGGTTTCCCTTATTTTAGGAAAGACATCAAATTTCTTGACCCAATAAACAAGTCCCTAATGAATTATGTATTTATTTTTTATTCTTGAAAGGATCGGTTTATTATGATTGAGGCATAATTGAAATAATATTGGAACCCAAAAGGGTTTCTATCATGGGGTGTGACTCAAAAAATCTTGTGGTGGTCTCATCTTGGTTTGTTATCCTTACCTAACGTGATAAAAAGGTGTGACACCTTTATTATGTAAATTTTCATGTGATAATCAATATTGTTAAATCATATAGGAATAAGAATGGGGGAACCAATATCTTACCCTCACATCTTGAAGGATGGGTATTGACCATCTTAATCATGATATGTCCCTTAGAGATTATGTATTGAGAATGTAGCCACTATGGTCATGTGGAAATTGCAAGGTGATGGGATACTTTGATAATTGAAACCTAAGGGGTTTCCACGATCCTAAAATGTGCAGTGAGCCTTATGAGGAATCCTCAAGGGGTTCCTAGAGAGGATAGGTTATGTTTTGGTATGGATAAGTGGAGAGTTTGATATGAAAATGATAATTGGGTATGATGATTATATTTATAGAATAACCCTTTGGATATGGAAATGTTGCATGAGATATGATGTTGTTCTATGTATAGTATTTCCTTACTATTTGTGTTTTAGGTGTAAAATTTCATGGGTGTATATATCCTTGTGAGGAACTAGCATGGTAAGGCCGATACCTAGGGTGATAATTCATTCACTTTGGAAATGTTTTTCAATGAACAAGTAATAACTAATGTAATTATATAATCACTCATATTGTGAATTTTATGGGATGAATCGTTTGCCTTTTGTGTGATGCTGGTTATGTATCACTCACCTCATATAGTATGATTGAAGAAGATAATACACCGAGTCAGTGATATAAATATTGATGAATTAGTAGATACGATACTAAGAGATTATGTTCCAGTGATGCGTCATTGACATGGTTGTACCTTATTTACTCCATTGGGGTTTATTGATTCATTGTTCACACATTGTAATATTACACAACCAATTTAGACATTATGTTTCAATGAAATATAATTCTCCTCAAATCCTCTATAGGTGGTGTGATATTGATGTTTCATTTACTCGAAGATGGTGTGATTGGTATGTTTTATCCACCAAGAAGATCTGTCACAATGATGTTCCATCCCTCTAAATGAGGTGTAATATGATTTCTCATCGACCAAGAGAAGGTGTGATGGTGATATTTCATAAACACAGTGTTGGTGATAAGGTGGTATATTATTCAACGTATAATCATGATTCAGTGATGTATCATTCACCATTGGGATATGTGTATCATGATAAAAAAATCACTGTGATATAGGAGACGACGTGGATAGTTTATTATACATCTATGAATGTTCAAACCATGAGTGTCTTATCTCATTCAATAACTATCTTAATAATGTTTTTGTCTACCATTTCGGTAACAACATGAGTACCTAATGAGGTTATGGTTGTGTCAATGAGATGTTATAAATTATATTTCATCCAATGAAGATTACACACATATAAATATATTTATTTTTATTAGGTACAACACTAGTAGTAGACTAGTATGTTTTATGTTAACACCGTTAATGGTCACTTTAGTTGATGCACAAACCCTGTAGTTAACATCCCACATTCGGTGATGGCCCCATTATGGGTGGATGAGCTTAAATATTCTAGCGGGCTTTGGGATATGGGACAATGGTGATTATAAGTATTATGGTTGTGTCATTTTATCTCTAGTAAGTTTTATTTATATTACATTCTATGATCAGTGTAATGGGAAATCATTCTTCGTTGGATGATTATCTAACTATATTTATAGTTTTTTTAATGTGTGTATATGGTACTTATTATGGTATAACTTTTTCTATAAATAAATATGATTATAATTTTGTTTATTATTTTTTTTTATTTTTTATCGTTTTCTATTATTTACTAAAGTGGTTTTGAGGTTATCGCCTTTTAAAATTCTATTATAAAAACCTGAATACTTGTCAAAATACTCTAGCATATATTGAGGTTCATCGAGGTCACATGGGACCCTCCCTCTAGGATCCATTTTTTTTATTATGCAGGAGATGATACAAGTTATAACCTTGTAGTTAAGAACAATAATGTATATAGTATATTAAGTAACTATTATTGTAATCATACACAATGGTGTGTGCCATCATCATGTGATACTTCATTCATGATAGGGAAATTTTTATTATGTCTTTTTAGATATTGTGATAAATTAATAATGGATGATAATTGCAATGTATCTAATTATTCTCATAATCAAAGGAATTCATGGTATTGGGAAATGTTGGTATGATTCGGAATTGGATAAATGATTATTTTACAAGGATTTTGGTGTCATATTGAAACCAAATGTAATTATTAAGGGTGTTTTTATTAATTTTTCTACATTTTTATACTGTTCATTTGGTGAATTTGGATATGTATTACATTTCATACCACAACATGAAAACATGAACACACATTAATATCATTTTATATGTGTATAATCACTTTGTGGTTCTTAATAAATAATTGTTCTCTCAACAAAAATATATACATTATCCAAAAATCATTGCTTATAGATTCATTTTAATTATTATACTTATACTTTGGGATAGAGCATAGAGACATAGAGGGTCTTCTAAACTAGTATGGAGGTTCTAGAAAGAGGTTTTTAAAGGGTAAAATTTAATTTATAAATTATTTATAATTTAATCATCATAAAGGTGGTCTTTCTTATATTATATATATTTTAATTAATTATTTTTTATTCACTACATCTTATATGATGACAATGTTTCTCCCTATGGTAACCAATTTATTTATTCCTTTTATTTAACATGGTTATTGTCATTCTAATGGTAATTTCTCTCCCAAAATAGTTTTACGACTTCCATACTAGTTGATTACCACATGTGAACAATGATATATTCTTGAGAACTGGGGATAATCCATCCTAGATTATATTTATTTAATCCTAGTCTTGTCATTACATATGACCTAATAGAGTATTCCCCTAAAATTTATCAAATGTAATTATAATCGGAGCTATCCACAATAAAAATATTTAAAAGGTCCATATATGAAATAAAAATTTTAAAATATTGTTATAATAAAATGATATAAAAATTTGAACGTATCATGATCATATAATGTCTAATAAACATACAACAAGTTTATCTCCTAAACCCTATGTTGCCAAGTCCGATGTTCAATTTTTAGGATGTTAAGTTATGTTCACAAATATCTATTTACACTGAAAACTCTAAACACCCTTCCAAAACGTCATTTTAAAAAAAATATCTATCAATAATATTTTATTTGTATGTAGGTGATATTTCATAGCTTAGAATATATATATATATTACATAAAATTGTGATGAGTTTCAAGCATATATCCATTGAAAATAAATATATATAATGGATTGTGATAAAAGGATATCACATAGTGTGATATGTGATTTAATGATAATTAGAAAACATTTTTTTCTTCCTATAAAATCACAAATTCGATATAAATATCATTTTATTATCTTTATAAATTTTATACATCATAATAAATTTTAAAATAATACAAACTCTTTGTTGGTTAGATTTGATAAAATCCACAAAAATTATAAATTTTATAATAAATTGATATATTTTGAAACATTTTATTTTTAAATAATCTTTAGAGTGTCTAATGAATCCCTTATAAGGTGGATCAAATGGAGAGATGAGGAATGTGATTCATGTTTTATTCCTAGTTTATAATACTTTTCCAATGTAAATATTTTTTTCTCTTTTCTTGTTAATTAAAAATATCAAGCATATCATTTAGTATTGAGATGCTCTTCTAAAAAAAATATTCACTAAAATTATAGATATCTCTAGAGAGAGGAACCATTTATATATAATTTTTAGATATTTATAAAACATATTGTAAAGAACAAGTTTCTAAAAAAATAATACTCTTTATTTTAATATATATTATTCAAAACATACAATGGATGATCATGTAGATTGGTTTTTTATAATTTTCCCACCTTATTTAGTTTGTTAATTCCCTTAGAAATTGAAAATTTGTATAATATTTTTGTACATAATATTCTGATGAATTTAAATTGTGGAAAAAATTATTAAATAAATTAAATTAAAAATATAACTT
Organism: Viscum album; assembly: GCA_963277665.1. Classification (NCBI taxonomy): domain Eukaryota; kingdom Viridiplantae; phylum Streptophyta; class Magnoliopsida; order Santalales; family Viscaceae; genus Viscum; species Viscum album. The sequence goes on from OY728157.1 coordinate 204,116,845, forward strand.
TGATAACGATATAGAGATATCACTATTTTTGATACATGATTAGAGGTTGTGGTTGAATCTAGATAATAAATTAAGAAATAGTAAACACTAATTAAATATATCACAGTATTTTATATAATTATACCATTGGTAGAAAAATAGTGATTCATAATGCAGTAGAGGTAGAAAGATATTCTCATTTGTGATATATTTTAAATATAATTTTTTAACGTAACAAAAAGAGTGATGTGGTGATATCACTATATGAGATCCAAGAAACATCCAATGATAGCATTGTCATAGTGGTATATTGTTATACTACTAAAAGAGATATAAGCATATAACCATCAAAAATATATATAGATCAATATAAGATATCATTCAATTTTATACCACAATAATATTGTTGTGTCCATAAAATAATAAAAAATATATGCTATATTGAAATATATAATATAGATGTTTTGAAATTTTATTTTAGTTTTTATTTATAAAATCATTTATAATTTATAAATTTTTAATAAATTATGTCTCAAGCCAATTAAAATATGTTTTTAATTTAGAAAGTGTCTATAAATAAATTTTAAATAAAATGAGTGAAAAATTTTAATGTTATTAAATTTTTAATAAACAAGTATTTAATTTTATATTTTAATAATAAGTGGATTTTATTACATTCTATGAAATTTATAATTTTTATTATCCTAATTTATTTAAAAAATTTAATTTCATTTATAAATTTCTTATAAATTAATAATGAAAAAAAAAATTATATTAATTTTATAAAAGGATTGTAATAATTTTAATATTAAATGTTCATATTTGTGGCTTATTTTAGAAATTTAATTAAATCGCATCAAAATTAGTTTCAATGGATGGGGTAATTGATTAAATAAATTTAAATATTTGATATTTAAATACATAAAACTGGTTACATTATTAATTTTAAATGTTCATATGAATTTACAAAATACGATTATTCCATATTTTTATAAATCATATATTTTAAATAAGAATGAGTTCTTTTTTATATAATATACATCTAAATTTATAATTAATAATATATAGAATATAAATGTAAATTTAACTAAATATAATTTTTTTAAAAATAAATATTCATTTTTAATGAATTGCACTTCTTGCGTTATGAAATTATTCTTAAATGAAATTCTCATATTTTGGATTTATTTATTTATGTTATAGAGTATAAGTATTCATATTAGGATTATTTGTATTTTTTATTTAAGTTATTTAAATTAACTTTATACGTGTCATGTTTTGAATATAAGGAGTTTCATTCCATGTTATAGATTTAATATAGTTCAACTAAGGTTAGTGGTTTTTCGGCTTTGCATTAAAAGTAAATATTATTTTAGTTATTATTATATATTTGGAGTTATAATAATATTGGAACTTTAAATAACTCTTATTTAAAAATTAATGAATATTTAGACATTTTTTCATACATTTACTAGACTGGTGAATATTGATTTTTTCTTAAAATGTATTGTTGGCTACCAATCCCACTATATGTTTAAATTATTGGGATTTAATTTCCTTATGATACTAATTATTAACATAAAATAAAATAATATTTAATTTTCATGTGATATATGGGGATATATATTTAATACTATAATTTATTTTTTATTTTTGATCTATAACACAAATAATTTATTTTAAAAATAGTTGTAAATTAATGTGATTTAGACAAGATAATTTTTTTGATTAACATAATATATATATAAATTAAATTAGTCAAAAATATACATAATTATAAATAAACCTATTATTTAATATATATATATATATATATATATATAGGATGTGTATTTAGATTATATAGTAAGATATTACAAACTACCTAAATATATCATGTGGATAGATTCATTCAGAAGTAAGAATATACTAATAACTATATTATCTAATACAGTTTTTATATACTCAAGTCAGGTTCCCTTAAATTATCTATTATAAGACTAATGGTGTAAATTACCATTATTTAGAGAAAGGATCCAAAGTAGACTCATAGAATAAAGAAATAATGAATATTAATAATTTTTTTGTGCATATCTAGGTCATATGATAGGATTATCTACCTATTGGAATTGTGATAATAATATGTGTAACATGAATTTAAGAAAAATTGTTTTCCTCTCCAACATGAAATATATATATATACAAAATTAACATGATTGTGCACTGAAATGTCTATATTGTAAGTGAATCTCCAAATATAACATAATATTATGGATCTTAGCCTACTAATATATATTTTATAAATATTATTCAGTATATCAGTAACATTATTTTTATTGATAATTTCATGTTAATGAATTTTATAGTTTCATACTCATACGAAAAAAAATATTTCATATTAAATTAAAAATAGATTAAATTCTAAAATCTATCATTGATATATATTATTTATAGAGAAAAGATAAATACAATAAAGTTTTTTCAGAATCAAAGCCTAGGAATTTATCAAATGAACAAGGAGAAATTTTATATATTAGCTTTAAAAATTCATTAAAAGTCACCAATTGATGAATTTAATCACTTAGAAATAAAATATTCTCATAGAGAGTATATTAGAGATCATCATGATATTTATAAACTAATTTTTATGTTCATGGATCCTAGGATTCATAATATATGTGAAAATATAAATCATTTAGAATAATAGAAAACTTGAAAAGTATAAGGCCCCAAAAATAAACATTACCTTATGATGAGAGAGGTCAACAATTGACTTTAATTCCCTTCAAGGATCTTTTTAAGTTTAGATTTATATAGAATTAGGTTATATATCTTACCTAGAAACATAAATATTACAAGTAGTCACTTACACTCACCATCTATTTTTTTTTAAAACAACAGACATCATAAAATCATGGTATCGTTCCATGTTTTAATTGTATAACTTTTCATTGATTCAATCCTTGACTCTGTTCTTCTTCAAGTCCGGTGAAAAAAATTCAAAATGTGGGAAGAGAATAAAAATATCAATAATGTATAGAAAATGAAGGAAAACTATTAGTCTAAGAGAACATTAAGACCTTGAATACATTATCATAAATTAATACCTTTCGCCTTTAAGAAGTAATAAATATACTTAACTGAATATAAGCTCCATTAATACCCTTTTTGTAACAAAAGGATTATCATAAAGCCCACAGAAAGTAACATATAACATAAAAGGTAAAATGGGACATTAATATAATTAAATTGAATACCCTTAAAATTTAATTCCAATCATATCACTACATGTAAATTCCATACGGCTGACTTCTATACACAATGCATTGGAGGTTATAATTTTACCACCCATCCTTAGTTTATCACGAAATGACCCATCATTTGTTCATCATGTAACCATCCATATTTGGCTTAACATTTAACCAACCTTAAAATGTCCAAGTACCATTATATAAACATAAAACATAATTTAATTCAATTAGAAATATTACACTCAAAAAATTTCATTTTATATCCCAAGAAATCATTTCATGATATTGAAATATTCAATCCATTACCAAAACCATTTAAAAAATTAATAATTAGACTTCTGAATAAGAATTTCCAATTCCACATTAAATCCTTTGAATTAAATTTAATTTTTTAAAAATCATTTCCATATAAATAAATTCATAAAAAAATTTGAAAACTTTGAAATGAAATTGAATGTTTTTCAATAATAAATATTTAAAAAATCTAAAACAATGTTTTAGTTAAAGTGTCTCATTCCATTTGAGAAACACTTGAATACAAATAATTAAGGTATAAAATTAAAAATCATTAAATATTATGATAATATTATCATTCATGATATAACATTTCAAAAGGGTTTTATATACATCATATCGGATAATAATGATTTATAATATCAAGATATGCCATAATGAAAAGAGATTAAGAAGAATCCCCTAACAAAGACCGTATTAATTGATTAAAGATAAATAAATGAAATAATTGTGTGTGAAAATCTTATGTCCACCCAATAAAAGTGGGTATTAAGTATAAAACAGTAAGGGTTCATTCACACATATTCATAGAGCAACATAACCAATGACGATGATATTTAACTCAGTGAATAGAGATTGAGTTAAAATTTCCATTACAAAGTTCATATAAATGACGTTAAAATTTATCAATGGGTTGATTATGTATAGAAAAAGTATTTAAACACAAAAAAAAGTGTAAATTATAACATAAATAAATAAACTATGATTCCACATATAATCTTGGAAAAATATAATCAATGATGTATGCATAAAACCCAATTATTGGAAATTGAGTTTAGAAATTCCCTAACCTTGACTCTGACTCGTCACGTACAATCGTTATGTTCAGTAATAAGAAACATATGTTATTTTATACTTTATGGAGAATAAATTTCAATTTTATTATAACTTTTATATTAATTATTAATATTCTATAAATAATAAATAATTATTTATGTTCATATTGTTAATTTTGTCGATATTCGATAATTGAGATGAAAATGAACTTGTTTTAATGTAACTTGTCCATGATCTCTAAAATATTCTTATTTTTGATTTAAATATAATACATATCTAGTATATATGTATTTTTTGATTTCATAATATTTTGATATAATAAATTAAATGAATTGTTCATTGAGACGGTAGGTCGTACGTACGCATGAACTCTACGTTCAATTATTTGTCATATTAAAGAAATTAAAACTAAATAATACTTAGGTATATTATAATTATAGTATAATATATATTTTATATATATTAGATAATTTATTAACTCCATATTTTATACATTATATGCCTTTACTAAATGATTCATTGCACTTCGAGGGGGCGGTAGTCCACACTTCCTCAAATGAAATTATCGTATTTACACATTATAGAAAACATAAAGCAATGTTGTGAATAAAGATTAAAGAAGCATAGAGAAAATATAATAATAATATATATAATATATAAATAAACTTCCATCATAATGTATACCATGAGAGGTGGTATGAGAAAATTGAACAATCATCATTTCATGAGGTTGTGGTTATACGTACGCAGAAACAGTTTTAAGTATCCATTAGATAGAAGTCTTGGAAATTTTAGTTCTAATTATTCTCATAACAAAATCCTAGTTTATTTAGGACACATTTTTTATGTAATCATATAATATTAGGATCACTGGGATTGTAGAAGTGAAATAAAGGAAAGGAGCTTGAGAGAATACAATGCCTCTAAATCAGGTAACTCCTTTTGATTTGAGCCAAAATGATTTTTTGAATGTCCTTATTCCCAAGTTAAGGAGTATATAAGAAGTATAGGGATTTTGGGATATTATATTATAATAATATGGAAGATTAAAGGGGTTTAACGGTGTGACTAAGTGGGTATAGGTGGTGGCCTTTTGTAAGAGGGAGGAGGGGCACTTTAGGAAATACTTGAAATATTTTTTGTTAAAAATTATTTTCTAATTATAATATCTCCAATGTAATATAATTCGATTATAATAAGAGGATGGGTTGGAATAAGTTCATCAAAAAAATTTATATAGTTTTAGGTCATTAAATTAGCCCTATATTTTATCATTAACCCTCACGAAAAAACTTTATCTCTTACCAAGTCTTATTGTATTTTCAAAATATACGGTTACTATATTTACTGTAAAATATTAATCAAAACACAATATGATAATTAATGAAATTTTTAACATTATAATTGTAGGTTGGCTGAGTATTAAATTTTTTGGATTATTATATCATTTAATATAATATTACTTGTTTTAAAAACTCATTTATGTCAATTTTTACAATATTTAGTAATTGATTTATTTTAAAGACCTAACTACTTGATTCCTTTGATTCAAATGTATTTAATCATCCCTAAAATGTAACATCCATCCAAGAAGTTCATTGACTGAATATAAATGTTCAAATTATATTTTTTAATGTTTATAATATCATTAATTTGAATGTTTCATTAGTAAAGTAACCACTCCATCATCATTGTGTCATAAATAAGTTTTTTATTTGACATCTAAAAATTATAAATAAATAACCATGATGTAGAAACTATTTTTACATTTATAACTACAATTTATTTTAAACAATATCAATTATATAACTCCAAATTAACAAAATTTTAGTAAAAAGATACATAGTTGTTTTGTATATCACTTTAATTTGAATTAACTATTATAACAGTCATTTTCAAACCCATGTGGCTACCCAATTTAAAAAGCTACGGTGAAAAAATGTTTTTGTCACCCATGAGTCATTCAATAATATTATGACACAGGTTAGGGTAGTATTATATTATTATAATATTATTTTTACCCTTGTTTACTTTATTTTCCCCTTAATAGTGGTAAGTAAAAATAATTATTGAAGTAACTATTCGAAATTTCCAAATCTAAAATGTAACTATTTAAAAAATTTGGGCCCCATGATTCCAAATATTTAATCAATTTATCCAAATTAAAAACCCCAAAATTTAGTAATTAATTTAAAATTAATTCATATTTTAAAAACCAGATAGCAGGTTTTATGGAAGTAAAAACTATCAAATGATTGAAATGTGTTTAGTTAAAATTTAAATGGGAAATTACCTTTAATTAACAACATTTTATTAAATCAAAAAAAACATAATCCAATTAAACTTTAAAAATAATAAATGTACAATTATTATATAAATAATTAGATGAAAAGGGAATTTTGAATTAAATTGCTTATTTTTTCACGATTCATTAAAATATGGATTTTCAATGAAAAATACCAAAATTTCATATAAAGTAAATTTTGAGGTCCCAATTCTATATAATAAGTTTATATTGACATATTGAACATATAAAATAGGAAAAAACTCGATTTAAAAAAGGTTCACCATCAAAAGATGTAAAGACGAGCTTCAAAATGTGTTAAAGTATTTTATGATTTAAATTAGATTCATTCTCATTTTAAGACTCTAAAATTTATTGGATAAATGTAAATGAAACTAAAAAACATGTGTAACCATATAATAGTTAGTTCTTTTTATTCCCACTAATACAATGGAAAGAAATTAACTACTATTTAAAAAAATATTATTATTATTGTATTATTTTTCAATAGAACTCAATGTAGTGTTAAAATAAGATTTTTTAGAAACCCTATTGTTGCGTGTAGAGTACACTATAGAAAAATAATATTCTTTAAAATAAAATATATATATTATTCTTAAATATTAACACATATAAAAACTATTATTTTATAAATACATGGGATGTTACATCATTCCCCCCTTTTGAAAATTGTTTCCTCACTATTTTAAAATTTTTCACGATAACTTCATTGAATATCTCACATCAGAATAATAGTGAAAAAACAATCAATTTAAAAGAATGAACGATAAGTACAATGCTTCCCCATTATAGTATATATTAGGATTCCACGTATGAAAACATAGATATGGAATAAAAAGTGTCCATCTTGTTCTGATGGAGGGAGATAGAAAACCTGATCAAGAGAAAGGTAACAACCAAAAAACCAAAAATATTTAATGGGTTAAACAATAATTGATATCACAGTAGGAAAATTTATTGGAAAATTTTTTTGTTTTAAGAAATTTTTCTTAAATTTGATGAATTATTTTACTACTTATAATATGAACATTAGTAAATAAACTTACATGCATGTTGAGTTTCATTCTTTAATATATTTCTACCACACACATATATTTCCTCCAAACGATGACTATTCAATATGACATGATGACACATAAATTAATAGAATAAACATCTATAGAATCACATAATCCAAATAAGATGAACTATATATTTCCCCCATCTTTAGATATTAATCAAAACCAAAATTGATAGTACAAGATCAAATAATCCCCCAAAATTAATAATCTTCTATAAGGAGATGGACTGCTTTTAATCTCCAGAATTCAACAGTAATTCAAAAGTTCTACAGAGACCATTCAATAAACAAAATCCCTTAAAATTCATCAAAATAATCCAACTAAGATTGAAACCCAAAAATTAGAAGTATTTGATCACATAGTGTTCCAAGAAAAAATTTAAAATTTATCCCCAAATAACATCAGCAACTCTTAATGTCTCACACCAATTAAAAATTAACTAAATCATATTTTTCAAGGATAGGTTAATTATTTCAACAAAAACCCAAAATTACCAATTTTTCATAATAAAAACATAGATTCTTCCAAAATAAAATTCCACCATTAGTCCTCATATGAAATCCCATAGTACTATATTTTCCTTCGGCATATAGTGTTTCCAAAAGAGAAAACGTCTTCCAAATGAACATTTATCATTTAATCCCCAAATAATTTTCTTATTCTAAGGATATCTCTTTGATAAAACATAATTTCCCAAAATAAACTTATTATTAATCCATAAAATCATTTAACTAAAGAGAATTAGTCATACTAATATGGTCAAGTAGGCTAGTTGTAAGCGATGTGCCCCTGTCACCCTTAAGTTGTGGGTTTGATTCTTCTGGCCCTAATGGATGTGACTGGTTTTCACCCATACTGTGGCTTTTCCTTTTTCTAAAACTATATAATTCTTATAACATTCCTAACATGAGATAAAATCATCAAAATAACCATAACAAAATTTAACCTTATGTTTATCGCATGCCTTTCATTTTTCATCTCAAAATATAATTACCCACAATTTCCTCAAATCCAATGATCATATAAACCATAAAGGTTATTAATTAATATATTCAAAAAATAAAAGACAATTGTTCTTCATTTTTTCATAAGAAACCTACGGGTTACTCAAACTGGAGGAATTTTAATGTAATTCTATCATTAATACATTTAAACCTATTATCATCAATAGATCCAACAAAACACTTAAAATCATTATATGTAGACATCATAATCATTGAAAATTATTCATGATCATTTATAGATGTTTTTTATATGATTTTTTATTTCATATTTTCTTGAATAAAAATCATTCATAATGTCCTTAGATTCAGTAATGTCAAAACATTATCAAAGAAAAAATCCATATGATTCATAGGTAATTTTCAGTTACATAATCTTCAATTCGAATAACATTAGGGGTTGGTGAACATATATTTGTAGGGTCTGGATGATCACAATCACGAACCTTCTTTATAAGAAATCTATACTCATAATGTCCATGCACACCACATTTAAAACATTTATTTGATCGCTTAAAAATAAAATATTTCCCTTTACTGGGGTCAAAATTAATTCTTTTTTTCAAGGTAGGTTATTCCTCTATGGCCTTCGTTACCACAACTATAACATCTTCCCTTCCCATTGAATAATTTCCTTGGTATTTATTATCGCATCCTTGACACATATGTTATTATATATACATACCTTTATGGTTATTTCCTGAACATCCATTGTGATTCGTTTCTCACATATATGATGCCTTAGAAAAATCCCCAAGGATCATGTGGTAAATCATGAATCCAGATAGTTGGGTTCAAATAACCAAAAGATTTCACATTATAGCTCCCACTTCATTTAGTTTCTTATTCATAAAACAACCATAGTTTCCTTAACATCAATTGTTACTTTGGTGTCTTCTACATTCATCCATTTACTGAAACCAAAAATGGTTATTATTAGTATATCAATAAAATCAACATATATTATCATATGAGTTGGATAAATAATAAGATATATTTATTCTTGTTATCTCAAAATCATTCACTTTTTCAAAAATAACTATAACTCTTTCTAATATTCTAACCATTTTGGTTATATTACAATTGTCACTTATCCTTAAATAACACCCTAACCTCTAGAGTTATATAATTCAACTTTGATACCAACTATAAGGCACTGGACATCACATTACTTAATCTTGAGATAAGTCAACCATTGACATTAATTCACGTCAAGGATATTTTTATGTTTAGAGTTTTTTAGAATTTGTATGAAAATCATACATAGAATCTTATATATTACAAGTAGACACTTCTACTCACTATACATTTTTTCATAAAAAACTCTTTAAAATTGAACGTTGTATCGTTTCATGTTTTAATGGTATAACTTTTCATTGATCATATCATTGACACTATTCTTCTCAAAGTCAGGTGATGAACATTTCAAAACATAAGATGAGACTAAAAATATCAGTAAGGGATAAAAAATAAGTAAAACTATTATTCATAGAGAACATGAACACCTTGAATAATTTATCATAATGTAATTGTATTGAACATTAAGAATTAGTAAATATACTTCACTGAATATATGTTTATTTCTAACCCTTTTTAACCAAAATATTACCATAAAACCCATAGAATATAATATATAATGTTAAATTTGAGCATAGACATACTAAAATTGAGTAACCATAAGGTATATTTCCACACATATAAGTAAATGAAATAGCTCTATGGCCAACATCCATACCCAATGCATTGGAGGTTATAACATAACCACCCATCCATGGTTTATCACAGAACCAGCCATATTTGTCTTATAATGAAACCTCCCTTCATAGGTTTGTCAAGTAACCACCCATAAAAAGTCGAAGTACCATTATATAGTCATAAAACATAAATGATTTCAATTATCAACATTTCACTCCTAAAATTTCATTATAAATCACAATAAATAATTTCCATATATATAAATTTTCAATCCATATCCAAACCCGATTAAAAAATTTAATAAAGAGACTTCGAAATAAATGTGTCTCATATCACTTTGAAACTGTAAAAAGAAATTTAAATTTTAAACATTCATGTTCTTATAAATAATGTCATTTAAACAATTTTGAAAACATTTACTTAAAATAGAATGTTTTAGAATGATAAATCTATAAGACATTTAGATCGATGTTTTAGTTAAATAGTCTCTTAGCACCTGATAGACACTTTAATAAAAAACATTAGGGAATTACATTAACCAAACAATATAAATATCCTGATAATAAACTAATTCCTAATATAACATTTTAAAAGTGTTTTATATACACCATAGAGGATAATAAAGGTGAATACTATCAAGATATGCCTCCATGAGAGACGATTGAGATGATGCCCCTTAGAACAATCGTATAATTAGATTAAGGATAAATCAATGAAATAATTATGAGTGAAAAAAATAAATCCACCCAATACAAGTTTACATTCATTATTAAACAATTAGGGGTGCTTCTCCCATATTTAAAGAATAACATAACAAATTAAAAGGATATTTAACTTAATGAATGGATATTGACTTTAGATTTCACTTATAATGATCGTCTAAAGATGTAAGAATTTATCAATGGGGTGATTATATGTAGAAACTATATTTCCACAAAAATTATTGTGTAAATTATTATATAAATAAATACAAAATGATTCTACAGATAATATTGTCATAATATAATCAATTAAGTATCTGAAAAACCTAATGAGTGAAAATTTAGTTTAAAAATTCTCTTATAATGACTTTGACTCGTCACGTAGAATTGTTATGTTCTGGAATAATAAAAATAGTTTCATGTAATCTTTCATGATAAATTTTTTCAATTTTATTGTTCCTTTTATGACACTTATTATTATTATATAAAATTTTCATAATTATTTATGTTCATATCAGTCGTTTTGTCGATATTCGGTACTTGATTTGAAAAAGAACTTATTTTGATGTAACTTGTTCATGTAATCAAAAGTCCATAATCTCATGATTATTATTAATCATGATTTAAATATCATAAATATATAATATTTATGTTTTTTTTATGTCTAACATATTTAGAGATAATAAATGAAATTCACTAATCATGGAGATGATAGGTCATATGTACGCATGAGCACTACTTTCACTTCATTATCCTATTAAAGAAATGAAAACTAAATTAAAAATATGTATATTGTAATTATAGTTTATTATATATGTTAAATATATGTTACATAGGCTAATTAACACCTTATTCTATACATTACATGTATGTCCTGAATGAGTCATATCCCTTTGAGGGTGCATTAGTCTGTATTTCATCAAATGAAATTATCTTATTTACACATTATAGAAAGAAAAATAGAATGTTTTAAAAACAATGATAAAATAATTTAAAAAATAAAAATATATATTATATTATATATAAACATTTAATCATTATAATGGAAATTGTGATAGTTGGAAGGAGAAAATTGAACAATCTTCCTTTTGTGAGGCAGTAGTTTTCTGCACAAAGAAAGAGTTTCTTTGTATCAATTAGATGGTTGTGGTGTAAGTGTAGTTATAATATGTATAATAAAAACATCATATTTAGGATAATGTTTTCTATATAATGATATAATAAGATGATTACTGTGAGAGGATCAGGAAAATAAAGAAAAGCACCTTGAGAGAAGACGTTACCTCTAAATCAGGTAACTACGTTTGATTTGAGCCAAAAGGATTTCTTAAATTGACTTTTTCTAAAGTTAAGGATTCTAAGAGTATTTTAGGAATTTTGAGATATTAATTAAGAATAATTTTTACAGTTCAATGGGATTTTGAGGTGTGAGTATGTCGGTACAGGTGGAGGAATTTAATAAGAGGGAGGAGGGGCACTTTTGGAAATTCATGAAATATTTTTTTATTAAAAATTAATTTTGGGAAGAAATTATCTCTAAAGTGATTGAATTAAAGTATATGATTATTATGAGTATAAATACTCTCAACCAATAGGTTTTAAAAAAGTTTAGTTTATAAACATAACCTTATCTTTAACAATTAACCCATAAATAAAAACATTAACTCTTACAATGTCTTATTGTATTTTTAAAATATATGGTTACAACAGTTACTATAAAATGAAAATATAACCACAATATTTTCATTAATTAAATTTGTAACATTATATAAGTAATTTTTCCAAACAATAGATTATAAGGACTGTTATATCATTTAATAAAAAAGTATTTGATTAAAAATATCTTTTATATCAATTTTAATCCTATTTAGTTATTTTTATTAAATCCATAAAAACATTTATACATTTCGACCAAATAAATTAAATAATCTGTGACATGGAAATGTCATAAAAAACATGGATGGTATAGAAATTTGAAAATTACATTTATTTTAATGTTTATAATATAGTTTATTTGAATCAATCATTAATATGGTAATCACGGCATCATCATTGGGTCAAAAAAATTATTTATTTAATTTCTAAAAACTATAAATAAAATACCATGATGTAAGAAATAGATTTACCTTTTTAATTACTATTTATATTCAAATATATCAATTATATAACCCCAACATAATTTTTTTGGTAGAATGTTACATGTAAGAGTTATATTTTTTTTACATTGAATTAATTATTATAACATGTTATTTTCATACCCATGTAAGTATTCAATGTCATACATTCTACCTAAGGCTTTTTTGGTTACCCATGACTCATCCAATAATATTAAAAAACATTTTAGTGTAGTTCAATGTTATTATAATATTATTTTTACCCTTATTTACCTAATTTACCCTTTAACCATTGTAAATATAAATAATTACCAAAGTTACTATTCATAATATCCACAAATAAAAGGTACCTTTTAAAAAATTTTGAATTTCAAATTTCCAATATGGAATCCATTTTTTCATTTTAAAAATATCATAAATTTTAGGTATTAATTTAAAATTAATTTCCATTTTCAAAACCAGAAAGTGGGTTTTTATGAAATACAAACTCTGAAATGACCGACATGTATTTTTGTCCAATTTAAATGTGAAATTACTTACAATAACCATCAATGGATTATATTATTAAAACCTAATCCAATTAAACATTAAATGAATTAAAAGTAAAATCTAAATTTATAAATAAATTAGATGAAATTGTAGTTTTGAATTACAATGGAGAAATTTTAACTATTCATTAAAATAAAGATTTTTTTTGAAAAATACACGAATTTCAACGAATGTAAATTCTTATGTCTCACTTCTAAATAAGAAGTTCATTTTTCTAATAGAATATATAAAAGTGAAATATATATATATATATATAATAATGTTTCTCTATCTAAAGGCTATAAAACGAGCTTTTAAAAATTGTAGAGTATTTTATTCATAAAACTGGATTCATTCAACTTTTAATCATATAAAATTTATTGGATAAATGTAATAAAACATTTATAAACAATTTGTGATCGTATTTTATTTATTTTTGTTCATTCCATGCAATACAATGGAAAGGAATTAACTCACATTTAAAGTAAAAATATTATTATTGTATGGGTTTTTTTGTATAACTCAATGTTGTGTGCAACGTAATATTTCGGAGAAACCCATTTTTGTGTGGTGAGTACACCATCAGACACACAATCTCGTTTACCATAAAATTTATATTTTATTCATAAATATTAAAAGATATGAAAATCGTATTATTCTATAAATACTTGTGATGTTACAAAAATGAAATATCATGAATATATATTGCCTAAGAGACCTACCACGTGCAAACATTTGTAACCATTTTTATTGTAGGTATGACTTGTGTGGGTTCATAAATTTTTGGAGAAACATTTTAAAAATGATTACATCATATTTTAGGTAGATAATTCTTAATTTTTACACTGTATATGTGATTTTATATGTTTTTTCAATTATAAAGAATGCTAAGAAGGTGCATTTAATCATTAATTAAACCAGGGTGGGTTCCATCATGGGAGGTGATAACAGGGATGACTACTAGGCTTATAGAGGATCCTATAAGGAATATAAATTGATCAAAAAGTCATTTATGGAAATGTTTCCTATGGGAAAGGTTTTATTAGAGTGAGATAACAACCCTATATGATATCTAATCATGATTATATATGTATTGAACATAGTGGTCATATATAATAGTGTACAATTTTCTAGTGAGATGTGGCTATGAATTTCAATTGACTGGACATTTACATGACCATATATAAAGATGGGTTTTCCAATTAATTTGAATTATGGGTTCGGTGGGGTGATATTATGTGTGTCTTTGATAATAATAGAATGGTTAGAGAGGATGTACTTCTAAGGGTATACTTCTGGGAAAAAGGTGATTACATTTTATTAAGGGTTAGAGTATGAGATATTCTAATGATAATATTTTTGGATCCTTCACTATGTGGGGTGGATAGTGAAATTTGTAGGTGTTGTGTAATTATATAATAGTGATATTATAGGATTATTGGTGATGAGGTATTAGGGATGTATAACTAGGTGGTTAACTGATTCTAGATATCCTTCATGTCTTAAGTCATGAATTAAGGAGTTTTACTCTAAGGGTTATTTTTTTATAAAAGTGTCCCAGCGATTAAGGTAGTGATCCTAGGATGGTAGTTTTCAAATGTTTTCATCGATTTATAGGTTACATATGGTAGAATCTATAATTATAGAAGATGTATTATGTTGATTTTATCAACATTCATTCCACGCATGTTTTGATGTGTGATAGAAGAGGTAAAATATTCAGGTCGGGTAATTATATGCATTTGATTTTCATTTCTATAATTATTTTTGTTTTTGTGATCTTTGATCAACCCAAGGTATGGATGGTGCTCGGGCCAACTATTTGGGTGATCAAATTATCATTTTTAATGAGTTCTCCATCATAATCTTGATGATTTGAAAGGAAAATATGAGCCTATGAATGATTTTATTTGTGTATCATGGTTAGAAAATTATATCTCATTAACATAAAAATATCCTCACTAATACCTCATTCACCACATTTGTTCTATGACTCACCATGTTAATAGTATTTATGTTATATAATTCACCCTTGTGTATAGTATTGTAGATAAATCATTCGCGGATACTTATAGTGTGGGTGAAATATCATCCACCCATGGTTTTTATTTTTAATATAACATTCAACATATATATATATATTACTGTTATATCATTCATCCATGGATGTTTCATTGGAGATAAATGATTCCACATGTTCATTTAGAATGGTGATATGTTGTTCACCATAGTTATGTTATTGGAATACATCATTTACCTAGAGTAGTTTATGGTGTCACATCATTCACCTAATATGAAATTAAAGTGATATATCACTTACCCTTGATTTTAATAGTGATATATCATTAACTAAGTTGTTATTTTAGTAATATATTATTCAACCTATATAAATTATTGATACATCATTCACCCTTGTCTAGTAGTATGGTGACATATCATTCTTAAATAGTTAATATTATTATGATTTATTAACAGAATATTTATATTGTTTATATATTATTAACCCTTTATATATTAGTTATACCATGTTTATATAAAATTACTATGTTAGTGATATTCTTCCACCCTGGTATATTAAAACTGTAAGGAATTATTCAACAGGGTTATATTATTGGTGATACTTTTTTACCTTGTTCGAAAATGTAATGGCACCTCGTTCACCAAAAATTATTTTAATTAATATTTATCACTCATTCACACATTTTTTATCATACTAAGTGAGAATAATTTCATTACAACATTGGCCAAAGTATGTACGAATTTACTAACATGTTGAATTCATACATACACATCAATGTGATATCCATAAGCATGTGATTTTTAATTCATTCATACCATTTAGTATATGTTTTCACACATATTATGGAAATCATTAATGAAACATTTTTTGTGTCACACTATGATTTATAATCTCACCAAGTTTAGTCTCTCTAGTTGAGGGAAAAAATTATAATTTACATGATGGTATAGGGGATCTTTGTTATATAGGTGGATAAGTTAGATGGAATAGTTGTGTATATAAAAGATATCCTAAGGTAGTGTTGATGATAGTTGTTAGGTATAATTCATTTTATTTGTTGTAATTTTATCAGTACTATATATGATTATATCATTAGATTATATTATACTAATGTATGATTATCTGATGTGTATGGGAATCATCTATCATTTCCTTTTGGTTATTTATATACAAGGTGACCATTCAAAAATGAATCCTTATCGCGCTCATATTATACATCTATTTTATTGATATTGTTTTGTTTACATAATTTTGAATATACTGATACTATGAATATATTCTCCCCATGTTATTTTATTCAACCCTCATTGTTATTCAGATTATATTAAGATATTAGGAAGTATTCGTGACATTATATAGTGAGTATAGATCAATTACTATTTGGGTTGACAAGTTTTAGGAAATATAAAGTTATATCAATCCTATATTTTATTTGTTATACCATTTAGTGTATTTTATATGGAGATATTATTGGTTATAAATTCGAATGAAGGTTATATTTTTTCTTGTAAAACAATTTTGTTAGAGAAAATCCATGTTTCTAGGGAGATAGGATTAATGTTCTTTATTTTACCTATATTGGTTAAGTTATTTTTTTCAATGATGTTGTTATACGTTATTGATTTATGATTTTACTCTTAGACTATTTTTTATAGAGGCATGTTTTCATTTAACATATTTGGAACGTTGGTCTTCATTGACATATATAGGATTTTATGTGGTTATGATACATATTTTGATAAATAAAATTTTTCTTAATTATTTATTAATCCAAAAATAATTTATTTTTTATTTTCATAATAATAAATTATCAATGGAGTAATAAATAATAAATTTTTATTTTATTTTCAGGATATGAAACACTCAATGGATTTATCATTGATATGTATTTGGTTATGATAAATATAACCCTAGAGTACATAGATTGGGAATGAGATAGCGAAAATCAATGAGATCAATGGGATGGAGAAAGGAAACATGTGTTTTCTTAAGAAATTTGGGATGGAATCATGAGAGTTGTATAGTTGGATATGAATTACATGTGTATACAATATGGATTATAGGAACGAGGGACTCGTGATGAAGAGATTTGGCTCATGATATTGTCTAGTTTTGTGTGTTAAATGATGAGTTGGTCACTAACCTATTCTTATTGAGATTGGTAACATGATATGTGGAAATCCTAAGAGAGAGGATTATTCAAAGGAATATTAATGACATAGATATGGGATGAATGGTGTATTAGCTTATTTTTTAAGGAAACATGAATTATTTGTGACCAGGAGATATTGTTACGGCCATCAGGGATTCCTTGGTTATTTTTTAGAATAAAAATATTGGATTAATTTTAATTTTATTGTTGTTATTTACATTCATTGGATTCAAGGTATGTTGTATAATTAGATATGTGATCCTAGAATTAAAGGGATATAACGTATGATACTAAAAATAATTATAGTGGAGTAGTGTGTACTCCAACTAATATATTATATTTTATTGGAAATGGTTCCATCTATTTATTTCTTTTATGAGGATTCATATCCTCATGTAACATGTTATAATAAAATATTGATTTTACACCCTATGTATGGTAGTTATTAAGGAATATTCTCAAATCAACATTGATATTGTGAGTTTAATGGTTCTTTGGATGTGGTCGACCAAGGAGTGAATGTGATACATTAAAATTATGCTATAATAAAGGAATTTATAGTGGTTGAGATAATGAATGTGTTATGGAATCTTATTATATTTATGGGACTAATCAAAATAATTAATGTTATTTGTGATAGATTGTGAGATGATAATTATAAATGTGTGAAAACTCATGCTTTCATTGATAATGGTATAAGGGTGTTAAACCATATGATCAAAGATTTTTTTCAGAAAATTATGTGTTAATATGTTGATCTTCATGTGACAATTGACTATAAATAATTGATTAACAAGGATTGGACTGGTGTAGGATAAAATATCAATATTGGATGATGTTTAAATGAATGAGGGGTCAAATAGATCATAAAATACTATGAAATTTGTACCTTGACTTGTATAATATGTGACATTTTTATAAATGAGAATCTATGTAATATGACTATTAACTCAATGGAATTTCAATGAACCAAGTGGAATCATAATATTAGAGATGAATTTGGAGATTGTATCAGATATAAGTTGTTAGGAACTAATGAGATCATGGGACTACTATTTAGGTGATTGGATTCAATAGATGTTTAGAATTATGGATTCACGTAATTCAGAGTGGGTCACTAATTTTGAGATACATCCTTCAGGATCTAGGAGTGGTAGATATTTATTTACAATAAAAATCAAAAGAGATGAATTATAGTTACATAATTGTTATATATAGAATAGAAAGCCTCTAATAATTGGTTTATAAGTTTCAAATAATCCTAAATAATTATTTTTATTATCTAGATGCTAATGAAATCTATGTTGTCTTATTATTGTTAACTGATGTTATGGTCAGTTCTATAGCATGGAGAACCTATAAATATATAATTTTGTATCCTTTGATTTATGTGATATGATGATGATCGTATTTAGAACCATATTATAACACCCCAAGATTCCATAGTAAGTCATTTTCTTTAATGTAATTCAATATCTTGTGCTACACGCAACACCAAAATCGAGTGCACCACGACATACCAAACTAGCCGTTCAAAAAGTGGTTATGAATAATATTAACTAGATTTTTAATTTTATAAACCCCATATGATTTTAAAATCTATATTATGTTTTTAAATTACATAATATAAAAAATCATTTTTTAGATAAAAGAAGTATTCTTCAAAAAATGAAAATTTACCACCTTTTAATAGAAAACCCTTTTTTAAAACCAATATTTTACTCTTTTGTAAATTCAAAAAATTAAATTCTTCTTTCGAATAGGGACTTAATAATTTATTTTGGAAAAACTTTCTGTACTTTTCTTATAAATTTCATATTTTGATGAATACAGAAAAATACTATATTTTAATTAAAAACAAATTTTTTAATCGAAATAATTTATAATGTTAAATAATGAGTTTGAAGGTTTTGGAAGTATAATTAGATTATATTTTTATCAGTTAATACAATGTAGGTCATTATAAGTAATTTTAAATTTAAATTTTACATAAACATATGTCAATCTTTTGATAGTTTTTAATTTTTCAAAACCTACTTTATAGTTTTAACAATGAGAATTAAATTTAAATTAATAAATAAAACTTCTAGTTTTTTAATTTTTTAAAATATAATTAAATTTTGAATTCAGAATATCAAAATTAGCTTATGTTATATATTTGGTATTTTTTTGAAACCATTCAATATTTGATGAATAGTGAAAAACACTACGTTATAGTTTAAAACTGATATTTTAATTAAATAATTATTTATATTTTAAAATTAATTTTATTTAAAAAGAGATATATAATACCCATATATGTTCATCGTAATTCATTGGAGTCATTTTATAAAAAATTTAGATGTATAAATATTTATTGAACTTTTATCATCTTTTACCCACCTTCTAGGAGCATTTGCAAATTTTCATAAAACCTAATTTTACTGCTTTTCTGAATTGAATTTCAAAAATATAAGAGATAATATTAATATTAGTAAGTAAAATGTGGTTCAATAGGCTTAAAATAATTTTTGCTGAATATTAACTTTTGACTTTTATTTACCACGATTAAAAGTAAATAGTGTAATTAGAGGTAAAAATGATATTATAATTAAACTAACACATGTCTTAATTCTATTGGATAATATTAATTCAACCAAAAAAACCTTAGGAAAAAAATATTATCCTTTAGCGCCACATGGATTATATTAAGAAAATTATTATTATTTTATTTAAAGAAGAGTTAAAAGTGTTAAATTCAAACTTTTTTAACTAAAAAATTTTTAATATAAGATTATACATAAGATAAATTGAACTATAAATATTACATATAAATATAATAATATTTCCTACATATTATTTATTTACTTATAAATTTTATATATTAAATAATTGTATTTGTTAATGACACAACGATGATGTAGTAATTACCTTCTTAATGAAATATTAAAATAGATTATATTATGTATATTAAAATAAATATATTTTAAAATTTTTTATTAAATACCTGGATTTTCTAGGTTAATATAACATGTTAGGGTTTATTAGATAATTTTTTTACAAACTTATAAGGTCGTTATGACTTTCACTAAAATAAAATAAAAAATAGTGTCAAAATTGACAGAAATTAGTTTTTAAAACAAATACTATATTATTGGTCGATATAATATTCATAAAAATATATGGTTCATAAAAAGGTCTTAAATAATATTATATATGTCATTAATGAACCACTTCAGGTTCTCTTGGAAGTTTAGAATAATTTTATTTACCATATAGTGTAAAAATACAAAAAGACACAGTAAAAGTTGAACTATTTAACTACGAGTTAAATCTAAAAGGTAAGGTTAAAATGTTAACCTAAACTTTTATAAAACCTATTGGTTGAGAGTATTTCTGCCTATGTTCACCTCATATTCTGAATAGATTATTTTTTAGACATTATAGACTAAATTTTATTTTATTATAAAATGATATTTCAATATTTTCCTAAAGTGAACCTCACCTCTCTTATAAAAGGGTACTTCCCCTTCTCTTAATTTCTCACCTTAAAAGCCATTTGTCTCAGCCAATCCCTACCTAAATATCTTCCCAGATTCTCTCAATGCAACCTAGAGGCCATTATTTGATCAAAAATCCATCCTAATGATCCCTTTTTGTAATGCCCCGACCCTAGTTACCCCGAGTCGGTGCATTATTGTGTAACATTGGCATGATCACAAAAGATCAAGTCTCGAAAGACTGATTAGTTTAGCAGCTTTGGAAACCCTAGATACATTAATAAATGTTACCTAACATCATAAAGTGAAAAATCACATTAACATAGTCTCCATAGTCCACACTCATATCCCCTTCAGACTATCCCTATAGGTCAATCATAAAATATTCATTCGCATCTTGGGAAAATAAAATATATAAAGGGGTGAGCTTAGATGCTCAATAAGGATAAAAATACTGCGGAAACATTCATAAATTAACATAAACATTTAAGGCAATGTATTACTTAAACAAAATCCTTTTAAACTTGAACATCTGCATAATATGGCAAAAATAAAATGCAATAATGCAATTTACATATTCACATGGATATTCTACTAGTCTAATAATCACATGAAATATCAATAACCACTTTCATAATGATCGAATTGATAATTCCAGACTATCATGACCACATATCCAAGGCCTTGTGCCAAGACTACAAATAAAATTTTGTCAATGCCTCATGCCAAGACACTAGTTTGTCTCATGAGACCTACCGATGCATCGACGAGCTATACCTGGCTCCACCTGTCACTTATTAAGTCTAATTAATTACTCATATGAACAGGTTTAAACATATCAAACACCATAACATAATCATATCACATAAAAAATCCATAAAGGAAGCATAACATTTCTACATTTCATTCACATGATATCAACACAACACATTGATATAATAAAAACATTATAAAATCCATTGTCAATACCAAAATAAAATAAAATTAAAACTTGGTATTTATTTTTCATTTTAAAAATATTGTGGCTTGTAGAGGAAGCCAGAACTCAAATAATGGTCATGGTGGCGGAGAAGTCATTGTCTCCGCATACGAAAGAAAAAACATTCCTTTTGTCGTTCAGTAAAAATACTTCATATAAAAATATTCCTTGTGAATAAAAGTAAATTTCATGGGGTTTTATACACTGTATAAAAGAATGTTGTGTATAAAACAAAATATGCCTCAATGAAAGGAGATTGAGACGAAGTCCCTTACCTCGTGTCTGACTTGACCTGATCGTTCTTTAATCTCCTTAATAATAAACTATATTTAATTTATACTTTATTAAGAACCTTTTTCAAGTTCATTATTCCTTTTATATCACTTATTACCATGTTATGAACATTATGTAATTATTTAAGTTAATAACGGTTGTTTTGTCAATCTTTGGTACTTGAGTCAACAATAAACTTCATATAATTACAAGTTGTATATGTTGTAGAATATCCATTATATCTAGAATTGTATTCATGATGTATATATCATATATATAATATATATTCATTAGATACATGCATTTATAATATTACATAACATTTAGAGGTAAGAAATGAAATGCACTGTTCATGGAGACGGTAAGCCGTACGTACGCATGAACGCTACTTTCATTTCTATTTCATATTTAATGGAATTAAATAATAATTATATAAAGGTATATTATAACTCTAGTATAATATCATATATAATATAATTTACTTTATCATTTATACATCCCACATATTCCATTAACGATTCAAATCACTTTGAGGGGGCGGTAGTCCGCACTTCCTAAAATGAAATTATCGCATTTACCCATAATGGAAATCATAAAGTTATGCTATAAATGAAAAATAAAAAAGCATAATGAAAACATAAATATAATATATATCATATATAAATATAGTGACATATAAATTTCCACCATGAGTGGTTCTAAAAGAAGATTGAACAATCATTGTTTCGTGAGGCAGTAATTCGCCACCCATATAAATAGTATGTTCTTTAACCATCAGACGACAATGTGTGTAAGAGTAAATCAAATAATTATTATAAAAACATCCTAGAATATATAGTAGATTGGTGATGTTACAAAATAAAGTAATAAAAATATTATAAGGGGTTGGAGAAGCAAAATAATACAAAAGAACATAAGAGAAGACATTACCTTAAAATCGGATAAAACTTTTTGATTTGAGCCAAAGGATTCCTTGGAAAGACTTCTACCCAAACTGAGGCTTATAGGAGTATTAGAGGGAAGTTTAAAGAGTATTTTGGTAGAGTTTGGCCAAGCCAAATGGCTTTAAGGTGTGAATAAGGTGGTAGGGGTGGGGTCCTTTTATAAGAGGAGAGGAGGGGCACTCTTGGAAAGTCAAGAAATGTGACTTTATTATATATTGATTTTCAAATTTTAAAGGTCCCACAATTATATATTTCAAGGATATGGTGATAAGAGTTCGAAATATAATCATCCAATAGGTTTTTGACCAGTTTAAGTCTTAGACTTTATATTATCATTTCATTTTATTTAAATCGTTATTTAATGAGGTAATCGTTGCATCATCATGGTGTCATAAATATTTTAACTTATTTAATGTCTAAAAATTAAAAAAAATCATGATGTAAGAAATATTTTTTGATTTCAAATGATTATTTGTGGTTGAAATGTTAACTTATATAACCCCATGTAATAATTGTTTTATAAAACAACACATGTTTGTGATAATATTATTTTTACTTTAAATAAAAAGTTATTAATGTCATTTCCTTACCCAAGTGGCTCCATGGGGTCCCCATGTTGACCAATGGATTGTCTTGGTCGGCCATGACTCATAAAATAAGGGTAGGACAAGTGTAAAGGTAATTTCATATTATTATAACATTATATTTACATAAAATTACACTAATTACCTTTAATCGTGATTAATAAAACTTAAAAGTTACTATTCATCAAAAATTGTTTTAATCCCATTGAACCTCATTTTACATCCTAATGAAAACCATTTAGGTCATATTTTTGAAATTATATTCATATGGGTGGTAAAGTTTCATTTAAATGAAACATTAGTTTTTTTACTACCACTTAGTGGTTTCACTAATAATCCAATATTGAAATTTTTCAGAACAATACAAAAAATTCACCCTAAGCTATAATTGATATTCCAAATTCAATAATGATGTCTATTTTACAAAACTCAAAAAATATAATTTGCATTAATTAACTTTATAATTAATTCCCTCTGTCAAAACAAATAGTGTGTTTTTAAGAAATAATATATATCAAAAGATTGACAATTGTTTATGTTCAATTTCAAACTGAAATTAATTCTAATGACCACCATTGGATAAAATGGTAAAAATATATTCTAATTATACTTTAAAACCACTCAATATTATAATTTATCACTATAAATTATTTTGATTTAAAATGTTGTTTTTATGTATTTTTTCTATTCATAGAAAATTAAAAGTTCTTAGAAAATTTAAAAAAATTCAACTTAGGGAAATTTCAATATCCCAAATACAAAAATGTGGTCCATTTTGAAATATTAAATTTATATAAATTCAAAAAGTGGGTATTACTATTCATAACGGCTACTTTGATTGGTCTCGGTGTGTTAGAACTTGATGTTGCGTACAACAAACTCTGCACAATTATTCAAATAGAAGCATACCATGGATGCTTGGGGTGTTACATTCTCCCCTCCTTCAATAAATTGCATCCTCGCAATTTGAAATTTTTTCTTGGAAAATAAAAAGTTTAAAATATAAAATTCTTTTGTGGAAAACCCACATCATAAATAGGTTTAATAAAAATATAACTTTAAAATAAACAAAGATAAGTACAAAGGTCACCTGAGATTTCCCATACTAGGATTCTATGAAAATATGGATATGGAGGAGAAACAAAGCATCAAGGTCAGATGGAGAGTTGTAGAAAATAGGATT
Source organism: Viscum album (assembly GCA_963277665.1). Taxonomy (NCBI): domain Eukaryota; kingdom Viridiplantae; phylum Streptophyta; class Magnoliopsida; order Santalales; family Viscaceae; genus Viscum; species Viscum album. The sequence continues at coordinate 204,142,144 of OY728157.1, forward strand.
ACGAGAAACTTAACTACAAGAAAATCACAAACTTGTTATTGGTTAAACGATCATTGATTCCCTAGTAGGAAAATTTAACCGAAAACATTTTTGTTTTAAGTTACCTTTCATAAAGTTGAGGAATTTATTTAGGATATTTACTAAGAATGTAAGGAAATATACATACTTGTCATGTAGACTTTCATTCTTTAATAAATCATTACCACAAACACATCTTTCAATAAAAAATATAATAGAGCTCAAAAATATTATATTAATCCAAATTTTACAAGGTTAAAAATATTAACACATGCCATTTAGATTATGGAAACTATTTTTTAATAACTAGGGACTTCATGTAAGCTAGTGGTAGGTAATAATGCTATGTCGCACTATGGTTGTGGGTTCGATTCTTGCAGCTTTGTCCGACGCAACAGGTTATCCCCCAACCTGCAGGTTATCCTTTTCCTAAAACTATAGTATTATAATATTCTAAAAATAATCTTCAGAAATGTTTTGAACTTAAACAATACTATCCAAAGTTCAACTTAATCCATTCCAACCTTTATAGTTATCCAAAATACCTCTCTCTAGACTTTCTTTAAAAGGTATCTAAATTCCAAAATCAATTTTAACATCAGATTCCCCAAACAAAGTAAAGTTTCTCTTATTGTCACATACTAAAAATATTATTTCCTTAATTCTATTAAAACCTTAATGGAAACAACAAGTACTGCAGTACAATCCTTATATATATCACATTATTATTATAACGAGAATATAATCCTTGAGTCCAAAAAACACAAATAAATTAATTATTCCACTTCAACTATAGTAACATCATAAGGTTGGCCTTGGTACCTTGGAATTTTCTGAGGTAAGTTTCCCTAACTCTTAGTACATTAATTTTCATAATGCCCCATTTTCCTACAATTTTAGCATTCTACATTGATAGCCTCTTTTTTTCCATTGAAATCATGAGCCTCGTGGCCTTTTTCTCCACATTAATAACAAACTCCCATTCCTTTTAGGCAAGTACTTGGGTGATTCTTCCCACAATTATAACATAATTGAAAATCCTTCTTTCCCTTTTTCCCTTTATATGTATGTTGTTCCACCGTTCTCTTCTTCTCTTGCTTCACATTATTGTCATAAGATTTAGAAAATTCATTTTCTGTCTTGATAGCACATGAGAATATATCTTCATACGTTGAGAATGATTGTGATACTAAAGATCGACAGAGAAATGGTTTTAACCCATCATTGAAATGATCAATCTTACTTCTTGGGTTACGTATATAATTTGTTCCATGCCTCACTAACCTTGTAATGTTGGCCTTATACTTTATGACATTCTCATCCTCCTTTTGCCTCAAACTCAGAAATTGCCTTTCCATATCTTCTCAATGGTCATGAGGAAAGTATTTTTCTAAGAAAAGATCTTTCAACTATTTCCATTCCTTACTTGATACTTCATAATCTTCCTTGGTGTTTTGTATCAATGACCACCATTGATCAGCCTCTCATGTGAGGCGATAAAATGCCATGACAACCTTTTCTCTTTCACTAATCCCCAAGGCATTGAATATCTTCTCAAAAGAATTTATCCATTTCTCAGCAACTAAGGGACTTCTACTCCCATTGAATATTGGTGTTAGTTTCCTCATGAAGCGGTCAAACATTGATCCTCCACGTTGCGGATCAGGGTTCTCCATACGAGTAAGGTTATTATTCATAACCTCAGTGAGTTGTCCTAAAATGCTGATAAGCGGATCAGCACCAGTTGTATCACCACCTCCATTATAATTATCTTGAGCAGGAGGTAAATCCCTACATAGAGTGTGTGCATTGATATGGTTTCCATTCCTTCCACTAGGAACCATTTCTAAACATTTTCATAAACTAGATTAGTTTATGAATCAAAATACATAATTCCATACTTGTAAAACACTTAACATAAATTGAATAGTTTATGGATATAATCCATAATCATAAAAATGTTTTCTTTGAGGATGTATATACCCATATACCCTTCATAATCGTTTGTAAAGAAAATGAGAATTATCCTAAGAATATCCCCCGGGAGTGTCGTAGCCAAGAGTGCAGCAAGGCCCGTTGTCGTGAACCAGTTCTCTTTTGAGTCCTTTCAAAGTGGTTTTTTGGGTTTTACCCCTAGGTACATCTATTCCAGAGCCACCTCAACCTACTCGTATCTAGATAAGGATGTATTTCTTGGAAAACTCACAAAATCTCTATAATAACAAAATTCTAGGAAGTTATTCTATACTAATCCTCAGAGTCTATCGTAGGGCTATGTGCTCTAATCAGAATTTATCTAAATCTAGCTTCCATTGTTAGTACTAAACTACCTCTGATACCAACTGTAATGCCCCGACCCTAGTTACCCAGAGTCAGTGCATTATTGTGTTACATTGGAATGATCACAAAATATCATGTCTCGAAAGACCTATTAGTTTAGTAGCCTTGGAAACACTAGATAGATTAATAAATTTTACATTACATCATAAAGTGAAAAAATCACATTAACATAGTCTCCATAGTACACACTCATATCCCCTTCAGACTATCCCTGTAGGTTAATCATAATATATTTCTTCACATCCTGGGAAAATAAAACCTATAAAGGGGTGAGCTCAGATGCTCTGTAAGGATAACAATACAGTGGAAACTTTCATAAATAAACATTAACATTTAAGGCAATGTATAACTAAAACAAACGCCTTTTAAACTTGAACATCAACATAATATGGAAAAAATAAAATTCAACAATTCCATTTATTTATTCACATGGATATTCTACTAGTCGAATAATCACATGCAATATCTACAACCACTTTCATAATGATGGAATGCATAATGCGAGATTATCATGACCACATAGCCATGGACTCATGCCAAGACTACAAATAAGATTTTTTAAAGGCCTCATGCTAAGACACTAGTTTGTCTCATGAGACCTACCAATGCATCGAGGATATATATCAGGATCAACCCGTCAATTATTAAGTATAATTCATTCCTCATATGAACAGTTTTAAACATATCATTAACCATAACATAATCGTATCACATAAAACATGCATAAACGAATCATAACATTTCCACATATTAGTCACAAGATATCAATACAACACATTGATGTAATAAAACCATTATAAAAACCATTATCAATACCAAAATAATCGAAAATTAAAACTTGGTATTTATTTTTCATTTTTTAAAAATTATGGCTTGTAGAGGAAGCCGAAACTCAAATAATGGTCACGGCGGCGGAGAAGTTGTTGTCGCCGCATACATAAGAAAAAACATTACTTTTGTTGTTTAGTAAAAATGATTTGTATAAAATGATTCATTTTTAATAAAATTAAAAGTCAACGGTGTTTATACATCATATAAAAGAATGTTGTGTATAAAACAAAATATGCCTCAATGAAAAAAGATTGAGATGAAGTCCCTTACCTCGTTTCCGACTTGACTTGATCGTTCTTTAATATCTTGAATAATAAACTAGAGATAATTTCTAATTGATTAAGAACCTTTTTCAAGTTCATTATACCTTTTATATCACTTATTACCATGTTATGAACATTATGTAATTATTTATGTTAATAACGGTCGTTTTGTCGATCTTTGGTACTTGAGTCAACAATAAACTTCCTATAATTACACGTTGTTTATGTGGTATAATATCCTTTATATCCAGAATTATATTCATTAATTAGATATCATATATATCATATATATCCTGTAGATACATGCATTTATAATATTAGATAACATTTAAGGTATGAAATGAAATGCACCGTTCATGGAGACGGTAAGCCGTACGTACGCATGAATGCTACTTTCATTTCTATTTTGTATTTAAGGGAATTAAATCATAATGATATAAATGTATATTATAATTCCAGTATAAAATAATATATAATATAATTTACTCCATCCTTTATACGTCCCACATATGGCATTAGCGGTTCAAATCACTTTGAGGGGCAGTAGTCCGGACTTCCTAAATGAAATTATCGCGTTAACCCATAATGGAAATCATAAAGGTATGCCACAAATGAAAAATACATAAGCATAAGAAAAACATAAATATCATATATATCATATATAAATATTTTTACATCTTAATATCCACCATGAGAGGTGTTAAAAGAATATTGAACAATCATCGTTTCGTGAGGCAGTAATTCACAACCCACAGAAAGAGTATGTTCTTTAAAAATTAGACGATGGTGTGTGTAAGTTTAAATCAAATACTTCTAATAATAACATCCTAGTATATTGAAGATACTGGTGTTGTTACAAAATAAAGGAATAAAAAGATGTTAAGGGGTTGGAGAAGCAAAATAATAAAAAAGAACATAAGGGAAGACATTAATTTAAAATCAGGTAACACTTTTTGATTTGAGCCAAATGCATCCTTAGGAAGAAGTATGCCCAAAGTGAGGCTTCTAGGAGTAATAAAGGGAAGTTTATAGAGTCTTTTGGCAGAGTTTGGCCAATACAAATAGCTTTATGGTATGAATAAGGTGGTAGAGGTGGGGGCCTTTTATAAAATGAGAGGAGGGGAACTCTTGGAAAGTCAAGAAATGTTACTTAATTATATCATTATTTTAGGAATTTAAAGGACCCAAAATTATATATTTCAAGGATAAGGTGATAAGGGATCGAAATATACTAATCCAATAGGTTTTTGAAAAATTTATGTCTTAGAGTATACATTATCTTTTCATTTTATTTAAATCATCAATTAATGAGGTAACCGCTGCATCATCATGGTGACATAAAAAATTTAATTTATTTAATGTCTAAAAACTATAAAAAAATATAATGATGTAGGAAATATTTTTATATTTATAATTAATATTTATGGTCGAAATGTTAACTTGTATAATCCCATGTAATAATTGTTTTAGTAAAACAACACGTGTTTGTGACAATTTTATTATTACATTAAATAAAAAGTTATTAATGTCATTTCCTTACCCAAGTTGCTCCATGGGGTCCCCATGTTTACCCATGGATTCTCTTGGTCACCCATGACTGATCTAATAAGGTTATTACGTGTTTAATGGTAATTTCATATTATTATAACATTATATTTACCTTAAATTACACTAATTACCTTTAATCGTGATTAATAAAACATAAAAGTTACTATTCACCAAAAATTATTTCAATCCCATTGAACCACAGTTTACATCCTAATGAAAACCATGTATGTATGATTTTTTAAATTATATTCATAGAAGTGGAAAAGTTTCATTTAAACAAAAAATCAGTTTTTTTACTACCACTTAGTGGTTTCACTATTCATCAAAAATTGATGTTTTTTAGAACAATACCAAAAATTAACCCTAAGCTATACTTGATATTCCAAATTCAAAAATGATGTATATTTTACAAAATTTCACACATATAAGTTGCATTAATTAATTTGATAATTAATTCCCACTGTCAAAAAAATAGCGTTTTTTAAGAAACAATATATATCAAAAGATTGACAATTACATATGTCCGATTTCAATGTGAAATTAATTCTAGTGAACTCCATTAGATAAAATGGTAATAATTTATTCTATTTATTATTTAAAACCACTCAATATTAAAATTTATCACTATAAATTTTTTCTATTAAAAATGTTGTTTTATTTATTTTTTCTATTCATAGAAAATTGGAAGTTCCCAGAAAATTACAAAAAAAAAACAACTTAGGACAATTTCGATATTCCGAATACAAAAATGAAGTCCATTTTGAAATAAAGAATTTATATAATTTCAAAAAGTTTCTATTACTATTCATAAAGTCTACTTTGATTGGTCTCGGTGTGTTAGAACTTGAGGTTGTGTACAACACACACTGCTCTATTATTCAAAGAGAATCATAACATGGATGATTGGGGTGTTACACATTTGATCAACTCAAAATGAAACACTCGAAGAAGAGGTAATAATTTCACCACCCACTTTTCTATTCTTTTCTTCTTACAATTACTCTTTTTTTCCACACCAAAATAATAAATCACGTACCTTCTACATAATGTGATGTTATTATAAATTTGGTATAACCATAGTCATTTCTCTGTCCATACTATAAATGAAAAAGTCACCATATGTACATACATATGGCTTACCATCTCCATGTCTTGGTGTAGTTTGTCATTAAAACACTTCATTATTTGGATGGGTATAACAATGAGTATAACTAATGTAAATAAAAAATATAACATCTTAATGATTCATTAAATATGATATACCGTCAAATTACATATTATTTCACCATCAATATAATGATATTGTCGCTCATGTGTATGTACAGATTACCGTCTCTTTGAACGCGATGAGATTCATTCCCCATCGTAATCATTCAACAATAAATTTTATTTTATAAATAAAAATAATGTTTAAGAATGTAATATCATTATATATATGAATCAAATACAGAATATACATTACAAGTAAGATTTACGTAACAAAACATATAAATGAAAAAAATCAGTTAACAACCAAAACAATGATACTACTGAAGTATCACTAACAAAGAAATATTAGATGATCATATATGATATCATATATATGTATTTGTATCTTGTACAATTTAATAACAATGATTTAACAATTATACATGAGGATAACCTACTATTTACTAAGGAAAAGTACAAGGTATGTGGTGTTCATCTCACTTTTATTCTTGTGAGATTCATCTTATATTTTCCACTATTAGATTGATTGTGGTGTATATAAAACACATGATTATATTGTTTACATAATATAAATTAATGTATGGGTATTTTCCTAATCATTGGATGATCCTTCTTTCATGTGTTGTATGTTTCTTATGTTACCAAATCGGTAAGGGAATTTCAAATTTTAATTTTCACTCATTTAGTTTTACGCAAACTTCATTGATTACTTTACTCAAAGATTATTTGTGAAATCCCTATTTATTTAATTATGTAGTAATTTCCATTCCCTTTATGTGGATATACTTTTGATACACATAATAACACCACTGATAAATTATCAATTCCTCGATTTAAACTTGATTAGAGGAATTTAAACTTAATTTATATTTATTGAGTTTAACATCTATGTCATTAGTGTTGTTTTTACAAGAATATGTGTGAATATCCTATAATTTATTTAAATTGAATATCCAATCATACTGAGTGTGTTTTTATTTTTCACACATAATTATGTCATTTATTTATCCTAACCTTAGCATACAGTCTTTATTAAGGAATTAATCTCAACATACATTCCATTGAGACCTCTTTGTTGTTATTCACCAATACACTTTTATTTGGTGTATATACTGTACATTGACCTAGTATATCATAAATTAATTTATTCTCATGATATTATAAAGTTTTTATTCTCTCAATTATTTGTATTCAAGCATCTCTCATTTGGTTAGGAACTCCATCTTAAATATCATTTTAAATGTTTTAAAATTTTATTCTTCTGAATCTATCTCATTAATTTCCATGTTTTAAAAACTGTTTTATGGTCTTATTTATATGTACATTAATGTTTTAAAATTGAAATTCATTTTAAATGTTTCAATGTGGTATGGGACACTTTGATTCAAAAATCTATTTTAAACAGCTTCTTGATAAATAGTGATACTTTTAAATGTTTTCATGAAAAATGGATATTTCTCTCAAAGATTTTAACTAATCATTTTCAACTATGTCAACATCCTTTACGGGAAATTATTGTTGATTGAGGTTCATTTATTATGAGACAAATATTTCCTATTGTATTCAAGGTTTTGTGATATGTTTAATGATGGTTGTTTTATTTTTATACCGTTCATGGTTTATGGATAAAGTATTTACATTTCGTATGCTAGTTTTAACATGAAAGTTTATGTTATGTTTAGACATTTTTATATGAAGAATTTAATTGACTTAGTAAGTGATGGGTGGAGCCTGCAATAGACCCTTGATGCATCACTACGTCTCATGAAAGAAACTAGTGTCCTGGCACAAGGCCATGATAAAATCTTATCTGTAGTCTTGAAACAAGTCATTGACTATGTGGTATTGAAGTATAGAATTATGCATTCCATCGTTATGAAATTTGATATTGATATAGCATGTGATTATTCAACTAGTAGAATATCCACTTGAATAAGTAAATTGCATTTTTTTATTTATATTTTCCATATTATGCTGATGTTTATTTTCAAAAATCTTGTAATCTAGTCTTATACATTTTCGTAATTGTTTATTCTTTTTTATGTCATGTTCCGCTATATTTTTTTCCTTACTAAGCATATGATCTCACCCCTTTCATATGTTTTTTCCCATTATGCAAAGAAGTATATTACGATTAACCTGTTGGAATATGCTAAGGTATATAAGTGTGTTGAAAGGGACATAATGTTTTTTCTCTTTAATTTCATGATGTAACATAAAATATATGTATGTATCTAGTACATTGAAGGATACTAAACTGATCAGTCTTTCGGGACATGATTCCTTGTATCACTCTAATGTTATGTAATAATGCACCAAGTCTGGGTAACTGGGGTCGGGGAGTTACACGTGTTTGGTTGATTAGATGGGGTAACTGTGTTAAAAAATTCCCAGTGTGAGATATAGTAATTATATAGGTTGAGTTAATTGGTATTGGATATATTAGATATCATAAATTGTTTGATTATTTTTATAATAGAGTGGGGTTTTATCATATAAATTTAGCCTTTATTATGGGATAGAAAAGTCTATACATGGTTAATAAGAGGGATCATGGGTGAATATATTATTAGGATGTTATACTTAATTGAATAATGACATCAACTAGAGGATCATGAAATCCTCAATTGTGTGATAAGTGAATATTGGGGAGGTCAAGACTTTATTGCCATATCTGTGAATTTATACAGTGATGTACCATACTTAAGATTGGATTTTCATTGATGTAGTTTGTAAATTGGTATACTTGGTAGTGTTTATTGTATAAAATTGATTCTGGTGAATTTAAAATTTTTCTGATAATGATATTCAGGTAATGATTAATATGATTGTAGAATCATAGTGATAAGATTTTAATGGTTAGATAATTTTTATAATTTAGGTGTGGTGGGGTGCAACATAACCTAATGAATGTCTACAATTTCAAGTGTACCACAGGTCGTGGTGAATATAATGAATCATGGGGGATGCATAATGAGGATTATTAGTACAAAAGGTGGTTTAGTGAATAGTATGTAATGAGTTGTAAAATTATATATTAGGTGATTAGATTATGAGGACATCGCAAATACTGCTAGCATTTTTTGGATAAAAATTGAAGTTGAACATCCTTCCAAAAAATAGGGACCCAAGCTTTTTCATATATAAATATAACATATTTTCATATGAGTACTCAATACATTAGAAAAACATGTGCCTAAAGACTGTAATGGTTTAGTGAATTTGGATAATTGGTACACAATATTCTAATTTGATGAAAGATATTCATCCTCTCCCATAAAGATCATCCCCTTTAGTAATCATCACAAGAATACCCTACATAAAACTTCTCTTCATATTCTATGGAAAGGAAACATAATAACGGGTGAGCTATAATTCTCTTCAAAGGTAAACAAGTAAAATCTACAAATATAAGATGAGAATAAGTATATGAGAACATTATAATAACATAAGATCCATGCCATTCGTACCAAATATCCAAATTTAGAGTCATGGTATAAATATTGGATGTTTATGAGACATAAATCTTTTGGAAATCAAATATCATGATACTAGGGAGTATAACATTAGCATAATACATGGAATTGTGGCGTAAAAATAGGCATAGAAATCATTTAAATAGTATTCAAGGATCAATGTCAAGGAAATAATACTGGAAGGGGTTGACTCTCTAAACAATCAAAGTAGTCAATGTTAACGCCCAAGAACATCAGGGGTAAAATTACCTTACTCAATTGGGTTAATTGTCCATTAAATTCCAATCTATATCAAGTGATATAAATATTTACCCAATGAATTGGAGAAATATATTGGTCTTATCCATCACATAACGAAAATCATACTTGTGTGACACAAGATCATAAAACATTCATAATATCATAACCCATGAAATGAAATAGGTTTCACAAAAATATTCCCATCATAAACAATATCCACTAAAATAATGAATAAGATACATATCCTTGGACATATCCTCAATAATTAATATGTAGCATAAAGTGATGTCATCTAAGATAGAAAATGATTCTAAAATATTTTTTAAAATATATCTTAGGGAAAAAAAATTTCTTTTATATCATCTTTTTTATCAAAAAATTAAAAAAACATTTTTTAAATAATTTTCATTGAAACTAAACATCGAATCATGTAAATGAAGATTAAAAATCTATAAAAAACGTTTCTTTAGGAAAATATTCATTTCTCGTTGAAAAATACTTTTTAAGACACAAAATATTTGGAAAATTTTTTTTTATTGAAAATAATTTTGAAAATCATAATTGAATATTAAAAAATTATTAATTATACGGAGAAATTTTTTTCTTGTCATAAATATTAAAATAATGATAAATTTCAAATTTTTAGAAAAATATAAACATGCATTGTTTGGAAAATTACATGAATATTCATTAAAAAATATGTAAAAGATATAAAAAAATATTTTTTATTGCAATCCCCAATAAATAATAACATAAAAACATTAAATATCCAAAAAAAATAAGGATATTAATTATATAACATTCCAATGGGTTAGTATATACATTTCTCAAAAAAAAAGTGGATCATTTTCATATGTCTCCCAAAAATAAAAGAGAGACTACAAATACCATCATTTAAGTCTAGACATCCTTCAAACATGTTCAAACCTAATATATCATAAATATCATTATATTTTAATTATATTTCAGAACCATAATAATAAATATCGTACCATATATTATTTTATTATGAACTTTTACTTTACTTTTATTAATATTTTAATGTTAATCTCAAATTTAAGGTAATAATTACTTTATTTTTCAGGTATGTTTCTATATTTTATTTTTATAGCTCTCACTTTTATCATGGAATCATAATCTAAAAAATTTTAGACATGATATTAATATCACAAATATTAATTATATATTTTTTACACTAATCTAATACAGTTAGGGATAAGAAATGAAAAACATCATTCATAGTGATGGTAGGTTGTGTGTAAGCATGAAGGTTATTAACATATTCTTAATAGATTTAAATAAAGAAATGTAATTAATATATTACCATTCAGGAATACTTTTTACATCATAAATATAAAATATTTTCCTTAAAACTATCCTTATTACATTCCATGTAAGGAAAGAATAAATTTTATTTATTTGTGAGGCACTAGTCTGCCGTATACATAAACAGTGTTATAACATTCACACGGAATGCAAGGTAAGAATTAAAATGTTATAAAATTATTCTAGAAGAATAAAATAATCATAAATATATTATCTATAAAATAAATCCATCAAAATATACATCTGTGAGAGGTTTTTGTATAAAACGAATAACATTGGTTCATGAGGCGATAATCTGTTATACACAACAATAATGATGTTGTAACCCATTTTATGGAAGAGGAGAAGTATTTAGTTTATTACATTAACATAATAATATAACAGTATATTTAATATAATTTTGATACTATATCATCATGGATTAATAATAATTTAATGATGATGAAAAAAATAAAACAAAATGCTTGGTCAGGGATGTTACCCCTTCTTTGGAAAACATATTTTTATTTACACCAAATGGATTATTAGGTTGAATTTATGAAAAAATAAGTATTTTATTAAGTGATAAGATATGTGAGGAATTTATATGGGGTGTTATTTTCCAAACAAATGTGATTTGAAATCATGAATGGGTGAAGAGAGGGTGTGGCCTTTTATATGAGAGGTCAGTGGCACACTTGTTATTTTTGAAAACAAAAATACTTGCCTACATTTTTAACAAGAAACAAGTCTAGAAATTTTTCATTATATATTATATAATATAAATATTATATTTTACCAACTAATAGGTTTTTTACGGGTTTTAGGTAATTTTAAACCCTTACCTTTTTAGATTAACCAACTGTAAATCATTTCTTACCATAAGAATTGTAAATCTTTTTTACTATTTTTACTATTAATTAAAGAGACAATTAGGTTATAATTATTACATTTAATAAATTAGGTTAATTATAATTTAGGAATACATTTTTTTAAATTCTATTCACATAACTGTAAAATTTTAATTTAAAATCTTGTGGATGTGATGACATTGCTGGTTTTCTAAGAGAAAGTGTTAAAAATATTAACAAGTTTTTATATAAAAAATCAATATTGAAAGTTCCAAAATTGTATTAATATACATATAATTTAAGTAAATTTTCATTTAGAACCTTCATAAAATTTTCTCATTTCAAAAATCATTAAAAGAAATCATAATTCTTCATAATATTTTACACAATTCATCCAAAAATGTTGACTTTTTAAAAAAATTATTAAAAATTAATCCTAAGATAAATTTAAATTATTATTTTAAGAAAATATTTCTCAAAAAAATTCAAAATGTTGGAAATATTATTTTTAAAATAATTGCGCAAATGGAAAAAACAACTTTTTTAGAGAAATAAAATTTTTGAACCAAAAATTGGATTTATTCTAATCTTTTTTCTAGAAAACACATACAATTAATATTTATCATTTGACTGAATATGTAATATAATGATTTCATCCTAATAAATCACATATTGTGATTTGTTAAATTTATTGGTCTAAAACACGTTTGAAATCATAAAAATTGATTTTCAAAAAGGGATTTTATTTATTTTAAAATAATTTTTATATTATTTTAATATTAATTTGTCATCAATGAATTAATTATACAAACATGTGTAATGGAAATATTTTCCTATTTTTTTAATCCTATTCACAAACTCTATCCAATTCCTAGGTGGTAACTATCATATTAAACTATAATATTGAAATAGTATGCCATGTTTTGATTAAAATATGTATTGCGTGTAACGCAAGCTAGACTCGGTGTTTCATGCAACACAAAATAAACATGGTGTTTTTTGTAATGAAATATACCAAAAATGATATATTTATTTAAAAAATCACATAATCTTTGTGTGTTACATTCTACCCCCATAAAATGAATTTCATCCTTCAATTTTTTTACTTTTGCATCAAAAAATGATGATGCTTATGTGTCATTACATCCTTAGGCTACCAATTGGTATCCTTGAGATGGTTATTTCTTCACAAATAAATTGGTCATCTGAGTGGTCTTGCTACCTTGAAATTTCTATAAATGATCCATAATTTCTACCACTTGTTTCTTATAAGAGTTATCATGCTCAAGTGGTGTGATATCTTTGTTCAGTGTATGTTAAGGGTTAGTTATATACTTCATTATAATTGATACATGGAACACATGGTGAATCTAAAAGCGGTGTAGTGGATGCACCAATTAAAATTCTTTCATAATAATACAACAAAAATTTTCAAAAGGACCGACATACCTAGTTATTAGATTTTCTTTGTATCATAGGATCAATTACATCCTTTGGTTGTGAATTGATAAATTTCCACTTCATGCCTTACTCTATGAAATGAAGATATATTTCTTATGATAGAAGAACTGATGGATAACCAGATCTATAATATAATGTTAAGAAATTATTTTTATATCATTTTTTAATAAAAAAATGGTTTTCATGGGTTATCCATTATGGATAAATCATCATGTAGTGAAATAATAAATTAATTTCTAAAAGATACTAAAAGGTTAAACATGATCTATTTCATAAATGGTTACACATATGACCCTTAAAAATGATTAAAAAACATAAAATTATAAATAAGTTCACTGAATTTCATAAAATCAACTTATCGTTAAAATCCAAAATATCAAAAATATAACTCTTCATCGAAAAATATGAAATATATGAATACCTTTATCATATATATTATTGAATCATGGTAATAACCATACATAGAAAATACCTTAATGAAAACATTAATATTTCCTCATTCCTTGAACAATACCACATGTTATTGAATATATTCTATAAATACAATAATGTTAGGAAATCCATCAATGAAAACATTAACCACTTTTCCAACATATTGTTAATTAGTTCCAAGGTCATAAATATTACCCAATTTAATTTATATGTATCAATAATATCTTTATCAAAATAAAACACAATTTATCTAAAATCAATAACCAATTAACAGTTATCTTCCCTTGATAAAAATATCACATTTCCATTAAATTTATTTTCTGGGTTATCAGTTCCATTCAACTAATTCTTTCAAATACTTAATCAGAAACTTCTAGGAAATAATTCATTTCTATATCTTGATTCACATAAAAATATTATTTAAATAATATTGACAAACACTTAAATAATTCATCTTCAATCATAAAATGTTAGCTAGGCTTATTCATCTTATTCCTTAATACATATTTCCTAATATATGAAGTATGATTCATGTATTAACATTTACCATCCTTAATTTAATCCTGTTTATCATGTATAACATAAAAAATTCTATAAGAGTATCCTATAACTTATATATTTCGTTCATGGTCTCTTCATTATCTGACATATAACTATTAGTCATATAAACATTCAAATTTTATTCATGGTATATCACCCTTGGACATTGATTTCCATTATTCCCATATTTTCCACATTTAAAACATTCAGCCCTTGATGATACCTTTGGGTGACCGTTATTCTAATCCATTGAATTTATCATACATTTAATTTTCCCTTATAAATTAAATTATTTATATACATATTTTCCACTGAACAATTATCTTCATATTACTATGATACATTCACTTGGGTGATTATTATCAAATTCTCAACGTTTCTGAAACTGAATCTTCATTCCCCTTGGATTTCCACCACCCAAAATCTAAATGAACTCTATCCTTCACTTATCTGGTGAGTCTATAAGTTGGTTAAGGTATATTTTTTAGTCATATATCCATATAACTAATTAGTAATAATCACAATATCCTTCAATATGATTGTCATCCCATTTGGTTTATCATCAACATCTTTTCTATCACATTCAAAGTTGATCAGTTTCCTTCTAGATCCCACCATTGACCTATAAAAAAATCATAATGTGAGTAAAAAAATCATAGTGCATAACCACATAATCATGAAAAAAATATAATGCATAAATAATGATACATTTTTACTCTATTAATCCTTAGGCATATACAAGGTTATTCATGGTAATTATTTAAATCCTTTATGATAGATTGAAACGAGTTTGTGAATTTTAAATTCATATCCCATGAGTGTGTCAAACCATTGTGCAACAAGGCCCATTCTCATGCACTAAGTTATGATTGAGTCTATCTCTATTCACCAATTTAGGGTTATTTCCCCTTGGTTCCACCATTATAGAACCACAAAAACTTATAAAATGAATAAATGGATGTAATTTTTTAGAAACCACATTTTATATCCTTCACCCAATTTACATGAAATTTTCCTATACATTAAATCATTTATAGACATATCCATAGATACATCCCTATAAATATACTTATAAATATCCCTATGTATTTCAATAATTTTTTTTCATCCTAGTTTCCAAAGCTTAACTAAATGTTTCCTCTGATACAAAATATAGATAACTAGGCTTGTCATACGAAAATATTACATATTTCTAAATTAATTTTCAATATATTACACAAAAACACACCTAAGGACTGTATTATTTTTTTTATTTGGAGACTGGGTATAAAATCATACAATATAGTTAACTATCATAAACACATCCCAACATTATCTTCCACTTTACTGAACTTCACAATCATACCCTACATTAACAATATCATCATATCCTAGTTAATGGAAATATAATAAAGGGGTATATCATATGATCAGTAAGGGTAAACAAACTAAATATGTAATAAAATGTGAGAATAATGGTATTATAACATGAGAATGACATATGAACACTATACCCATCATATCAAAAATCCACATCATGATTCATGTAATATGGATTGGAATTTCATAAGACATGAATTATATGAAAATAAAATAACATTATCCATGAGTGCAAAACATTGGTCTAAAAAATTTAATTTTAATATTGAAATAAACATAGAAAAGCATTTCAATATTTCTCAAGGTTCACTTCCTTGTATATCATAGTGGAATGGGTTCACTCCCCAACATATTATGGTATTCATGTTTCACTCTCAAGACCATTATAGTGGAAAAATTCTATTACTGTACTAGGTTCACTCCCCATTTCAATATTATCCATCTCATTGAATATAAATCTTTACCCAATGCATTTAAGGGAGATATAGGTCCTACCCATAGCATAATTAAAATAAAAAATATGTGCACTACATGATCATAAGACATTAATCACATTATAACATATGAAATGAAATGGGTTTCATAAACATTTCAGCATATCACAACCTATGGAAACCGATAGGTTTCATAATACTTTTATCATATTATCATAGTGTAACCCATAAAATTAAGCGGAATTCACTTTTTTTTACTTGGGTAATATTTTTAAGAGAAATAGGTTTCATAATCATCATCTCATCATAGAAAAATCTATTCAAAGGAATAACAAGAATGGTATCGATGGATCATATCCCAAATAAAAATAGGTAACATTAACAGATGTTATCATTGATAGAAAATAATTTTTAAAGGTGATTTAAAATATTTATGATGAAAATAAACATTCTTTGCATATAATTTTTTAAAACTAAACATTCATAAAAAAATTTGGAAATTATTTTCATTGAAAATAAAATTTCAAAATTTTAAATAAATATTTACAAATAATTTAAATCCTTTATTGAAGAAATTATCCTTTCCCTTTTTAAAAAGAATCTCTTAGATGTTAAAAAAAATGAAAAAAAATTGAAAATAATCCTGAATGATTATAATGGAATGTTAAAATAAAATATTATTCATCATGGTATGAAATTACGTTCAGGTCATACATATTAAAATGAATATTTCATTTACATTTTTAGTAAAATATAAATAGCAGTTGTTTGGAAAACAACATGATTAATATTTTCAAAAAAAAATTAAAAACTCCAATTTGTGTAAGAAATTATATAATAAACCAATTATATAATTTTAAAAAAATTGGTTTTTTAAAACATGGTTTTATAAGAAAAACGGTTTTCGATCAATGTGAAAAATAAATATTTTTTTTTTATACTTATTATTTTAAAATCTTGAGTAGAAAATATATAAAAATGAATTTGAAATATATATTATAAATATATAACAAAATTAATAATAAAATTCATGAGTCAATAAATTGAGACAAAATCACTTACCACAATGTTAACTTTTGAACCGTAAACCCCATTAAAGTGATATCCTAAAACAGATATGTATATACCAATAATTTTTATATGAGGCATCATAATAGATATTTAAGTGTATTATATATACAACATAGAATAAATTCGTGGAGAATATTTCATCGGTCTCATATAAAAATAAAAGTGAGACATAAATCCCTTCCTGATTTACTAATATTTTGGAACATAAGGCCCAAAAAAGAATAAAATAAAATGTAAAATTAAATATTATAAAAAATTAGATTCATGATATAATGTGTCAAAGTTTATTATATACACAACACAAAAGAAATGACTGATGAATTTGAATATGTCTCCCAAAAATAAAATAGAAAATGTATATCTCTTACCTTATGTCCTGACTTTTTTTCTACGCATTCAAACATTATTTTTAATAAATATAGTTTTAATATAAAAATATTAGGTAATAATAATAATATATATAATACCATATATGATTTAATTTTGATTTTTATTACCTAGTTATTATCAATTCCATGTTTAAGTCTCATTTTCGATAAAAAATGTTCTGTTTTTTGTATGTTTGTATTTGTTATTTTTTTCTGTTTCCTTTATCAAGGTTCTATCACATCCAATATTTTAACAATCATATAAATTTCATATATATTTATTATAATTTTTTTTAGATCAATCCATAATAGTTAGATATATAAAATTAAATACATTGTTGACTGAGACAGTAGGTTGTATGTACACACGATCGTTGTTTCCATTTTCCTGATGGATTGAAGAAAATAAATATAAAAAATATGTTACCATAGAATAATAATTTTTATATAATATATTTCAATTATTTTCTTTATAATCATCCATATTACCATTTATGTAAAGTGTTAATATGTCACAAAGCTTCAGGAGATGGTTTTCCACTTTACACAGGAACGATGTTATGTTATTCCCACAGAATAGAAGGTAATATGTAAAATATAACAAAATGATTCCGATAAACATAATAATATCATAAATATAATTTATAAATAGTAAATCTATATTTATATCCATCTATTATTGGAGTTTCTTGAAAGTAAATAACATTGATTCATGATGTGGTAGTCCACCGTACACATAGATAATGATTTCGTAACCCATTTTATGGAAGTGGAGAAGAATATAGGTTATTAAATTAACATAATAACATATAAGTATAATTAATATTATTATTCTATTATATCAAAATGATTTAATATTACATTAATGTGTTGTAGAAATAAATTATATAAATCGCTCGGGTTGGACTTACATCTTCTTTAGAAAAACATTCATTAGTTTGCTTCTAAAGGATTAATAAGTTTGTTTTTTTACCATAACAAGGATTATAAGAAGAGTTTATGGAATTAATTTATTTATTTGGCTATATAATATTAGAAATAAATGTATTTGTAATTTTAAAGAAGATAGGAGAGGGTGTTACTTTTTATAAGGGATATGAGTGGCACATTTGAAATGTTTTAAAAGAATAAGGTGTTCCTGCATTATCACAAGCCAAAATTATCCCATATGGGATATTATTGAACCTATAATATATTAGGTATCATTATTTCATCCAATGGGTGTTATATTTGTTTTTTTTTCATTTTTAACCCTTAACGTTTTAGATTTACCACATGAAAATCCTTTTTCAAATTAACCAAGAAAAATAATTTTTTCTTCTATTAAAATTCATTTTGGTAAAAAATTTAGTTGAACATAATAGATATTATAAATTATTAATATTAAAAATATGGTATAATTTTTTTCCAATTCCGTCCAAAAAATTGGAAAATTATTATTTAATACTAATCCCACATACATAAAACACAGTTTTAAAAAGAAAATACAGAAATATTTAAAACATTTATACATAAAATCTAAATATTAATAATATTCCAATGATTTAAATGGAGTTAATAGATATATAATGGAACTAATTTTTCTTACAAAATCATCTTTAAACAAATTTTATGTACTTAAAATATTTAAAATAAATGAAAATTCTTAATAAAAACCTATGTTTTTTACTATTTATTGATAAAATTCTCTTCTCAAAAATTTATAAAACATTACCCTAACATATTTTTGATAGTATAATTTCTAAAATTAATTTCCTTTTTGTAAAAAGTAATTTATAATATACACAACAATATTTTTTTAAATTAGTGTGCAAAAATGTGGAAAATTTGTTTTTTTTAGAAAAATACAACTTTTAAGTGTAAAATATGATTTATTCTTATGTATTTTCTTGAAAAAACATAAGATAAATGTTAGAAATTTTAATAAATATAGAACATATAAATTTTATTAAATTATATAACAAAATTTAGTTATAAATTTTTATGGTTTAAAATGCACTTTGGTACATAAAAAACTTTTTCAGAAAATACAATTCATTTATTTTCCAATAGTTATTATTTTCATTTATAATTAATTGGTAACCATAGAAATAAATAATTTTTTTAAACTATATATTTTAATAATTTAGTTAATAATGTTCATACCTCCCATTCCAAGATATAATGGATAACTATCATATTAAATAATAATATTTTGATAGTATTTTATGTTTCAATAAAACTTGGAGTTGCATATAATGCAAGATAATATCAGTGTTGCATATAATGAAGCCTAAAGATGGTGTTTCAAGTAATAGAAATATCTAAAATATTAGATTTATATGAAATTTAATTGAAAAAATATAAGGTTTTTACATTCTACCCCCCTTAAAATGAATTTCCCCATATAAATTTATCCCTTTGGTATCGACAACTGAGGATAATTCGGCTTCATTACATCCTCAAGTTTCTAAGGATTTTTTTCAAGCAGGTGTGTTTGAAACAAAACTTTTTCCAGCTGAGTGGTCTTGTTTTGTTGCTTATTCTATATGTGATCCAGAATCTCCGCCCATTATTTCTTATATGAGAGGAAATTACATAGAGGTACGACCTCTGTGATCAGTACATGTGATGGAGTATGTGTTTAGTTCGTTAATAAAAATTCATTTAACACATCGTCTGCCTAAAAGAGGTTTGGGGAACCACAAATCGATAGGATAGCATGTTGGTATGATCAATAATATCAAATGGATTGATAAACCTAGTTCTCGACATTACATTATATCATAATAATATTTTCATCCTTTATTTGTGCTTCGATCAATTTCAATTTCATCTCCTAATCCGAGAAATAAAGATTATTTGTTTGTCCCTCAAGAAAAAAATTGAACCCATGATATATAAAATATGATAAGTCATTCATGATTTCTTTAGTAAAAAAATTATAAGCACAAGTTATCCAATGTGTATAAATCATCATATTGTAAAATAATAAATTAAGTTATAAAACCTCATCAGATGTTCAACATAACACACTTCATAAATGGTTAACATTATGACCCTTCAAATAGATTAAAATACAAGACATTATAAATATGGTCACTAAATTTATCAAAATCAAATTAAAATTAATCCCTAAACTATAAAAAACTAGATCTTTACTGTTATATACTGAATATATGAATACCTTGGTCATATAATTTATTATATCATTGTAATGACCAAAATTTGTATAAAAACATAATAAAAATATGCATAATTACTCATTCCTTGAATAAAACCAATGATTTTTTAGTATATTCAATAAATCCTATAATATTGTAAATATCATTAATAATAACACAAACCACTTCATCCCAAAATTGTTAATCAAAAAACAAGGTCAGCAATAATATCCAATTTAATTTATTTATACCAATCATCTCTTTATCCAAACATAACACCACATCCTCATCATCAAGAACATATTAATGTTTATCACTAGTCAAAATTTCACCATTATATTAAATCACATTACTAATTCATCAGTACCATTCAATAGATTCTTAAAAATATATAATGAAAAACGTATTCAGAATAGTGATTATATATTTCACGACTCATATTACATAATTGTGGAATTACCAAACACAAATACTTCAGTCATTCCACTCTATTATTAAACCATTTATTAGGATTTATCATCTAATTCTTCAATACCTAATTCCTTCAATATGAAATATGAATCATGTATCAACATTCATAAACCTCAATTTAATCATTTTTCTCATGTTTAAAAAAACAATACTATTAGAAAATCACATACCTTTGATATTTCATTCATGGACTCTTTATTATCATCAATATAACCAATATACATATAACTGAGCTATTTTTATTCTTGTTCTTTCGGACTATGGAATCATTTTTCATAGTTACCATATTACCACATTTAAAATATTTAACGGTCAATAAAGACATTGGGTAAATATTATTCTCATCCATTTCATTAACTAAACATTTCATTTTCTCTCAAGAATACTTTTTTGTATCCTTTTCCGCACTTGAAACATGATATTGTTCTTTTGAGTCATTAAATTTGGCTCTTCATCCCACATTATTGAAATATATAAATCTTATTCTTTATTGTTTTTTAGATTCCATCATAAAAAATCGCAAGAAAATATATCCTTCATTTCACTGTGGAGTCCAATAGTTGGTTAAGGTTTACATTTTCAATCAAATATCAGGATAACTAATTAGTAATTATCAAAATATCTATCAATCTAGTTTTCATCCAATTTTCTATCTCATCAACACATTTTCTATCACATTCAATATTGATCAAATTCATTTTGTCCCCTCTATCAACAAAATCCAAAAAATATAGTGTGAGAAATAATAATCATAATGTAGAATAATATAATAATAAAAAATAATTTACATGATTTCTAATTCATCAAAATTTTACATATATAACATAATAGGATTTTCTAGTGTCATTAATGGTAATTATTTAAATCCTTTATTGAGATTCATAAAGAGTCTGTGAATTTAAAAATCATATCTGTTGAGAGTTTCGAACCAGTAGTTCAGAAAGGCCAATTTTCATGGACCAAGATTCATTTCAGTCCATTTCAATGTGAACATTTTATAAATATTTCCCCTTTTTACCTCTTTACTAGGTCCAAATCCACATGTAGTAACCATAAATAGATATAATTTCATATAATCCACTTAATCTATCCTTTACCAAATTTAAAAAACATTATCCCATACTATGATTCATCCTTATAATTATTCATAGAGATATTCCTAGATTTATCATAAGAAGTATCCATTCGGATTTCACTGATGATTTATCATTATAGTTTCCAAAGGTTAACAATATATTTACATTCATTCCAAATATTTTGACCTAGGATTATCAAACATAAATATTATTTGTTTTTAGATTAATATTTAATACATTACATAATAATATAATTGATGACTAAAATAGTTCACTTCCTTTTGAGACTAGGTACCCAATATTCTAACCATCAAAAAATAAGACATTTTATTAAAAAATAGTTGGTAGGATCATCCCAAACAAGTCAAAGAGTTCAAAAATAATTCAGTCTGAGGGAATCCGCCTGAACAAGATTAAAAAAATCCACTAGAATGGGTATAATACTATTATAAATAATATAAGGATTTCCCAGGTTTTGGAAGGAATCCAAATGATATTTAACCATGTTTCCCTCTTTCTAGGCATTTGATAGCCTGGTTTTAATAAGAAGAAGACATTTTTACTTACAAATGTAGATGATTAAATTCCAAGGGATGGTGATTTCATCATGTATGGATATATGAATAACAGATTAATTTGTATCCACCCAACTCAGATTTATACCATTAATAGTTCACAACTACAATGCTTCAATAATGGTGATGTCTTCAACCTTTAGAGAGTATCCATGTCCATGAAATAATAAAAAATAAAAAAACAACATATTTTCATTGTTTTGGATCCCTCTCTCAAATGGAATCCTTCATTACAATATCCATAAATATTCAGTTTTAGTTCTTCTTTAGGGGAATTTAAATATACCCATTTTCCCTGAGTAGCTACCTTAGAGTCTGATGTAGATCTCTTTCAATCCATTAGATTCTAAAATGATGTATAAATCTCCCCTCTATTTTAAGAGCTAAATGAGATCCTCCCCAAGAATTATTGGCGGGGCCTTCGTAGAAAAATGTGAACTGGAAATTCCATCATCCCTAGCCCTATTGAAAGCCTTTATGCTCCCCCAATAGCCTACCAAAAAAATGATTGTGACTTGTGATCATTCATATTTCCTTCTGGACCAACAGAAAATGACATGAGGAATTTGTAATGTGAAAGGACCTAAATCTTCAAACCTATTACTTTGTTGAAATATTTCCATTTTATAACCACCTAATACCCATAAAATCAAAGATGATGTGTCAACACCCCTCTTATTCCAAATTCATTCACACTGTCCAAATTGTGTTGTTGTGAGTTGAGGACAGTGTGAATGAAGTTGGAAAAATTACCAGCATAAGAAAAGGAGATGTGAGAAATAGGAAAACCTAGATAAATAAATGTAATTCACATCCAATTTTCCTTCCATACTTGGATCCCACCGCACCCCATAATCCATCATGATTACTACTAAAGAGTAAGAACATTTCAACATGTTTCCATAAAGATCATGGAAGATTGGCCTCCCTAGAAGACTAAATCATTTCTATACATCATAATGTTAAAATTAGAACATAACGAGCAACATTCTAGAAAATACTAGGATAGTTTATCCTGAATAAAAAAATTGTATCCTTCACACATCCATGATTGATGCCACCCTCTCCAACCTTATAGTAATTCCTATTATATGAAGTTCAGTGAATCCTACCTCAATCATGTGTATCCCATATAAACATAACAATGATATTCTATATATTAAATTGAACCTACTGAGGGCCATTTATCACTTAAAGAACATGCATGGGGATTGAGGAAAATATAAAATTAACTAGGGTAATACATTATCCAAAGTAAATAAATTGATTATTTCAATTTATAATATGCAAAGAGATATTATCAATAAGGTTTTCAAAGTGTTTAATGTGTACCCTTCCTAGGAACATCTGTCCAACTAAGTAATTCATTAAAAATTTCATTTGAAAATTTCCCTCAACTTATACTAAATCTTCTTACACCTACTCTCCATACATGATTTTTAATAAAATAAAATACTCCTTCCATGGTTGATAATATACCAACTTCATTGACTGTAAAACTTCATAATACGATTGATTTGATGAATTGACCAAATTCTTCCATTGGTGAAAATGAGAAGGTCTTCTGAAAATAAGAGATGTGTAATCCTAGAGAAGTTATTCTAACAATGGAAAGAACAAAGCCTCCCTGAATCCCTTCTTTAAATTATATATCATCTGAAGTAATATTGAATCAATATTAAGACATTGTGTGATAGGGGGTTTCCCTGTATACAACCCGTAGACACTATGAAGAATTTTTATCTTTTTCCTATGAATTTGATGGAGAACCATAGAGATCTGATACTCTTTAATAAAAGATCAATTTCCATTTTAGATAATCACATGAAACTCATGTCTCTAATAATAATGTTCCACTGCACCCTATCTTAGGGTTTTTTCAAATAAATCATAATGGAATTATTAGATCCAATGACATTCATGTTTATATCTTTAACTATTTCAAGATCAATATCAATAGTAGTTTGGGTGGACCTTCCATGAGTGAAGCCATGTTTTTTTCATAGATCAATAAATGAAGGGGAATTGAAGGGCTTCTATTCATAACAATTGTAAGGATTTTATAGGGATAGTTTCATAGACTAATTGAAAAGTATTGTTTCAATGATGATGTATCCTTGAAATTTGGTATGGAAATCATTGTAGTAGCACATAAAACTCTAGGAAAATGGACCAATTGAATTACCCCTAAATAATATGCACCAAATCATTTTTTATGATTTCCTATGATAGAATGTAGAACACAGAAAGCCATATGATCTTGGGTAACTCCTTTATTTACGGCTAATGAATGCCCCACATATCTCATTCTAGTCCAGAATTTTCACAAAAAAATCCTTGATATATGGTGAGATAACATGAGGTAAAGACTCAAAATGATCGGAATTCAGTTGAGGATAGCCTACCAACATACAAGATTTAAAATCCACTAACATGGAATGAAAGTGAGATCCAACCATACCTCCAACCACATAAGTGTCATTAGTAAGTCTTCCACTATCAAGAGGAATATTAAAAGTGGAATCTGGCCTTATCTCTTTAATGCATGTCTAAAAATAAGTTGTGTTATGGTAACCATCATTTATCCATTTCACCATAGGGTGATCTTTGTAAAATCTTTTCTCTTCCAGAAGTAATTCATACAAGTAATTTTTTGTTCAATTACGTTATTGAACATCTCCTCATCCCATCTAGAATCTTGCTCCATTTTGACTGGATCAATGTCATCATTGAGTCCATCCACATCGTAAAAATGAGCTGGTTTTTTGGAGTTCTAGATATGAAGATCCTCTTTCCACCACCTATGTTTATTTTGAAATCCAACCTAAGACCCATATTTCATGTTTTTTTCCAAGATTCATGAACTTCACCTTGAAGAGTGGGGTAATATTCCAATATAATTAAGTAGAATAAATTGGCATTACTACCCGCACCACATTAGAGGAAAATAAAAAAAGAAGAATGATCTAAAATTTCTCAAGTTAAGTGATCCACTCTAGAATTTTGATTGGAAGAGATGACCTTAATGTTATAAAGGAAATGTTCTAGTCTGTACCATGTACACTAATTTTATTTTTGATTATTACACCACATATACTTTTCCCCTAAAAATACCATTTATTAATGACCGTTATGAGAGGAAAATTCCTCTAAAATTTAGTTATTTTATGGGGTACAAACCACCTTTATTGTTTTCAGAAGAATAAAAAATTTAGTTGAAATATCCTTCTACAATTCATGTCACATCACTAAGGTTGAATATTTTATGATCATGCCAGAGATACCACCTCTGCCTCGCATCCCATTGGGCATAGACAAAGGAAAATAAGAAAGGGGATTTATCAGAACTAAATTTCATGGAAATATGGGGATTACAATCCAACATAATCTCATCATAAAGAACTTCATTCCAAAAAATATAGAAATATTTATTTTTAGCATCTACATGCATACTATTATTAAAACTAATCTTCAAACTGAATTCATACAATTTTGAAGGATGTTAGTAGACCTCAAGGAATTACACTAGCATAATATATTAATATGAAACTGAAAATACATGAAATAAATATTAACCTAGGATCCCAAGCCATGATTATTCCATATGTGAAAGTGAACTATGGGAACAAAGGTGATTGTATTGACCCTTATCACTGATAGGATCTTTGATTGAATCTAGGAAGAAGCATCCTCCCATTTGTCCTGACTTTTTGTCTGAGATTCAATAAGTAGATGAGGACAATTTCATTCTATATCTATATCCACATGATCTAAAAGGATGAATTAATTTTGAATATAATGAAGAGTGGTAATTGTAGATGAAATGTTGTTGAAAATAAATCCCAAAAAAATTAATCTTTTATATTTTGTTAGACGAGACAAAACATTCTCTCTAACCAGGAGATCAATTTTTGGGCTCTTTAGAGGAAAATATATGGGAATAGGTTGTACCAATATAACACATGACCTCAACCCAGTTAGTAAGGACTACTTTTGTGCATCCACGAGACACAGGTTTGAAACCAGGTGGAGGTATAATTCTGAGGCACAGTAGCAGGAAATGTAGCATCACATTGTGGGTATTATAGTAGGTACAGTAGAAGGTATTGTAGTAGTACTGTAGTAGGTACAATTTGGTACAATAGTATCCAGAACTATTAACCTTGTTCCATAGGATTGGGATTATATTTTTAAGGAATTTGATCCACCCAGGCCTTTAGGTCAGTAAGGCTTTCATGACACGTTTAAGACCTCTATACCTCCTCATGTTATTCGGGCCACATGATTTGTGCATTTTTTCTCTAATATACTCTAAAAAATAAGAGCAACCCAAGAGGAGGATTCAGAGTAACTTTACTCACGAGATAAAAACAAAAAGGATTTGGAAGAATGATAAGGTATGGCTATGCCATCGGGATGAGATGGCCATGCGATTTTAGAGAGCTACCATCCCGACGTAGATGTTGGGGAGGGGCAGTTCATTGTAGTTATAGTCTTGTTGAATTCACTAAGACCTTCAGGTCATGTAATCTCTTAATCCTATGGGCCACATAATCTCTAAGTCTATGGGAATTATAAGTGTTCTCCCTCATCCCTTTTAATGGGGGTTATCAAAAAATCATCAAAAATTAATGCCTTTAGGGCATTCGAGGGGGTTGTACCACTATCCTTATCTTAGGTTGGAAAGACATCAGTAGAATAAGAGATCTGATCCCAGTTGTAGAGAATGAATTGTCTCATAATTATGTTCTACACCATCAGGTTTGGGGAAGAGAATTGGGAAAACCATGATATTAGTGCATTATTTATTCTCTTCATAGAGAATTGAATTTAGGGGAAATATTAGGGGGTTATGCGAGGGAGAACCAGCTATCCAGGTAAGAAATTATTTGACTTCATCCTCTATTGAAAAAAGATTCAGCTTCATAGGATAAGGACATGTGGCAGATGACTTTTCTAAGGATCCATGGGGCATATTTTCCTCAAACATATAAAAAA
The DNA here is from genome assembly GCA_963277665.1 of Viscum album. Lineage (NCBI taxonomy): Eukaryota > Viridiplantae > Streptophyta > Magnoliopsida > Santalales > Viscaceae > Viscum > Viscum album. The sequence goes on from OY728157.1 coordinate 204,170,153, forward strand.
GGATAGAATATCCATGTAGTGGAAGTCTGAGATAAACCATGATGAAAAAAGAAACATCAGAGGTTTCCACCATGATACATCTTCACCAAGTCTAAGAAGAATGTGAATAGAAAGGCAGATGGATAAATCTATATCAACTTATATTTGATCCATACCGATATCTTATAGTTAAACTTTCATCACTTCAGTAAAAATAATGGATCCAAGATAATCACCTATACTTAACATGTTAGAAACATTGTGAAAAAAAGTGGGAGGCTCGAGAGTTTAGTCCACAATGTAGCTTGGAGAGAATCATGACCAAAATACTAATCCATCAACTACCGAAATAAGTGGAAACACCATCTTTAGATAGATGGAGGGACTCATGACCATGATTTCATGAAATTATTTCTTGAGTTTTCTACCATGTAGAATAAATTGTGATTGATAGATGACACGCATGCTGAAGATTCCATTTCCCAATAGGCCATGAAGTTCATAAAAACTTCATAATGAGATTTTTCTCCCAAATTGATGCCACATGAGTATGATTATGTAAGATAAAAACCACCATGAAATTTTTTTATGGAAAATTGATCAATATAGATCCATACAATGTGTCCACCATAAGACCTACAACAGGAATCCTTGACTTTGGAATAATGGAAGTCATCCTAGAATATGAACGGAGAATAACTTCATTATGATATGTCCCTTTTAAGGATCTCTTTAATATGGGTATATAATCAAAATGGATTGGATCTGAATCCCCAAGGAAAAAAGTGATATCTGAGGGTTTACAAGGAGGAGAAGACGATGGGGGAACCATAGATGATTCTAGAAAGGATTGGGCCATTATTACAATCTCATGGAAATCTTTGAGAGCTAGGTAGGTTCCATATTATGTATAAAGGATGGTTGTGGAGAATCTCTCTTATTTGAGGGAATTATAGAAGATTTCAGAATGGATAGATGGGGGGAGGCATGGGAGGATGTAATTTTAATGTGACAACACATGAGGTAAATTCTCCACAAATCCAAAACCCATTTGGACCTGAGATGTTTTTTTACCTAGCATACCTAATATACTAATACGGTGAAGGATATTCAATGTCTCCCATAAAAATATTTCACTTTAGTACTATTCACAAGCATACCCTTCATAAAACTACTCATCATAAATTTTGGAAAGGATATATAATAAATAGTGAGTTTAGATGCTCAGTAAGGGTAAATAATGGAAATTAGAAAATATAACATTAGTAAAATGTTTGAGAACTTGCTCATAAAATATAAAAACTATCCCTTTCATATTAATGTTCCAGATATATAGCAATTGATTAATGATTATATGTTTGAAAAAGGTGAATAATATGGGAATCAAATAACATGATCCACGAGACCATAACATTGGAATAAGAAATTTAATTGTAGAATACACATATGCTTAGAATTCATTTCCATTGTAGTGAAGGCTCACTATCAGGGCTATCATATCGGAATGGGTTCACTTCATAAACTATCATAGTATTAAATGTTCACTCCCTATAAAATCATAAAAAACAATGTCCATTACTAGAATGGATTCACTCTCCATTCCATTCTTGTATATCACATGAGATATAAATATTTTCCCAATGAATTAGCAATAGATATATGTGTCCCACCTTTCACATAATAAAAATTAAGTGTATTTTGACATAATATCAAAATACATAAATCATATCATAATCCATGAATTGAAATTGGTTTTATAAGATTTTAATACAATCATAACCTGGGGAAAGGAGAATGTTTCCACAATCATTTAATAATTTCATAGTAGCATAACCCATGAAAAAAAAGTAGTTTCCATAAGTATTTACTCATGGTGTAACCCATGTAAGTGAAATAGGGTTTGTAAGCATCATGTCATCATAAGAGAACTATTCATATAAATAATAAGAATGGTATCATTGGATAATATCACATGTAATTCATAGGTTACATCAATTGATATAACCATTGATAAAAAATGATTTCCAAATTTCACTTAAATAAAATAGGAAAATAACTTTTCTTTAAACAAAATTTTTGAAACTAAAAATTCAAAAAATATTTTAAAAATCATTTTCATTGAAAATAAACATTGAAAATTAAAATGGAATATTTAAAAATCATTTAAACATTTCTAGAGTAAAAATTAATTTTCCCTTTGAAATAAACATTTTTAGTCACGAAAAAAATAAATCCCTTTTCATTGAAAAATATCTTGAAAATATATGAAGGGAGAATCAATGAAATTAATTCAAGATGTTATAAAATTCCATTAAAGACATACACATTAAAGAAAATATTCCATTATTAATTCCATTAATATCAAAATGTGAATTTTTTACAAAATGACAGGAAAATTTATTTCAAAACATTTTGTAAAAAATAAATTATGAGTACAATAGTAAGAATGGATGCGATAGAGAGATCTCCTTTATTAAAACATCAATGAATCCTAAACATAGACATTTTTTCCTCTGCAAATGTAAATAATGGGAATAAATATTTTAAAAAAATTATGTATTGAGCCAAAAACAGATCGACAAAAGTGTTTTATAGAAATTTAATTCTTGAAGGAAGAGGTACAACTACTTTCATTCCATCAATATTTTTTCAATATTTGAAAAACATTCAAGTGTAGATCCTCAGTCACATTTCCCCAAAAGACTCTAAAAGTAATTGTTTTTGTTATATTTTTTATTATTTTTTTGAAATCAACAAATTTTGTTGTCTAATTATTTTAGGATTGTAGGATAGAAATATAACATGAGATGCTCAATATACAAGAGGGGGGGTGAATTGTATACTTTAAAAATTCCTTTGGAACCTTTAAAGTTAGTTATGAATAACTAAAGTTTCCTTAAGAAAAGGAAAGGGCTAAGTTTAACAAAGTTAAACTAAGTAAATTCACAACACCTCTAACACCGAACTGAACTTGGAAAGATATTCCAAAAGCAGGTTCCGGAAATATTATTCCGGAAATTGAAACTTAACAAAAGTTACAATATGAGATTCTACCTTAAAGTGTATAGAATCTAAATTAATCAGAGTAAGTAAGGAAGTATAAGAAAATTATACTTTCCTTAAGATACAAATTGCAGCGGAATAAAGACAAGTAGTAAAACTACTAGTAACAAGATAATAGTCTTTTAACCCAAAGAGAAGGGTATCCAACAACCTTGGATAAAGGTTCCTTGATTTATACTTTCAAGCAAGTCTGTCTTACCCACACCAGGGTAATCCCTCGATACGAAGATCGGTGTCTCTGTCTTGCTATCCCCACAAGCCCTCAACTTCAAGGTAGTTGGCAACCTCTGTCTTTCTCAGCAAGAAAGCCCTCGATCTTTAAGGTAGTCGGCACCTCTGTCTTCCTATTCCCGGAAGCCCTCGAATGTAATCACCAAAATTCGGAGTCGCACGAAGCTTTGAGAGTTAATAAGAGACTCTCTCTCTAGAAATCACTTCAACAGCATGTAGGCACAAAACTCAGTTGTTTTTCCAACAGCACTGAGCTCTTTCAAATGAGCTCCTATTTATAGGTAAGGTCGGCTCCTTCTCCAACGGTCATATTTTCCTTAAAGTTCGGAGGGACCTGTACACGTGTCACTTAGACAACGGTTAGTTTATAACAAAATGGACGACATCGTTTTATAACAAAGTAAGTGTAACAGAATGTACGACATCGTTTTAAACTCTAACATAAAGGTTCGGAATAGAAACTTCGGAGTGATGGTTCGGAGTGAGTAGATTCAGAGTGTATAAAACAATGATAATCAGATTCTGTTTAATAGGTGAATTCGGAATGAGAATTCGGAATAGGAATTCGTCATCAGAAATCGTAATGAGAATTCGGAATTAGATTTCTTCATTAGAATTCGTAATGAGAATTATTCATTGGAATTCGTAATGAGAATTATTCATTGGAATTCGTAATGATAATTCTTCATTGGAATTCGTAATCATAATTCTTCATTGGAATTCGTAATGAGAATTCGGAATGGGATTTCTTCATTAGAATTCGTAATGGGAATTCTTCTTTAGAATTCGTACTGAGAAATTCGGAATGGGATTTCTTCATTAGAATTCGTAATGAGAATTCTTCTTCAGAATTCGTATCCTGAATCTGGAATAGAACTTAGTCAGAATTCATATCCGAAATTCGGAATGAAACTTCCTTATAGTTCTTGTCCAGAACCGAATCCTAAAAACAGAATGCTTTTATATCAAAGTTTTAATGACTCCGAGAAAACGAATCCGAATCTCATACTTAATAAAAATATGAATGAAAATATGATAAGGATAATTTTTCTTATAAAAGCGATTTTCCTTAAGAAAGCATTTTTCCTTATAAAAGCGATTTTCCTTAAGAATGCATTTTTCCTTATAAAAGCGATTTTCCTTAAGAAAGCATTTTTCCTTAAAGATAAGGTGTTTGTTATTTTCAAAACAAGAAGGAATGGAAAAGTCATAAGGAAAACCTTATTGACTCAACAATATCCCCCTTTTTGGAAAGCACAAACATCCTTACGAAAAAGCTATTCTAAAAAGAAAGAACCACATTTAAAGCTTATCTCCCTCGGTTTAAGGATATAGATGAATACGACTAACTCCCCCTTAGGCTTTGAAACTCTAAGGATCGTATTCATATTTCCGGAGTGATGTTTCTTTAAGAAAAACTCCCCCTTAAACATACTCTTATTAGAGTTCTTTTTCCTTGAGTATTTTTCTTTCTCCCCCTTTGATAAGCACTTATTAGATTTCCTCTTTTTCTTAAGGATCTTTTCCTTCTCCCCCTTTGTGATTTTCAAAAAGAATTGGAGGGAATGGAAAAACTTAACAAAGTACCTGAGACATTAATACAAACGAAACAACAAACAAAATTTTTATTAGATTTGAAATGTCAGCAACAAAATAATTACAACAAAAAGATCGGATTGGTCATTTCGGATCTTTCTCCTTCGACATGAGCCCCTTAAGAATTGTCTTGATCTTCTTGAAGTCCTTATGATCTTCTTCAGCTTGCTTTTCTAAGGCAACTATTCTTGCTGACTGAGCTTCAATGATTTCTTCCTGAGCCTTCAACTTTTCTTCCTGAACATTCATCTTCTCTTCCTGAGCTTTCATTCTTTCTAGAAAATCAATCCGATGATCCCTTTCAAATTTCCAACTCTGATTAACGGAGTTGAGCTTTCCATTCAGATCTCTCACTTCCTGAATTCGAATGTTCTTTTCCTCTATCAATTTCTCTTCGAATGATGCAGTCAGCTTATGAAACTTCTTGTCTTCGGTTTCAAATGCATCCTTAACATTATCCTAAAACTCATCCAGCAACCTCATCTCTTCCACAGTTTTCTTAGACCAGCTTGTCATCCTCTTGCAAGATCTTTTATGTGCTTCGTAACCAATGAAGAAATTTTTGAACTGGGATTCAATCTCAACACATTTATCCATAACCATCGATACGGAGTCGGTTTTCTGATTCAGCGCATGTTGAAGCATCTGACATCTAGATTCAATACTGGAGAAGGTTGGAATAGTTCCCACCAACTTCTTCAAGGACTGAACAACAAAATCGTGCCCCAATGATGATGACTCCGAATCTGAAAACTTGCTAGGAGAATTTTCATCCTCAATAAGCTTCAACTTCCTCTTCGAAGAACTACCAGCTTCTTTCCTCATCTTCTTTTCTGAACTCGGGGTATCAGCAAGAATTTGTTTCCCCTTATCTTTTTCCAGAATAGAAACCTGTTCCGGAGATTTCTTCTCGCTATCAGAGACTTGAACAATATAATCTTCCTCATCAGCAACTTCTACATTTTCCTCCTGAGCAGCATCAAGTGAAAGATGTTCTTCTTCTCTCAGACAAGAAACTTCTTCTTCACCTTTCTCTTCTTCCAATTCAGAAGTAACAAGCTTTGAAGATTGAGCTTCAGATGTTCGGAGCGACAGGTGTTCCGAAGGAGTTCCCTTGTATTCATCTACTTGTTTGAGCACATCTCCTGCCTCACCACTTCCTTTAGCAGCTTCTTCAACTTCTTCCACTTGCTCTACTTCCTCAGTAGAAACAGCCTCTTCCGGAGTAACAAGATTTCTTTCTGGAGTCTCAGGTATAGATTCTAGAGAGAAAGATCTCGGTACAGGAATGGTTGCTGAAACCGTTTCGTTGAACTTTAACAAGGCCTGAGCTACCTCAGCCACGGACATTTTCTTCTTCAGTTTCTTCTCCTTTTCTTGTTTCTCGAGTTCATCAGCAGCCTTCTCTTTCAGAGCTTTGGCCTCTGCAGGATCCAATCCGAACTGCGGATCTCCTTCCTTCCTCTTCTCTTTATCAGCTCTCCACTTTGCTGCAACCTCATCAGTATAGGTTTTCTTCTTCTTAGACTTAGGAGGTGCGGAGTGGACTTCCTTAGACTTAGGTTCCTCAGCTTCGACTACCACTTCTTTCAGCTTTCTCTTCCTTACTGGCTTGGATGATTCCGGATCAGCCACTTTCGGAGTCACTTCTACTTCAGGAGGCAGATCAATGAACTTCCCAGACTTCTTGCCAAAAGCTATATTCATCCTTTTAAGAGTGGCATCACTGAGCAACATGATCTTGCAAACTTTCGGCTTAGAACTGCAAGCTACCTTGAATGATTCTAGGCATCGAACTATGAGCTTTGACAATATTGCCGGGTACATTACGATCTGAGCTCTCAGATTCCCCTTCTTCAAGTTTTCAATGTTAAGAAGAATATGCTTCATCAAGTTGAACTTTCTTAGATTTATTAGGAAATCTAAGATATATATCTCACTCTTCTTCAGACTATCCTTATCTCCTTTTCTCGGTACGATAAGGCCTTGTACCCATAACTCCAGAATCCGGAAGTTTGTAGATAGGCTTGCTATTTTCGGAGCCTTGTCATCATCCAATCCGAGAATTTCTAATTCCTTTTCCTTGTTGAAACTACCCAAAGAGTCTGGCAATACGTGGGAAATAAACTCAGCTTCCCCTTCATAACATAGCCCTACCAAGCTTGCAGCCTTGGTGTAAGAAAGCTTATATGTCTTGCCATACGATTTGAAAGAAAATTTTTCTCTATTATCTTCCTCGAAGAAAGCAACTGACTCATAAAACTCGACAAGCAAGTCAGAATACACTTCATCTTGGTTGCTGGTTTTTGATACCGCAACACCTTCCCAGCCATTCAGCTTGATATTCTTTGAAATAATATAATCGTTGTTGCTGAAGAAATTCGGATGAACTAACCTCTCTCTGTAGACTAACCACTGAGAAATGGGCTTGGATGAAGACATTTCTTGAGAAGCTAACTCTGCAGACATTCGGATTAGAAGTCCTCTGAGATATTCGGAACAGAGAAGACTGAAGTTCGGAATGGCCTTAAATCAGAGAGTTAGAGCTTCAGCACGCAAAAGCTTGAAATCGATGTGGGACGAGAAAATAGGGTCCCCTTTATATAGGCAATGGGATGACGGTTCAACTTCCTCGGTTGATCTAACGGTTTAGAACGATCTGAGATCAGATCTAACGGTTGAAAGCTTGAATCCGATCTTTTTTAGGTTTTATTAAAGTCAAGAATTAAGAAATCCAAAAACCAAAAACAAACTATAAGAAATTGCCAGCAAGTAAAATATGATTACGAAAACTTCAGTAAGGAAATCATACCTTTCGGATTAGCTTAGGAAAGTTATTCGTAATAGGTAATATAAAGACGACTACGAAAAACTCAATACGAAAAAAAAAATACGAAAAGTCAATACGAAAATGTAAATACGAAAAATTGATACGAAAAAGTAAAAACAAAAAATCAATACGAAAAATTGATACGAAAAAGTAAATACGAAAAATCAATACGAAAAAGTAAATATGAAAAATTGTTATGGAAGATTCAGTACGAAAGTTTCGTTATGAAAATACCAGTACGAAAGTTTTCCATTCCGGAAATTTTCAATACAAATACTTCTATTCCAGAAGTATTCTGTGCGAAAATATCCTTTCTGGAAAATTGTAGTTCCGGAAATTCCATTCCGGAAATTTTTCGTTCTGAAATGTTTTGAAAACAAATTTCAAAAAACTTTGTTAAATAAACAATCAAATGTACTCCCCCTATGAAAAGGAGTTTATTACTGTAAGGAGATTTTTTTTAACAGAAAGTTAAATAAGGAAGATTACCTTACGGTTATCATTCCTAACTTTTGTTTAATATATTCAAATCTATCAGAAGGCAAGGATTTTGTGAAAATATCAGCAAGTTGATCTTGCGTTCCGATAAACTGAAGAATAATATCTCCTTTGAGTGTGTGATCCCTAAGAAAGTGATGCCTAATATCTATGTGTTTTGCACGAGAGTGATGTGCAGGGTTTTTACTTAGGGCAATGGCACTTGTGTTATCTCACAAAATTTGAGTTTTAGTAAAACTCAAGCCATAGTCTGTGAGTGTGTGTTGCATCCACAACACTTGTGCACAACAACTTCCAGCTGCTACATATTCGGCTTCAGCAGTGGAAAGTGCAACAGAATATTGCTTCTTGCATGACCAAGAAACTAATGAATCTCCTAAGAAATGACAAGTTCTGGATGTACTTTTCCTATCCATTCTACATCCACCAAAGTCAGCATCAGAAAAGATTTTTAGAACAAAATCATTTCCAGAAGTATAAAATAATCCTAGATCCATGGTTCCCTTAAGGTAGCGAAAAATTCTTTTTACTGCCTTTAAGTGAGATTCCTTAGGATTGGATTGATATCTTGCACATAAGCATACTGAAAACATTAAGTCTGGTCGACTAGCTGTTAAGTAAAGTAGACTTCCAATCATACCTCTAAAAGATGTTTGATCTACTGGTTTCCCAGCTCCATCAAGATCTAGAGAGTTTGATGTACCAATAGGAGTACTTATACTCTTAGTGTTGTCATAACCATACTTTTTAAGAAGATCTTTAATATACTTATGTTGAGATATGTAGGTTCCTTCTGGTTTTTGAGAAATTTGAAAACCAAGGAAAAATGTTTACTCACCCATCATACTCATTTCAAACTCCGACTTCATTAGACTAGCAAAAGAGTCAGTCAAAGATTGCTGAGTTGAACCAAATATAATGTCATCAACATAAATTTGAACAATCAAAACATTTTTCTTATCTTTCTTTATAAAAAGGGTTGGATCTGCATTTTCCTTAACATAGTTATTTTGAAGCAAAAATCCAGTAAGTCTATCATACCATGCTCGTGGGGCTTGTTTAAGGCCATACAAAGCTTTGGTAAGTCTAAAAACATGATATGGATATTTTGTATTTTCAAATCCAGGAGGTTGTTCAACAAAAACTTCCTCTTGAACATAACCATTAAGAAAAGCACATTTCACATCCATTTGGAAAAGTTTGAAATTAAAGAATGCTGCAATGGCAAGTAGAATGCGGATAGATTCAAGTCTAGCTACTAGAGCATAGGTTTCTTCATAGTCTATTCCTTCTTGCTGATTATAGCCTTTAGCAACAAGTCTAGCTTTATTTCTAACAATGACTCCATTTTCATCACATTTATTTCTGAAAACCCATTTTACTCCAATAACAGAAGTTTCCTTAGGTCTTTCAACCAAGGTCCAGACTTTATTCCTTTCGAATTCATTTAGTTCATCTTGCATGGCTTTAATCCAATCATCATCACCTAAAGCTTCATCAGTGCTTTTAGGCTCTAATTGGGAAAGAAATGCTAGATGTTCTACTTCATTTCTTAAGGAACTTCTAGTCCTTACAGGTTGATTTACATCACCAATGATACTATCACTGGGATGATTCTTAAGAAACACCTGATTTGGGTTTTGTAAAACCTGTTCATCAACATAAGGTAGAAAGTTTTCTGGGGTAAATGTTTCAGAAGTATCTTCTAGAAAAATTTCCTTATCAGAAGCTTCTTCTATCAAAGGTTGACAATCAGTTTTTGAAAACACATCCGAAGATGTAGGTTGGGAGGTTTTAAAAACAAAAGGGTCTGATTCATCAAATTTTACATGTACTGTTTCCTCAACAGTGCAAGTATTTTTATTAAAAACTCTATAAGCCTTAGAGGTTGTGGAATAACCTAAGAAAATTCCTTCATCAGACTTTGGTGCGAATTTATGTAAGTTATCTTTAGTATTCAAAAAGAATACTTTGCAACCAAAAACCTTGAAGTAGGAAAGTCTTGGTTTTCTACAATTCCATAACTCATAAGGAGTTTTATTAAGAAAAGGTCTAATCAAAACTCGATTTATAGTATAACAAGCAGTACTTACAGCTTTAGCCCAGAAATGTCTAGCAATAGAATATTCACTCAACATGGTTCTAGTTATTTCTTGAAGAATTCTATTTCTTCTTTCAACTACACCATTCTGTTGAGGAGTTCTAGGTTCTGAAAAGTTGTGAGTAATACCTTTCTTACTACAAAAAGTTTCAAAATCAGAATTTTGAAATTCTCCTCCATGATCACTATGAATAGTTTTCAATGGAAGGTTTTTTTCATTTTTAACTTGGGCTCTAAAACTTTTGAAATAAGAAAAAGCTTCAGATTTCCTTGCTAGAAAATAGACCCAAGTAAATCTAGTGTAATCATCAACTAGAACAAACACATAGTATTTGCCTCCAATGTTTCCAGTTTGTGTTGGACCAAAAAGATCCATGTGCACTAACTGTAATGCATCGGTTGTTGAGACTTCACCAATTGACTTAAAACTAGATTTATGTTTCTTGCCATATTGACAAGGATCACAAACTTTAGAAGAATCAAATCTATGATCCGGTAGATCCTTAACAAGTTTCTTCTTAGAGAGTTTACATAGGTTTCTAAGATTACAGTGTCCAAATCTTCTATGCCATAACCAAGAATGATCTTCTATTGCACTTAGGCAAGGTAAATCTTGGCTTCTTAGGTCTTCTAAGTTTAAGGTGTAAACATTCTCTTGCCTATTGGCAGAGAGAATAAATTCTACCTTGGAATTGTGAACTAAGCACCTATCATTCCTAAAATTCACAAGGTAACCTTCATCACATAACTGACTTATGCTAATGAGGTTGTGCTTAAGACCTTTAACAAAAAGAACATTTGAAATCAAAGTTTTACCCAAAAGAACTATATTACCAATACCAAAAATCTCTCCCTTAGAATTGTCTCCGAAAGTTACCTTTCCTCCTTTCGTTTTGATAATCTTTTCAAAAAAGCTTTTGTTACCAGTCATGTGTCAGGAACATCCACTATCAATGTACCAAATATTGTTGCTGGAACTTTCTTTATTTTCCTGAAATTAAGAACAAAGTTAGATTTTCGGAATCCAAACTTGTTTGGATCCGAGATTTCCAGACAATAAAATTTTAGGTATCCACATTTTCTCAGAAAAGTAAGCTTTATGAAAACCTAAGGATTGGGTTTTGTTTAAGGAACAATTTTTTGCCCAGTGACCACCACATTGACATTTAGTGCAAAATGGGGCACTTTGAGGAACAAAATAATTGTTACTAAAAACTGGTTTTGAATGGGTATAACCAAATCCGGATTTATTTCTTAAAGGTCATATTTGAGAATACATCTTATCAAAATTTTCTTTACCATGGGTAAAGTTTGATAAACACTTCTTTAAGGAAAAAATGTCGGACTTGAGTTTTACAGCCAAGTTTTTATCCTCAAAATCATTAGTTTTTGAACTAGAGTTAGGCTCGAAAACATTTTTATTAGAAATTACTTTTTCTAATTCTATAGAAAGTTTATTCTTCTCAGAACTTACTTTCTCAAGATTTTTTGAAATACTTTCAAAATCAGCATTTTTCGTATCAAGATCTTTAGAAAGATCTGATATCTCTTTAGTAAGAATAGAATTCCTAGAGTTTGCCTTATCAAGTTTCTTGTTGAGTTTGGAATTCTCAATCTCAAGAAGTTCAGAAAATCTAGAGACTTCTTCAAAAGTAGGTTAAGTATTTTCCTCATCGGAAGATGATTCTTCATCAGAAGAGTTATAACACTTACTATCATTAGAATTTAAGGAAACATTGGTCAATGATTCAGCATTTTGTACCTTAGCCATAAGACAATGATTATCAATAGGTAATCTGGCTATAAGACCAAGATTCTTCTGTACTGAAGATTCATATTCAGAAGATTCATCTGAAGAGTCACCACCACTGGCACTCCAGGTGTCATTAGCTTTCAGAACTTTCTTAGCTTTAGCTTTATAATACTTCTTCATGTTCTTTTCTGAATTTCTTTCCTTCCTTTCTTTCTTTTTGAGCATAGGACAATCTGGTCTAATATGTCCAGCTCTCTTACATTCATAACAAGTAACTTCTCCATATTTCTTATCTTTCCTGTCCTTCTTCTTATACTTAGATTGAAAGTTTCTCTGTCCAGCTATCTTGTTCATCCTTCGAGCAAGATTGGATAATTCATTTTCTGAGACTTCACTGTCACTAGATTCGGATTGAAAAATGACTTTCTTCGATTTGGATCTGGTTACTCTCTCAGAAGTCTTAGCTTTCATCTGATTTGAAGTTGTAGTAAAAGCAACAGTACCATTTCCATTCTTCTTCTTGATGTTGTCAGCATCTCTCTTCATTCTGGTCTCATGTTGTAGAAGAGTTCCAAATAATTCATCAAGAGTAATTTGAGTGACCTTCCTGTTCTCATCTATAGCTGTTCTCTTGGATTCCCACTCATTGGGCATAATGTCAATTATCTTGTCCACAAGAGCTTCATCATCTAAACCTTTTTCTCCCATAGATTGTAGACTGTTGACGATTGTCATAAATCTTTGTTGAACTTTACAGATAGGTTCTCCATAAGGAAAATTGAATCCATGATATTCAGCTCTAAGCATAGCTCTTCTAGTCTGAATCACCTTAGAAGTCCCAAAATGTGTAACCTCTAACTTCTTCTATATACAGTTAGCTGCTTCACAAGAAGAAATTTGGCTATATATATTTCTAGTCATTGAACATAATAAAGTATTGCGTACCTTATAGTTGAGTTGATATTCTTGCTTTTCCTGGTTAGTAAAGGTTCTGACTTCCTTGTCAGGAATTTTATAATCACCAGTAAGCATCACAAAGTTATCTACTCCAGTATTGATAACAAAAGTCTTCATAGGATCTCTCCAGTACTCATAGTCATTACCATCGAAGATTGGTGGCCTTGTAGGATTCACATTGTCAATTGATCCAACATTAATTCCTACCATACTAAAAAATAACTTGGCACACAAACTTGTTAGTAGCTTAGAATCGTAATAACAAGGTTCGGAATGGGAAAAGTTCGGAATGGATAATCCGGAATGACAAAGTTCAGAATAGAAAAGTGAGCAAGAAAAACTTGTATGTGAGTACAAGTATTTCAGTAACCTTGGCTCTGATACCAAATGTAAGAATGGTATAGAGTAAGAGGTTTCCAACCTCTGATACCAATTGTAGGATCGAAATATAATATGAGATGCTCAATATACAAGAGGGGGGGTGAATTGTATACTTTAAAAATTCCTTTGGAACCTTTAAAGTTAGTTATGAATAACTAAAGTTTCCTTAAGAAAAGAAAAGGGCTAAGTTTAATAATGTTAATCTAAGTAAATTCACAACACCTCTAACACCGAACTGAACTTGGAAAGATATTCCAAAAGTAGGTTCCGGAAATATTATTCCGGAAATTGAAACTTAACAAAAGTTACAATATGAGATTCTACCTTAAAGCGTATAGAATCTAAATTAATCAGAGTATGTAAGGAAGTATAAGAAAATTATACTTTCCTTAAGATACAAATTGCAGCGGAATAAAGACAAGTAGTAAAACTACTAGTAACAAGATAATAGTCTTTTAACCCAAAGAGAAGGGTATCCAACAACCTTGGATAAAGGTCCCTTGATTTATACTTTCAAGAAAGTCTGTCTTACCCACACCAGGGTAAGCCCTCGATAAGAAGATCGGTGTCTCTGTCTTGCTATCCCCGCAAGCCCTCAACTTCAAGGTAGTTGGAAACCTCTGTCTTTCTCAGCATGAAAGCCCTCGATCATTAAGGTAGTCGGCACCTCTGTCTTTGTCAGCAAGAAATCCCTCGATCTTTAAGGTAGTCGGCACCTCTGTCTTCCTATCCCTGGAAGCCCTCGAATGTAATCACCAACATTCGGAGTCGCATGAAGCTTTGAGAGTTAATAAGAGACTCTCTCTCTAGAAATCACTTCAACAGCATGTAGGCACAAAACTCAGTTCTTTTTCCAACAGCACTGAGCTCTTTCAAATGAGCTCCTATTTATAGGTAAGGTCGACTCCTTCTCCAACGGTCATATTTTCCTTAAAGTTCGGAGGGACCTGTACACGTGTCACTTAGACAACGGTTAGTTTATAACAAAATGGACGACATCGTTTTATAACAAAGTAAGTGTAACAGAATGTACGACATCGTTTTAAACTCTAACATAAAGGTTCGTAATAGAAACTTCGGAGTGATGGCTCGGAGTGAGTAGATTCAGAGTGTATAAAACAATGATAATCAGATTCTGTTTAATAGGTGAATTCGGAATGAGAATTCGGAATAGGAATTCGTCATCAGAAATCGTAATGAGAATTCGGAATGAGATTTCTTCATTAGAATTCGTAATGAGAATTCTTCATTGGAATTCGTAATGAGAATTCTTCATTGGAATTCGTAGTGAGAATTCTTCATTGGAATTCGTAATGAGAATTCTTCATTGGAATTCGTAATGAGAATTCGGAATGGGATTTCTTCATTAGAATTCGTAATGAGAATTCTTCTTTAGAATTCGTACTGAGAAATTCGGAATGGGATTTCTTCATTAGAATTCGTAATGAGAATTCTTCTTCAGAATTCGTATCCTGAATCTGGAATAGAACTTAGTCAGAATTCATATCCGGAATTCGGAATGAAACTTCCTTATAGTTCTTGTCCAGAACCGAATCCTAAAAACAGAATGCTTTTATATCAAAGTTTTAATGACTCCGAGAAAACGAATCCGAATCTCATACTTAAGAAAAATATTAATGAAAATATGATAAGGATAATTTTTCTTATAAAAGCAATTTTCCTTAAGAAAGCATTTTTCCTTATAAAAGCGATTTTCCTTAAGAAAGCATTTTTCCTTATAAAAGAGATTTTCCTTAAGAAAGCATTTTTTCTTAAAGATAAGGTGTTTGTGATTTTCAAAACAAGAAGGAATGGAAAAGTCATAAGGAAAACCTTATTGACTCAACAAGGATAAGGAATCTTATCTTCAATGGAAAGGGGGATAATGATCCTTTAGTAGTTTCCCCATGATTTTTTTGAAATTGTATCTATAATTTTGTACTCTTTATAAGAATCCTTCACCCCAGTATTGTTGGGATTCCATGATTTCTGCTTCGCTTATTTAAATAGGAATCCCTATTTATGATTTCTAGATTTATTACCCTAACTCTAAAATTTGATTTTTCTACTGAGAACATGTATATGCATATTGTTTCTAGAATTTTAGTATAACTACATATATAGCTACCTAATAATTCATATATATGGATTCAAATGGTGAAACATGTTTATTTAAAGAGTTCTTATTCAAAACCATTCTAGTTTATTGTGGTATATGTTTTAAAATTGGGAATTATTATAGGGGATATTGAAATAACCTTGATCCTTATCATCATCTCACTTTTTACATAAAAAATTGGGTTAAAAAATAAAATAATTATGGGATGGATGCTACTTATTATAAACCCGCAGAGGATCTCATTGATAAGAATGTTAATAATAACCTTGATGGACCTTCTGAGACTCATCCGTCTTTTAAATCCTTTTCTAAATTTGGGTTTGTTTTTCATAATTCCCACCCTATCAATGATGGTCAGGAAAATATTTACAAATAAAAGTTATCTACAATTAAGAAATGTGAATTTATTTACTCCATGAGAGACATGGAGTAGTATTTTTACTTTTATTTAGATGAATCTCTATATTATATGTGTGAAAAACCATATAATATTTATGATGCTTTCTTGAAGTTGAAATGTGGGAATAGTAATGAAACAATGGTTCATCTACATGGATTAATTACTCCAAATCCTAAGAAGACATAGATAATTGGAGGTTATTCAATTCACAAGTTAAAAATAGTTTCTAATTATATAGAGGCCCCTAGGAATGAAAAATGGATAACCCCTAACAGCCTATCATCTCACCATCAAGAAATGATGTATTGAAAAGTATCATTTTTTAGGAATATGTGGATCCTATACTAAGGGGTGAATATATGATCTAGGAGAAAATGGGAGAAGAAATATTATTTTTTAGATATATGATCATGATGCTTTAGGTTTACAAAATTAAATATATATGGAAATTTTTGTGGAAACCTACCTTCAAATTAGAGAACATATGATTACTAAAATGGTTGAATTATAAAAACAATATCCTAATTTTAACTAAAAATATAACCCATGACAATGACTTATGTGATTCCTCCACTTGTTTTTTCTTCTATGATGATCCTATGATTTTCAATATCTTTTTGTGTTTTTTATATTGTTTTTTGTGTTTTCTAATTTTATGCATCCAATTGAATATGATTTTCGAGTGTGTCATCCCTTTTTTAAGGATGGGTTGTAGGCTACTTTTTTTCTTGGTTAACACTTCAAAAAATTAATCTGGTTAGCTTATAGTTTTTTATATTCCTTAAAATGATACTGCTGATGTTTTCTTTAGACAGGTTGTTAGGCATGTATTCTTTATGGTTGTTATTTGAGTCTGCAACATGGTTTAGTTTCTCATTTTTTTTCTACACTAGAAACCTAACATTTTAGTTAATCTAGATATTCATAGTTTCCACACAATCTACTAATTACCAGATTTGTAAGATCATTACAATTAAAATAAATTACTAGGGATCATAGCTTTATTTCTCCATGAATTTTCTAACATTCAATTAAGATGCTAGATCATTTAATTCAATGTTTTATAAATAGTTAAATGGGAAATGAAGGACTATTCATTTTATTGGTTCAACTGTCTATTTGGACTGCATCCGGATGGAAATTTTCATGAATAAATACATCATTTTTGGAAAATTGTTCAAGAATATGGATCTTATTTCTTATTTAAGTGATGAATAATCAAATAAATATGGTACATTAGATATCATAAGTCACAATTTAATTCACACAAATTTAATTTTGTACTTTCAATATGAATGTGGATGTGAAGCAACTTCTGGTGATTTTTTGAATCATGATATCTTTGATGTTGGTCCACCACCACAAATAAAGCATGTGGTGAGCATAATAATTGGTTGTACTCATTTATGGACACCTGGTTGACAATATGGAAAAAATAATTCCAACAAAAAAAATCATGTTTTATTTTCTATGATTTATGTCGAATTTATTGTGGGATTAATTCAGATAACTTAACATTGTGGGGGTCAATCCTGACTTTCTATGACAACCCGTGAAAATTATCTCTAAATAATATGGATTCTGTGGGGTGAGAACTAGCTATTTTATGAAGACATAGTAATTTTTTTTTCTAATAAATTTTGTGTGATTGTTGTGCTCCACTTTTTTCATTCTCATATTTTATATTTATGTCTCTTATTGGCACATGAACATTGAACCTCATTCATACACTTCTTACCATTCTTTTTTAAACATTTATGGTTGTGTGTTTCGGATCACAAAATCATGCTCAAAATTTAAAAAAAAATATACAAATGTGGGTTACAATTCCTTTAATAATTAATTGGTATAATGTTCAAAAAATTTAAAACATTTACATAAAACACATTTTTGGATGAAAATGTGTTTTCGATCAATGTGTTAAATAAATATTATTTTTCTTAAAAAAATTCTTCTGAATTCATAAGTACATAATGAGGGTAAAATGAAAGGAAACATGTATAAATGATAAATAACTATAGTAGAATACAATTCATGATTTTATTGATAGGTAGATCATAAAATTTTATAATTGGAATAGTAAGTATAACTAATCCTGATAAACAGTTAGATTGTATAATAAATCGCTTACCACTACGGAAACATTGAATCATAACAACCAATGAAATAATAACATAAAATAAAACTTAAAATATCACAATAATAATTAAGTTAAATATATTAAAGTTAAATGGTTCTATATATACTCATCATAAGAGAATATATGTGCATAACAGAACGTTTGTCTTAATGAAGGATATTTGAGACAAAAAATCCATTACCGCTTTAGTAAATTTTGAGCTATAAACCACCTGAAAGAGAAATACTAAAATGGAAATGTATTTCCTAATAATTTTTAGTTGAATCATAAAATAATACATTCTGTGGAATTTTATACACCATATCAAATAAACTGAGGGTGAATATGGAATGTGTCCTATATGAAAAATAAAATTAATACAGAAATTCTTTATCGCTTTAGAAATATTTTGGTTCATAAGACCCCGTAAAACATAACATAAAATAAAAAATTATATATCCTAAAAAATTATATTAATGATATAATATATCAAAAGTGAATTATATATAAATCATAAAATAAATGAATTTTGAATTACTATATGTCTCCATGAAATATAAGAGAAAATTGAAATTCATTACCTTAAGTCACAACATCCTTAAAAAAACTAAAAACTCATGTATAGTAAATATAATTTTATTATAATCATATTAAAGAATAATAATATTATATATATAAACTTATATTATTTCCTTATGACCTTTATTTTCTGTTTGTTAACAATATCATATTAATGTCTGGTTTGAGGTAGTAATTGATATATTATTCATGTAGGTTTTTGTTTATTATTTTTGGTCCTTTCACATTTATAGTGGGTTTATTATATAAAAAATTCTAATCATGATATAAATGTCGTACATGTTAATAATATATGACTTTACAGTAATCTCTAACAGTTATATATAGAGAATGAAATAAATTGTTCATAGACATGGTAGGTCGTACATATTCATGAATGTTGTTTCCATTTTATCGAAGGATTAAATAAAATTATGGTGAATAATAAATTATCATTATATAATAATTTTTATATCACATACATTACATATTACCATTAGACCCATTTTATTACCTTCCTGGTAAATCATGAATAAGTCACCCAGCATCGTGAGTCGGTAGTTTTTTGTACACATGAACGACATTATCATATTCCCACAAAATGGATTGTAATAAGTCACATGTGATATCTTGATTAAAAAAACATAATATTATCATAAATATCATACATAAACAATAAACATATCACTATATCCATCCAAGATATTTGGTAATGTAAAATGAATAATATTAGTTTTTGAGACAGTAGTCTGTTGCACACACGAATGATGATTTTGTAACCCATTTTATAGATGAACATGAAGATTAATTTTATAAAATTAAAATAATTAATACTCATTATATTTAATATAATTAGGTTATTATATAATCATGATTTAATAATAATTGAATAAGTTTGAGTAAGAAATAAAATAAAATTCTTGGATAGGGAAACTACCTCTTCATTGTAAAAAATCTATTGGTTCTTACCAATAGGATTATTAGGTTTACATTGTTACCAAATTAAGGCTTATAGGATGAAATTAAGGAATTAAGGAATTTATTTTTTAGGGAATTTAGAAATATATATAGTTTAGGAATTGTTAATATAATCTGATTGGGGTATCCTTTTATAAGTGAGATGAGTAGCACACATGTAGCTTTTGAAATGAAAAATGTGTCCTCACATTTTTCACATTCCATAATCATATAAAAGGGAAAAATAAAGAAAATAAAATATATAAGGACTAAATATTTCCATAAAATTATAGTAGGAAGAGTTTTGGATAATCTTTGATAGTTATTTTTTTAATTTAAGCCCTTTATACACCCATTTTTACCTTCACCATAGTAAATAATTTTTCCTTATATTATTGTTTAATACGGTAAAAAATATAACATAACCTTATTATATGATATAAATTATTATTATAAGAAATTTGGAATAATTTTATTCAAATTTATTTCACATAAGTAGAATATTTAATTTGAAATTAATCCAATAGATGCGAGGAGAAATCATGTGTTCAATGATAAAATGTTCAAAAGAATAAATATATATTATATCAAAATAGCCAAAAGGTCTGAGAGACAGGAACAAACCTACTCCCCTCAAATTATTAAATAAGAGGATAAACAGTACATTGCAACTTAGAAAAGGGGAGCCTTACAAATCCATGAATAAAGAACACCATATCGATCATTCCTAACAAGATTGTCACAGTAGTTGGGAAAAACAAAAGACCAACTGGAACTGACCTCTTTGATAGCCCTTTTGGAGAGTGCATCAGCAACCTAGTTTGCATCACGATAAACATGAGATACATTAAGGGATAAACAGTCAGCAAGACTGAGACAGGAAATCCGAAAATTCTGGGATCAGTCTTTTAGAATCTGTACAGAAACAGAAGAGACTGATTCAGGCCATACTCTACACTAACCATAGCGACCCACATACCTGATGGCCTTAATCATCACCCATAGTTTAGCTTCAATCACATGAGTGTGCCCGATATAATGGAAAAATAGCCTTTAACGAAGCCTCGATGGGTTCTGAAGACTCCACCACAACCAGGACTACCTGGTGCACCAGAGGCCGCCCCATCAATGTTCACTTTTAACCAGCCAGAAATTGCAGGAATCCACCAGATTTATTTCATCACTCTTGGTTTTTATTCCCTTACACAAACACCAAGATCTCTCAAAATAAGAGTGTCAGATAAATCATTGTTCATTGAGCCTATTTGATTCATCGAAGCAAGTTTTATGCTTTGATGGGTCATCATAAACCCTTCCCGAAAACAAGGCTTGCCATTGATAAACACAATACTATTCAGAGACATCCAGATATAGAAGATCACCAAAACAGAAGTAGCAACAAGCAGGGATTTAATCTGTTCATTGAGAGACAATTGAAGAACCGACGATAGCAGCAACTCAATGGATCATAAATTAAAACAACAGTGAAAATTCGATTGTAAATAGAACCAAAATCGGCAAGCTAAGTCACACTGTATAAACAGTTGCAAGATAGATTCATCACCCTTTAAAAAGAATAGGCATACCAGAGAAATAGTAAGTCATGTACGCTGCAGAGTAGATTGGATGGGCAGCTGTTGTTTCCAAATTTCCTAGATTAGCATGGAATCATTGGGGAAGATATAGGGCTTCCGAACAGCCTCCACCTATGAAGGAATTCCAGATGAAACATGACACATCAACCTGTAGTAGCCCCGGCTGGAAAAGGATCCTTTCATAGGAGGTTTCCAAATCCGAACATCGGTATCAACATAGACATAATTTGTAATCTCAATACAAAGATTACTAGGAATGATGTCATGGACAACAGCATTCCCCTGAATATCAGATATAGATAGATTTTTCAAGGTAGGTTGAATGATGATAGAATCCTTAATGCGATAGGGTAACCATGGAGTGTTCCAGAAATTCAAATGGGACTCTGGACAAACTACCCATAAAGATTAAGACATGATGCTAGAATATAAACTTTTGAATGATGTCCAAACTGATGATTTCAAGTACATACACTTTCTGTTTTGTAACCTATCAACAAACCTGGCAACAAGAAATTCAAGGGTGTAATTAGGCGTGGCCAAAATTATCCAGGTGAAATTTTGAAGAATAGCATCATTGAATATTCTGATATCCTTAACTCCCATTCCTCCCATATTCCCTAGCTCTGTACAATCGTTCCAGGAAACAGTGATGGGTTTTTTTTCATGTATTGACCCAGTACAAATAAAATTACGTATCAAAACACTTAATTCCTTGATTAGATCTCTTGTCCATTTATAAACAGAAAAGGAATAAACAAACATGGAAGTGATAATAGAGTTGACAAGACAAACTCTGCCAGCCTGAGACATGGTCTTCCCTTTCCAACATGCCAACTAATTAATAATTTTCAGTGCTATGCCTTCATAGTGGATACATTTCACCCTTCCCAAAAACAAAGGGATCCCCAGATAATTAATGGGAAAATATCCTATTTTAAGACCATGCTTACAAGAAACCCTATTTTTCTTCTAAATTTGAACACCTTCTCCAAATACAACAGAGGATTTATTCCAACTGATCACCCGGCCTACAACCTCTTCATACTGTGAGAAAATACTTTTTATGCAAGAAATAGTTCACCAGTTATCCTTAGAGAACAAAAGTATGTCATCCACATAATGTAAGTGTGAGGGGGAAAAGGAATTCCTACCTACTCTCATTCTTTGATAAAAGACAATATTGAAAAGATCATTTAGGCACAGACTAAGGTAATCTTTAGCCAAGGAGAACCTAAGCCCAGATAAAGGATCACCTTTCCTGACTCCTCTACTGCATTGAAAGAAACCCCTAGGGGATTCATTGACAAGAATGGAAATATGCGCACATTTAAAAATGGAGGAAACCATACCAGTAAATTTACCTGAGAATCCATGAATCTACAGTATTTTGAAAATAAAATCACACCGTATAGTGTCAATAGACTTTGATATGTCAACCTTCAAGGCCATGTTTCCATCTTGAACTTTTCCTTTCATAATATTTATACATTATGAAGCAGTAATGAGACAGTTCTGAATATTCTTACCTGGTACAAAGCCAAATTGATTATAAGAGATGAGATTCTTAGCAACTTCACCCAATCTCCTTGCCAAGATCTTACTAATGGCCTTAGGAATAAAGTTCCCAATTGAAACAAGCTTGAAGTCTTTAATATCCAGTGTTTTCTCCTTCTTTGGAATCAGAGCAATGAAAATGGAGTTCATCACAAATGGAATTAAAGAATGACGGAAGACTTCCATGACATAATTGAATACTTCAATATAAATAATGTCCCAGTAGAACATAAATAATTTATTAGTGAACCCATCTGGACTAGGAACACTGTCCATGTTTAAGGAGAAGAGTGAATATAAATCTCCTTGTAGGAAGGAACCTCAGTGAATTTTTTATTCTGAATGTCATCCAGTCTTGGTTCAACACATCTGATTATCTTGTTTGAGTTTCTCTCTCTAGAATCAGATAATAACTTCTCAAAGTAACAAGTCATATCATTAGCAATATCAGTTTTAGTTGTGAACAAATTACTATCAATCTTAAGATCCTTAAGGTTTCTCCTGATCTTTTTCTCCATGTGCATACAATGAAGGAAACATAAATTCCTATCCCCATCCTTCATCCACTTAACATTTAGTCGATTCCGGCCCAGATTTTCCATAAGGGCCAAGAGGTTGTAAATCCTAAATGCAGCTTGTATCTCTTCCTAAAATGGGTTGTCTTGATGTATATTCTTTTGCTGACATATTAAAATATTGGATTCAGCCCCTTTAATAACATTCTCAATGATGGAGAAGGATATTTTTACTCCACTCTTTGAGTCTAGCTTTGACAATTTTCAGCTTGGAAGTCAAAATGTGCAAAGAGCTACCAGGGACATCACTTGTCCATGCCTCCATTATTATTTCCATACACCCTGGAACAACCATCCATGCATTGATGAACTTAAAGGGTAAATGGGATGATCTCAATGTACTAAAACATAGGTCAACCAAGATATGATTATGGTCTGAATGTATTATTAGAAGGGTCATGCCAGAAACCTCCAAAGTGTCACTTATCTCATCCATTTGCACCATACACCTATCTAATTTTCTTGTTTTAATCCCATTTAGAGTGTATCTGCTCCATGTAAAATCTGCACCAAAAATGGGAACTTCACTCAATCTACATTGATCAATGCAGTGATGAAAATTATTGGTTGAAACACTACAGAAGTTGCTTCCTATTTTTTCCTCTGTCCACAAAATGGTATTAAAGTCACCATGTAAGATCCATCTAGTCTGCATTTTCCCAGATATGGTGAGTTAGGTGTTCCATAATGATCTCTTTCTGCTGTATTGATTGAAGGCATAAACAAAAGTCACACACAGGGAATAGGACTAATGACAGCAAAATACAGTAACTGCATGTTGATCAATCTGAAAAGAATCAATGATGACACTATTATGTTTTAACACCCATAAAGAATCAGTCACATTCTATTTCTGATTCGTAGAAATCAGGGAGTACCTAATATCCCTCCATTTGAAGTCCTCCCATATCAAAAAATTCATTCTTGGTTCAGCAATCCCCAATAAGATGGGCTTTTTGGTCATGATGATATACTTTAGGGCCCTGACTATGGGAGAATTCACAAGACCTAGGCAATTCCATAAGATTATATTCATTGATTGGTTGACCTCCACCTAGTGAATGGTCCAGAATAGAATTCAGCTAGATATTTCATAGAATCTGATTCATCCTCATCCACTGATTCATTGAAAGTATCTCCAGCCTAAACAGATTCTGTTTCATCAACAGAAAGTGGGATAAATCTGTTATCTGATCTGATTGGCATTGTTAAGGTAACATGTGATATTCTTCAAGAAAACTTTGATAATGGTAACTGATATAATTACTCAGTATTGCACCTTGGTTGAGTTCCTCCCAAAGGGGGAACATGAGTTGCTGATTCCTGTATTATATGGTCACCAAAACCCTCATTACTGGCCAGTTCAGAATGCCTATCCTCGTGGGAGTCATGACCAAGGGTATCATGACCTGCTGAATCCTGACCAGTAGGCTCGACATCCCCTATAAGTGCCTCATTTTCCTAATTATTCCTACCATCAATTAAAGCAGCATCACACATATCATGTGAACCTATAAAACCTTCAATAAGCACCACATTAAAAGTATCCTTCATAGTATTCCCTAATTTGATGATCCCATTCTCAACTATGGGATCATTATCAACATTCGAGGTTAGGGAAACTCCATGATCCCCGAATTTATCATTCACTACATTACCCTTGGTATCAGGGTTAGAGGGGACCTGATCAGTTTTCCTCATTCGACAACTTCCAACATCATTCCCTCAAATGTTTCATAGGGAACAAAACATATTCCTATTGAAATCGGATAATGTGTGCCCAAAAATATGACAGTTGAGGCAAAATTTTAGCTTCCTTTCATACCCTATCTCAAGGATGATGCTATCATACTTAGTGGTGAAAACAACCTCTTCCACTAGAGTCTATGACATATCCACCTCCACTAGAATCATAGCATAGTTTCCAAAACTAGGGTTATTAGTTTGCCTATCAAGCCTTATCAGATTCCCTACAGAAGATGCAATATCCCACATGATTTGTTGATTCCAATAATGCCAACTTAATTTGTGAATACGTATCCATACCTTGGAAATGGTATTCTTGACTGAGCTGGGATCAAAATTTTGATCCCATTCATGGATGTGAAGGAAGCCAGGGTGCAGAGGAACGAAACCCAAACTCTATGTGTGCCTTTTGAATTCATTAGAGAGAAAAACAACATGATAAAACCCACGCCCCATGGTTGTCATCTTCCAGTCATTGAATCCCCAAATATCTGCCAATATTCTTATAAGATCATGAAATTTCCAAGTCCACACACCTTTTGGATTCAAAACTCGGGCAATAATTAAAAAATTGCATAGTTTAACCCTCTCCTCGACATCGTCTTGATTTGCTGATACGTGTGCAATCTGGCCCTTCTGAATGATCCTTCCAGAGTTACTCGCTGCGCAATCCATGAACGAAAAGCCTCATACCTTTTTGGCCACCTCCGCAAACCTTTTCACATGATTGCACTCTGATTTCTAGGATCATCGCTTCGCATAGAGGCTAAAGAGATCTTCATGTCTGATTCAGTCTTCATCAACGAGATCAATAGCCTAAACCCCTTTCGATTTCTCATTCTCTTCAGCTTTCTCAGGGATTTCTCCCACCGCATTCGCGAGAGCCTCCATCCTCCCAACCTAATCAAACATTTTCATTATATGATGGTATAATTTTAGATCATATATCAAAATTCGACATGAAAATAAATCAAGTGACCTAACCTAGATTAATAGATATCTATTTTATCTATTTAAAAAAACATATTATATCAATTTCAAATTTTTTAATTTATTTTAATGAAATGAGAATTATTAATAACTATCAATTTTTTTTAACTTTTCATTGAAAATTTTATAATATTATAAATTATAAAAAATTTACCATAGGATTATTTTTATATTCTGAATTAAAAAATTATTTTTACTTTGTCAAATAAATTTTTTTATATTGGTAAAAATTTGATTTTAATATAATTATGCCAATTGTGACCAAACATTTTTTTTAGAAATATATAGTTTTAAGTGTAAAATTGGATTATTTTTTATCTTTTGTCTATAAATAATATAAGATGAATATTAAACATTTAATTGAATTTATAATGTATAAATTTCATTAATATTATTCAATAAAAGTTGTTTTTTAAATTATTAGGTTAAAATGAATTTGTGTTCACTGAAATTGTTTTTCAGAAAAAATATTTCTGTTGTTATTAAATAGTTTTTGTTTTCAATTATAATCAATTGGTTATCAAGGAATTCATTTTATATATGTGTGTAAATAATATATTTTTATAATTTAGTTAATATTCTTTATGAACATCATTCTAATGGCTGAAAGTTAACTATTATATTAAATAATAACATTTTAATAGTATCCCTTGTTTTGATTAAACTCGGTGTTACATGTAACACAATCAAAACATGGTGTTATGTATAACATGAACTAAAATCAAAGTTTCATGTAATTTAAAATATCAAAAAATATTAAATTTATTTTTAAAAAAAATAAAACCTAGGGCTGTTATATAAACAAAACATGACTTTTAAATCATGGATATATTATTTCTCCACTTATTATAGTAAAGGATATATGTTATTTAATTTTCATTGGTTTTATTTATAATATATCATATTAGGTATATTTTATTCTCCAAAGAGAAATGTTTCAAATGAGGTTATTAAAAATAATGCAGAAAATAGATATTTTAATAAGATGATATAATTATCTCATTATTCTACAAGGGTGAGAAATCCTTCATAGGTACATTGATTTTTCAATTATTCAAGTATATTTCAATCACCCAGTTTATGATAAGAGAATGAAAGGGAGAATTCTATGAAAATTATTCTCTATTAAATTCTACTGGAGGGGTATATGTTATCTAATAAAGTCTCACTCTCTGAGGTAGTTTCATATCTTTTGAAAGCATGTTCTAATCCCAAAGAGGGGTATTTGAGGCCTTTTAATGTGAATCCTGTTTAACCATACTAGAAAATATTCATAGATGGAAAAGGACTAGTATGCCATTATTGATAAAATTTGTAACACTATCTTCTAACATTAACAAAAACATCTCAATTCCAAAATCCATGACAGCCTTAAAGTTTAAATTGATTGTTTAATGGAAAATGTGATTAGATAAACTAGAGGATAACATGTCATATAACTATACCTTGGTTTCTAAATATCTATTTTTTCTATCAAATGATACATAAAAAGTAGATAAATTATTACATTTATACAAATATTTTAAGAATAATAAGAATAATAATATTAATATTAATGAAAAGGATAATTTAAAACCGTTACATCTGAGTGGATGGGGTAATGGGATGGTTTTTTGGCTCAAACCATAGGATTATTATTGAAATTTCTTTGACTGGAGTTAATTTTAGTACACTTGATTTTTATCTAACAATTTCATTTAATAACTATAAATCCTCAAGTTTAAGTGAGTTCAATAATTCTATATACAATGGTATTTCCAAGGAGGGAAAAGTGTAAGTGGGTAATGTTTCTTTTATTGGTTTGGATTAAGGATATGTTAGAATATATGATACATTTTTTATTAGAGAATTAGAATATAATTTAGTCAAGGATTCTTCCACAATGCATTAAAATTTTCATTTGATACTCTATTTTAATAATGTTATAAAAGTGAGGTGTGGTGTCTTAAAATGATATTCAATTCCAGAAGAGGTTCATGAGAACATCAATAACCTATCTAATTTTAACAATCAATTTAGTAATATTGATGATGAATATGATCAAGGGAATTTTTATGGTGAATATAAAAAAAATATAGTCAATGAAAAACTTCAAAAAATAAAAGTTATCAAGGATGTATGATGGATATGTAACTATATTATAGAACTCCTCAACACATTAAATGAGACATAATATAGATGACTTATTTGAAATTTATTTATATTTAAATTATCGTAGAATAATTATAAAGGATTATATATACTCTTAGTATCTATTTGGTTAGTTGGTTTTTTATGATTTCCAATAATGAGTTGACTACTTCTTTATAGGTGTCCTTTAAGAAAAAGAATTGATTGGAGACGGAAGTATGGATTTTTTGATAGTTGACTAGAGGATGTTTAGAATAGAGTAATCAATGAGTTTGTGAATCATGGAGAATGAGATAAACCACCTATTTTGTTTTCTTGATATTTTCATCAAGTTAGGATACATTTAGGGATTATTTGAGTAAGATATTTTATTAATTTTCATGTTATTGGTTTTGGTTGATGTTTTAGGTGGTTCAAACAAATTTTTAAAAAAATTATTATGTTGGGAGATTCTTATTTAAAAATTTTAATTAGGCTATAACTGATTTTAATTTTTAAATATGAGAATAATTTTGTTATGATTATCTTCATGTTCATTAAAATAATGTTTGGTGATCATGATGCGGGTCAATGGCCAGTGATCTTGTGAGGGCCTTAGTTAGTATGGGAAATTGACAGTAAATGGGATAACTCCACAATTGAGGTTAGTGGTCCTTAATTTTATTTCATATCTACTTGTTTATATTTTCTTAATTCTAAATATATGTAAGAAAGTATGTTCAAACTATAATAGATACAATATAGGTTCAATCATAGGAAATGTTTATAGGATGGTATTTTAGGCTTAGATAAAATCCTTTGATGTTGATTCATATATCACATATATTCCTATGGTTACATTCATGATGGGAAAGGGATAATTATAGTGGTATTATAACCCCCAAGGGTAAAAAATCATTATCGATTTTCTAATCCCAATTTTGGTGCATGACGTTCATTGAATATAGATCAGTACATTGACTGAGTAGTCATTGATATGATATTATGGGATTAAGGGGTAACCAGTAAATTTGGCTTGTGGTTTTGGAAGAGTAATATTATGTATAGACTTACTATTGATATACATGATATAAATTTTTTTATTGGATATTATATAGTTAAACACCTAATGATATTATTTTCTAATATGTGGGTGAATATAATGGCTAGTGATAAGCCTTATATCTCCATAACCTCAGGGGGTGTCTAGTGTGAATGGATGGAGTTTTGGAATTGAAAAAATTTGATATTTTTGGATTACTGTGGATGGCCTAAAATCTATTTAGAATCATTTGTTTATCCTAAAATCGGTCTCCTTCATAATATAAGGAATATATTTTTGAGTTATAGACTATTCTTAAATGTTTTAATTAAATATTCATCATGAATAATGAGTATAACCTAGAATAGTCAAGTCCTGATAAGTATATAGAATTACAGGAAACATGTGATGAAATCACAGATAATAGATGATGGTTATTTGTTTGTATGTCAGCATGTGTTACAAAAATGGTGTGATTGGTTATAAACAAGAATAAAATTACTGAAAATAAATTTCATGTTAATGGTTATGATTTTTACTTATATTTTTGTTTTTTGACGTGCCAATATTGTCACGACCCGTCCTCGGGGCCCGTGCCGTGACTACCCCAAGCCCGCCTTCCATAGGCCGGGGGCTGGCGACTAGCACCAAGGCGTAAAATCCCGGTAAACAGGGAAGGCATTGCCTTTAAAAGTAACAACCACCACAGAGTCAGCAAGCGGAAAGTAACTACAAAGTGCAGAAAAGTAAAGGGGGCCGGAAATACAAGCCCAACTGTAAAGTACAACTGAAAAGTAAAGTACAGCAACTGAAGAAAAGACGGCGGCCTCGTGTCGTCTACTGGAAATCCCACCTGAAGGGTGGGTACAGATAGCCTCCAGGCTCCTCGGGTCCCACGTCCGCTCCGAGCACGTCCCGCCCAGTGGTCCACCTCCAGGTACCGTCCTGCTCCATGCCCCAACCGAGATCAGCGTTGTCCGTCGTCTGCATCCAACACAACAAGGTGCGGGCATAGCCCGTGCAGGGGTGAGTATAAGCTACTCAGTAAGGACCCCGAGACCCCCGAAGGTCTCCCGAAATCCACAAAGGATATAGCACAAAAGAAAGATGCAATCACGAAGTAACATCTGACTCGACTTAGGTATATGCCCATACATATACCTAAGTCCCCAATTCCAGCTCTGCTCACGAGCTCAAGAACAACTCAATCCACAAAGGAAAGCAATACTCAAATCCACAAGGAGAGTAAACAGTAAAATCCACATAGGATAGTTCAACACAATCCACAAAGGAGAGTAACATTCGATTCAGCTCAACCAGGTATACTTTTTCAGATGACGTCAAAGATGATCACTGATCCATCTAAGTCGTCGGACCCACGAAGGATCGATAGGTACTAACCCCCGCAAAAGACCCACGTAGGATCGGGCTCACACAGAACCTGTAGGCAGTGGCTCACACAGAACCGGTAGTAAGGACCCACATAGGATCGGGCTCACACAGAACCTGTAGCACTGATCCACGTAGGATCACTGAGTGCAGTAGTCGACGCAGTCCACTGAGGATCTCTGCACAGTTGTCGCCGCAGTCCACGAAGGATCTCTGCTCTGCCGTCGTCGCAGTCCACAGAGGATCTCTGCTCTGCCGTCGTCGCAGTCCACGGAGGATCTCTGCTCTGTCGTCGAAGTCACAGCCAGCGCTAGGGTTCCCGCACATAGCGAGCTCGTTAGGAGGGTCCACTCCACGAGCCGAGAGGCTGATACATCAACTGACACGTAGTCCGAAGTTGATGTATCCAAAAGTTCCGTATCGACAACAGGATCTCAACGCAACAGACGGCGCGTCAATCGGACGCCCGGTCTGAGAGTTATTGGCATTTTGGTCCCAGGGGCCCGGTTGGTTTTTAGGGCAAAACCAACCCGACCGTACTCCGCCTGTATCCGATCCTCAGGTGGAGTATGCCAAAAGTTCCGTCTCACTTAGAGGAAACTACCACAGCTGACGGTACGTCGATCGGACGTCCGTAGCTCAAGTTATGGGCGTTTCTGCTCCGAGGACCCGGTTGGTTTCGTGTACGAACCAACCCGGACGAACCCAAAATCTTCCGAAACCTTGAGTATAATATACCGAAATGACCGTCTCGATCCAAGGATCGCGTATCCGCTGACGGTTCGTCAATCGGAGGTCCCAGGACCAAGATATGGGCGAAAGACCGAAGAGGGCCCGAAACGGGGGTTCCGGGCCCGGGGCGACCCGGCCAGAACCCCCCCCTGGGGTCGGCCGAACCGGGTCGGCCCGAACCGGGCCGGCCCGAACCGGCTCGGCCGGGTCCGGTCCGGCCTGGGCGCGGCCCGGCCGACCGGACCGGCCGGCTCGGCTTCGGCCGAGCGGCCGAGCAGGCCGCCGCCGCGGGTTTGACCCGCGGCATTTGGAGAAAAGCGGCCCCCGCGGGGGGCCGCTTGTCACGCGGACGCGGCCGGGCCGCCGCGTCCGTTCCCGGTTCCGCGCGGCCGCGGAACCGGCCGCCGCCGCCGCGGCTTCAGCCGCGGCGGAAGATCTCCACGGCGGCGCGCCGGGCGCCGCCGCCTCCGGTCGCCGGCGCCGCCGCGCCGGCGCCCCGCGCCGCCGCCTCCTTCCGCGGGCCGCCGGAGTTGCTCCGGTGGCCCGTTTTGCCTCCCGTCTGCGCCATTGTTCCTCCCGGGATGCGTCCTCCACTGCGGAAACAACGGATTGCCCTTGCCGCACGGTTCGTCATCGTCCGCCAAATCCGCACAAAAAGGGAAGATCGGCGGAGGGTTGCCGGGTCTTGTTCGTTAGACCCGCTCCCTCCGCGTTAATCATAAACAACGGGAGAAAAGAATAAGATGATCAACACATGATCCAAC
This sequence comes from Viscum album, assembly GCA_963277665.1. Lineage (NCBI taxonomy): Eukaryota > Viridiplantae > Streptophyta > Magnoliopsida > Santalales > Viscaceae > Viscum > Viscum album. The sequence goes on from OY728157.1 coordinate 204,202,194, forward strand.
AATTTTATTTAAAGATAAAATTGTTCGCTTGAAACCGGTTTTTTAAATTTTCAAGAACGTTCACGAGAAAATTTAAAAGGGGTAACTTTTCCAAAATAAATCCCTACCTCGAAGTCGTCGTCGGACGAGAGGTCGTCGCGGAATCGCTCGTCGCGGAAGAAGGAGATCGTCACGTCGTCGCGGTATCCGGCGTCGCGTCGCCAATCTCCGGATCAAGAACAAACAGATTTAATTAATTAAATCCGTTGTTATTGAAATTAAGAAGGGAGAATTTAGAAGTTTCGATTCTCACCTTTAACCGCCGATCGCAGGTTCGCCGCGGAAGAAGAGGCACCGAAGAAGAAGAAGAAGAAGGTCGCGGAAAAGCTGTTGACGTCGCGGATCGTGCGTCGTCGAATTCCGGTTCCGGCGTTCTTCGCGTTCTTCGCGTTCTTCGCGTTCTTCGCGTTCTTCGCGGAGAGGGTGGAGGCTCAGAGGAATCGCGCAACGATAGCAATCCTCCAAAATAGACAAGTTTGTCTATTTTATTATTTTGCCAACAAACGTAAAACGCATAAGTAACGACCCAATTAATTCACGAAGAAACAGTCCATTTAATTCATGAAATAAACCGCCCAATTAAATGGTCTGTTAAGAATTAAAGAAAACGCGTCGGTTGACTTTTCAGTTACTTTGACGGGTTTTGGCGGGTGCGTTACTTAGCGAAAGAAACGGCGGGGCTCGTGCGGGCCCTGCCTCACAAATATCCTACCAAGAGGGTAGGATATTTCTGGATAGCATCCTATCCAGTTCAACTCAGTTCAAGCCGTCGTTAAGTGGCTTCAAGTGGCTTCCAACAGCTTAAGTGAAATAAAATAAAGTTGTCGCACAAACTTTATTTTATTTCTGACTTAAAGCCGCAAAATTTAAAAACCACGTCTGAGCAAACGCTACTCCGGAAGAGGTGTTTCTAAGCAAATACCGGCGCTGCGATTTCATCGGTGCCCTCAGAATTCGATTCCGGGCACCGGTTCAAAAGATAGAAAAACCCGCTCGTCCGTTCACTGAACGTACCCGAGCCAAACATCGGAAATTGATTCCGGGCACACCGGGCCTCGGAATCAGGTGCCGTCTGAAGCTGCGCTCTTGTAAAATTCCAAAGAAAATTAAGAAAAAAAAAATTCCTTGAAATTTGCGGGTCTTTACATTACTCCCATCTCAGGGCTTTACGTCCCCGTAAAGATACATCAAAAACTAGGGGAACAAATGGGGGTACTGAGCACGCATCTGAGCCTCCCGCTCCCAAGTGCTCTCCTGGAGGTTCCTGTGCTGCCATCTGACGCGCACAAGAGAAATCGACCACCCACGTAGGACCCGCTCCTGTCGATCCTCGATCTCCACTGGGACCTCCGCAAAATTCGCCCCATCGTCCACGTCCAGCTCCCCAAAGTCGATGATGTGCGTCGGGTCGTGCACGTATCTTCTCAGCTGAGACACGTGGAAGACTTCGTGCACCCGGTGCAACTGAGGTGGTAGAGCCAGGCGATAAGCCACCTCTCCTATCCTGCTGAGGACCTGGAAAGGCCCGATGAAGCGTGGAGACAACTTGCCGCCTCGGCCAAATCTCTGAAAACCACGTCGAGGTGAGACACGCAAAAAGACGTGGTCGCCGTCCTCGAACTCTAGTGGCCTCCGCCTCCTGTCAGCATATGACTTCTACCGGCTCTGAGCTGTCCTCATCCTCTTCTGGATGATCTGGACCTTCTCTGTCGTGGCTCGGACCATCTCTGGTCCCACGAGTGCTGACTCCCCAGGGTCTGTCCAGCACAACAGTGATCTGCAGGGTCTGCCGTACAACGCCTCGTATGGTGCCATCCCGATGGTGGAGTGGTAGCTGTTGTTGTACGCGAACTCCACCAAGGGTAGGTGGTCCTCCCAGCTGCGACCAAAGTCGAGAACACACGCACGGAGCATGTCCTCGAGTGTCTGTATGGTCCTCTCCGTCTGACCATCCGTCTGAGGGTGGAAGGCTGTGCTCAGATGGAGCCGCGTCCCGAACGCCTCCTGCAACCCCTTCCAAAGCCGGGAAGTGAAACGAGCATCTCGATCGGAGACGATAGACGATGGCACACCGTGAAGCCGTACGATCTCCTGGACGTAAAGACGTCCCAAGCTCTCCACTGAGCCCTGCTCTCTGATGGGTAAGAAGTGTGCCGACTTGGTGAGTCGGTCGACAATCACCCAAATGGAGTCGTGACCTCTGGAAGTGCGTGGAAGTCCAGTCACGAAGTCCATAGATATGGAATCCCACTTCCACTCCGGGACCTCCAAGGGCTGTACCAAGCCTGCTGGTACCTGATGCTCTGCCTTCACCTGCTGGCAGGTGAGGCATCGTGAAACGAACTCAGCCACAGCTTTCTTCATGCCCGGCCACCAGTGCTGTCGCCTGAGATCCTGGTACATCTTCTCCAATCCGGGATGCACCGCCATGGGAGAGGTGTGAAACTCTCTCAGCACCTCCTCTCGTAAAGCGACTGGTACGAAGGTACGTCCTCTGAAAAGGATGTCGTGCTCTGCTCCAAGGGAGAAGCCATCAGGCGCCTGACCTGAGGATATCAGTGCACGCCGGGTCTCATAGTCAGCGTCCTCACGCTGAGCCTCTCTGACCCGCTGTAGAAGTGGAGGAGAGACTGTGAGAGACTGAAGAAAGGCCGCTCCGTCTCTATCCACAAAGGATATCTGTAAGGAGGCAAGCTGCTCCGTCGCCTCCTCAAGTAGCTGAATGCCCGTCCTCCTGCTGAGGGCATCGGCTACCACGTTCCCCTTCCCAGGAGTATAGACTATCTCAAAGTCATAGTCCTAGAGGAACTCAAGCCATCTCCGCTGTCTCAGGTTCAGGTCCTTATGAGAGAAGATATACCTGAGACTCTGGTGGTCAGAAAAGACTGTGAAGCGCTCGCCCATCAGATAGTGCCGCCAAGTTTTCAGAGTGAAGACCACTGCTGCTAACTCCAGGTCATGAGTGGCGTAGTTCTGCTCATGCGGCCTCAACTGACGTGACCCGTAGGCGATCACGGCCCGCTCCTGCATCAGGACGCACCCGAGTCCAGTCCCTGATGCATCGCAGTAAACTACGTACCCAACTCCCTCCTCAGGCAACCTCAAGATAGGTGCGCTGGTCAATCTCTGTCTCAGCTCCTGGAAGCTCTGCTGACATCTGTCTGACCACACAAAGGGTTTCCCCTTCTTCGTCAAGGCTGAGAGTGGTGCCGCAACTCTGGAGAAGTCTGGCACGAATCTCCGATAGTATCCCGCTAGGCCCAAGAAGCTCCGCACCTCTGTCACGCTCCTGGGTGGCCCCCAAGCTAGCACTGCCTCGATCTTCGCGGGATCCACTGCAACTCCCGCCTCAGAAATGACGTGCCCCAAGAAATGGACCTCACGTAACCTGAACTGGCATTTTGAGAGCTTTCCATAAAGCTGGTGCTCTCGGAGTGTGTCTAGCACAACTCGCAGGTGGTAGGCATGCTCCTCCTCAGTCGTCGAGTATACCAAAATGTCGTCAATGAAGACAACGACAAATCGGTCGAGGTATGGCTGGAAGATCCTGTTCATGAGGCTCATGAACACTGCTGGAGCATTGGTTACACCGAACGGCATAACCAAGAACTCATAATGGTCATACCGACACCTGAAGGCCGTCTTCTGCACGTCCTCATCTCGAACTCTGAGCTGATGATAGCCTGACCGGAGGTCTATCTTCGAGAACCACCGCGCTCCCTTGAGCTGATCGAAGAGGTCATCAATCCGTGGCAGCGGATACTTGTTCCTCACTGTCACCTGGTTCAGGCGACGATAGTCGACACACAGTCGCAAGCTCCCGTCCGCCTTCTTGGCGAACAAAATCGGGGAAGCCCAGGGTGAAACACTGGGTCGGATAAACCCCTTGCTCTGCAAGTCCTCCAACTGTACCCGCAACTCTCGAAGCTCGGCGGGGGCCATCCGATATGCTGGAGTAGATATCGGGGCTGTCCCGGGGTACAAGTCGATGTAAAAGTCTACCTTTCTACGAGGAGGTAGCCCTGGAACGTCGTCGGGAAAGACGTCCACGTACTGGTCCACCACTGCAGGAAAAGCCGGACTCCGCACGTCCACTGCTCCTAGGATGAGGCTAGCCAACTGATGAGAGATAGGCTGCACTCTCCTCCGCGGAAGTCCATCCTGTGCTGCAAAGGTTCCCTTCTCGCCGGTGAAGGTAAACCTACTCCTGTCGGTACGAACACATCGCACCTTGCGCCTAAAACAGTCGATCTGGGCATGAACCGTGGATAGCCAATCCATGCCCAAGATGACGTCGTAAGGCCTCGATGCCGCTACAAGGAGATCCCAGCCGAAGCTCTCGCCTCCTAGAGTAAGCTCACACTGCCGGCACCAGTGCGTAATCGCCGAGTCTGCTCCCGTAGGAGTCTCTAGCCGTAAGGATCGAGCCAACGGCTCAGTCGGAATCTCCGAGCTCCGAACAAGGGCAGAGGCTATGAAAGAGTGACTCGCTCATGTGTCTATAAGTACTGCAGCAAGGGTGGAATAGACACAGATCGTACCTCGAATCATCTCTGGCATGTCGGGGTCGTAGGCCTCCACTGCCTGGAGCTGGGCATGTCCCTGCCCGCCAGCTCCCTGTGGTCGAGGTGGCCCTCCTGGTGGTGGTGGGGGTAGAGCCTGGAAGCGTCGCCCACCACCCGCTGCTCGGCCAGCTCCTCGGCCTCGTCCGCCTCCTCCCTGCGGACCGCCACGGTCGACCCTCTGCCTCTGCCTGGGTGGCCCCTCCACCGTCTGCTGCTCCTCTGATCGGCGAGTCGGGCAGTCACGAGCCATGTGACCCTGCCCGCCGCAAGAGTAGCACAACCTGCCTCTCGAAAGGCTGGCACTCCGTTGTGTGCCTCGTACTGCTGAGCCGGTGTCCTGAGGCCGTCTGCGTGGGGGTCTGGTCTGCCTGGACCCGTGAGTCATCCGTCGGCTACCTGCTGCCGAAGACTCAGCTACCTGCCTCCATGCGCTAGGTCTCGCCGCTGAAGAAGGCTCTGCCAGAAAGCTCTCGATCAGGAGGGCTCGCTCCAGCACTCCCGCCTAGGTCGGAATGCTGAGGGAGATCAGTGACGCCCGAATCTCCTGTCGCAAGCCCTGCTCGAAGGTCCGGGCCCGGAAGAAGGGGTCCCGTACCATGTCGGTCGAGTAGCGAGATAGGTCCGTGAACCTCGCCGCGTACTGAGCGACCGTCATGCTGCCCTGGCGCAGCTGGAGAAGCTCCTGGATGCGCACCGCTCGGAGGGTGGTCGGGACGAACTCAGAGCGGAAGAGGCTCTCGAAGTCCGCCCAGAGCAAGGATGCCTCATCGTGAACCTGGAGCATCAGGCTCCACCATCGTCCTGCCGCCGCCTGCAGGAGGCTCACTGCGAGAATCACCATGAGATCCGCTGGTGTCCTCACTAGCCTAAAGATCCGTACCACCGCCTCTAGCCAGTCCTCGGCGGCCTGGGGGTCCGCCTCACCGCGAAACCTGGGTGGTCGCTGGCTCTGAAACTCATGCAGTGCCCTGAGGCGACGTGCATCGTCAGCGTCTGGTACTGGTAGCATCGGTGGCTCGGCGGGTAAAGCTACCGCCGGTGCCACTGCTGGCAAAGGGCCCTGCACCGAGGCCTCGTCGCTCGGTGGGCTGCCGTCGCGCCCTATACTCGGAACCCTAGCTGGCTGTCGTCGCGGGGCCATCCTGAAAAGGAGAACAAGAGCACCACAGTCAGAACAGTATACCTAGTGAGCTGGCACAAGTAATCACAAGGAAAACTTGAGACTTTCATAAAGCAGATCAGTATACCCGGTGAGCTGACACAAGTAATCACAAGGAAAACTTGGAACACACACGCAATTAATGTTTTCATGCATTAAGTCGGAAATCAGGAGTCAGGGTCCTGGTGTACGGATACGTCGGCCGCCGCACCAACACTGGGCTCCCTGAACTGATAACCACACTCAATACACTAAACACTATTGCTTCATATAGAAAGAAAGGACGATCAGAGTCTGCGGTAGAACCGACCACCTTTGATACCAATTTGTCACGACCCATCCTCGGGGCCCGTGCCGTGACTACCCCAAGCCCGCCTTCCATAGGCCGGGGGCTGGCGACTAGCACCAAGGCGTAAAATCCCGGTAAACAGGGAAGGCATTGCCTTTAAAAGTAACAACCACCATAGAGTCAGCAAGCGGAAAGTAACTACAAAGTGCAGAAAAGTAAAGGGGGCCGGAAATACAAGCCCAACTGTAAAGTACAACTGAAAAGTAAAGTACAGCAACTGAAGAAAAGACGGCGGCCTCGTGTCGTCTACTGGCAATCCCACCTGAAGGGTGGGTACAGATAGCCTCCAGGCTCCTCGGGTCCCACGTCCGCTCCGAGCACGTCACGCCCAGTGGTCCACCTCCAGGTACCGTCCTGCTCCATGCCCCAACCGAGATCAGCGCTGTCCGTCGTCTGCATCCAACACAACAAGGTGCGGGCATAGCCCGTGCAGGGGTGAGTATAAGCTACTCAGTAAGGACCCCGAGACCCCCGAAGGTCTCCCGAAATCCACAAAGGATATAGCACAAAAGAAAGATGCAATCACGAAGTAACATCTGACTCGACTTAGGTATATGCCCATACATATACCCAAGTCCCCACTTCCAGCTCTGCTCACGAGCTCAAGAACAACTCAATCCACAAAGGAAAGCAAGACTCAAATCCACAAGGAGAGTAAACAGTAAAATCCACATAGGATAGTTCAACACAATCCACAAAGGAGAGTAACATACGATTCAGCTCAACCAGGTATACTTTTTCAGATGACGTCAAAGATGATCACTGATCCATCTAAGTCGTCGGACCCACGAAGGATCGATAGGTACTAACCCCCGAAAAAGACCCACGTAGGATCGGGCTCACACAGAACCTGTAGGCAGTGGCTCACACAGAACCGGTAGTAAGGACCCACATAGGATCGGGCTCACACAGAACCTGTAGCACTGATCCACGTAGGATCGCTGAGTGCAGTAGTCGACGCAGTCCACTGAGGATCTCTGCACAGTCGTCGCCGCAGTCCACGAAGGATCTCTGCTCTGCCGTCGTCGCAGTCCACGGGGGATCTCTGCTCTGCCGTCGTCGCAGTACACGGAGGATCTCTGCTCTGTCGTCGAAGTCACAGCCAGCGCTAGGGTTCCCGCACATAGCGAGCTCGTTAGGAGGGTCCGCTCCACGAGCCGAGAGGCTGATACATCAACTGACACGTAGTCCGAAGTTGATGTATCCAAAAGTTCCGTATCGACAACAGGATCTCAACGCAACAGACGGCGCGTCAATCGGACGCCCGGTCTGAGAGTTATTGGCATTTTGGTCCCAGGGGCCCGGTTGGTTTTTAGGGAAAAACCAACCCGACCGTACTCCGCCTGTATCCGATCCTCGGGCGGAGTATGCCAAAAGTTCCGTCTCACTTAGAGGAAACTACCACAGCTGACGGTACGTCGATCGGACGTCCGTAGCTCAAGTTATGAGCGTTTCTGCTCCGAGGGCCCGGTTGGTTTCGTGTACGAACCAACCCGGACGAACCCAAAATCTTCCGAAACCTTGAGTATAATATACCGAAATGACCGTCTCGATCCAAGGATCGTGTATCCGCTGACGGTTCGTCAATCGGAGGTCTCAGGCCCAAGATATGGGCGAAAGACCGAAGAGGGCCCGAAACGGGGGTTCCGGGCCCGGGGCGACCCGGCCCGAACCCCCCCCCCTGGGGTCGACCGAACCGGGTCGGCCCGAACCGGCTCGGCCGGGTCCGGTCCGGCCTGGGCGCGGCCCGGCCGACCGGACCGGCCGGCTCGGCTTCGGCCGAGCGGCCGAGAAGGCCGCCGCCGCGGGTTTGACCCGCGGCATTTGGAGAAACGCGGCCCCCGCGGGGGGCCGCTTGTCACGCGGACGCGGCCGGGCCGCCGCGTCCGTTCCCGGTTCCGCGCGGCCGCGGAACCGGCCGCCGCCGCCGCGGCTTCAGCCGCGGCGTATGATCTCCACGGCGGCGCGCCGAGCTCCGCCGCCTCCGGTCGCCGGCGCCGCCGCGCCGGCGACCCGCGCCGCCGCCTCCTTCCGCGGGCCGCCGGAGTTGCTCCGGTGGCCCGTTTTGCCTCCCGTCTGCGCCATTGTTCCTCCCGGGACGCGTCCTCCACTGCAGAAACAATGGATTGCCCTTGCCGCACGGTTCGTCGTCGTCCGCCAAATCCGCACAAAAAGGGAAGATCGGCGGAGGGTTGCCGGGTCTTGTTCGTTAGACCCGCTCCCTCCGCGTTAATCATAAACAACGGGAGAAAAGAATAAGATGATCAACACATGATCCAACAATTTTATTTAAAGATAAAATTGTTCGCTTGAAACCGGTTTTTTAAATTTTCAAGAACGTTCACGAGAAAATTTAAAAGGGGTAACTTTTCCAAAATAAATCCCTACCTCGAAGTCGTCGTCGGACGAGAGGTCGTCGCGGAATCGCTCGTCGCGGAAGAAGGAGATCGTCGCGTCATCGCGGTATCCGGCGTCGCGTCGCCAATCTCCGGATCAAGAACAAACAGATTTAATTAATTAAATCCGTTGTTATTGAAATTATGAAGGGAGAATTTAGAAGTTTCGATTCTCACCTTTAACCGCCGATCGCAGGTTCGCCGCGGAAGAAGTGGCACCGAAGAAGAAGAAGAAGAAGGTCGCGGAAAAGTTGTTGACGTCGCGGATCGTGCGTCGTCGGATTCCGGTTCCGGCGTTCTTCGCGTTCTTCGCGTTCTTCGCGTTCTTCGCGTTCTTCGCGGAGAGGGTGGAGGCTCAGAGGAATCGCGCAATGATAGCAATCCTCCAAAATAGACAAGTTTGTCTATTTTATTATTTTGCCAACAAACGTAAAACGCATAAGTAACGACCCAATTAATTCACGAAGAAACAGTCCATTTAATTCACGAAATAAACCTCCCAATTAAATGGTCTGTTAAGAATTAAAGAAAACGCGTCGGTTGACTTTTCAGTTACTTTGACGGGTTTTCGCGGGTGCGTTACTTAGCGAAAGAAACGGTGGGGCTCGTGCGGGCCCTGCCTCACAAATATCCTACCAAGAGGGTAGGATATTTCTGGATAGCATCCTATCCAGTTCAACTCAGTTCAAGCCGTCTTTAAGTGGCTTCAAGTGGCTTCCAACAGCTTAAGTGAAATAAAATAAAGTTGTCGCACAAACTTTATTTTATTTCTGACTTAAAGCCGCAAAATTTAAAAACCACGTCTGAGCAAACGCAACTCCGGAAGAGGCGTTTCTAAGCAAATACCGGCGCTGCGATTTCATCGGTGCCCTCAGAATTCGATTCCGGGCACCGGTTCAAAAGATAGAAAAACCCGCTCGTCCGTTCACTGAACGTACCCGAGCCAAACTTCGGAAATTGATTCCGGGCACACCGGGCCTCGGAATCAGGTGCCGTCTGAAGCTGCGCTCTTGTAAAATTCCAAAGAAAATTAAGAAAAAAAAATTTCCTTGAAATTTGCGGGTCTTTACAAATATACCAATGGGTTGAATGGAAGTCACACTTTTTTGTTTGGGTGATCACTAGATAATCCAATATAAGTATTCCTCAACTATTTATTTGAACCCATGAGAGTACAAAAATATATTCTCAATCCTATGAGTGTTTCAAGGTTTGTAATGGACGTCTGGGACACCTAATCATATTATTAGTGATACATCTTTCATAGTAGGTGACATATCATTCACCCGGTTCATAGAATTTTTTATATATCATTTACCCCTATGCATAGTTTTGGTGATTCGTCAGTCTATCATAATTATTTTTTTATTGATTAATATATCACTCCTAGTTATTAGATTATGATATATCATCCACCAATATATATTTTTAGGGCACATCATTCACCCAAGGATGTTATATTATTGTTTAATCATTCCCCCTATTCTATTAGAGTATTGATTCATCATTAATATTTGTTATAGTGTGGGTGATATGTAATTATTTTGAACTAATATATGGCTATACATCATTCTACCACATTCGTTAGGAATGTGATATATTGTAAACCCTTGGTAAAAATGTTCATGTATCATTACCTTTTTTATTATGTTAGTGATATATCATTCTCCCTATATATATTAGTGAAACATTGTTCACCCCCATCTTGTAGTAAGGTGATATGTCATTCACCCTTTGATAGTATACTGATGCATCGTCCAACCTTCTATTTTATTTGTGATATATTATTGACTCTATAAACTTTTGTGATACATGATTTTCCTATGCTTATTATAATAGTGATAATTCAATTGTGTTTTTCTATTATAATAGGTATTCATTATACTCCTTCGGTGTGGTGATACAACATTAATCCATTTTTAATAATACTATGTTCATTTTTCTTCCATGCTTATTATTATGTGTGGTGATAAGTAATTCACCATCTTATTATGATCATACTATGGGAGTATCATCATATTCTTGTATTGGTCGAATAAGGAACAAGTTTACTATAAAGGTAAATTATTAAGTACCAAATAGTACAAAAAATATATCAATGTGATTTGTACTTTTTTAATTTAATTTAATATGTGTGTGTACGTTTATTATGGTTTTTATTAGGAACATTGGTGGTGGATTCCTAAAATATCGTATAATTACATCCTATAAGTGCGCTCCCAAGGACATGAAGATCTTTTTTCTCGAATAATGATTATAAGGATATACATTATATAGTCGGATGAGATGGAGGAACATAGTGGGGCTATAGACCCTAATCTAAGGTGACATCATGGATAGTGGTTGGGTCTCATTAATATTATTTTTCATATTTTTCATCTATATTTGATATGTTTAAACATTAATTTGATTTTTTTAATGTATTATTTTATAATCATCATGGTTATCATCATTCAAGTCGTTGTGTATTTTTTTATATGGTATTAATTTATCTATAAATATATTATTTTTGTATAATTTTTTATCTTTTTTATGAATATTATATTATTTATTTGATGTTTATTTTGAGGATATTTAGGGTATTATCTTCAAAAATGGTTTTATAAAACTCTTACATCTAGTAAGATACCTCTCTATTATTAGAGACAACACTTAATGATTCATGGTGACTATGACTTTGTTACAGTTTAGCTATACCTAATTAATGAATTATTTAACTAACATCCACAAATGAGATGAAAATTATAAAAATTAATCACCATTGTATTTAATTATCCACATATTTTAGGGTACATAATTGCATAAATTTTATCATGAAATCATGATTATTTTGGAAATTATAATTTTTTGGGGATTTGGTTGTGTTATTCTTATTTTTATGGGAATAAAATATCACACCACAAAGGGATGATTTAAACCATGAAGGGAGTACATGCACCATGGTCATTTAAATTTCTCTATGGACCTTTGGTTATATATAATAAGATCATTTCATGTTATGTTTATAGATTTTCATCATTTCAGTACATTGATGAAAGTATATTCATGTTTTATTTGGGACACTATTGGTAGTTACTTATTGAGTTTCATGCTCACACACAATATAAGATCATTAGTTAACATGTAGGACTTATGGTTTAAATCTAGGTTTTGGTGTTGACCCTAGTATGGGTGAATGAGGTAGAAGAGATAAGTAGGGATGTGGAAACAGGCCTGAGGTAATTTCGCGTACTTTTATTTGGTCCCTTTTCCGTTATTTATGTTTGATTCATATATGGAATAATATTGTCCCATTTGGTGATCCTTCAAAGATATATGAATATTTTACTAGTGTGAGTTTATCGTTATATCCTGGAATGGTTATTGTTATGGTTTTTTAATATCATAATTTGATATTTATATCTCTAATGTGATTCTTTTTATAAATTTTTCTATTATAACTAAATACTTTTTTTGATGATACTAAACGTTATAGTCTCTATATGTATTTTATTATACCCTCACTACTAGTCGATAGAATTTTACATATGTGGTGGAACACCTGGAACCATATAACTAAAATATATAATATTAAAACAAGATAATAATTCCAGAAATATATATTAGATATTTTTTCCTTACAATTACGGATATGAAATATAACGATTTCACTATTTGAAACATTGTACACATTTTATGCTTATGTCTGTGAAACACCTACATGAATTGTTCTATAATTTTTCAAAGAGTTGGGACTGATGGTATTGGTTCTCTATATTATAGTTGTGTTTATTTTTTTTTCATTTATGATATCTAGTTTGTTAATTTATGAGTTTCTCTTAGACCTAGGTGGAAAGATCCATGTGTTATTTCATCATATTGAGTAACTAGGATTTATATGGAATTTATATTCTTGTATGTGATTAAAAATATAATTAAAAAAAGTATTTAGTAATATATAATGTAAATAATAACTTATAATGTGTTTTATAATATATATGATCGTGTAACTATACTTTAATGAATCATTGATATAGGTTTTCATTCATTTTATATGATTCTTTTTTATGTGAATCTATTTGTATTTTATCCCAAACCCTGAGAGCTAATAGTTTAGTATAACAAAATGTTCGGGTGATTTAAGTCCCTTATATCATAGTGTTAATTTAGAGTATCCAGAAATAGTTACTACTATTTCCTTTCGTTATTATTTTTTGTACATTAGGAAATGTATTTCTTGGAGGTAATGTTGTTGATATGCTGGTGAGTTTGACATTGATCATTGAGGGGTGTAGCTCAATATATGGGCACACAGTGAGGATTGTCACTATAGATTGTGTAGTTTGGTATGGGTATAGATATATACCTGATGTCGATCAGATCCTTATAATAGGGTGATGGTATTCGAGTTTCCCTGAAATATTTAAGATAAAATAATGGTTGTTTCTTTATCATACATGACATATTTCGGGCATGGTACAATGATTAAGACTGATGACCCAGTGTCAATGGGAGGTTCAATAGGATATTTGTGAGATGAGATACTTTCTATAATAATGGGAAACTATACAAGTAATTAATCAATAATCCTCATGATATAATATGGAAGCCATATTGGGAGATCATTGGACCAAGAAATTAGATTCCACTAAAGATAGAATCATGGGTTGGTGATTTATGTGGTTAAAACAACATATGAGAGATATGTAGAGATTTGTTGGTTTATTATGTTCCTATGTATATATAGATTGGGAAGAATGGTTCGTAATTTATGATAGAGGTTCCAGACATCACTAAGAGAGAGTATATATTATTAATTAGGAGAGTAATCCCATGATTGAGGGAGTGTGACTCACAGTACTATCAATCAGGTTTTATGGTAAGGTATCACTTGACTGTATCTGTGCCGGGATTTAATATCAATCAAAAATGATGGTAATGGTACATTGTTGTGAGGGAAATTCTAAATTTTTCAATACCATTTGATTTTATTTCATGGTATCAACCATTTTATGGTTATCTTTGATAATGTATATACACTATTAGACTAGGTTGTTTGGTGAGATATGTTGATGGAGGTAATTTTTGAAAAATCTCTAAGGTAATGAGTTTGTGGAGTGAGATTCATATGACATTGAGGGGGATACCAAATTCATGATTAATGATGTTTTCTAGTAACATATACTCATTACTATGGTCTAGCATTGGAAATTAAAATATTTTTTCTTCTATAATGAACTATATGGGTTCTTGGTTCATGATAGGTGTTTATGTATTTTAGTGGAGTTTATGAATCTGTAACTCCTAGATTTCATGGACCAAGGTCATGAAACATTAATGAGTCATAATAGAGAATAAAATTTTAAATTTAATTCGATATAGTGATACCATTAAGAATGGTATGAAAAACAATGATTTGATTAATGAATAACTAATGTTTTTTATATTTGATTCCTTGAAGTATATTATTTTTTTCCAAAGATTCTCAAAAAGTATATTTTTATGGATTTCATAGTAATAACTATTTTATTTAGATATGATCGGTGATAGAAATGAGTTTTTCACTAATTCATGGTAAAATGAACAATGTTTCTATTATTTATTTGTGATATGTTGGTGATATGATGATGTGAGTGGTGAATTATGGCCTATTGATGAATGTCTCACATTTGGGGTTGACTATAGGGTTTTTTTATATTTTGATGACTTGATTAGATCAACATGATTATTGAGGAATATATATATTTCTTCATAAACTGTGATTTGGGAGCTGGTGGCATGATAAACCCACGAAAGGTAGTTTGGACTCTGTATAAGGTTAAAATATGAGATTTTAAATATAATGAGTGAATATGTTGATGTTGAGATTTGTCTTTTGTGGAAGGGGGTTCACAACAATAACTCTAGAATAAAATTTGGAAATGGTGGCATGGGGTAACAAGATTTCACCGAGCATATAGTGTGACTTGGGGGGTGTATCTATGAAGATGGAAGAAACGGGGAATGTATGGGTTATAATTTTAGAAATAGTGAATTTCATGTTAGATGGTGCTAATATTTTTGGAAAAAGATAAATATTATAGAGTGGGAATATTATTGGAAGCTTATGAGTGTCACCCTTATTATTGGAATTGATGATGAATTTCAAAGTTCATATGTTTAGAGAACCCCACTTAAAGGTTCTTATGGATTCACATAGCATCTTTTAGGTAATAGGCTGATTTATTGAAGTTATAAAGGATCTATAAACACAATAGAAGGGGGTTTGAATCAAATTTTCACTTTTTATGAGTTTTAAAACATTTAGAAACCTCACCCCTATAGTATATTAACATTTATTTACCTATCAAATTTTAGTAAATACTCATGTATGAGAAAGAACAAAATAAAGTAAATAACATAATATTTACAAGGTTTGGCCTCAGTATGAGAACCTACATCCTTTCTATAGCCACCCTCATGGGTCTATAGAAATTAAATATTATATCAGAGAGAATAGAACTTGTGAAAACTCCAATTATAAACATTCTATCTCATGATTGGAAATATTATAATAACTCTAAACAGTTTACAATGTTTTCTTATAAAATAATTGATTCAAATAAAATAAAAAATAATTTTTAGAAACTGAACCATAATTTCTTAGTCTGAATCCACATTCCAATTTTTTATCCAATTTTATCAATCCAATGATGATATAATTAATTCACTCAATGAAATAATGTTGGATACGGTGAAATTAGTATACTGAATTCATTCTAAATCTTCATTACTAGATCTCCTCTCAAATTATCAATATGATCTTTCTTCTTCTGATCAAATAAATACAATATTCTAAATATGATCTTGCTCAATCTAGTAAACAAACATGCTTTTGTTTGATCCTATACGTGAGATATCTTGCTGGTAATTTCATTCCCAGGATTTCTTTAGAACTCTTCAATTTCTACTTATGTGAAATGTTAAAAATGAAAAATGATATGAGAAAGTATTTATAGGGGACTTAGAATAAAAAATATAGAAACTTTAAAACAATCCATGTTTCCTCAAATTTAAATACTCCAAAAATACCTCAAATTGATACTTCATCATTGACTTCTTCAATCACCTTAAGATTACTCACATATTAATGAAAAATTGAATATCATGTCTGAACTCTTAAACTCATCATAAAAATTATGGATTTTTTTTTGAAGAATTCATCATAATCAGCTCATTAATAATCAAATTTCTTCTTAGAACATTATGAATCTATTTCCTTCTCTCCTCATTAATAATATGTATCCTTCTCATATCATTACAAATTTTTTTCCCTATCATATCATACTGAGTTATTTTTCATTCTCAAATCATTATGAATTATGATTCCTTCATAGCACATTATGAATTCTATTTCCTTCCCATCTCATTATGAATTTTTCTCTTTCTTATAACATTATTATTTTTATATCATTCTCATCTCATTAATATTTATTTTTCCTTCTTAAATAATTTATAATTCTGTTTCCTTCTCATCTCATTAAAAAAAATTTCTTTGTCAACTCATTACGAATCTCTTTCTATCTCAACTCGTTATGATTTCAGTTTATTTCTTTGGTCATTACAATTTTTGGTTCCTTCTCAACTCATTATGAATTTTATTTCTTTCATAGCTCACTATGAATTTTGTTTCCTTATCAGTTCGTTGAAAACATATTTATTTCCTAACTAATTATGATTTATATTTCTTTATCAGGTCATTATCATAGAATTTCTATTATGATGGAAATCCCATTCCAATGATTTTTTCACAATGATGGAATATATTCAATGATGGATCCACTTACCAACATTGAATTTCGTCAATCTTCATCAGATTCAAACTTTCTTCTTCTTTCTTAAATTCTATGCCTCCAATTGATATTTTAAAATTATGGAATCCATATTACAATTTATTTGAATATGACAAAGTATCTGATCAAATACATCATCTTTCTAAAATCTTCTTACTTCTCGTGTAGCTTAGTCCAAAAATGTGAGTCCAGAAAATATTTTTTCAAAAGAAAAAAAATTATCCCCATTTGTGTTTGGATTTGAACATTTAGTAACTTCAAACATTTCTATAGAACTCAGTAATATATACTAGATCTAATTACGAAGAAATAAAAACATCCTAATACAAAAAATCTAATTGTTAAAATACATAAATACTTTTTTAAAACTATTTATCAAAAAGGTTTATCAATAATCCCTTTTTGGATTTGATGACAACCCTTGATAACAAATTTCCCAACTCCTTTAATTTTTTCACAATTAATCATTTTAAAAAAGCTCAATTTTTTTTTAATTTTATCAAAACATATCCTTTCTCAAAAGAGAGTGTCCTACCAAAACACCACTTGATAAAGTAATATTTTGTTGGAATTTATTCCCTCAGTGGAAAAAATATTTCATCCACGTAATAATAAACTATCCCTTCAATTATTTATTATCACTCACTTTTCTTTTCATCTCCCCCATTTTTTGATAAACATAACAAAAGATTTATGGAATAAAGAGAAGTAAAAACATCTTACAAAGTAGACTTTTTTACATTCTATCCTCCTTTCTAGCATAATTCAAAACACGGTGCGAGATAATTCTTTATGAGGTTTAGGAATTACGGAGAGGAGTATTAATATGAAGTTTCAGCCTCAATTCCCCAAATGATTATTTAGGATTTTCTTTTCAAAATATATATGCAATCTGATACTTTGTTTTAATGTATTCCCACAAAACTTCTCTAGAAGAAGAATTCTATTTCAAAAAGTGAATATTTATATCAATGTGTTTTGATCTTGAATATTGGACATGATTTTTAGATAGATCAATTAAACTCTAATTTTAGAAACTATCTTCATTTGTTTAGAATCTTTTACATTCCAATCATATAGTTGAACCTGCATCCACAACATTTGAGTATAAGCTTGATTAGCGGCAAAATATTAAAATTTAGTAGTGATCAATGTTAAATAACATTGTTCATTACTATTCAAAATCAAAAAACATTCACCCAAGATTAATGTTCCTCCTGATGTTGATTTTATATCCTTACAATCTCCAACCTAATCGGCATCAGTATAACCTGAAACGTTTTTCCAAGAATTTATTTTATATTATAAACCTTGTGAATATTTTCCTTTTAAATACTTCATAATTTTATTTACTTCCAACATATGAGATTTTTTTGGATTAATTTGATACATTGAACACAATGTCACAATATAAACAATATCGGTTCTTGAGGATGAAAGGTAAAGTATATTTCTTATTATCTTCCAGAAATCATTCCAATTCAATATTTTTTTAGAATCATCTTTTCTCAACATTGTTCTCATAGATATAGGATTAGTAACATCATTTTATTCATCTATCCTAGACTTCTGTAAAAATTCCTTACCAAAATTTTCTTAATATAAGAAAATTTATTATTCTTTCTTTGTACATGTAAGACTAGGTAGAATGTCAAGTCTCCCAACATTGACATTAGAAAATCATATTTTATTTCTTCAGAAAACATTTTACAAATATATTCCTTAACCCTAGAAAATTTTATATCATCCACAAAAACAATTACAATTAGATCTCTGGAGTCAACATCTTTCTGAATCTGTATTATTTTTCTTTATAAAAATTTATCATTCTCAAATAATTTTCCTTTTTTGGATACCAAGAACACAGATATTGTTTTATCCCAAACAAATATTTCTTAAGTTTAAAATATTTTTTTTCATCCTCATCAAGTGTAAACCCAGTGGTATATTAAATGTAAACTTCTTACCCAATCTCATCATTTCAGAAAGCTGAATTTACATCTATCTGATTAACTTTGTTATGGTAATGTGTGGCCACTAGAAGAAACCTTATAATAATTTCTAATATTGAAACTAGGGAAAATACTAATTCAAAATCCACACCTTCCACCTATGTGTATACATTGAAAATAATCTTGGATTTGATTCATCATGAAGCTTTTACATGTTCATTTAAAATGTTTCTATAAACCCACGTGGTTATGATATCATTTTTATTTGTTGGATGGGAAACAAGTTCCCATGTTTCACTCTTTTTTATCTTATCAACCTCTCCATTCATAGAATTCAACCATTATTTGTATTCAATTTCTTCGTAAATTGATTCTAGCATACCTTTTGAGATAAGTGATGTCTTATTTTCCAATCTCAACTTTCTTCTTGTCTGAATAGGAGCCTATTAATTTTAAAAAAAAATTCTGACTCAAAATGTTTTTGTAGAGTAATAAATTCGGATGTTTCATTCCCAATATAACTTCCTCCATCACATAAATTTTCTAAATCATGATAAGGATGTTTTTACTTACTTATATTATTATGTGAAATCTTTATTTTATCCTCCTCTGCATTCTCAATTATTTTTTAAGTAATATCAGTTTTTAATTACATTCACATTATATGATTCCACCAAATATTTTAGTCATTTATTACAAATATTTTCATTCTTCCCAATAGAGTCCACAATTTTCTTTATTAGACCTTGAAATATTTATATATATATATATATTTCTAGAGATAGGCACTAAGACATTGTGTGATTCTGAGGCCCGGTGTGCCCAAAATTAATTTTATAAAAATATTAAGTCTATTTTATACTATACATTGGAATGAAATAGGATTTATCTTAGAATGTTAATAAGATAAAAAATGTGAGGTCACAGTTGAGTTTAGAGCATGGTTTTAACCCTAAGAAATGCATAATTTTTTCGAACACAATCTTCTGTGTAAAAAGTCACCAAGAACATAACCATAAATAAAATAATTAAATTATTTCATTTTATTTTGGTCATTAATCTAAATAACACTTGAATAGGGACTCTGATTTATGTTATGAGACCTCTATTGAGTTTGTAAGGTAGTTTTATTCCTATTCTCTACATAAAGTGAGATGGTGTAGGATGTTTGTATCTCGAGACCCTTAGTGAGTATGGTTAAGAGGATAGCCATTACCTAAATACATGTTATAAAGAGGTTTTTGGAGTTCTTGATTTGGGGTTACCCATAATCCACCCACAATCGATGATAAATCTCTCTCCCTTCCTCTTTTAGAGGATCAAAAATTAATCTTTGATGAAGCTTTGGAGGGAGTTTTCTTCAATGATTAATGGATCCAACTCGAGCTAGGATTCTTCCTTTATATTCGTTTTACTATTCTAGAATTAAAAAAACATGTCGATTTCTCTTGTTTTAACACCATCTTTGATGGCCAAAATATCATGGACATCGATCAATGCTTGGATTCAATTTATATTTCTCCACATTATCCATTGTTCATGCGTTCTTTTTCATTTACTTTTTGGCACATTGAAATGACAATTAATACTTGAGTGGGACATGGATCTATGTATATTGGGTCCCATGGATTCTTGATCTATTTCTCTATGTTTGGGGAATCGAAAGAGGCACTACGGTCTGTTAATGGGAAAATTGGTGAGGTGCAGGCTGGTGACAGCCAGCGGTGGCACACAATAGTGACCGCTTGAAGTAGGCAGCGGTAGAAATGGGATAGTCAGTGGGCCAAGGGTTGGTGGAATGCAGCCATGAAACGCGAAGGGAATTAGTGGGATCGAGGATAGGTGGTGGATACATCAACTAAAATTATGCGGTCTGGGTAGGCATCCTAGGCTGAGGTGGGCTAGGTGGTCTAGACAAAGATAGAATTGAGTCAAACCCGGATCAGTCCTAGTTCAATAGGGGATAAGAACAGTCCGGATTGACCATGAGGGAATGAAAGATCAAGCTACCAAGGGGCCAGTGACCATGGTAGGTAAAGGATGGTTAACATAGATAGTCTAACATGAGGTTGATGCATCACAAGATTCCTTGGGTTTTTCAAGTGCAACTGGTCCTAGACGTTCTACCATGGTGGTCGGTTGGCACTGTAAGTGGACTGATCGTAGTGTTCAGTCCATAGGCAGACACATTGTGTGTGGTCGAACCTGGATGTATAATGTGGTGATATGTGGACTGGCCATGGTAGTTAGTACATGGTCGATCAGCCCATGGGATTCGGTGGACCTATGGTAAGTTATTTGGGTAGCAATGTCAAATAGTCATATCTACTAAACGAAGATTCCAATTGACACACCATCTTGGGAAACATGATCCAATTTTAGAGATTAACCATTTGAGGACAATTTAGAAAATTTACAATTTGGAACTAAGGCATATGCACCATGTGGTCCTATTTCAGCATGTTGTGGTGAAATGAACCCTTTTCCCCAATAGCCTGATTTAGGAAAGTAAATAGCCAATCATATTTGTTTTTCTACATGGAGATGGATGGTAACCTCTAATGTGAAATTAATGTTAATATGAGAGGTTTTTGGAGCATGATTCTTATTCATGTTATGTTCCATGATAGTAGTGGTCAGAAAAGTATATCTAATATTTCCAATTGGAATACCCAAACGTAATAGGGTTTGGGTCTTCAATGATATCATAGAAGAACCCCCCATTGGCATGGGTGTATGTCCAATTATTTACATTTTAGTGTAACCACCATACCGGGTTGGGAATGGGACCTTGATTGCCTAGAGTGGAACCCCATTGTGATATAAGGTGAGGGTCCCAGACCAGTAGAGTGGATCACCCATCACACACTAGGGTATAGGTCCTCTATAGCTACTATTAGAGTGAAGCCACCCTAGTCCAGTAGGATGAGGGTCCTATTCTTCAAATTTTTATCATCCATCTATGGATCAGTGGAGATACATGGTTTGACATACCTTTGGACTCACAAGAAAGATGGATTCTTCCTCCAATGAGACACATACTTGTGATGTGACCTAAAACCATTCTGGTGAGATAGTGACACCCTATGCTGATAGTATAATGGTGTGGTTATTGATCCATCTTTACTTGTGTGTTTATGGAAGTCGTTAGGGATGTTTTTCATGATTGATGGATAATTTTGGAACTTATGTCTATTCTTATTCTTTTTTTGGGTTTTGAGATGGAGATCCCCTTACTCTCTTGTATGTTTTTCTTTTGTTTGAGAAGTTAAATATATCATGTTTCTCACACTCTTGGTTTGGGTTAGATCATCAATCATTCATTGCACCTTATTTTTTCTACTATTTTCCCATTTAGTGTATCTCTTAATGCCTCCCCCTTCATCTTTTGGGGTATCCTACTTGGTATTTTTATACTCACCCTTGCATGGGATTTTCCGTGACCTTTCATGCCTTATGCATACAATGGATAGGTTCATCATGACTTCAGAGGTGCTTAGGAAAATGGGGTTCTTAGACTGTGTTTGGTAGTCATAAGTTGGGATCCAATAGTGGGTATCCCTTATCTATTTTACATTTTTAGATTCATTCAGTTTGGATATTTGTTCTGGTCGATATTGTATTTTGTCCATCTTCTTTTCAGATTACATTATATTACTTTTATTTCTTATAATTTCATGTATGTTTGATTTATTTACAACAATGTATCATTTATTTACTCCTATTCCATATCACTTTCTCATCAAGTTGGTTTTGTGTCTGTCTTTAAGTACTTAGAAGAATGCCTCCCTGAGTTTTCCATGCCTTCTGTTTTTGTCACCACCCCATAGCCTTTGGAAGTGAGATGGGGAAGTTATGACTCAAGCCCTGACATGGTATGGGTTGTGACAAATTGGTATTATATCATTTTTATTCCTTGGGATGTTGATCAAAAATTTACCCTTAAAAGTATTGGTTGGTTCTAGGGAAATAGTATCAATATATCTTGAGATTATCTCTTAGTTAAGGGATTCTAGTGATGGTGCTGGCAACTGATGTATCCATACACTATGAGCATTATTAATGGTGGTCAACTCAGCATACCGAGACATTATTGGTACGGATAAATGGTACAAGAATCATATAATATTAATTCTGTATCTTTTGTTCTTGATTCAGCTCCCCATTGTTAATGATATATATATAATCATATAACCACAGTACTCTCATATAACCACAGTACTCTTAGATAACATTTAGACTACCTCTATAATGATAGCTAGCCATGATACCTACTCTGGTTCAAGATGATGACCCTATGAGTGATGAGGACTAAATTTAAGGTCCATCAGGTGATCCCATACCTCCAGGTGGGTAGGTAATGGAACCTCCACCTATTGAGTAGTAAATATACCTATCAGAGTAGACTGAGTACATGCATAGGTTGAGTTCAATCCTCGAGTTTTATCCCTAGAAATTGACGAGGTTCTATGGTGATCCATATCCTCTGATAGTAGATGATTGGATAGATTCAGGGGTCTACCTATTCAATCTTTTTGGGAAACTAAAAAATCAGATAGTGGATTTGGAGATCTGTATTTTCCATGGAGCGGCTGGACATTGGTAGAGCTTGGTTACTCGAATGCATAACTTGCTGGTACTCTCATGGGATGATTTCATGTAGCTATTTTTTGAAAAGGACTACCCCATTTACTTACAATATGTTTGGATTCAAGATATTTTGGAGCTTCAATAGGAATGGATTATAGTGGAAGATTAATCTTCTATATTCACAGACCTGACTCGATACTCTATGGACATGATCTATGATGTACATTTCTTAGAACGAATGTTTGAGAAAGGACTATACTGAATGATTTGTTCCAAAAAATAATAAATGTGAATCACCATATATGTATGGGTGTTGGATTGGGCACTAGTGGTGGATAGATTTTTGAATGAGGGAAAGCAGTTAGCTAGAACTGGTCATGGAAGCTACAGATCTAGGATGTATTTGATAGCTAGAAGACATCAGTTGACAGTATCTAGATTCAAGAGACCTCCCCAGGATCAGACATGGGCACATGGTCAGGTGGCACCAAGGCATCATATATCATAAGGACATCCTGATGATGGCTGATGTTATGCTTTTCATGGGTGAGGTAACATGGCATGAGACTGCCCAACCATGTTAAGAAACCTTGACAGATATAAGATGGACCACCTTAGCAGAGAAAACACTGTAATCGGGAATCCCCTAGGCAAGCACAAGTTGGTCCCTAGGGAGGTATTTTTGGATGAGTATTAGGATGATATTTAGTGGGCGAAGATTCTATGAGGTTCTCCCACCACCACCATTGGGTGACCCATGTCAGGCTTAGTGAGCTAGTGGTAGGGGTCGTAGATAGTTATAGGTTATGGATGTCTATGATCCCACACCATACGATATGATTCAAGGTAGGATTTTTGTTTATTATACTCTTTATTAAGAATCAACAGACACATTTGGTAGCCATTATTTTATCTCATTACTCCTGGTTTGGGAGTTATAGATCCTAATAGAGGCACTAACAATGTATCTTTATCTTGAGGTTCTTATAATGAGACCTTCTTTTGTGCCTTTCATCTGCCGACAGTGAAAGATATCACATAGAGAAGAGTGATTAATGTGGGGTCTATTGGTCCTTTCAATGGGGCCCTTATGAAATTATCTAGGGCATGGATAGTATTTCCATGGTTCAGGCCTAGATCGATAGTCACAGCCGACTAGTCGGATTTCTACAAGCTAATGGGATGAGGATCACAATTCTCAGTGAAAGACACCTCATAATAGGTCAAGTAGGTGCATTGAGTATGTGGATACAACATATCTCCCAATAGATAGTGAGTATAACCCTTGGTGAAGCATACTCTTCATGAATTCTAGATTCGTTAGTTTTGGAGGATTATATGGACATCTTCCGAGAAGATTTTCTGAGACTACCTATGAGGAGGGAGTTTGAGTTTTGCATTGAATTACATTCAGGGACTGCCCTGATATCCTCTTTGGAATATCAGATAGAACCCACCAAGATATAGGAGCTACGGATACAGTTGGAGGAACTTTGAAATAAAGGTTTCATCAGACCAAATGTGTCCCCCCAGGGAAGATCCAATTTTGGTCATGAAGAATGTGGACAATATCATATAGATTTTTTTGGATTATCATCACCTGAACTAGGACACGATAATGAAAATGTACCCCATTACAAAGATTGAAGTCCTCTTTGACCAGTTGTGAGGTACAATATGTTTCTACAAGATCAATCTTATGTCCATCTACCACTAGTAATATGTCCACGAATATGATGTTACGATGATGGTTTTTTGAAGTTCATATGGACATTGAAAGTTCCTAGTGACGCCCTTTGGTGTGAAAAAAATCCACGACCATTTTAATGGATTTGATGAACTGGATCATCTAACCTTACTTGGACTAATTTTTTTTTGTCTTCATTGATGGCATACTCATCTACTCTATGCCATAGGAAGAGCACACAGAGCACTTGAGGATGGTTCTTGATTTAGTTCAAGAGCATCAGCTTTACAGAAAGATCCCAATGTGCCAATTTTAGATACATGAGTTATAGTTCATAAGGAATGTAATTTATGAAACATGTTTATCTGTGGATATAGAAAATTATTCTGTAATGATTTCTTGGGATCCAAAAAAGAATGCGTCATATGTTCAAATCATTCTTGGTTTGGAAGGGTGATAGAGGAGATTTGTGGAAGACTTATATCGGATTGAATCCCATATGACCACTCTAACATGATGTTATAGTCATTAACCTTGTATAAGTAGTTCTATAAGGCCTTCAAAGAGTATATTCATAGGCTGACGATCACTCTAGTTTTGAGTATACAAGAAGAAGGTGTTGTGTTCGTAATGTTTCACGATGCCTCGAGAGCATGGTTTAGTTGCATGTTGTTTCAATGAAAGGAATTCATCACATGCGGGTCGAGGTAGTTGATACACCATGATCATAATAATGAAAATCATGACTTAGAGTTATTAGTGGAAGTCTTCTCCCTAAGGATATAAAGGCACTACCTTTTGGTAGTGAAATTTGGGTTTTAGTTAAACCATTAGAGCCTAGAGTAAATATTCTACCATAGAGACATGAATCTATGGCAGTGACAATGGTTGGAGTTCATCTATTACTACATCTTTGAGATAGTCTACTATTTAGAAAACAGAAATGATTTATTATATTTCCTTATTAGGAAGTTCGAGGAATGTGTAGTGCGGGATGCTTCAGAGTAGTTAGTGTCACTATATCTAACCCTGGTGGAGCAAGAGGGTACAGTTTTTCTATAGTTGATGGTGTTGACCACTTCACTCCTTGAGCATAAGAAACAGTCTCAATTGGCAGACATCGGCTATGAAGTTCTACATAAATATATATTTATATTTAATGCACAATACATTTATTTTGAAGTATGGAATCATAAAATCTTCTTCTATGAGAAAATAGTGGTTCTAATCACGATGCGGGAGGAGGTGACGCAGAAGTTCCACAATTATCCAATAGTTTTACATCTTGGTTTGTGGAAGATGTATATAGATATTCAGTGTCAAATTTTGTGGTTCATCATTATTTGAATCATAAATGATTTTTTTTCATGATTCCTCACTTGTCAGTTGGTGATGGCTGAGCACCAGGTTTGGACTAGTTTTTTGCAGCCTCTAGAGATTCCAGAGTGGAAATGGGATATCATATCTATATACTTAGTCACAAGAATTTGGTGCATAGAGAAGGGACATGAAACCATATGGATTGTAGTAGAATAAATCATGAGTTTGACATGATATCTTTTATTATAATGAATATTTTTGTGGAGAGTTTGGGTTAGTTGAACATATGGTAGATTATCCACCTTCATGGGATACCATCAATAATTGTTTCTGATCATGACTATTAATGTACATAAAAATTGAGGAGATTATTTTTGGATGAATTTGGGGCCCAGATGAATATGAGTAAAACCATTCAACCCATGGCCTATGGGAATGACAATAATATTATCCAGTTGTTAGAGGATATGTTGAGGGCATGCGTGTTGGATTTCGGCCAGATCTGGGAGGATCACCTTCCAGGTGTGGAGTATGTGTACAACAACATATACCACTCTAGTATTGGAATGGAACCTTTTGAGGACCTATAAGAAACACCCTTCATGTTACCTTTATGTTGTACATGGGTTGGGGAGTCATCCATCATGGTCCCAATGTTGGTGCAGGTAATGAAAAAGAAAGTGCATGTCATCCATTAATAGATGCAGATGCCCCATAGCATATAGAAATCCTCCACAGATCACCATTGTAGGCCCTTCAAGTCTGAGCAAGACGACCATGGATTCTATAGAGTATCCCTATTACACAGAATGAAAGGGTTTTATTAGTGAGGCAAGCTATTCCTAAGGTTCATTAGGTTGTTCTATATATTGAATAGGGTTGGAGAGGATGAATATTGTCTTTCTGTATCGCCATAGTTGGAGTGGGTGCACAACGTCTTCCACATGTCATAGTTGAGGATATATATTCACGATCCTATGCACATCATCAAATATGGTGAGATGAACATAGAAGATACATCCCCCATTGCAGATAACGAGATGGCGATCGAGGATTTATATGAGTAGACGTTACATGGATGGACCATCTCTTTGGTTCACATACTATGGAAACACTGAAACATGTAGGTGAGTTTCTAGGAATGGGAGAGCAAGTTAAGAGCTTAGTATTCAGAGTTGTTTTCCTAGTCTTTACTTTTCGGGAAAATAATCTCGAAGGAGGGTAATGTTGTAGAGACCCTTTTAATTATATGTCATTTAAATATTTCTATATATATATATATCCAGCGCTTGGAATTAAGACAATATGGGATTCCTAGACCCGGTGTCACTGAAAATAATTTTATAAAAATATTATGTTTATCTTATACTACACACAAAAAGGCTATGGTATATCTCATAAATGTTTGATTGGATCTGAAATATGAGGCCACAGTTTAGTCCAAAGCATGACGTTTACCCTATATGATACATAAATTTTGTTTGTGTGGTTATTCTATAAAAAAAGTCACCAAGGATTTAACCATAAATCAAATACAAACATTATTTTATTTTATGTTGGATTTAAATCCAAACAACTCTATAATTGGGAATTATATTAGAAATCTAAGACCTCTGTTGAGTTTGTATTGTAGCATTTTCCCTAAGCGCAACCTAATGCGAGAGGGCACGGGATGATTGAATCATGTGACCATAGGTGAGTGTATTTAAGAATATACCAATGATCTAATTACTTTTTACAATTTGGTTATTATGGTTTCTTTATTAGGATTTCCTCATAATTCTCCCACCACTAATGGAGAAACTCTCTCCTTTACTCCTATGGTGGATCAATAATGAATCTTCAAAGAAGAATTGGTGGGCATGTTATTCAATAAAGAATTTATTCAAATCAAGGTAGGATTCTTCATTTGGATTCCTTTCCCCATTTTGGAATTATTAAATTTTTTATTTGTTTATTTGTTTCATTTTGAACACCATTGTTGATGGGAAATCTAACACATTCATCAATCTATGCATGGATTAAATTTATTTTTCTCCGCTTTATCATTTATTCCCATGTTCTTAATCCCCCAATTTCTGAAATGTTGAAATGATAGTGAGTCATAGAGAGGGACATGTATTAGTTTAGATCTGATCTTGAGTATTCAATATCCGCATTTTTTCATGATTTGACCATCGGAGGAGGAACAATGGTCCACATAAGGGACCACTAGTGAGGTAGTGGCCCGCGGAGGCAGCGCAGGATATGATGAATGAAGTGGGTGGTTGCGTTATCCGTGGAAGGTGATGACCGTGGGATCCTAGGTAGGCAGTGACTGTATAAACTCATGTGGTGTGGGTCGGCCAGGCAGTTTATGATGAGGTAGCCTAAGATGGCTAGGAAGGGGAGGGCCTGGAAGGCCAGACAAAGACAGACCGGAGTTAGACCCTAGTCGAACCTAGGGTAGTCAAGATGAAGTGAATCCATGATCAGTAGAGGAATATCATGTTTCCATGGTGGATGTGATCGTAGTAGGTCTAGGGCGGCAACAGCGATAGTCAACCACGTGGTCGTGGCAACTCGGGCCGCTGTCTGTGTAGTGACTCTGGCCAGAGGACTGCAGTGACCGATCGATGTGACAAGTGGAACAATTTGATCATCATACCATGAGAATATGGACCATGGTTGGTTGACTGAGGTGGTAGATGGACCAACCCTGGTGGTCTGTCCATAGCCGGTCATCCCATGGGCTTGCGTCAACCTATGGTAAGCTCTCCAAGCAGTGGCTTCAAATAATCATAACTCTAAAATGGAGCACTAAATTGACATTTCATATATGAAAATGAGATTCTCTTCTTGAGATGGTCCATTTGTGGCCACTTTTGGAATTTAAAATTCAAAACTTTGGTGCAAGCCCATTTGTTCCCATTTGGTCCTGTTAGCATAAATCATGACTTCTCAATTAGCTACATAGTTCTCGTGACTAAGATGAAATTAATAGTGTGAAAATGTAATAAATTATCAATAATCATAGAAAATAACTAACCCTCGAATCTACCTCCTTCACTAGAAACATCCCTTTTATTATCCATTTCCAAATTATCACGCACAATAAGAACCACACATAGAGGGAAATGAGAATAAGGGGAAAACGAAGGTTTCTTCCACCTAAAAATTTAAAATACAATATAAGGAATCCAAATTTTCTATCTTTCATAAACAACATATGAATAAAATTCCTTTAACAGTGTTACAAATTAAAATCATAAAATAATTCTTAAAATATTACACTTGAAACTACCCTTGAAATAAATTTAATAATCAACTCGTCTTTTATAAATATTTAATAATAGTCTTATAATTCATGATTTACTTTAACTCATTACTGTAATTGGGTTAAATACCCTCATTAATAAAAATTATTATATAATATACATTTCAATATTTTATATCCTAAGTTGGTATATTAAATAAATTTTATATACTAGGAAAATCATTATTTCATGTAGGAGTATACCTTGAAACCATTTTTAATAAATTCATATTTACAATATAAAGTTGTTATTAAAAAGTAAATATTTTAAAAATTATCAATCCCTCAAATATATACTTAATTAAATGAAAATAATAGACACAGCTACCATGAATCAAGTGTTGATCCTATGAAATAATCTATCATTCATCACTTTTAAAACATACAAAAAATAATGAAGAAAAACTGAATAGCCCCAACATAAAAAACCCAATATTAGTGAAACCCAAAATCACTGATCTCAACCCAATATTATTTTAGGGTTTTAGAAGTAATTTATCCCAAGATAAAAAAAAATATAAGTAAGGCTGAGTAAGGGATGGGTTTACCTCCAGAAATATGTAAGAATTTGTTGAAATAGGGATTGAAATATTTAAATAAGTAAGGGGATAAACCCACTCATGATCCATGGCCTAGTTGAATGGAGGATAAAGAAAAAGGGGTGGAAACCTTTTAAATTGAGTTAGGATAAAAAATATAAAACCAAAAGAAATTAACCTGATAAAATCACACGGTTTGGATGCATGGTTTTTTAATCCCTTCTCTAACCATGTAGGCTCTACTACGTACCAAATAAACACTTTCATGGTTTGGATTCATGGTTATAAAATTATTATACAATCATGAAAAATGTCCTAGAATCAAATTGGAAAACTTTTTCATCATTTCTACATAGTTTCTACTAACTATGAAAAAAAGTACTAAATATCACACACCAAATGGCAGGTCACATGACCTCAGTAGGACGTGGACTATTATAATTGATCTGTATGTTAGTCATTCACACTAATGGTGAAGATCAAAAAAAAATTGGAGGATCCATATTTAAGGGCTCCTATATTTTTTCTTCTTTGTTTTTCACATTAAATATTATAATGAACAAATTCCATTATAAGGGTTAAATAAATAGTTTTTACTGATAATGCATTGACTACATGGAAAAAATACATAGAAAATTTATTCTAAAAGCATCAATATTTTAAACCTAATACATATCAAAAAAATAAATCACACAAAAATAAAATTAAATAAATATAAAAATGTAAATAATGGATTTTAAAATATCCACTCAATGTTATATTAAGAACATTTAAAGTCATCGTTCAAAGAGTAAGGTAATATAAAAACACTTTGAGAAAAATGTCTAAGGAAAACTTCATGGCACGAAAAACTACAAAAAAATATCAAGGAATATTCCTAACGATATTCAATACCTAATATAGGTCTCCCAAGTATTTTATAAATTATCTAAAATAAAACAAGAATACACACACCACGAGATTAATTTCTATAAAGAGCCTCAATTCCACCGAAGACTTAAGAATCCTTGAACCATCACAAATCTTAAAGTCCACTAAATAAATGTAATATAAACCCTCAAGTGATTACTCAACCCACAAAATTGACTTTTTAAAAATACATGGATTTTAGACCCAGTTCACCATGCTCTACATGTTCAATTGGGACTTCAACCGTTTTCACCATATCATGAAGGACCCCCAAAAGAAAACCCGCACCATTAGGTGGTTAGTGAAAACACCATCAATTCTAGTTACCTGTCATGGATCCTTTTGTTTACCATGATTACGTAACTAATAAAATCATATCTAGATGTTCATACCATAATAACACACAAACACTACTAGGAAATATACTAATGCCACAAGGTATAAATAATAACCAAAACTCTTCTCAAGAGAAAAAATTCCAATCAAGAACCTCTAAGACGACATCTATAATAGAAATTAAAAATCTCACAAACAAAGTCCATTACCATCTTTATTCTAACTCCAAAAAAACACCATCACTTATCATAAGGGTTCAAAATCTCTTTTGGCCAAATGTAAACAACATAAATGGCCTTAAATAGAAAATATCACCAAATAACCCAAAAAATAATATCTAAGATTTCATCTCCCAACATATACGCTCATGAAACCACATAAAACAGCACTAGTGACCACCCAGATGAAACACCCACAAAGAATTCAATAGAACTAAAGACTTCATCAATACCCTCCATCTATTCCATTTCCCTAAAATGATCTCAACCACCATTAAATGAAATTGGTATCCAATTTAGAAGTACTTGGATTGGTTTCATATGGAATTAGGATTCTAGAATCAATACTCAATTATTATTTTAAGAAGTGTAAGAAAATATGAGGACCACCATAATAAATGTGGAGAATTACCTTGAATATTATACAAAGGAAAAAACATCCTAAACATCATTTATGTCTATTAGTGTGATATATTCTAAATAATATAAATCATAACCGAATTAACTCATGCTCTAAAAATATATAAATTTTTTTTCACAAATAAAATTTCCAAATGAAATGCCTTTTTCAACAACCAATAAAAAATTTCTATATAAATCCTAGACCTTTAAGAAAATTACTATTGAATTTATTTAAAACAACACTCACCCAATTTTAGAAAATCACATGTAATTAGAGGCATATAAACTTAACTTCACAACATATTTCATAAAAGGACAAATTCATCTCCAAATAATATTTTCCAAAAAACTAAAAACACTCACATTAAAAAAACCCTACACCATTTTAAAATTTATCCAAATAATACCTTTGAAATAAAATATCTCATGGATAAAAAACAACCATTTGAAATAAAATTTATAAATTCAAACATTTCTCAATTGGTGGTAAAAAATGATTCCCTTTACTATAACTAAAACCGATTTCCAAACATCAAGTTATCCTTTGAATGGAAAACCCAAAAATGATATAAACATAAATTTAATAAAAATCCAAAAAAGTAAGATATGTTATTAAAAATAATATTGTTGAAACTAATGTAATAGAAAATACAATTATAGTCTATCTCTATAGATAAGGAATGAAAAATAGTTATTTTTAGAGAAACAAAGATTGGAGATGATTTTTCTAAAAAGGCTAGAAAACGGTTCACCGACCCCGAAATTTCTTCTTGTATGTTTTTATAACCATTTAGATGGGCTCTATTTGGTTTGTAATGTCACATGGATTAACTGTGAAGTCATTATGCATCCCCACTTTCACCCTTTATCTTCAATGAGACACCTGAATTAACCAATGCACTCAACATAGATGGAAATATCAAAAGAAATAAACAAAAAGTAACCCAATCTCGAGACTCACACTACTACTAAAAATTCCCTTTATCAGTGCTCTAAACAGGATTTAACAATGCTAAAAGTAACTGTAAAGATCAGCACTAATAAAGGGAGGTACCCTTTATTAGTGCTAAAAAAGAGCTGATAAATGGATCCTTTATCGGTGCTAAAAAGGCGCTGATAAAGGTATCATTTATCTGTGCTAAAAATAACTTATAAAATGTTTTTTTATCAGCGCTACTTTAGTGCTGATAAAAGGAGCCCTTATCAGCACTAAAAAGTGTTGATAAATTCCATGTTTGCTGTAATATAAAATTCTACAATGTCACACCCAAACAAGACCTACAAAAATATCATCATCTCAACAAGTATACCTATACAAAATTAACACATCATTGAAAAAGAAATTACACCAGGTGTACCCATAAAACAAGTATACACATACGCCATTAACACATAATTCATATGCTATTTAAATACATAAAGAATTCAATTCAAAATATAGGGGTTGGAGGTTGTTCAGTGGTTTGGGGTGGCTGTCCAAGGGGGGTAGGGATGTCTGGGCGGATGGGGGTGTCTTGGTGGATAGGGGGTGGGGGTGGTCCGGGAGGTTGGGGGGGCTGTCCATGGTGGGAGGAGTGGTGTCCAGGGGGTGGTGGGGGTTGTCCACGGGGGTGGGGTGTCTAGGGGTGGGGGGGGGGTGTCCATGTGGTAAGGTGGTGTTTAAGAGGGGTGGGGGCGTCCAGGGGGTGGGTGCCATCTAGGGGGCTGGGGTCTATCCAAGGGGGGATATCCATGGGGGTGTTCACGGGGGTTTGGTTGGTGTCCAGGGCGTTGAGGGGGGGGGGGTTCCAAGGGGGTGGGGTGTCCAAGGGGTGGGGTTCTGTCTAGGGGGTGGGGTAGGCCCGAGGGTGATTGGGGATAACCTAGGGGGTTGGGTGGTGTCAATGGGGTAGGGGTGGATATCCATGGGGGTGGGGATGTCCAGGTGAGGTGGGGGACGTGTCCAGGTGGTGGGGTGGTGTCTTGGAGGGGTGGGGGTTCTAGGGTGGTGGGGGAGTCCAGGCTGGTGGGGGTGTCCAAGGGGTGGTTTTCCAGGGGTGGGGGTCCCCTATTGGGTCGGGAGGTGTCCATGGGGGTGGGGTGGGTTAGGTCAAGGGTGGTGGGGTTCCTCAGTAGGTGGGGTGGTGTCTAGGAGGGGTGGGGTGTCGTCTAGGGGGGTTGGTGGGTGTCCAAGGGGTGGGGGCTATCCATGGGGGTTTCTAGGGGGGTTGAATCATACAAAAATGACCCATGTATTGTTCTCTTAAAGGACCAACACAATCCGAATGCGTTTAGTCATATTTTCGTACGTTAGTTGTTGTTTTCAATTAAAATTATGTCCATTTTAAACAAAAGTGGGAGACTTTGAGTGACACCAGCCACATCGTGCCTCTGATTGAGGCAGGGTTGACTCTTACATGTCACCAATGCTCCCACAAATCGTTATCCTAAAGGATCAACACAATTCGAAAGCATTTGGTTATATTTTCGTAGGTTATATTTTTTTCACTTAAAATTTTGTCCATTTTAAACAAATGAGAGACACTTTGAGTGATACCATCCACACCGTACCTCAAATTGAAGTTTGGTTGACACATACACATCGAAAGTGACCCATGTATCATTATCCTAACATATCAACACAATACAAATGCGTTTGGTATGATTTTTGTATGTTAGTTTTTGTTTTCACTTAAAATGTTGTCCATTTTAAACAACATAGGGACACATTGAGTGATACCAGCCACACCATGCCTTGGATTGAGACATGGTTGACTTTTACACATAAAAAGTGGCCAATTTATTATTATCCTAAAGGATCAATAGAATCCTAATTCTTTTGTTCAATTTTCCATATATCAGTTGCTTGTTAAACTTAAAATTTTGTCCACTTTAAACAAAAGAGAGACACATTGAGTTATACCATCCACATGGTGCCTCATATTGAAGCTTGGATGAATCTTAAATGTCAAAAATGACACATGGATCATTCCCATTAATTTTCAACACAATCTGATGGAATTTGGTCAGATTTCCATACATCAGTTGTTGTTTTCACTTAAAATTATGTCCATTTTAAACAAAAGAGATACAACTTGAGTGACATCGGTCACACAGTGCCTCAAATTGAGGTGCGGTTTACTCATACATGCCACCGATGCACCAATGGATCGTTCTCCTAAATTATCAAAATAATCTGAAAGTGTTTTCTAGGATTTCTATTGGTCTGTTGTTGATTTCACATAAAATTCTATCCATTTTAAACAAAAGAGAGACACATTGAGTGATACCGGCCACATCATGCCTCAGATTGAGGTGTGGTTGACACATACACATCAAAATGACCCATGGATCCTTATACTAAAGGATCAACACAATCCAAATGAATTGTTTCAGATTTTCATAAGTCAATTGTTTTGTTCACTTAAAATTCTGTCAATTTTAAACAAAAGAGAGACACATTGAGTGATACAAGCCACACTGTGCCTCGTATAGAGGAGTGGTTGACTCATACACATCACCAACACACCCATAGCTCATTTTCCTAAAGTATCAACAAAATATGAATGTTTTTGGTCAGATTTACATATGTCAATTGTTGTTTTTAGTTAAATTTTTGTCCATTTTAAACTAAAGAGAGAAACTTTGAGAGATACCGGCCACACTGTGCCTAGGATTGAGGTAGGGTTGACTCATACAGGTCTACAATATTCCCATTGATTGATATCATAAAATATCAACACAATTCGAATGCATTTGATAAGATTTCCATATGTCAGATGTTGTTTTCACTTACATTTGTGTCCATTTTAAAAAAAAGAGACACTTTGAGTGATACCGACCACACCGTGCCTCAGATTGTGGTGGGGTTGACTCATACTCGTCACCAAAACACCCATGGATTGTTATACTAAATGATCAACCCAATATGAATGTGTTTGTTCAAATTTTCATAGGTCAGTTGTTGCTTTCACTCAAAATTATGTCTATTTTAAATAAAAGAGAGACACTTTGAGTGATATCGGCCACACCATGCCTCTGATTGAGGAGTGGATGACTTTTTCACATCACCAATGCACCCATGGATCATTATCCTAAAGTATCAACAAAATATAAATGAATTTACTTTGATTTATGTAGGTCTGTTGTCCTTTTCGCTTAAACTTTTGTCCATGTTAAACAAAAGAGAGACACTTTGGGTGATACTAGCCTCATCGTGCCCCGAATTGAGGCCTAGTTGACTCATACACATCACCAATGCACCCATAGATCTTTCGCCTAATGTATAAATACAATACAAACGAATTTGGTCAGATATGAAGGTATTTTAATGATTTTACTGTTTTTTATTATCTAAAGACCAAAGAAAATTGGTTCATCACTCTTGCATGTTGCTGGTGCATTTCATATGTTAAAATGGGAAATTGACTCGTTGGAGAAATGATGTTTAATTTAATAACAATTATAATTTTCCTATGAACATTTATATACAACAAAGTTTCATCTTTTGATCTCATTAACCCCTCCCAAAAATTAAAACCAGTTGTACACATCCCCAAGTTAGATCATCAGGCTATTTGTGTGCAATCTTCCATTAGGTATGCGGCCCACTCATTTCTGAAAAAATCTATATCATCTTGGGAGTATGAGGCTTTTCGACAGTTATAGTAGTACTGCAAAATATATAAATAAATAATTAATAAATAATTTAAATGAAATAGTAGTGGTTTTTGGAAATACCTCTTTAGGGATGCCATTTTGTTGATGAAAAACAATCTCTTTTAGAAATTTACAAACATAATAACCACAATCACCATCGTTTTTTTGTTTTGGACACTACAAATTTTTTTATCATTAGTAAAATAAGTTACTTGTGTTGATATGTGTTTGGATAGTGAAATATTATTATATAAACCATTATATTTTTTCAGAAATAGTGCTTGCTCGCCTCCTTATGTTTATCCCCCATCCTCATTCCTTTTTTTAGATGATAATGATACACCGTCCTATCATAACAGAATCCTCAGTAAAAGATAATATGAATTATATTACATGATGTGTAGACCTAAAACGTAGGATATAGTTTCTAATGGATTCACAAACTCCATCATGTGTGTCGGTTTTTGGATATCCTATCATTGAATCTAGAAAATAAATCATTAGAGTATAGGAGTTCACCGCAATTAGCAGCCAATGTGGCCTAAAAACACAAAAAGGAATAAGTAATAAAAGAAATGAGAATATAATTGATATTCTTTAATTATATAGTTTTACCCCAGCATGGTTGGTATTAGGAAGACTCTATCATCTGTAATCTTACTTTCAAGTGTTTTCAGGAAGCCATTTACTATTTCATCCTTTATTAATGGCACTAATTTCATTAGATGTGTTGATGTGGTAGGAGGACAAACGAGTCTAAATTTTGTCTCATTGGGAAATTCCTTCAATTATTTATCATACATACATTTCTTAATAATATAAAATGCATTTAGTCATAATTTTCACATTATATCTTCTTTTTCAAAAACAATTCATTAAAACATACCTCATATATAAATTTAAAATTGTGACGCCTAGCCAACCGTTTTCAAGGATCTCATTTACATTTTCAGCAGCAACAAAATCTTGACATTCCTCTCCATATATATTCTTTTCAAAAACCACTATATTACTACTACCACCTCTTATCTTCATATCCACATGAGTATTAAATTCTAGTAAATGTGGATCAAGAAGTGGTGGTGTTATTTTTCTTTCAGTGGCTCTTTGGGATCAGTTGGTCGATCCTTTATATACTTTTGAGCCAACCTTTCTTGTCACCCCCTTCCCTTTCTCCATCTATAATAACATTCATTGGTTCAGACCCTTTTTACATTAACATTTAGAGGATTATCTTGAAAAAAAGGAAATAAATACCTCTTTATCCCCATATACTCTTACAAACTGTGAAGGCCATGCAATGAATGTCCCAATATCATTTTCGATTGTATGAATTTTATCTTGATTAACTGGAATAGGTAGCTCTACATTTGGCTCATGATCTATAGTAATCTTCACTTTCAGATGATCTTTTAAAAGTGGTCTATTATGCAGCTTTTCCTCTAGGATATTGAATATTGTAGCCCTCGCTACAAGGAGATAGGTGGGTTTTGACAGATATAAATCAGTCATTATCACCCTGTAGAAGATTATTACAGTAGAAGTATCATTGTTTTTTTGATTCACATTTCATGGGAACAGTTACGAGAATATTAATTACCAAGTCTAAGACATCTCATTGAGGGGAATAGATCACCTCAAAGCTGGTGGTTGTTGGGGAAGGATCTTCATTCACTGGTTGTTCCAATGTTGTGTATTCTCCTTGCTTCCCACCAATAAAAGTTGCTAGAAACTCTCCCTGCCATAGAAATCATTCTACAATAGTTGTTAGTATTTTGTTAATTTGTTTCAATTTTTAATCTCTATCATCTATTTATTTTTTAAAAATATACTTGGGGTGTCACCTCAAACCCCTCACCTCTGACATGACCATATTTTTCTAGCTTCATCGAAGCCATCGATAATATGTCTGCATTTGATACAGGAGTAGCCGATTCCTTTGACTGTCGGATATAAGAATATAACTAATTATATTCAGCTAATAGAAATATAAAACAATTATTTTTATCATCGTGTCATACTTACACATATTTTCCACACTTTTTGTGTGTTATCATCTACTAGCTTCCCTTCCTTATTCACAAGATCCTTCTTCCATAGCACATGATGTGGGATGAAATTATCGTTGGTTTTAGACTCATCAATCTACATATAAATATAAAAAGATACTTATGATGTTGTTTTTTGGCACCTAACAATATTACTGTAAATTTAAAATACGTACCATTTTATTTTCTAGTGAATCGTACCCCATCATTGATTTACGATAGGTGTATGTTGGTTTTGATGCACGTTCCTTATTTCTAGTAATGATTTGTTGTTTCATAAATGAAATATTGACAATAAAAGTGATGAATACATGTATAAAAAACAATGTATTACCACCCACAATGTACATCAAACTTCTCAGTCCCATAGTGTCCAATAAATGCATCCCATGCTTCTTGGAATATTAGGTAAACATAGACAAGGGGTGGGTGTGGGTTTATTTTACCTTTGAAATATTTTAGGCGACATTTTGTTAAAATAGTGTGAAAACCTCAATGAGTCCTTCCTGCAAGCCTTAGTACATTATTCTTATGTGAATCATCTACTATAAATTTACTCTACCAGATATTGATAAGAGTAATACACTGTTTCTTTATTTTATTTTTTAGTAAATTAAATAATATCATAATGATGTCATAATTTCATCCCAGATCACAGCCTTCAGCTCGGACACAACATGGTGCCATGAATCAATGTCAATTAGCATGCTTTGCTGATTAAAAACTCCAATGTATATACTAAACATAGCCTTATTGGGATTCACATTTTGGCCTCATGCATTCCATCTGACATCAAATTTGAGGACATTCCTTTTCTCCTTAAGAACTTTCACTAACACCATCAGACTATGACATACCTCTGTTTTCTGCAACGTCAGTCCTTCATCCCTGACCATTTAATCGATATCAACATCATCTATATTTTCATCTGAAATGGTAGAAATGGCATGGGCTGATAGTTGTTGGATCTCAAAAATAGGAGCAGCAGCAGGTTCAAAAAAATTGGGTTGCTCTGCACTGTGAGAAGTCGCAGTAGGATCAGCAGCAATAGCTTTAGAGACTTTTTCAAACTTGAGGTTAGGAGCACCAGAATGTGCAGAAGTCATTATCTATAAAAGTGGTTGAACAATTAATTAATATTACATAAATTTAGTAATGATAAGATAATAACATGATATAACAAGATCAATATTACAAACAAAATATAACATTTTGATTGAACTCTCTTTCTTTTTATCAAAGGATGAAGGGATTTGACACCTCTATTGGTTATCCAAATATGTTCATTGGTTTCTCCTCTAACATACAAAACATCATCTACAATGGGACCGCTATGAAATGATTGTGAAGTACCACTGAAAGGATCATCCTCAACTAAATTTTCATCAGACCCTTCAATAGTTTTGGATAATAATAGAACAATTGACCAATTTTGGTTTGAGGGATCTGGAACATATAAAACTGGTACTTCATGTGATTCCATTATAAATTGTTAATCTTTGTACCCTTCTTTACTAAAATCATCTTTCACAAATACCCATTCATCTATTTTAACACCATTGTTTTTATCAACACATTTAAATTGAAAAATAGGCAATTGGAATGACGTATAATCCAACTCCTATATTTGTTTGATAATGCCAAAGAATGAAATATTTACATAAATTGGATTTTGGTTCTTACTACCAGATACATGCATCGCTTTAGCCACAAGTGAAACTCCACTATTTTTCATTGTACTATCTTCATCATTTTCATCTATATATAATATATAACCATTAATTACATGACCATTGTAAGATAATATATACACACATGGTATGGTGGCTAGCCATCGAAGTTCTTCTGAAATTGAATTTGGATTTTTATCTAACTCCTTAAAAATATGGTCCTGAAACCATCCTATAAGTTGGTGATTATGTGTATTAGATGTCCATTTTTAGCCCTTGATGGATTCAACTGCCTAAGAATTTTTTTTGTGAGATTCAATATTTATAGAAACCTCTAAATCATTATGAAAAACATAAATGTGGGCCTACTCCCGATCTATAATAATGATTTTCACAAAATCTCTTCCAGAAATTCCGTCACTATCAATTAGTCTAGTGTGACGAGATTTCAGGAGACCAATTCTTTCCACATCAGATAGTTATTCGGTATATAATTCAATGGATTCCTCAACAATATATAACTCCAATATATAAACCTCTGTCTGACATTGATTTTTGACATACCCTTTCAAAATATTCATATATCGTTCAATGGGGTACATTCGTCTATAGTGATCAAGACCACAAAGTCGAATATCTCTCACCAAGTGAACCATGAAATAAATCATCATATCAATGAATGTTAGTGGGAAGAATATTTCTAATTCACTTAATATGATGAATATTTCATTTCACATAGATGGGAATTTCACCGGGTATAAAACTTTTCTACATATAGATTTAAAACATAAACAATGTTTTTTAACATATAAAGAACATTCTTGTGAACTAATCAACATAAACCTATAGGAATTAAATCTTGCATCAAAACATGGAATTCATGTGATTTCAAACCATTTAACTTCAAGTCATTCATTGAAATAATGTTCATGATATTTGATTAATACCCCTCTGGAATCATTACATCATGGAAGAAGTTGCAAAACTGATATCTCTCCTCCCTAGAATGAGTGTAAGCAGCTGGAGGAAAAAACATTAGATTTTCACCCATCACGGGAGCCAACTATTCTCGTATTTTCATGTCAACCATGTCCAACCTTGCCTTAATTGCATCCTTTGTTTTTTCAGGGGCAGTTGGCAATGTTCCTATGAAACATTCACATATATTTTCTCTACATGTATCACATCAAGAAAATGTCTGATGTATAATCAATTCCAGTATTGTAATTCAAAATAAACTGATCTCTTTTTCCAACTGATTTTCGTAAGGTTTTTTTAAAATGGTTTACCAAAAACCATGTTCACATATTATAATTTCTCAAATAGTTGATCACCTATTAGTGGAGACGGTGTTGTGCATTGTTCGTAACTTCCATTGAATGTTTTCATCCAAGATCGGTGCATATGCCGATGAGGTAGAAATATATATTGTCCTAGAAACACATATTTTGATGAATGTTTCAAATTAATTGATTTTGTATCTTATTTGCACACAAGACACCCTTGAGTTCCATTAATTATATACCCTTAAAATTTTCCATAAGCAAAGAAATCATTTATCATGCCATACAACATCTCTCCCAATGTGAAGTATCCACTTTTATAAGCATCATACAACATAACACCTGAATCCCACAATAACATCAAATCATCGATCAAAGGATCCAAATAAACCTCAATATCATTACCTGGTTGTTTTGGTTCTAATATAAACATAGATAACATGATAAATATCGGCTTCATGCATAACCAGGGTGGAAATTTATAATTTACCAACATAAAAGGCCATGTACTGTGAGTGCTGGTTTGAAAACCAAAAGTATTCACTCCATCTATAGATAACACAAGATGAAGGATTCTCTACAGTTTTCCAAATTCAGGATACTCATGATCAATTTACTTCCATTTAGAAGAGTCAGCTAGATGATGTAATTTCCCATCATTACTTCTTTTATTTGTATTCTATGATAATTTTCTTGTAGTTTCATCACATCCATATAGACGTCTAAACCTTGGAATGATTGTGAAGTACTATAAAACTATCTTAAGAATGGACTCATCTTTCTTGTATCTAGAAGAAAAACACCTTGGGCATTATGTAAGGTATTTTTTCTCCTTGCGAAATAATATAAAGTCTTTTCGGTAAGCATGTATTATTTCTAAAATCATATCCATCGAGCGTAGAATTATTTTAGCTTCATATGTACGGCTTGGGAGCTTGTTATCTTCTGGGAGCATGTCATTCAAGAGAGCAAGTAGTTCTGTAAAACAGACACCAATCCATCTATTTCCTGCTTTCAATTTATACAACTTCCGTACAGCTGAAAATGAAATATATTTAGTGCAACCAGTATAAAATGGCGTCTTTGAACAACTCTATAACTTCTCAAACAATTTTTGGAAATTACGGAGTTGATCTTAAATTGTCCTTTTCATTTCCTCAATACAATCTTTATTATCATTGACATCTGTAATCACATGATCCATACAGTCTTATTCATTGCCCATATTTTTATTCATATCTGATGATCCATAAAACACAGTTTTATCCCATCTAGTAGCTACATTTGGTTTTTTCTCCGTGTTTATTCCAGCATTTATAACTCCGATCTATTCTGTGATATGTCTAATGTTCTTCGAACTCCTCTAGAGTAATTAGTCTAGAATAAAAACAAAGTAAACACAAACAAAGGATTTGAGAGGTATCCTTGGCATGATCCTTTGCAAACATGATGAACTCTTTCACTCCATTCTCATACTCTATTGTCAAACGATTAACATCCATCCTTTATTTATTCATATCTATCCTTTTTGAATCTAAAATATTAGTATTTTCGGTTTAAATACACAAATAAAGACTTCCAAATCCAATAATAATCAATAATGATACATATATCACTCCTAGGTCTCTAACCTATATTCAATATCATCATGCCAAATATTTTTTGAAAGCTCAAGTTACTTACTTTAAATCAGAGGGGGGTAATAAATTTTGTCTTAGATGGTCTCCCATGTTATTGACCTATCATCCCATTAAATCAACATGAGTTTCTAATTCAAAAATGCATCTTAAATCTCAACTAAACCACTGATACTACATTATCATTCCCTCATAAATCCCAAGAACAGAGTTAAACCACCAATAAACTCCATATAATATAAAATAAAACTAAATCAATAATTCATGTGAAATTCATACATAAAAAGGTATCTAAAATAAAATATCAAAAACAAATTCGACACAAGTGGCTCTAGCAGTAACTCCTCATCTCAAGATAGTATTTTCCATCTTGGTCACCAAATCCATCTTCAAAAACATATAAAAATAATAATATAAATAGGGGTGAGCATACAAGTATACTCAGTAGGATCTTTCCCAAAACCTCTCAAGAAAATGTGTTTGAAATATATTAATGCCTTAGTGAATAAATAACAGAACTAATACACACAAATATATCGTCATATATCACCCATCCTCACCAAGGATCACTCACCCAATATCAAATTCAAGTATAGTAACATAATATCAAAAGAATATATATTAATAAATTACCCCACATCCACTTCCCCACTAATTTTGTCATTCTCACACTCTAATGAAATATTTCTTATTCGTCAACCCCTTATATAAAATCTCATAACCATATATCCACACATACACATGTCACAAAAACATAAAAACCCATATCCATATCACAACCACACATCACATCCTCATCATAGTATGATATTGTGACCATGAAGGACATAAACATCATACTCTCCTCCTACAATGCACAACCCCCACTATGTATCCACACCAAATACTCTAAATCATGTCAACAAGAATATATATATACCAAAACCTAAAATCATTATAAGTCATGTATATACACCCTCTATGAGCCATTAAAACTCATACTAAGGTTGAAGGTGGAGAAGGGAAGATGCAGTGGTTATATATTTGTTCCCTCTATAACCTAAATATTAAGAAAAACACTTAGAACCAAAGCAATCGTATGGATTTAAATCATTTTACTTGTCTCAAGTGGTGGTGTGTAAGAAATAATAAGAAAATATAATAAGTATATAGTCACACATAAATCTTTCCTAAGGGTTTACACCAAACTAACACTACAAAAACCCACATCAACCATTTCCTTGTTACTTCCGCCCTTTAATAACCACTTCCTTTATAATGCCACAAATAATCCCTAACAAATCATATAAGAATCCATATCAATATTTACAACTTCTCATTTCATTTAAAATTATAATTTCATGGATATTTATTACCACATGGATTTCAATTGCTAACCATTTTAATGTAAAAACAATCCTTAAATAACTACCCACTATAAACCATTCATTAATCATTAATAACTTTTATTATATCATTAACCATTTGTTAAAAATAATTATTCCAATAATTATCATTGATTATTTAACAAACCATCATTTATCATTTCCAACCCATCACCCATTACTATTTTCATTTATTCCAACCATATTTCATTCCAAAAGGAAACTATAACAGCACCCAATAACAACTGAATTTTCA
The DNA here is from genome assembly GCA_963277665.1 of Viscum album. NCBI lineage: Eukaryota > Viridiplantae > Streptophyta > Magnoliopsida > Santalales > Viscaceae > Viscum > Viscum album. The sequence goes on from OY728157.1 coordinate 204,246,657, forward strand.
TGACATAAAATACCACTAAACACATTCTAAAATCCATACAACCACTTATTTTCAGCCTAAATAGCCATATCATTTCTACAATAACAACACAATAATCCTTCCATCACTGCCATAATAATTACAACACAACATGCTCCCAACCAAATCAATCAACCATCACCCTTATAATCAAAGTGATAAATACTCCATACATAGTTGCATGAAAGGGAAAACATATAAGAAATTCACACTAAAAACTCCACCTTAATCATTATTTAATATTAAAGTATAATTTATTGTTTAAATATAACACTTTAATTATAGATTTCCAAAAAACCAATTCATTACCTACCTTAAGTGACGATAAAATTATGAAAGGTGATTATAACATATTATTAGTAGTATGATATTTCTTTCACAATATCAAAAATAAATCACTTAGAAAAAACACCAATAAATACATAAATATATAAGGAATATTATGGAACATCATAAATCACATGAAAAACACCCTCTTCACTTTAATTTTCTTTAGTGTAATTCGTTATAGTATTTAGGTTAATCAGAACTCTACATCAAATGAAAACAAAATAACATGATAACTCCCCAATTTACACATAATAAAGAAGGAGAAATTTCATGTCCCCAACCTCAACTGAAGATTTAACTAATATTTCAAAAGAATGAGAATAAAACTCAAATAAAACATGACTTAACATATGAGGGTAATCTAAAAGGCCTTTGTATGCCATTAATAATTAAAACCATAACAAAAAAACACAAAAACCGAATCTGTATTGTTGTCACATCCTTATTAAGAAGAAATTTCAAGAATAGAATCAAGAAGAAGAGAAAATAAATTCACCATAGAGGGAGAGGTGCACCCACAATGGGGGGATAGAAGAAGTATCGAGCATTCAAGAAACCTTCTGAACTACGTTGGGAGGGGAAGGAAAGACGGCCAAAGGGGGAGGTTCATGGGAGTTGCCGCAAACCGTTGAGAAATAGAGGAGTAGGGTTTGCAAGGAGTAGGGTTGAGTGGAGAGGAGGAGAAGTAGGGTCGAGCAGAGAGGAGGATCCACAGAAGGGGATTGAGGGGAGGATAAAGAGTAGGGCTAGAGGTGGAGGTTCGGCAATAAGAAGATCAGCGGGAGGGGAGTTATCCCAGGGGTACAGTATAGTGAGGTCTTGAGGGTGTGATAAATAGAGGATACTATGTGCCCAATTTTATAAAATATGGGACTACAGTTTTATCAGTGCTAAAAAAGTGCTGAAAAATCCTCCTTGTATCAGTGGTAAAATTTTAGCATTGATAAAGGTATCCTTTATCAGCACATTTTAAGAGCTGGTAAAGGGACTCTTTATTAGTGATAAAATGTTAGCACTTATTGAGGGATTCTTTTTCTGTGCTTTTCTAGTGTGAATAGAGGAATTCTTTATTAGTGCAAGAAAACCTCGAGAAAGTATCCCTCTATCTGCGCAAAAATTTTAGCACTGAAATAGGGTTCCTTTATCAGTGTTTTTTTCTTAGCACTAATAAAAGGTGGCATTTACCTTGACCATTTTTTTAGTACTGTCAAATCCATACATATCTCAGTTACTATTATTTTATCATGAAAGGTGGTGATAAAAAACTCATCTGTGAAATAACTCTTGATTCTTTACGATTATTATATTCTTTTTTATACTGTGAAATCACCATAAAATTCATATGATTTTCAAGAGATAAGTAAACCCTTCAAGAAACTAGGATATGATGTAATGTTTTTAGAAACTATCCCAGGATAACTCATCCCAGATTATGATAATGCCGAAATGGAATTACAAATCCCCACAGCCTAGAAACTATTTCATGCGCATCAAGAAACACACATTAGAATTTTTTTCCCAATTTAGAAAGAAAATAAATATATAATTAGAGTATATCAATGGATTTAAATAAAAATCTCATAATAAATTAATATGAAAAACATAATATAAATAAATAATAAAATAGATACAATAGTAGACAAAACAATATTAACGAAAACTAAGTGGTCAGTGGACACCACATGACCCATGGTCACTTACCACAACCTAATTTTTCAATCTTGACAAAAAAAATAATATCAAAAAACAAAAGGATCACAATCAAGGAATCATAAAAGAGATACATAAGAACTGAATACACTAATTGGTGTATGCAATCTATTAGAAAACCACATCCAGTATGATTTTACCAAATAGTTATTGTAAAAATTTGTGAAAGAAATTAATTCAAGCTAGTTTGAAATAAAATATGTAAATTATTTCTTATCAAATAGGCCCTACAAGATAAATAACCTCATTTCATTAAATCAATCGATTTCCTTTTTTTTAAATCAAGGCGAGAGATTTTCTAATTTTAATAAATACTTAAAAACATATTTGTTTGAAAGGAAAACAATCACTTTTAAAATCCATTTATTAATACCACGCAATCCATGGAGTCTAACCATATATCATTTAAAGAACCAATCTAAAATGTTCCCAAAATACATTAGAAAACACACTAATGTTGTATAAGAATATAATTCATTGGAACCATGTGATAAAATAAACAATTTCAGAAACATCATGGAGGAAATAAATGGTTTCATAGGTCCATATAATAGATGATGCAAAAGGAAAATCATGGGTATTACTATTATGACACCACCAATCAATAGAATTTTTTCATAGGCTCCAGAATTGGTATAAATGTGAGATAGGCATAGATTTTACCAAAAATAGACCAACTAGAATCCTATGTTTCATCCTATACACAAGACAACTGACTATCCTCCACCCTGAAATAATTGGTGGAACACCCCATCTTGTATTATCACACACTAGATAAGTTACTAGTTTTCTATGTCTATATATTGTTATATATATATATACTTTCCACTTAGCTTCTGAATTTCCCTGATAATGAATAAAATTTGGGTGCATGAAAATATATTCTGAAATCAATAAAAAAATAATAACTCACCACCTACAACCCCCTCAAAATAAACATACTCTTTTATCCATCACCCAATTAATACAATCAAAAAGCATCACCCATAATGAGATATAACAAAAAGATTGAAAATGATTTTTTTATACACCCACACATTTTAAAAAACATATAATGTTTCTAAATAATCATTCTTGACAACTGATTTGGGATTAAAATCCATTTCACCATGTTTCAATATCTATTTATTAAAAAACATAAAAAATACACTTGAAACAATAATATAAATGAATTTAGTAATAAAATATACTTTTATAAATCCTATAAAAATTGTTTAACATCATTATTTTGTTTAACCCATTAACAAAACAAGCTCTAGTACCTTCATTTATCAAATATAGTTTAAGAAAACCAATATAAACATTATCTATAATCATGTGGAATCTTAATTATCTTCCTAAAATATGAGAACCATATTGTCAACTAAAAATTTACAATAATATAATTTGAAATCCATTTTGAGATACTATATATATTTAAAATTTAATTTTAAATCACTTAAAATTCTCTATCACAAAATGATATATAGAAATAAAAAAATCATAAAAACACTAACCTTGACTCAAGAATTTAACCCATGAAACAATCTAGATTGTGTCACAATCAATGGAAACACCCAAAAAATAATGGAAATAACTCTTACAACCCATAAAAAAGAAGAAACAATAAATCCACCTAAAACCCATATTCTCAACAAAAAAAATATCTCTTGGGTTTTGGAAGGATGAAATACCAATATGAATATAAAATTAAAAGGAAGAGGAAGAAGAGGTGATGGGTTTACCTCAAAATATACTTTTAAGAAATTAATTAATAAATGCATCAAATAAAAAAATAATGGAGGGGAGAAGCATTATCATATGCCTGATCTTGGTCAAATTGAGAAGAATCCTAAAAGGGGTAAAACCCATATAAATTGATCCCGTGTAAAAATAGGTAAACGGAAAAAAATAAACTTCGAATACTCGCAAGGTTTTACTACACCATTTTATATATAGTATTTCAACTTTAAAGGATCCACTAGAAACCCAAAAAATATGTACATGGTTTGTCCCCATGGATAAAAAATTTTGTGACAACTATGAAAAATTCCACATTAACCATCTACATGACTATCCCATTGTAGCTAAACTTTTCTTTGTTAATCATGCACAATCCATGTTATAGAAAAAAAAACATTAAATGGTATGAATTGTGACATCACTAAGACTCATGTGGTGAACAATGAGATTTTTTTCCCATGTGCACTAAATATAAACATTAAAATGAACTAGGATTCCCATTTCATTAGGGTACCTACACGATTTTCACTATGTCATGTGCACTAAACCATTCTCCAAAAGAATCTCTATGAAAGGGTCAACTGTATGGTCTTTCAAAACCATGTAGTGACAGTGATTAATTCATAAATAGAATAAATTCTTCTAATTCATAAAAAATTAACAATTGAAACTTTCTAAAATCTAAATTTAAAAAAAAATACATCAAATAAATATAAAAATATTATTATAGTTTTCAACGTGATAGATCATTCGTAATGAATTTTTGTTTATATAATAGGATAATCCTCTCGTTCAGGCATTAGATATGGTTAGTATGATTCAACTATCAAGAAGACTTATTGATAAATCTATGAATTATGGATAAATTGTAAGTGATTATTTTGGATTCCATTCCATATACTACATACAATAAAAAATAAGGCATATTTATATTAAGGAAACCTTTTGGTGGTTCCCTACTAAATTCCATACTCACAACAAGGATAATTTTTTTGGTTCATGTGTAGATCATATTGATGACATTAATTTATAGGAAATAGACTTATTTTAGGAATAGTATTTGTGGGATATCATAGAGGATGTGAAGAAGGACCCAGGGAATTTATAACCATTTTGTCCATGAATCATTTTTTTAGTTTTATTCTTAGATAGTTTATGATTGACCCATTTAGTGATCCTATAGAGATGTATGACTCTGTGAACTATATGTAAATTTTTCTATATAATTTTAATGATTTTATTTTGTTTTTGTTTCAAGTATAATTCCATATAGTGTACACTGATTTCATTCTTAATATTGATGATTATGTTTTTATTTGTTATTTGTTCAATGATATTTGAAGGTATAGTCTCCCCAAATGGAATATAAAAACCTCACTACATGTTGGAAGCCTCTAAAATACATGGTGTTATTCTTGGGGTCATGTGGTTCCCATTATCGTAGATCCATTCAAGACAACTGGGCTAGAGATATTACAGTGTATGTAGTATACACTATACATTTAAAAACATTTCAAATTGTGGATAAGAATAATAAATATTTAAAATTATAAATTTATATTTATATTGAATTTGTATTTTTAAATTTATTTTATGTTCATGTGATTGTTAATTATATATACATATATTAAGAACATCATTTAAAACATTAGTCTTATTGGTAAAAAAGTTTGGTGGAATTGAAATTCAATCTAGAACTACTAAAATTAAATCATTCTTCCAAGGTGATCATGGAAACCCAAATACAAAATTCATTTAAATATCATCTCATTTCCATTTTGATATTGAAACATGTTAGAATAAACCCGACATGTATCGGTGCTACACCTTAAACTATTGAGTACCAAAACATTAAAAATAAATAAATGACCTACGTAATTATTTATTCAAAAGTAAAAAATAAAACAAAATATCATAGTACATTTTTTCCCTCTAGGATATAATCAACAAATAATATAGTGGTAATATTATAAACCCTTATTTTATTGAATATGAAGTTCCCATCAAAAATATATTTTAATAGAGTAATCATTGGGTTTGATACCCATCCATTAGTGGTACACCTGAATTTAATATGTTCAGAATCTTATTCTACTAAGAATCTGATAACTTCAAAATTTTGACTTGTCCAAAAATCATATATATTGAATTTGTACTTCATAACATCATATGATTTTCATTATCTACCAACTAAAATAAAAAATCAACTAATGTAAACATATATCCTCACATTCCTTCAACTTCATTAATAACAATATCATAATTATTTATAATAAATAAATTATCAATTGTATTCTCTATCCCATGGGAATAAAAGTGTTCAAAATTTAAATTCCTAGGGATAGTTTTCCCATATTTTATAACATTACAAAATAATTACCTGATTCTTGAAAAATATATAGGAATTCCACATCAGATGAAATATGCTCATAGTTCTTTAGAGGTTGTAGAAAATATATGGGGGGAGAAATAAATCATTTAAGGAATTATATTTCTCAAAATATATAATTTAAAAGAGTGTACATGGATATAAACATCACATTAATTAATATTAATTTAAATTCAGTTATTTAAAATGAATATTTTTTGTTTTTTGAATAATAACATACATGGATAATATACAAGTCAACATGCTAAAACATATTGAAAATGTGACTCATGTTTAAGCTAATGCATCCAATAATAATGTTTTTAACTTGGATTTATTAATCACCACTATTGAATAATAACTTTATCCCGTTCCCTTCATCATGAAAATTCATATTTACATGTTCACCAAATTTCACATGTAGGGGAAATTTAAAACATTTTTTAATTTAACAATGTACTCCAATATATCATTCCTATCTTGAAAACCCTAATAAAATAAAATTTTTCCCAATAATGATAAATAGAACAAATTTTTATAGAAAAAAAAATTGATTTCTCAAAAAACATTCCAAAAAAAAAATCAAATCTAACTATTCTGATTGATTTCAAAAAAATATATTTTTATGAAAACACAACCAAAACAAACCACTTAAATTATCTTTGACATCCTAGTTATTTCCAAAAAAATAACAATTAGAAAACTTCAAGTTTTCATATGATCCACAAAAAACACCTTGATTTTTAAATATTTGTGTAAAATCCTCTTTTATACAAAATTTGATATGTTCCAGTGGTAACTGAGAAAATAAAACCAATAAATCCAAAAACCACTAGCTAGATGAAAAACCACTACCTTTCAGGATCAACTACATGGGTCTTGTTTTCACATATCCATACATGATATCTTTGATCCTCATGGTAGCCTCATTTCACATATCATATCAATCATTTATCTCCTTAACACAATTACTATAATTCTCTTCTTTAACATGTATTACATAGAATGGTTGTAAAATATTTATCATTGAGATTCATTTTTCATGAACATGAACAAAATGTTTTTTATATTCCAAATTGCATCATACACATTTCAAATCCATTTTCATTCCAAATAGAAATTCCAAAAATAATTAATTTTTCTTCGAAAGTCAACTTTGATCCATATTATCATAAGTTTATTTGAAAAAAATCAATTACCTATAATTCAACATGTTGTTCCAATTCTATTTAACTATTCATATTTTTAATTTAATGCATTGATATAATTAAAAAAACCAAAAATCTAAGAAAACCCATTTCGAATCAAAATACCATTCTTCAAAAAATTTGGATTCCAAAAAAAAATATAATCATATTCAATAAATATACTATAACCATGTTATCTATATTTATACAAAATAGTTGAATTAAAATACATACATATGTTATTCCACAGAATCCTAAAATACTTAATCAAAGATTATAATAATTTAAAGAATCCAAAAAATTATATAAATATTAAAGATAAACAAATATCTAATCTTCGATATCAATACTGTAAATTTTCTTAATCATGGATATAATCAAGATAATTAGAGAATATTAATTTTAAAATAGTGGTATAGAAATTTCAAAATATTCAACTTCAAACCGTGAGTCAACACTAATGATCTATCAAAATGGGAACCAAAATTTACTAAAGATGTCCACATAATTGATCAAGATGATTTGATAGATTAATAAATTTATATTAATTTGAACTTCTTAACTTAGTTTTTTTATATTCTCAGATTGCATAGTCACAAAGTAAGTGTAGGTTAATGAGAAAAAAAAACATTCCCCAAAACCTCGAATGCATTGATAGAATTCATGGTCTCTCTTACCCATTAAGATAACAACAAAAAAACACTACCTCTAAAAATTAATAGGCATATTCTATTTTCACTTTTTCCATACCCATCCCTACTGAAAAATTGGCCTTTAATAGTGATGGTATTTATCAATGCTAGAAAAAAGTGCTGATAAATGGAATCTTTATCAACGCTAGAGAAGGTGTTGGTAAATTTTACCCTTTATCAATGTTTTTTTAACCAATAAAGTTTCCCTTTATTATGGCTTTATTTTTAGAACTGATAAAGGATAGACTTTATCAGTGATTTATTTTTAATGCTGATAAAGGGTACACTTTTTAGTGAAACATTTTTAGCACTCACAAATGAATCATTAATCAGCTCTATTTAGCACTGTAAAAGGTCAGAATAAATAAAAACAAATAAATAAATAAATAAAATTGGTTTATTAACAGAATTCTTACAAATTTTTTTAATGAAATTATTATTGATAAGAATGAATAAAATGATATTATTATAAATAAATTATAAATAAAAATAAATAATAAGTATTAAATATATAGATATATGAAAAATAATAAATACAAAAATTAATATTAAAATTAAGTAAATTGATAAAAATATTAAACATTTTATTAATTATATGATTGATGAGAATGATAATAAATAGTTTATATTAAATATATATATATATATATTAATATATATAAATATGATTTATATAATACAAAATATAAATTATTCATTACATTAAATTGTAATATATTTCGTGAAAAGTGATTTATAATTAAAAAGATGTGAATTAAAAATACATACTAATTACATCGAGTAATGGTTATAATTGTATGTCATTTTATTTTTTTATATATAACATAAATCAGATATATTATATTGATTTCAAATATACATAATTAATTCATTTATATATATATATATATGCACATACACAAATATTTTTTCAGAATCGAACATATTTATATATTTTATTATATATATATTTGTTTACTATGTTTTAAAATTTTCAGGATTCATTCATATTTAATGCAATATTTATCAATTTTCCAAAACATTTATATTAATAAAAATTCTCCCAATTCACAATATTATACTCCTTTTTATTAATCAATTTTAATCATTTTAAACATGCATGATCTTAATATTAAATATTAATTAATAATGTTAAGAATACATTTCTAAAAAAGTATTTATAAATAAATATATTTTTAAATGTAAATTTACTATTTTCATACATTTATAATTATATATAAATAAATAAAATTTATCTAAAAAGTATTTATATAATTTTCAGTTTGTTATCAATTTATTTAATCAATGAATATATTTATGTTTTTTTATATACATACATATATATTTATTTATTTATTTATATAGAAATTATTTATTAAAAAATAATATATATATATATATATAATTTTATATTCAAATAATTATATAATTATTATTTTATAAAAATTATTATTATAATTATTATGATTATATTTAATAATAATGCTTTTTTAAAAACAGTATTATTATTTTACAAAAAATTATTATAAGTATTTACCAGTTCTTTTTAACACTGCTAAAGATTCATTTTATCAGCACTTATTAACATTGCACAAATAAAAGTATCATTATCTGTATTTTTATAGGTGCTGATAAAATATCATGATCTATTTGAAAAACCCAAACCATCCCGAACTAGTTTGTGATATCTGGTGCTCTCCACGGAGGCGATGTAAGGAAACATTTTTTTCAGACGTCAATTTTGAGTAGAAATTTGAATTTTTTCTATCAGATGCTCATGAGTGGTAAAATGGTATCTAAACCCAATTTGATGATCTCATATAATTTATCTTTCTACTCTATTATCCTATAATAATGTATCTACCCAATGACTGAACGCTTTTAGGAATCTAAGTTGTTCAAATTTTGGAGGAATAATTAATATATAATATTTCATAAATTAAAAATTAAATTTTTAGTGAAAGTTCATTCGATTGTATCTTTTAAAAAAACCTTTGAATAGAGATATGTTCTCCATATTTTTAACCAAAATGGGTAGGCTAGACTAGGGAAGGCATAAACACAAGTTAGGCACTCAGGCCGGCAAGGACAAATTTTTCTTTTTATCTTTCTTCTTTTTCATTCTTTTCTTTTTCATATATTTCATTACATACTTCCATCTCAAGTATTCCTCTTCTATGACACCTCTTTCACTATGAATTAATATAAAATGGGATATTGAGAGAGAAATATTGATAGGGATGAATAGAGGTACCGTTGTTAATCCCTCGATGCACTGGATCGACCTACAATAGCCGTGGACCAGGGAATCGAACGATGATCTACGGTTTCTCCCCAAAAGTATGCCCATTTATGTTTTTCAGTTTGATACCCATAGATTTTTTTCAAAATTTAAATTTCTATTATGTTTTTATGAGACCCCAGGAGGCTGGATCTATTGATTTGGGGGGCAGCGGGATTCGGGCGATCTGAAGGTTTTTCGTTCGGGAAAATAGTGATACACAGTATGTATTCAAGAGTGAAATGTCATGCGTTCTTACATTTAGGAAATATGATGTTTTTGGTGTACACTTTGTGTATATGGTTGTACACGCCATGTAATATTACTCATCTGTGTAGCCTAGTATGCATCCTGGTGAACCCGTGTAGGGGTACTTGGTTGTGTGGAGTACACAGTCATACACTATGTGGTTGGAAGGCTGTGTAAAAGTACATGGCCTAGCCAGGTAGATGGAAAGGATGGTTTAGGGAAACTTGAATGTACCTTATGTTGGGTTTACTCCTCATACTAGTCTGACATGTTGTGTGCTTGGGGATTTAACACACTTAGGCCGACATGAGTTCACGCCCATGTGGCATGTTATGATTACACGCCGTCTATTAAGGGTGATACATCATGTACTACCCCTTTTAACAATTTTATGGGTTTTTGTGTTTTCTTACCCCAATTTTGGTAGTTTACCCACATGTAGTCCATTCCGAGCAATTTTCCTCGTAGATCAGGAAGGTGAAACCCTTTGAGCATTCGGAAGAATCTTAATGGGTGTTTTTGGGTTTCAATATAAATAGATATGTTCTTCCTCCAGTAGTCAAATTTAGTTTTCTTTTAAGAGAGAGATATGAATGTGATTAATAGGTTGGGTTTTCGGACCAACCTAGTAAAGTCCTTTGATATGAGATGATCTATGAGGTACCTCTCGTGACCTTTTGTTTTAAACATGTTTTCCTTGTGTGGCGTTCTCTTTTTTCCTAGGAGGATGTGAGGCCAGTTTCTTCTAAGGATCCCCCAAGTGATTTATTTTCCTAATTTTTGATCATTGGATCCCTTATTAGGATCCTAATAAATTTTTATCATTCAAATTATCCCATGTTGTTTGCCTCCATTTTCATACCATTAGGGGATCCAATTCATGATTCCTCCTTCATCACATACATCTAAGGATCCCGAGTAGTATGCCTTCACTTGTGTTTACATAAAGGATTTAATGTAGTATTCCTCTTTAGTTTTTGATAGGAGGGACCCCGGGGGTACCCATTGTTTGAACAATCCTGATTTGTACATCAAGGTGGGGTATATATGGTGTTCGAGTGTCACCTAATAACCCATGCCAATATGATAAGCATGTAGGGCTACGAAAGTAGTGTTGGGTTGGGTATTTATAAAAATATTTTTTTAATATTTTAATGATAATAAATGATATAATTTCCTCACATTGTGGTATATGTGTACATTTAGAAAATATATGGGATTTGATCATTCATTTGAAAAATTGAGGAAAATTCTAGTTTTACACTTTAAATTCACTATAGAATTTTGAAAATAAATATTAAATATGTTTTATTTTAACTTAAATTTTATAAATATTTTACTGACATAATGGGATACAAATATTATTTAGTAATTTGGAGCTAAACCATGCATTTCTTTGGTGTAAATGGGCCATGATGTCAAAGTTGGGCTAGACTCGCCAGATTGGACATCACTGTAGTGTTTTGGCCATATCATATACATCCTTGTATGGATTGAGCACAACTTTTTATAGGAGATCTGAAACCCAATTTCTCACAAATTAGTGTGATAAAATAAAATCTGGTTCATGCCCTTTGGAGGTAAAATGTGCGTTATAGTTTGGCATAAAATATTTAGAAAAGATTCAACATTCACACTTGAAAATACTTTGAAACTAGCCTCCCCGCCACTTTATAAATTGTTGTTTTCACTATTTGGAATGATTTTTAGATGAATTGGGAATTTTTAGATGAAAGTATATCTCTTATGAGCCTCTCACAACTCTTGTAATAATTTAGGCCTTGCGCAAACATCTCTTCCAAAAAGGCTCTCCTCTCCTACATCCTATTTGTTTTTCTTTGCTTTCATGCTTGTATCGTGAATTTATCTTAAATTAATATTATGTGTTTTTTCCATTTCCTATTCATTACTCATCTGATTTGGGTTGGAATAAATATTAGATATGATATTTGGTTCTACCAATTCAATCCTTTGCTCGTGGGAAACATCTCCACGATGACCACAACACCCATGGAAGAGTAGTTTTCTTGGTGATCGATCTATCTTCTACCATATTCATTTAATTATTTTGAAACACTGATTAAATTTAATTAACTTAATATGATCCTATAATTTAGTTTTTAAATTATATGAAACTAAGAAATAAATTTATCAATAAACATGAAAACACGTGAGGTCAATTATTGTGTGGATTGTGAGAGCACGATCTTAATTGGTAATACAATAACACACGGGATGATTTTGTAGAGTTAAATATTAATCCCTATAGAAAATTCATCATCATTTTCTAGAATGGATATGTACTATAATTTTACACTAACCATAAGATAGATTTAGAACATCATTCAAAGTAGGGTGTTATGATTGTATATTCTGAAGATGGCCTTGGGTTTAAGTAATTTCATATTTGTGGTTAATTTAACTCAGTTAGGGTAAGAGGGTTAACAAATTAGGGGATCATAGTTAAGTGGATATTAATTTAAATTATAATTATTAATATTTAAATTAAAATGTATAGTTATATTGATTACACCTTTGAAATATTTTCTAAAAAAATTCTTCTGGTTGTGTCATTTTAATCGAACATCATTTCAAAAATAAAAAAAATACATTCTTCTTCCAACAAACATCATCATGGTTAATAATTGGTAAAAAAATACCCCACTCTGTTTATATAGTGTTTTTTCTTCTACTTTATTTTATTTTCAAAATTCCATTAATATGTTGTAAAATTACTTCCTCCCTTGAGAGACGACCTTGGTCAACCACTCTGCTAGACCTATGTACCCCAAAAACCATTAATCATTTGAGGGATCCCACAACGGTGCCTTTAAAATTTTCATCATTTCATGGGAGGCATGTAATAATTTCAACCATTTAGACGTATTCCTTGTATTTATCATTTGTTTTCTCTTCTTCTCATCTTTCTTCCTTATTTACCCAATCTAAATTTTCCTTCATCCTTGGTTTTATTCTTCTTATTATTTTAGGACCATCAAATCAAACTTCTCATTTTTTATTTTACTATGGTCTAATTTCCTTTTATTTATTTTTATTTTATTAATGAAATGAACTAATCCCAAAGATCTCTTAGATCTTTATCCTGAGATTGAATGCATCCTTACTTCTCGATTTAGACATTCTTAGTCTATGGGAAGTTTCAAAATTCAGCTAATAGAATAATTCCTCCACTAAAAAATAATGAAAATTAGAATCACTTATATATCAAACCTAAAACAACAACAAGTGTCTGAAAACAATAATAATTAAATTAATAGAACCATTCGAGAGTTGGTTGCACCAGATATTAATTATCAACAAAATTTCTTTGCATACCCAAATCTCGAATATGGAATTGAACTAAAATCTAGGTAAATTCAAATTCATCCAAGGTTTCATGGATTACCTAATGAGGATCCAAACAAACATTTAAAATAATTTAAGGTGGTTTTTTAATCCTAAAAACCAATATAGGTTTCTAAAGATCAAATCAAATGAAGATCATTTCCATTCTCACTTGATGGAGATGGAAAATATTGTATGTATTATTTAAACCCTTAAGATGTAACTTGTGGGAATGATTTGAAAAATATTTTCTTGCAATTATTTTTTCTAGTATCAAGAAACACTTTCATTAATAAATAGATATCGGGGATCAAGAAATCATAAGGGGAGTCAATGTATGAGTGCTGGGAGTGATTCAAGAAGTTGTGTGCAAGATTCCCACATCACCAAATCAGTGAGAAACTATTCATCAAATACTTGTATGAAGGACTTACACCTACAGAATGGAGAATGTTGGACTCCACAACTGAGGGGAATTGGTAGACAAGACACCAGTAGTTGCACGTGCATTGATTGATAAGATAGTACAAAACATCCAACAATTTGTTGATTGAGGTACACTAAATTTTAGGGGGTACATCAGGTAAGTCCTTCCTCTATTTAAAATCATTTGATTGATACAATGTTTGAAAAATTGACCTTTAAGGTGAGGTAGATTTCTTTGGAAAAAAATATATCTCAACCCCCTCCTTCAAGGCCTTGTGGCATTTGCACTAAGACAATCCACCAAACTGGTTGTTTCCCCAAACTATAAGAAACAGAAGATTGTGCAGTAGTGTTTCTTGGGAGACCATATTTGCACTAGCAATATCCACATCACTAATTAATGTTTGATTTCATTGAACCAGCATGAAACCATGGGTGGACGGATCAATTGGACATTATTTAAGCATCTGGTCATCAATAATGGCCCCCTGTCAACAAAACTTCCATCATCATCAACCTTTCCAATAAGGTTTCCAACAACCCCAAAGGCGATTTGAAGCTCAATCATTAAAAAGTTAACAACATGAAAATTCTTAAAAAAATGTAGATTCAAATTTTGATTATATTTTAAAAATCATTGTTCTTCATCAACAGAATGAGTTAAAGAGTCATGGTTCCGAGCTAAGGGAGTTGAAGACTCAAATGAGCCAAATTTCCACAGCCCTCCATGAACCGGTGAGTAAGAATTCGGGAGATCGACCCTACCAACCTACTCCAAATACAATGGGGTATTTTAATTCCATAACATTGAGAAGCGGGAGGCAGACAACTAATTCTTTGACACCTACCATTCCACTAGGATTCACATCAAATTTGGAGAATCCTCATTCCATACCAATTGATGAGAAATACAAGGAGAAATAATATTCTAAGAAAAAGATTGATGATGTTCCTCCTAAACCACTTCCATTTCCAAACAGAGTTGTACAAACCAAAAATATTGCTAAAGAGGCAATAAAAAAAGTCTTGGATACATTCAATCATGTGGAGATCAACGTTCATCTACATGAAGACATTAATCAAATAACAAGGTTTAAAAAATTCTTAAAATAACATTGCACCAATTGAAGAGGGTTCAAGGGAAATGAGAGGATCAATATTGGAAGAAATTTGGCATCACTCATTACACCAACTCTAGTAATTCCAAAAAAGTGAAAGGATCTATGGACATTCACCATCCTATGAGCCATAGAAAGGTTACACTTTTCTGATGCCCATTTTGATTTGGGAGCTTCCATAAATGTGATTCCTCACTCTATATTCTCATCTTTACATGATGGTGTGTTGAAGCTGATGAGATTAGTGGTGTAGCTGTCGAATGGAGATACTGCATTTATAGTGGGAGTCCATGCCAATGTACTTTTCCAGGTAAGAGACATGATGTTTCCAGTATATTTATATGTGGTAAAAATGGGGGACATTCTAGTAAGTTCACATTCTCACATTATCATATGTAGACCCTTCATCAAAACAACAAAAACTATTATAAGTATCAATGAGGGTATACTTTTCATGGTGTTTGGGGAAGATTTTGTGATATTTAATTTTATGGACTCCATAAAATACCCCTCATATGAATATTCTACATTTGTTATCTCCCATTTTGAACCACCAAATAAAAACCCCATGGTATTTGATTGACCTATCTAGAAGGCGGTTATGAGTATTAGTTCTAGTTTAATGTCTAAGACTACTTACAAACCTGTTTCTAATTCTCAAGACACTCTTAGATTTGATTTTTAAATTGATTCAAATTCTAATTTTGATCATGTGAACTCTGATTATGACATGGTTGTTGAGTATGCTGATAAATTTGATGCTTTATTCTATTATTTTGATTTTTTATATTATGATACCATTTTTCATTGTGCAGATATTTCAGTTTGTTCAATTTATCTATTCATACATCACCCCCAACATTGGAACTCAATACATTGCCACCAAATCTCAAATACTCTTACTTGCTGGTTGGTGGGAAATTTCATGTTATCATTTCTAACAATCTCCCTTTTGAAAATGAAGAAATATTTTTGACTCTTTTGATGGAGAACATCAGGGAAATAGGGTTGACCTTGGCTGATATATCAGGTATTATCCCCTCTATATTCATGCGTAATACTATTTTGGAGGATGGGGATAAACTGGTTAGGCAGTCACAAAAAGAGACTCAATCCAACACTTTTGGTGGTGGTTAAAAAAGAGGTTGAAAATTTTATCAAGGAAAGTATAATCTATCCCATTTCAAATTTCCAGTGGGTGAGTCCTTTTCTGGTTGGGCCTAATCAATGTGGTGTTACTATTGTTAGAAATGAGAAACATTATTTTGTTATAATGAGGGATAAAAACAGTTGGTGTGTGTGTATTTATTATAGGAAACAAAATCAATCTACTCACAAGGACCATTTCCCCATCCCATTTATTGAACAAATGCTTGAGAGACTATCTAGGAAGACACATTATTTTTTAGTGGATGGATTTTATGTACATATTCATGTTTTCATATCTCTATTGGATCCATATATGACAACATTAACTTTTCCATTCGGAACATTTTCTTACCGGATGATGCCATTTGTACTTTGCAATTCCCCAGGTACCTTCTAGAGATGCATGGAGATAATTTTTTCAGTTTTTATTGAGACCTTCATGGAGGTATTTATGGACAATTTTATAGTGTATGGATCATCATTTGATGAATGTCTAAGTAGTTTGAAAAATGGGTTGAATCTTTGTACTGAGAAGAATATGGTCCTGAACATTGAAAAGTGTCATTCCCTGGTAGAGCAGGGCATTGTCTTTGGGAATGTAGTGTCAAAACATGGGATGGAGTTTGATAGATCTATGTTAGATCATATTTCATCCTTTCCATATCCTTCATGTGTGTGTGATGTTAGATCTTTACTAGGGCATGCATAATTTTATAGGTGCTTCATCAAATATTTTTGTATGATTGCTCTTCTTATGCCACGATCACTTCAGAAGGATTATGATTTTGTTTTTGATGATTCTTGTAGGAATTACATGGATGATATAATGAAGTGTCTGACCACTCCACCGATCATATAGCCCCCATGGTGGGATATTCATTTTGAGCTTATGTGTGACGCATCTAACTTCATAGTTAGAGTTGTCTTATCTCAGAGGGTGGAGGTACATTCACATGTCATGGCCTATGCATCAAGGACACTAGATTAATCCCAATCAATCTAGATAACCATAGAAAAGGATTTTCCTGTAGTCATATTGTATTTATATAAAAAATCAAATTTATTGCCCTCTAAAGTGGTTTTTTTAAGACCATGCATCTCTGAGGTGCCTCTTGAAGAAGCCTGATGCAAAGCCCAGGCTAATCTGATGGATGGTCCTTATTCAAAAATTTGATATTGAGATAGAGGACAATAAGGGGTTAGAAAACCTGGTGGTGGACCACATGAGTAGGATAACTGACACACTAGAGGATAACACCTTGTACCAGGTACCACTTCGACACACTTTCCTTGATGAGCGTATTTATTTCATCTCAGGTACGCATCCTTTGTATAAAAAATTAGTTAAATAACTTGTTACCTATGAAATCCCTACAAATTTAAATAAACGTCAAGTCCAAATATTAAAATGTGAGTCTCAGTATTATGTGTGGGATGGTCCATACCTCTGGCACATGTGTATTCATCATGTTATTAGGAGGTGAGTTCCTGATCATGAGTTTGAGTCTATTTTTTAATTATATCATACACTTTATTTTGGTGGACAAATTGGACCCCAACAGATATCTATGAAATTTTGGGACTCTAGATTTTATTGGCCTATTTTATTCCATGATTCTCATTTACTTTTTAAATTGTGCTCACATTGCTAACACACTTGTAATATTTCTAGGAGACACCAGATACCCCAACAACCCATATTATTCTATGAGATTTTTGTTGTATGGGACATTGATTTTATGGATACTTTTTCTAGTTCAATTGGTTTCATTTTTTTGTAGATTATTTGACAAAATGGGTAGATTCTAAGGCCACCAAAACTGAGGATTGTCATTTTGTTGTGGACATTGTCAAAGTGCATAGTTTTTGTAGGTTTGGAGTACTAAATGACATCATCAGTGACCAAAGGACAAAATTATTCTATCAGAATCTTGCTTCCATCCTTCAGAAGTATGGGGTGACACAAAAAACATCAACACCATACCACCCCCAGACAAATGGTTAGGCTGAGGTTTCAAATCATGAGTTGAAAAAAAATTGGAGAAAATCGTGCAGCCAAATATGAAGGATTGGAGTAAGCGCTTAGATGATGAGTTATGGGAATACATGACATCATAAAAGACACCTATCAGTATGTACCAATTTTAGATTGTTTTTGGGAAAGCGTGTCATCTCCTTGTGGATGTTGAGCGTTGGGCCTATTAGGCAATAAAGAAATGCAATAAGGATTTGGCCCAAGATGAAATCCAAAAAAGACAAAAATTCAAGATCTTGAAGTGATTTAATTGTCATCATATGAGAACACAAGGCTCTACAAGGAAATAACAAAACAATCTCATGAAAAATTGAACAATAAAAGTGAATTTCAACTTGGAGAGAAATTATTTCTCTGTAGTTCACGGCTGAAGCTGATGCCTTGTAAGTTGTGTTCCATGTGGTTAGGTCCTTATGTTGTGAGTATTTTTCCCTTACGGTGTACTGGATATCACACAAGAGGACACAGGAATGAGCTTTACAATCAATGGGAAACATTTAAATAGATGCATTGAGGTACTTCCTACAGATGTAGTGGATTTCATCGCACTGCATGACCCCATCATCTCTTTAGCAGATTAAGATGTTCCTAACACTTTCACTTTTTTATTCTTTTTTCAATTTAAAATTATACATTTCATGGTCATATATCATCTCATGGGTTCACATTGAGGATAATTCAATATTTTAACTATGGGGGAGGGATCCTTTTAGTATAGTAATTTCAAATGTTTTCTTATTTTTCAATGATTTTCAAAAAAAATGTGTCTTTTTAAAAAAAATTGTGTTTATTCTTCAATTTTTTTCTGTTTTTGAAACTTTGGAGCTGAAATGATTCTCATAACCATTTTGAAATTCATATCAATAAGTGAAAAAAATTGATCTTAGGAAACGAGATTAAATGATTGCTAAAAATAACTTGGTTTCATGTTCAAATATTTAGTAATTTCATGAAAATTACTCTGAATTGTGAATATAATTCCACATCTCACTATCATTATATTTTGAAACACATTATTATGAGGCTTCTAAACAATTATTTTCATATTATTTACATTTAAATCATTTCTTGAGAGACCCAACTGATGGATGATTTAACTAGAATTTTATTTATTTCTGTCAAAACATGAGGGTTTGAGGTACTTATATTTGGTATTAAATCCCCTATATCAAAGAATCCTTTTTTATAATCTCCCACCATTCAGATTTAATCCTTGTATCCATTAAAATCAATGAACATCATGTTAGGTTAGCCACATTACAAGCCAGTATTCCCTATCCAAATAGCTCTTGAAGTGAAATTACAAAATCTAGTTGAACAAAAGTGTGGGATAAACTCTCTTATGTGTTTTAGCACATTCCATGATAATTTGGTAGGAAAATTTAAATATGAACAGATGTGTTTTCTGCTGTAGAAAATAATTATATTGAATTTTGTTCCTTTTATGGAGCTTTGATAACAAGAAAAGTTGTGCCTTTTAGGAGATTTTAATAGTGGGATAAATTTGTCCTTGTCATGAGCTTTCACGAAAATCATATATTATGAAAATTGACATATTTACAACTGAAATGTTGAGTGATGTGAACATTCCTCTATTTTTTATGATGATGAATATTAATAAATTCTATGGGGATTGATAAGGATACCATATTTAAGTGAATATTATATTAATTCAATTTTTCTTCAAAAAGAGTCATGCCCCCCTCATTTAGCCTCAGAATTTTTCACATCTAAATCCTACCAACTGAAAGCCTTAGAACAACACTGAAAAGTCCTCAGGATAATAATATATCCTTGAATCACATCAGGTGGTGATTTAGAAATTTATCAAGCCTATGGTGACCATTTTATGAGTTTTAATGACCAAGAGATTGCTGAAAATTTGACATTTGTGTGATAAGAGAAAATTCAAGTGATATAAGAGTTTTGTACATGGGAGGATAAATGAAGTGGACATATTTGAATGATACAAATGGAGAACTCAAAATAATGGTTTTATATGAGGCATCATTTTTTTTATTTGGGTGGAATTTTTGTATCTCAAATATATGTGTTTTAACATTTGTTTTTATTTCATATTAATGTTTACATGTCACCATTTTTCAGAATACGTGATGTGAGGTATTGGTAATGAGTGAAAATAGATAAGTGTGGGGGAGTCAATAAAACAAATTTTTGTAGAATATTTTATTCATAATAAAATATATAATTTCCTCACATTTTGGTAAATTTCATCATTTATAAAATATTTGGAATTCGATCATTCATTAGAAAAAATGATAAATATTCATGTTTTACCCTTTAAAATTCATTATAGAATTTTTGAAATAAATATTTTCATATGTATTATGTAAACATAAAATTTATTAAATATGTTTCTTACATAATGGTATACAACATTCATTTAGTACAATGGAGCTAAACAATGCATTTGGTTTGTGCAAATGGTCCATGAAGTCAATGTTGGGCTGAACTAACCATATTAGACATCACTGTAGTGTTTTGGCCATATCATATACATCCTTGCATGGATAGAGCCTAAATTTTGAGAATCTATCCAAAACCCAATTTGTCACAAATTACCATTCTATATGAAAATATAGTACATGTATTTTGAAGGTTAAATGTGTGGTGAAAGTTGGATTAAAATATTTGGATGAGATTCCACATTCACACTTGAATCCACATTGATCATAGCCTTCCAGCCACTCTATAAATTGGTTTTTTCACTATTTGGAATGATTGGTCAAGGAATTCAGAAGGGTTGGTTTAAATGGTGTCTTTTATGAGCCTCTCACAACTCATGGAAGAGGTAAGGCCTTGTGCAAACTTTTCATCCAAAAAGTATCACATCTCCGATCCCATATTTATATTTCTTTGCTTTCATGATTATATCTTGAATTTTTCATCAATTAATCGTCTATGTTTTTCCTTTTCCATATTCATTACTCATCATATTTGGGTTAGAATAAATATTAGATATGATATTTGGTTCTACCCTTTCAATCCTTTGCTCATGAAAAACATATCCACGATTACCACACCACCCATGTAAGAGTAGTTTTCTTAGTGATCGATCTATCTTCTACCCTCTTCATTTAATTACTTTGAATCATTGAGATAATGCAATTAAATTAATATGTTCCTTGAATTTAGTATTTAAATTATAAAAATATAAGCAAGAAATAGAATAGTTAACACAAAAACAACACGCAAGGTCATGTATAGTGTGAATTGTGAGAACGCAATCTTAATCGGTTATACAACACCACACAGGATAAATTTGTAGAGTTAAAATATATTCCATAAACAATATTCATCCTAATTTTCTATAATTGATATGTTCACTAATTTACCACTATCTATAAGCTAGATTTAGAACGTCAAACAAAGAAGGGTGCTATGATTGCATGTTCTGAAGCCATCCTTAGGTTTATGTCATTTCATCTTTGTGGTTAAGTTAACTCTCAAAGGGTTGGAGGGTTTACAAGTTAGGGTATCATAATTATGAGGATATTAATTTAAATGATAATGATTATTAATTAATATAAGTGGTATAGTTTGATTTATTTTACCTTTTAAATGTCTTCTTGTTATGTCATTTTAATAAAACATCTTTTCAAAAATAAAAACAAAAAATACAATATTTTTCCAGAAACATTAATCAAGGTTTATAATTATTAAAAAATCCCCCATCTTTTTCATATATTGTGTTTTCTTTTTGTTTTATTTTCAAAATATCTTTAATATGTTGTTAAATTTACTTCCCCTATTGAGAGACAGCCGTGGTCGGCCAATCTACTGCACCTAAGTAACCCAAAAACCATTAATTATTTGAGAGCGCCTTTGAAAGTTCCATTTAGGTGTTTAGGCTACCCTCACTCATTTTTTTATTATTTGAAATTTTTATTGTTGATACAGTGATGGTCACCATAGGTGCTTCCTGGTTGGGTCTATGGAGCATGAAGTGAGGCATCTTTCTTGTTTATAGGGATACCCATACATGCTTTCCTGGGATCCAACTTCGGAGCCATGTTATTTTTTAAATTTACTGGTATACCCATAGGTTCTACCTTGGAAATCACTATTGGGCCTGGATTTATATATATATATATATATATATATATTGTGCTATATATTTTGTTTTGATGTCCATGGGTGTTTCCTATTATCTAGTTTTCAAGCCCTACATGATTTTTTTGGTATGCCTGAGTGATACTTGGATTCTTATTGTAGAAATGCCTTGTACAGGCTCAACGGTATATTGACTTGAATTCCCTGAGTGATACTTAAATTCTCATGAAGGCATGCCTTGAATGGACACATAGGATTATTAACTAGTAAACCTTGAGTCATACTTGGATTCCATGGTGTATAAATTCCATAGACTCACTCATAGGCCAGTTGGTTCAAGAGATGCCTTAGATGTGGCTCCTTAGATAAAGATGTGGTAGTTGATGCATTGGATTGATTATGATACTTGGGTCTTGATTATTTGGTATGCCTTGGGACTTTCCACCCCTTGGATCTGGATTGCTTGTACTCATGTAGTACATGTTCAATTGACATGCTCATTGGACCCCATCTTGTGCCTTGACTGAGTTACCAATGGGATTGTCCTTAGACTCAAGGAGGATTCCTTGTAAAAGTTACATGGATCGTTTTTTTCATTCTTTGAAACATAATTATATTTTTTTTCTGATGGTCTGTATTCTTATGATTACTCAGTGTTGGGTGGAGTGTGTTACAATTATATTTACAGGATTGACCATCAGTATATGGTATCATTGTTTGAGTGATTTGAGGCAAGTATGGGTGAACCCAGGTGTAGGATGAGTACCCCCTTGTGGTGTCATAACATGCTCAAAAACTTTTCCAATGTTGGACGTATTAGGTATATTTTTATTGGGATTTCATAACAGAGATCAAATTAATGATACATCAATTTAGTGGCACGACATCCAGCTCAATTCCCATACATAGGTTGTCAAGGTGATTGTGATTATAGACCCAATGATCTACTACTAATGTTGTTTCATGTTGTTTGATTCACATACTCCTGAATATTCATATTTATGTATATATGTATTTGTATGAGACTATACATGTATGTGTATATAGATATGGACATCTAGGTTGGCACATTCCCAGTTGACCCATATTAGTGTCCCATGGTTTGATAATGGTGTCACATTTGTTCATACTTACCTTTGGTTGTCTCTTAGAGATATTTAGCTCTGTTTCTTTTGCATACACTAATAGTAGCACATTTATAGGTTTCTTTTCGGGGGTGGCCTACTGATATACTTTCTCTCCCAAACATAATAACATTGATATATGTGTATACCTTATGTGTACTTTTTAGGTTGAGAATGAGTTGCATGGTGGATATGGATAAGGCCCGGATTTTCATGATAAAACTGAGATGCTTGTGTGGATTTTTTGATTAGGATGGTGCCTTTTGACATCATCTGTAGACCATGATCATGGTCTGGATTAGAGTTGTGTATTGATCCATGTACCTTTACATTAAATTTCCTTCATACTGGTGTATCTATATTGTCGGCCTTCTGTGTGGCCCGTGTTTTATTTTATGACATAGATTTTTTGTATTTTATAGTATTCATTTATTATTACAACATGTTATATTTTAGTTATTTACTGATTACATAATCTGTTTACTTTATAGTTTTTTATGATACTAGGCTATTTTAACTATTTTCATACTCTAATATGTAGGCATAGTCTCTCAAATATCACATCCTAGTTCCTTGATTCTATTCGGCAGCCTCTGGCATTAGACCAGGCGTGCTATGTGCCTAATAACCCAACAAACTTTGGCACCATTTGAGTAGCATATGGGTTAGGATGTTACAAAATGGAATCATAGATGTTGTTTTCTGGGTAATTACAATTTGATATAAGGTAGACATGAGTATTAGTAATGCGTTGGAAACTATAATGGATATCAGACTGGTGCATCAAGAACACTTATTCGAGTAAGATGTTATTGCTTTTATGGTTTGGTATTATTGTGTAGTTATGTGATGTTAAATTTGTATATTATTTTCACCTTTAGCGCCACACATTTTGTGTGGATGTTTTTTATTTATTATAGATCTATGGATCTTGGCCATTCGTAAGAGGCCATGGATAGATTGTGACTCTTGTCCGGAAAAGACAAGAGGAATATCATGTGTCATACTATGAATGTGTGATTGACATCATACAGGCCTTATAGTGTGAAATTATTACTGAAGTCTCAGGCCAATTTAGATGGTACATCTTATATATATATATATATTTCATTCTGTTAGAAGGATATGTGGATAAATGATGAGCCATTTTTGGTGAGGTAGATGACTCATTCCTCATGCATGGGAGGATCACTACCCTTCTGGGTCAATGTGTCACTTGAGGACATTCTATTGTAACCTATGTAGGTTGTTGTTTCTCAGGTCTATTTCAATCTATAAATATACCTCAATGTGATTATGAGGGATACGAGTACTCTTATTCTGAATTGTACCTCTAGGGTGTATTTCCATAAATGGATGCTTGGTGAGTGCCAGTTTAATTTCTCTTACACACATGTTTCGTGATCTCTAGGGAGGAGTTCCTTTTGAGGGTGATCAGTGAGAATCATGCCCTTATAGGAATTTTTTGGAGCTTTAACCCTCATAGGTTATTGTGATATTTATATTCTTCTGGGAAATATTTATCTTTTAGGATAGGTAGTTAGGCTTTGTGTCTCTATTGAGAGGATTGTTCTGTTCGTATATGTGGGAGACCTAGAGGCCCTTAGTTTAGACGTCGACCCTTGTAGGTTGACATCTTTTTTGTTCGAGGGTATCCCACATGAGAGGTTGGCATGTGTTTTCATATGAAATTTTGGTTGTGATGTTGGTTTTATGCTTGTTTTTATATTGAGACATGGTAGATTCTCCGGTTCTATTTTATATGCATCTTTATTCATTCAAATATTGAAGAAGCACCTTCGGTGTTTTTACTTTTGAGACTGGCTTTGATGGGAATGACTTTTTGGGTGTCTGGCCTGGTAGACTTCTGTTTACACTATTGATAATGTAGTCATATCATGGGTAGACTCTCATTACTGGAATAATGATGGGTGATAGGTGGGTGTGGAATTAATCATGTCACATGTGAGGTGCTTAACTTTTAAGAGAAGTTCCAAGGGAGCATCATGATAAATGAGAATAATGTTCCATATATCACAACATTATTATTTTTGTGATTGGTGACTCATTGTGTTACATTTCGGGTGATAAATTTACACATTGGTTTCACATGTTATTGTTTAAATTGTAAATCAGTAACTAGACAGGTGAAAAATGAGGATTTATGTTTTCCAGATATTATGTGGGCTCTAATCCATTATTTTTTATGGAATTTCCATTTTTTTATATTCAACATCATGAAATTATGGGGTACCATAATACGGATTACCCATAGTTGAATTATATTCCATTGATGGCAGGATGGTGAGCATAGCTTGAATGGAGATGTAAACGCTCCTTGGTGGAATCTTAGTGTACTCATATTAGAGATGATCATGATATATCTTTATAATTATTGAGTATGTTGAGAGAGAGTCAACCCAACAATGAGCTTATTTTTCCATTCAAATTGTTCTTCCTTGGTGGTGGAAGCAACCTATTAAGGTTTTGCCCGATGATTAGTATAAGGTAATCCATATAGTGGAGAGTGCGCCATTGGCTATTTGAGAGTGGTGACCCATGTTTTCCATTGAACATGGAGGTTTTTTAAGGGATTTTGATCTCATGGATTGCATGAGAAATGACTATAAGTGTATTATTATGGTGGGAATTACCATCTCACTCGCAGTTAAATGTTTTCCATGTAGAAAGTTGTTGTTGATACTATGAGTCTGATTGCTGGATAGTCCTGATAGCTTTTCAGTATATATTCTCGAGGTGTGATAATGGCTAATACTCTTTTCACTAAGCTTCTCAGGGAAAAGTATGTTTATGGTATGGAGTTTTTAAGGCCTCATGTTTTTTAGACAGTAATTTTGTGAAGATATTTTAATTTTTTTCAGATACTTGTGAGAGGTAAAATGGTCATTTACCCCTAGAATATGATCTCAGATAACTTTTTTGACCACTTCTTTTGTACCATAATAGGTTTTTTATCCAATCATAGGATGTTGGTAAGAATCCTAGCTATTCATATTTTGGTGTAATAAATAATAATTAATATTTAATAAGTTAAATATTAAATTCATCATGCAGGTTTGTTTGTGTGTATCATTTGAACTTATTGTCTGACTTATATTCCATCTTTTCCAATGATTTAGAAATGGGGATTTTAGTCTAGGAAAGTAATAAACTCATGTCGGGTGTCGATGCCTACTCATACCCATATTTCTTTTTCTTCTCTTCTTTTTCTTTATTTTCTTTTTCTTTTAATTCATTCCTTACTTCCCATAGATGCTTCCTCTATGGATCCTCTTTCACTAGGAACTAATATAAGATTGGATATGGATATATAAATATGTAGAGGTAGAAATATAGGTACCATTTTGAAGCCCTCGATGTGTTAGATTGACTTGCGATAGCCATGGACCGCAGAATCAAAGAATGATTCGTTGGTTTCTGCCCGAAGGTAGGCTCATTTATGTTTTCATAGTAGATCCCCATTTATTTTTTATTCTCCAAATTTAAAGCCCTATTATGTTTTTATGAGTCATATAATGGTCGTATATGTTGATTTGGGGTCAAAAATGATAGATTAGAACAATCCAAGGGTTTTCCATTTTGAAAAACCAGGGTACACGGCGTGTATTTTAGGGTGACATGTCATTGGTTCATCCCCTTTAGGGAAGATGACGTTTTGGGATTACATGTCATGTATAGGGGTGTATACTCTGTGTACTAGTAATCATCCATGTATCCAAGTATATGGCTAGGCGAACCTGTGTAGGGATAAATTATCATGTGGAGTACACTACCATACTCAATGAGGGTGGGACGCTGTGTAAATTTATATGGTTGGGCTAAGTAGACTACCAGGTTCATTGAGGGACATGAGAATGTACCCCATGTTGGGTACACATTGTGTCATCATTTTATATGTCATGTACCTAAGACTTTTACATGTCAAAACTAGCGGGTGTACACACCCATGTGGTGTGTTGGGAGTACACGCCATGTGCCAAGGGTGAAATTTCATGTACTGTCCCTTTTTAACCATTTGAGGGGTTTTCATGTTTCCTTACCCCTATGTTGAAATTTAAACCATGATTATTCCTTTTTGAGTAGTTTCCCACATATATCGTGATCGTGAAACCCTTAGATTATTCTTTGTACTCCTAATGGGTGTTTTGGGGTGTCAATCTAAATGGAGAGGTTCTTCCTCATGTAAATGAATTGAGTTGTCTAATAATTGAGATAATTGAATGTCAGTGATATTTTTGGTGTTTGGACCAACCTATTTGACACCTTTTATATAATATGAGCTATGATATACCTCTCATTACCTATTATTTTGAGGATGTTACCTTTGTAAGAGGAGACCATCAGGCCTATGTGGTTTTGAGACCAGTTGACTATAAGGATTCTCTAATGGGTGTTTTTTCATATGCGATGATCTAGGGAGTTCATTATCGGTTCTTCATACCTATAAATCATTCCAGGGACCTCGTTTAGGAGGCCACCAATTTATTACTGTTATAGGATCCCATGTAGGATTCATCCTTCGTCTCTTACAACTAAGGATCTTGAGTAGGGTTCCTTGGTTTGTGTTTACCTATAGGATCCCATGTAGGATGCTTATTAAGTGTTTGAATTGAGGGACCCCTTTGGTTTATGTTGTATGACTAACCCTGATATGTATGTCGAGTTTGGGTAGAGATGTCCTTTAGGTGTCACCTTAGAACTCGCGACGAATTGTTAAGAACATGGGGTTATGGAAGTATTGTTGGGTTGGGAGTTCATTCCACCGCCACTCATTTATATATGATTTGACATGGTTATTTATGATTCCATGATGGTTACCGGAGGTGCTTCCATGTTGATGGTTGTTGATCCTGACATGAGGCGTCTTTCTTACTTATTGGGATATCGATATGTGATTTCCTGGGATTCGTCTTCTGAGCCATGTTATTTCTTATATTTTCTAGGATACCCAGAGTTAGTACCTAGGACTTTTCTACTGATCCTAGCTATATATATAAATTGTGGTACATATTTTTTTAGGATAACTAGCTTTGTTTCCTCGTATCCAGCTATTGATCCTTACCTGATGTTTAGGGTATTCCTTGAATGAGACATGGATATCAATTGTTGGAATACTTGGATGGACTCAGTGGGCTATTGACTGGAATTCCCTGAGTGATTCATTGATTCTTATTGTATGAATTCCTTGGAAGAACTCAAAAGGTATGTTAGAATTTACATCTTCATTGATACCTGGATTCCATGTTGTCGGAATTCCTTGGACAGACTGATAGGATGATTGGTTCTATATATTCCTTGGATGTTTCGCCATAGATATTGACTTGGTAGTTGACACCTTGGATTGAGTATGCTCCTTAGGTCTTGATTCTGGGGGATTCCTTGGGACTTGAAACTTCATGGATCTTTCTTTCTTGGACTAACGTAGGAGATGTTCTGTTGACATCCTTTTAGTAATTTATCCAGTGCCTTTACCAAGTTTCCATCGAGACACTCCTGAGACTCGGTAAGTATGCCTTCGAATAGTTCCTTCGATCTGAACCTTTTTTCTGAGATAAGAATATACATCATGACATCGATGTATGTTAATATTCTGATTACTTGACATATTCTAGATTGGGTTGTTGTGATATTTATGGGATTGGACATCGGTATATGGTATCCTTATTTTAGTGATTGGAGGAGAGTATAAGTGAACCTAAGTGTAGGGTGAGTATCCCCATGTGGTGACATAGCTTTCATAAGGACTTTTCTGATATTGGTTGAAGGAGGTATATGTAAATAGGGATTACAAAAATAAATATCAATTAACTGATACAAATCTTGAGTTTCATGACATCTAGTTCAATTCCCTTGCACGAGATTTCAAGGTGATGGGGATTACATATCCAATGATCGACTGCTAATGTTGTTTCCTATTGTTTGATTCACATACTCATGAATATTCATAAATATATATATATATAGGTATGGTACTATTAATGTATACGTATATAGATATATACATCCATGGTGTTACTTTCCTAGTTGAACAATAGTACACACTAAAGGTTTGATTGTGGTTTCATTTTTGGTTTTACATACCATTTGTTGGGTCTCATCGAGATTGAGCACTGTTTCTTTTGTATACACATATAGCAGCACATTTATAGGTTTCTTATCAGGGTGGCCTATTGAGATTCTCTCTCACCCTATACATGCACTTTGATGTATATTTAGACCTTATGTAATCCTTTTAGGATGATCACATGTTCCATGGTGTATTTATATGAGGCCTAGAGTTTCAATATCTAGTTGAGATGCTCATGTGGTTCTTCTTACTAGGTTGGTGCAATTTGACAGTTTTTAGAGATCGTTTATGTGTACTGTCTCAGATTTATTATTAAAGACATTTAATTTTACATTTTTTCATTTTTACTCCTATATTTGTATGGTAGGTACAGTGGGAGAATAGTTTTTTATTGTAGGACATAGT
Organism: Viscum album; assembly: GCA_963277665.1. Taxonomy (NCBI): domain Eukaryota; kingdom Viridiplantae; phylum Streptophyta; class Magnoliopsida; order Santalales; family Viscaceae; genus Viscum; species Viscum album. The sequence goes on from OY728157.1 coordinate 204,276,957, forward strand.
TGTCTAGGCATTTACAACATTCATTTATTATTACATCCTGTTCTATTATATTTATTTATTGCCTCCCCAATCTATATTGTTTACTGATGTGTATCTTACTTGCATATTTCCCTGATTTTTGTTCTCTAGTATGAGGGTATAGTCTAGCCACAATCACACCCTTGGCCCTATCTACAAGTCGGTATACTCTGGTATATGGAGAGGTTCACTTGGGGCCTAGTAATCCATCATATCTAGACCAGGTTTCAGGGGTATCTTGATTGAGATGTTACAAGAGACCTACTTATTGCAATCCTTTTCATCAAATCTAATCTTGAATATAGGGTAGAATCATATCTCAAACTATTCAAGGCTCAAATCCAAGTCTCATGTAATTGAAGGGTTGAGCGTAACCAGAACTCAAATGAAATCAAGGATTTTAAATATCTCGAATTTCTCTAGGTTATTCATTGTCCATTATCATCCCATATCTGTGTATCCCAATAAGTCTAGTTATGATATTTTTTAATCAAATATCCCCAAATTCATTGTTTTTTATATATATTGATGTTTCGTCTTCCTCGATATCTTTTGTGTCTCTTTGGGACAACATTGGTACTATCTGACTTGAAATATATCAAACCCAATGTTGGCTCATGTTATTATGAGTTATAATAGGATTACAATACTTATATTCCATGATGTCTACCTCTTTTCAATCTTAAATTTTTTAAAACTTTGTTCATATAGTGGTTGATGTTTTCCAAGGTTTGTAATATTATATTGAAAATCACTTGGATGTTGAAATATCTGACATCATTGGGTTATTATATTATGTCAAGCAGTAATTGGTACTGAGAGAGTTTAGTAAGGGGGAAGTCAAATACAAGGTTATACTGATCTATTTGAAAGGAAATTATAGAAGTTTTTTCCAAATAATCAATGATGAAATATTTGACATGTGGAAACAACTATATAATTATTTATCATGAAATTTTTTCCTAGGATAATGAGCACTAATATATGGTGTAAAATTAATTGATTTATAAAGGATGACTATGAACTATTTCATGAGTCTTGGGATAGATTTAGTGGTCACTTATTGTATTTAAAAACCAAATGATTTTGGCGAATCTGTAAAATGAGAAGAGAAAAAATATTATATATGATTCATTTGTTGTCTTATTTACTTAAATACTTCATGAAAAAATATAATATTTTCACTTTTTTTGAAATATTTCAATTTTAATTTAAATAATAGGAAATAAATACTATAAAAATAAAAATCAAAGAGGTTTTAGGTTGTTTAATCCGTAGACTATATTATACTGGAAAAAGTGTTTTTGAGATAAAATGTAATTGATATTTTTATTTTGGTTGTTGGAATATAGCCAAAAAAATAAACAATTTGAATGGGTCATTTTCGTGGAAAACGTCAAAATCATGGTGTTTTATGAAACAAAATACTATTTCATTATGTGGTGTAGAAGAAGAGTACATTTTTATAGAATTTATTCTTCTCAATCCTTTAGGATTGTCCAATTGTTTCTAAATTTGATATATTCTTTTAAAAGTTACTTATTAAACAACACAGGTTTTCAGTTGTTAAAAGATTTTAGAATTTTTTATATCATTAAAGAAAAAATATTATATGACCAGATTTTTCTAATTATTATAAAATATAATATTAACATTCATTGATGTAAATTTAATAAATAAGTTTTAATAGAATCTATTTTGTTGAAATAAAAAACAAATTTCAACGGTAAAATAATTGCACTTTTAGAATCCCAATTCAAGATAACTTCGTTAGTCTGGATTTAATAATTTAAGGAAAAGTTATGTTCATAGTGGATTCTTAATTATATTGAATTTTATGGTTTCTAACATAAACCTAAGTCATTTTTTAAAGTCCCTCTAGTGGTAATATTATTCCCCATAGATTTGATTGTCTTAATTACATGAAATAAAAAAGTAATTATTAAAATACATTATCATGACCTTTTATGTAAATATTTTATAGTATTTGGACCAAAAAATAATTAGAAAACATGTATTTTTAAACCAATGGTCATTTTTCGGAATAATATATACAACAACACGATCTATAAGAAGACTTCATTGTTATTATTCGTATCAATCTCCTTATGTCAGATTTTTCTCATTCATATTATGCTCCACATGAATATATTTGATCCAATTATCATCCTTGTTAACCCCTCTAAATGATATATCCACTACTTGGGAATAATTAGGTTTTCATAGAGTCTTAATCTATTTAATTTTCGCCGAAACATTCTAATCACTAATGACATTTTATTGATTGATTTCATCATTTTTTATTTCTGGAATCCGATAAAAACATAACCATATTTGATATCATAACCCTCTAATTAATACATCTAAAAAATAAAATCATTTATTTCATCACACATCTAATTAACACTCTTTATTTTTACTTTAATCCTTAAAAAAATAATTCTATAACATTTCCTTTTGGTTCAACCATTAGGAACCTCTGATTACCGTACATGTAATTATCACAAATGGTAGACACGCACCTTTTATAATGGATATCTTATGTGTAATTATTTATTTATTATAAAAAAGGAATATTTTAAGACCCCAATCTGAAATCATTAATTTCTATTAGATGATTCAAATCATCAATCCAATTTTTCTTTTATTTTCTCTTCATCCTCCTCCCCTGTTGACCTTTTTTTGGTGAGATCTATTTGAATTTTTTTATCATCATTCTTTATTTACCATCAACATACACATATGGTCAAAAACAATTAACAGTAAAATAATTATCCTTAGAATTAATGTATTGTTTAATATTTATGTACAATTTATTTCTTTTCGGTATTTCCCATATAATAATTTTTTCTTGTACAAGTGGTTTCTTTTTTTAGAGGGGGTGGTTTCATCGAAGGTACTCATGATTTTGTGGCATTGTACTTCGATCCGGAAACTAAGATAATGACAACAAGGAAATACATCCTGAATTCATACAACCATCAGGATAATATGAATTCATATAAGTTACTTAAAAAAATATATCATTTTTTCTACTATTTTTATGTTAATTTCCTTGTCATTTTTATCTAATACTTATTGAGTTATTCTCCGCAGATCTTTGTCAAAGTAATTTTTTTCTTTCAACTATCTATAACAAGCCCTAAAAGAGATAATATGATTATTTCTTCCAATTTTACCATATTTTCCATTTTAAATTCATTTCATTGTAAAACTTATAACACATTATATTGATTAAGTGTTATTAGCTAAAACAACATTCTCTTTATTGAAAGCCTATTCTCTTCTGACATTAAAAAATGAGAATGGTTTTTTATATAAGAAAGTCATGTCAATATGTAGTGTTGGTAGTTTGTAATTAAAATATAATGTAATTTTGGTAACATTGGATGTTTGGATTTTTATTTCGAGACATTGGGACTTGTAAGAATAATTCCCACATCAATCTGTCACACCGTGTGACATGAATGACTTAAAGTGCTTCATTTTATTTAAAATAGGAATCAATGTTAGTAAAACAGATAGATGGCATACTAAAAACCAAGATATTTATTATTATTGTTTCGATATGTTATATAAATGAACCATACGTCGTTTTAGACATATATAAATTAGTCTTAACTCAATTCAATTCATGTTTAGATAGCTATGAGTCAATGTTTCCATTATCAGTTTAAAATCAAAATTATATATCAAAAAATGTGACTCAAGAAAAATATAGAAAAAATTTCTTATTTTCATGGTAATATAGTAAATTTATTCAAATGTCATTTTTACATGTAGGAATCATTCTAATTTCAAACTGATGCACGATGTGATTGGTATGGGGAAAAATGTGTTCTTCAAGTATAAAATGAAAATTTAGTAAAAAACCATGTGTCGTACTTAAAAATGATTAAATGCATTCATATTATTTTTATACATCATTAAAATGATCCATGCGACATTCTAGATGTGTAAGAATTTGTGTAATTTAATCTAACGATGTGTGACCTATATGACTCCAAGCGTGTCTTTTTTTAAATAACATCTACTTTATTACAAAGAACAACTGACCTACTCAAAAATAAAAAAACACTTCCATATTATTTTTTATATTTTACTAAAATGACGCATAAATCATTTTAGACATGTAAAATTATTTTTACTTCAATCTAATGCACGGTGTGAACTTTATGACTCCAAGTGAATCTTTTTATTAAAAAATGACATCATTTTAAAAAAAAGGAAAACTGACCTACTCAAACCATACAAAACACATTAATATTGTCTTTGTAATATATGGAAATTATCTATAAGTCATTTTTGACATTTAGGAATTAGTTTAATATCAATTTGATAAATGATGTTCATGGTATGACTCAATATGTTTGTTTTCAGTTTAAAACCAACTGTTTAGTTCAAAAAATGTCACTCCCGGAAATCCGATCAAATATGATCATATTTTCTTGATAATTTATACATTGAATCAAAATTCATTTTTGATTTGTATGAATCCGTGTGATCTTAAACCAATACACGATGTGATCTTCATGGCTCAAAGTGTGTGTTTCTATTTTAAATGAAATTTTAGTAAATAAATACATTTTATATATTAAAAACTAAGTAAATGAATTCATATTGTTTTTATAAATTATTAAAATGACCCATAATCTATTGGGGACATGTATGAATGAGTTTTACCTCAATTGGATGTATTGTGTGACAGATAGGACTCCATGTGTGTCCTTTTATTTAAAATTGACATCAATTTTAGTAAAAAGGACAACTCACCTGCTCAAAACTAAGAAAACACATTAATGTTTTTTGATACTAAATAAAAACAATCCATAAGTCATTTTTGATGTTTAGGAATCAACCACAGCTCAATGTGATGCATTATGTGACTTGTATGACTCCAATGTGTCTTTTTATTTAAAAAAGACATCAAATTTAATAAAAGGGATAACTAACCTACTCAAAACCTATAAAATTCATCCATATTGTATTAATAATTCAGTGAAATGATACATAAGTAATTTATTATGTACATGAATCTTATGTACCTTAATTTGATACACAATGTTTCTGGTATGACACAATGTGTTCGTTATTAGTTTACAATATAATGTTTAGTTCCAAAAAATTCACCCACAGAAAACTAATCAAACATACTCAGATTTTCCTGATAATTTTTTCAATTTATTCATAATTCTTCTTTGATGTGTAGGAATTAGTCTCATGTCAAACCTATACACAATGTGATCAGTATGAGTCAAAGTGCATGTTTCCAGTTTAAAATGACATTTTAGTAAAAGAAACAAGTGATGTACATTAATCCAAGTAAACACATTTGTATTTTTTTGATACATTATGAAACTGATACATAATACATTTGGAATAATTTTTAGTTATATAAAGTTCAATTAGAATCACAATGTGATATATATGACTCAAAGTGAATCTTGTTATTTTAAATTGACAGAAATATTAGTAAAACGAAGAACTCACCTTCAAAAAAAATGAAAAAACATAATAGGATTACTTTAATACTTTTGTAAAACAATCTATATGTCTTTATTGATGTGTAGGAATCATCCACACCTCAATATAATACATGATGTTTCTGGTATGACTCAATGTGTTCGTTATCAATTTAAAATCAACATTTAGTTCAAAAAGTGTCCCTCACATTAAACATAGAAACGCGCTAGACTTGTCATTATAATTTTTTACAATAAGTCATTTTTTGATGTGTCGGAATTGGTATCATGTAAAACAAACACTTTATTTAACCAGTATGATTCAATGTGTCAGTTTCCATTTTAAAATGAAATTTTAGTACAAACAAAAATTGAGATACTCAAAACCGAGAAAACATGTTCACGTTGTTTTTATACATTATGAAAATGATCCATAAGTAATTTTTTATGAGTAAGAAATACCCTCACCTAAATATGATGCATGGTGAGACCGATATGAATCCAAGTTCATTTTATCAATTTATAAGTATAATTTTAGTCTAAAATGTGCATCACCTCACCAAAACCAAGAGAACGAGCCTATATTGTTTTGTCTTCATTTAAATTCTATATTCGTACATGTATTTATAGATTTCATGTGGTTCTCTATTTTTTGGTTTGTTGTTATAGGATATTAAACTGGTGTTACTGTGTTATATTAAAGAACACTACAGTATGCCCCTTTATCAATGATTATAAAAGTATTGATAAATAGATCCTTTATTAGTGCTTTTATATGCACTAAAAAAGGTCCCTTTTAGTGATTTTTTAGGCACAGATGATTGACTCATGATTTTACTCTCACTCTAGTAGTAAGCGCTTCTCTAGCCCTGATAAAGGGTATTTTTCTCACTGTTAGTGCTTGTTTTGTAGTAGTGCATGTAGTTAACCATATATATTTTTTAAAACCACATTACCCAATAATTTTAATTCCCCTCAAATGTGAACCAAAAACAAAACAGCTCCTTAGGGATCCAATGATATTATCAAAATTCGTTTTTTAGATCTTATTAATTTTCATTTAAAAAATGTTATTATAAAATATCATAATACTCCATAAAAATTCATGTTTATGATTATAATTACCTTTAAATAGAAAAACCAAAACCCTTCTCCTATTAAGCAATTATAATCCTCCCCACTACATGACTTTTAATTCATAAAAATCCACTAAACACTCTTGTCATCAAAAAAATTCCAACTATTATTTTATCTCTTATACCATCTCCCAAATATGTTCATGAATCATTCAACACTACCAAAATCTATGAAACAATGTAATAATTAACCCACTAAGGGTCTTCCTTTTAGGTTATATTATCCAAAATGATATTTTAATATAATATATGTTATGCTCCAAATCACCAACATTGCGAATTAATATTTGAGATAGGTATAATTGATATTAACTAATTAAGTAAAACTGAAACATTAAGAATCATATAATAGAGTTATAACAACACCAACCAATAATTGGCTTCACAAATCCAGTTTATGATTCAAAATAGGCCCACTTATCATGGAATCACTTTCTCATATTTTCCAAGCCTCCAATTTCTAAACTAGGAATTTCATTAAATAATACATGATCCACATCATAATATACTATGGGTAATAATTGATGAAAAATATAATAAATACGATAACTCAACTCAAATATAGTGGACTTATGGATGATTTTAACTTGATTTATTATCTTTTTTACCAATATATTCTTGGAATGTATCATATCACCAGACTTTTCCAAACATATTGATAACCAATAAGGCCAACAGAAAATTCCTCAAATTGTTTGATATAAATAGAAAAGTATTAAATGAAATTAATTAAAAATATAATAAATAGTATATTATATTATTGAGATATTCTTAAACATATCTCGTAGACTCTAACAGTATATTATAACATTATAATAACATGTTTCATCTATATGTCCCTATGAGGATGATATTTTGTACTCATCTTCAATTAAGTCCCAATATAAATTTGGTATCCTTTCAAAAATTATAATGTTAGTTCAGGATCTCTATCCAAGAGAATATACTTAGTAACCCAATGAATTTTAAAAAAACCTTTATATAAATATTAATAAGATAATGAAATGAAAATTTCTCTTTTATATGTAATAAACACCTTGATTTCACTAGTATATATACTACTATAAAAAAGACATTATATTTATATGGTTGTTCAGGAAACACTATCAACAAATAAATTGAGATGCCCTCTCACTTAGATGTTTTTATTAAAATATGATACAATAACTCAACTATTTTTTGGTCATACTCTTTCAAAAGTTTAAGAGTAAAATAATGAAAATCAAATTCAGGTAGACCAAATTTTTTTACTAACAACCCATATTAGTTTTGGATATCATGATACATCTTGGGAGCTCTGGGATACACTACCCATCTAGAATAGTAATAATTTTCATTACCCACCCTCTCTAGGACTCTATAAGATTTTGATACGATATTTAGTGTAATTCTCATATGTTTCCTTTAAAATTCAATAGGTTTGGGACTAGAACCGTGGTTATATCATTCCACATCTATAAAGGGAATTTCCCATTTTAAATGGAAATGCCACATTGACATGAATAATATATAGGAATATCTAAATAAAATTTAATTAAAATAATATAAACAACTGTATTTTATCTTTTATAAATCTAGGAAATATGTTGGAAAATAACCATCATCTATTATCCACTCTATATCTCTAATGATGTATTATAAAATATACCTTCCCAAAAGCATTTTTTTGGTATAGATTCAAATTATCCCTATTCCAACACCAATTTATTGTTGATAAACTATAATATACTATATATATAATGAATGTGTGAGAATATAAAAACACTTAGTAAGTTTATCCTTGGAATTGTTATGTTTACATGTGAATGATGCATGTTAATGGATCTGCAAATGTAGTAAAAAAAATAATTTCCTTTATCAATTATAATAATCCATTAATGTCTATCTCTTTCTATATATCCATCAAATTTTAAAACCAAAAATTAGTCAAATAGAACTGAATTTTATAGATCCTATATAGTGATAACCACCTCAAATCCATATCTAATAATTTAGTATATTTCCAGTTGTAAGGACCTCACTAAAAACATCATTAACTTATCCACTCATAAGGATCCCACTATAATATATTTATTAGTTAGGTGGTCTTCCATTCATGGGTACTTAAAATATTTTTCAAGTTTCCACTATTAGGTAATTTCCTTGAAATAACCCATTACCCCCTCTTTAATTAATCCACCAGCATTATAACATAATGTTTGGGATGCTCTCAACCCATAAGAACAATCATTTTATAATCAGGTTTCTGACCATTGGGAGTATATTCTTTATAAATAATATCACCAAATTTATATATATCCTTTGATTAGGTAGTTATCCACTCATAGATACTTTCACAATATTGCATGGTGTACACTGATCAGTATTCTCCACTCCTCAACTAGCTTCACTAATTTCATACATTACATATCTTACTTTTATAGTAACATCATCACCATCGAGTACTATAAATACATTCAAAAACTTGAAATATATTTTCATTCCAACCCAGTCCACCACATATAAAATTATCCTTATGAATATTATTTCATCACAAGGCTATACATCACTCCCAGATAGTTTGACTAAAATTATATCACTAGATGTAAATCACCAAATTTTTAATGTTCATTATATCCTGTGTCTAAAAACATTTTATCAAATCATGGAAAGTAATTACATATTATAAAACCTTTTTATAACAAAACCAATTTATCCACTAAGACATTTCATGTTCACACCATCATCTAAAAACATGGTAGATTTATATATAAGGGTTAATAAAATACATTAATATTATCATCACAATTAACTCACCATAAAATATTAATTATACATGTCACAAATAGTATAATAAAGCATAATGCAACCTGACCCATGTTCGATATGGTCTAGGATTAAGATAATATTGAATGGAATGTATCAAGTCTACACTAAACCCATGTAACTAATTGTAAATAATTATATCATTTTAAGAATTTGGCACATCATCATCTTATCTATACAGAGAAGCATTGTCGAAGTGTTTTGATGCCAATAGAATTTATAATCCCATGGAATTTAGATAAGGAGATATCATTGATCGTCTCTCAAGAATAATTTTCTATTATGATTTTATTTAATTATAAATGTTTTTAATATATCAAATTATTATAACAGTGTAATGATATGGGTGCTTCTTGTATTTATTTAAATAGGATCACATTAACGAAGTTAAACAACACAGTTTTTAACCAGTAAGGAATTGAACCTCTATATTTTTTTAGCATGTGTGTCTTAATTTTCCATTTATATTGTTTAAATATAAATCAATATATCAATCAATATGATTATTGAGTATCCATCCCCTTCTTGAATTCTAAAATTTAGTACACCTTAGATATCTCCTTGACACTCTAAACCTCATATTCACTAATAAAGAGAATGACGAACCCACCCTAGTCATAGTACGAACCCAAGCCCCAAAAAAACCCAATATAGATTTTTAATTTCTTATTCTCCCACATTCTAGTGTATAAGTAAGAAAATTGGATATAGGATGGAGAACAAACAATTTTAAAATAGAATAAAGGTGATGGAATTCCATGATAGATGTAAAATCTCTAAATCAATAGCTAATACATCAACTTCTTTATTCCAGATTGTATAAAACTGTTGAGAAGTATCAATTAAGAATCAATAATTCCCTGAAACCACCCATAAAGCTCAAACCATTTTTTTAATTCTCCACTATTATGAAGGCAAATAGGAACAAAGGGGTAAAAAAAGTAAGAAAAGTGGATAATATAGAATGAGAAATGGTTATGAAATCTATTGTATGGTTTATAAAAATTGATGGAAATTATATATATAAAAATGAAACCCCTATACATTGATTCATGATAGAGAGGCCATGTATAGAATCCTGATAAAGGAGATAGTCCTCAATTTAAATAGTAAATGGAGAGTTTTATGTGCAAGGGGTTCACTCAATGTGAACTTAGTCGAGGCATATGATTTATTCATATGGGAGTTCTAAGATAGTATCTATATTTTTTCTTCCACCAATGATATGTTCTAACTTGTTTTTTTTGGTTAAAAGCATGTGTTCGAAATGAAGAGGCATTTATGGATTTAGTAAAACAAATGAAATGGAAATATTTCATCATGTATGACCTGACATGAATGTTTTATAATGTATTTGTGACGAATACCATGGAAAATGTTATCTTCAAGAATGGTTTGGGCCAACCCCAAGGGATATCAATCCTTTTTAGTTTGAATTTCATATTTTTTCATAAATGAATAAACCCTGAAACTATGATGGAGGTGGCATGTAGATATTATATTTTATGTCTAATGGATGTAGTTTCAGGATCTTAATATACCATTTTAGGTTATGGGATGTGGAATTTTCTTGTTGAGTAGGTCTTATAAACAACTAAACTTATGTCATGTTTTAAAAATAATTCCATTTATAATGGATGTTACATTAAGGATCCTAGATCTATACTAGAGTAAAAATTAATATTATGTTTAATCGCATAAGAGTGAATTGCAGGTGATAGATATTGTTTCAAAAATTAACATCATGTAACTAGGAAAAAAGTTATTTTTTATGTTGTTTTCATTTCATTATCCTGAAATAGACAATGTGATGGTGTGCTGAAAGTGTGCCTAAAATTTGGTCATTATAATTGGAGTTTCATTTAGATTATTTCATAATTCTCTTAGGGTAGGATTAGATTCTACATATGGATATAGAGGGTTAATGGTTACATGATATAATTATGGAATATAAATAGAAGGAAGTGTTGATGGTTGATGTTATTTCTATGGAAAAATTAATACTACGTCAACAAAAGTTCCGAAGAAATTTTTCATAAATTCATCAATTTAAACATATAATTTTAATACTGTCACTATAACTACAATTTAGTTAACATTCACATTATAGTCAATAATTTAAAGATAAATTGAAATTTTTATTTTTTTGTTTATATTTAACATATTATTTTATTTTATTTCAAGAGGAATATACATTAGAAACATTTTAAAATATTGATGAATCACAGCCCCGCACAAGATTTATTCCTTATCTTTAAAGAAATTCGCTAATTATTAATAGTCAAATATAATTAATTTTTTCACATGATAAATAATGGGCTAATGAATATAAATTGTTAAAAATATATATATACATCAATATTAAAATATAAAAAACATTTTCTATTTGCTCTTATTCATGGTTGTCATTCTACTTATAAATTTTAAAAACCTTGATCTTTCACTATATTATTTGTTTGAGAAAATTTTACCCACAATCATTCATGTTCAGTGTTCATCTTCCCATACATATCTATTAATAACTAAGAATTTATACACACACTATTATTAAATCTATTGATGTGCATAGATATTTTATGAACATTGAGCATTAAATATCTATAATTAAATCATTCCAAAAAATAACCAACCCCTTAGATTATTTTTAATAATCTATGCATTAAATCAATGTTTGGATAACCGGGTCTCGGATTATTATTCACCCTATGTTTTTATCTTTCACACACACACATTGTGCATAAGTAATTTTTAGGATATCTTATTTGGATCTAAAGTGATCAAATTACTCTAATTGAAATGAATTTATAAAATTGGTTATTTAGTAATGATTCTTATAGTTTCTAATTTTATATAGAAAATGATAATCAAAAATTCAAATACATTGATCAATTGAATAAATATTAAAAATTTCCACTTTAATTTAAATTCATTGTCCAATTTCAAGATCACATTTACGGGTTGAAAAGTTATCATTCACCCCAAGTTCCTAAAAATCATACATTTCTTATTTTTCATTCTTCTATATTAAAATTGGAAAAATAGGTTTTTCATTAAGAATCCAAATTTAGTACATTCAAACATTATGTTTAATAATAACACTGTAATACTAAATCATTTTTAATATTCATATATAATATAATATTTGATTTATTTTCAAAGGGAATATATTCTAAGAACTTTTGAAAATATAGATTAATCAGTTATTCAACAAAATAACTACATAAATCACATCCACATCATCAAATGTCGTACTATTTCTAAGTGTAATTATTTTTAAGAATGGAATAGTCACCGTTCTAGTTTGAAATAACCCATTTAAATGTTTTTAAAACTAATCATATCTCAACTTTATGTATTCACAAAAATATCTAATCATTGTATGTTAAAAACTAAATATGGGGTGTTATGAAATAATTCGTATATTTTTATAAATGATTAATTATATCAATACTCATAAATACAAAAATATCAGTAAAATAATTCATTTTTAGTTTTTTCAATATTATTATTAATATCATTGAACATTCATTCAAAAAACCAGTCATTTCTACATCATATAATAAATATGTCTAATAAAATTCTATATTTTATTTCTATCATTTATCAATTTCCACCCATAATCTAGCATATCATAATTTGAAAAGATTAGAAGTAATCTGATTGAATATATATATATCGAAATGAACCAATCTTCATTTTTCCTATTAAAACCCTTTTATAATTCTTATAAAAGTTTATATCATTTAATTTCACATTAAAATCCCCTCATAATGATGTCTAATACACATTAAGACATGAAATAGTCTTCATAAAATTCTCAACCTTTACTTGTTTAATTTTCTCTTGTTAGAACCACCCTAAAATAGCTCAAAAAACAAATTATTTATTATATATAAAATACTCCATTATAATTAATTAAATAAATTATATGTTTTTTAATTAAATCCTCTAAAATATAGTGCCTCTAAAATTCACACCACATCAAAAAAAATTAAACAATTCCACCCAATGGTAAATATCACATCCAAATTCTGAAGATATAGAAAAAACGGTCATTCTGATTCCCATGATATTACTATTTTACATTATTATAAAAAAATTCATATTTTCACTAACTCCAAAACTTAATATTTCTAGATATCTAAATTATATACCTTTTAGAAAAAATAACTTAAAATATTCTTTTGTACTCATGAAGGAAAAATGTTTTTTTGTAATGTTATAGAAATTTTCATGTAATTTCTTCAGGATTTTTGAACATTGGATGTGTTTTGAGGTGAGATATGGGTTTTGGGACTTCTAATGGTCCATCATGCCGTAGCTATAAATGTGGCTAGGATCATGGTCAATAGTTTTTATATATATGAAGAATAGTGGATGTTTTTTTTTTATTTTTCCCATAAAGGATTATGATTTTTCTTCTGTTGTGCACCAAGGGGTCTGAGACACCCATGGTGTAGCGAATTCATGTTTTTCTATACTAAACAATAAGATAATTAAAACGATAGTGGAGGGAGATATGTTAGTAGAAGAATTGGTGGTTTTCCTATGTAAAATTAGTACCCTTGGAACACATATTTTTACGGGAGTGGTGGTGAATATTTGAGGGGATTATAAGAAACATGTGGAAAGAATGAAACAGTGAAATGGATGTCGCTATGACATAATCATGGTAATTATGAAATGAAACATTGAGAGAGTTTTCCTTGAATCATGGTGAGGGGAATGGTTTCCTTTTGGGGAGATGAAACAGTGTTCTCCTTATCATGAATTCCAGTGTTGGGTCATCTAGATATTTAAATGTGGGTTTCAAATTCGATGGATGTATCCATTATGAATTTTTGGAAAATCATATCTTATATGAGTGGGGTCCATTAAATTAATTATTGTTTGTAGCACACCATAGTGTATGTATCGTTGGATTTATTTTTTATTTGGTAGTTATGAAGTAATTGGTTCTATTTTTATCTCCTCTATCAAAATATATCTATCTCGATACCCTCTTAGTGTTTCTCATTCATCCATATTGATGATTCAACCCTCTATGTTCATCATGATTATGATGATTTTATTTGAGCTATTCTTATCTCCTTTTCTCGCCTTCCTCTTTGTATTGTTTCTTTCTAGAGGCTTTTATGGGATTTTTTTCAATTTGGTGTTATTTTTTGGTGTGTCATATTGGTGGTTTGTTGTAATTAGGTTTTGAGGTGGTTTTTATTGATTTTGTTGGTTTTTTATCCTTTATTATGTGGTTATTGTGTAATTATTCTTTCAAATATTCATAATAAGGCAATGGATTAAAAAACAATCCGTTTTTTGAGAAAATCTTGGCATAATAATTCTTTTTTTTCTTTGGATAAGTAATATGAATTGACATAAAAACATAATTGAATGAACTAAAGAATATTATGGTAATTGATTGATTCAAAATTGTTTACCTACATTCATGATATTTTTTTCTCACTATGTTCCTGTTTGCTGACATTGCGGTAAATAATTGATGTTTTTTAAAATTCTTTGTTGCTATTGTGATTTTATTGTAAATTAACATCAAAAATATTTAATCACATAAATTATATAATGAAATAGTATTATGGATGAATGAATTTTATATGAAATCATGATTAAATATAAAAAAGTTTGATGGTTATAAATACTAAAATTGTGGCCTTGTATTATGGTAAATATTAGTTTGGTGATTATATTTGTGTGATTATTGTGGCGGATTTTAGGATGACAGTGCATTGAGAACTACATCAGAAAAAATTGGCTTCATTATGGTATATAATTGACATTGTGGATTATGAATTATTTTTCCACCTATCCATAGTTATAATGATGGAATGAGTGGGTTATTGTGGGTGATGGATAGGTTAGCTGATGTGGTAATTTATGGGACATTCCTAATGGTAAAAAATTATATTTAATTTTTATGAGCATGAAATAGAGTTGGTTATAATTGAATGATTTTATGGATTAAGATGAACCAATGATTATTGAAATTAATAATTAATGTGTGGGGATTAATACGGGTTATAGATATTGTGGTTTATCAGTAAATAAATAATTGAATGGCTTAATGAACACATATGGGTAGGTAATTAGGAAATACGAACATATAATTTTAGTTTTATTCACTAGAAATTTAACCTGATTTATGTGGAAATTTTAATGGTTTGTGGGGAATGTTATGGTGTTGTTGTTAGTATTCATGATAGTGTGAAGCAGTGGTGGTGTAAATATGTTTTTTTGTTGTGGTAGCACTAGTTTTTGTGAACATATTCATATAATTATTATGTGTGATATATATATGAAAATTTTTTCTTTAGGATTACTATACTCATAAAACCAATGTCAAATACCTTTATTGATGCCCAATATAATTTGGTACTAGTTCTTTCCCCAAGCATCCAGGGTGGAAAAGGTTACATCTTATTAGAATATACCTCTTCATTATTTTACCTTCCAGTGAAGTCAGGACTATAATATATTGAAATACATATAGAAATATTTTCATGGTTTATATATTACATACAAACCCTATGGGTTATTGGAGTGTTGTGGGTACATGATGTATTCAAAGAACTTATATAGTATGAATGATGAGGTATAGGTTCAATGGAAACCCCTTTGGGGTAATGATGGGATGTGACGCATTGACATTTATGTATGGATTTATGGTGGGGAGTTTTTATAGTTTTAGGAGGGAGTGATTTTGATTTCTTTCATGTTGATGATACTTGAAAATTTCAGATACTAGATTTAAGGATGATATATATTATATTTCATCATGTAAATAAATAGATAATATCAAAAAATGATTGTTGTTTGGGTGTGAGAGTGAACAAGTACTGTTAAAGTGGTCCTGGGGTACCTTTTTACTATTTTCTCTGATACTATTTTACAATACATGGATATGATATTTGGAGAGTGATCCTAGATGAGGTTGTGTGATGGTAGACCAGATAGGTTATAATTGATTCTCATTTTTTTCACTAATGAAATAGTATACATTTTCCACATTTTAATGGGATGTATTTTGTATGATCTTATTGATTATAAATATTAAGATCATCCCTCCCTATATAAACAATTGTTCAGTTTTCTTGTGTGAGTTCGGGGACTAATCTCAACTATTCTTATAAGGATCCTGGATTTCTCTATGGATTTGCTGCCTATGAGTTTTATTAGTATTTTATTTTGGATTTCTATTAATCTCACACAATTCATAAATTATGTGATTATGAAGAATCTCGGTTTATTTATGACATTGTATTTATATGAGGGTTATTTCGAAATTTCTAGGGTACATGAGTATATTACACAACATTTTTATGCTTTATACCCCTCATTATAGATGCAATCATGAGGCCTGTTAGAGGTGGGGTTGGGGGAACCCATATATTTACGAAACCTATAAGGGGTTCCCAGTTGGGGAAGGTCATGATAGAGTGGTATCAAATATTTTAGTTGATATATTGTTTGGATATTAGATGTTGGAGCTTGTGAGGATTATATAAGATGGCTAGGAATCTCTACTCATTGATATTGTTGTGTGGTTTATTCAAAGGAGAACATCAAGTACATATTATTTTGGGTCTCCAAGTGATATAATAGAATTACTTTGAGTTTATTGGAAAAACTGATAGAAATAGTAATGCTTGTTGGGTGGATACCTTGGGGTAAATGCATCATGATTTATTTTGGGTTAGAATGGGTTTATTTTAGAAATTTAGAAAATCTAAATAAATAAGTTAATTTAAAAAAGTTATATGATACAGATCATAGGAGTTTGGTTCCTTGTTTATATAGATTTCAACTAATTTTTGTTGGCATATTATTCAGGTTGGTGAGGTTTAGCATGATGACTTTGTTGTCCGCATGAGGGTTGAACCTACTCAGTAGAATGAGCTATGGTGGAACAATATGTGTGGGATTCATAATCCAATAATTGTTATGTATGAGGGTATTCAATATAATATAGATATAGAGTATTGTCTAGAGGATCTTTATATAACATTCAACCTTATTGGAGGTAGGGATGGGTATCAGGTTCCACTGTCCATCGGTCAAATAAAGGGAGAAACATGGTATTGTTAGATACTCTAACTAGGGGAGACTAATCATACAGTTGGTTCCTCAGATGAAATTCAGTGAATTATTCATTTTTATTTTCTCTAATTAATTATGAGGGTGGTGAAAATGTTGGATCTTCTTTCCCATTAGTAGGGGATCATGAGTGTGTAGGATCATGATACTATGTTTATGGAACTATTTTTATCCATCAATAATCAATTATAGGATGGGGATTATAGATATGTTTTCTTAGAGGAGGTATTGTGACTCATGATGTGATATTTAGTTTCCCCATTTACATTTCTTATATACTTATATTTGTAGAAGATGGATGAGATGATTGAGAAGTAGTATACTCATCCCATATCATCTAAACAAGTTATCAATTGGGGTTTCTCAAGGAGAAGCGATATTGGTTGTTTATCATAGGTGTTAAGATAGTAGAGGTTATGTTCATCTTAGATTCATTCATATAATTTCAATTAATTCCATATATCTATGTCCAAATACTTCTATATTCTTACTATAAGACCATGACTAATGTGTTGTTATCAGGGAAAGTATGGACATCTGCGATTTTTGTGTCTAACCCTCTACTAGGATCAATGTGGTGTGAGTATTTAATTTATTTATTATCCCCAATAGAAAATTATTCATAAAAGGCTATATAAATTATAGGGGAAATAGTTTTATATTCTTCCACAAGGGGATGGAGAAGAAAGAGGACATCACCATGTTGATCCCCACCCTCTAGGATATTATTTTGATCATGGTCTTATAGAGGGAATTTAGCAGTAAAGTATAAGATTCATATGTGGATAGCTTCATGTTATAGATTGACCCAAACTAAATGAGATATAGATTAATTTATGTAGAATTTTATTATCATCTACCTTGTTTTATAATTCATTTGTTTTTCAAGAATTTCCCTCCTTTATTTCACCCACATTAGTTTATGAATTCGTACATAAGGTTGGGAGGATTCCAATACCCCTCATGTTGACCACGTTATTTGGATTTTAATTGTGGTTTTATAATGTTTTTCAAGTTTTTGTGTTGATGATGAGGCAGTATCAGTCCTTCAGTGAGTTATTTGGGCTTCAGATATACCTATTAGATATCATTATTGACATCAAAAATCTATACTATATATATGAGGTTATTGATTTATTATGAATGTGGATTGTGTTATATTATTAAGAGGGATATAATGTGGCCGAAATATGTTAGTGAGAGTAAGGGATATGCTACATATTTTTAGAGTCATTTTGATCACAATTATTCTCATTTTCATTGGGTTCAATGGAGTTAAATCGGTGTAGTTTCTATGTGTCCTGGAGGATCTCATATATGTTTTTATTGAGTATGTTATGGATTTAACCCTCAATGTGATATTTATTTTGGTAAATAGTTGTATATTAGTAATTATTTTATTTATATTACTCCTTACTGTATAACACCTTTCGTGAAGTTGGACATAAGGATTTAGGTCGATGACCTGGTGCAAGATGGGTTTATCTAGATCGGTGTATCATTATGGAGTGTTCAGGTGTTATTCTTCAACATCCTGAATGATGGTATAAGTTTTTGGGTATACTACAGTTGGCTAAATCAGCTGATGGTACATAATTATTTTCCTAATTCAATGATTGATGATATATTCAACTAATTCATGGTATAAAACTAGTTTATGAATATCAATCTACATTTGGGATAAAAACATATGAGATTTAGAGAAGAAGACACCATGGATACCACATTTAGGTTTCATAATTAGAACATTGATTTCATGGTGATGTTTTCTGGTTTCACAAACATAATAATAGTGTTCATGGTACGCATAAAATCTTGGTTATATGGGATAACAGATAGGTTTATGGTCATGTTCATCACTAAAAATTTGAAATACATAAGGTGAGATGAGGAGAATTATGTGCACCTTTGGTTTAATATGTATTTTCTTTTACACCATAGGAAGTTGTGTAACTCTAATTTTTTTAGGTGGGAGGTGCACTTCTTTAGTAATGTGGTGCCTCAATGGGTAGTGGAAGTAGATTAATTAAAGATTTTCATTTCAGGGAAAGTACACACTAGTTTTTTAGAGGTATGGAACATCCTTGTAATTGGGAGAATTTACTAAGGGTTTATTTCTAACATCTCTCAAGACATGTCTACAATACCTTAATATTTCATGATATATTTCTATTTTAATAAATATAATTTTTTGACAGCCTAATTTAAATGAAATTTTTTATTTTAAAGAACCAATAAAAACATTTAAAATGTTATTATGTGATATTTTTATCATTTTTCAAAACATCATGTCAATATTATCTTAGGTTGAATTTTTTTGAATTATCAAAAAGGATTTATTTTCCAGTGAATGGTGAAAGATACCGACTTTTTTGAAATTATCAATTATTTTCATTAAATCGTATGATTTTAAGTTATTATTATATTTATGATTTCATTTTAAATGATATCATATAAATTTTATTTTTAAAAATCTAATTATTTCATTAGGATTCATATTTTACATGATTTTTATATGAGTTCATTTTCAGGCTTAAAAATAAAATTTAGGAAACAATTTTTCATCGCCATTTGAAGATTAATTTTTAAATTAATTTCCCTAACACATAAGATTTGAATTTAATAAAATGGAGTTTATATTTGTAATTAGGAGGTTCATATTTTTTTAAAATTGGTCCCTTTTCTTTTTATGAATTATTAAATGTAATCATGGTAGAATTTATCTCCTCAATAAAAGGGTAAATCAAGTAACTATTGATATAGATAATGTTATTAGGAATTAAATAAATATCCATTTCTGGAATTAATTTTATTTTATGACTTAAATTAAACTATTTCTATCCTATAATTTAATATAAAGGATTCTGGTTTTATTTTCCTTTGATAATGATAGATATATTATTTTAAGTAATGAAAATTACAAGATGACACACTCTTGCCATTAAATTTCTCTTTTAAGTTCACATATTTATAAAAATAAATTTTTATTGGATATTAAAGGTTAATTTATGTATAATGAATCTATTTTTATGATGTAAACATATTTATTATTTTTAGTGATTCTATAATTATCTCAAATTCATATACAACGCTAGCACAATATTTGTGAATATAGTGGAAAAAAGGGAAGTGAATATGTTTAAAAGATTTAAAACTAATTTTTTTGGGATGAATTATGGTTCTACAAGTATATTATTATTAATAGAAATGGATTTTAAATTTCTAAAATAATTATATTAATATTTTATCTTTTTTGATGTATTAAAAATCAAATTAAATGAATAATGTCAAAAATGACATTATTTATAATTTATGAAGAATAATGTTTTATTAAATTATTTAATAAACATAAAAGTATTGAAATTGTAAAATTTTGATGATAAATGTTAAAAAATACCATAAAATATCCATTTATGAGAAAAACATTACCTTATAACCCTTTAAGATTGAAAAATACATTATTGTGATTAAGGATAAAGTTTCTTCATAAAGGTGTCAAACCAAAATATATGGTTTACATTTCCACTAAAACCTATCAAAATTTTATTATTTAAAGGAATTTAAACCATATCTTTTATAATATTCTAAATTCTAAGAACATGGTTTCACTTTCACATGAAAATGAATTTATTATATTTAAATATATTTATATTCCAATGTGAGTCTGTTCATACACTATAAACAGGTTCCACATGTCCTTTCTTCTATACAGAAAATAGAGCCACTTATCTCGAAAAAAACTACTAGAAACAATTATAAAAATCCTTATTAATGCTCTTTTAGTACTGGTATTCCCAATATACCATCCATTAATCCACTAAGTGGATATCTAAAGGAGCTCATTCAAATAATTGGTAATCATTGTCCCCAGTCACTTTAATTTTTCTTCTTATATTATCGTCTTCAATCATCTACTAGATATTACAATATAATATCATCAGTATATCCCATTCACTATGATTTCATTATTTTTATGGAATAACATTTATCCATTATCTCCTCAATATAATGGGAAACCAAATGATCTATAGTGCGCACAATTGACTACCACCTCATAAACAGATGTAATTTTTTTCTATTATAGCCTCACATAGCATGTATTAATGATTGATATAATAAATATATATATATTATAATTATTACATAATAATAATTTTATAATTATAATTTATCTTCCACTTCCTTACCTTATCTTTATTTAAAGAAATTATAATGTCTCCCAATCCTACGTATGGCCTACTGTCTCTATAAAGCGATGTGATTATTTTTTTCACGTCAGTTTCTCAGAGATTACTTTAAATATGTATATAATGAATATTTATATTTTATATAATGTGATTCAAATTTAGTATATGAAATAACTAGGATCAATATAAAGGTACCATAACTTTCTAATCAAAACAAACATCAGAAATGATGCTTTTAAAACCTGAAACAATGATAATAGTAAAATATTTGTAAAAAAATGAGGGATAAGATATTATAAATGGATAGTATATGATATTATAGATATTTATTTTGTTTTTTTACTCAATTATAATAAATATAAATATATTATATATTATGTTAAAATCACTTGTGAGGAAATTCAAACATAAGGTATTAGATTTCATCTCAATTTCTACTCCATCAGAACTCATTTGGAATTATGAATCTATCAAAATTTATGTGGCATATATAATAACCCTATTTTAATGCAATAAATTATTAATTAATAACTATATATTCGATATCATGTATGACACACAACACCAAGTGTGTAATGGAATAAAATATACTGTGAATTTATAAAATATTACATATTTTAAATAAAATTAATCCATGATATAACATAAAATTCATGTGATATTGTGTTTTTTCTGAGTCACATAAATACCTTTATGTTACACACAAGACCAAGATTTACTAAACCACAATATATTATGAAAATGTCTATATTTAATATAATTAGACTTGACCTAGCCTTTAAATTAAAGATTATGAATAGTGTTAACTAACTTATGAGAACACGTATATTATATATCCAATAAAATATATTTTTCATTCATAAAATATATTTTACAGTTATAAGATCAAGACAGAACAAATATTACACACAAAACCCTATATTTTAATAAACAAACTTTTGTCGCCTTTCAATGGAAAACCTATTTTAAATCAAAATTTTGGAATATTTATAAAATATATATGTCAAATTAATCATCATTTTTTAAATTAAAATATCAAAATTATATTAGGTTTTTTATATTTCTAGGAATTTTAATTTTTTGAAGAATAGTAAAAAATAGATAATTTTAATTGAAATGTGCTTTTTTGCCTAATTTATTTATAGTGTAAAATTATATTTTAAATATGTTTCAAATTTAAATTAGAAAAATTATACATATAAAATAATATTTTTTTGTTTTTAATCAATTTTACATTTTAAGTGAATATAAAAAAATAGCAAACTTTTGGACATTTTATTTTAAAACCCCACTTCATCGTCTCGTCTACAAGATTAAATTAAAATTAGTTCAAAGAATGTATGTGATTGTAATATTGAAAAATAGATTCCATATTGGGAATTATAAAATTTTATAATTTACAATATGTTTAATTATGTTTTTACAAAAAATAGTAGTGAATGTAATGAAAATTAATTACAAAAATTACGAGAAAATATAGCTTAACATAGGACTAGACAATAATATTTAGGGGAAAATAGACAAGAAACATTTAAAAGATATTTTCTCCAGAAGTATTTAGACTATATAATCCCTTTTATCATATTTGCATCATTCTTTGATTCACATGACATGGGAAAAATGAGGGTGGAATTCCATTTTCAAACATTTACTAGAATTTCACTCCTCCACTATAAAAAGACATTCACCGCGCAAACTTCCTCACACCGATAAGGATGCATTGGATCAAAAAAACTCTTCCCATATAGATCCTAAACATCCCTCCACTCTTCCTATAATCCTCATCTTGGATATAATCCAAATTAATGAATCCCTTTTCAGCAATCCAAAAGGAGTTACCAGAATAAGAGGTTTCCTCCTTCCTCAAGCTTGTTTGTTTTATTTTTTTTCTACAACCCCTAAAATAGTGGTATTAAATGATTATATAAAACCTTTAATATCATAAATATACTTATAATTTGTTATTATAATGTTTATACCTACAATTACACACACTTACATGTATTGGGTAACAAACATACCGTATATTTATACGGTGAACTACCGCCTCTCAAAACGATGTCCATCATTTTTTCTTTATCACGTCTCATGTTGGGAATTATTATACAGACATTGTTTATATATTATATATATAATACTTATAATTTATCAATGCATATAATTTTTTTATATTACAGAACCCTTATTTTTTCCATTTTCTGTAAATGTGATAACATCATTTCTTGATGTGTGGACTATCACCTCCCCAAAGTGATGCGATTCATTCACACTATAAATGGAATGTATAAACGAAGGTTTTAAAAAAACTCTATGATATATATGAAATAAATATTATTCTGTAGTAATAATGAACATATACATATATGTCATTTACTTTACATTCTTTTAAGTACAACATATAAATAGATGTAGCATTCATGCGTACCTATGACCTACTATCTTCATGAATAGTGAATTTGATATCTTATATCAAAACATTATGGATTATTATAAACACATATATACTGAAAATATATGATATTTAATTCATTGTTTACATTTTGTAGATTATGAAACCATTATATGAACAACAAGTAACTGGTTAAAACATACTCCTTAGACTAGACAATTAACACCCAAAATAGTGAAAATAATGAAATGTTATTAACAAATTTATATTAAGATATTATAAGAAGTTTATATATGATATTATGAATATAATTATAGTCCTTTTTAATTCAATAACATTCATTAAAACCTTATATGGGAGGTTAACAGATATTCACCTAAAACTGAAAAGCAAGGTATGAGATTCTTGACTGGTTTTCCTTTACATAATACATATGTCATTATAACCACTTTTTTCTTTTTCATAGTGTACAGACTACCCATTTAGATATATTATATCATGTATTACTCTATATTAATGGTATTCTTAATATTTATTTAAATTATTTCTTCTTATGGGTACCAAGTGGTAAAGAATTTCATAACTCAATTCCTTTTCATTAGGTTATATTACTTCCTCGTTGTCGTTAATATTATTATATTATGTGTGTAATAACTTTTTAAAATATATTTTAACATTATAATTTGTTTTATGGTGATTTAAATTTTATAGACATAATCTATTCATGGATTGATTCTCACATTAGTGTTATGGTCTTTTAAATTGTTTACATAACAATATTATCTTGTTCGAATTTCATTACACTTGACATTCTATTAGAGGAAATTATTTAATAAATGTTTAATGAATCCATTAGTTTTCTATTTATATATTTATTCATGACCTTTCCCATGTAAAAGTACTATTTTTCTACAATTTGTCACTCAAAATGGTTAAGAAAATTAATTTATGAAAATGCAGTTTCATTTCTCTCTTTAGTTGGAGAACGTGTCCTCTTTTAAAAACCCTATTTTCTAAAATGGTTTAAATTATTTTTAACTATTAAAAATTTTCTAATAAATAAATTTTTTTCCTTTTTTCTTTTATAATTTTTTTTGAAATTAATATTCATGTCTCTTTCTGAAAAAAGAAGTTTTTTCTAACATTTTTACCATGAAAAATGAATGTTTATTTTTACATTATATGGAACATACAGATTTAGCCACCCTCATTTCTTATAATATTTCTTTTAATTTTTGTGATGTTGATTTTTAATAAAAAAATTAAAAAATTATTTTATAACAAAAGTATTTTCAATTTTTTTCCTAAAAAAAACTTATTTTCCTCATGAATATATTTAAAATATATCTTTTTCATATTTATGTTCCTCAATGACAACATCCCTTTAATTTTAATCCACTTGGGATATGTTATTCTTAATATGGATTGTTTATTACTGATTTTTCCATGGATAGTGTTAACATTCACATTCCTGATTCATTTTGTAGTCCCCTTGAAATATTTAATTCCCTATTTTCATTGAAAATTTAATTTACCCAAATTGACCATATATTTATCTTGGATATATTTATGTCATAAAATATATTCAATTTATAAATAAGGTGATTAATTTGAAATTTATTTGATTATCTTGGGAAATATTGATAAATCCATATCTTTTACTTAATACATTTACATTTTGATTAGGCGCATTTTTTATAATTGAATTGATAATTTCACTATATAAGGAACGATTTGGGCATATGATATACATGTTGGGGACCAATTAATAGAAGAACTATGGGTTGGGGACTGGTAAATTCGAGACCTATGGGTTGGGGACTAGTTAAATAGATCCCTCTGAAGAATCAGTAGTCTCATGAGACGAAATCAGTTGGAGACAAACCCTTCGAGTTTTCTTCCAAAAGGAATGGACGGGTTTCTACCCAAAAACATAAACCATCTATTGAATGTTAATGATGGTAGTGTTTTATTTTCTAGATTCATGACATACAACAATTATGTATTTTATTTTTTTGAATTCATTTCTTATTATTATCCATGATATTTTTGTGATGACATATTTATGGATGCATTTTATTTTCATTTTATTGATTAAATTAAATATGATTCAATTTCATACTATTAAATATTGATTATTCCATTTCCAATTATTTTAAAATGCATTTATTTTTTGTTATTTAACGTTCCATATTGTTTGCATACTTTCTTATCATTTTATTCATGACATGTCATGGTTATTTAGTTATTAATTTAACATTTTAACTATTCTCAATGATTTATTTTTGATTCTCTTGTACTTTACCATTACTTTTAATTTGATCTCCCAATTATTTTTTTCATTCCATAAGATTCCATGATTTGTACTATGAAGGATATGAAATGATATAATATATGGAATAAATTTATTGTCCTTGATAGAATATCATTATATTGTAATTTGTATATTCATTTGTAAAGAAAGACACGTGTATGTATCTAGTTTACCAAAACTATTAAACTATTTGGTCCATTGGGATGTGATTTTGTTGTATCTTATGCCAATGTAATAGTAGGATAATAGTGGATCTGGGAATCCTCAGGTTGGGGAGTTATAGTTTGTATGATAGAATGGTTTTTAGAATCCTTTGGAAGTAGAATTAGGAAAATGTATAATATAAAACATATTCCTAAGGTAGAATTTGAGGATAAGTATAGAAAACATCCAAGAATTTTTGTACAGTAGAGATTATGTGAGTTTTCCTACAAAAAAAATCATTCTACACACTATATGATTACATGGTTCTTTTACAGATGTACAATGGGGTAACAACTCTAAAAGGTGATTCATGGCTAACACGAGCATGACCTATTATACAACAATGGATCTTAAAGTACACAGGGTTTGATACTCTTGATTTATATTTATAATATAATTCATATTTTCATTACAAACCATTATGTAGGATTTCAATAGGTAATTAAAATGAATTACCAAGATTAAACATGAGATGAATTAGATTGCAAATAATGTGCTAAGATTTATACATCCTAAAATGATTATATGGTTTTTCTAATATGATAATTGGGGATCACACTTTGGTTTTCGGTTTTTTGAAGTACCCAAATAAAATGGATAAACCCAAGACCATGATAGGACCTATAAAGAAATAAATGGATGGTGTATTTATGTATTGAGGTTGTGTTCAAAATCAAAAGGTTATTTAATGAAAACATTTTATATATTTCCATTATATTTAATTTAGAAATTCTATTAATATGGTTTTTGAAAAGGACAACCAATATGTCAGTTGACAACCCATATAATATGCTAAGGTCATTGAACATGAACCCATGACTAAGGGATGATAAGGGTTTAACACCAACCACTGACCAACATAATCCCCTAGTTAATATGTAAATGTTTTTAGTTAAATAAATAGACGAATAAATAATAAGGATAAACATGTAGTGTAAATTTTTGAGTTTAGATATTATTATCTTAGTCATATTTTAAATAGCTAATAGTTAATGGAAAATAATCATATTTTTCACTCTTTTATGGGCCATAAGATCTGTTAAAATTGTATTTTAGTTCTTTAGGCATAAAAGTTAATTTCTAGATATCCTTATTCTGAGGTAATGGATTAATTAAAAATTTATCAAATAAAAAAACATTAAAATTTTGAAATGTGTGATGTAAGTATATTTCCATATTTTATTGGTCAATAAAGATAATTAATAAACATTATAAAAATAATCAAACATAAAATTTTGTCCTAATACTTTAATGTTTGTTGAACTTATGGTTTTATAAATCATCAATTATTTAGGACATTGTGACCCTAAACATTCCATTGATCATTTAATTTTTTTTATTGATGACCTCCGTAATTCCCTATAAATATTTACTCTTTTCTTCAATGTCCATATTTTCACATTATATTAATGTTCTTGTATGAGGAAAACTATTTATATTTTTGTTCATGTGAACTTTTTACATTCCATTCTCTCTTTTATAGAGTATTTTTTACAAACCCTTCTCTATACGTGAGATTTTAACAAAGGAAATATCAAATAATTTATTACCAAATTCGAGTTAAAATTGAAAGGATGAAAATTATTTAAGGTGAGGGGAATGTAACACTCTGAAATTCTTAAGTATAAATATTGTATTGGATAGTGATAATGACAAGAAACACCAAGTGCATAAGAGAATATTAAAACCCAAGAGTTTATAAATTGTTAACAATTTTACATAAAATTAATCCATGATATTACTTTAAATACAAGTGATACCAAGTTAGTGTGTGTCTCGGGAAATAATGATTTTCTTTAAGAGCTTGTGTTACATCCAAGATAGGGGTTTATAGAATAATAATATATTATTAAAATGTTATTATATAATATAATAATACCTAAACTAGCTGTTAAATTAGTAGTTAGGAATATTATTAAATAACATATGAGAATATATATATTATATATCCAATAAAATATTTTTACATTCATCCAATATATTTTATAGTTATTAGATAAGGACAACCCAATATAATGAAGAAAACTCAATATTGTTATAAAGGTGATTTTTCTTCCTTTTAATATAAAACCTGTTTTGAATCCAATTTTTGTCACTTTTATATATATATATATATGTCAAATTAAACATAATTTTTGAAATAGAAACATAAAAACTTGGTTAGTGTGAATATTGGGTATTTTTCTATGATGTTTTATTTTTTGATGAATATAAAAAATACTGAATTGTACTTCAAAACTACTTTTTGTCTAACTTGTTTTTTGTATTTAGTTATATTCGAAATTTATTTTAAAGAAAAATTATAACAATTATACATAAATTAATAAAATTTATAAAATTTTAAATAATTTCACTTTTAATTTTAAAATAAAATCATACCAAACCATTGAACATTTTACTTTAAAAACTTGCTTTATCGTCATGTCAACATGATTAATTTTAAATTAATTTCTTCCACTTCAATTTATTCATTTTTTTAAAATAGATTAAATATTTGAAATACTAATATTATATAATTTATAATAGGTTCAACATAATTTTTTACCGAAAATATTAGTTAATGTGATTAAAACTATTTACAACTATTAAGGCAAAAATAGGTTAAAATGGACTAAACCTTAATCTTAATGGCCAAAAGGACCTAGAAACTTGTCAAAAATCCATTTCATAGACATATTTATATTATATACTATAATTTTTAAAATATTTTTCTTATTTGAGCCAATTTTCAAGGGAACCATGTGGGTGGGTTCCCTTTTCAAATATTTACATAAATTTCACTCCACCACAATAAAAAGGAACTCACCCCTCCCACTTCCTCACACCTCTCAAAAAACAATGGATGGACAAAAATATAATGAAAAAAGATCCTAAAAATCCCTCCCATAATCCAATAATCCCCACCTAGTGTAGAAATAAAACTATATAATCCATTTTATATAAACCAAAGCGAGTTACCCAAATAAGAGTTAACATCCTTCCTCGGGCTCTTTCTTTTATTTTCATTATCCACCCCATAAACTCTTTGTATTCCAAAATTATATAAGAAACTAAGAATACTCATCATACTGATATATTTTTAATCTATTTTTTCCTAAACATACACACAAATCCATCAAATGGGTAATAAACTTATAGTTTTTGGGTAAGGAGAACTACCCGCCTTGCAAAATAATTTTGGTCGTTTTTTCATTAGCACCTCTCATGTTTGGGTATTATGATGGAAATGATTTTTATATATGATATAAAAAATATATATAAAGTATTTATGATTATTTTATTTTTATATAACAAAAAACCGTATTCTTTCTATTTTTTAAAATACAATACCATCGTTTGTGGAAGTGTGGACTACCACCTCCTCAAACCGATGTGATTCGTTCACTTTATAAATTGAATGAATAAAGGATAGTTTTAATAAACCAATTTTCAATATATGAAATAAACAAGATAACATAATAATGAAACACATATACATATATATAATCTACTTTTTATCCTTTTAAATATGACCATGAAATGGAAGAGTGTACATGCGTACATACAGCCTACAGTCTCCATAAATACTAAAATTAATTTCTTATCTCCTAAGATTGTTAATTATTATAAATACATATATAATAAATATATATGATAATTAAATCATGGTTTACATTCTATATGTGATGATACCATAATAGTAACAGCAAGTAATAAGTTAAAAAATACCCCACAAACATGGTAATTGACACCCGAAATAAGGAAAATAATGATAGGTTATTAAGAAACTGGTAATAAGATATTATAGGAAATTAATATATGATATTATATATATAGGTATGGTTATATTATAATATAAAACCATTCATTAATAAACTATAAATTTGGCTAATGGACATTCATCCTATGAGTTAATTCAAGTTAGAGATTCTTGTTTCACTTTTCTGTTAGTGAGGTATATGGAATAATCATCACTTATTTATTTTGTGAGTAGTATCTACTAACCATTTGGATATATAATATCATTAATTATCTTATATTTATGTTATTTATATATTTAATTTGAATTATTTATTATATGGTGATTTCAATTAAAAGTTACCAAGTAGTAAAGAATTTCATAACTCGATTCCTTTTCATTAGGTTATATTACTTCCTCATTTCCATTAATGTTATATGATTATGTGTGTAATAATGTTTTACTATATATTATTTTATATCAGTGTTTTTTATATTTATTTACATTTAACACACTTAATCTATCCATTTATTGATTCTCCTGTCAATGTTATGGACATTTCTAAGGATTACTTCACAATCGCATTTTTCGGGATTATTTACACTTGAATTCACATCAAAAGAAATTATAGAATAATTTTTTAATAAGTCCTTTTATTTTATACTCCTATATTTATTCATGAGGTCTTCATAATATTAATACAATTTTTCAACTCTTGGGTACTAAAAAATAAAAAAAAATTAATAAAACCCAACTTAATTTTTCTCTTTAGTTGGAGAACCTATTTTATTATAAAACCATTATTTTCTAAAAATGTATTCAAAAATTATTTTAACCATTCCAAAATTATTTATCAAATAATTTTAAAAAAATTAATATTTAAAAAAAATATGTAATATTCTTATCGCTTTCCTAACAAATAATTTTTCTATCCTTTTACCATTGAAAAAGGAATATTTTTTTACCATGAATGATGCATACATATTTACCCATAGTCATTTCATAGAATTATACTTTTAAATTTCAAAATGATTAATTTAAATGAAGTTTTTTTTCTTAATTGATTTTAAATGAAAATTATTTCAAAAAAAAAATTCAAAATAAAAATATTATTTTCCTCAAGAATATTTTTAAAATATATTTTCATAGTATTTCCATCCATCAATGACAAAAATCCATTATTTTGGACAATTATGGTTTTGAAATTCACCTCCATGATTTATTTTTTAGTCCCCATGATATATTCGATTCCTTGTGATTATTGAAAATGGAATTTTCCCTAATTATCTATATCATTTATCATTGATATGTTTGTTTCTTAAACTATATACCTTATTAAAAAATGGTGTTTACTGTGAAAGTTATTTAATTAATTGTGGAAACATTGATAAATTCATATCTATTAATTAATATATATATATATATTAAGATATGAAACATTTTTTTGAATAAAATTGATTATTTCACTATATGATGAATTCTTTGGAAATTCTATATACGATTTGAGGCCGATTTAATGGAATAATTATAGGTTGGGGACCATTTAATATTATCCCCTTGATGTATAGTAGTCTCATGAAACAAAATTAGTTGGAAAAAAATTCAGCATGTTTTTTTCCAAGAAAATTAGTATGGATTCTTCTCATGTACATAAACCATATTCTGAAAGTTATGGATGGTAGTGGTTTATGTTTCAGACACATGAAATCCAACAACTAACCACTGACTTTATTGAGAATTTATGTTTTATTATTATTAATGAGATTATTTCAACAAAACATATATGGATGCATTTCATTAAAATTTTGGGTGACTAAATTGAATGTGTTTTTATTTATTACCGTTCCATATTAATTATGGCTAATATAGTTATTTAAAATGGAATTGTTTTTTGTTATTTACCTTCCTATATTTTTATAATCTTCATTCATAGTGTATTGATTACATGGCATGTTTATTTAGTAACTGTCATACTATATTGACTATTTAAATTGATTCATTATTCATTCTAATGTAATTTAACATTACTGAGAATTTAATCTCACCATTATTTTCATTCTTTTCCTAAAGATTCTAGGAAGTGAACTAATGAAATATAGGTAATGATATATAATACGGGATGAAATCTATTCTCCTCATAAGAAATAAATATGTTGTAATATGTGTATTCATTTGTAATAAAATACTCATTTATGTATCTATATTTCAAATAATACTAAACTACTGTATCCTTTGGAATGTCCTTTCCTTGTTTCATAATCTAACGCAATCGTATAATGGCACCTTTTTTGGGATTTATAGGGTCGGGGTGCTAAAGTTGGTATGAGATAAAGTTTAGTAGAAACCATGGGAACATGATTTAGGACAACATAGAATAGGGGAAATATCTCTTTGGTATACATTGATGATTAGTATATAATAACGTCCTTTAATTTTGTTATGGTATATATTATGTGGTTTTTCCTTGAAATATATCCATGTCTGTATAATTCAAGTCTGTGTGGTTCTCACATATATGTATATAGGGGCAACATCTCTAACATGGTGCATCAGGCCTGACTCAAGTGTAACCTGGTACATGATAATGGACCTTACTAAGCACATGATTTTACACTCTCAGGGGGTATTCTTAAAATAATTTACATTTTCATTATAACCCATTCTGAAGGATTCTAATAGATAATTAAAATGAATTATCTGGGTTAAACATGATTTTTCATAGATTGAAAAAAATATGTAACAATTTGGACATCCTAAAAATTATTATAAGGTTTTTTCAATATGATAATTGATGTACATACTATGGTTTTTGTTTTTAGGAAGTCCCATATTCTAAATGATAAACCCCAGACCATGGAAGGACCAATGTGTAAATTAATGGATAAATTATTTATGAATGGAGGTTGTATTGAAAGCCTTAATAAAAAAGTTCTTTTATGACTAAAATTCAAGGATGTACATCATATTAATTTTTAAAATTATACTAATATTGTTTTTGAAAATTTCAACTTGTATTTTAGGTGAAAAACCATCAAATCCGACAAGGTCATGGGACTTGAATCCTTGATCAAAGAAAGATAAGGGTTTACTGGAAACCACTGACCTATGAAATACCCTCATTAATATGTAATTATTTTTAAGTCAAACTTTTTGATAAATAACTATTAATGATGAACCAAAAGTGTTACTTTTTAGGTTTTTAGATTAATTTATTAACCATATTGTCTTAGATTAATAATTTGAGATAAGTAATTATATTTATCACTCTTAAATGGGTCTTAAGATCTATTAAAAGTTAATATTAGTGCTTGATGAATAAAAGTTAATTTTTAGATATCCTTTTTTAATTAATGGATGAAATTAAATTTTATAAAAGAACAAACAAAGTATGAAAATTTTGGAATATATTATGTAAGTTAATTTAATTATGTTGTTGGTTAATAATATAATTACTCAACATTAGGAAAATAATATTAAAATACAATGTTTTCTTAATACCATATTTTTTTAATGATGGTATTATAAATATTCAATGATTTGTGACTTTAAGACCATCAACATTCTATTGATAATTATATAATTTATGATTTATTACCTCAATCACTCCCTATAAATATTTATATTCACCACCCCCCAAGTGTATATTTTCACTTTACACTAATTTTTTCATGCCCTAATGGTTGCTCTTCTGAACCCCCAACACCTATTCTCGAAGGGATGTTTGATGGGGCAAGTGTTAAGGTCCCCCTCAGTCCACCTGGTGTCTATGGAGTTGTTTCCTCCTCTGTCAGTACTCCCCTATAGGAAGTCAAAAGAGGAGGTTGCTACTAAGGATGGTCCCGCCTCTTCAAAAGAGCTAGTTTTAAGAACAAATTCATTTATAGTTGAGTGTGATGGACCAAAACTTCAAGAATATATTCAAGAGAAGCTAGGTATGATAGTACATTCCACTCCCAGTCCTATTAGAGTCAAGTCCCTCAAACCATCTCCCCACCTATCTTCATCGAGTTTTAATCCCCCTAGCTCATGCCCTAACATCTGTATGCATTTGAGATTAATGAAACTTCAGGAGTGCTCTATATCCCATGGGAATGGGACCGTGGAGTCTAGGGCCAATGTCGTACCACATTGAATCTAAATGTTACCCATAACAATTTGGAACTCCTGGGTCCTTGGGGATCGAGTGGAGATAGACTTCCTTGCTTCAGAGATCAAGAAGAACAAGGTTCTTGTTGGGGTAGTCCTTGAACACAAGCAGGACCTGGTTACGATTGATGAGTTTCTCTATAGGATGTGTATGAATGAATCCAAGAACATGGACCCTGTTAATAGGCACATCTGGGTAGTCTGGAAGAAGGAGATATTGGTGGACTTAATTCATGTGGGAGATCAGTTTATCACCATGAATGTTACCAAATATGGGGAAGGAATAAACATGTCCTTTGTGTACAGTAGTTGGGATTCCAACAACTGAAGACTGTTATGGTAGGATCTAAATACTTTTGACCTGGGTATCCTCCCATGTTTAGTGGGAGGGGACTTCAATATTATATCAGAACCTATGGGGAAGAAGGGAAGAGGATCTTTCCCATGGTATGCCATCATGGAATTTGTCCAATTCATGGCAGATGTGGGTCTTATTGATACGAGATACTCTGATTATAGTTACACCTAGTTCAACAACCAAAAGGGCTAGGTGAGGCTAGAGTTAGATCGACCGGTTCCTAGAGAACATCAATTCAATATCCATGTTCCCAAATGTCAAGGTAGAGCATCTTGTCCATGGTATTTCGGACCACTCTCCCCTTCTAGTAATGTTGACCCTAAGAAAGGCTTCCAAGGGGAAGTTAATCTTCTACCATTACTGAACTAGATATCCTGAATACCAACAGATTGTTTGTGAATCATGGGGGAAACTGACCCATGGGAATTCTTGGTTAGCCATTTATAGTAATCATTGGATGCTGAAACTCAGGCTATAGGAATAGTCCAATTGTCTCCCTATAGGAAACCAGAATTTGGAGACTCTAAATCAAAATATAGAGAGTATGGAAACAAAAATAGATGTGGAGTAGAGTGAGTCGACATTTGAAGGCCTTGGGTAGAAAAATGATACTTGGGCTCAAATAATCCTCCAATAGGAATGAATTTCTGGTGAGAGATCCAGGATCAAATGGATCCACGAGGGTGACAAGAATTCATCCTTCTTTCATTCTTGAATCAGAGAAAAAGGTTTCCCCATCAATCCCAACATCATGCTGGAAGATGGAACTTTTATGGATGATAGAGATGTAATAGGGGGTATGGATTCAACGTTTTTTCTGGACCTTCTAGTTGGACCCAATCTGAGAATTCCAAATAGATACCCCACTGGAGATGCAGAGCTTTGGGAAGTAGTTCCCTCATTAGTCTCTCACAGGGACAATGAAAGGACATAAAAGATACTGAAGGAGGAAGAAATCCAGGAGGCCCTGAGGAGTCTCAACCAAGACAGTGCATCAGGCCCCAATTGTTTCCCTGGTGCATTATTTGGGATGATTAAGACATTGTTAAGGGTGATGTTATTGTTGCGATACAATATTTTTTCACAGGAGGGAGCGTACTGCAGGTGGCCCCCGCTACCACCATGGTGCTCATCCCCATAATCAAGATCCCCTCCTACCTTGAGGATTATTGACCAATAAGCATGTGTAACTTCCTCTATAATATCTTGGCGAGAAACCTCAATTCCTGGATGCCAGGGCATCTTCCTCGATGGCTATCCATTGAACAACATAGTTTCTTGAATGGAAGGTCCATCCAAGGGGAGGTATCATTGGCATAAGAAGTGTTCATAGAAATCAAAATCCAGATGCATGGATCCAATGTGGTGATTAAACTTGATATGATCAAATCATATTCCTAGATTGAGTGGAGATTCATTAATAGAGTGATCACGAATATGGGATTCTCCCATAAATTCATTGTTCTTACCTTAAAATGTTATAACTCCTAATGGACGGCGGTTTCCTTTTTAGGAAAGATCTATGGCTTCTTTAAGGAAACATGTGGCCTGTGGTAAGGAGATCCCATCTCGCCCAGTCTTTTTATACTCGTGCAGGATACACTCAGCTGCCTCATCAACAAAGTTATGTCCTTTGGTTATATCCTCCCTTATAAGAGAAAAATTAACCTTCCAACCATTTCTCATTTGATGTTTGAGGATTAAACCATTTTTTTTATCAATGGTGGAAGGATATCAGTGAATGGCTTCAAGAGGATTTTGGAAGAACATTGTTCATGGAGTGGCCTGCTGATCAACAATGCTAAGAGCAATCTCATTATATTCAGTAAGTGCACTGCTCATCGGGCCTCCTGGAATTTTAGTACAATGGACATGCAGTGAGGATCGTTCCCTCTGCAATATCTTGGAGCCCCCGTATATTCAGGGAGACTTCAAGTCCAAGACATTGATCCAATTGTGAGAAGAATATTAGGGAGGGTGATTAATTTTAAGAACAGATTTCTATCCTTCAGAGGAAGGATTTCATTAGTCAATAGTTTTTTGGTAGCCATCCCCATTCAAGTTATGGCTTCAACCATTGTTCCAAAGGGCATTATCAACAGCATTGATAATCTCCTGGATAGTTTCTTATGGGATTCTATATTGGAAGGAAAGAGGTATTTGGTGGCATGGGAGAAGATGGAAAGGACAATTAATGAAGGAGGAATCAATGTGAGGATCCCCAATAGAACGTTTAAATTTATGCATGCAAAACTATCATGGGAAATACTTGAGGGTCATATGATTTGAAGGAAGTCTATGGTGCATATGCGACTAGGAAATTTGGAAGCCACTGGGTCCAAACCTCTCCCTTATCTACAATGATTCATCTGCTCATCCTAACTCTCCATCAATATTCACGGTGGCTTGTGGGGGGAGGTAACATCCTATTCTTGACTCACAACTAGGTAGGTTCTATTATAAGTTTTCCAATCTATCATTCACCATTGATTACCTTTAGGTAAGAGAGTCTGTACCCTTTCTTCTGTTAGGAAATTCTGCATGAGGATCAGTGGGCCATTTGTGAGTCAATTTTCATCTTCTCAGAGCCTGATAAACTAATTTTCAATCCTTCTTCATCATGGGAATTTACCATTATGGATTTTTAGAGGCTTTAGTATGGATAGGAACATCACAAAAATAAGAATTATTTAGTCTGGTTCACCTGAATTCCCTCCATGTTCAATTTCCTAACCTGTAGATTAAGGCGATAGGCGGTGGGAACAAATGACAACATCATGAAAGTGGTTATCAACATGTCCTCTTGTGGTCACTGTTGCAGATTACCGATGGAGAAAATCATGTTTCACCTATTTTTTCAAGTAAAGTGGGATCGGGAAGTCTGGCTATTCTTTGCTGGCCTCGATATTTCCATGGTCCATGCTCATTATGGGGAGGCTTTCTGGGAATGTTGGTTTTCTGGGACTGTGGAGGAGTGTCCTGGTTGGGCGGCGAGGCCAATCATCTTTAGTGGAGCCTATTGGTGCCTGTGGGGGATAGAAACCAATCCATGTATGAGGGAACTAGTCCTACTTCAAGTATTATCATGGTGAGGATCAAGAATTTTCTGATCGACATGTCCACCTTCTTCAAATATGGTTGCTAGGCTCCTCTACATAACCTGCTCAAGATACCATCCATGCCAGCACAGTTTTCCAGCAACAATGTAGCAGATCAATGGGTCTGCTGGAACCCCCCGAGAGATGGATAAAAGATTAACACAGATGGATCCTACATAATGGGTATAATGAAAGGTGGGGGCATGGTGTGGGACACTTGAGGGAAAGTTATTCTATCCTTCGCTGAGAGGTAGGGCTATGGTGACCCTCTTCAAGATGAGGTGAAAGCTATGCTTACATGTTTGTCCCATTGGAATCAGAAGTACATAGAGATATCCCAAGTGGAAAATGATTCTTTGACCATACATGATGCTCTAATTGGAAGATGTGTTTCCACATGGTCCATATCATATATGGTAAGAAAGAGAAAAACACTACTTAGTGGAAATATACAGGGGGTCACACGTGGAGAGAGGGGAACAAGGTGGCCAACTTTCTCACCTCCATGGCGGATTCAAGGTTAAATATATACCCCAACACATATATGTTCAAGCCCAAGGGATGGAATTAGATTAGAAGAGATTCCCTAGGTCTCCATTATTTTAGACACCCATAGGCTTGTTTATGTTTTTCTCTTCCTTCTTCTCTCTTCCACTTATGTACTATTGTATTTTCATTAACAAAACAATTTGATGATGGATGGATGGATGTTAGTCAATATGATATTTGTACTTCTCATTTTCTCTTTTTTAGAGAGAATTTTATGAAACCTTATCTTGATGAGGGATTTCAACAAAATAAATATTAGAAAATTTTGTTACCAAGGTCAATTTTAAATTTCAAGGATGCTATTTATTTAAGGTGGGGAGAATTTAATGCCTCAAAATTATAATTTAAGAATGTTTTATTTGATAAGATGAATGATATGCCACACCAAGAGCTTAAAGGAATATACAATCCAAACACATTATAATGTATTAACTATTTTAAGTAAAATTAATCCATGTTATAACTTTCAATTTATATGATACTTGGTTATAATGAGTCACAAAAAAACAACATGTTACTAAAATGGATTGTGGTACATACATGACTATGTTTTATAGATAAACAATATATTATTAAAATATTATTATTTAATATAATAAGACTTAAC
The DNA here is from genome assembly GCA_963277665.1 of Viscum album. Taxonomy (NCBI): domain Eukaryota; kingdom Viridiplantae; phylum Streptophyta; class Magnoliopsida; order Santalales; family Viscaceae; genus Viscum; species Viscum album. The sequence continues at coordinate 204,316,057 of OY728157.1, forward strand.
CAAGCTATTAAATTAGCAGATATGAATTGTATTAACTAAATTATGAGAATATATATTATGTGTTCATTAAATGTTTTGATATTCATCCAATATATTTTATAGTTATAAGATAATAATGAACCCAATATTATGCCCTAAACCTATATTTTTATAAAACCACTTTTGCATCATTTTAATGGGAAACCTATTTTATGAAAATTGAAACTTTTATAAAAATTTTATTTAAAAATAAAATTCATTTTTGAAATTGTAACATAATAATTAGATAAGGGTGAATTCTTGGTATTTTTCTGTGAAGTTTTATTTTTTATGAATAGTGAACATTTAACTAATTTTAATTCAAAACTGCTTTTTTATATTTTTATTTATAGTCTTAAATTATATTTTAAATTGGTTTTAATTTCATATTAGATCAAATATACATAAATTAATCCAATTTAGGACATTGGAATCACTTTTACTTTGAAATAGAATATAAAACCATTACAATCTTTTGAACTTTTTACTTTAACATCCTCCTTTGTCGTCCCTTCTAAAAAATTAATTTTAAACTAATTCAATTCAATTATGAGATTATAATATAGAGAAATGGATTTCTTATTGATAATCAGAAAAAAAAATTATAATAATGTTAACTTGTTTTTAAATATAAAATATTCGTGAATGTAATAAAAATTACTTACAATAATAAAGAGATAAGTTATCTTAACAAATGACTACACCTTAATATTAGGGAACCAAATGATGCATAAAATTTCTTAAATGTAATTTTATTGAAATTTTTATACCCAAGAATACCTTTTCTCAAAAAAAAATTATTATCAGAGCCACTTAACATGGTAAAAGTTTGGGTGGAATTCCCTTTTCTAATATTTATAAGAATGTCACTCATCCACTATATAAGGCACCCACCCCTCCAACTTCCTTAAGCATATAAATACAATTTTTATTCAAGAAAATCAACCAAAATAGATTCACAACATACCTCTTATAATATGAGAAGTATCACCATGGGATCAAATCAACCTAAAGAATCCCTTTACTTCAAACTAAAAGGAGTTCCTCAAATAAGAGGAAGCATCTTTCCTCAACCTCTTTTGTATTATTTTCATTCTCAACCCCCAAAAATATTATTATTAAATTCTTATATAAAAACATAATTATACTAAATATACTCATATTTTATTATTCTATGAGTTATTGCCAATCTTACTGACATTTTCATCTAATGGGTAATGAACATGCTATTTATGTGTAAGATGAACTACCACCTCACAAAATGATGTCGTTTGTTTTTCATTTAACACCTCTCATGGTTGGTAATTATAATAAAAATTATATTTTTATGATACATATGATATGTATAATGTATTTATGCTTCTTTATTTTTCATATAACACATACCCTTATGATTTTCATTTAGTGTAAATAAGATAACATTGTTTGTAGAAGGGTGGACAATAGCCACCTCAAATCAATGTGATTTGTTCACAATATACATAGAATGTATAAAAGATGATTTTAATAAAACTATATTAAATATATTAAATAAATATTAAAATTTAATAATATGCATATATATATATATCATTTACTTTTAATTTTTTTAAATGCTATAAGGAAATAGATGTAGCATTCATGTGCACATACGACCTACTGTAACCATGAACAGTAAATTTCATTTCTTATCTCCAAAAATTAATGATTATTATAAATAAATATATAATAAATATATATGGTATTTAAATCTTGTTTTACATTATTTTGATTATGAAATGGTGATTGGAACAACAAGTAACATGTTAAAACATACCCGACAAACTAGGCAATTAATACCAAATATTTTTGAAATAATGAAAGAATGTTAAAAAATAGGTGATAAGATATTATAAGAATTAAATATATGATATTATAAATAAAATTATGGTTATTTATGATTTAAATAAAATTATTTAAACCACTGTAAAGGGGGTCAAAATATGTTCACATGAAAAAGAAATGCTAAGTAAGGGATCTTTGTTTTACTTTTCTTTTTGTGGGGAATTCTCTATTATCCCAAATTATTTTTTATAGTGTTTCTACTAAAACGTTTGATATAATATATCATGAATTATTTAATATTCATTCTATTTTGAGTTTTAATTTTAAATATTTATTATAAGGGTATTTGAATTGAAGGTTACCAAGTGGTAAATAATTTCATGACTCGATTCCTTTTAGTTGGGTTATATTTTTTGTTGTTGTTAATATTCTATGATAATATGTGTATTTTCATTTTACTAAATATTTTATTATATCCCCATGTTTTATATGGATTTATATTTTACAAACAAATTCTATTCATCTATTGATTCTACAAAAATGTTCTGGTTTGGCAAGGGTTTACATCACAATATCATTTTGTATGGGATTGTATACACTTGAATTTCCATCAACAAAAATTATTAATTTTTTTTTAATAAATCCTTGTTTTTTATTTCCTATTTTTATTCATGAAATTTTCCAAATAATAGTACCATTTTCCATTTTTTTTACTAAAAATTGTTTAATTTTTCTTTAATTAAACCCGACTTCATTTCACTCTTTGGTTAGAGAAAATGTTTCCATATAAAAACCATATTTTCTAAAAAGGTTATAAAAATGTTTTTAAAATTTTAAAATTAAATTATTAAAGTTATTTTTACCTCTTTTATTTTTTAATAATGTTTTAAATGAAATCTTCTTGTAACTTTTCAAACAAGGGACTTTTCTAAACTTTTTACCGTGTAAAAGTAATGCTCTTCATATCATGTACATCAAGGATGGATTTATCCATCGTCATTTATTAAAATAATCCATTAATTATTTTAAGGGATAATTTGAACAGAATTTTTTTTCAATTGTCATGTTTAAATAATAAAATTTTCATTATTATGTTCAAAATATATTTTTTTCCTGAATAATATTTTTAAAAGATATTTTAATAGTGTTTCATTTCATAAATAAAAAAATTATTTTTACACCACCTAGGATATGTTTTATTGATAAAATAGTTATTATTATTACGGATGGATAATGATTTATTTTTATAATGATAATATTGACATTCATTTACTAGATTCATTTTTTGGTCTCCTTGTAATATTTCATTTTCTATGATCATTGACCATTGAATTCACTCTACTTATCCATATCATTTATCATGGATAAGTTTATTACTTAAAAAATTAATTTTTTTTACAAATTTTTTTTACTATTATAGTTATTTGATTAAATGGGGAAACATTTATAAATATTTATCTTTCACTAAATACGGATACATTTCGATAAGGCGCATTGTTTTGAATTAAATTGGTTATTTCACTATATAAGGAATGATTTGGACTTAAAATATATGTGTTGGGTATTAGTTAATAAAATACCTATGTGTTGGAGACTGGTTAATGAAATACCTCTAGTTTGGGGACTATTTAATGTAATCCTCTTGATGAATCAGTAGTCTCATGAAAATAAATGAGTAGGTGAAACTCGGGTTGAATTTTTCTAAGGATAATGGATGGGTTTCAACCCATAAACTTAAACTGCCTTGTAGATGGACTTAATCGTATTGGTTCATGTGCCCGATACATGACATCCAATAATTAAGAATTTTCTTTTATTGAGATGTTATTTATTATTATTATAAACTATGAGAATATTTCATCTTCATATATATGGATTAATTCCATTCTCATTTTATTGATTATATAGAATGTGTTTTGGTTTCTTACAATTACATGTTGCTTATGACTTATCTAGTTAGTTTAAATGGAATGTTTATTAGTTGATATACCTTTCTATATTGTTTATGCACTTCCTTCTTTGTATATTGATTTCATGGTATGTGTCTTTAGTTATTAGACTGGTATATTTTCTATTCTCATTGATTCATTATTTCTTCCATTGTAAATTACCCTTAATAAAAATTTGAGCTCACCCTTATTCTTTTTCTGTGGGATAGGGTTTGAGTAATTCTATTAAGAAAGATATATAATGATATACTATATGGAATAATGTTATTTTCCTCAAAAGAAAAAAACATGTTGTAATTTTTGTATTAATTTGTAATACTAAACTCATGTATGTATCTAGTTTACCAATACTACTAAAATGTTTTTTCCTTTGGGACCCAATTTACTTATATATTATGACAATATAATGGTAGTATGACACTAGCTCTAAGATTTATAGGGTTGGGTAACTACATATTTTATTTATTTAGTATAAATATATATTTATTCATGATGATTAAAGTTTCAATTCACGTATAATCTTTAAATGGGCTTCAATTTGAAATGTACCAAATAAGAAAAAAAATTACAATCTCATTTTTGGGGAATTACACTTATTTTCATTGAAGTAATCTTATAATATATTATTTATAAAATCTATATATTTTCATCTCCTCTTAATATCAAAGGATTCTCATTTTTTCTCCAAAATTTAACATTTTTTCACCTAAATCAATCATATAAATGTTTAAAATAAAAGACAAAAAAATTACACTTTTAATTGGGTATGTTTTTATTATCTATCCATATATTTCAAATTTATTTCGAAAAAGTCATTTTAATTTACTAAATTGTCTTAATAATGGAATTGTGTGTTGTCCATAACATTTTTCATGTTTTTAAAGTAATATTTATAATGTTTTTTAAAATGGAATTTCTTTAATTGATTGTTATATTTTAGTAGTTTTGTGATAATAAACATCTAGTTTAAACAGTCACTTTTTTTTATCATTTTTTAACGGACATTACTTTTATCTGAAACAACCATATTATTTTTATCATAGATAAGAGAATTTTTTAAACATAATACATTTCCTAGATACCGTGTTTTACAATGAATGATATTTCAGTGACTAGGAAAGTCTCAATATTCTATATTCTTCACTCAATTTAGATATTTATTTAAAATACATATTGTTTATGAACTAAATTGACCATTTTATATATTTTGAATTCACTGGAAAAGTAGTATTGGGTGGGGCCTAATTATAGATATCCCATCAATACATTGACAGATCTTATTTGACAATACAATTGCTTAATATTATTAAATGAGTTTATAGTGTTTAGCTACACATCGATTAAATAGTCTTGGAAAAATGACTTTATGGTAAAATATCACGAAATGGAAAATCATAACATCCCACATAAATTATTTATATCATTGAGAATTTAACTATAATTATCCATGATATTACTGTATTGGTTCTTTACATGTATTCAATTCAGGCTCAATTTTGTAATTACATGGCATATGGTTTCAATTATTTACCTGTAAAAATTTATTATACATTATTTATTCATGTTATTTTCCATTATACGTAAACCTTATTGGGTATATGAGATCACTACTTATTTTTTTCCTTTACCCATGATATGAAGAAAGATATTTTAATTATATCATAGAAATAGGAATGTGTCTTATTATATGTTTTTTATACATCCAACATAATACGAGAATCATATAGGTATATGGTTATTCAGTACTACTAAACTAAATGATCCGTGGTGACGTGGTCACATGCATCTAATATTAATTTAATAAAGTATAAATTGAATATAGTTTATGATATTTGGGGTTTTTTTAGTATCATAGTAATTTTTAACATAAACCTTGGAATTATATTTTAAATGAACATAGCTAACATGAGAATTATGATAGTCCCTTATAGTATTGGGAAATTTTTCCATTAGATGGTTTTTTATTTTCTGAATCAATATTCATTATTATTTGCTGATAAATCACTACGTATCATTATTTAGTGATGGTTCCTAATGGAAGGAAAAGGATAAAAAATCATAGTAATGTGGGTATTTTCGAACTGAGAACGCTAATATATACAGTGTTTGAACTGAGTAAATCATTTCCATATTAGGGTAGCTAATTGAGGTTATAATGAACATCCTTCATATATGGATCCTATTTATGTTCAATGTTTATAATTACCTATTTTGGATCAGCACATTAGAATGGAGACATCATTTTTTAATGAAACAACTGATCCATTAGTATCTTAGTAATAGATTAATTCTCTCAGAAATATATTCTTCAATTTGAGAAGTTACATTTGATATTTGAAATCAACCTATCATAGTATATTGTTGCAATGGTAAATATGAACATTCAATGTATAATTCCTCCATAATATAGGTTTTACAACCAATTTTTGAGGTATATTTGTCTCAGAGGGTTAAGAAAAAACTCAACATTAATGGTATCTCTATTATATTAGTGAATACTTATGTCTTTCTAAAATACCTTCCTAGTATTCTGTTGAATCATAATGATGAATTTTCAATGGAACTCATACCTAGTGCTTAATATATATAAAATACTTTGCATATAATTTCACTAATTAAGTGGTAGGAATTTTCGAAACATCTTCATGAAAATCTAGATAATGGATTTAATGAAACTAATTTTTCACCATGGGGTGCACCTACACTTTTTGTTAAAAATAATGATGTGTCAAAGTGTCTTTGTATTGATAATCAGGAACTTTGACAAAATCATGATTAATAAAAATTACCCTATACCCTATATTTATGATATGTTTAGTCAATTATGGGGATCTCAATATTGTCCTATGATTTCTCTTTAATCTAAATATAATTTGTCAGGGATCAAGAATGAGGATATACACATGAAATTATTCTATATCAGGTAAAGTCATTATGATTATATAGTAATCCCATTTTGACTTACCGACGCTCATGCTATCATTATGGATTTAGTTATCAGATTCTTTAGAGATTACCTCAAATTGTTTTTGGTAGTATTTATAAATTATATTCATATATTTTGATAACAAAGTAAGGGGAATGAAGAACATTTGAAGATTGTGTTGATGACTCTAATAAAAGATAATCTATAATCCGAATTTATCATGTGTTAATTTGGGATACAAAAATTCCTATACATAGGTCATATATTTTCAATTGAGGGTATTTTTGTGGATCCTTCAATGAAAGAATTTATTAAGCATGGCCTAGAACAAACATGGTAACTAAGATCCATAGTTTTCTTTGGTTGGTTGGATAATACTGAGGTTTTCTAATAAATATTTTCATGAAAAATATTATACTCCCCATGTTGACCCAAAAGGGATATATGTTTATTTCGATAGTTGAATGTGATAATAATTTCAAATAACTAAAGAGATGGTTGGCTAGTGCACAAGTTATAACACTACCATGTAGTACATAATGGATTTGTATTTATAGTGATTAAAGAAGGTAATATGATGTGTAATCATACATACAGATATGGTTATTTTTTATTACCCTATCTAATTGAAAATTCATGAGAAAAACATCCCAAATAATTATTGAGAATGGAAAGTGGTGATTTGTACCATGAAGACATGTAGGAAATATATGTACGGTTAATTGTGTGAAATATGTACTATTAATAAAATATTGATGTATATATTTACATAGAATGATTTAAATATGTGAAATATAATATGGTTTGAATTGATCCAATATTATTACTACATAATACATTACCACTTTGGGATGGTAAATAAGGTTGCTTATTCTTGGATATAGAAATACCATGCTAGTTTTTCCATCATGAGGATTGAAAGGGATCCAATAATTATAGAGATTCTGAAGTTGGATCTTAAAATCAGAAAAAAAGGGGGTAGAATATCTTATATTTGTAAGATTAACATTCAACCACCCATCAATAAGATTATTAACGTGGTGCACTAGGAAAAAATGAAATTATTGAAGAAAGTGGGAAATAATCCTGAATTATACTATGATCATTTTAGAATTATAAGGTTTCGAAACAAATAAGGAGAAGTTGGATGAAGATCATAATACATGGTTCTTTATTTATCATAGATGTATGATGTTTTATAGAGATGTCAAAGAGTATTTTTATTAAGAGAGAATGAATAGGGATACTACAAAGTTTGTATCTTGATTCCTGGTCTGTCATCATTTTAATCCTAAGAGATAATATTATAAAGCGATATCATAACCATTACCCAATCTAGGACGTAATTAGGAAAATATTACAGTGTATTTGTTTTCAAACTCCCCAAAACATCTAAAGGTGATGATTCTATTTGGGTTCCAGTTGATCACCTTAGGATATAAATTAATTTTATCACTATTAGAGAAGATTTTTATCTTGATCATATTTTTTAATTATATATTATGAAAGTTGTGAAATTTCATGGATTACCACTCTCAATCAAATATGGTCGTGATATAAGGTTTACATAAACGTTCTAGAGAATCTGTCATTTTATTGGTATATAGAGTTGATTTTTAGTTTCTCTTAAAATCAATAGATATATTGTTAGTATGAGAGGACCATTCAAACTCCAAAGCTCATGTTGAGAGCTTTCTATATGGGTTTAAAATGGGGTTGTGATCAACACCTTACATTTAAATAATTTTCAAAAAAATACCTTTCACTTGATCATTCAGATGGATCCTTATGAATCCATATATCAAAAGATGTGTATAACTACAACATATTGGGATAAAGTTATAAAATAATGATATTGGGACCTGATCTAGTTGAAGAAATTCTAGATAAGTTTAAATCTATTCAACAACAAATAATGGTTTATAAGAGTTGACAAAAACTATATAATGATGATTTTTGGAGAGATATGTAGTTCAATATTTTTAAAAGGTATTATAATGAATATATATTTCAAATAAGTTTATAAGATTTCAAAATTAGAAAAAAGATAAGGCCTCAATTTATGGTTCCCTATGAAATTCATTATCGTATTCGGATGTTGGAATATCTCTTAGTGCTTCCAAAAAATATCCCTCAAGTTAATGATGTTTTACATGTATCTCTCATAAGGAAGTACATACCACATACTTCATATATAAATAACTCATATTTCATACTACTGGAGCCTGATCAGTCTTATTAGGAATAACCAATAGCGATTATGGATCATAGAGAGAAAGTGTTACAAAATAAGATCACTCATGTGGTTAATGTTTTTCGATAAACCATAAATTTTATGAAGCTATATGGGAATTTATGTTTAAATGGAGAAATATCCGTATTTATTTATATCAGAGTTACTAAATTTATCTGGAGAATTTATAATTAGGGGAATAATGTAACAAATCCATATATTATTATATATTTATCTTTAAATAAATCAAATTTCTTTGATATATTGCCTTATATGAAACAATGATTATAAATGAAACACATGAAAGTAATAATATATTGTTATGTGATAATTATATCATTTTTAACTCATCGTGTTAATATAATTTTAGGTTTATTTTTTTCTAGAATGAATTATTTCTCAGTCAATAGTGAAAAATATTGATTTTTGTAAATCTGTCATTTATTTTATTTAAATAATATTATATAAAATCTCTATTATATTTCAGATTTGGAATTAAATTGATATAATAGAAATTTTATTTAAATTAATATAATTAATTCCATTAGGATTATCATTTTAAATGATTTTTATATAATTCATTCCTTAGTCATAAAAACTTATTTTTCTGGAAAACTATTTTCATCACATTTTGTGAGCCTATTTTTAAAATAATTACTATAGATAAATGATTTAAAATTAATAATATAGATCCAATTTTTTTAATTTTTAGGATTAATTTTTTTAAATATTTCCATTTTTTAGGCATTACGAATAGTCACATTGGTAAATATATCATCTTCATAAAAGGTTAAATTGAGTAATTAAGTTTAAAAAATTTTAATGAGGTATAAAAATATATCCAAACCCCATATTTATTTATTTTTATTATATTAACATTACCATATACATCGTAAATACTAATACATTTCATTTTGGTTCCATTTTTCATTGATAATGTCATTTATATTTTTTTATGTAAATAAAAATTCACCATTTCACTCTCTTAACTAATAATTTATATTATACGTTCACATTGGTATAAAAATAATTTTTTAATAAATATTAAAGTTTATTTTCGGTATAATAAGACTATATTTAACCTGATGATTTATTTATAAATTTTAGTGATTATATTATTACTATATAATCTTATAAAATGCTAACATATTGCTTATTGAAGTAGTGGATAATCCAAGTAAATAATTGAAAAAATTTTAAAAATATTGTTTTCTCAATGTTAATATTTTAATGGTTTAACTGATTATATTTTAAATCACTATTTTTCTTGATATCATTAAAGTTAAATTAAATTAATAGCTTCAAAAATGATTATAATGATATTTTATAAAAATTAATATTTTATTAGGTTATTTTTTTAAAGATATTAATAAAATGAAAATCAAGATCACAAGTAGTTTAAAATTTCATTTATTATGCTTTTACAAACATATTTTTATCTTTTATGTAAATTTATAACCTTTAAATTGAAAATTTTGTTACTTTGGCTAAAGTTGTAATTGATAAATGAGTTGGTTAAATAGAAATATAATGTTTAAAATGCAACTATAACCTTTATTTTTTATTTTTGATGGTATTTAAATCATTACTTGTCTTATATTTAAATTTATTTCCACATTATGTCACATTTATATAAATATAAATTTAATAAATTTAAATATTTTTATTAACTCCATATGATTCCATTCATTCACTATAAAAATGAATCACTTATCCTATCTTAAAAACACCATCTATAGCTACATATACTAACCGAACAATAAAATACCACTTGTAAACATCCTTACACAAGTTTTATAGGATTTTTATTTCAAAAATACCAACCCTCGGTACTTTAAAAGAATGTATAAGTAATATTTTTCAAAGAAGAGTTAATAATCATCACTGAGAACATTCATTTTATCTCTTCTTTTACCACACTAAATTTTTTTCTAAGAAATAAAATATATAAAAACATTATCTCCATTATATAAAAAAAGTTATGTGTATTTCATAATATATAATAATCTCATTCTACATCACATGGGATTTAAATCATTACCTGTGAGTATGGTGGACTACCACCTTGCAAAGTAATTTATTTTTTTCATTACCACCTCAGATGGATTCTCATAATGTTGGAAATAATGAATACATATTAAAGTTATAAAAAATTATAATTCTATTAGTATAATATATTATATATTCCCTTACCCTTCCAATTAATAAAAAATTATGGTGTCATTTATACATAATTAAGGATTACCGTTTGTATGTTGTGATATGATTCATTATTCATCTTCGATTGTCTAGGATTTTTGTAAATAAGTACATAATTAATACGTATTATTTTCACATCATGATTAATATTATGGATATTATATAAACATAATCAATATGCAAGTACCATATCTATAAAATCAAAACCTACATGAAAAATGAAGTAGTTAACACCTGAAACTACGATAATTATAAAATATTGTTCTCAAACTGGTTATAATATGTCATAAATTAGTAATATATAATATTAAATATATTTATATAGTTTTGGTATATAATTTTAATAAATATAAATGTATTATAATTGAGGTTAAAATCACTTACTATGCAATTCAAACTTGACATTAGGGATTTCATCTCAATTTCCACTTCACTAGGACATATTTAGTATTATATATCTATTTAGTTTTATATGGTGTATATAATTTCCATTTTTTATTTAACATAAATATATATTTATTACTTATGATTAATTTTTCAATTGAATTTTTTTCTTTAAAGGGGTTAAAATCTTAAAATTACCAAATAGGTAAGATTTTATTTAACAATATTATTTCATTTGGGATTACTATTATTTTTATTCAAGGATTATTATAATATATCCATCATAAAATATGTATATTCTATTATAAACTTTATATTTAACGAAGTAGCATGTTTTATTCTAATTTTTCCTTTCTTTTTAACTGAATTTTTTTTATAAATGTTTAAAAGAAAAATGTCATCTTATTTCACTTTTGATCAGGTATATTTTTCTTTTATGTCCATATTAATAAATTCAAAATGTAATTTTTAATTAATAAAATGATTTATTAAGAAAATTTTATAATATTCTTGAATTTTTACAAACGTTGAAAGGAATATTTGAAAAAAAAATTGAAAGGATCACTTCTAAATATATTTATTAAAACATCAAAGGAATGTTTATTTTTATATTTTATGGTGTTAATTGATTTTTCCCACTTCCATAACTAATTTATTCTGTTGAGATTATTCTACAATTTTTAAATGGTCTTAAAAATAATACAACTTAATGAAATATTATTTAAATATTATTCTTTTGTTTTCTTTATTTCCGAAAAAATCATAATCTCATTACAAAATCAACATTTTGTAATGAACTGGTGGCCATCTTTTATTAATTTTATATTTTTTAAATTTATCTTGAAATATTCACTTTTTGTGATCTTTTTTCATTAGAAATTAATTTTCTCTTATATGTTCATATTCTTCGTATCATGGATATGATTATTTTCTAAACCATATAAAATTATTAATGATGGTGTTTTATTAGTAAAGTAAATTTATTAACTGGGAAAACCGCAACATTATATATTCATTACTCAATTAAAATATTTTATGGTAAGGGATGTTTTTTGTGAATAAAAAATCATTAAGTATATTAATAATGAATTAGATAGGTAGTGATTATTGGGGAACAATTATAGACGGATCTAATATGTATTAACATGTCTCATGAGAGAATCCCATTAGTCAAACTTATTAATGGGGTTTTTGGTGTACAACTACACATCATTTAAATTGTCTTGAACGAAGGTCTTGATGGAATGATATAATCATGTTTGAAACCATGAAATAAAAAATTAATTATTTCCTTCATTATGAATTCATTAATTATCATCCTTGATATTTCAGTAATGATATTATTAAAGGAGGAATTTCATGATCAAGTTATTGATTAAATTTCATGTGTTTTTAATTATTTACTTTTCCACATTGATTATTATTTTTTTATTTGTGTTATTTTTTCTGTATTTAACCCTTACTGAGAACATGATATCACACATTATTTTTTTCATTTCACTATGATATGAATACATATATTATAAATAATTTAAAAGATGAATGAATGATTATTATAATATGTTTTTTATATCAAATTTAGTATTGTGATCATATATGTATGTGTTTCTTAAATACTAATAAATTCATTTAGCCTTCATTATGTGATCCTTTGTATCTTATTCCAATATAAAAACTAGACACTTGCTCATGGTTACTATAGATAAGTTTACTACAATGGTTTCATTAATAGTCTTGACCAGGAAGGACCAGGCCTTCATATGAACTGATCAATGTAAGAAATTTATTTATTACATAAAGGATAGGTCTATTAATTCCCTCATACTTCTATTTCTAGATCATTTCATGTTATTTGAGGGGTTTAATGATGAATCATGCATCAGTTTGTGTTTAATCATGATTTTGGGTAGAAAAATAATATCATACAAGTTTTGGATTTTATAGTCTCATTAGAGTGTCTATTCTACACAAGGTTATGGTTCTGAAGAAATAGTATTTGATTGAACGATATAGTGACATTACCTCATCGATGACCAATTTTCTTCAACATATATCACATGATCCTTATTGACTCATCATTTATATTACATATTATACATGTAGGTGGGTGAATTTTAGTTTTCTATACTATTTTAAAAAATCATACACTTTAAAAAATAAATATAATGGAGAAACAATAAATGTAAAAAAATTGGAATGAGCTTATTATAATCAAAGGAAGAGTAAAATATCATAATGATGTTCATCCCCTAAAATTAAAAAATAGTAACTAAGAAAAAATTTAAAAAAAGTAATTAATAAAATATTATAAATATAGAATCTTATGTTCAATAGAACCCAAACTTACAACACCTCAAATAAGTGAGGTATTTTCTTTAAAAAAAATTGTCATGAAGCCTATAGAACTAGCTTTGGGTGTCCCTTCTTATAAACCTATCAGTATTTTTTTCTTCCATATCCCTAGAAACTCTTGATCAGCCTGATAGGATTGACTTTATATTTTCCTTTTAGAATCCCTCCATTTAAACTAATGAGTATAGATTTTTGTATCCTTAGCCACAGGATCCCTTGATCACATATATATAAAAAATAAGAAGAACATAATTTGACTATAATAATATTTTATTAAAATCATTTTTATATCATAAATCTATTAATTTATAAAAATATATTTCTTAGTTTAATGTTATCTAAAAATATTATTTATGCTTTAAAAACTATTTACAAAGTAACAATAATAAACATAATGCACATTTTTTATAAAAAATAATGTACATAGTCATAGTGTTAGGGTCTTGTTACAAAACCCCTTATAACACCTTTATAAAATGAAAGGGTATGGTGTTCGATGGTAAAAGACTCTTGGGGCGGCTTGGATAACATCACTCAACTTGTAATCTCTATTAAATTCCACTTCTCCCGTAGTCGGTTCCGTTTATGCTTAACGTGTTCAAGATCATCTTGGGATTGGTCAAGAGAGAATCCAAATGATGACACCTCCTTTTTCAGCTTTGAAAAATGGGCTTCGTATAGGGAAATCTACTGGATGAGGCCATCACTTCTTTTTTGTGTTAATTGGATTTGTTAAATCCCTATATTTATACTAATCATGTGATCACTCTTCAATGGAAATATTAGCAATGGTCATAATTCATAATGTTATTTTAAAATCCAGAATCATAAAACCAAATAATTTGAAATTCAATATAACCATAATAAAAATTTAATTAGATCAAGTGGAATTTCCATTAATGAAAGTTTGGGTCATTACACATATCCCCTAGTTTCTTATATTTATAAAAAATTAATTCAAAAGTATCATTCTTCTCGTTTTTATTTGTCTGTTGGTTTTATACTAGTAATATAAATTATTCTTTAGAATAATATTTCTGCATTGTTTCAAAATATAATTAATTTAACTATCATTATTTTTAGAAGTACTACAACCAGACTCATCAATAACTTTTCTCTTACGATTTGGATATTTTGAATTAATTTCAATATATTTATCATTTACATCTATCACTTATTCATAATTTGATATCAAAGAAACCCATAACATCCTAAACCTAGGTCACTCCTTAGTAAGAAAACATGGTTGTCCACATGTCCTTAAGAATGTCTCCCCATATTTCCGAGGTTGTCGAATAGCAGTGAGGGTCTATGGCTTGATTGTGGGGAGACAATTCCTATTGGTCATAGTGGAGTATAGTGGTGTAATAAATAGATAAATGTGGAAGAATAATAAATAATTAATAAGGAATCAGCAATAATAATAATAATTCAAGAAGTAAATAACCTTTAAATTAAGTAAATTGTCTAATATAAAAAATGAGGTAATCGTATATCACTACAAAAATGGAACACAAGAATATGTGAAAGTTGACAGATAGTATAATACCTGATATATAAATGACTAAAAAATAAGAAAAACTATCCATGCTTCCTGAATTCTAGTCTGTTCATCTGCTAGCAAGTTCTTATCCTAAAGTTAGAAGTTATTTATCCAAATTAGGAAGAATCCCTTTATCCACACCTATGGTCATAAAATATTCTTGGGTACCAATGATTTCTCAGATATGGGGGGAGAAAAATAATAGTGTCCACCAACAATGGTTAATATAAAAATCTAGTCTATGAATATAAACTAAAACAGTGTGAGGGTATATATATAAGTAACGTACCACTATTCTAAAATCTTATAATTGCATCATCCATGGATCAAAATGTCATCAAAAATGTGATAATTTATTTAATTATGATTTATTTTATATAAATAATATCATATGTAATAGGTATTAGTAGTACTATAAAATTAAGTAACAATAACAAAGGATCCAAGGTGTAACTAAGGAATCCTTGACTTCATGGGTAAAGTCAACTCATAGTTGTAACACATGCTATCAAGAAATAAGTTTTTTAGTGTATTCCATTGGGTACATAAAAATAATTACATTGTAAAATATTCTATATGAATCCCTGAAGCGCATCCATAGTAATCATAGGATAAGTATGATCGGGCCTAATCGGGGGAATCCATGCCACTATTTGTCCAAAAACATCAAGATAAATCCCAAGAATGTATAAAATTAAATATTATATCGGAAAGTGATACATCATTCAAATGCTATTTCCGACACAAAATAACATTATGGCCATATCTCGTAATGGGTATCTCCCATGGAAATGTGTTCAAAAAATCGGAATGGCATCCTTTGAGAGCTCAAGGAATTCCCTCAAGAATCTAAGGCAGGATCATGTTTGAACATTCCTACAAATATAAAAATGTTCCAAAAGTAAGATGGAACTTATAATCATTTCATTTATATACATATTTCATCATAGACCATGTAACCCTCATGCCAATTTTGATTCATTAGGTTCATTCCACTAAATTTTAGTATACAAGAAAATGTAAATTAAGGATATACAACTATTTATGAAATTAATTAAAATTGATAATTCCAAGTGATATTCATACATATGCATTCCATTTAATATATTAATGATTTATTTATCAATATGAAACACTTACATTATCAAAGGTCCTGTCAGATGCACCTGAACTATGTCGTAGATAAACCCAGCATGGGTCTCTAAGGTCATAACAAAGAACACACACTACATAGGGTGGTTAACAGTATGGTATCAATATCTAATGATTCCAAGTGATGTTATTAGGTCCACTGAATATATTTTAAAGAAATAAAATTAAGATAGATATATTTAAAGGTGGAATATGCAACTAAACTTTAGTTCACATAGTAGAAAACAACTTATAAATGATGATACTTTTAGGAAAATTTCATAAAACACAAACCTTATGCGAGTAGAAGAATCCATATCCAGTATCAAATATTATTTTAGACTAGATTAGGAGAGAATATAATAATAGAAGAACACCCTGAAAATAGAGAATAAGAACCCACACCAAAATATTATTGCTGATAGAAATAAAAACTACAAAAGGATCTTAATGATTGATAGATTACCTGTAGGAATATAATGAGACCAATTGATCTTGATTCAGAGGTAGTATGCAGAATTTATCAATGAACCTAGGTGGATTCCATGGGAGAATCCCTCAATTGTAAAAAAGTGATGTTGTTGTATCATTTAGAGAAAATAAAAATGATTTTCAAGTTATAATGATTCTAATGTAAAATTGTCATTTTGCACTATTTCAGTTTGCATGGTTTGGCCGCACAATTTCCCAAACTGTGCACTGACTATACACCTAGCTATTTCCCAAGAGACCTCATGCATGGGTTGGGGACATGGTTTGAAAACCCATGAATATATCATGAAAAATTATTATGTCACGTGTTTGAGTAAAATTGTACATCCATATGGTCCGGGTCACATATTTGGGGAAAACATTTTGGACCTTTTCTAAAAACTAAAACACACCCACATGCTTTCATCAAACTATGATCATTGGAATATACTGTTTCTACTAACCTTGAGGTAAGAATTTTTATTCCATTGGTCATAGATCACTGCTCCTAACAAGCCTTGAAAAACATCACATTCTCTAAGCCATTACTATGAATTCATTGAAATATAAAAACTAAGGATTCAAACAGAAAAAAAAAATATTTATACCTCGAACAAAAATAGGGTTCTTATAGTATTCCCCAATAAAGGAACCCATCCTCATGTTTCCCTTCCAAGGGTGGTAGATACTCAACTGGGAATAACTCTAGACACTGATTATTTAAATAGGTCACCCCTACCATATCATATCATATACATAGTTGTGCTACTATATCACCCATAATAAATGGATAAACCTTATTCATGGAGCATTCATTATCTGATCAATGATTTAAATGTGATACTACTATAAATAAGCATCGGAATCTATCTTAACATCATTAGGTTAAAAAGTATTAGTTGGCTAAGCATGGTAATGGAAACAATTGTGAAACTTGGAATATGTCATCCATGGCAGGTACTTCTGAGGTAATAAAAACTGATAAGCTACTCGAGAAACTATATCCATGATTTCAAAAGGCCTAAATGAACAAGTTCATAGCTTCCCTTTCCTCGATATCTACATATTCCCATATCTGGATGATACCCACAAGGAAATATTATCCCTATCCTCAAGCACTAGAGAGCATCGATGGCGATAAACACATGATTTCTATCTAGACTAAGCCGAAGACATTTTATTATTGGTTAACTACACCTTATCTAATGACTCCTACATGAGATGAGAACCTAGTATAACTGCCTCCCCTACCTCTAGCTGTCATTGGGTGGTTTTAATGGCCACCATATAAGGCCTCATACGGATCTATATAAATTGTTTCATAGAAGTTTTTATTATAGTAAAACTCAGAAAGAGGGACATTATTCTCCATAGAACCCCTGAAATCAAGGATACATTCTTATAGAATTTCATCCAACACCTATATAGCCCATTCTGACTGGTTATCTGTCAAAGGGTGAAAATATGTCCTTAGAATCACCTATGTACCCAAAGCATTCTATAACCCTTTCCAAAACCACAATTTGAAATGAGAAACCCTGTTTGAAATGATAGAATGATGGACCCATTTAGGTGTACAATATCATAAAAATATATTCTTATGATCTCATAAAATGATAATTTATCATATATATGATGGTAGTTGGCTTCCATCGTCATTTAATCCATGACTATCCATGCCACATCACTACCTCAAGGTGAACATTGTAAATTAGTCACAAAATACATTTTGATGCCATCCCATATCCATTCAAGGACTAGTAATGGATGTAATAATTTAATTGGAAGATGATTTTATGCCTTCACCTACGGAAAATTAGAACACCTATTGATAAAACATACAGTTTTATGTTTCAACAAAGACCACAAATATTAACAGTTCATATCGGAATACATCTTAGAGGTTTTTAGGTTCACTGCCCACTTAGAATCATGTAACTATCATATCAAATTATCATTCATGTATATAAGAACCTTGATACCCCCATATATGTATAGGATGTCATCTTTATCAATAAACCAATATTGAGGTGGGTACTCACTTGAATTACATTCTAATATAACCTAACCCTCAGTATATGAAAACTACCTTATATTCACCCTATTCATGAGTACAGAGGTGAATCGTAAGGATTAATGGAAAATACGCATGTGACTCTTGAAATTCTAGATTTATTTTAGAAAATATTTCCATCTACTTCCATTCATCACAATCTTCTAGAATGTCTTGGGCCTGAGTTTTAATGCTCTGTGCATCAACTACCATATTAACCTTTTATAACATATAGGCATCCTCAATGTCAAAATACTGAAGGTATATGACCCATATTCACGTTATGAGAGTCAATTAAAGTTTTGTTAAGAAATATTTAAAGCTCTTTTAATCTATAAACAACACAAAGTTTCCTCTTATAGGATAATTCCACCACCAATGCAATGCATGAACAACTACTTCAAGCATTAGGTCATGTATCAGGTAATTACACTCATGAGGTCTCACATTTTGAGACCCACATGCTAAAACTTGATATTACTACATCAAAATTGAACCTAGATCAATTTAAGAAGCATAAAAACATACTGTATATTTTTGGTATACTCTGTTAGAAATAGGATTGATGTTAGATTAAGCCTTCATTTCAGCTCCTAAAGGGCCTTGTTGCATGTTTCATACCACAAGAACATCACACCCTTATTAGTTAGACTGGTAAGAGTTGTCACAGTATGTTCTAATTATTGATTCTTGCTCAAATTTACCCAAGAGAAGAAGGTAATATAGTCCTTGTAGTTTAGATTGGGTTGTCGAATCCTCAGAGACCTAAGAAGTAACCTATAAACACATACATTATATGGACTGTTTTTGGCTATGAAGTGGCCATCATGGGTTGATTTTATATTGGTTTAATGAAAATCTAATAGACTTAATTCAATTCAATTTAAAGGAATGAGTTGATCCTAGGTTATCTCTCGGGGTGAATTGGGCGTATTTCATTTTCAATGATTTCAATTTCTTATATTTGAGATGGGTTCATTTAAAGAGATAAAACAAAATCATCACATACTGGTTTAATTCCTACACCATTTAATACTAATCACCTATAAACTTGAAGGATAAAAGTTTTTAGAACTTCAAGGTAAAGGTTCGTATTAGCACTTGAAGTGTGTGATCTTAAATTAAACAAGGACGATGGAGTTTAAAAATCATCAAATAGAAATCTCAATTAAAGAAGTGATTATACATTAATGAGGTGACAAATAACATAAAATCCATACCCTTGATACTCCCTTGGATAAACCCATAACTGGATTATCACTCCATTGATCCCATTGTTTCAATAGAAGCGGAAAGTAGACTCGTGAGGGAGGAAATAGAGAAATAAAGAAAACAACAAAAATAAAATGATCACTCCCCCATTGTGTGAATAATTTCACAGTGTTTGGTGTGAATAAATTCACACCTTGATCCAATGGTATCAAAGTGATATGAATAACAACAGAATAAGAGTATAAGAAGAACTTTTATTAAGAAACTAAAGTGAATTGAACAACTTACATGTGAAAGACAAATTTGAGACAACAAAATTGCAGCATAACTTTACAATTGAACAAATCATCAAAGATTCTTAAATCCTCCAACACCACTGCCTTAAATAGGCATTTTTGATCCCTTGGTTCAAGCCTCAAATATTCCAAGTCTCCTCAATTAATTTTGGTAGTCCATAGGTGGGTGGAAAGTAAGGGAGAGAAGACCTTCCACCCTTGACCTGAAAAGGCATCCAGCTTGCATCCATCAAACATAGGCGCATGAAACACCTTATAGATGGCCTAATTTTGGTAGACCATAGAAGACATAAATTAAAATCTGGATGTACCTTAATATCCTGTAAAATCTCAGCCCAAAAAAGAGTTATTATTATCGATATATGTTTTAATTGGTGGTCTATTTTTCTGGGCCGCAGAATCTGGCCCAGAATTTTATCTCTAACTTGGGCCGCCTACATGGACACCATGGAGGCCGAATTAGTGTTGGATCCTGAAGAGTTATTTGTTCCTATCCTTTTATTATAGAATCATAAGAAATTTGGGATTAATTGGGCCTGTTTGTTGGGCCCCACCATCTCATCAGTGGGATGGTGTCCAATCTTCCTTCTCTAAAATTGCTTCCTTTCATCACAAAATATCCCAATCTTATTCCATGAATTCTCTATTTATCTCTGAATGAAACATGTTCATATTGTAGTGTATATAAATTTCCAAAAATATAAAAATAAAATATGTATAATCATATGAATCATTTGGTACTTAAAATGATGTTCAAAAATGTACCACATAATAGTGCATTTTAAGAAGGTATTACAATCATAATGTGAAATGATGTTAAAAGTGTAAAATGCACTAAAATGGTGTTTATGAATAATAAATAACATGAATATTATATATATTACCAATGAATATTATCCTCATTTAGTGGCTAATCACACCCCCCATCTTGAGTTTTGATAGTCCCGAGCAAAATATATCTCAACAATATGAAATTCGAACTCCCTTTTCCAAAAAACATTTTAATACACAATGATCACCAAAAAACCTTATACCAATCAATAATGAAACCCATAAAAATATTTTAATACAAGATAGTTTCATAATAAGATCCCAATCCGAAGCCCATTCCTTTGTTCAAATTCATTGCCATATTTCATCCAATATCAATTAAGTATGAGGATGTGTTGTGCATCACAATAGACATGGGGGTTCATCTTTATTCAAGGGGGAAATTACGAAAGTGCTAGGTGGCATAAAATTTCAATATTAAGATGAGTATTCATTTTTTGGTATATTTTTTTTCAATTTTTCCATGGTAATTGAAGTTGCACTCAAAAGATTCAACCCCTATAGTGAGACTTTGTCGATGACTCCTAGGCTCAAAGACCATAGGGCACCAAGTGAATCCCACATACTCGGGCATCATCTCGAGTTAACTAAGTCAAAAACAAATTCAAATTACCTCAAATATAGATAAAATTACTAACTCTGGGCCAGACAACTATGGAGTCACAATCCCCAAGTGCCGAAAGCCACGCATTAGGTCATTTCATTGCTCTACGCGCAATTTTTTTTAATTTTTTTTAATACTGATATTAAACTAAAATGATTACCAAACCTATGATATTTATTTAGGGGACCCCATGAACATAAACTAGTACCCAACAATCCAAAGGATGTGCATTGTGATCTTTTTTTTATTTGGATGAAAATATAAACGATGAAATATCACTTTGGACATCCACACTTTCCAAAATCAATTCTCATGAAATTATAAAAGGATTAAAATCAGATTCAGGGCATGCTAAATTATTTGACATTCAGTTTCAAAGTGTGCAATGTGTATTACCATGTTCAATGTTAAAGTAATTTTTCCTTCTATTTTTACAAATATTTTTTCAAATCATTTATCATTTTTATGACACAAAAGCATTTTTTATTTTATCTCCCCCCAACTTAAAATAACATTGTCCCCAGTGTTTAATGAAATGAAAATTTAGAAGGGGTAGAGGTAGAGAATGAAAGTTCAAAAAGGGAATTGAAATGGAGGGTCATGGAATGAAGTCACCTGGTGGTTGATGTTGAAATTCTTGTTGCTTCTTTTTAATCCTTTGATATCCATGTCACTTGCAGAGTTCCCTAGTAGAAAAAGGAAAAACAAAACAAAACAAAAAAACAATATATATATATATATATATTTATTTATTTATTTATTTATATAATAATGAAAGTAAAATATAAGTATATATGTAAAATAGACTAAACTGATGATACATTGTCATCTTTTTAAATTTCTGGGTAAGGTATTACTCAAGGATCACACCATGTGACACGGATGAATATGGTTCTACCCTTTCGTACCCATCCATACTCATAATAAAAGAACATGTCAACAGTCTATTTTTTTATTTTTAAATATCAAAACGATTCATTAATCTTATTTAAAATATAATGTTGATTAAAACAACAAAATGATTTGAAACTTAAAAACCATGGGTTTCTCTCCCATGCAGCACTTTGTTTAACGTTGTTAGCCCGACTTGAACCCTCCAACTTATCCAATACCAAATTTAAAAATTTTAATGACCACATGTTTCACCAATTCAACTAGGTTTAGATTGATTACATGTTTATAATTTGTTTCATTAACAAACCTATGTTCTAAAATGAGTTGCTAAATCCAAGGAATATCATAAATGATGGATTCAATTTCATTTTGTAGTATTTTCTAACACATTAAGAATTGTTACCTCTTTATTGGTTTCAATATAAGAAATGGTGAAAACTGGAAGTTTTTTGCTATCCCCAATGAATGTAAAATTAAGGGTGGATGGAATGTCCTTTTGTTCAAGTTCAGGTAGGATAAAACTCTCAAACATAGGTTGGGACTTTGAATTGAACTCAGTTTCATTTTCAAAATTGCTCAACAGAATTGGTTCATTTTGAATAGAAGATTCAACCACCAAATTGGAAAGACTAATTTCAGGAATGGTTATGGACTCAAATTTTGTGATTTCTCTTAATGGTTCAATGATTTGTGTTTTTTAAAAATCATCAATGGAGTTATATTCATGAGACTCAATCCATGATGTCAAATTTCCCTCTTTTGAATACAGAAAATAATTTTCTTCTTGATTTAAACACCCATCAACTATTCCATGATACTCCTCATATTCCCCAAATCCAAAGGTTTTCTCTTTAGTAAATTCATAAGAGATTTGTGGGAAACTAGACACTTCACATAAGGTTATGGATTGGACAGTTTGTGTACGGATGGGTTCCTCACAAGTTTTAATACATTGTAGTTCTAACCTCAATGATGAAAACTAAAAATTCATCATCTCCATTTGTTGACATAGTTTTTCAAGTAATGGATGTGGATCAGGATGGATAGTGGGTTGAGATAGATGGCTTATTCCAAGAGGACAACTAAGTTGTTGGAATTCCATAGGAGGATGTTCAGATTGGCCTTGTTGGGACTGGAACTCATAATACATTGGAATGTTTTTTTGATAATAGGATTTAAAACATTGTGCCTCAATTGGTTTTTGATTTTACCACTAGTAGAGACTAGGATGGTCATTGTACATCACACTTGTTGTGGAGTGATCAAAGAAATGAGAGGTTCCCCATGTTTGGATTTGTTCAAAAGGGTTTTCCATAGGAATGAAATTGGGGATGAGATAAGAGAAGTGGGATGAAACAATAGATGATGGTGTCTAAGATAAATTACTTAGGTCCCCGGCAATGGCGCCAAAATTTTATTCTCGCTCAAATTTACCCTAGAGAAGAAGGTAATATGGTCCTTGTAGTTTAGCTTGGGTTGTCGAATCCTCAAAGTCCAAAGAAGTAACCGATAAACACGTACATTCTATGGACTGTTTTTGGATATGAAGTGGACAACTTGGGTTGATTTTATATTGGTTTAAAGGAAATCTAAGAGACTTATTTGAATTTAATTTAAAATAATGAGTTGATTATTGGTTATCGCTCGGGGTGGATTGGACGTATTTCCTTTTCAATGATTTCAATTTCTTATATTTGAGATGGGTTCATTTAAAGAGATAAAACAGCATCATCACTTACTGTTTTATTTCCTACACCCTTTAATACTAATCACATATACACTTGAAGGATAAAATGTTTGAGCACTTCAAGGTAAAGGTTTGTATTATCACTTGAAGTGTGTGACCTTAAATTCAATAAGGACGATGGAGTTTAAAAATCATCAAATAAAAATCTCAATTAAATAAGTTATTATACATTAATGAGATGATAAATAACATCCAATCCAGACCATTTCTACTCCCTTGGATCAACCCATAAGTGTATTAGCCCTCCATTGATCCCATGGTTTCAATGGAAGCGGAAAGTAGACTCATGAGAGAGGAAATGGAGAAGTAAAGAAAACAACAAAAATAAAATGATCACTCCACCGTTGTGTGAATAATTCCACAAGGTTTTCTGTGAATAAATTCACACCATAATCCAACGGTATAAAAGTGATATTAAGAACAAAATAATAAGAGTAGAAGAAGAACTTTTATTAAGAAACAAAAGTGAATTGAACAATTTACATTGAAAGACAAATTTGAGACAGCAAAATTGCAGCATAACATTACAATTGAACAAAGCATCAACGATTCATCAATCCTCCAACACCACTTCCTTAAAAAGGAATTTTTGAGATCTTGGGTCGAGTCTCAAATAGTCCAAGTCTCCTCAATTAATTTTGGTAGGCCATAGGTGGGTGGAATGTAATGGAGAGAAAACATTCCACCGTTGACCCGAAAAGGCATCCAGCTTGCATCCACCAAACATAGGCGCATGAAACACCTTCTATATGGCCTAATTGGGCTAGGCCATAGCAGACATAAATTAATCTCAGGATGTCCCCTAACAGAATGCAAAATCTCAGACCCCAAGGAGTTATGGTTTTAGAGATATGGTTTAATTGGTGGGCTATTTTTCTGGGCCACAGAATCTACCCAAAATTTTATCTCTAACTTGGGCCGCCTAAATGGACTCCATGGAGGCCGAATTAGCATTGGATCCTGAATAGGTATTTGTTACTATACATGTATTATAGAATCCCACGAAATATGGGATTCATTGGGCCTGTATTTTGGGGCCCCACCATCTCATCAGTGGGCTGGTGTCCAATCTTCCTTCTCTACAATTGCTTCCTTTCATCACAAAATATCCCCATCTTCTTCCATGAATTCTCCA
Organism: Viscum album; assembly: GCA_963277665.1. Classification (NCBI taxonomy): domain Eukaryota; kingdom Viridiplantae; phylum Streptophyta; class Magnoliopsida; order Santalales; family Viscaceae; genus Viscum; species Viscum album. Next base: position 204,341,838 of record OY728157.1, read on the forward strand.
TTGATCCCTGAATGAAACATGCTCATATTGGAGTTTATATCAATTTACAAAAATATAAAAATAAAATATGTATAATCAGATGAATATTTGGGTACTTCAAATGATGTTCAAAAATGTACCACCTAATAGTGCATTTTAAGAAGGTATTACAATCATAATGTGAAATGATGTTCAAAGTGTAAAATGCACTAAATTGGTGTTTATAAATAATAAAGAACAAGAATATTATATATATTACCAATGAATATTATCCTCATTTTGTGGATAATCAATTATTATATGAAATTTATATAATATCTATATAACCTCGTGAAACACTATATATAAAACACGTTCTTGGGATTCTCCCAAGAAACAATTGCCCTCACCATTTCTTGGTAAATTAATTCCTTTAATTCCAAAAAAATATAACTAAATATGTTATCCTTGTTGATACAAACGTGACACATTGTGATATTATTATATAAATAGTCTTCTATCAGTGTATTAAATATGATCTCAAAACGTTTCGACTGGCCACTTCAAGATTGAGAATACACCAACATGCCATCCATAAAAACCATGAAAGATATATCTAGGTAGTGGTGGAAAACCATATTCATCAAGGCCGTGAAAGTAGAGGTCATGTTCATAATATTGAATATCATTAATAGATACTCATATAAATCATACTGGCTACAAAAATTTATACATGGTATATCTAAATTCACGAATTTCAATTGATGATAGTTTAATCATAGGTTTATACCCATAAAAACACTTGCACCTCAGATCTAGTTGAAGGGATCATCTATTCGAGGAAATAGATATCACTTTTTAACTGTAATTTGTTTCAACCATCAGTTATCCACACAAAGCCTAAGGTTTCCATACACCTTCATCAATAAAAGGATGGTTGATCCCTAAGAAGAATTATCAGGTCTGATAAAGACCTTATTTTGTAAATCCTTTAAAAATATGTTGACCTCCTCAAACTCAGTAGTTGTGGTCCTATATTGAGGAATAGATATTGGATCTTATTATAGAAGGACATCAGTTATAAAATCTACCTCTCTTTGAAGATTTATTCCTAATAAGTCATCTAGAAAAAACATCCCAAAAAATGATCCATTTTAAGAGGAGAAGCATTCATACACACTGCCCAATACTCCAATAAATGGATAAAAATATGAGATTTCACACTACCCAACTGATGATGCTCCTGTCCAGATCGACTAACCTAGGAAACCAATTATTCCTTATGAACATATCTACTACCAATTGGAAATGTAAAATTTTTCCTTTAGTGATAACAATCAATGTGGCCAGGATAATGAATAAGACAGTTTGTCTCATGTATGACATCAAATATTGACATATCATGGATAAATAAATACCAAAATAAGTGATAACAATAAATATCAAGAGTAAATTAATTTCATTGGAGTATATCCATTGATTGTACCCCCAACCGTGTGTCTAGGGTCATCACCACACACAAGTACAAAATTTAAATCCAAGGAACATCCACAAGCGATACAGTGATAGAATAGTGTATAACACCTACAATTAAAAATAAGATATTATAGTATAATTCCCTATAATAGTACCAAGTACAGGTGATGGTATTCCACTCTACTCCTTATGTATCTATTTTAATGTGCAAAACTAGCCTGGTTAATGGCCCTAAGCTATATGTAGACTACCTTGAGCATTTCTGGCATGATAACAACCTCATAAGTAAAGAGACAGAGCCCAAGGCTCTCTACAATAGCAACACATATGAAACTATAGGAATGCCCTATATCAAAAAGTGCAGAAAATAAAACTGAGGTAACTACAATTTTAACTCAAACTGTAGAGGGCCTCAAATCATGCTCCTACTAGGTCTTCTCCACTGCAATAGTCTGACCTGTACCATGGCCATGTGACGCTACCTAACTACCCTTAGTTGATCCGCCATACTATCGCTAAAATCCTTCCATCTGGATACCATGGCCACGACCTCTCCCTCATCCTGAAAGGTCAGAAGAATTTTAGTTCCCAGAAGGATGAGAAACTAGTGGTCTTTCTCTTGGACATGGAGTCATATAAGAACCACTATCACTAGATGTTGGTGAGAAAAACTGGAAAAACACTAAATATGGCCAACCTTTCAACAATATCGGCAATCAAATGGATCTCTTAGGCATTGGGGTCTCATATTCCCAGAATTTTAGCATACCACCTAACTACCTAAAAACGTATCTCGTCTACTCGGATCTCTATGCGTAGACTCCCTACGATTCTTCATACTATCAGTCAGAGAAGCACCGACATTGGATGTAAAACCACCCTAGCTCACAACTCCATAATCTCACAAATTACGCTTAGTGATTAGCGACTAGTTGACTATAGAATATATGGATGTCAATATTTAGATATTCATCTAGGATCGGATGTCATGTCTGAGACCATCCTCAAGCTTTCTCACCAGAAAAAACTCATCACCCCCTAGAATGGGTGTGAAGCATTGCAGCTCTATGAAGTAAGAAGAATACTTCATGATTGAAAGATTACTATATTCTAGACCCATGAACCCTCAGGCTCGGTCAGCCTTCAAGGTATTCATGTATAAAAATACAAAGGTCTTCTAAAACTCATCCCAAGCCAGAACTCATTGGTGTCTCGCCTGTGATATCACATCCCACCATCTCTTGGTGGAATCTCAAAGTATGTAAGTTTTAATATTAACCCTCCTCTCAAGAGGTGTCTCAAGATACATGAAGATAGACAACATGGATTCTATCTATGAATCTGTAGCCTCAGGTCCTCCATCCCCTGAGAAAGTGGGAGGATTTTACAATTGAAATAACCATGGAAACTCTTCTATAGATGGGGCTGGATGCGGGGCTCCCTGGTAGGTCTGCATAAACCTCATCAATCCCTCTCAAAACTATGCATCAGCACCTATGTTTGGTAATATATCTGAAGCCAAGATAGTTATGATTGGAGGATCTTCTGTTAGTCCCAAATCTAAAATATCTAGTGTCTGATTTTTTCCCTGTATCTGGCGTACAACTGGAGGACGTCTCGGTGGTAGGAACCTGCAAGGTTAGGTGTACACCTTAGTTCAATATTATCATGGACTAAAACATAGAATTGCAATAAAAGAATTGAATAAAGAAAAAATTAACATTTTTTAAAACATGGATACACGGTGTTTATGACACCTTCATGTCATGTCCCATTATGCTTTTAACATAGTGTGTACCTCTACCAAAACTGGTCATATAACACCCATACATATGGGGTGTTCCTCCTAAGACACAGCGTGTACTTGAATTTTCCCTCCTACCTGAGTTCTTCTCCATGGCTAAACCACACAGTTCTCTCCTAGGTAACACTACACGGAATGTTTACCCAAAACATGTTGTATACCAATTAATATCCAACCACCTATTCCATTAGTCACATGGTCCAAGACATGATCAACTCTACCCGACGTGTAGGAATGGTACATAGCATGTACAACCTATGTTTGTGTAACGCCCCGACCCTAGTTGCCCAGAGTCGGTGCATTAATTACATAACATTGGCATGATCACAAGAAAGATCAAAACTAGAAAGACCGATTGGTTTAGTAGCCTTGGAAACACTAGATATATTCATAAGTTTTACATTACGTCATAAAATGAAAAACTAATACAACAACATAATGTTTCCACAATCCACACTATTAACCCCTCATAAAAATCCCTGCAGGTCATTCATAACTTACTTCTTCACATCCTGGGAAAAATAAAACATAGAAAAGGGGTGAGCTCAAATGCCCAGTAAGGATAACAATACGGCGGAAACTTTCATAAATAAGAATAAACATTTAAGGAAATGCATTACTAAAACAAAAGCCTTTTAAACTTGAACTTCAACATAGTATGGCAAAAGTAAAAATGAAATAATGCCATTTACTTATTCACATGGATATCCTACTAATCGAATAATCACATGCAAAAATCAATAACCACTTTCATAATGTTGGAATGCATAATGCCAGACTATCATAACCACATAGTCAAGGCCTCGTGCAAAGACTACAAATAAGATTTTGTCAAGTCCTTGTGCCAAGACACTAGTTTGTCTCATGAGACCTACCGATGCATCGAGGAGCTATAGCGGGCTCCACCCGTCACATATTAAGTCCAATGCATTCCCATATGAAAAGGTTTAAACATAACATAAACATTCGTATTAAAACTAGCATACGAAATGTCAATAATTTCACCATAAACTATGAATGGTATAAAAATAGCACATCCACAGTCAAACATATCACAAAACCTTCAAAACAATATAGAAGTTTTGTATCATAATAAATCAACTTCAAATAATCTTAAAATCCATCAAAGGATGTTGACATAGATGAAATCAAAATTCTTTTTAAAGAAGTATCTCCTTTTATTTTAAAATCATTTAAGATCCATATAAAATAAAACATTTTCTTTGAAAATATTCTTATAAGCTTGTATGGAAAGCTTCGACGATTTTATAACGGCGGAAAATAACCGCACCCGCCGTATAAGTTAAAAAAAACATTCTTACCTCAATTCTGTCAAAAAGGTTAAAATGGACCTTGTTTTGAAAACGACGGAAGGATTCCTTTATAAACCTCTTATAAAAAGTCAAACAAGGGTATAAATGACTTTAACCCATATTCTTGTAAATAGTAAAAATGTTTTGAAAAACATTTTAAAGAAAACATGGATGTGGATGATAAAGAGAACCCAGTAGATTATTACGTATAAACAACCTCGGATAATGAAGAGATTGTGAAATAACCCTTACCTTGTACTTTTCCTTGGTTGGGGTAGGTTAACCTCCTGTATAATGGTGAAATAATTGTTATTAAATTATACAAGAATCATATACATTAATATGATATCATATATGATCTTTTAATATTGATTTGATAATAATATCTTAGTATTATCGCTGTTTCGGGTGTGAACTTACTTGTTTGCTTTTTTATGTTTTGTTACGTAAGACATGTTTGTAAAGGATAAGTTGTATATTATTTAAATCCAGAATGGTATCAAGTCCTTAAACATCATTTTTAAATCATCAAATGATAATTATACTTGAATGGATATGATGGAGAATGAATCTCATCGCGTTCGTGGAGACGGTAGTCCGTACGTACGCACGAAAGCTACTTCCATTTAATTTTTATTTTAAAAGAATCGAATAAAAATGATACATAGGTATATTACTATTCCAGTATAATATAATATTTTATACATGTTACTTATGTTCATTAACACCATCCTTTATACGTTCCATGTGTGGTATGAACGAGTCATATCATTTTAAGGGGGCGGTAGTCCGCACTTCCTCAAATGAAATTATCGTATGTATATACAACATGAAACGAATAATGTTATGAAATAAAATGGAATTAAAGAAGCTTATATATAAAATATATATCATTAATATCATATTTAATTACAGTGCCATCATAATGGCCACCATGAGAGGCGGTAAGATGTATTTGAACAATCATCGTTTCATGAGGCGTTAGTTTGCCATCCACAGAAACATTATGTTCATCATCCATTAGATGGAGTTTTGTGTATGTGTAGTTTTAATCCTTCTTATAACAACATCCTAGTATATTGAAGATACTGTTGTTGTTACAAAAGAAAGGAAATAAAAAGAGTTTGGGGGTTGAAGAAGCAAAATAAATGAAAATAATTTAAGAGAAATCGTTACCTTTAATTTAGGTAACTCACTTTGGTTGGAACCAAAGGACTTCTTGAAATGCTTTCTGCCTAAGGGGAAGCTTCAAGGAGGAGTAGAGGGATGTGGGGAGCTTAGTTGGGCAGAGTTTGGACGAGCCAAGTGGCTTGAGAGGTGTGAGGAATGAGTAGAAGTGGTCTCCTTTTATAAGGGAGAAGAGGGGCTCTTTAGGAAAGAGTGAAAGTATTACATTATAATATAATTATATTCGGTTTATAATAGTCCAAAAATCATTGAGGTCGAATATAAGATGACTAATATTCTAAATAACATCAACCAATAATAATTGGACAGGTTTTAGATAATATTTTAATCATTATAATCTTATTTATTTAAATGATTTATTAATGAGGTAAACATTTCATCATTATTGTGTCATTAATAATTTAAATTATTTGATGTCTAAAAATTATAAATAAACTATCATTATGTAGGAAATCTTTTTATCTTTCTAATGAATATTTATAATCGAAAATCCAACATGTATAACCCTATGTAAAAATTGTTCTTCTAAAAGATGTAAGCTTATGCCATTTTTATTTTTATTTTAACTTTATTAATATAAAGTGTCCCTACCACATACAAGTGGCTCCAAGGGGTCCCCAAATTGACCCAAGGATGCCCATGGTCGGGTATGTGTCCACAAATAAGGTTAGGACACGTTTTAGGGTAATTTTGTATTATTATAATATTATTTTTTAACCCTTATTTACCGGATTTACCCTTTAACCATGGTAAATAAAATATTTACCGCAGTAATTATTCAAAATGTGTAAAAATAAAAGTTACCTATTTACATAATTTGGACATCCTGATTCCAAATATGGAATCCATTTTCCTAAATTCAAAACACAGAAGTGGTAGAAATTAATTTAAAATTAATTCCCGCTGTCAAAACAAAAAGCGTGTTTTTAAGAGATAATAACTATCAAAAGATTGACACTTGTTTATGTTCGGTTTAATTGTAAAATTATGTCCAATGATAAACATTAAATTGAATGGTAAAAATATATTTTAAATATACATTAAAACCACTCAAATTCATAATTTATCACTATTAATTCTTTTGATTAAAAAATTGTTTTTAATTAAAATTTAGAAATGTTCACTATTCATCAAAATATGAAAGTTATCCAAAATGTACCAAAATTTCACCCTAGGATAATTTTGATATTCCGAATCCAAAAATGAAGTCCATTTTCAAATATAAAATATATATAATTTCAAAAAGTAGGTATTACTATTCACAACGGCTAGTTTAATTAGTTGTGGTGTGTGTTAGAACTCGAGGTTGCGTACAACACACGCTATCGCATTATTCGAAAGGAAACGTATCGTAGAAGCTTGGGGTGTTACATCCTCCCCTCCTTCAAATAATTGCGTCCTCGCAATTTCTAGGGTATTACTGCATAAAAGAGTCGGGTGGTTCTTCATCATAAGTTCCTCGGGTTCCCACGTTGCCTCTTCCATCTTATGGTTTCTCCACAAAACTTTTACCAGACGCGTCGTCCGGTTTCTCAGTACTTGTTCTCTCGTATCAAGAATCCTGACGGGCTCTTCACAATAGGAAAGATCGGGTTCCAGTTCTAATTCCTCATAGGTGAGTACATGCGTTGGATCAGGCATGTATTTCCTCAATAGAGATACGTGGAACACATCATGAACTTTGGAGAGACTTGGCGGCATTGCAAATCGGTAAGCTAAAACCCCAATTCGTTCTAGAATTTCGAAAGGTCCGATGTACCTGGGACTCAATTTACCTTTCTTACCAAAATGTATGACTCCCTTCCATGGAGATACCTTCAAGAAAACATGATCACCGACTTGAAATTCCAAATCCTTCCTTCGATTATCGGCATAGCTCTTCTGCCTATTTTGAGCTGCTTTGATGTGATTTTGGATTACCTTCACCTTTTCCATCGTTTCCTCCATCAGTTATGGACCTACAAGTTTTCATTCACCGATGTCATCCCAACAGGTTGGTGTACGACATCTCTTTCCGTATAACGCTTCATATGGTGCCATCTGAATACTTGAATGAAAGCTATTGTTATAGGAAAATTCTACCAGAGGTAAATATTGATCCCACATACCCTGAAAGTCAAGTGAGAAAGATCTCAACATGTCTTCTAAGGTTTGAATAGTCCGTTCTGATTGTCCTTCTGTCTGAGGGTGGTAAGCAGTGCTCAAATGAAGTTCAGTATCCAGGGATTTCTGAAGACTTTTCCAGAATCTTGAAGTAAAATGGGGATCACGATCAGAAACAATCGATAGGGGTACTCTATGAAGTCTCACAACTTCATTAATATATAGTCTTGCTAGACGTTCCAGGGGTAGATCTTCTCTTATAGCAAGAAAATGTGCTGTCTTGGTAAGACGATCAACAATAACCCATATTGCATCATTCCTTCTAGGAGTCTTTGGTAGCCCCATGACAAAGTCCATCGTAATATTGTCCCATTTCCACTCCGGTATGGGAAGAGGTTGCATGACTCCTCCAGGCTGTTGCCTTCCAGCTTTCACTTGTTGACAAACCATACATCTTGACACAAAATCAGCAATCTCCCTCTTCATGTTGTCCCACCAAAAATGTTCCTTCAAATCTCTATACATTTTTGTGCTCCCAGGGTGTATAGAGAAATTGGAACTATGAGCATCATCCAGCAATTCCCTTTTTAGATCAGGTAAATCGGGAACACAAAGTCTCTTCCCGAATTTCAAAATTCCATCTTCATACACAAAGTCTCTCAATCTCCCATCATTCACAGATTTAATCTTCTTCTGAAATTCTTCATTATCGGTCTGAGAACTCTTAATCCTTTCTAGTAAAGATGGTTTGGCAACCATTTGAAAAGGCATTGATGTTTCACCTTCCCTGGTTATTCCCATGTCCATCTTCACTAGATCCATGAAAATTGGATCCCTTTCAATTCTCATATTGTTCAAAACTCCATGGTCTTTTCTACTCAAAGCATCTGCCACCTTGTTTGCTTTCCCCGGGTGGTAGTGTATCGTACAATCATAATCCTTGAGTAATTCAAGCCATCTCCTTTGCCTCATGTTGAGTTCTTTTTGTGAGAAAATATACTTCAAACTCTTGTGATCAGTATAAATCTCACATTTTTCACCATAGAGGTAGTGCCTCCATATCTTCAATGCAAAGATCACTGCTGCTAACTCGAGATCATGAGTAGGATAGTTTTGTTCATGAATTTTCAACTGTCGTGATGCATAGGCAAAAACTCTATCATTCTGCATAAGGACACAGCCAAGTCCTTTCTTCGATGCATCACTATAAATAACGAACCCATCATTCCCTGATGGTAGAGTCAATATAGGAGCATTGACTAATCTTCTCTTCAGTTCTTCGAAACATTCTTCACACTCTTTTGTCCAAACAAATTTAACCCCTTTACGTGTGAGCTTCGTTAATGGGTTAGCCAATCGGGCAAAATTCTGGATGAAACGTCGATAATAACCTGCCAAACCAATAAAACTACGTACCTCAGTTATACTCGTAGGTGCTGGCCATTCTTGGATTGCCTTGGTCTTAGAAGGATCAACAGAGATTCCATCTTTAGAGACAATATGGCCAAGAAAAGAAATCTCCTGAAGCCAGAATTCACACTTGCTAAACTTCCCATATAATTCATGCCTCCTCAGAGTCTTCAAGATAATGCGCAAGTGATTTTCATGATCTTCATAGGTTTTGGAGTATACCAAGAAATCATCAATAAATACCTCCACAAATTCATCGAGATACTCCTTGAAAACTCTATTAATCAGATCCATGAATACAGAGGGTGCATTAGTCAATCCAAACGGCATTACAGTAAACTCGTAATGCCCGTACCTGGTTCGAAATGCTGTCTTCGGAATGTCTTCCTTCTTCACACACAACTGATGGTATCCAGATCGAAGGTCAATCTTTGAAAAGTATTGAGCTCCATGCAGTTGGTCAAATAAATCATCAATACGAGGTAGGGGATACTTGTTCTTTATCGTTATAGCATTGATCTCCCTGTAGTCGATACATAACCTCATAGATCCATCTTTCTTTTTAACAAAAAGAACAGGGGCTCCCCATGGAGAAACACTAGGGCGAATAAATCCCTTATTACTCAATTCCTCTAGTTGTTTCTTTAGTTCGACTAACTCTACAGTGGCCATTATATAAGGGGTCTTCGATATAGGCCTTGATCCAGGAATCAAATCAATATAAAACTCAACTTCTCGTTCTAGAGGATGTCCAGGTAAATCTTTTGGAAATACATCTACAAATTCTTTCACAACAGGTACATCCTCTATTTGAACATTCCTTTCCTCACCCGCAGTTATTTCATTCTCTTCCTCCCCAATAATTGAATTTAGTTGAGCTATTGAGGGTGGATCTAAATAAGAATTAGGTGGTGACGATTCTGCTCTAAAAATAAGGTGTTCCTTATCATTATCATCAAGAATTGTAACCTCTTTCTTCTTACAATAAATCTTCGCATCATAGTCCGAAAGCCAGTCCATACCGAGGATTATATCAAATTCAATCATAGGTATGACGATGAGATCAGCAGATAAAGAAAATTTATGTGCTCTAATGGGGACTGATTCACAAAACTTTGTTGCAACGATACTTCCCTTAGGAGTTTTAACTGACAACTCCCTTATTAAATCAAATTGGAAATATCTAATTTTCTTAGCAGACTGGGAAGATATGAAACAATGCGATGATCCAGAATCAAATAATGCATTTGCTAAACTTGAGGAAACCATTAAATTACCTGCCACCACGTCTTTTGGAGCTTCTACCTCTACAGTAGTGATAGCATACGCCTGGCCTTGATCCCTTGGCCTTTTCTGAGGTAAGTTCTCCTGACGCTTAGGACATGCATTTGCATAATGCCCCATCTCCCTACAATTGTAGCACTGAACGTTGGTAGCTTCCTTCTTCCCCTTGCAATCATGAGCTTGGTGGCCTTTTTCACCACACTTGTAACAGACTCCCATTCCCTTCAGGAAAGCACCCGGGTGTTTCTTCCCGCATTTACCAGAAGATGGATTTTCAACCTTTCCCTTCTTCCCCTTATTTCCATTACCAGATTGATCAGTAGGTCTCTTCTTCTCTTGCTTTTCTTTAAAGTCATAAGACTTAGGGAATTCCTTTTCGGTCTTGATAGCACATGAGACAATGTCTTCGTACGATGAAAAGGATTGTGAGACTAATGCTCGACGGAGAAATGGTTTTAAACCATCAAATAAATGATCAATCTTACTTCTTGGGTTGCGAATATAATCTCCAGCATACCTCGCTAACCTTGTAAAGTTAGCCTCATACTTTGTGACATTCTCATCCTCCTTTTGTCTCAGACTCAGAAATTGCCTTTCTATATCTGCTCGATGGTCGCGAGGAAAGTATTTTTCTAAAAACAGATCTTTGAACTCCCTCCATTACATATTTGATACTTCATCATCTTCCTTCATGTTTTGAATTAATGACCACCATTGATCAGCGTCTCCAGTGAGGTGGTAAACTGCCATGCTAACTTTTTCTCTTTCACTGCTCCCCAAATCCTGAAATATTTTTTCTAGGGAAAATATCCATTTCTCAGCTACTAAGGGATTTGTACTCCCATTGAACGTTGGTGGTTGTTTCCTCATGAATCGATCTAACATTGATCCTCCATGCTGCGGATCAGGGTGCTCCATACGGGTAAGGTTATTATTCATAACCTGAGTAAGTTGTCCCAGTATGGTGATTAGCTGATCGGCACCAGTTGCATCACCAGCCCCACTATAATTATCTTGAGCAGGAGGGCAATCCCTACATGGAGTGCGTGTATTGTTACGGTTTCCATTTCTTCCACTAGGCGCCATTTCTAAACAATGGCATAAACTAGATCAGTTTATGAATCAAAATACATAATCCCATACTTATAAAACACTTAACATAAATTGAACTATTTATGGATATAATCCATAATCATAAAAATGTTTTCTTTGAGGAAGTATATACTCATAAACCCTTCATAATGATTTGTAAAGAAAATGAGAGTTATCCTAAGCATATCCCCCGGGAGTGTCGTAACCAAGAGTGCAGCAAGGCCCGTTGTCGTGCACCAGTTCCCGTTCGAGTCTAGCTCAAAGCGGTGTTTTCGGGTTTTACCCCTAGGTACATCTGTACCAGAGCTGCCTCTACCTGCTCGTATCCAGACAGGGATGTATTGCTCGGAAAACTCACAAAATCTCTACAATACCAAAATTCTAGGAAGTTCTTCTATACTAATCCTCAAAGTTCATCTTAGGTCTACGTGCTCTAATCAGAGTTTATCTAAATCTAGATTCCAAGGTTTGTACTAAACTTCCTCTGATACCAACTGTAACGCCCCGACCCCAGTTGCCCAGAGTCGGTGCATTAATTACATAACATTGGCATGATCACAAGAAAGATCAAAACTCGAAAGACCGATTGGTTTAGTAGCCTTGGAAACACTAGATATATTCATAAGTTTTACATTGCGTCATAAAATGAAAAACTAATACAACAACATAATGTTTCCACAATCCACACTATTAACCCCTCATAAAAATCCCTGCAGGTCATTCATAACTTACTTCTTCACATCCTGGGAAAAATAAAACATAGAAAAGGGGTGAGCTCAAATGCCCAGTAAGGATAACAATATGGCGGAAACTTTCATAAATAAGAATAAACATTTAAGGAAATGCATTACTAAAACAAAAGCCTTTTAAACTTGAACTTCAACATAGTATGGAAAAAGTAAAAATGAAATAATGCCATTTACTTATTCACATGGATATCCTACTAATCGAATAATCGCATGCAAAAATCAATAACCACTTTCATAATTTTGGAATGCATAATGCCAGACTATCATAACCACATAGTCAAGGCCTCGTGCCAAGACTACAAATAAGATTTTGTCAAGGCCTTGTGCCAAGACACTAGTTTGTCTCATGAGACCTACCGATGCATCGAGGAGCTATAGCGGGCTCCACCCGTCACATATTAAGTCCAATGCATTCCCATATGAAAAGGTTTAAACATAACATAAACATTCGTATTAAAACTAGCATACGAAATGTCAATAATTTCACCATAAACTATGAATGGTATAAAAATAGCACATCCACAGTCAAACATATCACAAAACCTTCAATACAATATAGAAGTTTTGTATCATAATAAATCAACTTCAAATAATCTTAAAATCCATCAAAGGATGTTGACATAGATGAAATCAAAATTCTTTTTAAAGAAGTATCTCCTTTTATTTTAAAATTATTTAAGATCCATATAAAATAAAACATTTTCTTTGAAAATATTCTTATAAGCTTGTATGGAAAGCTTCGACGATTTTATAACAGCGGAAAATAACCGCACCCGCCGTATAAGTTAAAAAAAACATTCTTACCTCAATTCTGTCAAAAAGGTTAAAAAGGACCTTGTTTTGAAAACGACGGAAAGATTCCTTTATAAACCTCTTATAAAAAGTCAAACAAGGGTATAAATGACTTTCACCCATATTCTTGTAAATAGTAAAAATGTTTTGAAATACATTTTTAAGAAAACATGGATGTGGATGATAAAGAGATCCCAGTAGATTATTACGTATAAACAACCTCGGATAATGAAGAGATTGTGAAATAACCCTTACCTTGTACATTTCCTTGGTTGGGGTAGGTTAACCTCCTGTATAATGGTGAAATAATTGTTATTAAATTATAAAATAATCATATACATTAATATGATATCATATATGATCTTTTAATATTGATTTGATAATAATATCTTAGTATTATCGCTGTTTCGGGAGTGAACTTACTTGTTTGCTTTTGTATGTTTTGTTACGTAAGACATGTTTGTAAAGGATAAGTTGTATATTATTTAAATCCAGAATGGTATCAAGTCCTTAAACATCATTTTTAAATCATCAAATGATAATTATACTTGAATGGATACGATGGAGAATGAATCTCATCGCGTTCGTGGAGACGGTAGTCCGTACGTACGCACGACCGCTACTTCCATTTAATTTTTATTTTAAAAGAATCGAATACAAATGATACATAGGTATATTACTATTCCAGTATAATATAATATTTTATACATGTTACTTAAGTTCATTAACACCATCCTTTATATGTTCCATGTGTGGTATGAACGAGTCATATCATTTTAAGGGGGCGTAGTCCGCACTTCCTCAAATGAAATTATCGTATGTATATACAACATGAAACGAATAATGGTATGAAATAAAATGGAATTACAGAAGCTTATATATAAAATATATATCATTAATATCATATTTAATTACAGTTCCATCATAATGGCCACCATGAGAGGCGGTAAGATGTATTTGAACAATCATCGTTTCGTGAGGCGTTAGTTTTCCATCCACAGAAACATTATGTTCATCATCCATTAGATGGAGTTGTGTGTATGTGTAGTTTGAATCCTTCTTATAACAACATCCTAGTATATTGAAGATACTGGTGTTGTTACAAAAGAAAGGAAATAAAAAGAGTTTGGGGGTTGAAGAAGCAAAATAAATGAAAATAATTTAAGAGAAATCATTACCTTTAATTTAGGTAACTCACTTTGGTTGGAACCAAAGGACTTCTGGAAATGCTTTCTGCCTAAAAGGAAGCTTCAAGGAGGAGTAGAGGGATGTGGGGCGCTTAGTTGGGCAGATTTTGGACGAGCCAAGTGGCTTGAGAGGTGTGAGGAATGAGTAGAAGTGGTCTCCTTTTATAAGGGAGAAGAGGGGCTCTTTAGGAAAGAGTGAAAGTATTACTTTATAATATAATTATATTCGGTTTATAATAGTCCAAAAATCATTGAGGTCGAAGATAAGATGACTAATATTCTAAATAACATCAACCAATAATAATTGGACAGGTTTTAGATAATATTTTAATCATTATAATCTTATTTATTTAAATGATTTATTAATGAGGTAAACATTTCATCATTATTGTGTCATTAATAATTTAAATTATATGATGTCTAAAAATTATAAATAAAATATCATTATGTAGTAAATCTTTTTATCTTTCTAATGAATATTTATAATCGAAAATCCAACATGTATAACCCTATGTAAAAATTGTTCTTCTAAAAGATGTAAGCTTAGGCCATTTTTATTTTTATTTTAACTTTATTAATATAAAGTGTCCCTACCACATACAAGTGGCTCCAAGGGGTCCCCAAATTGACCCAAGGATGCCCATGGTCGGGTATGTGTCCACCAATAAGGTTAGGACACGTTTTAGGGTAATTTTGTATTATTATAATATTATTTTTTAACCCTTATTTACCTGATTTACCCTTTAACCATGGTAAATAAAATATTTACCGCAGTAATTATTCAAAATGTGTAAAAATAAAAGTTACCTATTTACATAATTTGGACATCCTGATTCCAAATATGGAATCTATTTTCCTAAATTCAAAACACAGAAGTGGCAGAAATTAATTTAAAATTAACTCCCACTGTCAAAACAAAAAGTGTGTTTTTAAAAGATAATAACTATCAAAAGATTGACACTTGTTTATGTTCGGTTTAATTGTAAAATTATGTCCAATGATAAACATTAAATTGAATGGTAAAAATATATTTTAAATATACTTTAACACCACTCAAATTCATAATTTATCACTATTAATTATTTTGATTAAAAAAGATGTTTTTAATTAAAATTTAGAAATTTTCACTATTCATCAAAATATGAAAGTTATCCGAAATGTACCAAAATTTCACCCTAGGCTAATTTTGATATTCCGAATCCAAAAATGAAGTCCATTTTCAAATATAAAATATATATAATTTCAAAAATTAGGTATTACTATTCACAATGGCTAGTTTAATTAGTTGTGGTGTGTGTTAGAACTCGAGGTTGCGTACAACACGCGCTATCGCATTATTCGAAGGGAAACGTATCGTAGAAGCTTGGGGTGTTACAGTTTGTATCCACTTGTATCGTTAGTCACATGGTTGGATACATGGCCTCTTTAGCACGGCATGTAATCCAAGCACATGGAGTGTTCTACACATGTTTCCCAACCCTGTGTATCTCCCCAAAAAGTTAGTCATGTTGTTAAGGACAACATCTTGTGTACATATGGTACATGACATGTACTTAAGAAAATTTGTTTCTTCCATAACAGAAGAACATATGGCATGTGTTCATAACACCACAAGTTGTGTTGTTTGTGTTTCCAGGTAGTAATCCTTTGAAAATTTTCTTAAACCCTAATAAACATAGGATTTTTACAAGGAATGAAAAATTCCAACCTGTGAGAGACCATACTCCCCCGAATCAATGTTTGGAATCCTATTACACATCATAACTAGACAAAATTAAATTAAAGTTGGAACATGATCCACCAAATTCTGATCTATGAGATCCCATAACACCTCAGGGACCAATTTTTTGCGTCCATACAAATTAAATGTTATATATCCCAATACCCTATCTAATAGTAGGTATTCTATCAAGGAATAAATCGCAATAGCATGCATATCTAGCACAACATCTGTCACAACAACATGAAATCAGGAATGCACCTGAAATTGCATGACATGAATGCATGAAATGTGATCCCTCTCAAGTTAATATATGATTCATGAGATGGAATACCTTCATCTCATCAGGTTTCAATAGAAATAGAACCTAAATAATAACAATTATAATAGCACAAAACATGTGAGTCACCCAATGGTGAAATCAAATCAACTATAACAATTGTAGAACCAGAAAAAAAAATGCAATATTCGGGGTAACTTGAATTTTCCTTATACAGGAGTTAGCTACTCCTAGGAATAGTTTATTACCAACTAATTAATTTTTTTATTCCTGTCTATATGATCTAAATAGTATGTCAAAGAAGAAGAAATCAATCCTTGGATAACACTTTGTAACTTATTGTTTTCGAGAGCCGCCCAAAGGTGCCCCATACTCGGTTGGTCACATGGCCTCAAGAACATTTCCCCAAATACCAAAGGCTACCGAATATAAGTGTGGGACTTGGGGGTGAAGGTGGACAAACTATTCCCTCATTGACAGAGAAACCTAATGGAATAAAAATAACAAACAAAAGTAGAAGCAGTAATACCATAAAATAAGCAGCACCAGAATGATAGTAAATAAAAAACAAGAGAATTTATATAAATTATAAATGTCACATATATCTAGGAAAATAGCAAAACAAGTCAAAATGTCAGAAATACAACACATAAACCATAGTATAGAAAATAATAAACCTTAATAGCATTGAAAACCTCATCTTTGTCCTAGGCTATCCAGATCTACAGTAATCAAGTACCTGTTGTGGAAGGGAATTTTCCCTTGTCTATACATGCAACCAAATAATCTGTTTGTGCCCAAAATCATGAGCCAAACAAGGTGTGAGATGAATCCCACTAGGTAACCACAAAAACAATTATTCCTAACTGTCAATTAGTATATATAGTAGGTAAAATTCAGAAATGAATAAATAAACTAGGAATTACTCAAAAGTAAATAATCATTTTTTTAATTACATTCATTCACATTTAATAATTATTCATACTGTTGAATAATGAAATATCAGTATCTAGCCTATGATGTGTATCCCCTGTGTAACATAAAAACATATTTCTCAAAATACCATCTAACAATCATGTAAGACGGAGACAAAGATTGTTATTTCGATTGGAAAACATGTCACAATCAATCAAACAATCATAAGAAACCCTCTAGGAATGTTCTCATAGTCTAACCCCATTGGTTAAAAATCTAACCAATTACATAATGATATAATGACCCTCTGGGAAATCTCACACACTCTAACCCCTTTGGTCTCACACAAAAATAGACCCTCTAAGGAAGCACTCACTGCCAATTTCCCATGAGGTCTTTTAATGATAAACTACAGACTCTCTGAGGAAGTGCCCAATATCCATTCCACTTGTGGTCTTGTAATGGTATAATATAGACACTATAATGGAACACTCACTGTCAATCCCCCTATGGTCCTGTAATTATAATATAACAGAAACTCTCAGGAATCCCTGAATATAAATTCCCCTTATGGTCTAACTATATGAAGTTCTCACAGACCATTGTAATTCAATTTTTCACAAAGGATATCTAGCTGCCCAAGTAATCTCAACTAAAACAAGGCCAAGTAGCTTCAATGTATAACACATGCATTTAACAAGCAGCAAAAAATCTATCAATTCCAACCTAACTAGAAAGGCATAGAAATAAGGTCTGGCTCATAGAAAACCAAGACCAAATGACTATAAATATTCAAACAAGGAAAAGAACCCATAGGTGTTCCCTAAATAAGAAATTTATCATTATATATATCAATGAAACCCTTAATCTAGAAATCAATTTCAATAAGATGATAAAAGAGTTTAATTCCTTACAATTAAATACCCAAATCATGGGTAATTTTCACTTAGGGATATATAACTCAAGGAGAAACTCCAAAAGGAAAAAAACCACCTAACTCTACATTGAACGGGGAACACTCTTGAATTTCGTCACTTAAATCTGCCTAGAACATCGTAGATCCACAAAAAGGTAAAAAATATTCAACCTTTGAAGTATGTAAAAGGAATAGACTATCCAAATGTTGTAGGATATTTTTAAGGATTTAATCCTAAATTTTAGTGGATCCTGGGTGAGGAGTATCCCCTTGGTAGTATTTGGATATAACAATATCTTCTATTATTCCATTCACATGGATGTATTTGTGGTTTTATACCGATGACCTTATCAATTTTAATAGTTCATAACACCCCATCCCATTAAATTATTATTTTTATATGTTATAAGTGTTATAGTGGTGGTAGATTAGTTTTTTTTCATTATAGAGGATGACCACATCGTGGTTCTTGGCATGGAAGTGGTTGTGAAAAATCTCATCATAGATTTGTGTGAATGCTATGATTCTATTTTGATGTTTGGATGATTGGAATAGTTTTTTATGGTATTTGGTGTAACTGGGGATTTAAATTACTATGGGGAAGAGCATTATTCATCATGCATTACCTTCTGAGAAATGGGGAGAGCTCCACACCTATAGAAGAAGGCATTGTTCTGCTAAAGGATATTGGTGTTTCCCTATATAAAAAGCGCAGGCTTTAAATTTATATTTTGGTGGTCACAGTAGGTTGTATACTATGGTATGCCAAGCCATGTGAGGGAATAAAGAAATGAAAATTGTGGGATATCCATAATATTATCTTGGGTGTGGTGACGTGAAACATTGAGGGAGTTTTTTGGGCACCCAGGTGAATGCGATTGTAGCCATCCGGGGAACTAAAATTACATTCTATAGAATAGGGAGTGGGTCATTATTCTATAAAATATTTAAATTAAGTGTTACATGAAAATAATATTTATAGGAAATATATATTTTTAACTACATAGAAATTTTATCTCTATTGAAAATGTAAATTTATGGATTTTTTGTAGATATGAATCCATGGTGTAAGTGTGTTTGGTTTTCCATGTAAATAAGGGTTGAGGTGAAATTGGTTTGCCTTTTATCACCTTTCTCACAACCTATGTGACCCCATACCCTCTTAGTGATCATAAATGATTTATATTAAAGATTCAATCCTCTTGTTTGATTGATATTGTGATCATTTTATTTGAGGAATTCCTCTTTTATTTTCATCACATCCCTATTATTTTCTTTCTATCCAAAAGATTCTCTGTAGAGTTCCTATAATTTTAAATATATTTGAGGCATATTTTTATGTTGTTTCATTCTAGTTAGGTTCTAAGGTTCTTATCATCGAGTTCAATGATATTTGATCAATGATTCTTCTATTCTTATCTAGGTATTCTTTAAAAGATTCGAAATGATATTGGGGATTTGAGAACTCTGCCTAGTTTTTTGTAAAGTGTCTGATAAAATGATTTTTTCTTTTTTAGGAAATAATAATGAATATACCTAATAAATATAATTAAATATACTAAATAATTTTATGGGAAGGGGTGATTCTCTTATTTTTACCAACTTTCTGGATATTTCTTTCATGCATGGTTCTTTTCCACGGGTATTTCTAAAAATCAGTGATGTTCTTAGAAATATTGTATTTCAAATATTATAGTCTTATTAATAAGCATCATAAAAGGGATAATAACTTAAATATAATAATGAACTAGTTTTTTGGATGAATTAAATTGATAAAAAATAATTATTGAATATGGAAAATTGTGATAGCACAAAATGTGAAAATCATTATTATGTATTATAGTAAATATTGTTGTTGTGATTTTATTTATGAAATGGTTTTTATGTTTTCAAGAGGTTTGTGCAGTTGGAATTATGGTAAATTGCATGGGTCTCATGGTGGGATGTGCTTGATGTATTGTATTGTTCAGGGGGTATGGGATTTTCTTATAATGGTTGAAAAGAGGGGATGATAAGGTTGTCAGGGGAAATGTATTGGTTGGATAATGTGGGAACATATATATGTTTTATGGTGGTATAAAATATATTTTCTAATGATTACCTTAAAATTTATTGTCTATAATTTAATAACATTATAGGTAATGATGAAACATTAATTTTTTAAATGAATAAATATGGTTGGGGATTAATGTGTGCATTGGCTTGAGTGGTTTATCATTAAATATAAAATATAAAACTTTAATAAATTTAAATTTTTTTGAAACTGTTAAATATATAAATGGAATGGATGTATGGTTAATGATAAATTTCATGTGTTTGATGTGTCTATTTATAATGGTTGTGGGGCTGGATGTGGTCTTTTAGTTGGAAGTGATGGTAGTGAGAAGTTGTGGTAATGTGTAGATGTCTGTGGGATATGGTGTTTTGGGTTTGGGTAAACTCCTTCAATATAGGATTGTGTTTGGTTTATATATATACTTGTATTTTCCTTGTTATTTCTAAACACACCCTAAATGTGTGAGATACACTTAACGATGCCCAGTATACATTGTTCACTAAGTGATTTACCATATCTTCAAGTTTGGAGAGGGAATATATGAATAATGTCTCCCTCTTCTGCACTCTCCCATACAATTTTAGTATAGGTTATGATGGATATAGGAATATATTATCATATGATTATTTTATGTGGATCACTGGTAGACACTATGGGGTATTAATATGTGGATATTAGATGGGTGGATTGGCGAACCGTGGATAATATTAATGGAATTTTATATGGTGACTTTGATGTAAGGATATATGGTGGTGGTGGTGAATTTTTGGAGGAGGAAATGACGTTTATGTATTTTCTTTTCATGATATGATAATATACTAGAAATTAGATGTGTGGATCAGACATGGTTTATTAAGGAATAATTGTGGAAGGGATTGGGATCACATGACATTTTATGTCCGAACAAGAGAGAAACAAAACATTAGCGAAGCGGTTTTGGGTACCTTATAACTAAATTAAATGGTAATATTTTAATATTATTATAAGTTATATTTGGTGAGTGGTACTTAGGAAATCTATGTAATAGTAAACCTAATAGCTTTATATTGATTATTTCATTTCTTCACTGATGCATTATTTTGATCTTTCATCTTTTTCATGAGAGTTAGTGGGTATGATCACACTGAGTATAAGTTTTATGGTCAACCATATACATATAAACTACATTGAAGTTTCCAATGATATTTTTTTGATCTAGTTGTATAATTATTTCTGGTATTTTAGGTTTTACTATTGATTCTAATCCTATTTATATTATAGGTATTTTTTGTGATTTATATTTATATTACATTATTTATGTGTAATGTGATTATTGTGAATCATGGTTTATTATTAATTTGGTGTTTATCAATTTGTTATTTATATATTCCTTAGTTACATGAGGGTAATGTTCCCCCATTTGTATGCTTTATACAATTAGTTCTAGTCTCTATCTTGAGGAATATTATTATCACGAATCATGGATCACATTCACCAACACAAAAATACTCGGTGGGGTTACTAGTGCATTTAGATCTTAATAATTTCATAAATATATATATGAATTCAAATTTCAACTTTATAAAAAATTACAGTTCAATGTATAAATGTATGAACTCAAAATAATTTCAGATATTGTAATTTCATCTATTATTCCCTCTTCTAAGTAATCTACTCTACACCACCACAACTTCAATGATCTCATACTAAGGGAATAAATCATATTTTCTATATTTTATTTAATTTTGATCTATAATATCTATAAAATACTCTAGAAAATCATATCCTACTCAATATAAATATCCCTCAACTCAATCACTACAAAAGGTTCCTAACAAAATTCTAACAATGGGATATATGAAATACATCATGAAGAATTTTTAACTATAACGGTAGTGCCAACAGATTGACTACCTCTCCAAAATTATTTAACACATCAAAATGAATAATAAATCTATCTACTAACTTGATTCCCATTTAAAAAATTTGATGTCTAAGACTAGGTGAAACTAGTAAAAATATAATATTCCCAATAAAAAACTATGATTATCCACCCCTATAATCCACATTGGATATTATTTCACTCTGAAAACTCATATTTTAATGAAAAAATACATGAAATTGTTTTATTATATCATACGCCATCTTCATAAAAATTATAGTCATCACATCAACCAAAACCCAACATACCAAATACTATAATAGTCACCCATTAAAATTGTCATAAGTTTTTTATCAATAGGTGAAATATCACTATTATTGTGATATAATTTCCTTAATGGTAGATGATATTCCATTAATCGTTAAAAATCCATAATACAAGGCCTTATCATATCCACCAACATTTGAATCGTCTTCTCAATTTGACAATCAATCTATTGGTTGAATTTTGTTGCAAGACATAATTGGGTGTATGAGTCATGGAAATATCCTCTATAAAATCTTGATGTAAATTATGAATCCTTATCAAATATTGTAGTTCATAGAAGACTATAAATCTTCACCACCCCCAAAATAAAAATATTCTCTAAATAATCCATGAAGCAAGATTCCCTGATCTGTACGAAATGATACAACTTCAAAAATTGATCAATAATAAGTGAAATATCATCGAACACATTCAATGTAAAATGATATTCCTTATCAAAATATACCAAAATATTCTCACACTTCAATTGATTAATAACTAGGTTATATAATAAATTCAAAAAAACATGATGTTATATTTTAAATTTCTGTCATATATGTCATCAAGATACAAATTTAGACACCAATTTATTCAACCTATGATACCAAAACCACTTCTTTAAAGAATGATACATTTTTTGAATACCCATACACACTACCACTGATAAACTATGAAACACACATAGGACTGCTTTTTGTAATGTTTTGAAATAAATATCTTCCCGAAACAGAATAAATTATGTTCCTCATCCTTAATTCAACCATTAAAATTATAAGTATTTTCTATTTGGTCTCCATAAACCTCTACATTAGGGTCTCTTAAATGAGCCTCCTCCACCTACAATACTAAAAAAATCACATTAATCTTATAATGACTTCTTCCTCACTAAGAACCTCAAATAAAATATACAAATATTATAATAACATTGTACCTTTCTATTATTATATCTCTTAATGAAAAATTTCATTATAAGAATTTATACTTAAACCAAAAAATATCATAATATCCTTTACAGATGTAAATATGATTGTAAAGTCATAATATTGCGGAAATTACACTCATATTCACTACAATAAAAATAAATCCTTTTGAGAAATGATACTTTTCTATAATAACATAATCTATATAATTCATATGTATTGTCAAACAAAATAACAACTCCAAATCCTAACCTAAAGCACAAAATCCATAAAATTAGAATCATTGGTTTCACAGTTACATTCATATAGAAATAAATTTCTAAATCTATAAGTAATAAGTTCTACATATTCCACCAGGACATACAAAAGCCCCTAATTTATTTCATCGAAATATATATCATAAAAAATACCGTACGATTGTAATTAAAGAACTACAACAATCATCAAAAATTATTACAAATATTGAAATGAATATTAATATTCCTTCAAACAATAAAATGAATTCACCTTCATTGCAAAATTAGAAAATATATTTATATAAGAAAACCTAAGTAAACACTATTAGTTCTTGGGAAAATTGAAGCATGAAATTGTTGGTGATATATTAAAATTTCTTTTTAGTATTTCTATTCCCAAAAAAAAGTTGAATTATCTTGGACATAAAATTTATAATTAATTTTTTAATATTAAAATAATGGATTACCTAGGCTTAAGAACCTTTTTACGTTGATGATTTTGATCATCTGAAAAAAGTATCTTTTGGGTTACCTTTGTAGTTATATGAGGTTATGAGGATATAATCCCTCTATAAACGATCCACACATACTAAAATGATCTTCATGTAATTCCAATCAATCATTAGGTGCTTGCATGGTGAATTGACTCTCTTTAATTGTTCGTGTTGACCGCTCATTGTTCAGTCTTAACTGAATCTCTCTTATATTTCTAATTATTGAGAGAGAGAGAGAGAGAGGAGTAGAGGATTTAATGTAGAATTTATTGTGTGAAATAATTCTCTATTCTTGATTTCATTGACCAATAATCTACAAAGGATACATAAACACATTTTTATATAACTAGGGTTTAGGTAAAAATAATTATTTAATTTTATTTTATCCCCTGAATAATATTATAACCACATAAGAACACTCATACTATAATATAATCTATTTATCTTAATATCTCTTAAAATAATTTGCACATATGTTTCAACAACCTATATACTCGATTTATTGTTCTTTGACTATCTAAAAATAATATGTCGTTACAAAATCACCATGGAATTTGGGGTTGCGTTTCTATTATAAAAAATTGGATGATATATCATCATCCATAAATATGTAAGGAACAAATACTTCCTCGACTTATCCAATAATGACAAGTCAATAAGTGCATACCCAACATACCCCACCTCACTGTGAATATATTTCATCATGGTTTTTGTTAGGAAATAATCATGAATTATTAATGATATGAATTAATTATAATATTGAAATATAAGGACAATTACACATGATCATAGAGAGAAATTACTCATGACACCAAAATATAGGGAATTCCTATTGGTGGGTATGTTCTCATAATCTCTCGATTTGTTGATTACAAACTGTGAACATAATGAAAATAATCCTCATCCACATACAAGTACTTGAACATGATATTCTATGTACTATTTTTCACATCATATTACATTATCCAACCATAGAAAATTATTAAAGATTATCATAACAGAATTTGAGGGTGTCATCATAGTAGGAAACTAATATTAACTTATTAATGAGATGTATAATTTAGGAATTTATTACATTAAATCCACAAAGAACAATGAACAAAACTTCATAAGAATTTTATTAAGAATAAATAAATTGAATATACATGTGAAAAATTTAAATATAGTTGGTCCTAGGACACCAGCTCCCATAAACTCCATCGTGTACTATATCTAACTGCCTATAACTTTTAGTCCTATAGACCTTACATGATAATAATGTTTCTTTTGAGTTAAATATTTAGTGTAGGTTCCTGCCATGTTTCCTTCCATGGATTTTTTTCTCACTATAACTTCACCTCTCTAAGAAAAGTACCACAAGAGATGATACTTCTAATGTATGGGCTTTTTATGCTAATGCGAAATTATACCTTTTATGAGAGATACTATTATAGTATTATCTAAATAGACTATGATTGGATATTTACTACTTGTTACCACATCATTCTCTTGGATGAAAATGGTCATCCACACTAATTCATTAGCTAACATAGAAGCCATAATATACTCATACTCTACTATAATATCTTTTACCACAGTCTTCTTTGAGCACTTCCAGCTTATAGAACCTTCATTAAATGTGATGCGTTATCCTATTTGTGACTTCATGTCATCTTGAATAGTTTTGAAACTAGAATGTTATTATCATATGATGATTAGTTCCTCATATCCTCTATAAACAAGTAACATGTCTTTAGTATGCCTCAGATACTTACTGATATTCTTGACTTCCATCCAATGGTGGTCACCTAGATAAGATTGATATCTTTGTAAAACATTTAATGTATTTGAGACATCATTAATAGTACATAGCATAGAATATATGACAAATTCAATTACTCATGTTTATGAAATCATTTACTTTCTATTTCTTTCATCATGTGTATACGAACACATTTTCTTAGAAAGATGAATGTTATGTGTCCCAGGAAATAATACCCTCCTGGATTGTTCCATTTAACTATCTTCAGTATATTGTCAATGTATGTACTTTATCTTGGAATTAAAACCACCTAGATATATTATAATGTATCTTGATCCCAATAATACATTCTTCCTCATCCAATTCCTTCATAGACAAGCATTTATTCAACCATTCCTTAATAGATTGTAAGACTAGTATTACATTTCTATGGAGTAATATGTCATCAATATGTACTATTTAAAAACACTCTACAGTCAAAATAAACTAATTTTAGAAAAAAGTATCACTCTAATTCTTTATTAAACCAAATTCTCTTATCACTTCATCAAAAATAGTGTTCATGAAATTGATGCTTTCATTAATTCATAAATGGATTTTTTATCAATATTCATATCTTGTGGGCATCGATTAATGTTAAAACCCCATTTGGTTGTGTCATATAGATATCTTACTAAACATTATCATTACGGAATTCTGTTTTTAAATCCCTTTTCAAAATCTCTTAATCCTAGTCATACATAATGGAAAGTAGGATATTGATCCATTTTTATATTGTAACTGGTGAAAAAACTTATTTTAGTCAGTCCCATGATATCATTTAATCCATTTTTAAACTAGTAATTCCTTATATGTATATAATTGTACTTCTTATGTCTATTTTATTCTTTATTACCAATTTAAAACCAACGATCTTTACATTTATAGAAGGATATACCAAAATCTAGACTTGGTTTTGGTACATGGAATCCAATTCAGAATTCATGGATTCTTTCCACATGGAAACAAATGTTTCACTTACTAAATATAATTTATAGGATCATTATTATCATAAAATAATGAGTCACTATTTTCAATTAGTATAATACCATAACATTTTGGTTCACTAACCTATCTAGCACTCCTATGTATTACTTGCTTCCCTGGAACAACTTCTTCTTCCACGAGGCATTGGGAAATTTTTTCATGCTCCAACTCTTGTGTATCTTGAGCACAGAATTAATCAAAATATATCCTAATCCCACTATATATTTTAGTTATAATAATATTCTAAAGATATGTTGAATTTAATTCAACCATAACCATTTTCGGAATTATTTTATAGGTAATAGCCCTTTGTTTCATTGGGATATCCTATAAGGATACACTTTGGGCCTTTGGGTGGAAGCTTGTTACCTAAAGAGGCCTTAAAAATTCCTCTCAGCCCCTCTCATGTATGTAAGACAACATAGGATTCCTTCTATTACTTATTTGGTAGGTCATACCATCTATCTCTTTATTTAGAACCTGATTTAGTAAGTATGATACTATTTATAATGGGTATCCCTAAAAGGATAATGGAAGACTCTCAAAAATAGTCATCGATCTCACCTTGACCAACAAGGATTGATTTCTATTTTTCATTTCATTATTCCCATGAGGTGTATAATGATTATTGAGTTGAGGTAGTATCCTGAATTCCCATAAATAATCAACGAAGTCTTTATTTTGATATTCACCATCGTGGTCTGAGAAGATTTTCTTAAACTTCTTTCCAAGATAGTTCTCAACTTCATTATTATATTGCTAAAATTTATAAAATTAAATAGACTTATACCACATTAATTGGAAATATTCATAACTACTGAAATCATCAATGAAATTTATGATGTATGTGTACCCACCCCATGATTCAATAAGAAATAGTCCACACACATCTGTATGGTAACACCTAGAGTTTTTATAAATTATTTTTTTGAATGAATTAAATTTAATATATATCTTGTGTTACATGAAACACCATCTTAATCCCTCATAACCATAAACACCAAGTCAATCTTTTGTTACACACAGCACCAAGTTAATCCTTTTTCTACATGTAGTATCGGGTTAGCATGCGATACAAAATGAGTTTTAAAAAACCATGATATATTATTAAAATAGTTATTTAAACATGACCACTATAAAAAATACATTAAAATTAGTTATATGAGTATTAATATATAATTTTTATATATTAATTATGATGTTTTTAAATAAAATAAAAATATTGAAAAAAAAAATTTCATTAAAGACTTTAAAAGATTAAAAAATGCATTTTCCCAAGTAAATGTTTTATTTATATTTTTTGAACAATAATTATATTTATTTTATTAAATTTTTAAAAAATTATATTAATAAAATAAAATTTAATTTTTAAATCATCGAATTAAAATTATCTTAGGTTGAATATTTAGGATAGTTCTGAAAAGTACCATTTTCCATAATAGTGAAAAATTCTAAATTTTAATTCAACATTTTCTTTTCTCTTAATTTATTTATAAAGATAAATTAGATTTAAAATAGATTTTAAAGTAAAATTAGTTAAATTATACATTCATTAATACAATTTAATTCATTGGAATCAGTTTTATATTTAATTTCAATATAAAACATTTTAAAACTTTTTAACATTTTCTCTTTAGAAACCTACTTTCTCGTCGCATATGCCGGATTGATTTAAAATTAAAATTTTCCACTTATATGAATGGAATTTATAAAAATTTATGCCTTATTTTTAATAATAATAAATTATATTATATAATATTTAAAATCTTGTTTTTGACAAAAATGAACATTAAAAATAGTAAATATTTTTTATCGATGTTAAGGTAAAAACTAGTTTACTAGGGGTTAACGTAAAATGATAAAGGTTAAAAACAACCAAAAACATTTACAAAATTCATTTTGTGCACATATTTATATATTATTACTTCTATAATTTAAAATGGTTAACTATTGGTTCCTTGTGATGTTAAAAAACATGGTTTGAATTATTTCTTTCAAAACATTACAAGTACGCCACCGTCTCTCTTATTGAAGGCCACCCCCTATCCTGTCTTCTTCACACAGAAAATCCTATTTTAGAGCCCATACCTTCACAATAAATTTAAAAATTACATTCACTCATCCAATAATACATTGTTTAGAGGTAAATCCATACTATGAGGGTTTTTGGTGTAAACCTTAAGAGGATACTCGAAGAAGAGGTAGCATTCATCGACAAGCATTTTTTTCTTTCCATATGAAATAAAATTAAATAATTAGTGTACCATGATGATATAATAACATAATTGCATTACATATAATAATATTTCTTAATTTTTATGGAATTTCCTACATCCATCTTCACATACATCAAATTTGTTACAAAATCATAATTCATGTGTACGATGGAGTATCGCCTCACAAACCAATGTCATTCATTTCTCAATTAACAACTCTAAAGTATGGAAATAATGATGTATTTGTTATTTATATAAATTATTATTTATTTTATTGTGATTATTTGACTATTATATCACACATAACTTCATACTATCCAATTTTTTGGAATATGATAACAGCGGATGTGTGTACGGCGGACTACCACCTCAAGAAGCAATTTCATTCATTCAAACATTACATGAAATGTATTAAATATGTTTTTAATAAAAATACGTGATATTTATGAAATAAAATGTATTTTATATTTATAATATATTTCATTTAATTATATTACTTTAAATATGACTAGAAAATGGAAGCAACAATCATGCGTACATACGGCCTACTGTCTCCATGAATGGTGTATTTAATTTTCTATCACTAAATTTAAAACATTAATTAAAATAAAATAATGAATATATATGATATTTATTTACTACCAAATCTTTTTGATATGATGAAACCATAATTTATATAATTGGATCATAAATAACAAGTCAAAACATAAAAAAACAAAGCAGTTATTGCCTGAAATGTGACATTGACTTGGAATTGTTAATAAAAGGGTAATGAAATATCATAAAAAATAATATATGGTACAATATATATAAATATTATTCTTTAGTATATTTATAATAAACTTATATTTAATATACATGGGTTTCTAACATGTGTTGTGGTAGTCAGGATATAAAATAAGGGATTTCTGTCCCACTTTTTACTTCTACGAGATACATTCCATATTCACAACCAATTTATTTTATGTGTTGTATATAGTTCCCAGGAATGTATCTTATGATTACTAAATTGTAAATTATTATGGTTGAAATATCCATTTATGATCTCTTTTTCATGGGGTTTAATGTTAAAAATTTAACAACCTATTAAGGGATTTTTCTCTTAATTTCCCACCATTGATATGTACTTTATATTATGCACCTATATATTTTTCATAAGGTGTATATAAGTCCCTTTTTACCTTTAATATCGTGAATTTATTAACCCTCATAATATTTTAATTTTAATTTCATGTTATTCTTTCATGGGGATAAGGATTCAAAGTTACCAAATTAGTAATGATTTTCTTTTATAATATCATCATTTACCGAGATTGCTTATGATTGCATTTCTGATGATAAAATCATATGATACATCTCTCAATAAACTCATGAAATTTATTCTCCTCAATATTATCATTATATTTTAATTAATGATTCCATTTTCCACAATTTGGTATATAAAATAATAGAAAAAATCTTTTTAAGAAAGTATTGCTTAATTTCTATCTTTTATTGGGATGCATTTTCTACCCCACCCATATTTTCTAATAATATTTTCAAAATATTTTATTATTAAATAATTATTTTTAAAAATAATTTTTTTCCCTTTTTTAAATTTTTATAATGAAATTGAAATGAATCTTATTGTCTTTTTCCAAACAATGACCATTTGTCTTTTACTAAATATGTGAAAGGACTATTTATTTTAATGTGTACAGAATAAACAAAACTTCATGTAATAATTAACATTATTTCTTTGAATATTACAATATATGATTTAGTTTTTTATTTCAAAGAAAAATATTCTAGAAATATTCTATGTTTCAAAATGTTTTATTTCATTGTGGGAAGGATATTTTAATCAAAAATGTGATAATTGATTGAGAAAAATCATTTTCTATATAATTAGTCATATGTTGATGATACCTATGCCTTTATAGAGATATTATCCAAGAATGGTGTTCTTATTCATTCATTTAAGGGTATATATTTCTAATGGAATGATTTTTACAAAACATTTTTCTCTTCCACAAGTTATACCATAATAAAATTCTTATAAAACCCATTTATTTTTCCAAGGATTATGATATGATTAAATAATTAGATGATCAAGAAAATTTTCACTTTTATATAGGTTATGATATGAAGAAATATTTATGAAATACATTTCATTTCGTTTTTTATAATATGATTAATGTTTTATGATTTTTTGGAACACATAAATAGAGTTTTTATTATGAGATGATGGGACCAATATCTCTCTATGATTTATTGGCTAAATATTTATATCTCATTGGATAGATGGGATTGGAATGGGGAGTGAACTTGGTGTAGTATGGTACTTTTTCAAATATGATGGCCTTGGGAATAAACCTTCACTAATATGATGGTTTGGGGAGTTAAACCACTCCAATATGATGTCCCTAGAAATGATCCTGGACTACTATTGAAATGATTTTTAATACATATGTGTAATCCAAAAATATATGTATTGTGAAAATGTTATACTATCAGGGCTCATATTCTTTTATTCTCTTATGATTCTTGTTTTATGAACTATGAATCAGTATTCCATGATTTAATATAGTGATCATTGATATTTGTGGTATTGTTTTCAAATATTATGCTTAGGTTATCGTACCCTTATATTATAGTTATGATTATGTGTCTCCCTAGTTTACCCTTACTTGGCATCTTAGTATAAAATTTCTTATTTTTCATTTCCTCTAGTTATATAGAAATGTTTTATGTAATCTATTTTTAATAATGATTCTAGTTATGAATATCATGATAAAAAATGATGTGTTTTACCAATGAACCATTTGATTATTATTCCATGTTTCCAAAGACAATGAACTACTACAGTCCTCAGGTTTGTATTTGTTTAATGTAATAAATATTCAAAAAAAATAATGTAAAAACTATATACGACAATCCTGAGTCATTATAGGTGAGAACTAATTTAATAATCATTTTTACCCTTTTATGATTTATGCTCAATGGGGATTTGGTCATTTTTCTTTGTAAACATATGTGGCGTACACCAAGTTGTTTTAGTTTAATAGAATATAAACATCTATCTTGATGTAATTTAGTCAATAATTTTTAGTTTACATAACCTATCTAGTAATGAAAAGGTTTTGTGTGGTTTGATTCATGTTAAGTAACTTCATAATAAATTATAATTACTTATTTCATATAATATAATACTTAAAGACTAGTGTTTAAATGTTAATTACAATAAAAAATTCAATCATTATAAAATAAGAAAAATTCTATTCCCAAAATTTGAAAATAAATCCATATATATCAAGTCTAGATACAAAAATAATGTTTTTTGTAATTGAGGGCACATCATAGAACACTTTTAAAACTGAGATCATTCTGCTTGTAAGTGATAGGTGGAAATTAATGATAGCTATAATAGAGAGTTTAACTTTGATGGATACTCATGGATATACCTCCCCTCATTCTATATTTCAGAGACTACTTGGTTATTGATTTAAAATAAACATATGACCACGAGAAGATATATCTAATACCAAATTTGTCGAAATATATAAATTTATCTCAATAAAAAATGCACATGAGTATTCACCTCACTTTATTGGATAAGTGAAAATTTTCTTCCAGTGGCCCTTATTTCGACATGAAAAACAAAAAATGTCTTGTTCCCTTGATTTCAACTTGATATTCTTATTCTTGTATGGGCATGAAGAATATTTAGACATAAAGATATTTGATTTACCTTTCCAATTATTCACCATAAGGATAGAAGTATATTCATGATTTGTATTGTTATCTACTTATAGAATGATATTAAGAATATCTAGACAAAACTTTTTAATATTGTCTATATTAACATTTATAAAAAAGATATAAAATATATGAGTGATTGATTCTAGAAATAAATTGAATCCATGTTATTTGAAGTGTTTAAACCCTAGTACCTATAGGTACTCAATATAGCCAATGATGTTGACTACAGAAGGCCCATATGGGTAACCCTCTCTGGGATTGTTCTAAAAGAGTGAAATGGAAATATCAAATTATTCATGTCTAACTCTGTCCTGGTAATGACCAAAGAGGTTCTCAGGCATGATATATGCATCCATGTTTTCATGAGACTACATGATTTCACTAGACATAGAATAAATCATCAAACATCAAATATTGACTATGTTGCTCAAATTTATTTCATGGACAAGGAACTCTTCATCACTCTCTTTGGAAGGTGCATTAGGTATTAAGGATTCTAGAATGTAAGATTTCATTTCATGGATTAGAAAAACCCAAAGGCATTTAAATCACTCTTAGATGTTACATCCTATAAAGAGGGTTTCTTTCTACAATATTGACCATAGGGATAGTGTGGATAATTGGACTTCCATTTTATTCTATAATTAAAAAGATAATTTTATTATTAATTTTATTAATTATAAATTATGTGATAAATAATAGATTAATTAATTTTATTAATTCTCCAATTATTTTATCATGTTCTAATAGTCTTCACCGTTAACGTTGAAAAAACTAGTTGCTATAAAATTATAGTGGAAAGGATCTCCATTATGTTTATTAATGATTCAGATGTTGTCCATGAAAAAATATAAGAAACTATTTATGTAGGTGGTTTGTTCAACTGCAGACTTGTAGGTCATTGATCAATTGAGTAGTTTATATTATTCTAAAATCCAAACATGTATTACCTCCAAACATTCCTCCAAATCTATACTGAACTAAATTTGGATGTTAAACTCAATGCATGTTTTCTTAATTCATCCCAAAAATCCCATGAGAACTTCCTCATAAAATTAAGTGTCCAGACATTAGACATGTATAACACATAGTTCTACGGTTTCATTCTCAATCAAGTAATGAAAGGATAAGTCTGATTTAATATTTGGTTACGGAAGTTTAGTTAATTATGAAGAAATTTTATCTAATTTTATCCATTACATGTCTTGTTAATATTAAGTGGATGTTACATACCTAATTAACCATGTTTTGTATAACATTTACACATAATTAATTTATTTAAATTTCATCATTCCACATTAATTCATTTATTTATGTGATTGTGGCCATGAATCCATATAATAAATATTTTCATAGATAAAAATAGTAAAATAATTAAAAGAATAATTCCTGATATTTATCAAATGATTAATTTAATGAGAGGACATTAAATCAACCTTTGACCAAAGAGAGATAACTTCTTTTTCTAGTCATGGAAGAAGTTATAGCATTCCATGCATCCTCATGTGTAACACCTGGGTTGGAATCATTATGGTTTCATATTGAACCACCTACATAAAACTTGGGAAACTCTATTCATTGATAATATTTAAAACTCACCACAATATATTGGTAATAGAAATATTGGTTAATGAGGTATTACAGGATTACCCTTGGTCATGGAGTTCCTACATAATAATAGAGGGATGGATGACTCGTAGGCCATAGAAATTAATTTAATAATAAAAAATTTAAACCCCAATTTGTATATTAAATTAGATTAAATTAATTCCAACACATACAATTGTATTGTTCTATCCCATGAATGGGCATACATGAAATTCATACACAATGTAAATGGTTAACATTCTTTTTATTATCGTTTCATTATTATTAATGTAAAATCTCTTACGTTAACTAATTAATTAATTAATTAATTAATTAATTGCCTTTCATATTAATGAACACTTGAATACTCTAATAGATAACCATCCTTAAGAAATTAATTTCATGTAAATAGAACAACCAATAGTTGTAGTTTAATTATAATAAATTAATTTATCATTTAAAATTTTGGAAACCCCTTATAAAATTTTCAAATACAAAAAGTTACAATAAGCAATAATATTCTGATACCGTAATTTTTCAATTTAATGTAATTTAATTATTATAGTATTTGGGAGGCTACACCTTTTTTATTATCCACAAAAATTTTGTATGCTTCTATTTTCATTCATCTGGGACACAATCCTAGAGCTTTATTATTTTGACTCGGTAGGACTAGCTGGCATGTGCATGTCAGCTACAAGTTGTGTATCTGATTATCAAGTTTTGAGATACTCACTTGGGTCATTGGTCTGTATCATGATGGATTACATGGTGTGTACAATTCAGTTGCTCATTTTGTGATCATAATGTCATATATCTATTCAATGCATCGAAAGACTCAGAATGTTCTTCAGTTAGAGAATAAGCAATGTGTGTACTCTTGCTACAGGGCATGTATCTCTATTTTCATGTGTCCAGATAACTCAGTGTGTATCTTGGATGTGGTAATTGATGGTATAAATTTTGTTTACACCCCATAAAGATTGTGTATATAATAAATAATCTTGGTTTCCTTACTAAGATGGTTGGAACATGTATAATGACCAAACAGATTAAGAGATTTATGACGCTAAACCATGTAGACTATATAGCATGTACACTGATACGTGTCATGTAATCTAAAAATATTGTTCCATGATATTCGGTCAACATCTAGTGTACACCATGTATAATGACTACATGGAATGTCTTGTATCCCATAGTATGAAAAAGTGTAGTGTACTAGGGTACATGGTTTGTAATTCCGAGTAAAAGTCATGCAACCCTTTCTTACCATGAAAAAACTTGTAGTTTCTGGTGGCATACCCATTCATTCATCATATGTTCATATACCTTTAAGTAAAGGAAAAAATGCTCACACATGATTAATATATCTATAACATTTGAATTCAAATCAGATTAAAGGGCTAATAATATGAAATGAAGATCCTACAACAATGCATATTGATAAATAATAAAATAAATAATTATAAATTGAAACATGACAGCTCTGATACCACTTTTTGTTTTCAAGTATAGCGTAAGCATGTGATAGTGGGACATATATTTAAATCTCTTTCGATATTTTTATACACTAAACAAGATTAAGGATCATACATATCAAAATTATAATTAATTAATATAATTTTGATAGAAACTGTTATGTTATATTAGGAACAATTATTTTTTGGTGATGTTGATCATACAAAAAGACACTTTGAAATTACCTTTATTGTATTATGAATATCCAAGTATAGAATCCCTCATGTGGTTATCCATGCTTTCTCATTTGATCTTGAAAATATTTTAAACGAGTCTTGTGTGTTAGTGTAGAAAATTGATTGTCTTGAATTGTATGTTTTGATAACTCATCCATCAGTATTAAAGGAATATCTCTTGTGATTCTTATTATTGAATGGGATAATGAAAGAGGATAGGAGTGGATGGATAATTAATTATATTAAAAAAAAATTCTATTCTTAATTGTACAATAAATCATCCCCACAATAAACGTAATTGTATACTTATAGAGCTAGGGATTAGGATAAAATAAACATTTAATTACATGTAAGACTTTAAATAATATATAACCTAGAAAAAACTCCTTTCTACAAAATAATAATATTACAAATATTATTATAATTTGAAGTACAAAAATTTTCACAATAAAAAATATTATTTTACCAAATTGATAATTAATGTTTTTCAACACACATGATCTTTCTCAATTCTAATTCCTCTAGCATTTATCGAATAGATGAATAAATATTTAATTTAAATATTATATACATCAATAAAAAATTTTGATCAATAAAAGGGGAATAAAATTATCCCTCTACATTGAGAATCCTATTTATTTAGTTATTTAAATTCAAAAAAAATTAATCAAGGTTCTTAGTAACAATTTGTGTGTAACCCACTATGATTATTTATTATTGGAATTATGTGGACATACATAAAGTACAAGATTGTAGTCTTGAAACTGGTCGAGGAACCTATGGGAAAAAACATACTATTGAAATTATAACAACTACATAAGAAAGCTCGTTGTATAATATAATCCTTTTACAATAATATCTCTTCAAGTAGGTTGTACATCCATGTCCCTAACATATTTTCTCAATATTCCTTTCATTAACTATCTGAAATAAACATGTCATTACACCATGGACATGGAATTTAGGTTCATGATTTTATTACAGTCAAAGGGTCAAGATATCAGCTTCCATAATAATGGAAGGGACAAATCTTTCATTGACATATCCATTAATGAAATGTCAATAATAAAACACCCAAAGTACCCTACCTTTTTTTGAACATATTTCATCTTGGTTTTCATTATAAAATATTAATGTGTGGTTCATGACATTAATAAATTTCTATATTAATGTATAAGTTCTATTAAACAGACTCACAGATATTAATATATGATGAAAAATAAACATGTAGAATTTCTACTATAGGATCTGTAATCATAATCTCTTGTATTTGATATTACCTAGTGAAAACATCATGAGGAGAAGCCTCATCCTTTCATGAGTACTCACACATGAATTTATGTGATCTATGTCTACCATCATATTAAATTATTCAATAATAGAATATTGTTTAAGAATATCAACTTAACATTTCAAGGTTCTCGTCATAGAACGGAACTGTTATGGCCTTATCAATATAATGTATACTCTATGACAATGTTACATTAAAATCATGTATAAAATGACAAATATGAAACATTAAGATTTATTAATATTAAATAAATAAAATATACAAGTAATAAAAGTACAAACTATTAGTCCTTGGACCCCAACTCCAAAGAAACATTCTATAATAACTACAAAATCCCAAAAACTATACACCTCAAAAATATGCTTTAATGGGATTCATAACAATACTACCTCAAAATTCCCCATTTCTTCTACAATACCATATTCCATAGAACATGACCCCTAAAATTTACTTCATATGTTTACAATAAACAATTAGACACATTCCTGTATAAAATATGTTCCCAAATAAACATCAACATTGTCCTGCGATGATCTTCATGATCTTACTTTATAATAAATAAACTAAGATATTATTAATGCATACTACAAAAAATAATCCATACAGTCTTGAATCAACCAATTCTTAATACCTATAAAGTTAGTTTTATATTTTCTAACATCAAATGATATTTGTAAAAACATGAAAATCATTAATAGATAATAAAATGATTCAGAGGGATGAAATCATCTATTACCATCATATGGTGGTATCTAGATCATAAATAAATCATTTAAAACCAACTTACCCATTTTATCTTAAAAAAAATTATTTATCATAAGTTGAGGATAAATATTATTCATTGTTATCTATTCCAGCCACCAGTATTAGTTACACGGCCTAAATACCTCGTCCACCTTATTTGTGAACAATAACAGAGAACCCATAGTGATATGATATGTCATATAAAACCTTGTTGTTAAAAATATTAAATATAAAAACTCAAATTATAAAGCCCTATATGAACTATAAATTAAGCTACCAAAGAATCTTGATAAACACATGGACATAACTCAATATCTCCCATTTAATGTAATATTATAAGCTCCTATAGATAAAAATTATCATAATCCCACAAAACTCTAGAAAACTCCTTCATGTCTACATCATAAGAACTGAGAATAAAATTTTATAACATATAGATAATACTCTATGGATCAATCCATATCTACAATAATCAGAAATACTACTCTCTAATAAACACTATATGATCTCCATTTAATATTGAGAATATCACCCTTCATTGATAATAATTAACAACTTATAATATTGAGTACAAAAAAATATAATAATAATAGCATCGTATTGTTTCTTTTGAATCAATAATAGTTCATAACATAATCAAATTCATCCTAAAAACCTCTCATAACACCACACCTTTGACCTTCTTAAGTGACTAGATATTATATTAGTCAAATTAAGTGATTAATAAAGCCTTTAATAAATCTTTTCTAACCCATAAACTATCGAATGGAAAATAAATAAATTTTAAGGACCAATATCATCAAAAATAGAATAAATAGTGAAGTAAATGAAAAATACTTCCTCAACCCACCATTAATTACTCCACCTCAGTTACCATTATTGTAACATCCCAAGTAAGTAATGAATAATAGATATTTTTTTCTATGTCTATTAATGATTAAGATAGTGTTTTAGAGGCTTAAAATGAAAATAAATCCAATCTTAAGCATGTAATACACTAATATTCTTAAAAGATTGTTTTACTGCCTTATGATGGAAAACCCTTTTTAAATCTATATTTGACAATTTTATAAACTATGTTTGTCAAAATAAACTTATTCTTTATGATTGGGACATCAAAGTTTACTTTGTGTGAATTTTTGGTATTTTTCTGACAATGTTCATTTTTTAATGAATAGTGAAAAATACTGCATTTTACATCAAAACTACTTTTTAATCTAATTTATTTATATGATTAGATTATCTTTTGAATTGGTATTAATGTGTAATATGAGTATATTTTTACCATTTAATCCAATGGTGGACATTGGAATCAATTTCACTTTGAAATTGGACTTAAACTAGTATTAATCTTTTGATACTTATTGTTTCATAAAAACACGCTATTTGCTCTGACAGCGGGAATTAATTATTACATTAATTAATGTGACTTATATGTTTTGAATTTTGTAAAATAGATTTCATTTTTGAATTCTTAATATCAAATATAGCTTAGGGTGAATTTTTGGTAATTTTTTGAAAAACTCCAATTTTTGATGAATAGTGAAACCACTAAGTGGTACTTATAAAGACTGATTTTCCGTTTAAATGAAATTTTGCCATCATTGTGTTTTGAATTTCAAAAATCCGACATACATGGTTGTCATTAAGAAGTAAAATGTGGTTCAATGAGATTATAATAATTTTTTGGTGAATAGTAACTTATTAAGTTCTTAATCGCGATTAGTGGTAATTAGGGTAGTTTAAGGTATAAATAATGCTTTAATATTATGAAATGACCTAGACACATGTCCCAACCTTATTGGTTGTATCATGGCCGACCAAGACAAGCCATGGGTCAACTTGGGTACCCCATGGATCCACTTTTCTTGGGAAATGACAAAAATAACGTTTTATTTAATGTAAAAGTAAAAATGACACAAACATAATATGTTTTATGAAAACAATTTTTTCATGGGATTATAAAGATCAGAATTTTGATTATAAATAGTAATTGGAACGCTAAAAATATTTACTACATCATAGTATTTTTTTTATAATTTTTAGACATTAAATAAATTAAATTATTTATGACATAATAATGATGCAGCGATGACATCATTATTTGACGATTTAAATAAAATGGAAAGATAATGTAAAATATATGAACTACACATGTCAAAAACCAATTGGATGAGTGGATGTCGAACCCTTATCACCTTATCCACGAATTATATCAATGTGAGACCTTTTAAAACCGAAACACATTTTCAAATAAAGTAATATTTCATTACTTTCCAAAAGTGCCCCTCCTCTCCTCTTATAAAAGGCCCCCACATCTACCTCATTTCACACACTCCTCAATCCTTTGGCTCGGCCAACCCCTGCCCATTTAGTCTCTCCACATCCCTCTCCTCATCCTAGAGGATTCCCTTTGGGAATAATCCTTTCAAAGGAAGCCTTTAGGCTCAAATCAAAAGGAGTTCCACTTTTAAAGGTAATTCATTCTCTCATGTTCATTTGTTTTATTTTGCTTTTCCAACCCCCTAAACTCTTTTTATTTACTTCTTTTGTAACAACACCAGTATCTTCAATATTCTAGGATGTTGTTATAAGATTTATTTGAGCTACAATCTCACACAACTACATCAAATGGTTAAAGAACATACGGTTTCCGTGGATGGCGAAATTCTGCCTCCCGAAATGATGATTGTTCAATACTCATTTAACACCTTCAAAGGTGGCCATTATGATGTCACTATTTTTATATATGATATATGATATGTTTATGTTTTCCTTAATATTCTGTTTTTATTCATTTTGGGCATACCTTTATGGTTTCCATTATGGGTAAACACGATATCATCATTTTAGGAAGTGCGGACTACCGTCACCTGAAAGTGATTTGATTCATTAATACCATATGTGGGATGTGTAAAGGATAAATTTAATGATATTATATATTTTATTATACTGGAATTATAATATACTCTTATATAATTATGATTCCATTCCAAAAAAAATACGAAATAGAAATGGAAGTAGCGTTCATGCGTACGTACGGCTTACCGTCTCCATGAACGGTGCATTTCATTTCTTACCTCTAAATGTGATGTAATATTATAAATACATGTATATGCTGAATATATATGATGTATATGTTATCAAAATCATTAATATCATTCTGGATATAATGAACCTTTGACCAAATTAACAACATGTAAGTGTAAGAAGTCTATTTTTGACTTAAGAACCAAATACCGACAAAATGAACATTATTAACTTAAATGATTACATGATGTCCATAACATGGTATAAAAGGAATAATGAACTTGAAAAAGGTTCTTAAGAAAGTAGAGATTAACTCAAGTTTATTATTCAGGAGATTAAAGAACGGTCGGGTCAAGTCGGATACGAGGTATGGGACTTCGTCTCAATCTCCTTTCGTTGAGGCATATTTTATTTTATACACAACTTTCTTTTATATGGTGTATAAACCCCTTTGACTTTTACATTTATTCAAAAGGAATCTTTTTATACGAAGCGTTTACTAAATGACAAAAGGGAATATTTTTGTCGTACGTATGCGGCGACAACGACTTCTCCGCCGTCGTGACCGTTATTTGAGTTTCGGATTCCTCTACAAGCCATACCTTCTTTTTAAAAGAAAAATAAATACCGTGTTTTACTTTTCTTTTATTTCAGTATTGAAAATGGTTTTCACAAGGTTTTTGTGTTGTATTGATATCTTGTGATTGAAATGTGGAAATGTTATGTTTCCTTTATGCATGTTTTATGTGATACGATTATGTTATGGTTCTTGGGCATTATTATGAAGACGGGTGGTTCCTTGATAAACTAAGGGCGGGTGAGCCCGATATAGCTCTCCAATGTATTGGGTAATGCGAAGGAGTGAAACGTTAAGGTTTCTCGGAAGAGATTTTAGGGAATATACTGTGATGGGTATTCCAAACGTAACCAAGAGGGTTACTCCCTACGTAAGAATGTTATGAATGCCTAAAGTTACCTTTATGTCCTATGATTTCTATGATTTATTCATGATTTTATGAGGTATGTTAAAGTGCCTATGTTTTATGGGTAAAGTATGATTTCATTCTTATGTATATATGTACCCATGTTTCCTTTCCATATTTTTATAACCCATACTGAGATTTTTATGCTCATCCCAAGTTTTTTTGAAATGTTTTTCACAGGTCAAGGGAAAGGTACATGATATGATGATAGTGTCAAGGAAGTGTCAAGAAACAATCCATGTTTTATTTTAAATGTTTTTCCATTTATGGGAATGAAGAATACTATCTTTATGTAACCACTTTGTTTATATGTGGAATGTAATGCAAGTTTTATGATCTAATTCTATAAAACTCTAAACCCGAAAAGATCCTCAATGTGTAATACTATA
Organism: Viscum album; assembly: GCA_963277665.1. NCBI lineage: Eukaryota > Viridiplantae > Streptophyta > Magnoliopsida > Santalales > Viscaceae > Viscum > Viscum album. The sequence continues at coordinate 204,384,343 of OY728157.1, forward strand.
ATAACTCAAGATTAAGTAAGGTTTAAGGTTGGGGCCTTATAGTTGGTATCAGAGGTCAGTTTTGATAACTTTAGGAGTTAGAATTCTATTAAATGATTATCCAAAAATATATATATATTTTTTTAAATGATATAGCATTTAAAGATTACCATGTTGCTGTATCTAAGACATGTTTGTTCAGAATGGTTTTCCGCAGAGGAAACAGGGAAGCAGTGCTAGGAAGGCATACAGAAGGAAATATCCTTCCGAATCAGCATCCAGAAATGGTCGGAATTGGAACTGAACAGTTTGTTGCAGTAATGGCGCAGTTGACTCAAGCGATAAATGGCGGTGGTATCCATACACGAGATCAGCCAGACCAACCGCAGAGGAACATGTCAGTGGTGGAACATTTCATGAGGCAACATCCACCATCATTCAGAGGATCATCTGACCCTGTGCTAGCTGAAGGGTGGATTAAAGCACTGGAGAAGATTTTTGATGTCATGGGGTGTTCAGAAAATCAAAAGGTTAGTCCTGCTATTTACCATTTGGAGGGTGAAGCAGATCAGTGGTGGTCTATGGTTAAAAATATCAGGGACTCCGATGAGATTGATGCTCTTGACTGGGATGAATTCAAAGGTATGTTTCTTGAGAAATATTTTCCTTAGGCTGTTCTACTTAGGATGGAAAAGAAATTCTTGGAATTGAGGCAAGAGGAAGACTCAGTGGCTGCCTATGAAGAAAGGTTCACTCAATTGGCAAGGTATGCTCCAAATTTTATTCAAGACCTTGATAGTAAAATCAATCGTTTTTACTCAGGATTAAAGCCAAAATATCGAAGGGCATTAGCTTCTCGTGAGTTTAAAAGTAATGAAAAGCTTGTTCGATGTGCTGAGAAGGTGGAAATGGAGTTTGTCGATGACCAAGTGTTCTATAACAACCAGCAGAAGAAGAGACCGAGGTGGCAGGAGAAAGGTAAGAATTCTTCAAAAACGTCTGATGGTAAGAGAACTAAGATTCCAGTTTGTGATAAATGTGGCAAAAGGCATGCTGGGGAATGTCTTCTGAATTCTAGAATGTGCTACCGATGTGGTAAGATGGGACATAAGGCTCGTGATTACACTGAAAAGGATCATGGTGAAGGTAAGAACAAATTTGATTTATAGTTAGTGAAATGTTATAAGTGCAATGAGATGGGTCACTGTGCAAACGAGTGTCCGAAAAAGAGCTTGAGTGATGGGAAGCAGTTAGACTACAAGCAGAAAGGGGTGGTGAAATCCTTTGCAACTACTTCAGAAGATGTCGGGCCATCAAATGAAGTTGTATCAGGTACTTTGTTTGTTTTTTCAGATTATGCCAGTGTGTTGTTTGATTCGGGGTCTACACATTCTTTCATCTCTGAAACCTTTTCTAGTAAAATGGGAATAACATCTCAATAAATGACTCCTGAACTTTTGGTAAAAACACCTGGGGGAAATGTTGAGGCAAAAAGAATTTATAAGAATCTTCTTATCCTTATCTGTGGAAAGAACCTACTTGCAGACCTTATTGTTCTACCTCTAGTAGAGTTTGATGTTATCCTGGGTATGGATTGGCTCTCTATTTACCATGCTAAGATTGACTGTAGAGCTAAAAAAATGTTTCTTTTCAAAAAGACTTTCAGTTTGTTTACAGGAATGAACCCTTACTTTTGATAACATATCAAGACGCTGAGAAACTTGTAAAAGATGGAAATGAATGTTACCTTGAACACGTCGTTGAAAATAAAGGAACTGTTCAGATTAATGATGTGCCAGTGGTAAATGAGTATCCTGATGTTTTTCCTGATGAGTTGCCTGGAATAATACCAGATCGGGAAGTTGAGTTTACTGTTGACTTAGTTCCAGATGCTAAGCCAATTTCAAAACCCCCTTATCGAATGGCACATTTTGAACTTTTAGAGTTGAAGGAGAAATTGCAAGATTTATTAGAGAAAGGTTTCATTAGACCTAGCACATCACCATGGGGTGCTCCTGTTTTATTTGTTAAAAAGAAATATGGTTCTATGAGACTTTTCATTGATTATAGAGCCTTGAATAATATCACTGTTAAGAACAAATATCCTTTGCCTCATATCGATGATTTGTTTGATCAGCTCCAGGGAGCTTAGTTTTTTTCAAAGATTGACTTGAGATCGTGGTACCATCAGCTGAAGGTAAAGGAGGCAGATATTCCGAAGACCGCATTCCGTACGAGATATGGCCATTATGAATTTGTAGTAATGCCTTTTGGGCTAACCAATGCACCTGATGTATTCATGGATTTAATGAATATAATTTTCCATGAGTTCTTGGATAAGTTTGTGGTGGTTTTCATTGATGATATTTTGGTGTTTTCTAAAAGTAAAGAGGAGCATGGAAGACATTTAAGGGTTATCTTGCAAACCTTAAAAGAAAATAAAATGTATGGGAAATTTAGCAAGTGTGAGTTTTGGTTGCAACAAATTTCTTTCCTTGGTCACATTGTTTCTAAAGATGGAATAATTGTTGATCCTGCAAAAACAAAAGTTGTGGAAGAATGGCCAAGACCCAAAAATGTAACCGAGATTCGTAGTTTCCATGGTTTGGCGGGCTATTACCGAAGGTTTGTTAGAAATTTTTCATGGTTATCTAGTCCAATGACTAAGATAACTCGTAAGGGTGTCAAGTTTATCTGGACAAAAGAATGTGATGATTGTTTTCTGGAATTGAAAAGAAGATTGGTGAATGCTCCAGTTTTGGCACTACCTTCCAGGAATGGTGAGTTTGTTATATACAGTGATGCTTCATTGAAAGGACTTGGTTGCGTCCTAATGCAGAATGATCAGGTAATTGCTTATGCTTCACGACAGTTGAAAACTCATGAGGTAAATTACGTTACACATGATTTGGAATTAGCTGTTGTTGTTTTTGCTTTAAAAATTTGGAGGCATCATTTGTATGGAGTAAAGTGTGAAATATATACCGATCACAAAAGTTTAAAGTATATATTCACTCAGAAAGAGTTAAACATGAGACAGAGAAGATGGCTAGAATTAATCAAGGATTATGATTGTACAATTCATTACCATCCGGGAAAAGAAAATAAAGTGGCTGATGCTTTGAGTCGAAAAAGTAATGCTTCATTAGAAATGTTGCGTTTGGAACGTGATCCATTGGTCACAGATTTGATGAACTTTGGCATAGAAGTTGTTGGTGCAGGAAGTCCTTCTGTTTTGTTTCAAGTATCAGTGAGATCTTCTCTATCAGATAGAATCAAGCAAGCACAGAAGCAAGACAGTGAGTTGTAGAAAAAGGTAGAGCTGGTTCAGAAAGGTAAGTTTCATGAATTCAACATTGATAATGATTGTGTTTTGAGATTTGGGAAGAGATTGTGTGTGCCTTGTGATTCACAGTTGAAGAGAGATGTGTTATGTGAAGCTCATAGTTCTCCGTTTTCAGTTCATCCGGGCAGTACTAAGATGTATAGAGATCTGCGGGAGTATTACTGGTGGGATGGAATGAAAAGAGACACTGCTGATTTTACTGTAAAGTGTTTGACATGTCAACAGGTTAAAGAAGAGCGGCAGTTACCGAAAGGGATGCTTCAGCCTTTACCAGTGCCAGAGTGGAAATGGGAGAATATATCCATGGACTTTGTTGTTGGATTACCGAAGACATCTCGAGGTAATAATGCAATCTGGGTTATTATTGATCGCTTGACCAAATCTGCTCATTTCCTTTCTATATGAGATACTTTCTCTCTTGATGAACTTTCCCGTTTGTATCTTAAAGAAATAGCCAGGTTACATGGAGTTCCTCTTTCCATCGTATCAGATCGTGATCCCAGGTTTACTTCTAACTTTTGGGAAGGCCTTCAGAAGTCGTTGGGTACTGAATTAAATTTTAGTACAGCTTTTCATCCTCAATCAGATGGGTAGTTAGAACGAACAATTCAGACATTGGAGGATATTCTACGAGCTTGTTCTATGGATTATCAGGGAAGTTGGGACCAACATCTTTCTTTGGTTGAGTTTTCTTATAATAATAGCTTTCATTCCAGTATACAGATGGCACCATTTCAGGCATTATATGGGAAGCGGTGTCGAACTCCAGCTTTCTAGGATGAAGTGGGTGAAAGGAAGTTGATGGGACCAGAATTGGTAGAAGAGATGGCAGAAAATGTTCAGCTGATTCAGAAACACATGAGAACATCTCAGAGCAGGCAGAAGAGTTATGCGGATAACCGGAGGAAGGATCTATCTTTTGAGGTAGGTGATCATGTTTTTCTCAAGGTTTCTCCTTGGAAAAGTGTGATGAGATTTGGTAAGAAAGGAAAGTTGAGTCCAAGGTTTATTGGACCATATGAAATTCTGGAGAGAGTTGGATCAGTTTCATATCGGGTGGCTTTACCTCCGAGTTTATCTCAGGTACATAATGTTTTTAATGTTTCAATGTTGAGGAAGTATATTCCAGATCCATCTCATGTTTTGAGTCCAGAGGTAGTTCAGCTGGAAGAGAACCTATCTTATGAGGAACAACCGGTCCAGATTCTTGACCACAGGGAGCAAGTGTTACGGAATAAGGTGATTAAGCAAGTAATGGTTTTTTGGAAAAACCACATGATTGAAGAGGCAACATGGGAATCTGAAAATGCAATGAGGGATAAGTACCCCATTTATTCGATAAGTAAATAAATTGCGGGGACGCAATTTTCTAAAGGGGGAAGGATGTAACATCCCAAGTAAGTAATGAATAATAAATATTTTTATCTATGTCTATTAATGATTAAGATAGTGTTTTAGAGTCTTAAAATGAAAATAAATCCAATCTTAAGCATGGAATACACTAATATTCTTAAAAGATTGTTTTACTGCCTTATGATGGAAAACCCTTTTTAAATCTATATTTGACAATTTTATAAACTATGTTTGTCAAAATAAACTTATTCTTTATTATTGGGACATCAAATTTTACTTTGTGTGAATTTTTTGTATTTTTCTGACAATGTTCATTTTTTAATGAATAGTGAAAAATACTGCATTTTACATCAAAACTGCTTTTTAATCTAATTTATTTATATGATTAGATTATCTTTTGAATTGGTCTTAATGTGTAATATGAGTATATTTTTACCATTAAATACAATGGTGGTCATTGGAATCAATTTCACTTTGAAATTGGACTTAAGCTAGTGTCAATATTTTGATACTTATTGTTTCATAAAAACACGCTATTTGCTCTGACAGCGGGAATTAATTATTAAATTAATTAATGTGACTTATATGTTTTGAATTTCGTAAAATAGATTTCATTTTTGAATTCGTAATATCAAATATAGCTTAGGGTGAATTTTTGGTAATTTTCTGGAAAACTCCAATTTTTTATGAATAGTGAAACCACTAAGTGGTACTTATAAAGACTGATTTTCCGTTTAAATGAAATTTTGCCATCATTGTGTTTTGAATTTAAAAAATCCTACATACATGGTTGTCATTAAGAAGTAAAATTTGGTTCAATGAGATTATAATAATTTTTTGGTGAATAGTAACTTATTAAGTTCTTAATCGCGACTAGTGGTAATTAGGGTAGTTTAAGGTATAAATAATGCTTTAATAATATGAAATGACCTAGACACATGTCCCAACCTTATTGGTTGTGTCATGGCCGACCAAGACAAGCCATGGGTCAACTTGGGGACCCCATGGATCCACTTTTGTTGGGAAATGACAAAAATAACTTTTTATTTAATGTGAAAGTAAAAAATGACACAAACATAATATGTTTTACGAAAACAATTTTTACATGGGATTATAAAGATCAGATTTTTGATTATAAATAGTAATTGGAAATATAAAATTATTTCCTACATAATAGTATTTTTTTATAATTTTTATACATTAAATAAATTAAATTATTTATGACATAATAACGATGCAGCGATGACATCATTATTTGACGATTTAAATAAAATGGAGAGATAATGTAACCTCTATGAACTACACATGTCCAAAACCAATTGGATGAGTGGATGTTGAACCCTTATCACCTTATCCACTAATTATATCAATGTGGGACCTTTTAAAACCGAAACACATTTTCAAAAAAAGTAATATTTCTTTAGTTTCCAAAAGTGACCCTCCTCTCCTCTTATAAAAGGCCCCTACCTCTACCTCATTTCACACACACCTAAAGCCTTTGGCTCGGCCAACCCCTTCCCATTTACTCTCTCTACATCCCTCTCTTCATCCTAGAGGATTCCCTTTTGGAAGAAGCCTTTCAAAGGAAGCCTTTAGGCTCAAATCAAAAGGAGTTACACTTTTAAAGGTAATTCATTCTCTCATGTTCATTTGTTTTATTTTTCTTCTCCAACCCCCTAATCTCTTTTTATTTACTTATTTTGTAAAAACACCAATATATTCAATATTATAGGACGTTTTTATAAGATTTATTTGAGCTACACTCTCACACAACTACATCAAATGGTTAAAGAACATACGGTTTCCGTGGATGGCGAAATTCTGCCTCCCGAAACGATGATTGTTCAATACTCATTTAACACCTTCAAAGGTGGCCATTATGATGTCACTGTTTTTATATATGATATATGATATGTTTATGTTTTCCTTAAGCTTCTGTTTTTTTCATTTTGGGCATACCTTTATGGTTTCCATTATGGGTAAACACGATATCTTCATTTTAGGAAGTGCGGACTACCGCCCCCTGAAAGTGATTTGATTCTTTAATACCATATGTGGGATGTGTAAAGGATAAAGTTAATGATATTATATATGTTATTATACTGGAATTATAATATACTCTTATATAATTATGATTCCATTCCAAAAAATATACGAAATAGAAATGGAAGTAGCGTTCATGCGTACGTACGGCTTACCGTCTCCATGAACGGTGCATTTCATTTCTTACCTCTAAATGTGATGTAATATTATAAATACATGTATATTCTGAATATATATGATGTATATGTTATCCAAATAATTAATATCATTATGGATATAACGAACCTTTGACCAAATTAACAACATGTAAGTGTAAGAAGTATATTTTTGACTTAAGAACCAAATACCGACAAAATGAACATTATTAACTTAAATGATTACATGATTTCCATAACATGGTATAAAAGGAATAATCAACTTGAAAAAGGTTCATATGAAAGTAGAGAATAACTCAAGTTTATTATTCTGGAGATTAAAGAACGGTCGGGTCAAGTCGGATACGAGGTATGGGACTTCGTCTCAATCTCCTTTCGTTGAGACATATTTTATTTTATACACAACTTTCTTTTATACGGTGTATAAACCCCTTTGACGTTTACGTTTATTCAAAAGGAATCTTTTTATACGAAGAGTTTACTAAACGACAAAAGGGAATTTTTTTGTCGTACGTACGCGGCGACAACGACTTCTCCGCCGTCGTGACCGTTATTTGAGTTTCAGCTTCCTCTACAAGCCATACCTTCTTTTTAAAAGAAAAATAAATACCATGTTTTACTTTTCTTTTATTTCGGTATTGAAAATGGTTTTCACAATTTTTTGTGTTGTATTGATATCTTGTGATTGAAATGTGGAAATGTTATGTTTCCTTTATGCATGTTTTATGTGATACGACTATGTTATGGTTCTTGGGCATTATTATGAAGACGGGTGGTTTCGTGATAAACTAAGGGCGGTGAGCCCGATATAGCTCTCCAATGCATTGGGTAATGCGAAGGAGTGAAACGTTAAGGTTTCTCCGAAGAGATTTTAGGGAATATACTGTGATGGGTATTCCAAACGTAACCAAGAGGGTTACTCCCTACGTAAAAATGTTATGAATGCCTCAAGTTACCTTTATGTCCTATGATTTCTATGATTTATTCATGATTTTATGAGGTATGTTAAAGTGCCTATGTTTTATGGGTAAATTATGATTTCATTCTTATGTATATATGTACCCATGTTTCCTTTACATGTTTTTATAACCCATACTGAGCTTTTTATGCTCATCCCATGTTTTTTTGAAATGTTTTTCACAGGTCAAGGGAAAGGTACATGATATGATGATAGTGTCAAGAAAGTGTCAAGAAATAATCCATGTTTTATTTTAAATGTGTTTCCATTGATGGGAATGAAGAATACTATCTTTATGTAACCACTTTGTTTATATGTGGAATGTAATGCAAGTTTTATGATCTAATTCTCTAAAACTCTAAACCCGAAAAGATCCTCAATGTGTAATCTTGTAATAACTCAAGATTAAGTAAGGTTTAAGGCTGGGGCCTTATATTTATAGCCTGTAGTAACCCTCTACCAACACCTCCACTACATCATCATTATATCCATACTCTACCTTCTACTGGGTCAGCTCTTCATCCATGAGGATGTTGTTCTCCTCTATGTTTTCCATGACACGCTTTCAACATCATCGCATCAAACTTATGGATGTCAATGCATATTAATTTATACTCAATGGTCCAAAAACATAAATATTAAAAATTAATATGTTTCAATGTCTAGGATTGGTTTATGGGAATAAAAAATTCCCTATATAATAAACTATATCATTTTTTCAACTATCAACTCAGTAATTTATGAATTTAAAATTCTATTTGAAAATTAAAAAAATAAAAATGATTACTATATATCATAAATAAAATATAATAATTTAATTTGAATTATAATTTTCTAAAAATGTTATATCATTTACATTTAAATGAATCTAAGTTAATTAGTTCTAATATTAATATATAATTAAAAAAAGTGTTAAATAGATGTAATTTAATAGTGTTTAATTATTTTGATTCATTATGACTAAAATAAAACACTCAAACAAAAATTCATTAATATTTAATATTAAAAATAATTATCAACATTAATTACATCACCAAAATCACTCTCTATTGAATTGGTCTAACTCATATAATATTAATTTTCACAAATAATTTATTAGAGGATAACATATTAAGATCCATATCATTATAATACTAATTTAAAAACAATTTATCTAAATAAAATCTAAATATTCAATTCATACCAAATCTCATACATTTAATTTACCTTCCCTTAAGGGGAATACCCATGAAATACTTTTATAAACCCAATAATTTCAGAATAATTCATTGTCATCAGTCTAAAAACGAGATGAAATAATAAAAAAGTACGAAGTGTAATCAATGAAATTTTGAAAAAGTGTATTTTATGAAACCTTTATCACAACCCCCCATAGTCATGTCCAAGATGTTAAATATCCCTATAAAATGTTAATGGTCTCAATATATTCTATCTATATCTCTCTTAAAAAATTAAAACACTAAAAATTTATATTTTTAAGGAAATCATGATGTAATGTAAACTATTTTTTCATAATATGTTAATATGATTTATTCTTATGCTCCTTGATTCATTTTCTATTATCTCTTCATTCTAATTATTTGTGTTCAGAGTTATGTTTTAATAGATTGTGGCTATATCATAATCTTTAAATCTTATCTACTCCATCATAACATATACATAAATCAAAATACAGTCCTCTAAGACACTTACCCATGAATTGAATTTCATATCTCCTTCTCTTCATGGATAAACTGTAACATGTTTTAAATTAGAGTGTAGTAAATTCAATTCATTGTGTTCTATACCTGCTCTTATCAAATCCATCATAAAGTCTTCATTTATGAAAATACATTCCTCTAAGATACTTATCCATGAATTGAATTTCATATCTCCACTTATTCATAGTTAAATCATGACATGATTTAAATTACAGTACAATAAATTAAATGCATGAATTTCCAACCCTCTCCATCAGTTGTGCAATAATTAACTTCACGATTTCTTCTCATTCAATTGAACTAAGAAACTAAGGTACAAAAATAAATTATCATAGTGAAATTTGTATCTTAATAAATTCATATGGAAGTTTATCAATCGATACAAAATGTGATTTAAAAATATTTATCAGCATAATAATTTTTTAAAAATTTTATTATTAATTCCTCCAAAATAAAAACATTAAAATTTAATTTAATACTGAATTATTTTTTATCTCCAACATTAAACTATTTTAAACTTATATAAATTTCATTTAAGTCTATGCTAATCCAAGAATATTAAAAAATTAGGATTACAAAGTACTATTTCTAATTGTCAATAAAAGGATTTGAAAATTATATACATAATTTATGGTCATTAAATTTCCCCAAATATGATCTTTTTATTATCCCAATAAAAAATTTAAACATTAAATCCAGAATAACACATACTATAACAAAACCAATTTTAATTTATCATGTTAATAAACATAATGTTAAAATTATAAATTTTATAATTATAAAAAATATCCAATCAAGAGGGATCAATAATGATTCTTTTAGGATTACAATTTCTAAATTATCTTATCTTTCGCTCACATTATTCAATCTGTTATTACTATTCATAAATATACATTATCATATTTATCATAAAATAATTTTATTTATAAATCAAGGATTATTTAGTGTAATTATAATCAATCCTACTGTACATGAAGTCTAACCATAAGTATGAATGGCTTTTAAATCTCCATTTTAATGACAAAATTACATGAATCATAAGAATATTTGAATAGTTTTTTCTCTGATGTAATGGTTATGTAGGTTGTTTATATAAAAAAATTAAAAATTCTCAATGTAAAAGTTATAAAATATTATATAAAATTCAAATCTCAATCAGAATCCATACCTGTCATACCTCTATTCAGATGAAATCATCCAACACAACTAATTTTTTCAATTATTTTCAAATCATAGGATCAAAAAACGAACAATGAAATCAATATATAATATTTCCCTTTAGATGAAGTAAAAAAAATAATGTATCATTTGAAACACTCTCCAATAACCAATGATATACTTTCATGTTCTATTTTTTTTAAAGTTTATCATGATAAATCACATTAAATAATCTCTCACTCACACTTATATCATTATAATGATCAATAAAATATCAAGTGTTGAGTAAGAACCAAAATTTGACAATTTATTTGGTTATCCTACCAAGTAGTACGTGGTTTATAATATCTTAAAGATATATCAAATTTACGGTATATCTCAGATGTCTAGGTCTAAATATAAAAACATTAACTTGAACATTTTAAACTATTATTACATTTTATAGTTTTAAATAAAGATTCAATGAATTATATAGTAATTTTAAATATTTTAGTATCTATTATGAAATTATTTAGAGGAAATAATATGACATGTAGTTTTGAATACCACTCAATAATTGGATTTTAAAAATTAATTAATCACATTAATAACTGAATAAAAATAATAAGTCTGTTGAAAGAAAATTTCTATGAAATAAAAAAATAGATATTATCCCCATTTTAAATATAAAAAGAGTAATCTTTATAATAATAATGTTTTTCAAAACAATTCACCATCAACTTTTACATTTTTTATGATTATCAATAAAATTTCACTGTGAGTAAAAATGTATATCCAAAATTATGTAGTATCCAATATTAAAGTGGGATGATAATTTATAATGGGTATAAACATCCATCCCATTCACATGAATTAAAAAAAATTTAAACTTTTTAACAATGTTTCAAGACATGAAAAAAATCATCTATATCTAGTAAAGAACTGGTACTAAAATTTTAGAATAAACTGAAATTAATCTTTATTTAGGTGAGATTGTATTATTGTATAATTTATTTAATTTAATAATTATTTATGCCCTAATTAATTTATAAAAAATCTGGTTATTTTAAAATCTTTAATGAAAATTATTACACATTCAGAAATGCTAATGTAATTGAACTCAAAAAAATGAATGCATTGAATGAAAAATAGAATTAAAATTATCATAGGAAAAGTGCTTCATTCTAATATATTATGGCATAAATTTATATGAGATGAGTTTAAATATTCATAGAAAGATAAAAAATTCATTTTAGTAGACAATTAAAATAAATTTATCTTTAATTAACCCACATAAAACAAAAACATGGGAGAATTTCCATTTAAGACTTTGTAAGATCCATCTAATTATCCAAGATAGTCTTATTCTCATTCTCCACCACTGGTTCTAGGGGTTATTGAGGGTTATCTACCAATGGATAATATATATAAAGGTTAAAATCTTTAGTATATCCGGGTATTATATAATTTAATGTTAACTAATTTTTTCAATTGTAAAATAGTGTTGGTAGGGGTTTGTTCATTTATCTACGCAAAAAAATTGGTGGTTAGGAATTTAAAATATGTTACCTCAAGTAATGTAATAAAAGGGGATAAATAATTTCAAGGGGTTTTGGTAGTGATTTTATAAGTGTGGGATATCTCAATATCCACCATAACTATCAATTTATGCCTAACCCTAGTAGTTGTGGCATTTTCTAGTGAAATATTTTCTATAATAAATAAGAAGGTGGGAAACCCTTTTTTTTATAAATGATGTCTATTTTTGGGTAGGCCCCTACATACACTATCCCTTAAAATTATTAACTTAAAAATTAATTTATATCTTAAATATCTCGGTATAGTTTCCTAAGATGGATAGATATTGGTATCTTGGGGTCATGGGTGGGTGTTGAAAAGTAATATGTGTAATGTGATGTAAGGTAAATATGTAGCATGGAACGAGGTGGAAAAATGGAAGGCTGAGGTGGTGTAATATGTGTTCATCTAAATATAGTGTTTTAGTGGATATAGGTTTAGTATAGGAATGAAATGGTGTGGGTGGGATGGGTAGTGTTTTTCTCAATGGATGATGGAGGGGTCCATGTATAGGTATGAGGTGGGATAAGGGGTAGGTCAAATGAGATATCTTGTATCAATGAATTCTTTGTATGAAGGAAAATGGTATGAACTAGTTCATCAAAGAAAAAACAATACTTATATTCCATTGGTATTAAGTCCGGATGGGTTTATAAGGAATTCTATTAGTATATCAGTGTAGAAGTTGGATGAGTGTGGGAGTTAATATGTAAGTGGATATCATTGATCTGATACTCCCATGAGTGAATTTGAACACCTCACAACTGATATAATTTTTTCTATTATTTTTGACACCATATTTTTTAATAAATATAATCTAATTAATTGGACATTACCTTCCAATGTAACTGATGGTTAAGGGTTTAATTCTCCAAAAAAAATACCTAAAAAAGTGATGAAATTATTACCCATGATTATCAACTTATTCATTTTAATTAATCATCATAAATAGTGGGTGAGATTCTTTTCAATATTTGGGGACAGAACAGTAAATATTTAATTTCAAACCATCATGTAATATTTTCCCATAATTACATGGATATCATACTAATTTATCTCAGATTATTTTTTAACCACATTATTTATCTAAAGTGTTTGTTTCTTGAGATATGTTGTCTTTTTATTACCATGATCAGGGGAAACGGTAGGGTCAGAGGTTAATTTTCTGAATGATTGGAAAACTGAGAACTTCCATTGTTTTTTAGGAAAATATAGTATTCATTCATCTTTCGGAATTCAAGAATATGTAATCCTAATCATATTCCAAAGACTAATGATAATAAATTATAATATTATTGACCAAGGGGGAACTACGCATCCTCTAGGTTATGCATAAATATAGATATGAATTCCAATATAATCTTGTGGTATTCCTCTGATACTATAAAAATATTCTCTATGTGTATGTACATTATGTTCTCAAGTTTATTTCAACCCATACACCTATTATCTATGGTTTCCATGTTAATGATCCTAGTGTCCTTCATGTTTTATTGTTGACAACTTTCTCAATATCTCTAAACTAGGTTTTTTTAAAGCATGGGAAATTGTTGGAGGTATAAAAAGATTATACACTCAATTGAGTTGAAATAAGGTACATTGGATTCGATGGTAATTATAATTCATTGTGGATATCGGTGGAAATAGATAATGTGGTTTTAGGTTTTATTATCATTTCATAGTGGAAGGGGAGATTATTATGACATAAAACTGGTTCTTTCTGTATTGGATGTGTGTCCAACTTCTTGCATATAATGAACTAAGAATGTAAGGACATGAATTAGTGGATTTTTTAGTGTTTTTATAATTTTTCAGTAATATTTTGAAAAGTAATTCATAAGTTCATGTGAAGATATAGAGAATGTACAATTGTGGTTAAAAGGGATGATGGGTAATTGTTAATTAGCATGGTAAACAAAAATAAATTATTATTGAAGTTTAAATTTAATTAAAATGATTAGATCAAGGGTGATTAAATAAATATTGATCATAGGATAAAAATAATTGTTAAAGATATTGGAGAGATATTTCACAACCTAATCTAGAGTGAATGCATAAAATTTATAGAAAATTTAAAGATTGTAATGCAATATCTCATAATTTTTTCCTAATTTATCTACAAAACATCAGGTTTTTAAATATTATAATAATATATGAGTCATTATGTAATAATATTTGGATATTTTGCAATAAATTTAATTGAATTTTGAAATTGAAATTAGAAAATATTATGTCTTATAAAATAATTAAATTTGTGTAATCATGTGATTTATTTGGTACATTCAGAATTCTGGGTGTAAGGATATTTATTATGGACACATCGTTATGATGTAATGGGTGAGAACTTCTATTTTGAATGGTATTCGTACCTTAATATGTTTTTATTGTGACATAATAGGGATCCCATAAATATTTTCAAACAACATTGTTCCATATTCCTAATCATTTATTCTGTGGTTTGGGGATATGGTTGTGTCATTTGTTACCTCAATGTTTTTTTGATTTTAGTTGCAACATGAGTCGGAACCATTAAAAGTTTTGAATCATAGTTTTCCCTTGAAAATAAATGGTTATTTCAAGTTTTCAAGTCATTTTAGAAAATATTACTTTTATATATGGGATTCACCATTCTGTAATTCATTAACATTATTTTTTTCAATACTACTTAGGTAGTTCTCTATATCTTGTTTTGGAATGTGATTTTTTATACGAAAATTACTGGACTTTTCTTACACAAAATTATAAAATAATAAGACGTGGAATAATTCATAACATTGTGCTGTAATTTGTGAAACCACTAAAAAATATTACTTTTCCCTAATTAAATAGACTCCAACTTTAGTCACACCAGTCCACCAAGTTTTTTCTAAAACTTATTATTAGGTTTTTTATAAATAAATTGACTTTTATGTGTTAATTTATAAACTATTACATGGTAATACTCTTATGCTAATATAAAATTCTATCGTTCAAATAATTACATAGGTCAACTAGGATAGATATGGGGGAGATGGAATGTGGGATGGTGGGGTAGATCCTCAAGCTTGGAGACAATTAAATTCTGTCTTTCTCAATTAATGAAGAGTATTTTTATGAGTAACTACAAAGAACACCATCCACCACAGACCACCACTAAGTATCATCATTTATACTAAGAACAACTATCATTGTAAAATATGAGAGTGATGAAAAAAATCGTTTCATTTTAAAAAAATCGAAAAAATATATGAAACTAATGGAAAACATAGGTAATAATCATAAAATATATATGAGGAAACTATTATTCAATTATATATTTCTAAAGAGAAACCAAAAAGGATGGATTCCAAAATATAAAAATAAAAACATGAAAAATATTCCTCAATAAAAAAAATTACAATATGGATGATTTCACAATAACCACTACCCTAGTAATTTCCAAAAAACTAGGCAATATCTAAATAAAAATTAACAGAAATATACCACTTAGAGAAAAGTGTATTATTAAGAACGATGGAAAATATAATAAATGGAATTGGAGAAAAATAAGATAGAGATCCTTTACATTAAGTCTCAGATTTACTCCAAAAGAGTTGGGTAAAACATCCACTAGTACAAATGAGAAACTGGAATCCCACTCTAGATAAATAATAAATCAGAGGAAAATAGCAAAAGGGAGGATTCAAACTATAGAATTTGAACATGAGTAATGGTTAAAAAATAAATAATTCTACTCCATTTAGTGAATCCAAATATAAATAAATATTTATTTGAAATCCTTGGACATAAAAAACCAAAGGGAGGGAGAAAAATTCTAGATAGGTAATAAAGACTAGAAACTAATAAATCACGACAACAATAAAGGGTAATAATCATGGGATGGAATAACTAAAAAAAGTTAGTAACAACTGCATCAATATTAATGATACATAGTGAAAATTCATCTGGTTTAGAAATACAAAGTTATAAATTTTAGAATCCCTGAGTCACAAAATAAAAAGTTAATATGGGCCAATAATAAAAAATAATTTAAAATAAAATGGGATAAGAAAAAATGTGAATAAAGAACCATATCATGATAAAAAAAGTATATAAAACCAATCTTCCACAATGATATATTTCTATTAATATCTGAATTTATCTCCATCACCATTTTATCAGAAAATAGTGGATTTAAAATGAATTTTTTAGAAACATCCCTAAAGTATTTAAAATTAAAATCCTATTAAATTTGGTAACATACTTCATATAATAAATAAAAATCTCAAGATTATAGAAAAACTAAAAAATGTACATGATTTATCTCATATAAATATAATTATTTAAATATGAAAAAATATATTCATGATTTCCTTTAAAAAATTAATGAGAGTACATACAAAATTTAATAGTGTTAGAGATATTTAATCAATGATTGTTCATCTACAATAAATGAGGTCTGTTCATACCTTTAGATCTCTGATTCTCTATTTCAAAAAACATTTACCACAATTAATATCCCTAACCACCTTGATTTAACTTTCCCTATAAAAAAATATATTCATTTAAAAATAAAAAAACAATATTTATTATGTGTAACTTATTTCTAAAAATATATTGTTCATTTCACTTCTTATTTTTAAATTATAAATGGTGGTATTTTCTTATGTTTCACTCTTGATCTCTTAAAAATCATTCAACTCTTGAAGTCACTTATTTTCTTCTTCACACTCTCTTTAAAACACATCTTTGATAACATAATATAACTTATCATAGAACACAACCAATAGCTTATATGGTTTCCCACGCATAAAGTAGAATGGATAAATTTTAAGTAGTGTTTTGATGTTTTTTTATACATCCATAAATAATCATCAATTTTATTCGACCATCTTTTATATTTATATTAAACGTTTTATAATCTATGTTTGAGATATCCACTTTTCAAATTTTTTAGGATAGTATAAAGTACATATGTTTTAATGAAATCCATAATTATCTATAACATCCCTAAAAATGGTCTTTATAGTGTGTCACTTTATCACTAATCAACATTTTGGGAACTCTAAACATTGAAAATATATATTTATTAAGAAACCAATTTACAACCTTAGAATTTTAACCAAATCCTTCATCTACTTAAACACATTTTGACACATAATAAGCACACACTAAGATGCATGTGAGGACATAAGAATTGGGAATGTTACCCATAATTTTGATCCCCAAAAATCAAACACATTAACCTATATTATTAGTTGTTGATATATTTTATATTTTATTCTTATATTACCATTTAATTGGAGGTGACCACATGTTACCACATATATGCTTTCCTCAAAGTAAATTATAGTCCAAAAGTCATTTTTTTATAATTACTTCCATTATGTGTTATAAGTTACGGTGTCCTATTAAGGGAAAGGAGTGAAAAAATGGAAACCTGTTTTTCACTTTAGAATAAAAATCAAATCAAAAAATTAAACCACAAACAGATTTCTTAATGATTGTAGGATAACCAAAAAATAAATTTTTACTTCATCCAGAAAAAATATCCTCAATATGAATTTTAATTGTGGGTATATTTTACCTGTTTTTAAATAGATATCAATGTATTAAAACCAAGCTATCATATTTATCTCAAAGAAAATTATTACCATAAAAATTTCATCCTTAATATCCACTTATGTTATCAAATTAAATATTGAAATTCTATAAATGAAATTTTTTCAAAAACTAAATTCTCAAAAAAAATTAACCTAAATTTTAATTCTAATATCTTGGAGATTAAATATATATCTAATTAAGAACATTTTAGAATCCTTATTATTCTAGAGTTATTTTATCAATTCATATTTTGTGTATACCACCAATTTGTTGTCTATAAGACAGGGTTTTAAATTTTTCAAATAAAAAAAATAATTTAATTATACGTCTACTATAGTGTATTGAAATTTTATCATTATCTTTTTTCTCATTTAATAATATATTTTCTATAATGTTTCACAACTCTTTGACCCACCGGTGATCCAATAGCATATTCACCAACCACACTCATGACATAAAAAGGATCCTCATAATTAAAAGGATGAATTATAAGAGTGGTGGATATTCATTTAATTATAATTAAAAAAAATCTTATTTAAAATACTTCTAAAAAATTGTTGAATATAAATTTCCAAGAGATGGGTGAGTGGATTGAATATTTCAGAAAATTACATGACAAATATATAATAAAAACTAGTGTAACCTAAAAATAATTAAAATTTACATTACAGTTATTGGTGTATATAACACTCACATCACGTTTAACTTATCTAAATTTTATTTTATTCCATACTCAATATTTGATGTCTAAACACAATACCATCTTTGACCATAATCTAACCCTTCTCCTTATTTAGTGAAAGGAATGTTTCAATACATCATTTAATTATCATGTCAAAGTTAATGTGATATATCTCAAAATATTATCCCTATATGGATAATTCATACATAAATTACTCAAAATATTATTTCTTATCCAAATAAATATTTGTGTTATACACTATGAAACCCCATTTCTTTTATACACATTATTTCAAGATTTATTAAATAAATAATTATTTAATAATATCCCGAAAGATTTAAAGGACTTGTGTATTTGGTAAATTTGATACATAGAACAATAATATAAAATATAGATACAATGATTATATTTAAAATCCCAAAAAATCCCTTAAAATCCATTGAACTTCTAATACTATAGAGGATAACCTGGGGACAATCATTAGAAAGGGGGGAGATATAAATCCAAGTAAGTGAGTAATCTAAGAATAACATAATAAAAGTAATACATGTGAGTTAAGAGGTATATCCATATTGTAAAAATTGGGTAAGAATCATAAACATTAACATCTAAGAATGATATAAGTTGATAACATCAATGAAACATAAGACTATGACAACAATATAAAGCTTGACAACATAATGATAACTCAAGGATAACCACTAAAAAAACATAACATAATGTTCTTAGGGAAACCTCTTATGCACCATATATGGTATATCATGACATAAAAACATTATCCAATGTATTTGAGGGATATATAATTTCGGTCCCACCCATGACATTCGTATAATGTGCATGATTTTGTCTGCCACATTGATAACACAACATAAGAATTTATGTCATATATTTTAATCCCATTATTAGGGATTTCATGTTAAATAAATGAAATTTTAAAATTAATTATGTATATGTACACCTAGGTAAATATACATGAGTAGAAATGGGTATGGATATTCACTAATTAAATTTTCGACATGAAAAATCATGAGATAATTTCTGAATCATAACAGGTGTACATAAATAATCATGGAAGGGTTTAATGAGTGATAAAAGAGTTCTCTCTTTAAGTTTACTTCATAAGGATAGTATAATGGATGCATAAAAACATATTCAAACATGAAATATTAGAAATCAAATGGAATAATACAAATAATGTTATTCAATAAAGAGGAGGAGAAGATCCCTTTCCTTGAGAGGGCGCTTCCAAAATCTTGGGAGGAGCTTATTGAGAGATTTGGAAGACATTGGGGGGTTTAGAGAGGAATGGGGACAGTAAAATCCTACTAATATAGTTTTTAATGAAGATGAATGGGATATTGAGTGGGTATTTGCATTGAAATAGAGGGGAATTCTTTATTAATTTCTAACCATATGTTTTGGACTCTATGATAAAATTTTCATAACCAGAAAATTCAGCAGAGTTTTTTACGGTGATATTTTATGGAGAGATGTTTTTTTAAATATTTTATTATGATACGAACCAATATATTTAAATTAATAAATTTAGTGAGGTATAAGTGAGTTGTTTTCATAAAGAATAGATTTTATAATGTAAAAATATAATATTTGTTTTGAAGTATTCATTAACATATTATAAAATTAATGAAATAACATTGAAAAACCTTTTTTTTCAGATAAATATATATTTAGTCATGTATTAATTTTATATAATTTATTATATCACCCTTATTCTATTATTATTTCATTATGTAGATGATATATTTATATCATATTTAATTTCTACTAAAAAAATTAACTATCACAAAAAATTAAGAAAAACACAGAATTTTATAATTTAGATGTGTTGGTTTTATAAATTATATTAATTATAAAATTAATAATTTTCTAAATATAATAATTTGAACATTTAAATAAAAATCATAAAGACTATAAAATTCCAATTTTCATGTTACTAACCACTTTTTGAACCTTATAAAAATAATATTCGACTTCAATAAGTTATATTTTAATATATAGTTAAATAAATATTTTTTAATAAGAATATTTAATTAAATAAAATTTATTTCCAATAATCATGAATATTTCAAAAGGGGGTTTTAATTAATGGAATATATTTTTGAGAAATATATTTTTCGTTTCTTCAAAAAAAAATCTATTTTTTACCAAACACATTTTTTAATCATTTGTAAAGTTGAAAAACATATTGTCATTATTTTATTAAAAATTATACAACATCATATTACTGGGGTGTATATATCTAACCTCATATTACATAATAGTACATCCCAAGTGTATGGTGTGTGATAGTGACACTTTCCCGGTGTGGATTGGAGAACATTATTTGGGATGTTATTGTGATAAGCATGAACATCTCCCATAAATGATTTCTCTCATACTTTAGTTATTGAATCTTAAATTGGTCTTTTTCAAGGTAAAAACATAGGGATATAATTTCCCATAGAATCATTGATAAATGAGATTCATATGGTATGATATTTCTAGTCGAGACCACCACTTCTTTCACCTTTGTCAAAAATATTTTATCCTAGCCCTTAATATAACTAAACATAATAATTAAAATAAAAATATTATATTATGAATATTTTTGATTCTTCACAATCACTAAAATATTATATTATATATAAGTCAAAAATAACTGAAGTATTTTATGTGTTTTCAATAACCAAATTACATAATAAGGAAATTAAAAAGGTAAATTCGTTTATAAAAGTTTGGGTAGTTAAATACATCCCCCATTCAGAAATTTCTCCCAAAAAATTTTATTTCACACACAAAAATAAATGGGGGTACTTATGTTTCATGTCCTATTATAGTTATAGAGTCTACTAAATGGACTTTTGGTTCCTCCACAACACATTTAATTGGTTAGTATTCTTGTTTCAAAGAAAATAATCACCACAATCTAAGATCTTCACTAGCTACTCCTTATATGAAATAAAATTTTATAAGGTTAACACCTCAAGAATTAATACATGTGATCATTTTGGTATGTAATTTCATAAGAGGGATACATGGAATATATCATGTACTAAGATATGTTATGTATGAGTGGTATTTGATAAGCCACAGCTAATATGAAATCAATTATCTCAAAGGGGTCGATGTATATAGGACTAAGTATTCCCTTCTTCCCTAACCTCATGAATTTATTCCATAGTGATATACAAAGGAACAATTTATCTCCAACCTCAAATATCATGTTTAATTGATGATTATATACACATCATTTCTATGGATTTTGTTGGCATTTCATATGGTGGTGACTAGTATGAACCTTCATTTCCATTTCATATATAAGATCAGGTCCCATCATCTTCAGCTCTCAAAATTCATAAAAAAACATTGTAGTTTTAAACCTCTTCCAATTCAAACCCTAAAAAGGTTCCTTCAAAATGATATAATTGAAATATTTGTTATATGAGAACTCCTATAAGGGAATTTGTTGATCCCAACTTCCTTGAAATTACATTCAACATGATCAAAACATATTATATATATTACAAATGGTTTTATTAGACTGACTATCTATCTGAGGGTGACAAGCACTATTGAAACCCAACTCTATATCCAACGAATGTTGGAGGCTTCTCCCAACCCTTGAGGTAAACCGTGGATCTTGATTATATATAATTGATAGTATAACTCCACAATGTATTACTGTTTACCTTTTGTATATCATGGAATGTTCAAAGAGAGAAAAACATTCCTTTGTAAAAATGAAATACATTAACATTGTTATTTTATTCACTACTACCCATTTAGTATTCTACCCTTTAGATGTCCTATGGATTCTTAAAACAAAATATATTGTTTTTTACAATTTCATACTAGTATAGGAAATGGTTTTATCATACCTTTTGACATCTCTCATTCAGTGTTGACTTTTTGGAATACCAAGCATCTAGACACAAATTTTTTGATTTCTTTCTTCTTTTAATACCACTAAATTTTTTTCTTTAGATCTATATACATCATGTTGATTCCTATATGAATATATAATAATGGTATGTGTGCTTAATTAATTATTCCATCTTCATCTCTAGTTTTGATGGGATGTGTATTTGGGTTCCAAAACATATAACTCTATCTTTAAAAAAGTTGAAATTGAGAATATTTCATACCATTTATTATAGAACCTAATCGAATTTTTGAGTCTCCATAACCCTCTTGACAATTTATGGTTAATAAATTATCTGATCAAGGTGGTATTAAGATACATTTATTTTTCCCATGTTAAAAAATTTCATTTCCAAGAATATTGTATCAATTCAGGTCATTATCATTAATAGGATTATAAGACCCTTTCTCCTCATATAATCTAAAACATTATTCACCTTCCCATGATGGTAATGGATTAAATATTAATTTTCCATTATTATCTATAAGAACCTTCATTAGCATATATTGAGCTCCTTTTTTGGGGAATATATACTTGATCCTTTTATGATCTGTTTTTTTGTCAAACTCCTAGCCATAGAAGTAATTCTTCCAAGTTATTAATTTCAAGAACTCTGCAGCCAACTATATATCATGGGTTATGTATTTTTTCTCATGTATTTTTAATTAGTGGGAGGAATAGGCTGTCACTTTTTCATTTTTCATGACTACAAAACCCAAGATACTTTTAGACATGTCACTATGGATAAAAAATCCCTCCCCATTGGTGGAAAATTTGAGTACATCTATAGTGATTATCCACCTTAATAAATCATTAAAACTCACATCACAAACATTGTTCAAGTTTAAATTCACTACAATATGAATTATCTTGGTTAGTGGTCTTGATAATATTGAGAAGTTTCTCACAAATTGATAGTATTACCTTGATAATCCATGGAAAAAACAAATATATTGGTCTCATCCATCCATAAATTGCCTATATTTTTTAATGATCCAGTTATATCCCTTTTATGGTCATAACAAACCATAACAATGTCACTTTATCTACCCAAAAATCAAATTTTCTATACTTTTCATATATATTTTCTTTTCACAAGGTCTTTAGTATAACATCCAAATGCTTCTCATTTTCCCCATTCTCTTGGAGTACATAACAATATCATCTAGAAATACTACCAAAATAATTTCAAGTAAATAACAAAATAGTTTAGTAGTTAAGACCATGATGATTATGGAGAATTAGTGAGTCAAATTGGAATCCCTATGAATGTGTAGTGTCGTACCTTATAAAAAATGTGGTCTTGTGAATTATCTCCTTATTCGTTTTTACATGTTAATATACCGAATGAAGATCCAACATAAATAAGTATAGTTATCCATATATCTTATCTAACAAGTCATAAAACCATGGAAGATAATACTTTTTCTTTATCATGATCTTCTTAGTATCTCCATAATTAATATAGTGGTCCATTGACCCATCCTACTTCTTGATAAAAAGTATTAGTGCATCCCACGATAAAGAACATGGATTTAGGAACCCTTTATCCCGATTCCCTTTTAGTATCTTATTTATATCCTAAAGTTTAATAGTGGCCATTTTTTTATGGATTCAATTATATTATCATAGGTTAATGTATAAGCTTGATTGAGAACACAACCTCACGACTAGAAAGATGGTCCAGAAATTTTTTGGGATACCTACCAGAATATTATCTTACAATGTGCGCATCATAAAAGATGATATTTTTCTTAGTCTCATATTATTTTTCATAAATAATTAATATCCATTTTTGAGATGATAATTCTAAATGATATACATCCACCTACTATCACATATATATAATTGGATGGTGATTCATGATGTAGATGTTGATTTCTATATCTATTAAATTTATGTTGGCTTTATACAAGGAAGTCCAATCAATACCCAAAATTTAATAAAATTTCATTAAATGTATTATCACAATATCTATAGGAATTTTGAACCTAAAAATGGATATAAAAGAATTTAAATACTTTGGACACAATAATTATCTCATTTTTTATGGATACCTTTATTTCCATGATTTTAGGTGGTGTATGAATAGTTATACTAAACATGAATGATATGAAAAATATATATAACTAGAATAAAATAATATATTTTTTATCCTTAAAATATTATTTAGTGTACATATAACCACATCATTTTTTGGATCCACCTTAGCAGTAGTGATGGCCTAATCTCAACCTTGATCTCTAATCCTTGGTGGTTTTGTTGTTGATTATTATCGACAACCATTAGGGAAATGATTCACAGAGTGTTCACATTCATTGGAAATGAAATATTAGAAAGTTGGATAAGTTTTTACTAGGGATTTCCTTCTTATATCACATTGTTTATATTATATTTCTAGTATTCTCAAGCTAGGTTCCCTAATTCTAGAATCTAAATAATTTTCATATCACTTTTAGTATATTTATAAGATGCTTCATCGTACAATTTTTACAAATGGGATATTGGACTTTAGTGCCCCATGATATTTATATATAACAACAACATAATTATAATATTTTATATAATTCCTATATATTGACCCTTGACACCCAATATATTCATTAAACTCTATTTCAACTATGAGGTCACATTAGAAAATTTCATCATATTTTTCAAATTCATGAATCACCAAACATTTTAGTATATTTAGATTTATCCCACTAAATAAGTGGTCAACATTACATTTAGGGTCTATGATAAATCTAGATATATATCATGAAAATACATTGAATTTTTCCTCATATTCATAGCTATATTATTTATCCTCTTGAAAGAGTCCATTTAATTACCACTCGCTTTTCATTTTAAGAGTATGAGGGAAATATTTATTGAAAAACATTATCTAGAATTATTTCCTCTAAATCGATTATATCTTATCCTCGAGCATTCTATTTTTTATCAAAATTAACCATTGATTAATTTCTCTATATATATGATCAATATCAATCTTGACCTTCTATTTCTCAATGAATTGAAAGAAATGGAATATCATTTCAATGGAATTTATCAATTTTTCACAATTAGGGAATCAAAAGATCAACTAAAATTAATAGTAATATGTCACATAAAGATGACAATTGAATCATGATCTTTATTAGGGGATGTGGGTGATCTTACTACTTAAATTTTCGGTTAATAAGTTCAGTCAGTTGAGAAATTATTGTAATAAAGATTCTATTTTCTACTCCCATCAGATTTAGAATCTAATTTGGGTAGTCATCACATTTCCCATCACATTGGTTATTGACATAGTTCATCATATTTCCAAAGATCGAGTAGAATAATGGAAAAGTTAGGTATTATATTTATAAATCTATTAAACAAATGAAAGTGAGAATATAAACATTTAATGGATAAACCATAAATAAAATAAATTTCATAACATTTTAATTTCTTGGTTTCAATCTATGTTGTCCATCAATTTTTTCCAAAGATAAAATTTCAAGTAAATTTTTTATTCCCCTGATATTGATTCATAAGGTGATTGTGAATTTAAAAAATCATATCACCATGAAGTTCCTAACAAGGTTTGAAGTAAGGCCTCTTTACCTGAGCCCATGTGACAATTGAGTAAAATCCCAATGCACTCCTTTTGGAATTATTACCCCTAGGTACATATATGCCATAGAAACATCCACTTATGGTATCCAAGTATGGATTTTTTTGAAACAAATTACTATATATGTTAACATAATTCAGGGCCATTTCCAACTTACTCTTATCCTTATGGAATTTAAAATTGTATTTCTAATCCTAATCTCAAAATTATTAACTAGAATTTAAAATAACACCGTCTAAAAAAACCATATCATTTATAAACTTTATTTAAACATTTAATAAATAAATAAATACTAAATTAAATACTATAATATCATGATGACTAATTTATTCAGTGATTGGATACATATCATAATAACTTAATATATATATATATATAGTAACATTATTAAAAACTCCACAACATTCCCTTAAATTCCATTCATCTTCTAATACTATATAGGATAACATGGGAATGTGTATAAGAAAATAGTGATATTTAATGACCAATAATGGAATAATAAAATCATTTCATGATGAATGTAATACATGTGATTCAATCAAAATGTCAAGATGATATTAAAGGGTTGATAATAATAAACATGAACATCAAATTATAATATAAGTTGATAACATCAAGGAAATAATGAAGTATTTCATCAAAGTTAAACATGAAATCATAATGATAAGTCAAAGTTAACCACAAAGGTATCATAAAATATTATTATTAAGATAACCTCTCATGAAACATGCAAGGTATCTCATGAGATAAATACATTAATTCATGCAATGTAGGGCTATATAATTCTAAATCCACTAATCACGTTCATATCATAGACATGCATTTGTGTTTCACATCAATCAAAAAAAAATTCCATTCATAAATTTTAATATAATGATTAAGGAGTGTGGGTTACATACCTGTATGTCACTAATTAATGAAATATATGTACATCCAGGTGAATAATCTTGATTTTAAATGGGGATGGGTTTTCACTACACAAATTATTAGCATGAAAAATCACGAGGAAATTTTGACATCATAATGGATTCCCATAAATATTAATAGAGTTGTTTAATGGGACCGAATGGAGGTATATTATTTCATGGAAATCATGAGGAATATAAAATATATGTGTAAAAACATATTTTAACATGGAAAATTGGAAATAAAAAGGCATAATTTAATGAAAGTGCTTAAATAAATAAAACTAGGATATGATCTATTACAATTAGATGGCATTTTGATAAGCTTTGGAAGGGAATATTAAGAGATTACAACCACATATGGAGGTAATTATAATGTAATTGGAAGACTAAATTCATGATAAATGGATTTTTAGTGAAAATTAGTGGTATTTTAGGTGGGTATTTATTCCAAAAAATATGGGAAATATTTTTTAATTTCTAAACATATATTCCAGAATCTATATGTTGAAAAAATAAAAAATGAAAAACATAACTTGGTTATATTTCATGGTTCCAAAACAAGTGCAATATTTTTCAATATTTAATTATTATAAAAATTGAAATCCTTAAATTAATACCATTTTTTATATTTAAGTGAGTCATGTTCATAAAGATTTCATTTTAAAACATTAAAATATAATATTGGATTTGGGGGATTTAATTAAGGATTATAAAATTGATAAAAAAAACTTCAAAAAAATATTTCTAATAGAAAAAATATATTTTCTCATGGATTAATTTTATAGAATTTACTACATTACTTTTTGAAAATTAGGATGTCATAAAACAAATCATATTTTTATAACATATTTAATTTTTACCCAAAAATATTATTGTCTCATAAAATTATGAATAATTCACCATTGTAAAATTTAGAAATGATGATTTCATAAATGAAATTAATTTTACCTTAATAATATAATAAAAAATTAAATAATTAAATCAAAAACATTATTTTCTAGAAAATACTAGTTTTTACAATACTAATAACTTTTTGATCTGTATAAAAATTACTTGCAACTTCATTAAATTATATTATAATTTATATTTAAATAAATATTATTTTATATTTATATTCTATTAAAATAAAAATTATTTATAAATTTATTTAATTTATCAATAGTGTGTCATAAATGAAACTATATATTTTCTAAAAATACAATAAATGTTTATTCATATCATAATTTTATTTTTATCAGTACCAATATTTAATATTTTGAAAAGTAATAATAAAAAGGAATAAATATAATCATTATTTTATTAAAAAATTATATACCAATTTATATTACTATACTCTATGTAAATAAACTATTATTACATCAACAAAATATATAAGGGTATATTGTGGGATTGTAACACATTCTTATGGTGGTTTGAAAAACATTGTTTGGGTTGTGATTCTTTTAAGATAGAACTTATCCAAAAAATGGTTTTCCTCATGCATTAGTTGTTGAAACACATTATAGACTTTTTTAATATAAAATAACTAAGATTATAACTCCCTTTGAAGCTTTGATAATAGAGCTTTATATGGTATGATCCTACAAGTTAAGGCCATTTCATTTTTCATCTATGTCAATTGGATTTTATCCTACCACTTAATATATACCAATCATAACAGTCACATTATATTGGTTATACTATCAATATTTATGATGGTTTAAAATATTTAAAATCTAAAAAAACAATAACAGTACAAAATCATCATATTATAGCATGTTATTTCAATACCAACCTTGATTAATATTAAAATTAAAAAAGAAAAACTAATTTATAAAATCCCAAGACATTAAATACACCATTGAAAACTAGTAAGTGAATTAAAAAGTCCAAATTAAAGTTTATGGTATGATAAATTCATATCTGGGGATATAAATTTAACCTTAATTTTATCATCTACAATCACTTGAATTTGATTGTAGTTAGAGTATCTATCAAAAAGTAAATTATATGCATTATTGGTTAATTTATTCAATACTTAGTCAATGAAAGGAATAGAAAAGTTATCCAACCTTATTATGTTTTATATATTATTATAATTAATACAATCACTCTAACCTAATATCATCCATGTAGAGATTTTATCTTCATATTTAATTATCATGTTTATCCTTCCTCTTATAGGAATAATCTGGATACAACTTACCCTATCATAATCGAAAATGCGTAAATGATCAAAATATTTAGTAGCTTCAAGAAATCATTCATTGAATCATTATTTATAAGAGGTATAAACCTTTTTATGGTTTTATTGTTAGTTTTTTTCCCTCTTCAAGTCTCACTTTTAGAGTTTACGAAGATAATAATACCACTAATGTATGTGATAATCCATGTGAGGCTTCTTCCTTTGTTTCAGCACTTTAACAAATTAGTGTTTTTTCATGTGAGAGTTAGGAACTAACATTCATAATATGTTCATATTATTATCCTATGAATGTGTATCAAAAATTATTTAGGAGTTTATTTAGATATAATTTTTTTATTATAATTAAGGAGTTTTATTCACAAATAATTTACCATAATTTCCTTCCATTATATTATCATAATATTGATATTCAAATCATTCATTATTTTTCAATTTACTATAAAATTAAATAACAAAGAGTTTTATAATTTTCCTTTAATATTATTGTTTTTTATTTGAAATTCTATACTCATCTTTTATACTACATATTTTTTCTCCTCCATTAGAACATCGGTTTTTGTTGTAATGTATAGAGTAATACTTAATAAATATTTAAGGTATGTTTTCCAAAATGGTGTGTGGATTTTCTCCTAGAGTATTTTTTTATTGTTGAATAATATATAAAGGTTTATAATATTTTACTCCAACTATTAAAATAATTTTTCATTATTCATGATGTATTTGTACCCCCCCCCCCACATCACAAGAGAGTTCATACTCTGGTTCCTATTAATAAACATGTTATAAAAAGGATTTTCATTTATTATTTTGTATCTTATGAAGTTATAATTTTTATATTATAGGAAAAATCTCT
This sequence comes from Viscum album, assembly GCA_963277665.1. Lineage (NCBI taxonomy): Eukaryota > Viridiplantae > Streptophyta > Magnoliopsida > Santalales > Viscaceae > Viscum > Viscum album. The sequence goes on from OY728157.1 coordinate 204,414,305, forward strand.
TGTTTCACCCAAGGAAACTCTATTTTACATTGGCCATGAGTAATATTTTACCCTTTACATTATTTTTACATCATTTTTTGGGAAAATTTTCAAAACATTGTTCTATAGTTATTTTGAAATAAAATTCAAAGCTAATTAGAACCCCAAACCCATATGGTTATCATAAAATTTGTATTGAAAATACCTAAATAATTTTATTTATTTACAAATTTCATTTAAAAAATGATTTAATCTCATGCGGTTATCTCTTGTTTGAATAGCTTGTAGCTCCTAGAATTATTTAAAATAGTTTCTACTTGGGTTTTCAACTTCATAATCTAAATTAAGTGATAATTATACTACTTTGGAGGTCCACTCTGACCTTTATATTGTAAAATATTTCTTGAAAAATCATCTAATATTTCCTTCACAGTAGATTGTGTCTTTTTTATTAAGCCTCCTTCATATACGGTGTTTAAAAATCTTGAGAATTTTGATACAGGAAAAAGTAAAATATGTTTACCTATATATAAAGGCTTGGCCCATGAATTTTGAACCGTATTATCATTTTATTATGTAATTTATATAACTAGAATATAAATTATCTATCTGTTTTTCGTAAAATTATACTTTTATTTTATACATTCACTATTTCTTTGGATGGAAGTATGTTTATTGAAATTTTATTTCTAGCTCATCCCAAGTGGTTATTAATTTGGATAGTAGTCCTTTTTTCAAGTCCTTAGTGCTATACTTCAGTAAAAATATGAAATTATATCAATAATATATCATCATTATACACCCTATGGTTCTTTAGAAATATCATATATTTCCATAACAATTACTAGTTCTTTTGTGGATCATGACTTTATATGCCACAAAGTCAAATGATGTTTTGGATCACATATTGAATTATCTGTTTTTTATCATAGTTATTATAGTCGATTAGAGCTATTATGATTATAGAAGTATATGGAAGACCATATACAATTTTGTTAATCTCTCTTTGAGTTCTTAGAACTTCATCGATGAGCTATCTAATTCCATACTCATTCATTTTAGGGTGATTTCACTCTAACATAATTGACTGTTAGAGATTTGAAAAGAACCACTCAATATTGGGATTTCAATCTTATGGTTTGTAATGATGAATTCCCTTTTATTGAGTGTGAGGAGTTATACTCTAGAAGTTCCATCCTAAAAAATAGTAAATAATTAATCTCATCTAGTTAAAAAGGAATTAAATTGTAAAATACCTAATGGTATGAATATATTTGAGTTGAGTAACCAGCTAATTATTATTATTCTTAGTCTATGTGAATATGAGTATCCTTAAAAACAAAAAAAATATCTTTACCCACACTATGTAATTTTTACTTATCAAGGATGTATTTAAAAGTGTCTATATCTATATTTAATGGTTCTAAAACATAATTTTAAAAACATAGTATAGTTAAATGTCAAAGTTTGATCTAGAGGAAGCATCAAATAAACATAGACCAAACTATAAAACTCCCTTAATTTTTGAAGAAATAATATTAAAATATAAAATTTAATTCTGATTTGAGGAAATAAATTTAACAATAATTATATTATATGATAAAGTAGATATATATAATTAATTTCAAAATATTGATTACCAAAAATTATAATTTTGATTAATTTTTAATAATTTTTGTTGAATAGTTGCAAGATTCATATGTAATTTAAATCTCTTAGATACATTTTTGTTAATATTATCCTAATAATTTCAATTATTTCCCATAAAAATAATATACCTATATTATAATGAATTAAAACTATATCATAAAATAAAAAAAAGTATTTTTTTAAATTTTTAATAAAAAAATATTTCTCTATTACATTGGTATTCTTAACTTCATAACTATTTTCAAAAATAATTAATTTTTAAATAATTTAATCATATAAATATCAATTAATTACTAAATTAACCCATATTTATCCATAAGAAAAGTCCATCTTCAATGTATAATTTTCCTCCTACTCTTAGTTTACCATTCCTTGTGGAAACTACTCACTCTTGACTAAGAGAAAATTAAACATTATAGAATAATTCATCTCCATGGATGCACAAAATCTAAATGAAATAAGAAAAGAGTAAAAAATATACTCAATGTAACTCAAAAAGTTAACATTCATAAAAATTCAATTACAATCCTCTATAACTTTGTCCTGAACATCAAAGATCTCTCTATAAATTGAAAATTCATTAATCTTTCTAACTCTTGCTATTAAAATTTTAAAATTCTAAAAAATCATTATTAAATAATTCCCTAAGTGATATTTTCGGTTTTATCTACTTAACATATCCTAACATTACCCCACTAGGCATCTTTATCGCTTTAATTTAATTCCATGTATTGGGAATTACAGAATATTTATTTATAGTTATTTCATTATCTTCAGATCACTTAGAGACCCTCTTTAAGAATACATAAATCACATCATAGAATTATAAGATTATTATTCATGGTTTTAATTTCATATATCCTCATATTCATTATTTATAATAGGCTATATATTATGTCATAATTAATTTGGTTCATCTATGACAATTTTTACCTATGGATTGTGGTGTTCTCCTCTTCATTAAATTTCTCCATCAATGGTACAAAAAATAAATTCTTAAAAAATCACATTCATGACACAATTTCTACATAAAAATGTATTATATAATTTCTTCCATTAATGAAAATTGTTATCTTAGAGTATTAATATTATCTATAATCATTTCTTTTATTACCTTCAATTCATCCAAAATAACATTGTTACGATTTTATTCATTAAAGAATATTTTTTCATCTGTAAACTCTTCCATGATTCTTTTCATCTGTAAAAAGTATTTATTTCACTAAAAACATCAAGAATACTAGGAATTGTGTAGTATTAATACATATTATAAATGAAAATCCTAGTAAATTGATATAAATAAATTATAGGTATTAGTTTTATTATAAAACCACCATGTGTCAGGGATCCAAATAGTTGTCTATCAAACTACTACTCTACAAAATATAGTAGATGACGTTGAAAAAACTATTAAATTTGTCAGTTAATAGTTATATTATACTCAATAATCTTCTGGAAACATTAAAAATAGGGGTATATTCACTGGAGATATACCATCTTTCTATAAGAGAAACATCAAATGTTGTGGGTTCCACTAATGAATCACCCCATCATTCTCAAAAATTTCCTTATCATCACATCATTTTCTAATATCTCTATAAATAAAAAATAATAAGAGATAAATAGTTGTTTCTAGATCTTAATCCAAAAATATATTTGAAAATTATGAGATCAAAACTTCTCATTGGTCATAAAAGAATGATAATAATTCATCAACTCCATAAAATTCGCACCAAATTCTTGAATAAAATAATTTTCTATAAAAAACACTAATAACTCTTGTTTTCAAAAGGTTATAATATTATAATATAATAAATATTTTCTTAAAAATTCTTAATCTATATAATCATAGTCATGTCATGATCCCACGTTTATAATGTCAACCACGGTACTCTAACCCTTGCAACAACCTCACTATTAAAGGAAGTGGTGCTCATATTTAATATTGGTCAATGAGAATGTTATATCAATGTCTTATATAAAATAATAAATCTCATTTCTAGTGATAAACCCCCAATACATTGATATCTTCTACTTTTAGATCTATCTCAAGGATATTTTACATGTTATTCCAAAATCTAGGTCAATTCATTGACACACACCCTCTCATGATTATTAAACTTCCTCAATCTAAATCTCATGATAGAATTGTAAAACTATTATATCCATAAATAGATAAAATAACCTCAAAATAAATATATATATACTTATAAAGAATTTATAATAATACTAAAAAATAATTCACTCATAAATTAAACATCATCGAATACATATAGATCATAGTCATCATTAGTTAAGTCTATATGATACATGAATCAATGCCTATAAATATGCCCTACAATTAGTATATTATTTCATAAGTTTTTATATGTGAGTTATAAATTCATAATGTAAATAATAATGGAACCTCTATGTCAATATTGTTTCTATGGTAGAATTCTCAAACTATGTTTATATAATACTATTTCTTTACCAAAACCTGAAATATTCACTAATTCCTACTCCAAACACTATCCAAAATATCTCACACTAAAATATTTTTTCCATGGACTATCCCCAATAGAACTCCAAAATATTCATCAATGATATTTATTATGACACCTGAAATCATGATTTTTCTACTATCACCAATGTTATATCATTAGAAGGGTATGAAATTAATTTCCTTGTTTGAATCAAAACTCTATATCACCATGTATTATATAAATTTTTTAATTATAATAATTAATAAATACTATATTAATAAATTCATGTCATTATTGATTCTAAAATTTAATAATATGAAACTCCATGACGTTTTAATCTGAACATATAAGATCTTAAATGAAATAGGGTGATCATTCTAATTTTATGGTGCTCTACCTATGGACTTTCCATGATTCCAACCTATTTTGTATACCTTATACCCATAAACCCTAATTTCGTGGATAAAAAATATATTCCCCAAAAATTGGATTTCATATTAACTAATGTGGCCCAAATATAACCATCCATAATTACAGTAACTTTATAAAATATTACATCACATACTTGTTGTAGAACATTTAAGTTCTGTATGATAACCCATACCTTTTATTCACTTCATTTCATGACTATTACAGAAAGATATATCTAATCTATCCCCAAAAGATTGGGATTCCTAGTGTATTTGGGTAATTAGATATATATCACTATAACATGAAATGTGGATACAAAAACATTATTTAATAACACTATATCATGCACTTAAATTCCATTGATCTTATAATATAACATGGGATAACCAGAAGACATACATAAGAAAGCAGTGAGCTATAAAGTTCAGTAATGGTATCATGGAATGAACTAAAGAAGTACAAGGTAGTAAAGGGAAATAACTAGGTGACAAAATAAGGTGTGAATAATAATTATGAAAATCAAATAATGATATAATATGATAACATCTGACATCAGTGGAATGTAGTAACAACATAAAACACAAAATCCTATGTGTAAGTCAAGGATAGACACCGAGATATCATATTATAGAGTTCTTAAGATAAATACCCATCAACCATACATGGTATATCATGAGTTAAAAATATTTCCCAATTCATTAGAGGGTTATATAATTCCAGGACCACCCAACACATTCAAATCATGGACATGAATTTTTTTCCACATAAAACAAATAACATAATATCATCTTTCGTCAATTTTAATCCCAAAATTAAGAGGTATGGGTTTCATAAATGGAATTCATTGATAAATTATGGATAGTTATATATAGGTTAATATCATTGAGTGGAAATTGGGATGAGTATTCAAAACACAAAAGTTGGTCTTAGAAAATCATGGGATAATTTGGACAGCATAACGGGTGTACATAAAGGTTCATAGAAGGTTTTAATGAGAGTGAAAGGTGGTATCTCGTTACATGGGAATAATAAGGAATTTTTATGGATGTTTAAAAAGGAACTAAAACTAGATAAATTATAAATAAAAAGTCTTAATTCAAAAAGTTACCTGAATTAAAAGTAAGAGGGGAAGAATTCCTTACATTGCGAGGGTGATTATATAATATTGGAATTAGATTCTTAAGTGTTTGGGAACACCTTGGTAGGGATTTAGAGAGGGGGAGGGTGAGGAAATTAATTCCCAATGGGTTTTAAGTGACGTTGAATGGGAGGTTGGGTGGGTATTTATATAAAAAGATATGGAAATTCTTTATTAACTTCTAAAATTAGGTGATAGAATCTAAGTTATAAAATAATCAAAATAACAAAACATATTACAATATTTTTCCATTATTGTGACGAAATATGAGTTTTATTAAATATTTTTATAGGATAAGAATTGTATTCTTGAAAATGATACCATCAATTATGTAGAAGTGATTCATGTTCATAAAGAATCGATTTTAAAACCTTGAAGAATAATATAGGTTTTGGAGGATTCATTAAAGGATGTTAAAATTAATCTAATAAATTAATAAATACATTATATTAAATGTGAAATATATTTTTAGTTTTTTATGACCTTTATTGTGTTTATTAAATCACTTTAGCATCTTATGATGTAATATTACATATAAAATATTTATATGGTTTTTAATTTTAGCCCAAAAAACTAATTGCCTTGAAAAATTACAAAAAATACACCATTGGATAATTTAAACAAATAGATTTCAAAAATGATATTTATATATATATATATATATATATTAAAATTATAATTTAATATTTTTTAAAAAATCATTATTTATTGGAAATACTTGTTTTTATGGAAGTAATAACTGTATAACCATTATAAATATTACATAGCATTTTATTAAATTAAATAATTATTTATATTTAAATAAGTAATATTTAATATGAATATTTCATGAAAATAATATTCAATTCAAAAATTAATTGTTTATTAGAAATTCCTTCAATCGAAATTATATATTTCCAAAAAATACAATTTTGGTTTCTTAGTAAAAAAATATAAATTTATTATACTCATTATATAATCACATATATATATAAACTAATAACGAAAAGGTATAAATATGATCATTACTTTTTTAAAAAATAAAATATAAAAATTCATACTTCTATGTTATAGATACATATCCCCTTATTACACTAGTGTATACCCTAAGGTTAAGGTGTGTGATAGTGGTACTTTCTTGTGGTGGTTTGAAGAACATGGTTTATTTCATGATCCCGATAATCTTGACCTTCTCCTTTAAATGGTTTAACTCATGATTGTGTTTTTTAATGTCTAATTAGTCTTGTTCATGGGAAAATAATAGTGATGTCAACTCCCTTGGAAGCTCTAAAAAAAGGACTTTATATGGTATGATCCTACTTTTCCAGGCAATCACTTCTTCCTCATATTTTAATTAGACCATAATAGTAAACATAGTATACAATAATATTATTTTACAATGTATAATGTCTATAATATAAAAATTTATTATTCTTGATGATCTTTTATGTATTATAGTCTTTATTTTATTATGGTTTTAAATAAACAAATTAGTTAATGTGTTTTTTATAAATATATTACATAAAGAAAAATTATTATTTCAAAAGAGAAGTCAATTTATAAAATTCCAAGTCATTAAATTCTTACCCATTCATAAATTTAAATCTCAAAAAAATTCATTCCATAAAATAGATTTTAGTGCTTTTATTTTATCACCACTTCCAGTTCCCATGATACCTCCTCATAATTTTTTTTCAACTAAAAGACTTTGATTATGTGAGTTTTTTTTATTAATTATTCACGATGTTATAAGGTCTTCAATGAATTATCCTCATATTAAATGTCATTCTCTAAAGGCACCAACTATATATTTCATTCATTTGAGGGTTCTGGTATGCAATTTCTTATGAGAAATACATGGAACACATCATGTACTTGAGATATGTTAGGTGGGGTTATTTAATAATTAATCGATCCAATGTGGTATAGGATCTCAAATGAGATAATTTATCATGGTATATTCTTTCCTTCTTTCCCAAACCACATAACCATCTTCCATGGTGATATATAATGGAACCCTTTATCTATTAACTCAGACTCTAGGTCATATCGATGATTTTCTATGTATATTGTTTTCGAATTTTAAAAGATTTTATATGAAAAAAATTGGTTAATAATTATTTATCATCTCTTAGATAATATAAATCCCCATAAACTTCCACCCTTTATCTTCAACCCATCATATTATATTGTAATACTACTTACCATACATATCCTTGTAAGGTACAATTTGAATGATACAATGGAAACTATTATTATATGAGAACTTCACTTGAGGAATTTTCGGATCCCGTCATCCGTATAAATACATTGAACATGATATTATCATATCTTCTAGAGTTTGAATAGTTCTATCAAACTGACCATCCACCTAATGGTGATAAGAAGTACTAGAACTTATCTGTATATCCAATGTTTGTTAATGGATTCCCTAAAATGTGAGGTAAATCTCGATTCTCAATCCAATACAATGGATAGTGGAACTCCATTTGATATTTTTACTACTCTTATGTATATCTTAGTGGGGTTTTCAAGAGACAAATATTCACTTATATAAAATCAATGCACTAACTATGTAAAGAAATCAAATTCCACCCAAATGGTGTTATTTATTTTAAATTTCCTTGATAGTCCTATAATGAAATACATGATTATGTTTTCCCATTTCCATATTGGTATGGGAAATGGTTTCATCATACCCTTATAATTTTTTTCATTCAACCTTGACTCATTGGTGTACGAAGCATCAAGATAAAAATTATGAAATCTCCCTCTCCATGTTCTCCAACAGGTAGTTTCACATTTTATATCTATGAATCTTAGTTATTCATATATTAATATAGAAGGTAGATATATTCACAATATATATGATTTCCCTATTAATTTCGGGTTTATATTGGACATATATTTTAGTTCAATACATTATGAATCTATCTTTATTAAAGATGAAATCTAGAATATTTGTTACCAGTTTTTATAGCTCTATATCATCTTTTGGGCCTCATTGTTCCTCCAATGAATGGTTTGTTCGATAGTTATTTGATAAAGGTATGATGATGTTCCTTGTATTAATATCATGTATATCCTTTGTATATACAAGAATATTGGATCCCTTTCAATCCTAATCATGGAAAGGGATACCGTATCATTTTTTTGATAGAATCAGCTACATTTTTTTTCTTCAAAAGATGGTAATGGATTAAACAATTACAATCTTATATTATCCATACCTATATTTTTGGAACATATTAATTCCCTTTTATGTGAATATATACTTTAGGCATTTTATATATATATATATATGTCACATTTTTTACCATGTATATTATCTCTAAATCATTAATAATAAGATCACTATATCAAACTAATACTCATGTATTTAGTATCTTAACTAATAGATATTTAACTAGATAAAGGAATAAGATATCACTTTTTCATGTTTAATGAGTATACAACCGAAAACTTTTTGGACGAACCAATATAGATCACAAATCCTTCCCCGTTGTTGGGTAATGTGATCACATGTTCAATGATTGACATATAAATCTTTGAATATATCTCTATATTTATTAGTCTGGATAAACACTACTTTATTTGTTATTAGGCTTGATAATCATGAAAATATTCCCAAAAATCCATGATATTACCCAACTAGTCCATGGAAACTATGTATCTTCATCATTGATGTTGGTCTGATCTAACCTTTAAATTATTATGTTTTTGAAGCATATATAGAAATCTCTTTTACAGTGATAGCATGATTCAAGAAATGTGACTTCCTCTATCAAAAACTCACATTTACTATAATAAACATATAAAGTTTCCTTTCACAAGATCCTCTAAATAATATTCACATTCTCCTCGTATTCCTCATTTTTTGGAGTATACAATAATACAATCAATAATAACTATAGTATTTTTTTAAGGAAATCCATAAAGACCTTATTGATTAATTCCATGAATATTTCTAGATCATTAGTGGAAATGAATGGAATAACTATTATTATGTATGGATCTTACCTTTTATTAAAAGTAGTCTTGAAAATATCTACCTTCTTCACCATTACATGATAATTTCTTGGCTAATGGTCAACCATAGAGAATTACTAAAATCCACGTAGCAGATCGAGAAATTATTCAATCTGTGGTGGAGGATACATGTTCATTATATTGAACTTTTTGAATTGAACATAATAAATGGAGAGGCACATTGAACCATCATTATTCTTAAATAAGGATATTGGTGTACCCCATTGTAAAGATCTTTGGAATATAAAACCATTATATATAATCACTTATAATGGCTTATTTGGATCTTGAAGTTTAACAAAGGAAATTTTATGTGGATTCATGGACATTTTAAAATCTCTATGTATGAGTTCAACTAAGAACTAAAACAATCAAGGAAGAAAAACAAACAATTCTATAGAAAAGCATCACTATATTTTCTTACAATGGGCATTTTATGAAGGTTGGTATTTTCTGTAGTATCAATGATTTGATTTATATATTCTTTCTTGTATGGTAATAATATATACTCTTAAGATCATAATTCAAAATGATATTTATCCTCCTCATAGAATTTATTTAGAACTGGAGGGAAATTCATCATATGGTTAATTAATTCCTTCTATAATCAATTTAAATTGGATCCATACAATGAAAGTTAATCCATACCAAGAATTTCATCGAATTCCTCTAAAGGGAGTATTACAAGATTAATTGGTAAGTTCAACCAAAAATATTGATAAGGGAGAAGTTATATAATTTGGATGTAATTATTTACTCATTTTCATTTTCCACATATATCTTAAATCACTATTTTTTTCTAGTGTTGGAATTTTTCTACAAAACCTATATGCTCTGAAATAATGAATCTAACCAAAAATTAAATACTATATTCACTATCCATAAAGGAATAACCATGGTCACTATCACCCCATAATTTATAGGATCCACCTCAATATAATTTATGGAATATTCTCTGCCATTTTTCTCTAGGCCTTAGAGTTTTTTGTCACTAGATATGTTTAACAAACCTCGTCTTAGAGAATTGGTTCACATAGTGTCATTCCTCCCTGTAGTTGTATCATTTTGAATTTGGTTAAGGGTTGAATAGAGAATTCCATTAATCCATAAAATTGATGGGTTTACCTTATCATCATTCTCTAGCTAGGTACTCCTCCTTACAATACATAAATCATTTCCTTGTCCCCTCCAGGAAATTTTGAGGATACTTTTTCCCACACTTTTTACAAGTGGGGTGTTGTAAATTCGAACTAGCATGAGGTTTCTTCATTTCTATGTTTGAATTAAATTTCCTTCTGCACTTAAAATATCTAGACCCATGGGACCCTTGATATTTATTGATCTCTGTTTAGAATTTGATGGAACATTAGAATATTTCTTAATATCTTTATAATTCTATAATGCAAATATATTTTTTTATAATTTTATTTATCCCACTAAAGTTTCATTCAACATTACTTTTAGGGTCAAAGACAATATAGGAGGTGTATCATGCAAGTCTTTTGAAGTTTCCTCATTTTTCCCCAATATATTAAACATCCTTTTTCTTCAGGATAAGGAAACACATCTCAATTTTAAGTCAGAGAGTGTAAGGAGAATATTTATTGAAAAAAAATCATATGTTCTTTCTACTCTATTACTTTAATTCCTTACATGGGATTAGTATTGTTGATAAACATCCACCATTTATTAGCTTCTCACTCCATTTGATAAATATCGACCATGAACCTCTCTCACACAGAGCATTGAAAGATGAAGAAGATCATCCCAATAGATTAGATCCATTGTTCCATAATTAAGGGATTATAAGATCCACTGAATGTAAGAGTAATTTTCCATAATGGTCGCAATTATAACATTATTTTTTATGGGGATTTTTACTTTCCACCTAGTTGGAGTTTCTATTGAATAGTTGTGTTATTTTAGTTAGTATTGTCAAGAAGTTATGAACTCCTTCTCTCATTGGTTTGGGAATCCCATTTGTGAAGCCATAAAATTTCCCATCACATTGGTCATTGACTTGGATCAGCCAATTTTCATCCATTTACTAAAATAAAATCATAATTAGAGACAATATTTTTCATAAAATTAAACACATTGAAGGGATACTGTGATCATTGAAGGGATAACGCATAAATGATATATATTCCATAACCTATGAATTTATATGTTTAAATATAATTTATCCATGATCTATTTTCAAACATTAAATTTCATATGCTTTTTTCCTTGATAATCGTTTATAAGGAACTTGTGAATTTTTTAAATAATATACCCCATGCGTGTAAATATAGGTTTCTAATAAGGGCAGTTTGTCATTAACCTAGTGAAAAATGGGTTAATACCCATTCCACCCATTTTTTTGTAATTAACAATAGGTACTGAAACGTCCCAGTTCCGGAAGCCACCCAGATTTTCCCTATACCTGGTTGGTCACATGGCCTCAAGCGCATTTCTCCAAACTTCATAGGCTGCCGAATTGCAGTGAGGGCATTGCGTGTGATAGTGGGGAAACTATTCCCCCATTGGCAGAGTACACAGTGGATGTAAACAACACATAAAATAGCATAAGAAATAAATATCTAACAATAGTAAACCGCAAAAGACTAAAACAACATACAACTAGAGCACACATATATATGTGAGATTATGAATGATACATATATCTAGGAAAGCAGCCAAATAGGTCACAATGATGAATATAATACTAAATCAAAGTACTAAATAAAAAAGATAAGAAGCTCCTCAGCATCACAAAACTCATCTTGCTCCCATGCACTCCTGATCCAATGCAATCATGTTCCTGAAGTTGAAGGGCACTTGACCTTCTCTATACCAGCAGCAATATAATCTGTTTGGGCCCAAAAGCAGGAACCAAATAGGGTGTGAGACTAAAACCTAGTAGGAAACCACTCGCAGATCTGTTCCTAATAGTCAGTGAGTATATGGCAGATAATAGTATAGTAAGAAGTAAACAGTAATCATTAAACTAGATGTTACACAATAGAAAACAATCCATAGATCAACATGGATCTGTGGAGCAACAGCTAACCACAAACAGGAATCCCTCTGGAAAATACTCACAGCCATCCCCTCTGGTCTTATCTAAGAAGTACCAACAACCCTCGGGGAATTACACTCAGCCTAACCCCTCTGGTTTGGTCATATGAAATTATAAGACTCTATGAGGAAGCACACTCTGTCAATTCCCCTTATAGTCTAAGGAAGTCAGGGACTCTCTAAGGAATATCACTCCGTCAATTCCTCTTATATCTCCAAGGTCTAGAGACACTCTAAGGAAGCTCACTCGGTCAATTCACATTATAGCCTTCGGTTAATCACATACTCTCTCTAAGGAAGCTCACTCGGTCAATTCCTCCTATAGCCTGGAATCATTTAAGGAAATTAAACTAAAACAAAGACTCTTCGAGGAAGCTCACTCGGTCTATCCCAGTATAGTCTATAAAGCTCAATACCCTCTGAGGAATCTCACTCGTTCTATCCTCCAATAGTCTTTAATGTACAAGACTCTCTGGGAAGCTCACTCTGTACATCCCCTATAGTGTATAATGTCTAAGACTCTCTGAGGAAGCTCACTTGGTCTATCCCCTTATAGTTTATAGCACTAGGTTCTCACAGCCTCATTCCAGTGAGTTCATAATATTGCTATAAGGCCAAACTAAACCAACAGAGCTACTTGGCTAACCACTCTATAGCATAACAAGCATGTCAGGGAAGAGAACTTTTTCCTATGGTCACAAGGCATGGTAACATGTATAATGGTCAAAGGCTGAACAAGACCAAAAGGTCGTAAAAAGAAAAACGCATGAAAAAACATCCAAAAATTTCAATTATCCTTATACATAGCCAAATTACCTCTACATAGCCATACAATCAAGACAGGAAAAAAACGAGGAAAAATAGTAAACACGCAATACCCCGTTCAAGGGTATTGGTGGAATTTTCACATAATACTCAATGACATTGAATAAAAAGGCACAAACCACCTACATTACGGTTAGGAGATCAAAATACATGAACCATGAGGCTTGAATCTCTTTAGAACATTTTATATCTACAAAAACGCACTAAACGTTCAACCCACGATAACATGGAAAAGACGAGGAATTGGAAAATGATTCTCTAGAAGAAAGAAGGGGCTTACCAATATAGTTCCAACGCAATCAATGGCAGTCAATTCGAAGAACAGATGGAGGCTCGGGGTCCTGGATATATTCCATCATCGTACGACTTCTCTCGGTCAAACAGGACCTAGAAGAAGATGACTCTAGCGGTCAGATGTGAGCCCGATCCATTTAATGAAAAAAATTAAAGAACATGGTGAGTAATTTTTTAGAACACGGTGTGTACTAGTAATTTTTGTACTCCGCTTTAAGAGGCCTCCACATCTCCCCACAGGATCATGTGTGTGGCCCGGACATGGCCAGCACATGGCCTCACGTTGCATCGAAGTACACGGAGTGTACTTCAAAAATATCTAGAAACTCCAATTTACTCAAAAACATCATAAAAAGGAAAAACATACCTGAAAAAAAGGATCGGGTTCTTACAAACTCCCCCCCTTAAGGAAATTTGTCCCTGATTTTCCCTAGTGAGGCATAGAAGAAGGAACCTCGAACAGCTCTGGCCACTGCGATCGTACATCATCTCACGCTCCCAAGTCTCATCTTGTACTCACCCATGCTGCCATAGAACCCATACAAGGAAAAAATACCATCCACGGAGAACCATCTTACTGCAATCGACAATCTAGATAAGATGCTCCCCAAGCAATGCATCTGATTCAATCTTAACCTCTTTAGGTTGAAAGACATGAGACGGGTCTGAAAAGTAACATCAAAGCTGAGAAATGTGGAAGACATCGTGCATAGCCTGGTACCTCTGAGGTAACTACAACTTATAGGAAACCAGCCCAATTCTCTCAAACACGTCAAACGGACCGACGTTCCATGGTGAAATCTTACCCTGTCTCCAAATCCTCTTGTGTCCCATCCTCGGTGTGACACACAGGAAAATTCGATCCCCGACCTCAAACATTAGAGGTCATCTCTGCTGATCAGCATAAGACTTCTGTTGAGACTGTGTTGTAGCCATCCTCTTCTGAATCAACTCTTTATGCTTAGAGTTCTCTTGAACAAGATGAGGTCCCAGCAAAGCTACCTCTCCTACCTCCAGTCAGTATAAAGGTGATCGGCATCACCTACCGTACAAAGCCTCGTAAGGTGTATCTAAATAGTTTCTTCAAAACTATGGTTGTAGGAAAACTCTGCAAGATGTATATGCTTTTCCCAGGAACCTTCAAAATCTGGGATGTTGGATCAGAGAATATCCTCAAGCACCTGAATCATATGATCGGACTGGTCATCTGTCTAGGGATGGTATGTTGTACTCAAAAGTACCTGTGTACCCAAAGCCTTCTAAAGCCGCTGTTAGTACCGAGAAGTAAAATGGGAATCCCTATCTGAAATAATGGTGTGAGGAACTCCATGCAGACGTATAATCTCCCTGATGTACAACCTCCCAAGATCATCAACAATGAAGGTCTCCTTATTTGGAAAGAAGTGAGCAACCTTCGCGAGTCTGTCAATGACAACCCAAACAGCAACATTCTCTCGAGGAGACCTCGACAACCCAGTAATGAAATCCATCACGACACCATTCCACTTCCACTTAGGAATGGGTACTTGTTGTAAAAGCCTTGCTGGTCACTGATGCTCTGTCTTCACCTGCTAATAAGTGGAACACCTCATGACGAAACCAGAAATTCCCCTCCTCTTACCTGGCCACCAATAATGACGGTGTAAATCACGATACATCTTGGTGATGCCAGGATGAACTTCCCAAACTGAGGAATGAAAATCCTGCATCCGCTCCTCGTGTATGTCTGCTGGCACCCATACGCATCGCTGGAAATTCATGATCTCATCTTCACCTACTATCCATCCGGGAAGAGGGTCCTCTCCTAACACACTTTCCCATTGGACTAGGCCTTTAGAATTTTATAGCTTCATCATTCTTACCTGGTCAATAATAGTAGAGGTAACAGCTACATAAGATAGAAAAGTCTGCCCCTCTTTGTTGTGCACCTCCAAATGCATCTCAAGGAACATGGCCATAAGCTACCACTCACTGATGGCCTCCTGAACTACATGTATCTGAGTTCTCTTACTCAACCCATCAGCCACTGCATTGCCTTTTCCCGGTGTATACTCAAGCTCAATGTCAATGGACTGAAGGTACTCAACCCACATGCACTGTCTCAAATTCAGATCACACTGAGTGAATATGTACGTGAGCCTCTTGTGGTTGGTAAACACCACAAAGTACTCTCCTAGAAGGTAATGTCTCCAATAGTGTAGGGCATGAACAACAGCTTCCAACTCCAGATCTTGCACTGGGTAATTCCTCTCATGTGGCCTTAACTGCCAAGACCCGTAAGCAATGACTCCATATCCCTGCATAAGCACAGCTCCCAGCCCGATACCTGAAGCATCACAATAAAAAGTATATCTCCTTCACAGCTCTACCAAGACTAGTATCAGTGATGAATTCAACCTCCCTTTCATTTCCTGAAAGGGTGACTCACAAGAATATGAGCATTAGATCTTCGCACCCTTCTTGTTCAGACCTGTCGGTAGTACTTCTAGGCGTGAAAAGTCTTGTATGAAATATATATAGTATCCAACCAGACCAAGAAAACACTTCACCCCAAAAACACTCTTTGACTGATCCCAGTAAACTACTACTCTCACTTTCTCTAGGTCTACTGATACTCTAGTCTCTAAAATAACATAACCCAAGAAGTGAATCTAGTCCATCCAAAAATTCTATTTTGAGAGCATAGCATATAACTGATGCTCCCTCAGTGTACTCAAGATGATCTCAAGATGGGTATCATGGTCGTGTCGGGTGTGAGAGTACACCAAGATGTCATCCATGAAAACCACCATGAAGGAATCAAAGTATGGATGGAACACTCGGTTCATCAGTGCCATGAAAACTACAGGCGCGTTCGTGTGACAGAATGGCATAACCATATACTCATATAGACCATACCAACTCTAGAAAGCTATAATAGGTATATTAGATGGTCTAATGCACAAATGATGATAACCGTATCTCAAGACAATCTTTGAGAACAACCAGGATCCTCAAAGCTAATCAAAGAGATAATCGATCCTTGGAAAGGGATATCGGTTCATGACTGTCAACTGGTTCAGCTTCCAATAACCCACAAAAAGCCTAAGGGTGACGTCTGCCTTCTTCTCAAATAGGACAGGCGAAACTCAAGGAGAAGTATTGGGTCAGATGAAACTCTTTTCCTGCAACTCCTTTAACTGCTTCTTTATCTCCTGTAACTCAGGTGTAGCTATCCTATAATGAGGAATGGACACCAGTGTTGCTCCTAGCATGAGCTCAATTGAGAAGTCTACCTCATGCTCTCGAGGTAAAAATGAAAAGTCGTATGGAAATACATCTATGAAATGATCCACCATCGAAGGAAAGTCTATCTATGAAGTCCCCTAGTCATCCAGATATAGACTAGCAATCTAGGTTGTAGCTCCTCCTAGCCCAGGATTCTCAGGTCTTGCTCGACTCACCAGGACATCCCACTCACCTCTATGAATAAAGGATCCACCCTCTAGGGATACGAAACTCACCTTGTGGTGATAACAGTCAATGAATTCCTAGAGGGGAACTAGGCAGTCCATTCTGATAATGACATCAAAACACGTCATCTCTAGGACATAGAGGTCCCATAAGAAGTAAAACCCTATAACCTCAAGAGGGAACTCTCTGCACTGGTGTACACTAACCACTCTAGTCCCCAATGGTGTGTCTAGAGTTAGAGTATCTGTAGAGGAAAAGATGCAGAGCCCATGTCTCTCCACAACAGCAACAGAGATAAATCTAGTCGTAGGACCAGTATCAAAAAGAGCTAAAGAAAAATCTGAGGCTACTTAGATCGTACCTCAAACTATAAAAGGGTTGGGATCCTGCTCCTGATGGGTCTGATCTACTGCAAAAGTCTGGCCTGTACCGTAGCCCTGTGACCCTACCTGACCACTCTGACTTGATCCACTCTATTGTCACTCGTAGCCTGGTGACTGACCACCAAGGCCATGACCTCCACCTCAGTCTGAATGGCTGGAAAAACTCTAGTTCCTAGACTGGTGAGAAACTGGCTATGCATCTCCTCCATACAGGGTCATAGAACAACCCCTACCACCTGCTGTATGGGATAAGAACTACAGGAAACACTGAAGATGGCTCATCTTACTGCAATATCGACACTCCATCGGATCTCTCTGGCACTGAGGCCTAGTACGCCTGCTCCTCCCATATTTGTAGCAGACTACCAGCTGCCTGAAGATACATTACGCCTACTCTAATCTCTTTGAGAAAACTCCCTACGGCGCTTACTGCTATCTGTAGGAGGAATACTGACTCTGGATGCCGAATCGTTCTGGCTTACTGCACCAGAATCTCTCAGATTGCGCTCAGTGATCAGTGCCTAGTTGACGATAGATTATTTCGAATTCAACCTGAACATGTTCACCTATGAGTAGATGTTGTTCCTCAGACCATCCTCAAACTTTCAGGCAAGGAACAACTCATCGCCCCCTGGAATAGGAATGAAACGCTGCAGCTCAGTAAAGTGAGATAAGTACTCCATAAAAAAAGATTACCCTACTCTATACTCATAAACTCTCGGGCTCGATCATCCCTCAAGGTATCTAGGTAGATGTATTCATAGAAGATGTGGTGAAAATCATCCCAAGTCATACTCTGCTGGCGCCCTGACAGTGAGATCACCTCCCACCACCTCTTGGTGGAGTCTCGAAGCATATAGGTAGAGAGTATCACCCTCTTCTCTAGAGGTATCTCCAGATGCTTGAAAATTTTCGGCGTGGCCTCTATCCACAACCCGGCAGCCTGAGGTCCTCTGTCCCCTAAGAAATTAGGAGGATGCTGCTGCTAGAAAACTCGCATCAACTCTTCCAGTGACGGGGCCAGAGGTGGCTCTCCCTGGAAGGTCTGCATCATCCTCAGAAAATCTTCCCTAAATTGTGCATCAGCACCTGAAACTGGTATAACATCTAGTGCCAAGGCTAGCACAACAGGATCATCTGCAGGAGGTCCCTGATTGGCCATATCTGTTGTTCGATCATTTTCTGGCAGTTGACGTACAACCGAAGGACGTCTCGATGGAATATCTCTGAAAGTTCATAGCACACCTTAGATCAGGATTATCAAAGACTGAGAACCCAAGAGTACAAGAGGGGAACAATAGAAATAAACATTCATGTTTTACAAAACATGACTACACGGGTTGTATAAAAACTACACGGTTTGTTCCTTAAAGCCATTCACATGGGCGTATACACCCGCCACAACTGGTTGTGTAACGCCCCAACCATACAGTGTGTTTTACCCACACACGGCATGTACATGAACTCCATTCCCCTACCTGAGTCTCCTTACACAACTAACCCACATGGTCCCCTTAATCCTAGATTACACGGAGTGTTCACGAAGGACACGGTGTGTTCACGAAGGACACAACATGTACTAGACAAGGTTTCAATGACCCGTGTTGTTATTTACAAGTTCTGCTACATGGATCACTCTACACAGCGTTCTCCATGAGAACACGACATGTACTTGAAGGTTTTCCCTGACTCGTGTTGTTTGTGACACGGCCAGGTACTTAGGTTACATGGAACGGTGTGTGAAAAATGGATGCAACATGTATACTCAATGTTTCATCCATCTGTGTTGTCAGTCACATGTGTAGACACACAGTCACTACAACACTGTGTGTACGTACCGTACATGGAGTTTTCCTAAAAATATTTTCACAGCCCCGTGTTTATGCCCAAACAGTCAGTGACACAGTTTAAAAACTACACACCATGTATTCATAAATTACACGTTGTTTATTCTGGGTTTTTCTAGGTAGTAGCCTCAGAAACTACTTTGGAGGCCAAGAAACACAAAAAACAAGATTTAAGGTTCCAAATTCCGATCCGTGAGGGCGCATACTCCCCACGAATCATAGTTTGGCATCTTATAAAAGCTATAACAAGGAAACCAGGAAATGATCCACCAAATTCTGGTCCATTATGGCCCATAACACCTCAAGAACTATAGTTTGGTGTCCATATAAGAAAATTACTATACAAACAAATTCTATATCAAACAGAAGATATTATATCAAATCATCTATCACAATATTATGAATAATCTACACAACATCTATCACAACAACATGAAATTTCTAATGCATCCAAGATGGCATGGAAAAAATGCATGGCATGTGATTTATAACAAGTTCCTATATGATGCATGAGATGACATACCCTCATCTCCTCAGGTTGCGAGAGAAATATAACAACAATAACAACAACGGTAACAAAACAAATTACTTGAGTCACTCAAGGTGAAATCATATCAACTGTAAAAATTGCAAAACCAGTAAAACTACAGTTAACGAGGTAGTATGGATTTTCCCAATACACGGGTTAGCTACTCCCGGGAACATATTATTACTAGGTACCTATTCCATCCTACCCCTGGCTATAGGCTCTGAACAGTAAGTCAAGAGAAAAGAAATCATCTTATACCACTTTTTAATGTCCCTGTTCTGGAAGCCACCCAATGGCGCCCCATACCCGGTTGGTCACATGGCCTCAAGCACATTTCTCCAAATGCCGGAGGTTTCCTACTAGTAGTGAGGGCCTTGGGTGTGATAGTGGGGAAACTATTCCCTCATTGGGAGAGTACACAATGGAAGTACACATCACATACAATAGCGGAAGTAGTAAATATCCAAAAACTGTAAACATTGGAAGACTAAAACAATAAAAAACTGTAGCACACATATATATATGAGATGATACATGATACATATGTCTTGGAATGAAACCAAACTGGTCACAATACTAAATACAATACTAAATCAAAGTCATAAAGAAAAATAGATAAGAAAATTTTCAGTATCGCAAGCCTCGGCTTGGTCACATGCTCTCCTGCTCTAATGCAATCATGTTCCTAAATTCGAAGGGCTCTTTCCCTTGTCTATACTTGCAGCAATATAATTTGTTTGGGCTAGAAAGAATGACCCAAACAGGGTGTGAGAATAAATCCCAGTAGGCAACCACCCGAAGATCTGTGCCTAAAAGTCAGTGATTTTATGGAAAATAATAGTACAGTAAGCATTAAACAGTAAGAAGTAAACAGGATGATACAAAATAGAAAAAAATCCACAGATCAACAATAAGTCGTGAAGCTACAGCTAACCACAAACAGGAATACCTATAGTAAGTACTCATAGCCATCCCATCATGTCCTATATAAGAAGTACCAACAACCCTCGGGGTAGTACACTCTACCTAACCCCTTTGGTTTGGTCATACAAAATTATAAGACTCTCTGAGGAAGCACGCTCAGTCAATTCCCCTTATAGTATAAGGTAGTCAGGAACACTTTGAGAAAGATCACACAGTCAATTACCCTTATATCCCCAAGATCTAGAGACTCTCTAAGGAAGCTCACTTATTCAATTCTTCTTATAACCTCAGGTTAGTCACAGACTCTCTCTGAGGAAGATCACTCGGTCAATTCCTTTTATATCCTGGAATGGTTTAAGGGAATTCAAAAAAACAAAGACTCTCCACGGAAGCTCACTTGGTCTATCCCCGTATAGTCTATAAAGCTCAATACTATATGAGGAATCTCACTCAGTCTATCCTCCTATAGTCTATAATGTCCAAGATTCTCTGGGAAGCTCACTCGGCCTATCCCCTATAGTCTATAATGTCTAAGAATCTTTTAGAAAGCTCACTCGGTCTATCCCCATATAGTCTTTAGCATCAGGTTCTCACAACCCCATACTAGTCAGTGCATAATAATTCTATAAGCCCAAAGGAAACCTACAGAGCTACCTGGCTTACCAGTATACAGCATAACAAGCATGTCAGTGAATAGAACTCCATCCTACAATCACAAGGAATTGTAACAGGTATAATGGCCAAAGGTTGAACAAGCCCAAAAGGTCGTAAACAGAACAAATCATGGAAAAACATCCAAACATAGAAATTATCCTTATACATAGCCAAATTACCTCTACACAAGCTTACAAGCAAGGAAAAACAATAGGGGGAAACAGTAAACACACAATACCTCGTTCAAGGGTATTGGGGGAATTTTCACATAACACTCAAATACATTGAATGGAAAGGCACAAACCACCTACCTTAGGGTTAGGAGATCAAAATACATGAACTACGAGGCTTAAATATCCGTAGAACTTAGTAGATATATAAAAATTCACAAAAAGTTTAGCCCACGATAACTTAAAAAAGATGAATAATTTGAAAAGGATGCAATATAAGAAAGAAGAGCTTATCGCTATGATTCCAACGCAATTGATAGCTGTCGATTCGGAGAACAGATGGAGGCTCGGGGGGTCAGAGACTTTTCGGTGTCGTAAAACTTCTATAATTCAAATGGGACCTAGAAGAATATGATTCTAGCAGTTAGACGCGAGGTAGGACTGTTTAATGAAAAAGAAAAAAGAAAGTACACAGTGTATAATTTTGGAGTACACGACATGTACTATGCTTTTCCATACTTTACATTAAGCAGCCTCCACATCACCCCACACGACCATGTGTGTGTCCCGAACATGTCCAGCACACGGCCTCACATGGCATCAAAGTACCTGGCATATACTTATAAAGTGCACGGCATGTAATTCAAAAATTTATAGAAACTCCACTTTTTTCAAAAACTCTAGAAAAAGGAAAAACATACCTAAAAAAGAAGTTCTGGGTTCTTACAGGTACAATTGTGCCAGAGACACATCCACATGTAATATCTAGAAAATTATTCCATTTTTAGGAAAATACTCATTCTATAATTTACCATAAAATAGTGATGGTTACCTATGTTTAGTCCTATCAATATGGTTTTCACTAAGTTTTTCTAATTCTAATCTAAAAAAATAACTATTCCATCATTGATACTAAATTTGACAAGCCATATCATTTTTAAACTTTATTAAATAAATATAACATAATGTAAAAAACAAATAAAACCCCAAAAGATCCAAATCCCGTGTTTATTTTGGAAATTAGATATATATTATAATAAGTTGAAATAGGGATATAGTAACATTATTTAAACACTCTAAAACAATCCCTAAAATTATACTGATCTTCTAATATTTTACAAGATAGCCATGGGATGTACATCAAAAATAGGTGACATATAATTCCAAGTATGTGAATGATAAAATAATATAATGAAATAAATAATTAAATGTGAATAAATGGACAAAACATGGTGATATTAAAATGTTATAATCATAGTCATGAATATCTAAGCATGATATAGGATGGTAACATCAAGGAATCATACGAATGTGGAGGTAATATTAAACATGATATCATACTCATAGGTCAAGGATAACCACCAATAAATCATAACATAGTGTGATTAGGTCAACTTTCCAAGCACCATAAATGGAATATCATGAGATAAAATCATTACCCAGTGTGTTGGAGTGTTTTAAAATTCAATTCTCATCCATCAAATTCATGTCATGTATATAAATTTTTTTACTACATAGATAATATAACATAATATCAACATTAAAATATTTCAACCACATGATTAAAGAGTTTTTATTGAATATATATAATTCCCCAATAAATTATGGGTAGTTACATCTTGGTTAATACCCATGAGAGGAAATGGGTATGGTTATTCACAACACACATGTTGGGATTTGAATATCATGGTCTAATTCTAGTAGTATAATAAGTGTAAATAAAGGTTCTTTGAAGGTTCTAATTTGGGATAAAGGTGGTATATAATTACTTGGGAATCACATGGAAAATAAAGTTATGTATAAAAAAATATTATAAATTGAAAAAATGGAAATTAAAAGGCTTAATACATATAAATTACTTGAATAAAAAGGAAGAGTATAAGAATAACTTACCTAGAGGGGGTGCTTCTAAAACCATTGGTGGAAATTCTTAAGATCTTTGGAACGACTTGGGAGGGATTTAGAGAGGTATAGAAATATGGAATTTTTTATAAATGGGTTTTTAGTGAAGTGGAATAGGAGGTTGGGTGGGTATTTATGTAAAATGAGATGGAAATTATTTTTTAATTTCTAAACTTATGTTTAGGACTCTAAGAGATAAAATAATAATAAAAATTACCTAATGTTTCCCCATGTTTTCTACAAAATATGAGTTTTGTTAAATGTTTCATTATTATAAGAACATAAATCCTTAAAATAAAGAAATTAGTGATGTGTATGTGACACATGATCATAAATAATTGACTTTAAAACCATAAAATATAATGTCGGTCTCTGAGGACATATTAAATGATTGTAAAATTAATCAAATAATATCAAAATATCAGTATTCAAAAGAATAAATCTATTTTATATCATGGATGAACTCTATTTTTTTTATATATCTCTTATTAACTATTATTATATCATAATACATACCATATATTTCTACTATATTTAATATTTAACAAAAAAATTATTATTTCAGAGAAATATTAAAAAATTAAAAATTGGATAATTTCAACATACTAAATTCAAAAAATATATTTATCTTTGTATAATAACTTTATAAATATTATAATTTTCACTTTTAAATAAGAATCTTTATATATAGTGGAATACTAGTTTTTATGAAAGTAAACATGTTCTAAACCTTATGAAAATTATATTTAACGTCATTATATTATATTATTGATTAAATTTAAATAAATTTTATTTAATAATAACTCATTAAAATTCCATTTATTTAACAAATTATTTAATTTATCAAAAATTTGGTTTTAACTGAAATTATAAATTTCTCAAATATAAAATTTTGGTTTCTTATTACCAAAATATAATATTATCAAACTCATTATATAATTAGGTATATATATAATGTAATAATGAAAATGGATGAAATAATATTATTTATTAAAAATATAATATAAAAAATGAATACTACTATGGTCTATATACAAAATTCATTATTACCCCAACGTACACCAAAAGGGTAAGGTGTGTGATAGTGATACTTTATTAGGGTGGTTCTGTGAACATGTTTTGGGTCATGATCTCAATAATTTTAAACCTATCCCCCAAATTGTTTTACTAAAATTTTTGTTGTTGAAACTCAGATGAGGTGTAGTCAAGGGAAAATCCAATTGATGGCATATGACAACCCTGCTTTTTTATTAAAACGTAAACATGATTTATTACATAAAACTTAACTTCATACAACAAAGAATATCGAGAGGTTTAGTGTCTTTGGGGATTAGGATCATTACCTAAAAACATGAAACATGAAATACAACATCTTTATTGATAACTTCTTTTACATGACCACTACATTCCATCGTACTTAGCATTGCATGGGATAACCTGAGGACATGCATAAGAAAAGGGTGAGCTATAAAGCCCAGTAAGGGAGTACACATGGAAGAACATGAGGAGTACAATACATGTTAGACAATAGTCATATCAATAGAGCATAAGAAAAACATGAAGATAAATGCATGTTTAAGCATGATAATCATAACATGGGAATGTGGAAACAACACTTAACATGGATTTAGCATGAGCCAAAGCTCATTGCACATAAAGCATGAGTAAATATTCATTGCACATAAATAATGAGTAAAACCTCATTGAACTTGAATTATAATGAGTCAACACTCATTGCACATCACTTATAATGATACTATACTTTACCCAATGCATTGGAGTGCTATAATGGACCACCCCTCTTAAATATTTCATTTCATGCATAAGTGTTCCACATGGAATCGTAAAACATGGATTCATAAAACAAAATAATTTATTCCAAGATAAAGGAATGTGGAATTCATAAATGAAACTTTATAATCAATATGTAAATTTGAATACCCTTGATGGAGAAATGGGCATGGTATTCACTACATAATGACATTGGCTTAGAAAATCGGTGCGATTTCGGCAGCGTAACGGCGTGACATAAGAATTAATAAAAATGGTTGATGAGAGAGAAATGGGTTCCTCATCATATTTACATGTAATGGACAGTAAGTATTTAATATAGATACATGTTCCAACAATAGTAATGGAATTTAGGTTCATTATACAAAAGTATTGCTTGAATGTAAATGAGGAGGGACAAGTTCCTTTCGGAATTTCGACATAGTAACGGGAGTACATGGGAGGCATTAAATGAGAGAGAAAGGGGTCTCCCATCATTCAAACATAAATATAGCAGTATGAGGGAGGTGTGAAACTATACCCCAACATTCATAATTGAAATTACAAGGGTAAAACAACTTAATGAAAATTGGACAAAAATGAGAAAGGAAGAAAAAAACCCTTACTTGGAAGTGTGCTTCCAAAGGCTAGAGAGAGGCTTGTGAGAGGATTATTAAGATCTTGGAAAACCTTGGGAGGATTATAGAGAGAGTAGGGTAGAGTTTGGATGAACTCAAAGGGCTTTGAGTGAGGAGTAAGTTCGAGCTTGTGTGGGTTTATAAAGGAAAGGTGAGGGAATTCGTTATTATTTAGGTTTGGGTCCCCTTACATAAAATTAATCCAAACCACAATCTATCCCATGGTTTTTGCCCATGGTTTTTGGAAAAGGGAATAGGAAAAAATTATTTTATAAGGACAAATTCCGAACTTCTTAAAATATTAGGGTTGCTTATGTGGAGGTGAGTTATACTTCCATGTAAATTAATTTAAAAAGACAAGGTGTTTAATAAGTCTTGAGGGGTCCATTAATGCTTTGAAAAGTAATCTAAACAAACCCAAAATCACATTATTTTAATTTTAATCCATATATTGTCTGAAAATAAAGATTTTAGTATTTTATTACATCACTAATGGGTCATTATGATGTCATAAAACACATTATATATTTAAACAGTATTTAATTTTTACTCAAAAATTTGACTGTCTCAGAAAATTATGAAAAATTCACCGTTGGATAATTTCAACATCCTGATTCCAAAAATAACATTTAGTTTATCTATATAATTTTATAAATATGTTAATTTTTTCTTTTAAAATAAAAATTGACATTTATCGAAAATTCACAGGTTTTGACAAAAATGGCTTTCAAACCTTGATAACAATTTTAATTGCATTCTTAAAATTATAAGATAATTTATATTTAATATAAATTAATTTAATAATAATATTATTATTTTATTAAAATATTATTTAATTCAAAAATCCCTTAATTTAATAAAATAGGCTTTTTAATTTAATAATAACTAAAACACCATTGGTAATTTAAAAACTCTTTACAATGTATCAAAAATGACTAGAAATTATATTAATTATTATATACAGAAATAATGTACATGAACATAGTACCACTAATTTGTTACATAACCCCTTAAAACACTCACATAAGACCTAAGGGTAAGGTGTGCGATAGTGACAGAATCTTGGGGTGGCTCGGATAACATCGCTCGAGTGGTAATTTCTATCAACTTCCACTTCTCCTGTAGATGGTCTCGTTCGAGCTTGACATGGTGAAGCTCAGCTTGGGATTGGTCAAGAGAGAATCCCAAGGATTCCACCTCTTTTATGAGCTCTGATAAATGGGCTTCGTATGGGGAAATTCTACTAGATGAGGCCATCGCTTCTTTTGTCTAAGTAAAATTGGATTTGTTAAAGCCCTATATCTATACTAATCATGTGATCACTATTCAACGACTATAAAAGTAACAGTCACAATTCTTATCATAAAACCAATGAAGTTGACATTTTATAAAAACATTTTATATAAAGAGACATTTAATAAGATTAAGAGGGATTTTCCATTAATGAAACTTTGGATTGTTACAATATTCCCCCCTTAAGAAATTCCACCCTTGAAATTTTCCTTTTCCCACACTAAAACAAATGTGGGTAACTCAGCTTCATCATATCCTCCGATTCCCAAGTTGGTTCTTTAACCATGTGGTTTCTACACAACACCATGATGAGGGGCATTGTCTTATTTCATACAAATTTTTCTCTACGAGCTAAGATCTTCACTGGTTAACCCGACACGATCAAGAATCTCAAAGGGGCCGAGGTACCTTGGACTTAACTTCCCTTTCTTTCCAAACCTCATGACCTTATTCCCTGGAGATATGTGTAGAAAAACCATGTCTCCAACTTTAAACTCAAGGTATCATTGACGATTATCTGTATAACTCTTCTGTCGACTTTGGGCTGCCTGGATATGCTGCTGAATGGTTTTCACCTTCTCCACCATTTCCTCGACCATTTTTGGTCCAAGCAGCTTACGTTCACTGACCTCATCCCAACATGCTTGTGTTCTGCACCTTTTCCCAAACCGGGCTTCGTATGGTGCCTTTTGGATGCTTGAGTTGAAACTGTTATTATAAGAGAACTCAACCAAAGGATGATATTGATCCCATCCACCTTTAAAGTCCATTGAGCACGCTCTCAACATATATTCAAGTGTTTGGATAGTCCACTCGGATTGGCCCTCAGTTTGAGGATGATAGGTCTTACTGAAGTTCAGTTCAGTATTCAGATCTTGTTGAAGACTCTTCCAAAACTTAGAGGTGAATCTTGGATCTCAGTTAGACACAATCAGATAGTGGTACTCCATGCAACCATACCACTTCCCTGATATATATCTGTTTCAGTTGATCCAATGATAAATCCTCCCGAATAGAAATGAAATGTGCAGTCTTTGTAAGACGATCCACAACAACCCAGATTGAATTGTTGCATTTGGATGTCCTTAGATTTCCAGTGACAAAGTCAATGGTGATGTTCTGTCATTTCCAATCTGGTATGGGCAATGGTTGCATCATCCCCTTAGACTTCTGCCTCTCTGCCTTCACTTGCTGACACACCAGGCACTTTGATGTATATTCAGCGATCTCCTTATTCATATTATACCACCAAAAGTTTTCTCGAAGATCTCGATATATCATTGTGCTCCCTGGGTGAATAGAGAAATTTGAACTATGTTCATCATCCAAAAGTTCCTTTTTAAGCTCTGAACATGATGGAACACATAGTCTTTTCGCAAATCACACAATTCCTTCTTCATTAACATTAAACTCCAAGGATTTCCCTTTTTCGATAGCTTCCACTTTTTATTGAATTCAAACATCATACTTTTGAGCATCCTTTAACCTTTCTAAAAAAGATGATTGAGTAATCGTTTGTGAAAGGATTGATGATGTTCCCTTCTCTATGATTCCCATGTCCATTTTCATCAAGTCTAAGAAGATTGGATCCTTCTCAATTTGAATCATTGTTAGAATATCTGTATCCTTTCTACTTAGGGTATCTGCCACCTTCTTCGCTTTCCTAGGGTGGTAATGGATTGAACAGTCATAATCCTTGATGAGCTCTATCCATCTTCTCTGGCACATATTAAGCTCTTTCAATGTGAATATAAATTTAAGACTCTTGTGGTCAGTATATATCTCACATTTCTCCCCATAGAGATAATGCCGCTAGATTTTCAAGGCAATGATCACCGCTGCCAACTCCAGATCATGTGTTTGATAGTTTATCTCATGGATTTTCAACTTCCTTGAGGTATAGGATATCACTTTATCATTCTACATCAGCACACAGCCTAATCCCTTCTTCGAACCATCACTGAATACCACCAAAAGTTCCCCACTTGTGGGTAAAGTGAGCACGGGTGCAGTGATAAGCCTCCTTTTCAACTTCTTGAAGCTTTCTTCACATTCATCACTCTAATAAAACTTTAATCCCTTTCGATTTATCATGGTATGAGGGTTGGACAATCGCGGGAAATTTCTCAGAAATCGTCGATAATATCCAGCTAACCCCAAGAAGCTACGAATATTCGTTACCGATGTTGGCCTCAGCCATCCCTCAATGGCATCTGTTTTGGAGGGGTCCACAGATATCTCATTGCTTGTGATGATATGGCCCAAGAATAAGACCTCCTTCAACCAGAACTCACACTTGTTGTACTTTTCATACAGCTTCTCCTTGCACAAAGTCTCTAGTAGAGTTCTTAAATGTTCCTCATGATCCTCCTTGGTTTTGGAGTATATTAGAATATCATCTATAAATACTACCACAAATATGTCTAGGTATTTTCTAAATACACTATTCATCAATTCCATGAATATTTCTAGAGCATTGGTGTGTCCGAAAGGCATTACAATGAATTCATAGTGCACGTACCTTGTACAAGAAGCAGTCTTGAGGACATCTTCCTTCTTCACCCTTACTTGATAATATCCCGACCATAAATCTACCTTGGAGAAGAATTGTTCTCCATTCATCTGATTGAAAAAGTCATAAATTCTTTGGAGAGGCTACTTGTTCTTTATCGTGATTTTGTTAAGTTCACGATAATTGATGCAAAGCCGCATTGACCCATCCTTCTTCTTGACGAAGAGGACTGGTGCACCCCATGGTGAAGCACTTGGGAATATAAACCCTTTATCTAGATTCTCATGTAGTTGTTTCTTCATCTCTTCAAGCTCTACAATATCCATTCTATATGGAGTCTTGGATATTAGTAGCACCCTAGGTATAAGTTCAATTGAGAACTCAACATCTCTTCTTGGAGGAAGACCAGACAGTTCCTCAGGAAACACTTCAGCGAATTCCCTCACAATAGGCATTTTTTAAAGGAGGGTTTCTTCCTTGGACTCAATCATTTGAGCCAGATATGCATGCTCATAAGGCAGTAATATGTATTCTTATCATGATAGAGCTATAGTAGATTCATCATCCTCCTAACACTTGTAATGAATCAGGGGTCAATTCTCCATATGGAGTGTAATTTCCCTCTCCCGACAATTTATGTTGGCTCTATATAAGGAAATCCAATCCATTCTAGGAATTTCATCAAATTCCACCAGAGGGAGTATGACGAGGTTTTCCAAGAAATTCAATCCCCATAATATAACATGGGAGGACTTATATTCATGGGATGCAATGATTTCCCCATTTTCCGTACTCACCGACATCTTTACTTCCGTGATTTCTGGTGGTGTTGGGATTGTTCTACAAAACTTTAGCGATATAAAAGAATGAGTAGAACCTGAATCAAAAAGTACGTTCAGTATTCATGAATGAATAACTAGTGTACCTGTCATTACTTCATTATCGAGGTTCAATTCGGCAGAAGTGATGGAAAAAGCTCTTCCTTTCTACCTTGAAGGTTGTTGGTTGTCTCTGAAAACCCTTGGATTAGGGCACTGATTTTCAAAATAACTCGGTTCTTTGCATTTGTAGCATTGAACAACGTGTTGAGGTTCGAACAAAGTGTTCCTCTCCTTTATCGCAGTCACGGGTCTTTCTTGCCGACAGTTAACAGTTAGGTGACCTTCCCTTCCACACCTAAAGAATTTCCTCGTCCCCTTAAGGAAATTTCTAGGGTGCTTCTTTCTGCACTTTTGGCAAGTGGGGTGCTGGATTTTCTTAGCACCGTTGGATTTACCCATCAGCCCACCAACATTGAAGTCCACCTTACGCTTCTTATCCCCATGATACCCTTGTGATTATTCGATCTCCATTTCGACCTTAAGGTAACATCAGACAATTTCCTCATAGATGTCGAAGTCACAGATCGCCAATGCTTTCTGCAAGCTAGGCTTCAGCCCACTAAAGAAGCAGACAACCTTGAATTCGGGGGTAACAACAAAGCCAGAAGCGTATCATGCAAGCCTTGTGAAGTTTTCCTCATACGCTCCAACAGATTCTTCATCTTTTTTCTTGAGGGAAAGGAAGTCCCTTTCCATCTTAAGTTGTAGGGTGCGCGGAAAATATTTTTCAAAAAACATCTTCCGTAAATCCTTCCATTCCAACGCCTCGATCTCCTCCTCAGGATTCGTATTTTTTATCAACGCCCACCATTGGTCAGATTCACCCTCTATACGATATGCCACCAGGAGAACCTTCTCTTTTTCGGATCATTGAAGGATGGAGAAGATCATTTCAATGGAGTTGATCTATTGTTCAGTGATTATGGGATAAGATGATCCACTAAAAGTAGGAGGTCTTTGTCTCATAAAGCTCTTGATAGTGACTTGTTCTTTCTTAGGGGGGTTGAAAATTCTTCTTGACCTGTGTTTCTATTCAAAACATGGGCTAGTTGGGAGAGAAGTGTGACAAAGTTCGCGATTCCTGGTCCTATTGGATTGGGCATCTCATTAGTACAGTCATCACACTGATCTTCACAATGGTTGCTATCCTGAGTCCTCCTATTATCAGCCATTAGCTAGAATAAAAGGAAAGTTATGGGTAACACATAAAGGGTAATCCAAAGACAAAATTTGATGACTTATAAATAAAATTTCATTTCCTTAACTAATGAGTCTATAGGCTCCAATATAGGCTTTTCATGATCTATATTCTAACATATACTCTTAGGGGAATTTTTTTAATTACCTTAATAAGGGTTCATAATAAGCTTGTGAATTTACCAAAGTATATCCCCAGGGAATGTTGTAACCAAGAGTGCATCAAGGCCCATTGTCGTGCACCAGTTCCCGTTCGAGTATAGCTCAAGGCGGTGTTTTCGGGTTTTACCCCTAGGATACATTTGTCCTAGAGCCGCCTCTACCTTCTCGTATCCATACAGGGATGTATTTTCTTGATAACACACATAACAAATACTAAAGAAAAATTAGGGACGTTTTTATTGTACTTAGTCTTGTATTTAAGGCTTTACTAGGGTTTCCTAATCCCAAAAATAACTAAACCTATCCTTTGATACCAACTATGACAACCCTGCTTTTTATTACAACTTAAACATGATTTATTACATAAAACATCACTTGATACAACAAAGAAGATCGATAGGATTAGTCTCTTTGGGTCTTAGGATCATTACATAATAACTTGAAACATGAAATACAACATCGTTATTGAAAACTTCCTTTACATGACCACTACATTCCTTCGTACTTAGCATTGGATGGGATAACCTGAGGACATGCATAAGAAAAGGGTGAGCTATAAATCCCAGTAAGGGAGTAAACATGGAATAACATGAGGAGTATAATACATGTTAGACAATAGGAATATCAATAGAGCATAAGAAAAAAATGAACATAAAGGCATGATAAAGCATAATAATCATAACATGGGAATGTGGCAACAACACTTAACATAGAATTAGCATGAGCCAAGGCTCATTGCACATTGAGCATGAGTAAATCCTCATTGCACATAAAGCACGAGTAAACCATCATTGCACATGAATTATCATGAGTCAACACTCATTTCCCATGACATATCATGATACAATACTTTACCCAATGCATTGGAGCGCTATAAGGGCGCACACTACTTAAACATTTCATTTCATGCATAAGTGTGCCACATGAAATCAAAAAACATGGATTCATAAAAAAAATCATTTATTCCAAGATAAAGCAATGTGGAATTCATACATGAAACTTTTAATAAATAAGTAAATGTGTATAATGGTAAAAATCCTTGATGGGGAAATGGGCATGGTATTCACTACACAATGACATTGTCTTAGAAAATTGGTGCGATTTCGCCAGCGTAACGGCATAACATAAGAATTAATAAAAATGGTTGATGAGAGATAAAGGGGTTCCTCATAATATTTACATGTAATGGAAAGTAAGAAGGTAATATAGATACATGTACCAACAATTTTAATGGAATTTAGGTTCATGATACAAAAGTATTTCTGGAATGTAAATGAGGAGGGAGAAGTTTCTTTCGGAATTTCAGCATAGTAACGGGAGTACATGGGAGGCATTAAATGAGAGAGAAAGGGGTCTCCTATCATTCAAACATAAAGAGGGATGTATGAGGGAGGTTTGAAACCATACCCAAACATTCATAATTGAAATTAAAAGTGAAAAAACATAATGAAAATTGGACAAAAATGAGAAAGGAAGAAAAAAACCCTTACTTGGAAGTGTGCTTCCAAAGGATAGAGAGAGGCTTGTGAGAGGATTCGTGGGAGATTGGGGCACCATGGGAGGATTCTAGAGAGATTAGGGAATAGTTTGGATGAACTCAAAGGGATTTGAGTGAGGAGGAGGTGGGTGCTTGGGTGGGTTTATAATGTAAAGGTGAGGGAATTCTTTATTATTTAGGTTTGGGTCCCCTTACATTAAATTAATCCAAACCACAATATATCCCATGGTTTTTGCCCATGGTTTTTGGAAAAGGGAAGAGAAAACCATTATTTTATTAGGCCAAAGTCCGAACTTCTTAAAATATTAGGGTTGCTTAAGTGGAGGTTTGTCATGCTCTCATGGAAATTAATTTAAAAAGACAAGGTGTTTAATTAGTCTTGAGGGGTCCATTAATGCTTTGAAAAGTAATCCAAAGAAACCCAAAATAAAATTATTTTAATGGTAAAACATATATTGGCCAAAAATAAAGATTATATTATTTTATTACATCACTAATGGGTCATTATGATGTCATAAATTACATTGTATATTTAAATAGTATTTAATTTTTACTCAAAAATTTGATTGTCTTAGAAAATTATGAAAAATTCACCGTTGGATAATTTTGACGTCCTGATCCCAAAAAAACATTTATTTTATCTAAATTATTTTCAAAGTATGTTAATTTTCACTTTTAAAATAAAAACCGACATGTATCGAAAATTCACGGGTTTTGACAAAAATGGCTTTCAAACCATAATAAAAATTTTAATTGCATTCATAAAATTATAAGATCATTTATATTTAATAAAAATTATTTTAATAATATTATTATTATTTTATTAATACATTATTTAATTCAAAAATCCCTTAATTTAATAAAATAGATTTTTTAATTAAATAATATCTATAAACACCATTTGTACTTTAAATACTATTTACAATGTATCAAAAATTACTAGAAATTATATTCATTATTATATAAGAAAATAATGTACATTAACATAGTACCACTTATTTGTTAAATAACCCCTTAAAACAGCCGCATAAGACCTAAGGGTAAGGTGTTCGATAGTGATAGACTCTTGGGGTGGCTCGGATTACATCGCTCGAGTGGTAATTTCTATCAACTTTCACTTCTCCCGTAGACGGTCCCATTCGAGCTTGACATGGTGAAGCTCAGCTTGGGATTGGTCAAGAGCGAAGCCCAAAGATGCCACCTCTTTTCTGAGCACCAAAAAATGGGCTTCGTATGGGGCAATTCTACTAGATGAGGCCATCACTTCCTTTGTCTAAGTAAAATTGGATGTGTTAAAGCCCTATATTTATACTAATCATGTGATCATTATTCAAAGGATATAAAAGTAACAGTCACAATTCTTATCATAAATCCAAAGAAGTTGACATATTAAAAAAACATTTTATATAAAGAGACATTTAATAAGATCAATAGGTATTTTCCATTAATGAAACTTTGGGTCGTTGCATGTCATGTCCCTTGAAATCTTCGATAAATGGGATTTATAGGATATAATCTTCTTTTTTAGGGTCATCACATCATCCACCTATTTCAATAAGAAGTTATTAAAACATTTAATACTTAATAATATTAATGGTTATTGTAGAATGCCTATAATATGAATGGTTATGATGAATAATGAGCTTTTCTTTTTTACATTCTATATTTTATAAAAAACTAAAATAAGTAATGTAGTGAATTAGTTTTTTCTATAACTACATTACTTAATAAGTTATTTCTTCCTTGAAAATGGAATTTTATTTATAAAAATTAATTTCATCAAATTTTTAAAATTAGATAATTAGGAATAACCATTTCATAACAAAACCCATTCCAAATGTACACTTTTCCATTAAACTGAATTCATATTGAGTTGCACTTTATTTATTCGAGCCCAAATCCTCATATTTGGAACATTGAACGTGTTTTCAATATCTTCTATAAAATTATGCACACATGATACCCTTCTAGACAGATCATAAAAAATACTCATCTGCATTACCTTTCAACAAGAATCATAATAGTGGGTTAATTTAGACACTCAATAAGTTAAAGCATAGTAAATAATAATCAAAGATAATAAGTGAGTGTAAGATGAAAATATGGGTCTGAGAAAATAATTAATGTGAAATGACATGATGTCATAGAATTATTACCTTTACAACATAGATCATAAATTATGATACATATAATAAGGCATTGGAATTACATAAAAAAATTTAATAGGTTTATGGATAACAATACATAATCATAAACATTACCATAAACAAGACTATGTCATAAACATAGTAATAGAAAGTTACTTCAATTATCTTGGCCCCCAACGAGGACCATCATCACATTGTGGACAGAGTCCGTTTGAGAATTGGGTTCACTCCTTATTCATTTAAACATAGTTGATAGAGTCCCATAGTGGATTTTATTCACTCCAATGTCTCACACATTTCATGTCATGAGATATAAATATTTACACAATTCATTAGAGGGATATACAATTTTGGGACTACATATAACATCATTATATGTACAGGTAGGTTTGAGTGACTATCTCAATATGGGGATGAATTGAGTACCCAATGAAATTTCATGTAAAATGGATTGTTTTGAAGTCCAAAAAATGTTTATATATGGGAAAGTTTATCAAAAAAAGTAGTTTTATATATATCTTAATCTTCATAAATATTTCTATAAATATTGATTAGTTATTAAATGAATAATATACATAATATTATTGTATCCTTCAAAATCCATTTACCTGATCAAAATACTATATGAACATGAATTAAGATAAAAATCAATGTATATATTTTTTTCTATAGTTAAACACAATTTTATGTCATAAGGTGGAAATAAATTAAAAAAATTAATACACATAGTGGAATGATTGAATAAAAGAGGTTTAGTCTCATGTCCATACTTGGTCCTATTCACTTGGAGATCACCCACCACCAAGTAGTTTATAAAAAGTAAACTAGATGATCCACAACCTAGGTCAGGTCAATAAAATACTTTAAAATTTTCTAGGTAACACACGACATCTTCCATAGTTATGCATGGGAGTAAAAATAAATTGGGCACACAGGGACCTCTAACACTCTTTTTCAAGGGACCAAAAAATAAGAAACATTTTTGAGAATATATCGATTATCTTCCAGTTTAGTGTTGGAGACAGTGTGTGTGTGTAGTAAAGCAGAGTAAGCACACACCCTACTCAATATATAATGAAACTAAATAGAATCAATTAATATAGGATTATAGTGTTTATAAGTTCTCGGTTAATGTATCTTCTGAATATTGAGTTGAATTAGCAATGAATATTGAGTTAGGTTCTTTTCAAATCATCTGGAAAAAAAGAGTGTCACAAAATCGTGTTTTCTTGAAAAAGGAAATAATTTGATATAATGATTCATTTTCTTCTTTATTTGAGTGTTCATATCAGTTGATCTCTTTGTGTTTTCCAAAAATTTGTAGTGCTTCATCTCTCAGATTTTTAGTGAATTGTGATCTCTTTTTTTTCAAGTCACTTTTATTAACTATAGCTTTTCTATATATTTTCTACATGTTGTTCACTTTTTCTACATGAGGGAGTGTGCATTAATTTTATGAGTAGCAGCATGAACATTTGAGTCAGTTGTTTCCTCATACATCATTTTTTGAAATGATTTCAATCAGAAAATTTTAGTACAATAATTAAAATAGTAAATGGTATTAAATTAGATGTATATATTCATTATAGTAATAGAATTAAAAATAAGTTAAAAAATAAAAATGGTGATGGTGTATTATGATCTCGTGATGTCACGATCTGATGGTATGTTTCTTTGGTTGTATGTTTCTTTGGTAGAATTACATATGTTCTATGTTTCTCTATGGGTATGTTGCTTTGGAGGTATGGCATCAAAGGTGTCTAAGACATAGCTAAATTTTTAGTATGTTGGTGGTGTCCCTACTAGAGGTGTATGGTCTAACATAGTACACTCTAACGGTTTCTCAAACATAGTAATTTTTTTGAGTTGGTAGTATGAGTCTGGTGGTGTGACTTTGACGGTGACTTCTCTGAAGGTATCTCATACTTAGCCACATTTTGGTTTTGTTGGCATGTCATCTTGGTAGTTTTTTGCACAGTGGCATCTCATAATTTTTCAATTATTCAGTCCAGTAGTATGACAGTCTAACGGTGTGATATCAAGGAGGTTTTTCCGACATAGATATTTTTAAATTGGTGGGTTTTCATGGCCAATGGTTTCTGTCTCAATAGTTTCTTACAAATAGAAATATTTATAACAAAATGTCAAAATATAGCTTAAAAATACGGAAACATGAAATTCATTAGTATTATTAAAACCATGATTTGGTGATCATTAAAACAATGAGGTCAGCAATCTCCCTCTTTTTTATAAACAGGAATCCTAGCAGCAATATAATAATATAAATGGAAAAATAGGTAATTAGAGGTTTTAAAAAAGATTTAATATGATATCTAGGGTAAGATATAATTATAAATCAATAATTATCATTCAAATTATGTATAGATAGTTCACAGAAAATAAAAAAATAGTATGTATCAGAAGTATGTATCAAATTTAAGAACATATTTCAAATAGAGAATGATTTAAAATAGACCTAATCAAATATGATATGTTTTGAAAACATAGAAACATAATTCCATAAAATTCTTCAAAACATGTATTCCATTAAAATTATGCCCAATTTCATATTATCAAAAAATGAAAATATTATTAATATAAATACATTAAAGGTAGGTGGAAGGAAAAATTATTTTATATGAAGTTAATAGTAAAAGAGAAAGAATAACAGGTAAGAAATACATTTACAATTATGAGCAAAAAGTTATAACAATAAAAATCCCTTAACAGATGGTATAGTCTAATAAAAAAATACAATGGATATGGTTTGGCAGAGGGGTCCATGAGTTCTTTTCCTTTATCCTTGGATTTCTCTTTCCCTTTATCTGTGGTAGTCAGATCAGACAAAGGTAGAAGAGATGGAATTCTAGAGGAGAGTCCATGTATAGTCTGAGGATGTTTTTCCACAAAACAATGGTTTGATTTGTCTCAAATATTGAGTGGTAGACATTGTAAATGGATAAAAATGAGAAGGAAAAAGGTGATGAAGGGTCTTGAGAAACTCTTGTCTTGAGAGTCAATTGAGGAGTAATATGAATAGCTTCATGAGGAACCACTGCATGGACATGGACATGAAGAAACAGATTCATTATATTAATAAAAACATTATAATTTTCCCCCCCATTACTATTTTACTAAAGAAATCTTATTACCCTTCCATTAAATGGTTCAATATTGGGTTCATATCCTTTAGCTATCTGAATTTCTCTTTGAATGCTTGAGTCGTAAGAGGAATTCAAAAATTCTCAACTAAGAATGTAACAGCCCAAGATTTTATAAAAAAATATTATTTTTAATTTTATTAATGTCTTGTGTTGTACGCTACACCAAAAGGAGCTTGCACAACACACATCCTTGTCTTGCCTTGCATTACACGCAATCGCGACCTTCCTCGATAGCGTGTGTAATACGCAATACCGAGTTTCACTAAACAACGATGTGCTATTAAAATATTATTAAAACTAGTCGTTATGAATAGTAATAACCACTTTTTAAAATTCTGTAAATCTTATTTTTCAAAATGAACTTCATTCTTGGATTCGGAGTATCGAATTTATCCTAAGGTGAAATTTTGGTACTTTTCGGATAACTTTCATATTCTGATGAATAGTGAAAATTACTAAATTATAATTAAAAACAACTTTTTTAATCGAAATAATTAATAGTGATAAATTATTAATTTGAGTGGTTTTAAATTATAT
This sequence comes from Viscum album, assembly GCA_963277665.1. NCBI lineage: Eukaryota > Viridiplantae > Streptophyta > Magnoliopsida > Santalales > Viscaceae > Viscum > Viscum album. The sequence goes on from OY728157.1 coordinate 204,453,796, forward strand.
TTAGAATATATTTTTACAATTTAATACAATGTTGGTCATTGGTTGTAATTTCACATTTAAACCAGACATAATCAAGTGTCAATCTTTTGATATATATTGTTTCCTAAAAACACGCTATTTATTTCAACAGCAGGATTTAATTATAAAATTAATTAATGCAACTTCTATGTTATGAATTTGGTAAAATAGATTTCATTTTTGAATTCGGAATATGAAATATAGCTTAGGATGAAATTTTGGCATTGTTCTGAAAAACATCAATTTTTGATGAATAGTGAAACTACTAAGTGGTAGTTAAAAAAAACTGAATTTTTCATAAAACTTAATTTTGCCGATTCTGTGAATAGAATTTCGAAAATCCGAGAGACACGGTTAATATCAAGGACTAAAATGTGGTTCAATGAGATGAAAATAATTTTTTGGTGAATAGTAACTTTTTACTTTTTTTACCGCGGTTAATAGTAAATAGGGTAACTAAGGGTAAATATGATATCAATATTACCCTAACACATGTCCTAATTCTATTGGACAAGTGTAATTCGACCAAAAAACAAACGTAGGAATAAAATATGACCATTTAGGCCCACTTGGATTAGATTAGGACATTTATTATTAATTTATTTAAAGAAAGGTTAAAATAGTTAAAATCAATGTTTAATAAGTAAATCATTTTTAATATGGGGTTATACATAATATAAATTCGATTGTAAATATTCATTATAAAGCTAAACATATTTCCTACATGATGGTATTTTATTTGTAATTTTTAGACATAAAATAATTTAATTTATTTATGACACAACGATGATGCAGTAATTATCTTATTAATGAAATATTGACATAATTGATGTTATAAACACCAAAATATATGTAATTTGAGATTTTTTATGAATTACACTAATTTTATAGGTTACTATGATATATTAATGTTGATTTAATCAACTTGGTTTGAACATTTAATTCTGTTATGACTTTCACAAAAATCATATATCAAATAGTGTCAAAATTGACACAAAATAGTTTTTAAATCAAATATTATATTATTAATTGTTATTGTATTCCTAAAAATCTAAGGTTCGGCCAAATGACTTAGATAAGGATATATATATTAATTATAAACAATTTGGGGTTCGTTTGGCATGTTATAGTAAGTGTATTAACCATATAGTGAAAGAAAACAAAAAGACATGGTAAAAGTTAAATTATTTAACTTAGAGTTAAATCTAATTGATAAGGTTAAAATAATATCCTAAACTTGTCTAAATTCTATTGGTTGATAGGATTTCGACCCATCCCCACTTTAGCTTCGAAATAAGACCCTTTGGAACCATTATAAACCGATTTTGACTTTAATATAAAATAATATTTTGAGATATTCCTAAGGTGCCCCTCTCCTCCCCTATAAAAGGACACCTCCTCCCCCTCCTCCTCACACCAATTTGAGCACTCAAGCTCGGCCAACCCCTGCCAAAATCTCTTCTCCACTTCCCTAGCAACATCCTAGAGGTTCTGGTCTTCCTCAAAGACCAATTCTAGTGCCCTAAGAGGAGGTCTCAAAGAGGCACCTCAAAGAAGAGGTAATTACCGTTACCAATTCTTTCATCTTTATTTCTTCTTCCACTTCTTATTCTTAGGTTGTTTCATTATGAAGTAATAACATCAGTATCACTCATATACTGATATGTTATTATATGTATGAAACAACCCTATTTCACCATCTATCCATCCTACGGAAAAAGAAATCACCGCGCGTGCGTACGTACGGAATACCGTCTCCACGCCGTGGTGTAATCTATTTTCCACCACCACCTTACATGGATGGGTATAATGGTGTAAAGAATAACTATACATAGTTATTACAACATCATATTGATTCTGATATATTGTATAATCCACTCCAATTCAATTCAATATTTATAGAAATGATATCATCGCTCGTGCGTACGTACGGACTACCGTCTCCACGACGCGATGAGATTCATTCTCCATGTTAACCATTTAAGAATGGTTATAATGTATATATAAGAAATAATAATGAAATATATGACATTATAAAGCTACTGGATTTATGTATATATATACATATGTATGTCATCTACTTACTTCCATTTCAAGACAATAAGGAAAGAAAAACAGCGTTCATGCGTACGTACGGACTACCGTCTCCATGAACGGTGTTTTTCATTTTATTTATCTATCTATTATATATATATATATACTGAATATATATGATATATAAATCATATTTTATATTCTGGAAGTAAGTAAATCATGATATAAGTAATAATGATGTCAAGAACAACAAGTCAAAACACCTACGATAAATGAAACGATTTTACCCAAAACGCTTCTTTAACATGGAATTTACAAAAGAACGGGTAATATAATGTCATAAGTGAACCATATATGATATCATAACAATTAATATGATTATTTAATAAGTCAATGACATTATTTAAATCATTATACAGGAGGTTCGGACACATACGAAGCAAATTGGACCTAAGGTAAGGGAAATATCACAATCTCATTTTTATCCGAGATTGTTTATTCGTAAGTCTTTACTGGGGTGTATTTTATCATCCACATCCATGTTTCATCAATATGTAATATTATTTCCATCCACCTACAATTGTTTAAATCCATTTTTACCCTTCGGTGAGTTTTTAGTAATATCTATGAAAGGAATCTTTTGTCGTACGAGGTACTTTTTGACGTTTCTGACAAAAGTACGAAGAATGTTTTTTTTAAACTTATACGGCATGAATGGATTTTTAAAACATTATTTCCAAGAAGCTTCCTTTACAAGTTTTCAAGTTTATTTTTAATCAACTTCTTTTATTTTAAAGTTGTATGACATGTTATGAAAGGAAAAATGTTTTTGAAGAAGAAAGGATATTTTCCTCAAGAATGGAGTTCAAGTGTTTTATCAAAATTATTTTCCATCTAAGATAATAAAGGGTTCTGTTTTTATCCCTATTATTAAATTGATTTGATCATGTTGTGATGGAATTATTTTTATGAATTCCTTTATCTTATATGAATTTATTTATGATACATGTGTTATGCGATGATGTATGTTTTATGATTATGTGGCACACATAAGAAAGGATTCATTATAAGATGGGTGGGACCTATATCTCCCTCCAATGCATTGGGTAAAGATTTTATATCTCATGAGATAGACAGGGCTGGAACGGTAGGTTATACCGGTTCAGTGAAACAGGACTGAAACGAGGGTTACTCGATTCAGAAAGGGACTTTGTCCACTAAGATAGTCTTGGCAATGAGTCATGACTAACAAGAAATGATTTTCCATGATTATGTGTGCATGCCACAGAGTTTCAAGTTTCATGTTATGATTATGGGGATCTCATTTTCACTTCTATGATTTATTAAGATTTTATGATCTCTTTTGCATGTTATGATTTTCAAAAAGATATGATATGATTTTTATTTCCTTTATTTCCCTTGCTGAGCATTTGAGCTCACCCTTTTATGTTTTCTTTTCCCCAGGATATAAAGAAAGGTTTTAGGTAAAAAAAAGGGATGACCTTTATGGGAGATATTGAAGAACTTTCACCACGATTAGAAGATTACGTTCAGAGTTTCCAAAGACACTAAACTATTACGATCCTTTAGTGTGTGTTTCTGTTATGTACTACGTATTCCGCAAATGTAATGTAATGTCCATGTACGTCAAGCTTCGGGTCTCTACAGTTGGTATCAGAGGAAAGGTTTAGTCAACCTTTGGAAACTAGGATGCGAAAACGTTAGTGAGATCCCTAGAGATATTTCTACGGTATGTCTAGGGATGTCCCTAAGGTTTAGTAGACGTATAAGTTATAGTACTAGAACTACGATAACGATCATAGAATTAAACCTAAGATGTTAGATATTGAAGGTACTCCCCCTTTATTATGTTGTTTTCCCTAGCATGATTTTTGCCTCTCACACTATTCTTTTTGGGTTTTAGAAAATGGATGGAAACAAGATGATTCACAATAATGGAGGATATGATGGACAATGGAATGATATTCTTCATGAGCAACCAAATGAAATGGGATTTGGATGTCCAAACATCATTATTATGTCGAATCAGCAATCTCACAATATGATCAATAAAGTAAAATTTGGTACGTTTCCTGACTCGACTAATAAGAGAAAGATGGAGTTCCATGATGATCATAGAGGAAAGAAAGTTCAATTTCCCCTATGTAAATCATGTGGGAAGAGGCATCAAGGAGAATGTTTCAAGTGAACTGGAAGATGCTTTGGGTGTGGAAAAGAAGTACACAAAGCAAGTAAGTGCAAAGGAAAAGGTTCAGTTAACACCATGGATGAGGATAATGGTATTGCTACGACATCAAAAATGGTTAAGTGTTTTAAATGTGGAATGTATGGGCATTATGCAAACCAATGTCCTAAGGGAAAGACTCATGAAGAGAATCAGTATGGCCGTATGGGTAGTATTTATGTGGATGATGAAGAAGAGACTACAAATGATATTTGAGATGAAAGAATTGTTGAAGCTCGGTTAATGGTTTAAGAATGTAGTGGAATGATTACATGTTTATCATGTGTAATGTTGTATAAGTAATCTCATGGTACTATGGAATAAATAGACATGTAAGGATTGTTACATTGTTGTCTGATTAATGTTACCAGTAACCATGAAAGGTTATTCAGATACTTTTGGAAAGTAGATGATAAGTGCATAATGAAAGGATAAGAAGATAATCAGATGTTTGATTGTATTCATGAGCTCATGATTGATATAAGGACTAAGTGATATCATGGTTTGAGTATAAATAATTTTGAGGATTTTGGTATGTGTAAAGTGTTAACTTTTAACTGCATTCAAGTTTTCACTAAGGTTCAATGGGTATTCAAGAGTATACATGATTAAGGACTTTGAATGTTTGGAATGTGACCAATAAAACATATCTTATGATATACGGGGATCAACGATGATATTAAATCTCTGGTAATTGTTTTCACTATGTTATGAGAGTGGACTGTAGTATTATGGATAAGCCTAAAGATTGGAATGGATTGTGTTGGATGTAAGTTAGTATTGTTTAAGGATCGAATTTTTTTTCGATATTATTGATGGGATGTTATAGTAATATAGTTTTGGAAAAAGGACAACCTGCAGGACGGGCGACAACCCATCGCTTCGGACAAGGCTGTAGGAATCGAACCCACAACCGAAGTGCGACTGGCCTTTATCGCCTACCACTGGCCTACAGGAAGTCCCTGTTTAGTAGAAACTAGTTTTATTATATTAAGCAGTATGATATATGAAGTATAAGTCCATTTTAGGAACCATATATGATTAATCTCACTATAGATCGATTTATGCATATAATTTTTGCTAACCTTTTGTTTGAGACAGATGGAATGACCCGTCATTCTATCACATGATCTGCTAACACTTCACGAATAACAAATTCAACTTCATTTATTTAAGAGATGAAGTGGAAATTGTTCAAGGCACGAACAACAGTGAGATTGTACCAAAATAAAATAAGTATTTATTCTAATTCAAATTTTCAACTTTAGGGGAAATGATCTTGAAAACCAAAAATGTTGTCCTAGTGATCTTATACCTGATGAATCAGATGGTACCTTATATCATCACAAATCTATGGATTTGTGATTACTGGCTTTTCCATAGCCATGTTCTCTACCACTCTCCATCAGAACATGATGGTTAGATTTCTCTTCCATATCCATATTTTCACCTATGTGGAAACCCAATGATTAGTTTATTTGGGTAACCGTTATGTTTCATAATTTTGTTTTTAAAGATTGGTTTTGATATTCCTTTTTACGATGTGGGTTTCTATTAAAGAAACTTTCGAATAGTAAACCATTTATAACCCCGACGAATTTCGAGGGCGAAATTCATTTTAAGGGGGGTAGAATGTAACAGCCCAAGATTTTATAAAAAAATATTCTTTTTAATTTTATTAATGTCTTGTGTTGTACGCTACACCAAAAGGAGCTTGCACAACACACATCCTTGTCTTGCCTTGCATTACACGCAATCGCGACCTTCCTCGATAGCGTGTGTAATACGCAATACCGAGTTTCACTAAACAACGATGTGCTATTAAAATATTATTAAAACTAGCCGTTATGAATAGTAATAACCACTTTTTAAAATTCTGTAAATCTTATTTTTCAAAATGAACTTCATTCTTGGATTCGGAGTATCGAATTTAGCCTAAGGTGAAATTTTGGTACTTTTCGGATAACTTTCATATTCTGATGAATAGTGAAAATTACTAAATTATAATTAAAAACAACTTTTTTAATCGAAATAATTAATAGTGATAAATTATTAATTTGAGTGGTTTTAACGTATATTTAGAATATGTTTTTACAATTTAAAACAATGTTGGTCATTGGTTGTAATTTCACTTTTAAACCAGACATAATCAAGTGTCAATCTTTTGATATATATTGTTTCCTAAAAACACGCTATTTATTTTAACAGCAGGATTTAATTATAAAATTAATTAATGCAACTTCTATGTTATGAATTTGGTAAAATAGATTTCATTTTTGAATTCGGAATATGAAATATAGCGTAGGATGAAATTTTGGCATTGTTCTGAAAAACATCAATTTTTGATGAATAGTGAAACTACTAAGTGGTAGTTAAAAAAAACTGAATTTTTCATAAAACTTAATTTTGCCGCTTCTGTGAATGGAATTTCGAAAATCCGAGAGACACGGTTAATATCAAGGACTAAAATGTGGTTCAATGAGATGAAAATAATTTTTTGGTGAATAGTAACTTTTTACTTTTTTTACCGCGGTTAATAGTAAGTAGGGTAACTAAGGGTAAATATGATATCAATATTACCCTAACACATGTCCTAATTCTATTGGACAAGTGTAATTCGACCAAAAAACAAACTTAGGAATAAAATATGACCATTTAGGCCCACTTGGATTAGATTAGGACATTTATTATTAATTTATTTAAAGAAAGGTTATAATAGTTAAAATCAAAGTTTAATAAGTAAATCATTTTTAATATGGGGTTATACATAAGATAAATTCGATTGTAAATATTCATTAGAAAGCTAAAAAGATTTCCTACATGATTGTATTTTATTTGTAATTTTTAGACATAAAATAATTTAATTTATTTATGACACAACGATGATGCAGTAATTATCTTATTAATGAAATATTGACATAATTGATGTTATAAACACCAAAATATATGTAATTTGAGATTTTTTATGAATTACACTAATTTTCTAGGTTACTATGATATATTAATGTTGATTTAATCAACTTGGTTTGAACATTTAATTCTGTTATTACTTTCACAAAAATCATATATCAAATAGTGTCAAAATTGACACAAAATAGTTTTTAAATAAAATATTATATTATTAATTGTTATTGTATTCCTAAAAATCTAAGGTTCGGCCAAATGACTTAGATAAGGATATATATATTAATTATAAACAATTTGGGGTTCGTTTGGCATGTTATAGTAAGTGTATTAACCATATAGTGAAAGAAAACAAAAAGACATGGTAAAAGTTAAATTATTTAACTTAGAGTTAAATCTAATTGATAAGGTTAAAATAATATCCTAAACTTGTCTAAATTCTATTGGTTGATAGGATTTCGACCCATCCCCACTTTAGCTTCGAAATAAGACCCTTTGGAACCATTATAAACCGATTTTGACTTTAATATAAAATAATATTTTGAGATATTCCTAAGGTGCCCCTCTCCTCCCCTATAAAAGGACACCTCCTCCCCCTCCTCCTCACACCAATTTGAGCACTCAAGCTCGGCCAACCCCTGCCAAAATCTCTTATCCACTTCCCTAGAAACATCCTAGAGGTTCTGGTCTTCCTCAAAGACCAATTCTAGTGCCCTAAGAGGAGGTCTCAAAGAGGCACCTCAAAGAAGAGGTAATTACTGTTACCAATTCTTTCATCTTTATTTCTTCTTCCAATTCTTCTTCTTAGGTTGTTTCATTATGAAGTAATAACATCAGTATCACTCATATACTGATATGTTATTATAAGTATGAAACAACCCTATTTCACCATCTATCCATCCTACGGAAAAAGAAATCACCGCGCGTGCGTACGTACGGAATACCGTCTCCACGCCGTGGTGTAATCTATTTTCCACCACCACCTTACATGGATGGGTATAATGGTGTAAAGAATAACTATACATAGTTATTACAACATCATATTGATTCTGATATATTTTATAATCCACTCCATTTCAATTCAATATTTATAGAAATGATATCATCGCTCGTCCGTACGTACGGACTACCGTCTCCATGACGCGATGAGATTCATTCTCCATGTTAACCATTTAAGAATGATTATAATGTATATATAAGAAATAATAATGAAATATATGACATTATAAAGCTACTGGATTTATGTATATATATACATATGTATGTCATCTACTTACTTCCATTTCAAGACAATAAGGAAAGAAAAACAGCGTTCATGCGTACGTACGGACTACCGTCTCCATGAACGGTGTTTTTCATTTTATTTATCTATCTATTATATATATATATATACTGAATATATATGATATATAAATCATATTTTATATTCTGTAAGTAAGTAAATCATGATATAAGTAATAATGATGTCAAGAACAACAAGTCAAAACACCTACGATAAATGAAACGATTTTACCCAAAACGCTTCTTTAACATGGAATTTACAAAAGAAAGGGTAATATAATGTCATAAGTGAACCATATATGATATCATAACAATGAATATGATTCTGTAATAAGTCAATGACATTATTTAAATCATTATACAGGAGGTTCGGACACATACGAAGCAAATTGGACCTAAGGTAAGGGAAATATCACAATCTCATTTTTATCCGAGATTGTTTATTCGTAAGTCTTTACTGGGGTGTATTTTATCATCCACATCCATGTTTCATCAATATGTAATATTATTTCCATCCACCTACAATTTTTTAAATCCATTTTTACCCTTCGGTGAGTTTTTAGTAATATCTATGAAAGGAATCTTTTGTCGTACGAGGTACTTTTTGACGTTTCTGACAAAAGTACGAAGAATGTTTTTTTTAAACTTATACGGCATGAATGGATTTTTAAAACATTATTTCCAAGAAGCTTCCTTTACAAGTTTTCAAGTTTATTTTTAATCAACTTCTTTTATTTTAAAGTTGTATGACATGTTATGAAAGGAAAAATGTTTTTGAAGAAGAAAGGATATTTTCCTCAAGAATGGAGTTCAAGTGTTTTATCAAAATTATTTTCCATCTAAGATAATAAAGGGTTCTGTTTTTATCCCTATTATTAAATTGATTTGATCATGTTGTGATGGAATTATTTTTATGAATTCCTTTATCTTATATGAATTTATTTATGATACATGTGTTATGCGATGATGTATGTTTTATGATTATGTGGCACACATATGAAAGGATTCATTATAAGATGGGTGGGACCTATATCTCCCTCCAATGCATTGGGTAAAGATTTTATATCTCATGAGATAGACAGGGCTGGAACGGTAGGTTATACCGGTTCAGTGAAACAGGACTGAAACGAGGGTTACTCGATTCAGAAAGGGACTTTGTCCACTAAGATAGTCTTGTCAATGAGTCATGACTAACAAGAAATGATTTTCCATGATTATGTGTGCATGCCACAAAGTTTCAAGTTTCATGTTATGATTATGGGGATCTCATTTTCACTTCTATGATTTATTAAGATTTTATGATCTCTTTTGCAGGTTATGATTTTCAAAAAGATATGATATGATTTTTATTTCCTTTATTGCCCATGCTGAGCATTTGAGCTCACCCTTTTATGTTTTCTTTTCCCCAGGATATAAAGAAAGGTTTTAGGTAAAAAAAAGGGATGACCTTTATGGGAGATATTGAAGAACTTTCACCACGATTAGAAGATTACGTTCCGAGTTTCCAAAGACACTAAACTATTACGATCCTTTAGTGTGTGTTTCTGTTATGTACTAAGTATTCCGCAAATGTAATGTAATGTCCATGTACGTCAAGCTTCGGGTCTCTACAAAGAATTTGAAATTGGTGTCTATTTTATGCATGGTATATATTCGAGAAAGATAATATCTAATAGACTTGGTTAATATTTTTCTATGAGCTTTCATATCATTGGAATAGTTTGAAATCAACTTGAGAACATGGTTAGAATTATACTAAATTTTTCTCAAATTCTCTTAGTGGTGATTTGTGACACTACCTGAATAACTAGAAGATGCATCTCCAAGATAGGCTCCTATATCTGATCTCAATTGATCAATATCTAACACTGGAAGAGGAGGTGACACATCAATATAAGTAGCTAAATCATTATCCTCAAAACCTTTAAGGATTCCAACCAAAGATTCTTTAAACATAGACATTATTTCCTTAATAAAATACATGAGAGTTTACTATTAACCAAAAATCCTCATATTCTCAATTTACACCTCATGTATGTGATACATAATTATTGGTTGGAAATGATAGATAACCCACTCAAATAAATAAACGGCATCATTTTCAATTAGCCTTGTCAGAATATGGTATTTATTCCTTACACACTTGTGAACTCATGCATCATATTTTCCTCAAAAACATTCAATTTAGCATGAGTGACAATGTCAATTTGAACAACTGGAAGAGATGAATCAGGATTGGGTATATGAGGTCTCACAGAACTGAATTTTTCAAGAAAACCATCAGGATAAACCAAGGTAATCATGGATCCCTTAAAATTTCCTTCAACATTAACATCATATTTACCACTCTTTATATGGATTCTTATAGAATTATATAAATTTCTCCACTCTAATTTAATAGGGGTATCCAATGGTCTAAAAAAAATTCTATGGATCGAGGTACTACACTAGCATAAAAAACTGAAACATCCAGATTTCATCGAGGAACTGAAATTTGAATATCCATTGTGTGTTCAACACTAGTAGGATTGTCTTCCAACTGTGTACTAACAGTTGGTGGATCTTTCATATCAATATCCTTTTTTCCATCAATAGTAGTGGATTGACCTTCCAAATTTTCATCCATAATAGAATCATGAACATTTAAAATAGATAGCAATTCATTTCCAAATTCTTCCTCAATAAGATCGTTCTCTAATAGGTTGGAAACATATTGTTCCACAGTATCTCTAACTCTAATTTATTCAGCCACAGTGGATTCTAAAACATCTTTTCTTGTGGTAATTAAACCGGCCTCAACATCATAAACTCATTTATCCTCCTAAAAAATCTACACTGATGGGGAATTGTCTCCCTAAAAAATGCATCCTTAAGCTCTATAGACATTACAGTATCCTTCTTCTTGATTGGGTCATTATCATTATTAGGTTCATAATTACTTTCATCATCACTTCAATCACTGGAACCATCTTTTTCATTACCATTATTAATATTTACATTCTCATATTATTCATTATTTTCTTATTCCTCATCATCATCATCATCATCATTAGTAGATTTGGTAATTTTATATTGATCCATTACAAAGACCGTGATCTCTTCTTCATCACTCTTAAACAACATCCCTCTTATTAGAAACCTCCTAGATGGACTAAGATATCCAAATTTAATGGGAGTGGCTTTTAGAGAAAGGATAGGGTCACTCCTAACGTCTACATATTTTTCTTTTTCCACTTCTTCACCAACAGCTTATTCCTCATCTGTGTATTCCACAACTTCATCAAGCTCCAATCCTAGAGGAACTACATCTTTAGGTATGGTTGGATGATCAACCAGATTATATTCAATATACAACATCTCACTATCTCTAACCCATTTTCTCTTCCATGGATCCATATTATCTTCATTCTTTAACATGTGGCACTAGTTATATAGAAACCACCACAATCTATAATAGAATCTTCAAAAACATGAACTAGGACCTTGGGCTCTAACATGGAATAAGTCATCTTTTGGTGGATTAAATAATTTTATATTGATGATGGTTTGATCATATCACACATTTTCACCATTAGATATCTATAGGGATTAATCTGGTGACCTTATGTAATAATAAATATGATATAAATATCTTGACACATTAGGGTTGAAAAATATTTTGTCCTTGGACAAAGCATATGCAGTATGAACATAAATTGCAACCTACATTCTCCATCCAACTCCAAGTAAAAAGGACTCCTTGTTGTTCCATATCATGTTAGAATAGAAAGGGTAACCTAATATATAAACATATCAGTAGTTTCTGGAATACTTTTTTAGTAATCATAAAATACTCCATCATGATGTACACACAAACACATATCCCATTTCATTGAAGAAAAAACAAACATCATTTCTTTATTATGGATTTCATTCCAATATCCATCATATTTTTTAAATTCATACTCTATATTCTGATTAAACTCATATACCATCATTAGGAAGAAAGTACTCTTCTTTTAAGAAAACCACTCTAACCACCCATGGTTTTGTAAAACTTATGTACTATAGACTTACTCAATAGTATTTATTTTAAATATACTTTTTTAATAATAGAAACTCGATAAAAAATCCCTAGATTAACTGAATCTTCTACTGTAGGTTCACTAGCTTATTTCTTCTACTTCTTTGAAGATTTTGACTAATAATGGAAAAGCTCAAAATAAAACTTCATTCTCGGCATTTAGATTATCTTGGAAATCTCAGTCGATGGTAATGAAAGGTTTGAACTGTGAGAGATGAAATGGTTTCACTAGGCTCGAGGGAGAGAGAGATACACAAGTATCGTATGGGGCTCAAGGCATGTTGGGAATAAACTTATGCCATTTTCATATCATTTTGGATATTAGGTATTCTAAAATAGAAATTATACTGGAAATGTAATTTAATATCAATACAAAAACATGCATTGGGTTTTAGTAAATACTATAAACTAGAAGATAAACTAGTAGTTCAAAAATAATTAGAAAATGAGAAAACAATTGTAAAGGAATGAAAGTAAAAGGCATGAAAAATCAAAACTGTGGAAAACCAATAAAATGAAGGACCAAGGGCATTAAAATAATGGAATTACAAGACAACGACAAGAAAAAATGGAATGAAAAGCTAATGGCATGCCATACACAATAGTTTATCATTAAAAACGTATTTCATTAAAATTAACTGATATTTATCATTCTTAATTCAGGTATGATATAATTCATTCTATTATAATTCAAAGGATTCGTGTATATATCAGAAAAATAAGGTTATGTTCCAATAAATTCAAGTCTAGTATCTTCCATTTGAAAATTATATATCAAAAAGTGATGTCTTATTTAAATGTATTTCGTTCTAGTATATGAAACATAATTTTTAGAAATGTTTATTACACTTGTATTATTATAGTTTATATAGAAATGTGTAAAGAGATATTCATATCCAAGTTTGGTGTCTTTCATCCACAAAATATGTTCATAGAAACTACCCATAGCTATGAATTCATCTTAAATAAGAGGAAATGCCATTGAATTTTTCATTTTTACAACACCATGAAACTAAAGACATGTAAAAAAAGTAACATGTTCTAGAGGTGATTGTTCTATATAACATGCATCAAAAAAATCAACATCAGAATAACTTACTAAATAAAATTATTTTCTTATATGGTAAAAGAATCCAAAATTAGTAGTATATCTGAGGTATTGAAACGTATTTTAATAGCAACAAGATGTGACAATTTTGGGTTTTCTAGAAAACAAGAACACATATACACACTAAACAAAATATCTAGTTGACTTAAATTCATATAGATAAGACTTCCAATTATACCTCTCTAATTGGTTTGATCAACTAGTTTCCTTGCTTCATCAAGATCCAACTTGTATTTGGTACTCATAAGAGTATCACTTCTTTTAGTGATGTCTATCTTAATTTTTTTAAAAGATCTTTTATATATTTACTTTGGTTTAAAATATTTCATTCTTTGTTCTCAAAAATCTGAAATCCAATAAATAATTTTTTTTCATCCATTAAACTCATTTCAAATTCATTTTTCATCATTTCTGAAAAATCAGTACTAAAATAATTTTTTTAAGATCCAAAAATTATATCATCATCATAGATTTGTGCTAGTAAAATAGCTATTGAAATTCATTTTATGAAAATGGTAGGATCAACTATTCTTTTTGAAAATATTTTTGAAATTTAAAATTGTTGAGCCTGTCATACCAAGCTCTAGGATCTTGTTTTAAACCATATAAATCTTTAGTTAAGATAAATACATGATTTGAAAAGTATGAATTTTAAAACCATGGGGTTATTACAAAAAAACATCCTCCATTTTAAAACCATTTAAGAAATCACTCTTGAAATCCATTTGATAATGCTTGAAATCTAGATGAGTTTCATATGCAAGTATAATTCTTATGGAATAATGTCTAGTTATAGGTAAAAAATTTCTCATAAATAATTCCTTCTTATTAACTATAATCTTGTGCAACTAGTCTTACCATGTTTCTATCTATATTTCTTGGCTCCTCAACATTATTCCTAAATGCCCATTTAGATCCAATAGTCATTGTGTCCTTGGGTCTGTCGAAAAGTTCCCATAGTTTTTTATTTCACACTAATTTAACTTTTCATTCATTTACATATCTTAGAATTCATCATTAATTACTTCAATGATGTTATTATGTTCATGTTGAGTCAATAAATCTTGATGTTCAACATAGTTTCCAACAGAATCTCTAGTATGAGATCCTCTATTTATATCCTGTAACAACCCACAGTTTTTCAATGAAAATTCACTTCTTATAATTATGTCATAAAATCACATGAAAACACAACATAATGAACTAATAAGTTATAAGTGACCTTTAAAGATAAGTTTTTCACTTATGTGGTTGGATTTCAAAAATCTGGCATACACGGTTATGTTCAAGATATTTTTTGGAGCTTAATAAAACAAAAATAATTTTTAGTAAATAGTAACCTACCCTAATGAATAGTAACATACCATTATGAATAGTGATATAACCTAATGAATAGTAACCTCACCTATGATAGTATAAAAATAATATTCAAGTTGGAAGTACAATATACCTATGTTTTAGAATGAGTTAATGCATGTTTTAAATCTGGTTTTTGGTAATAAATTATTATTTTAATTAAATATTAAAATAATCATATTTAGAAAATTTTATTTTTGAAAAATGGACTTCATTTTTTGATTCTATAGGTTGAAAAATGGTTACGGTGAATTTTTGGTATTTTTCTGAAATACTTTGATTTTTTATGAATAGTAGAATCCAATAAATCACAATAAATGCTAAATAATGGATTAATGGAGTCATTGATGATGTTCTGCTGATATAAGCTCACATGGTTAGAATTCACATAACCCATTTACTATTATTGGTCATGGAATACTTACTATTCCTTTTATTGGGAAGAAATAATAAATTAATGAGTATAATATCATCAAATCCCTCCTCTCCTCCACTATAAAACCCCCCCTTCACTCTCTCTTCTATCCACTCCTCTCAGGATCCAAGAATTATCTAAATTATGCCCAAATATCTCCCCAAGATCCTCCCCCACGTTCAAAAACTCTCAGACTCCCATAAATACCAAATCCTCTCCCTTAAGAGGTTCTCGAAGGAGGAAGTCTCATGAGGTAAATTCCTTTTTTTCAAATTTCTTCTTTTCTTTTAAGTTCTTTTATTTTTATTTATTTCCTCGCCTTCATTCACCATAATAGTATGATAAATCCAGTAACATACATGTACTTTAATTTCTTCAATATAGTGGTATATATTTCATTATCTTCTCCCCTTTCCCCACCATTTTATTTGATAGAAATGAAAGTGCCGTTTGAGATGGGCTAATTTGGCACATTCAAGGACAACGGTTTATCAATTTCTATTATTATCTTTAATTATGGCCATGAAGCCATTTGTGTTATGGTTGAAACAGATTATAATATATGTAATGTATATAATATTTCTGTTTTTGTAGTCTTTTGGTACAAATGGAATTAAGTTATAAATCAAAACACATTCTTTGTAATCAAATCCACCGATCAATAAAAACGGTTATCACTACGGTTATATATCTATAATAATTCAACTTGACTCTAAGTAACCTAATTAAAACTGAAACCACGTAATAACATTGATATTAACTAAATAATATAACTTTAATTCTGTACAATAACTTTTATCTTGAATATAATCCAAACATGAATATAAGTGAACTGATCTTTTAAAGCCAAGTAAACAAACGAGCCCGAACAATGATATTGAACCTTATAACTAATCAAAAAGGATTTTAAAAAAATATAAAGAGTTATATTAAATAAATTAAATATATAATAGGTTCTTGACTTATTAATTAATAATCCTAATTTGTTTATTCAGGTCATTAATAACAAGTGGAGAACAGCAACAGATTTAAGGTAAGGAATCCTCTCCTTTTCTCTCTTAATCAAGATTTTCCTCTATAATATTCATATTTATGTGTTCTATAAAATGAATGGGAAAATTTAAGAAGCTCCCCCATACTTCCTTATGTATTAATAAGTGATGAGAAACCCCATTTATCTCTCATCAAACCCTCTTGGTCACACCGGACAACATGTCGATAAAATCGTAATGAATTCTACCTGAACCTTCTTTGTTCAATCAGTTTGCCTTATATTTCTTTAAAAATTGTGTTATCATATCTATTTATGTGAGTAATATGACTTCTTTTTAGTTTTACAAGATTCTTATATCAATAACCTTTCATCACATTCTTTCGGGGATATACATGATTTTGAAATATTCCTTTCCGATAAGCGAACTTGTTTTAAGGGGACTTCCCAAATTTTTCCCAAATTTAAAGTGCACTCTATCCTATGTTTTAAAACACAATTGTATTTATAAAATAAATATTTTTATTATGAAAGCCTTCTTCATTAAATTCAGGATTTTTATAAAATAATGTCCTCTTTTCTATTTGAAAAGCTCTAGATTTTTTTCCTCAAAACGGCACAAAATTGTTTAAATGCTAATGTTTCTAAAATACATTTTTTATATGTTGTCACTTATATTTGACACCACGTACCTTGTTATATGCCTATTTTACCCTATTAATTTCCATTTATCTTCTAATCCATTCCTTTCATGGGTAGTTTCTTGATACGCCCATTGGATATGTTTTATGTCATGATTGTGGTGCCCAATTCCTTCCATGGGTACCCTTATGTTTATGTATGGTTGATTATATATGATTATTTATATGGAAAGATTATTTATGTGGAAAGAATCTTCATGAATATATTGAGATGGGTGCACCCATATAGCACTCCAATTCATTGGGTATGGTTATGTTTCATGAGATGTGATGTGAAACGGGATTGGAAGTTAACCTTGACCCATACTAAAATGGGAAATGGGATTGGCGGTTAGCCTTGACCCATACTAAAGATATGATTTATGATTCTGCCACATTTATATGATTCCGTGTTTATATGATCCCATGCTTATATTAAATGATTTTATAAGTTTCATTCTTTGGATATCATTATATCATGCCTCTTAACTCATGTGCTTGAGTTGTATTCTTGTGTTCATTCCTTTACTGGGCTTTTTATCTCATCCATTTGTTCATGTGTTCCCAAGGATACCCTATGCAGATGTAAAATCTCAAAGGAAGTTAGAATATCTTTATGGAGATTGAATAAAGAAGTATTTTTCATTCCCATGTTTTATGTTTTACGTACCTATTCTTCCAAGACACTAGACTTAACGATCCTTGGCTTGTAATCTGATGTTTAATTATGATTAAAATCATGAAATGTTTTATGTAAAAGGAATGGGTCACTATAGATCCCCTATAATAACATCTAAAGGATGGTACATAATATTTATAAAATCTATAGAGAAATATTTATTGGTCACCACTATATTTTCAAGTTCTGTTCTAAAATTAATGAAAATATTTTAGAACAGAACGATTTTTTATATTGTTTTAAAGCAGAATATAATGGTTTGGAATTTATGTTCAGAGAAGATAAATTGTACTAAAGATTTACTAGGGATGATTAGGATCATGTGGATTGGTTTCATCAAATTTTATGTGAACCGATTCTTACATAGTTTTTGTCTTCTTATTGAACACTCTACATGATTTTCTAAAAACTGAGTCACCAAAGAAAACTCTTTAATTAATTTTGGAAAAATTTATTTCTAAATTATCCTAAATCATAAAAATGAATACATTGTAACCGAGAACACTAAAGTAATTAATCGTAGGTTTCTTATTATTCTATAACTCATAAGGGTTCTTCTTGATAATAGGATTGATCAGGACGCTATTGATAATATAGCAGGTTGTATTGAAAGCTTCTTCTTGAAAATTGATAGCCATGTCATAATCATTTAACATGGTCTGGGATATCTATTTTAAGGTTTGATTTATTATTTCAAAAACTCCATTCTTCTAGAGTGTCCTAGGATCTAATAAGTTATGATTGTATCAATTTCATGTGGAAAAAGATTCTAGATATTAATTTTCAAACTCATGTCCATGATCACTCATTATGGTTTTAATCATATGTCCGCTATGATTTTCTATAGATTTTTATACTTGGTAAAGTATGAGAAGGATTAAATTTTATGATCTAGATTATATACCCATGTATACCTACAATAGTCATCTAGCATAATATAATCATAGTGCTTTCCATTAAGACTTGAAACTCAAGAAGGTCCAAACAAATCCATGTGGACCAACTCAAGAGGATGAGATGTTGACACATCCTTCAAGATAGGCTCAAATGGAACCTTTCTCACAATACTTCTGTATCTATTACCTTCCTCATGAATATATTCCTTGATAAACATAAGAAGGGTAAATTAAATTTTATAAAATCCTCTATTTGGACCTCCATCAAACCTTCTTTTTCCATCGTCATGAATAATTCCAAATGGATGGCCTCTAAGGATTTCTCCATGAAATTCTGGTTGGATAACTGGGTAAGCACACCTTTAATCTCTATGATATCCCCCAATTAGACCCCAGAGAATATTAACTGATCTATTAGAGAAACCTTAAACTCTCAACATGACTAAATCCCTGATACTATTATGAATATCATTGAAAATTACTCTTTCACTCACACTAATGATTTATTAATTTGGTATCCTTCTTACAATGGTCTGCTAAACTCTAAAAATTTCTATCATTATTTTTTCCTTAACTCGGATAATGATTATAGTTGGTTAAAACATTTCAACAAGCCTTGTATAAAACCTTTAAGATTCAGTTTCATATGGCGTCTTTCTCACAACAGAGTTCCCACAGATATCTGACTTCAATATTTAGTTATTTAGCTCTACTCTAAATGCAATTTCATTAATCAACACAGACAAGACAACAACCACCTCTTTTTTTCTTTTTCCACTTCTTCAACTATTTTGAAATAAATTCTTGGCATTTTTTACTGTAGATGGTAAAATTTTGACTCCATAAAATTTCAACTAAATAAATGTGCCGAAATTTGGGGCTCTTAAAAAATCAAGAACCTTTTCCAAACTACATTTTTTGAGCTCCACCATGTGATCTGTTATGATCAGAATGCAATTATTCATATGAATTTTTCAAACAATAAAAATTTAGTTCAGATGTGGATCCTCACTTCAACACATGAAGCTTCTCTAATGAAAAAGGAACATTTCCCCAATATTGTGCATGACCTAGGAATCATGTGATGTCTTCAGAATAGTGGAAATTTCTATTAACCTTGCAACACTCTGGGGGTTTTATGGTGAGCTCATCTTCCTGGATAGATCAAAATAAATATTTATGGAGCCTCCAAAGGAAATCTGGGACATGTGGGATGTATTTTTATCTTCAATAATCATCTCAGTCAGATCCTTGGTTGTTTCATGGGTAGTTGTGTCATTGCCACCTCCCATGAAGCTGAGATGATGAGCTTAATTCATTCAATCACCTTTGAAAAAATCTTTGGTGGGAAAAATCTCTGGATCTAAAGTAACCCGATGACCATCGTACAAGAGATTTAGAACATAATTATTCATCTTTCTTGGACGATTACTACCCTTTATATGGATTTCACCTGTTCGATTATAAATCTCAACTATATCATCACTCATGTTTATTGAGAAGCAAATACGGCAACTGATAGCCAGGCCAACATGAGAGTAAATCAATACATTACCTGGTTTGAGGGCCTCCCTGTTGGTCTTATTTCCTTATTAGAAAAAGATTGTAATATGATCTCGTACTTTAGACTCCTGTAAAATTTCTTTTGATTTATTCAAAAAAGGTATATCCCTAACTAGCATTTCTAATTTATCTTCCTAAGTGAGTGAATTTTTCAATGGCCAAATCTCTTATTCCCAATACAAGATTTCTTATGAAATGAAATCAAGCGTTAAATGTTCTGATAAACTAATAAATTTAAATCTATAACATACACATTATCATTTCTAAAATTATTAAAAATTAAATCATTTTTGTAATGAAAAATATTACAATAATCATTCTCAAAATTAACATTGCAAGTATTATTCTCAATTTCAAAATTAGTCCTCTCCATTGGGGATCACCGACCACCAAAAAATTTATATAAAATAATAAAGATGATCCACAACATGAATCAGGTTTATAAAATAGTTTAAAACTTTTCTTGGATGCACATGACCTCTTCCATAGTTAAGTATGGGAGTAAAAAGAAACAAGACACATAGAGACCTCTGCCACTCTTATCTATGGGAGAAATAGATAAATAATTTTTTTGAGAAGATACTGAGTATCTTCCAGTTTAGTGTAGGATACAATGTGTGTGTGGTAAAGATTAATAATCACAAAAACAATCCAAATATGTAATAAAATAGAACAGAATCGATCAATCTAAGACTATAGAGTTTATAAGTGCTCGGTAAATGAATCTTGTGACTATTAATTTGAATAATCAATGAATCTTGGGTCAGTTTTTTTGATATATTAAGAACAAATTGAGTGTTTAAAACTCTTATTATTTAACTAGAGGAAAGTACTGGATGTGATGATGCTTTGGTTTCCTAGGTCAAATATTTACATCTAGTGAGATCTTCATGTTTTACAAAAATAATTATCTCTTCATATCTCACATATTTAGTGATTCGCTAGAATATTTTTTCTATGTATATTTCCTTCTCTACAGTGTTTCTATGTCTTTTCATCACTTTTTCCCTTTTTATGCATTAGGTAGTGTTCTCCACATTTATAAGAAGTAGAAGGAAAATATGTGTTATCTTCTTCCTTATAGTGCACATTTGGACAATCTTTATTTTGGACATTTTATGTATAATCATTAAAAATTTAAATGGAATTAAAATTGATTAATATAGTTGTTAGAGTAATGTAATACCAAGTAAGTAAAATAATAAAAATAATGAAGGTGTCTTAGGATATTTTGGTCTCATGATCAAGTGGTATGTTTCTCTGGAGGTATGTTGCTATAGTAGTATGACATTGGTGGTATGTTTCTCTTGTGGTATATTTATCAGGATGTATGACACTAGAAGTGTCTTAGACATAACCAATTTTTCAATATGTTGGTGGTGTCTCAACTAGAGGTGTATGGTCTGAGGGTTTATGGTCTCACGATATCTCATAATTATGTAATTTCTTAGAGTTGGGGGGTATGAGGATAGTGGTGTGACATTGAGGGTGCCTCATATAGCGATATCTCATAGTTAGACACATTTTTGTTATAGTTTCATGTCATCCTTGTCTTAGGTCGTAAAATGGTATATCATACTTTTCAGTTAGTCAGTCCAATGGTATGACAGTCTGATAGTGTGATATCCTATATTTTTCTTATAATTAGTGATTTTTAAGTTAGTTGTGTGTCATGGAATCAAAAGTGTCTCGCACTTAGATAGATTTATCACTAATTCTTAGAATATAGATTACTTACAGGAAAACATGAAATTCATCAATATTATTAAAAGCATTATTTTTTTATCATTAAAACAAAGAGGTCAACTATAAATTAATATGTGTTCCATATAAGAAAACATTCATAATTTCATCAAAGCACAAATAACCTGATAATGAATTTGGTTTCATGATTATTTCTAAAAAACATGATCATATTCCATAAATAAAAAGAATGTGGATGGTATGTTTAGAGAATATCCCTTGAATAGAGCCCATAGATTAGTTTAGAACCACTTATATGGGTGAATCAGTGGCCCACTACAAGATATCGATCTACTCAATGATTTAACTAAACCTCACATTCATGTATATTAATAATATGAAAGATAGAAGAACATCATATTTATATGTTTCTTTTAAAAATCCAACTCCCCTGCATTTTTTTGTTCCCCCAATGTTGATTTCCCACTATAAAATTATTTAGGATTACAATGGTACAGCTATTAACTTCTTATTCACCTCGGTATCCAATCCTCTAGTTATCCATGGTTCTACACCCCATCCACTAACCCATCAACTGATGTTCATTGTACACCACAAAAATATTTCTACGCCTACTCTACTTTAAATGGATATAAACCCCATCCCTGGAGCCTCTTCATATCTTAGTTAAACACCCCAGATATAAACTTTTTCTTCTTGGTCTTGATCTAGTGGATTAGGCTTAATCATGTACACCATCAAGATATCCATCAACCTTTTTTTGATAAGATCTTATGTTCTTTGATATCCATCCAAATATGGTGTGATCTTGATTCTTCTTGACATCAAATAATCAGGTCATTATTCTTCAAAGACTCATGGAATCGGCTCAACTTATCTTTTAGATACTTTAGTTTATTGAGTTATATTATGTTGATTTTAATGTATCTAGAGACTAAAAATTTTATCATCACCTTCAAATACCATTTAAAATATAAACAATTATACATGAATATCACTCTCATTATTTTCATAGTAATAATTCCATGAATATGAAAACAACATGATCATTATGAACAGGTAATTTTCATTTCTAATTTTTTCAATGATTATATATTTATCTTCCCATTTATTTTAGAGATTATTTTCTATTTAATATCTCAAAATATATCTCAATTAAATATTTCATAAATCAAAATTCATGTATCATGATATTATATCATAATATTGTTATCTTAATTATATCCTCATACTTTAATTATTTCTAAAATTGTTTATAAATAACTACTATCCCAATTCCTACATTAGAATTTTTTTTATTTTGGAGAATTTTCATTCAATTAAAAAATAACTGAAACTCATATTATTTATCTGAATACATTAATAATTTCTGTTATCTTCCTTTTCATGGTTTTCACATAATTTCAACATTTATATCTTCATTAATAGTACGTGTAAATCATATATCCTACATCTGCATGTATTCATGGATAAAACATGGAAACTCATCCTTTCATTTTATTTAGATGAATTCGTCATTCAACATCATGTAGCCTATTTTTCATTCAATTATGGAACATTTTCTCCTCATTAATGGATTTTTCTTGTATCTTTCACCAAACCAAATTTCAAAATTTATACAAATTCAGAGGGTTTACATGTAAAATGAACATATTAGGATAAACGTTCAATTACAAAAACAATATTTATTCTTTAAACTCAATTAATTTACAGGTATTCAATTTTGAAGTTTCATGCATGTACCATTTCAAACGTAATGAAAATAGGATTGATGTATCCTAACTTGATCTAGTAGGCATGATCAATTGCCTTCATTCCATGTATGATTCATGATTAATAGAATATATTCTAGGAATATCACCCACATAAAAGACCTATATCCATTCTCAATGAATATCTATGCTCATGGAACATATACATCAAAATTCCTCAAACTCATAGAGTATTTTCATCAAATGGAAGATACATGCACAGTCATACTTTCCATGTATGGTCCATGTTTTTCATCCCTCATGGAGTAATATTTACCATGGAAGCTCCATCTATGGTCGATCTATATAATCATGATCAATCATAGTGTTGGTGTATAGTATATTATAGTGTTTTCCAGCAAACATTTCACAAGATCGAGGAGGAAGATGGGGCCTTCAGTGATTAATAATTTTCTTCACCGATATACCTATATTTAAATGATGAGTGAATAGTGTCGGTAATAATGTTATGACACATCAAACTTCTTTATAATATTTATCTGTATAATAATATTCCATGCTTCAAAAGTATCTTAGTTGAATGTATGTGGTTATTCTATAGGATTACTTTTTCTCTATCATCATTACACCCTGTATGGTGGTGCTCCACCACTCCTCTATACACCCAGTTTATATGCTACCATACTTTTTTGACTTCCTATACAATATTTTAATCCATGCAGCCTTGGTTGGGTTATGTTTGTATGCTCCCATGTGTTGATCTCTACTCCCACATTGGCAGTTTACCAGGCCCCTTATATTGCAGAAGGTATTATAAAAAGATATAGAAAATTTTTTATATAATCATAATTATATCTCAAATATCATCATAAAATAATATAAATATTTTTTCATGGCCTATAGTTTATCTTAATGTAATAAATATATGGACTTCTGAAGTCAAATTCCTTCATGAAATGATATTTCTTGGGCAGAAAACTTTATCATATCATTGTGAAAATAAATATTATTGTTGTATTCACCTTAATAAACTTTCACTATTTAAACAATTTTTACTTAATAAAACTCCATTCGAACATTTCATTATACATTAAGAGCAGTTCAAAAATCATCATATATTTCTTCTTTTTGATAGAACATGGTGGTATCTTCATGCATATCATGGACTTACATGGATGATTTTTCAATAATAAAATATAATACCTTATTCATTAATTCATAACAATACCCTAATCATCACCATCACATTCACTAACAAAATATTTAATCATTTACAAAAAAAATTAATACTTACTTAGGAACTTCAATATCTAACTATAAATTTATTGGAAATACAATAATTTTTTAAAATGAAATTATATGATTTGATGTATTAAGTCTCCACCTTAATGATAATTAATTTCAAGTTAATTGTGATGGTCTTCCCATATATACTTCTACCTTTCAAGTCACTCAAATTATCATCCTCCATTTTCTGATAGAATGAAGATACCAAATGGAACACTCAGCAAAGATTCTTTTTTAGGCTAATCTATGTCTACATGTGCTAATTAAATGTAGAACAAAAAGATAGATATAACCATGGTTGATTATATTGTCAATGAACTACCATGAATCTAAAACCATTCTCAAAAATTTCTTATTTCTCAAATAGGGGATGTATAAAATAGATTTTTTGATAAACATTTAATCATTCACACTTCTGAAAACACATCATAATGTTCAAGTGAAAGATTTTTAACTCCTATTATTTCCAATAATTTTCAACAATAAAAAATACCCCTTATTAAATTTTATTGAAACACTAAATAAAAGGGTTTTAAATGAGATTGGGTACCTTATTATTATACTTTTAAAATCTATTCAGAATTTTCAGATTCATTAAAAATTCAGTGAAATGGTAGATTATTCTAAAAATTGTTCCCCCTCAAGGATTTAACTCCTATAACATTATTTAATGGTGTTAATAATACTCCCTAAAGGGTGAAATACTTTTATAATCTAGAATTGAAATCCAATAAATTCTCATTCAATTCTCAACATGTTATCTCAAATAAAAAATAAGAATAAGGAAATAAAAAAGGGACTAATTGTTTCTCTTGATAAAATATTTAGGGTGAGATTTTACTGTAATTATGAATCTATTATTCATTATAATATTAAAATGGAATATTATATGTTCCTTATTTACAACATTGATATATTTTCCAAATATGTTTCTCCCATAAATTAACTCATTATGTGGAGTTGCTTTCTCCATCTCAGTTTATTAATTCTCAAGTCACTTTTTTAGATGAATTCACGTCTAGGCTCAATTATTCTTCCATTGTTTTTCATAAAATGGATAGCTGGTCACTCCATATAATTGGTCACCCTTTCTTGGGTTTCCTACCAACTTTACACTACTCACATACCTTCATGGCTTCTTAGATTTTTTATGACTCTTTTTTGACAATATTTTTAATTTGGTTACTTTCACCTCATTAAGAACTTATCGAAGTAGATTTGTCAAGATACACATTGTTTTCTGACCATCCTAAATAAATCTATGTAATACAACATTTAATTACTAAAAAATGTGTTGGACATATTTGGTGTAGTTCTTTTCACAAATTCGTTCCTCTAAGAATCTTTCCTCAGTTTCTCAATGTTTCTCTACCTTGGTTTATATCTCCTTCCTAAAAAATAAATATAAAACTATTAATAATATTATTTGTGTCCATAAATTCCCATGAACCAATAGAATACTTGGAGTTTTTAATTTCTATGTGGATTCAAGATTTTTTCAGTTTTATATTTTTTTTTCCTTTGTAAAATAATCCTTTTTTTCCTTTGGGGTTATGACCTCTTTGTATTTCTATCCTCTCCTTTTTATGGGGAATGAATTACTCTTATATTTCATGGCCCATATATATTAAAAATTTATTTAAACAACTATACTATTAGGAATGAAATATTTACCTTCTTTCCTATAGCCTCACTTTTCATCATCTTGAGAAGACTAATCTTTTACTAAATAGCTAAACTATTTTCTAGCATTGTTTAGCTCATTTTCAACTCGAATTCATTTTAATTTTTTCTTATCTACATTTTCTTCCCTTACATCAAGATGTTAATCAAGATATCTCATTCTATTATAAGGTTTTTATATCTTGATTCTATTATTATTTCTCTCATTCTCTATAATATCCTGTTTTTTTTAAAATTAGCACTATAGTCTATAACATATACAACATGCAACACCAATATTAAACGAATAAATATATCTTTTAAATGTTATAGTTATAACTTGGAAATTAAATTAGTAGGTAAGATTTGGATTAATACCATTCTAATATATATTAATATATATAGTACATACTCAATAAAATTGTATTTATTGATGCTTAGAAAATAATCCCTCAAATTTTCATTAAATTCATTTTATGCTTTAAAATTGGTTTAATTTTTTTTTGTGAGAGAATATTATAATAAATATATATAACTCTTAAAAATTTTATTTTTAAATGTGGATATAATTTTTGAATTCATTCTATCAAAATTATTTAAGGATGCATTTTTTAAATTTTTCTAAAATGTTCGATTTTTCAATGAATAATAAAAAATACTGATGTTTTTTAAAACATCCATTTTCATTGAAGTATTTACGATGTAAAAATATATGTTGGATTATTTTTATAATTTAATTGGTTCCAATTGATGAAAATTAATCCAATTATCCTCTTTGGAAAACTCTTTATACTTAAATTTCATATAAAAACATTTATATACATAAAAATGCATTTCTTGAAAAAATATTTTTTTCCATATTTTACAAGTAAAATTAAAAATTAATTTATTAAAATTATATTAATTGAATAATTAATAATGGATCATATTTTTTTAATCAATTTTTTAACTTTGATAAAAAAAATACCCTTACATATTTTGTCATTATGAATAGTAACCATAGTAAATTTTGTTACCATAGTAATGGTAAAATGGGTTTATTATGGTAAAACCTAATGTGATAAGGCATAAAATTAATTAAAACTCATGTATTTAATTAATTTAAGTATATTAATTTTTTTATAAACATTCCAAATTCTATTATATGTCATTTTTATTACATCATCACTTGATAATGATATTTATATTATTTTATGTTAAAAAAATTGATTTTGTCATTCTCCTGACTACAATATCTGTAATTTTTTCATAGGGGTAAAAATAGGTTATATAGGTTTATAAAGATTAATTTCAAATATAAATTCTTTTTTTCATTGTAATTTATTTCTAATTTCAGTGATTTAATAAAGAACATAAATGCTTTTAAAACATCGACATAGTCCTTCTACAAGGATTAGAAAAATAAAGTAAAGAATTTTAAAAACACTAAAAGTAATATTTTTGGAGTGAGTGACATTTTTCACAAATTATTTTTATAAATATAATATAATACATATTATTTTATGTTTTTTATTAAAATTATATTTTTAACTTTATGACTTTAATGTTAAAAAAATGAATACTCTAAAATT
Organism: Viscum album; assembly: GCA_963277665.1. Taxonomy (NCBI): domain Eukaryota; kingdom Viridiplantae; phylum Streptophyta; class Magnoliopsida; order Santalales; family Viscaceae; genus Viscum; species Viscum album. The sequence goes on from OY728157.1 coordinate 204,481,965, forward strand.
GACATTAATGATATATTAGGATAATTATTATTTAGTTAAATTTTTAAAAATAAAAAAACATATTAAAATAGGAAAGTTAGAATGATAAATGGTTGAAAATTTCATCACCTAGTCTTTTATGATCCAATTTTCACCTTATATGTAAAATTAAAATCTATTAATATTGAAAAAACATTACCACGATTAAGGATAAAATTGGGTAACGAAGGCGTTAAACCAAAATATAATTTTTAAAATGATATCCATACCTATAAAATGTTCATTGTATGATTATATTAAGTCCATATGATCCTTTTCATCTAACCCATTTCATTTTGGAACCATTGTACCTTATTTAGACACATATTATATTATAATGTTGCATGTATTTCCAAAAATGACATTGATGATGTTTTATAATAAAAAATATTTTAGAGAATGATTTAATATTCATAAAAATCGTATATTCAGAATATTTATTGATATATGGTTTAAAATATAAAAATGGAACATTTATGGTTCAGCTTTCCTTTAATAACAACTTTCTTGACCCCTGATGTTTAAAAAAACATTTATATCATGATAAATGTCAAAGGGGTTCATATGAGTTATATAAATAGATAAAGGTGAAAAATTACATAAACATGTCGAAATTTTATTTTACTTGAGTATTTAGAATCCTAATCATCCTATATTTTAGTAACATGAATTTTTAGACACTTGAAAACAATTATTAATTTCTATTAATTTAATATATTAAGTAATTCAAAGAGTGCCCATCCCCTCACTTATAAAGTAGAACCCCCCCCCCCCTCCTCTTTTATTAACACATAATGAAACATTTGGTTTAAAAATAACTACCCAAATACCTTTATAAAATCTCTTAAAACTTTCTATAAGTATTATTATGGGAAAAATATCAATCATAGAGGGCTTAAGTGGTATGTAAAACGAGGTTGTTCGATGAAGATGTATAACTTATAACCAAGTGATTTAGTTTTATTTCTTCTTAAACCTCATTCAAATATTCCTAAATCATGCTAAAATAATAACTTAAAAATATTAAATATACATTTATTTTATAATTTTTATGGAATAACCTATATCTGTCTTCTTTTCCATCAAATGTGAAATGAACCCATCATTCCAATATATGGCATACTACCTCCTCACGAATCGATATAATTAATTTTGCATCATTACATATCATTGAATATTATAATGATGGATTTAATTTATATATATGACATAAATGACATAATTATAATTATTTAATGATAATATATCAACAATTTTTTTAACATTCCATCCATTGAAAAAATTTACCGTCATTCTTGTGTATGTATGGATTACCACCTCCACAGAGCATTGTGGTTTGTTTTTCATCACCACATCACATTGAAGAGGCATATAAATATATTTAAATAAATATTATGATATTTATGATATAATTGTAATTTTTGAATTATAATATAATACATACCTTATTTCCAGTATTGTATTTGAAAAATGAATGCATTTCTCATGCGTATGTACGACTTACCGTCCCCATGATTGTAACATACTTTATTTTTAATAAAAATAATTAATTTTTGTTTTAAATTTAAAATTTCTATATAAAAATAATATTTTTTAATTATTATTTATTTTAATATGATGTCAAAATTACACCTCAAATCATGGTCAAAAAAATGAAGTTATTTTTAAATTATTAATTGAGGATGCTCAAAACACATGACGTGGACTTCACTAATTATGTAATTAAATATGTCATAAAAATAAATTAAATAGATGGATTATTTGTAAGGTACTAAAGCTAGAAAATATTATTTAAAATAAAATAATTAATATAATTTTATTATATAGTATTTAAAGGACATAAAAGGAAATTATGCACTCATGGTAAGAGATTTCGTATATATTTTCCTTAATTGGGGAATATATTAATGTTGTACACAAATATTCTTTCATATTGTGTATATAATACCATTTTAAATGTTATATAATGAATCCTTAATAATTCATGTAATTGTATGTTTGACTTAAAATTATTTCAACCTTGGGTATTTGACATGAATGTTACTAAGTGGTAAAGAGTTTCTTAACATAATTTCTATTCATTGGGTCATACTTTGACTTCATTGACTGGTATACCATTATTATGTGTAAATTGTTGTCTAAATTATTTTATTCTATATTTATAATTTTTTTGTGGATTTAAAAATGTTCACATAATCACTTCAGTGATTTATTATCACTTTAAATGTTATGTTCTTTTCATGAATTTTATTTATCTTTATCCCATTTTCCAGATACATTATTCCCGATGTGCACCATGATTTCTTTTTATGGTGTAATTAATGCATCATGAATGATTATTTACATATTAATTCATGAAATTAACTGTATTTATATATCTATTTTCTATTCTTGAATTCAATAAATTTTTACTCAAAATTTACCAAAGCAGTAAACGCTTTATGTTATAATTACCTTTATTTTCGATACTATTTATATTCAAGGTTATTTTCGAGTATATAATGTGTTATTATTTTCTATAACCATGTCTATTTTATTATCCTATTCTTATGAATGTGTTTTATTTTTTTAATTTTTATTTCCCCCATTATTTATTAAATAAAAATAAAGAAAATTTTTTTAAGTGATATTGATCTTGTATCTTCTTTTAGATCAGAAATATTTATCTTATATTTACATATTTTATAAAACGTTTTCTATAATGTCATTTTTTAAATATAAATTATTTTATAAAGTTAATTAATGTGATATTTGGCATTCTTCTAAAAGTTCTTAAATGTAAATTTCTTAGCATTTTCTCTATTATTAAATTTTGACTCTCTTTGAAAAAGTTTGAATATAATGTATATATGGCATGAAGGGATTGTCAGACTATCTTAAACAATATTTTTTTTGAACAATACATTATATCTTTACATGTATGTTTTAAACAAAAAAATTTACATAATATTTTTTAAATTTTTGATAAAATATTACTCAATGAAAGTCATATTTTTTCTATTTTCAAAGAAATGTTTTAAATATTCTTTTATAGTTACTTTCTACTATGTCACTATATTTTAATGATTAATTTTATTTAAATGGATTATTATATTATGATACAATCAATATTATTTATCTTTATTTATTGTTAAGATTGTTTCAAGGAGATATTCATGAAACCCCATTCTGTCTCCATGAGTTAACGAAGTTATAAATAAATTATGGTTTTTTTCAAGGGTGTTATGATGAAAAGTGATGCCTTATAAATGTTTTATTCATGTTTTTGACTTAGAAATTGTTAAAAATTATGGGTGATCCTAGTACATCATATAAAAATGGGTGAGCTTGATATACAACTTATATGAATGGGTGATCCCAATACAGCTTATGTGAATGGGTGATCTCGGTGCATCTTATATGAATGGGTTGGACTATTTAAGATTATATAATAGTTGATCCTAATATAGAAAACCAATTCATTGAGTATTTTTTTCATTAAAGGAATGAATAATGGAGTTAAATAGGTGGTTTTATTCTATTTAATTAATTGGGTTCCAATTATTTCTGACATGGGTTATGAAGATATTGTTTCATGATACCAACACATTTTCTTTATAATTTCTATGGGTTATAATGTCACATATTATCAATATGGAGATCACATATCTTATGATTATTCATTACTATGACTCTTACTATTATTATTGTTTTATTCCTTAGTATATTTTTAATGATCCATGTTTTGATGGGTATGGGTTCTCCTATGTTATGCCCAAGAACATTGGGTATATCATCATTCATTTATTCTCATATTATATTGATTGATAATAATAAATTATTCTTTCATATGTATACACTTACTGATTCATTGATCTCACCCTTATTTTGTATACTTTTCCCGACGCTATGAATTATATCTTTAACTAGGGTATCCCTAAGAAGGTTACTAAATGTGAATAACTTTATGACATATGATGTAGATTTTTTGAACCAGTTGGTTATTTACCTAGTTTTTTATATAAGATTTTTTTCTAACTCTCTAAAACTATAATACTAAATAGTCTTTATGGATGTAAATGATACATTATCTTCTTATTATTTTGTATGTTTTGGATAGATAAAATAGGGTCTCATTTATCAGTATCAAGATACAAATGTAATATTATGTTTATATCCCCAAATTTGGTAGTGGAGGTTCATGGATGATATTATTAATATTTTAGGAAAACAAATGGATATGATCCTTGGTAATGATCACATATAAACATTAGGAAAATCAAGACTCTCCATCCAAGGGATTCATGAGGAAATGGATTCTAGTATGAATGGTGGTAACCGTCTCACCTAGGGATGTATAGCTTCCACGAGGGTAATCTAATAAGAATTAATTATATCTCACTGATTGAAAGTCTCGAAAGTTATAGTTGGTCTCATAGGAATGTTTCAGATAAATTTTTATATTATAATATTTTTCAATAAGGTTAACATATAGTTATAAAATAGCCAATAAATTGGAGGCTCAAAATTGTATTTACAATATTATTAAATATTTATAAATTTCCTACTCAATTTGAATTTATTAATTTTTTCTTCGGTAACAAGAGATAATTTTTTTATTAATGTCAATTTATGATTCAAAAGTATATTTTCATTAAAATGGTTCATATTTCTTTTTTAAAAAATATTATAATTTTTTTGTAAATTTTAGAATTTTTATATGATGAAAAGAACGTAATTTTTGAATTCTTATTGTCAAAATTAGAATAAGTTGAATATTTGAGAATATTCTAAGATGTTTTATTTTTTAATGAATAATGAAAAATATTAATTTTTTAAAATAGTATTTTCTTTTAAAATATTTACAAATTTATATTCTATTTTGGATATGTTTTAAATTTTAGTTGGCTTATTTTCCTTAGAAATAAAACAAATATGGCATTTTTAAAAAATTGTATAATTAAAATTTATATTAAAAAAAATTATCGTCAAAAGTACATTTTTTCTGTGAATATAATCTTGAAATTTTGATTTCATATTTTTAATCATGTGTTAAATTTTTTTAAATAGTTCCCTTTTATTTATGGTCATTGTTAATATTAAACATAATAAATTTTATTACTATGGTAAAAGAAAAATGGGTGAAATATGGTTAAAACTAATTTGATAAGGAATAGCATTAATTCAAACACATAAATTTATTTCATTTAATTAGTTAAATTTGGCTATAGCAATCCCAAATTCAAATATATGAATTTTTTATTCAATTTCCCATGACAATGATATTTATATTATTCTAGGTGATGAAAATTACAGAATGTCTCTCTATTGACGTTAAAATAACTAAAAATCATAGGGATAAAAGAAAGTTTTGTTCGGTAATAAATGTTTATGTTAAGGATAAATGATTTTTTATGATGGTAATTTATTTTTAATTATTAGTGATAAAATAATTACCTTAAATTCTTATGCAACAATGTTATATTGCTTGTGAAAGTAGATGAAAAATCAATTAAACAATTACAAATACTCTAAAAGAAATATTTTTTGAGTGATTTAAAGTATCCACTGATTTTTTAGATATATATAACATATTATAGTTTTATTAAAGGATTATATTCATATTTCATTGTTATATTGATTTATTTAATGTTAAACAAAATAAATAGTGCCCAAAATCACAGATATTATAATTTAAGTCAAATGATTATTGTTTAAATTATTAAAACGTGATAATAATATTATAAGAGTAAAATAATGGTGATAATTATTGTGAAAATTTATCATTTGGGAATTTATTATGTAATTTTTATCATATAACAAAAATCATAACCCTTTAAAATTGAAAAAATAATTACCACAATTAAGGTTTAAATTGGTTAACCAGGGTGTTAACACAAAAGATAAAGTTTAAAATGATATATAAACCTATAAAAAATTTAGTGTTTTATTAATACAATATAATCATTATACATTCCATTTTTTAACCATTTTACAAAATTAGGAAGCCTATTATATTATAATATTTTATATATTTCGAAAAAAAATTAATTATATTTTATATAAAAATATTTCATTTAATGATTTGAAATTCATAAAAATTCTATATTCGGCCTATTTAATTCCATATGGTTTAAAATATCAATTTTTTCTCTTTAAGGGTCTCTTTTCCTTTTATTGTATCATTCTTTACTCTGAAAGAGTAAAAACATTAATATCATGGTAATTGTTAAAATGGTTGAGGAGGGATAAAAAAAATAGAAAAATGTGAAAAAATCACTTAAACATGTAAACAATTATTCAAAGGGATGATTCAGATTCATAATTATCCTATATTACAATTATATTAATTTTGGGTCACTTTAACCTGATAATTAATGTCTATTAATTTAATACATTATGTAATTCCAATACTGCCCCTCTCCACAATTATAAAAGGGATCCTAATATCCTATTATCTATAGACATAAATACCCATTTGGTTCAACAAATAAATGACTAAATATATTCCTAAATTCCCTCCCAATTTTCTAGAGTAATTATTTTTCTATGAACATCAACCATAGAGGGCTTAAGGTGTAATACAAAGGATGTTGTTCGACGAAGTGTAGATTTTAACTGAAGGTTTTAGTTTCATTTCTGATTATACCACCATGAAATCTTCTTTAATCATGCTAAAAAATAAAATAAATATATTTAATATACTTATATGTTATTATGTTAATTTAATAACCTATATTCATCACCACTTCCATCAAATGGGAAAGGAAACCATCATTCATGTGTACGGAGGACAACGACCTTGCGAATTAATGTAAATTATTTACCCTCACCACCACTCATGGATGACTATAATGATGGATTTAATGTATATATATATGATATTTATGAAATAATAATAATTATTAAAAGTTAATATAACATTTATTTTCTTACCTTTATATCCAATGAAAAATGATAATGTCATTAGGCTTACGTAAAGATTACCACTTTCACAACGCAATGTGATTTGTTTTTCATCACCGCATCTCATGAATAATATATATATATATATATAAAGATATATTATGATATTTATGAAATAATAATTATCTAATATAGGTGGACAAATACTTACCTTGTTTCCATTAGGACCACTGGTAAATAAAAATGTTACACATGCGTATGTATGACCTATAATCTCTATGATTGTTGTATAGTTAGTTTTTCATAAGCATATTTAATGGTTGGTTTTAAAAATATAATTAATGTATATAAATTATAACTATTTATATTATTTATATTATTTATATTATATAATAATTACCACTTTTACAATAGTCAACACACCAAATCCGTATTTGTAATTATGAACCTAATGTCCTCAAAAACTTGAAACGGGAATAACTGATTATGTAATTAAATATTTATATAAAATAAATAAAATAAATGGTTCATTTATAAAGGATTAAACCAAGAAATTATTATAATGAATCTAAATAACTAACATAAGGTTATTATATAGTATTTAATGTACATTCATGGCATATTTGGACTCGTGGTAATAGATTTCATCTCAGTTCCCATTTATTAGGAAATATTATAATGATGTAAACCTTACATATATTATAAATTATATATATTTACCATTAAAATTTTATATATTTAACCCATGGTACATCATGTTATTTTATGTTATAATTAATATTATTTCATAAAAGGGATTTGATTCTAAAGTTACTAAGGTATCAAAGGATTTATGTTACAATATCTTTTATTTATAAATTTATTATGTTCAGGGTTCCTTTAAGAGAAACCATATTTGATTTTTTCTTGAGAAAATATACTTTATTATCATAAATTTATTAATGTGTTTCATATATTTAATTTACATTTACACCCCTATTTATTAAAGAAACATCAAGAAATATTTTCATATGTGATATGGACCATGTATCTTTTTTCGATCGGGAATATTTATCTTCCATATACATTTTATCTAAAATATTTTCAACAATGTTAGATTATAAATATAAATTATTTAATAAATTTATTTTACATAATCTTTGTACATATTGTAAAAGGTCTTAAAATATGAGTTTCTAACAATTTTTTATGGCTCTCTCTTGACTCTCATTACAAAATTTTGAAAAAAATGTTTACATAGAATGATGGAATTTTCACATCATCCTGATCATTTCTTATTTTGAAGAATCATTTTTATGATTCTATTTTTATTCTTATAAAAAATATTTTTTTCAAGTGTTTTGTAAATTTTTATAAAATATTACTAAAGGAAAATTTTATTTTTTAGTTTTCAAAAAAAAATTAAATATTCTATTAAATGTATATTCCTCTATGAAATCATCCATTAATGATTCATCTACATCAATTGGATTATAATCACTTAATACCATCCATATTATTTCTTTGGATAGAATATTATTATTGTTTTAAACTAGATTTTAGTAAACCTATTTATTTTTTGTTTGTTAAACTACTTATAAAGGAATGATGGATTTTTTCAAGGGTGTTATGTTGAAAAGTGTAGGATTTTAAATTTTTTATTAATGAATATTACTTTTAAATTGTTTTCAATGAATGGTGAGCCTAGTACATATTATATGAATAGGTTATCCCAATATATCATTTATTAAACGGTGATATTGATTCAATTTATAGGAATGTGTGATCATAATACGGCGTATAAAAATTTTTGAGCCTGATATAGATTATACAGTGGTTGAAGCCAATATAGATCTCTAATTAATTAATTAATGTTCCTTATATTTAAAATCAATAAGGAGATAGTTAATTGAGGAGGTTTATCCTTTGGATTAAAAGACCTCCTCTTATTTCTTGCATTGGATATGAATATAATGTTCCAACACACCAATGCATTTTCTCTATGATTACTATGAATTAAAAACGTTTGATGTGCTCAATATTGACATCACAAGGATTATAATTATTTATTCCATGTCACTTGTTTAATGATATAGGTTTTTATGGGTATGATTTCTCTTATTTTATGCTTTTTCACATTGATTATTCCATCATACTTTCAGGTTCATAAAATTATAATTGGTGGCATTCAATTGTTAGTGATTATGTTTACCATTATTTTTCATTTGAACTCACTATTATTATGATGTTTTCCCTAGGTTTCTGAATATTTTTTTTAAATATGTTATTTCTAAGAAGGTTACTAGATATTAAGAAATTATAGTGACATTACGTATATTTTTATGAACCATTTTTTTATCTGAGATTTTATGTAACAGTTTGTCTTAATTATCTAAAATTATAAACCTAAATGTTTATTGGTTATGTATGTGATCCAATATGTCATTTTTTATGTTTTAAGTTGTGTATTGCTAAAATTAGGTAACATTTATTCTTATCATACCATAAATTTAAGATTATTTCTATACCATTGGGCCTGGGAGTGTGGGTTTGGGGTTATTATATTATATATAAAGGAATAGAGACTAATTTCATCACAATATTAGATTCTTAAAAATTTTTAATCAATTTTTTATTTCTTATCATTGGATTCATCATGTTTCAGTTCATGAAAAAAACCATTAAAATGATAGTCTTTTGCTAATTTTTTTCCTTATCTTTCCTATTTACTGATTTTAAACTTTTTCGAATCAAATGAATTGATCTCATTGAAATCCTTATTTATATATTTATAATTTGGAACCTTAATAGTAATCCTAGACTTATTACTTACCACCTTCAATAAAAATTGGATATTTCTGGATACCTTCACTTTGATGCTAATTATGGAGCCAAAAGATTGTTTACGAACCAATAAGAGGGTGTAAATTAGTGGTAAACTCTTTTTATAGATTCCCTTAATTCAACCTCTTTCACTTTTAAAAGTATATGATCTACTAAACAATTTATATCAACATCATCTTCATGTATAGTTATGATAAGAAAAAAATTATTACACAGTATTTACTAGGTTAATCCTAAAAGCCAACAACTTTTGATGTTTGTTACTCCCCCAACATGGATCCTCTATAATGAACTTTTTTAGGATTATGAAGCCACCAAAAGAAAATGGTTATACACCCCAGAACTCAATCCTCTAGTTGACATTGTTTCTACAACCTAGACACTAACTCTTAGGCCATATTCAATTATTCACACCCGTTCTCCTTATCCTCGTCCTCTTCAATGACTTTTTGTACTCTCGATCCCTAGATCCTCTTCATCAACTGGTTAGACACCGTAGTTATAAGATTTTTTTCTCCATAGGGCATACATAGTAGTCGATAGTATTATTTTATCTTAAGTGTGATCTTTCTTCATGAACATTTTATATCTGACTTGATCATATACACATTCAAGATCATTAGCAGTATCTTTGGATAAGATATTCTAGTCTTGAAACTCCTTCTCGATCAAATGTGATCTGGATTCTCCCTTACATTGAATACATAGGTCTTTCTTTTTTAGGGACTCCTGGATTAAAATTACATTATCTCATTAATACAATAGTGTATCTCTTTCTCTTAGATTTACCTCAGTGTATGCATGCACTTTTACTATTCTCATCACCTTAAAATTCCATTTATATTTATGATAATAAAATCATGAATATTATTCTCATAATTATCATAGTAATTATTATATGAATTTAGAAATACAATTACCATTTATAGTTGGTAATTTTCCTCTTTTACGTTGACTGTAATATTGAATTATTTCCATGATTATTCTAAATAATATTTACTATTTATTAACCTGAAATAAAATCTTAGTTAAATTCTACATAAATCATGAATCATGTTTCTTGATATTTGATCATTGAAGACTTGGATTAATTGCATCATCACACTTTAATTCATTCTCATGTGGTTTGTAGGTAATTGTATTTTCACCTACTCAATTAAATATTCCTTTTTTATTATTTATTAAATTTAAAATAACCTAAATATATATCTCTTCATTTATATAATTGAATAATTCGGTTTCACTTCCTTCATACGGAAGTCATATATCCAAAACATTTCAATATTCATTATCAGTATGAGGAAATATTTTGTCTCATATAAATATTTATACGTCAATTGAATGTGGATGATCATTGTTTAATTATATTTTCATACATGCATCATTAAACATCATGTGGAATATTATTTATTCATACCTTTGAAATTGTTTCCACATGAATGTAAATTACTTATATCTCGCATGAAACATGATATCATCATATTGAAATTTGTTCACAGCATCCATGAATAAAGAACTTATCAATATGAAAGTTTGATGTTGAAAGATTCATTTATTATTATTATTCATTTATTTTATATGCATGTAATTCAAATCCACATTCATGTTCCATTTAAGTCTTCATGAACTCTGGATGGTCAAGGATTGACTTGATCTATTGGTTACAAATTTATTTCCTTTATCACATGTAAGATTCACACTTCATAGAAGATATGCACATAAGTTCATCCACATATAAAATATGTTTTTTTACTCATAGAATACATATTCTCTTGGAATATACCCATGCATATGGTTGAACTATTCCCTGGCCTTCTAGGAGCTTCCCAAATTTTTAGTAAGTTCTTATAAAAAGTGTTATCAAATTATTCATATAATTATAGTGTCATCCCAAATATATTCATGAAATATATATATATATATATATATATATATATATATATCTTCATGGACTTTAATTTATCTTCCTAAATAAATTAAATAGATTTATCAAATAAAATTTATTAATTCATGTATATTTTATGGACGTAGAGCTTCAATATGTCTTCAGAGAAATAAATATCTACATGGTCATCACCTCAACTATCTTTTACTGATTTGTATAACATTTTATTATTCATGTTTCATTTTCACATGTAATTAGACGTTATTAATGGTTCTAAAATAATAATATATTATTCCTTTTTCATATAAAATTATTGTATCACAATTCATATAATGGACTTAGATGTATTCTTTATTAAGTGGGAAATCCAATTTTTTCATCAAAAATATATATAATTCATTTATGCATCACCATCACCTTCATTATAAATATATTTAATCATTGAAAGAAAATGAAATACATACTTGGGAACTTCACCTAATGAAGAATAAGAAACACTACAGGAAGCTGACATAGATGAAAATGCATTTATAAAACATTTGATATTTTCTTTGAAAAATAAAAAAAACATTTATTTGGATAGATTTTGTTTCATAAAATTTTTTAAAAAAACAAATAGAATATAAATTACTTGAGAAACCCATAAAAAATAAAGAGTTATTTTCATTAATAAAAAGTATTATAAAATTTGTAAAATGTGTTCAGGTGAATATTGTCAAAAAATGATATTATTTTTCCACTTTTGTAAAGAATGTGAAAAAATGACCCATGTAGAAAATGTTAAAAAGATTCCTTTTAAACATTTTTAAGGGATATAAAATTAAAAATACAATGACCCTATGATATAATTTATGTACTTATTTGAACATTTATTATTCAATATAATGAATACAAATATAGAGGATAACGATTCCCAACCAAAAAATAGATACGATCTCTTTTACGTACAAATATACTTTTGGATATATTGTATACCATGGGAAAGTAAAATGATAATAATACATGTACACGCTATAAATAATCACCTATGATAATAATATATATTGATTTAGAGAGAAATAATAAACAATTTCCTCCTATTAAGATTTAGTATAAACAATCTCGAATTCAAACTGAGATTGGAAGAGAAACCTTTAAGGTTGTAGATTAATTTGAGTAATAATTTTCTTAAAAGATAGGAACATTTATGGATTTGTTCATATGTTTAATTTCATGAAATGTATGATAAAAATAAATACACTAGAATTATATTCACTATACACTTGAAATAAGGTGGGGAATATTGAATATATGTCAATCAAAGAATATTTAGATGAGAAAACCCTTACCTCATAATTTTTCTTGATTGGACACATTATAAATCATTTTATAATAAAATAAGGGCCATTAATAATTTATTTTAAAACATTATTTATGTATATGACCTTAAATAATAATTTTATATCCATTTCTTGTATATTTATTACTTATATTTAGTTAATATTGATCAATAGTTATTAGTAGTTTCAACAATTCCTTGCCTATTTTTGTATAACAATTTTGATCATCATTCCATGTTAATGGGTTAATAATCTATAGAACAGTAAAGTTACTCAAATAGTATCACATAATGAGTTATATAGTTCTAGGTTCATTACATGGGAGTTTCAAGTATACTTTATCATAATGAAATCTGTAACATGCTTGTTAGGATTATTTTTTAATGAATAAAATGATGTATTCTAATAATGAGTTAGATATTAGTATTAAAATTTTACATTAAAAAAACATTATTTAATTATTATTATAATATATTACTATTAAGTAATTTTTATTATTCATTCGTGACATTAACATTATAACATCATTCGTGTAGGTGGTAAAATTGACCAAAAAAGAACCTGTTATAATGATAAAATGAGTAAGAACATACTATAATATAGTAATATTATCAATTTTATATTTTTTAATAATTTAATAAACATTTTTTAAAATTTATATATCATATTTATGAATTTTTATATGTTTAATGTTGATGAAAAAAAGTATAATATGTTATTATGTACAAAGAAGAAATTGTATCTTCTCTAGGAAACATTTTTAGTGTTGAAGGATTAGGGGATCATACGGAGACCAGAATCCACCAATGTGGGAGTGGATTATTAGGGAAGAAAATATATTATATTATACTAAGGGAACCTAATTTTAGGTGTGTCTTATAAGGGGTGGTGGAGGGGTCCTTTTCTAATTGATAGGGGTGGTATATTTAAAAATACTCATTTCGTAATATAAAAGGAATCTCAAATTCAAGAAAAGTGGATAAAAAAAGTATAAAAATATAAAAAGTATAGGGGTATGTAAAAATTCCCCTCATGAAATAATTTATAGATATGTTTTTGTGATATTTTGGGACATTATATGTCATTTCTAGTATTAAATACCATAAATACATTTTCAGGGTTATTCAACAAAATTCACACTAAAATTAATAAAATGATAATAAAATTTGTGGATTAATATTTATTTATTTAATTATATTTAATAAATAGTATTTAAATTCATAAAACACCCTAATTAACCCAAACCATATCATTTGAAATATTTTTAAAACCGTTTATTTGAATTCTTTCCTCCTTGTATGAGGGTTTCATCTACACTATTTAAGCATTTCTATAATTAACTTTCTATATGACTATAATATATATATATATAATATAATATAATATAATATAATATAATATAATATAATATTCATATTATTTGTCATTATTTTATATCATATACTTATTCCCTGCTATATATTATCTTAAAGACACAAATTTTACTTTTCTAATGTAGCGCAAGCCCTACATCATCACTAGAAAATTTTTCCTATTTACCCTGACATGAAATTTAATTTATATCAATTGGATGATATTTTGCTCATAATATAATGATATTTTATTTTCAATCACAAGAAAAAAAAATTAGATAAAATTTTAAGTCAATTTTTGTTCATAATAATGTCATAATGATATGGTATTCATAAAAACATTTATTCTTTAACTATTCACACAAAATAAGATTGATTGTGAGAATTATAAGAATTCACCATAATATAATTTTTTCATGATGAAATAAAAAATGAATCACATTTTATCCAATAAAAATTGTAAATTTTTTAAATTTTAAATCTAAATAAAAACATACATGATTTACAATACAAACAATATTTCTAAACAAAACATTTTTATTTAGTCATGAATAATTAAATTGACATTTTTTATAGTTTCTAAATGGTTAATTTGATGATATTAATTTTTTTTAACAACAATTCCTTTGATTGTACCAATAAATTTTATAATATCATTCTTAATAAAAACAAATACATATTTTTTAAAATTAGGTTTTTATAATTAATGGTATATTCATTAATGGATTTGTATCTTTTTCATTGTTCTTTTATTTTTTTCAAATAAATAAATTATTGTGATAATATATAAGTATAATTTATAAATAAATATTATTTATATCAACATTATTCCAAAAATTCTAAAACGGTAATACTATACTCAATGGATTTATAACCATTTAATTTTATCCATATCATATATGATTTATTTCCTTTCAAGTTTAAATAATTTAATATAAAATATTTATAGCGGATAGAAATATGGTTTAATGAATGAATAAATGTCTTAAAACATGGTTTATTACACTAACAATCTTAATCATTAACCAGGCATGCTCGTACACCCTTGTGTTCATGCCCTTATCAGTTTCTCCCCCACCACCGACACTCATTGGATTTAACATCCCTGTTAAGGCACCAAAATTTCTCACATGATAACCCAACATTATTATTGGTGGTTACAAGAAAATTATGGGAATATATTTCTAACATTCTTAAAAATTAACCCCTATAATTCCATTTTTAATTAAGGTGATAACTAGCTCTATCTAACAGGATATTACAGTATCTAAGATTCTGAGAAAAAATGTGCATTCCCAATTCATGCAAACTCTTCCTTGGGTGGACTTTAATGTCAATAATTAATATATTTAATAGAAAAATGGTGTATTTAGGATATCCAAAGGTTTTTAACACTCAAATAATTATGAAAGGCTAGCTCCCATGGCCATAACATAGCCCAAGTAAAGGACCCAATTCAAGGAAGCCTCCTAAGGAATAAGGGAGAATCTAGATTGTGCATAGGTTTTAATTTTTGTATAGTTGTACATATCCCTCCAAGGAGATACTAGGGAACCTATTCACCCAAAAACTATATTTGCTATTATACCCTACCTATAATGTAATTCAAAAATGTCACAAAATCTACCGCATTCAAAGGAGTCATGTCTAACCTTAATTTATCCCACATGGGTGACTTATTCACCAAATATGCCTTCCTGTGCTAAAAATTATCCATTTGACCTAGTGGATTAATTGACCTTCATTCCAATAAAAACCCAATAATTTTTAATAATAAAAAAACTATACTTTTTAAAAATTCTTGATCATTCTATAGATTCATAATAATATAATTATTACAAAAATAAAAAAAATTCAATAAGGTATGGAGTAAGAATATGATATTTAATTTGAAAAATAAGTAGTTTCTATTTTAAAAAATATTTTTACTCTTTTATTGTTTGGATTTACTGAAAACTTGAGTTTATAGTTTTTATAAATTTTATATGGTAAAATTGAAGTCATTTTTTCATCATATCAAAATTATTTTAGGGTGAATTTTCTAGATTTTTATGAGCATGTTTTTTTTGTGGTTAGTTAAAAAAATAATGTTTTCAAAAATACTATATTTTTTATGATCATATCCTGATATAAATATGGAATAAAAGTATATCAAAACTATATAATGTATCTTGAATGATTATATAATCATGATAATATCTGAATATTATTCAATTATTTTAATTCAAATGTTACACTCATATAAATACAAATAAAATTGGTGTTAATGTGGTTCTTGTACAACATTGGAATAACCAATTTCATGTATTTAAAACATTTCATATAAAATAATAAGTATTTTGTGGAAAATAAGAGAAATAAAATTATTAATAATGAATTATTTATACATATATTCGGGAATTTTGAAATTATATAACATGATATTTATCAAAATGATGACCGAGTTCATTCAAATAGTAGAAAAAATTATATTTCTTATTACAAAAATGTTATCTTGATATAAATCAGAATAAATAATTTTATTAATATTTATTTATGATAATATTGCTTACTAGTAGAAGCTATTTATCTTATATATTAATTTTTAACATCAAAAAATAAGTTAATTATCTAAGTGTTTGCATCGTATCGGTACAATACTGGTTCAAGCGGAAGGAAAGTTAAATAAATGGTTTTAAAATATTTAAAATGAAAATATTGATATTAATTAATGTTATTCATGATTTTTAATGATAATCATAATAGTAAAAAAACTAAAAGAATAAATTTTAATTCCTATTTCTTCTAGATATTATTTAATTCAAATTATGGGAATATTCTGTAAATTACTTTAAAGGTCTTTTATTGTTAAACAATAATTTGCAATTTTTTTAAAAATAATTAAATTATAAATTTATTCAAGAGGTATGGAAAATGGTTTATAATATCATCTATTTTCATTTTTTTCTAAAATTAAATTCTTAAACCATAAATATTAAATTTATTATAAATGTTATTAAATTGTTCATTTAAAAGGAAAGACATTATTATGTTTCCAAAAGACATATAAGGTAAGGTTTTCCCACTATATTCTTCCCAAATACCTTTATAAAAATCCCTTTACACATTCACAAGTATCATTCCTTTCCAAAATCCCTTTTTCTAATATATTTGGAGTTAATTTGAAGTAATTAGTCCAAGGAGGAGAACTCTCTTGAGAGCGCTTCAACTCCATCTAGGGTTCTTTCCCCTAGCTCTGGAGCGGCTAGCCTCTCCATCCAGTTTCTCATCTTCGCGATTCTCTTCTTCTACTCTCTTAGGTTTTTTGACCTTCTCATTTTGTGGTCTCTTCATTGGAGACCTTGATTTCCCCTTATTCAATTTCTTTACCTAATCAGATGGTTCGAGGTTACGATTTTCGGTTGTTTCATCATGGTGAAGATGTTTTCCTTCGGTCCTTTGATGGTGATTTTAGACAGAGTCATGCTTGCTTATTCAGTAGTGATGGTTTTTCAACAATATTTTCAGTATGGTTAATGGTGGCTGCTTTTTCATGGCTTTCTATGGAGGTCCGGTCCACTCTTACTCTACTATGGCTTCCAGATCCCTTACTCTTTTTCAGGTCGGTTGGGTGTAAGGTTTTAGTGGAGCTTCAGGGATGTGTTTGTGTGAGCAGTCGGTCTTTCAAGAGATGGATTTTAGTGATTCATCCGATTGTAACTGGTAGTTTCTTGGCTTTATATACTTGATGGTGTTTCTTATGGAAAATTTTTCTGGTCATGGTGACATTTTATGGCTCGTTGTCGGTGCTTTTCCTCTACTCTGGCACCAGGATCCCAAAACCCTTCTCCTAGTCAGACTTGAGTAATAAGTTTTATGGTGTTTTGGGATGTGTAGTTTGAGCGCTCGACAGCATTCTGGGAGGCGTTGTTCATGATGACTTCCTCTCTTCTAACGGGTCTCTTCGAGGTATGTTCTCAATGGATCTGGTTTGTTTCCATTTTGTGTAATTTTTTTTAAATGGTGCTACTTCTGAAAGATGGCGCTGGTATGGATTCCAGTTTGTTAAGAAGGTGATTCGAATATGGAAAGGTTGTTTGTCTTCGATTTTCATGGTATGTAGCTTTAGTGGGATGATAGCGGGTGATATTTTCCAGTAGTGGTGATTTTTTTTTGAAGATGGTAAATCGTCATTCAAGGTCGAGGCTGGAGGGGGACTGGTTCTCGATATTTCGCGACTCGTGGTCGTTTTATGGTAATTGGTTCAAGGAGTATAGTTTTGAATTTCAAATGTCATTTTGTGGATCTTTTTTGAATTTCAAATTTGAGATGTGAGTGTGTGATGGATGACCAAATTTAATGTGAGGTTTCCACTTACCCATAATGTGGATTCTTAGAAAATACCCAAAATATGGAATTAGAGGTTAGTCCCAAGAGCAATATTAGTGTTTCCATGTCTATTTATCCTTTCTAATTCATGATTTTTTATCAGAAAACCCATTTGAAAAAATTATTTTTCCTTGAAAATTTTAAATTATCATTGTATTGGAATTCATATGTGTATATTAATTATAACATCTATAAGAAATAGTGAAAAATGGAATGCTTGGATAATGCACCCAATGTGCCACAACTTTTTCAAATTTGTCCAGTTTTATTTCTTATCCCACCTAGTTTTTTCCTATCCCACCTACTCCCCCTCCTGTAGCGCCATCTCTGTTGTCCCCAATTCCTTTTTACCTAGATATTTTCATCTCGTCCCCTTCGACGCCCTTTCTTCTCAAGGGATTTCTATAGATATTGGACCTGGTCCTTCTCTTAGGGAAGTGTTTCTATAACGTCCTCATATACAACATAAACCTTTCCCCCATATCCAAAACATATTGGAGGGACATCTTAGATTTGGTTCATTTGATGGTTTCATGGTGATCAACTTCTTTCTTGATTCCTTCACATGGATGGTGGTCGCTATCAAATGGACCGTCATCATTCATTTTTTAGTGAAAGAAACTCCTTTATCACTCTTTCATAATTTCGTGATCCTGTGGGGATTTTCAGTGCTAGAAAGGGTTTCTAATCTTAATTGATGATCTTTATTCATTTTTATTTCATCCAGGGGGGTTTTTTGACCTGTTATCTTAGTGATGGAGTGATTATGAGATGGTTCTTTCACCTCTACCGATGGTCAATAGAATTTCATTATGGTCATGACTCTCTTTATATGTGATCTAGATCACCCTTCTGGGCATTCCTCTACATTTCTATAACATCGGTTTTGTCTACGGTATTTGGGACTCCAATGGTTCTTTATTATGATTGGATGTTAGAATCCCTAACCATTATAAATCATCCGTTATGAATATATTTGTATTAATGGGTCGCTCCTAACCACTACTTTCAAGTCTTCTACTTCGATATAGGGATTTGGTGTCGTGGTCATAGAATATGATTTGTGCATCATTCACTCTCTTCAACACATATTGTTTCTTCTAAGGTCGCACTATAGGTGTAAGTATGAAACTTTCCTCTAATTATCATTTTCCTTGACATCAAAATCTTATTAATCCTGGTTTTCCCCTCCATGGTTTGTTGGTCAAGTCATTGTCTCTCCACATTCCTTAGTGGCTCCTTCAGGGGGGGCTTATGCTTCCTAGGCTCGTTTCCCTATTCCTAATCATGTTCTTTACCAACTTCCTTTCTCTAAACTCAATATACCTCTATGTTTAGTTGGTAAATTGGTAATTATTCATTACATAAGGACTATTAAGGTGGGATAGTCTTTTTTCACCTCCTCCACTCCACTACTTCCAACAACATACAATTACGAGTCGCCTGCTTCTCTGAGCACTCTATGCATTTCTCCGTTGACATTAATGGCATGGTCACTTCCTAACATAGAATATGATTGGTGTCTATCTTCTTTTATCTTTATAAAAATTCCCCACCTACTATATGAATCTCGGGAGACTTCACACTGCAACTTATACTATTTTAGTTCTTCGTGAGCCGGTCGCTTTTGGTAACCCAACTATTTATATTTATAATAGTTATAGTATATTATTTTATTCTCAAAAATACATGGATTTCATGGATCCCCCCTCTTATCCACCTTCTCTTGGCATATTCTCTAGGTCCCAGACTAAACTCATCCAACCTCGATCCTCTTTCGAGACTAATGGATTAATTTTTCCTGGGTAAAAAACTATGTGCGACAAGGATTAATAATCACACTGATCATCTAGAACACCCATACCTTGTGAGTATGGGTAAAAGTGAGTTTTTTATCTTTTAAAAGGAATCCCCTCAAATAGTCTCTTGTTATTATTCTCAAACCTAAAAAATTTCCTTCCAAACATTCTAATTTTTCTCCAAAAATGGTTATGAAAATATTATTCATGGAAAGCTAGATAATAATGACATGTGAATTTTTTAGAACAATGATATAATTGTTGAGAGGATAAACATATCAGACCAAATTGTCTCTACAAAGGCCTTCCTCAATTGTTTAATTTTTTTGTTTGTATTGGTTTCATGAAAAATATGATGTGTATTCAAGGGAGCAATTGTGGCATGACTTAGAGTCCTTTAATCCAAGGGAATCTGTATGGTTTGTGGGAGGCGACTTCAACACAATTTTGGATTTTATCGAGAAAAAAGGCATATGGATATATTCCTAGAAAGATAACAATGACAATTCCACCTTAAAAATTAAAAAGGGATACTTGGATATGAGTTTAGTGGTGATAAATACACATGGTGAAACAATAAAAAAGGTAAAAGGTACATTTGGTTTCTGTTTGATCATTACTTTTCCAACTTATAGTATGTCTCAATGATTCGTATTGAAAAGGATACTCACCAAGTTTTATCCTTATCGAATCACTCTCTATGGATTACACTACTAAAGATATGGTCTTCAAAAGAACACAAAAAGTGCATTTATAGTGCTAAAAAGCACTAAAAATCAATGAGATAGAAAAGGGGGGTCCCTTTTACTGGCGCTAAAAAAGAGCTGATAAAGACATCTTCTATTAATACTAAAAAGAGCATTGATAAAATCCCCTTTTATCAGCTTTTTCTTTAGGACTGATAAATGACCCCTTTGATCAGCATTGAAAACACTAATTAAAGTAAAAAATAGTTTTTAAAAACAAATCCCACTAAATTTTGAGGGAGGACCAACCCCAATTTTATTAGTGCATGTCCACCCATTTAACAGTGCTTCTTTAGCCTCCCCCACCGCATTTAAAATAACTAAAAAACCCACCTTCCCTTAAACAGCATTATGCACTAAATCACCCACCCTCACACATTACTCCCTTTGGTGAGTTTTGAACATGAGACCTCCCACTCACAATCTACTGCAATTTAAACTTACCTATATTATTTTTAATTTATTTTTTGATATATATGTATATTTATATATATTTCATTTTATTTTTTAACCCATTTATTTTTATATATTTATATATTTATTTAAATACATTTGTAAAATATGTTTTGTTTGTGTATGTGTGTTTATAAATACATGCATATATATATATCTATATTTATATTTATATATGTGTGTGTTTATATAAATATAATTATACATATTTATATTTATTTTCGTATATTATATATTAATATTTATATACATATATTATAATATGTATACAAATATATATATTTTTCACAATACACACACAAATATATTTATATATATATTTATATATTATATATAAATTTATTATATATGTATATAATATTCATAAAATTGTATTTTAAATAAAATAGATATTATTTTTTCTTTAGATAAGTTTTATATGTTGAGAAATAAATGCAAAATGTAAATATTTTTTGTTATTTATTGATAAAATTAAATTTTTATGTGTTAATATATATATAAATATTTATATATTTTAAATTATTTGATTATAAATAATAGTGTCTTTTAAAAAATAATAAAATTTAGAAACAATAAAAACAATATTAAATTAATCCCTTGGAATAAATTTATTTCCCAATGAAAATGGTCAAAAATACTCCTTTAAATGAGGTAAACTTCCCATAAAATTTTAAAAAATTGGTGTGCCCTAACTAAAACTCAATCTTGGAGTCCTTCTAGGCCTTTTGGGGAGTTGAAAAATGCGGGACGGTTTCCCTATGTTACTAGTACATAGATATCATCAAAAGATTTTATTTGATATGTGGTAGAGTGAAAATGGATATCCAAATCAAAAGTTAAGGTCATTTGAAGTTTAACTTGCATTTTCAACTTAATTTATATCTTTTATTAAATTTTTTATTTTTAATTTTATTTAATAACTATTCCTCAATTATAAATAACAAAAAATTAATTAAGAATATATTTTAAATTATTTTGTTATCAATTCTTACTAAATATATTATATTATTTTTGTAAATTCATATTTATCATTATCTAAATCATATGTAAAAAATATATTATATTTATATCAAAATAAATATATTTATATATTAATATATTATTTTTAAGGACCTGTGATTTTTTTTGGAACATACCCATTATTAACGCTAGTAAAAAACATTGATAATGACCCCCCTTTATCAGTGATACTAAAATAAGTGCTGATGAAGGGGTACCATTTAACAGTGCTAAAAACATTGATAAAGGGGGTACCTTTATTAATGCTAAAAAAAGCACCGATAACGGAGTGCTTTTAACATCACTTTTTTTAGCATTGTTAAAAGAGCCTTTTATCAGCAATTTTTTAGTGCTGTTAATGGGTGGCACTGTAAAAACTCATTTATGTGGATGTGTAAATAGTCTATTTTTGATTATAATGGTCAAAGAAGGTTTTTACTCCATTAAATGGGCATCATCCCCTAATTACCATAACACCATGATATTTTCTTTGAATAAACACATTCATGGTGGATTCTGGGTTGGGTTTCATAACAAGCTCAGGAGATGGAAGGGTGGTCTTCAGGACTATAGTATAACTAAACCATCCCAATCTCTTAGTCTTGACTTCATCAAAATTGGGATTGAGAAAATGGTAATTACCCTAGAAGAAAATTAGGGTGATGATTTGTTTGGTGAGCTTGTTGGTTGGAAAAATCTTCTTGATGACATCTATCTTGAATAGGAAATAGTCTCTCATGAGAAATCCAAAGCTACATGGCTAAGAGAAGGTGACATAAACACTTCATATTTCCAAGACTACATGGAGGAAAGAATAATGGCGGATAACCCAACATTATAAGGAATTATGTATCATGCACCAGTGATCCAGTGAAATTGGGAGGTATGGATGTTGCTTTTTATAGGTCTATTCTTGCTGATCACATCTCATTCATGTTGGATGGTTACCCTAGGGGTTAGTCTTTAATTTTCATTATTTTATAGATGTGGCTTCTGACTCTATTAATCATCCCCCTAAGAAATTTCTAGAGGAGTGTGAGGTTTGAGAAGCTATTCTTTCTTTCAATCCAGATAGCTCTCTACGACTGGATCGTTTTCCTAGATATTTTAATAAGGTTTCTTGGGATCTGGTTGATATAATCCAAGATTTTATTCAATGCGGTGTTCTTCCATAGGTGTCTTACACAACCACTCTTTTCCTCATTCTGAAGGTGAAGAATCCATCCTCTTTCAATCATTACAGACCAATCAGCAAGTTTAACATCTCCTAAAAATACATTCAATTGTATTAAATAAGTGGTTATTGATGCACCTTCAAGGATGGATCTCTGAGGTGCATCATTTTTTTATCAAGAGAAGATCCACCCAATATAATATCATTATCTCTCATGAAATGATATCATAAATCAACAAAAAACATATTTATCAAGTGTTTTTATCAAAATTTATATTTGTAAGGAATATGGTAGAGTATAATGGAGGTTCATTATTAGAGTTTTGGCTAGCATAGACTTCTCAGATAGGGTAACTGATTATTTTTTCATGTTATACAACTCCTCTTGGCTAGAAATATCTTTTATGGTTAAAAATTGATGTTTCATTAAATTTGTTGGAGGGTTTGGTAAAAAAGACCCCTAGTCTCCTTGTTTATTCATCAGGGCCCAGGATACTCTTAGTTGATTCCTCGATAGAATGATTCATGGTGGCTCTATTCATCTATTCAAATGTCGTAACAATCTTATCAGTGTGACCCATCTTCTCTTGGGGGATGATATGGTATTTCTCATTAATGGTAATAAAAATCCATAAGTGGGTTTAATAATCTTATAGAGAATTGTAGAAAATGGTGTCATCAGTTCATCAACTCCTCAAAAAGAAGAATGTCCATTTCAAGATTATGATTGATATATAGGGAAAAGATAGTTGATGAAATCATTGGTATTCATCGATAAACATTTCCCATGGTTTACCTTGGTGCCCTGATCTCCCTCAATAGGCTGTGAATTCACCATTTTTAGGGGATGGTTGATATGGTCACTATTTGTATAAATGATTGGAAAAATCCATTTGGTTCATTTGGTGTAATAATCACCCTTGTAATCTTTGACAAAACATCCATTCATATACAAATATTTCATATTCTCAAGGTCCCTAACATAGTTATTAGGAGGATTAAGAAGGTGTTCTCATCCTTCAACTAGTATGCGCAAGGTTAAGTATGTTTTTGTTGTCCTCTTGGGACAGATTAGTAACACAATAGAGGCTGGATGTATCAATCTTAGAGGCATAGTGGAGTCAATGAACATCCTAAATTATATGTTATTTTGGGATGTTTTATAGGGTCTTTATCTTTGGGGAGAACTTATTATTAGTAAGTATGGGAGGGAACATGATAATTAAACGGGGAGAACAATGTGCTTGTGGAAAATTATGAGAGGAAATATTCTTGTGTTGCAAATCCACTCTACAAGGATTTTGTGTTATGGGGAGAAAAAAACATAGAGTTATAACTTGGGAGTTGAAACTCTTGGTTTCCCTAGATATACTACTTTTAATATTTCATTTTCTCAAGAAAATAAATATCCACCTTTTAAATAAACTATTTTGAATCCTCAATAATATGATATTTTAAACAACTTTTACATGTCCCCCAAAATTTATAGGGATGTCTTCGTAGGTTGCCCCACTATTCTATTCTCTATAAAATAATATCACAACATCCTTTATAATAATTATGTCAATGGAGAATAGTAGGGTTTAATCTAGTGAAAGGAGATTTCAGGGAAATTTAATTTCCTTATTTGGTGTATTAGTAATTGTTCTATCATGAAAAACAACGTGGTCATGAGGAAGGGAATCCGTCTTCTTTTAAGATGATGTTTTTTCTAGCTCCCCAATGAATAAATGAAGGAAAAACTACTTTTGGAAGGATAATGGGAAATATATTTGTAGTGTAATTTCAGTGCTATCATGGCCCCTGAGAATTCTAACAACTTTGGTGGAATATTTTTCTAATCCTGGCTTCAAGGGGTGGGAAATAAAAAAAACATGAACATAAGGCTAGGATTTATCTATTAGATTCATGTTTATGTATGATCATTAGAGTATCTCTTCATATCATGGTATTGCAACATATTCAACATTGTCTGTACAATTTCTGTCTCAATTCCTCACAGTGAACCTAGATTTTCACATGAAATAGTGGGTTATTTCATCCTCTCCATGGGATATCTCATGTGGCATAAATATTAGATCAACAGTCAATATCACTAAGTGAAAAGAAAAATATTTTCCATGTAATTTTTCGTAATTATATGGAATTATTACGAGTCTGTAAAAATTGATGGCACGTGATTCCAAGGCCCGGTGTTCCCGGAATGAATTTATGAACTTCTTTTTAAGGAACATTTAGTAAATGCACAAGTAGAATTTTATAAATTTTGAACCAGTGCTCAGATTAAAAATATTAGGGCACCGTTGAATCCATAGTGTTGGGATTCACTTAAGGGATGCTTCACTTCGACTATAGTAGGTCTGGATAAAAAAGTTATATTTTGGGATTTTTTAAAAGAATAATAAAAATAACTTTGTTATTTTATTTATTTATTATTTTTCCTTCAATGGACAAGCGGTGGTGTTGGACCATTGGCGTGTCAAGTCCATAAATGGCTTGACACTTCAAATCCTATGTAATAGCATCGTTAATATTTAAGGAGGTTCCTATTAAATGAACCCTCATAAATTCTACGAGAATTTCTCACCCTCCCCCTCTACTATTTATATGAAGCTTGGGGAAAGGTAATGGAATGACATCACCAAGAAAAAAAGTGCTGATAAAGTGTTGCAATGCCAACCTTGGGGGATAGAGCAGGTTCCTGCAAGAGGTGATGGGTGACATGAACTGTAGGATGGTGCTCGAGTGGCAATATTGGTGGCTTTTTGGGGGGACAATAAACACTGACCCACTTCCTCAATCACAGGCTTTGTCCACCATTCTTGAGGTAGGTATTTATTTTTTTATAATTCCACTTGAGTGTTGAATCCAACCCTATATATATCAAGCTAACTCGAAGGTCCCAGGCTAAAAAAACAAGGCATGGAACCTTAGCCCTTGTTGGAATTTTGGTGCCTTCATCGCAAACTTTATCTTCAGGTTGGGAAAGATCCTGGATGGTAAAAGATGGTGGCGGCCGGCAATGGTCGGTCACAATTGAGGTGGAATTTTGATGTGCACCGTAGGAGGAGGCTGTGGCACTATGTCGCGGCGGACAATGGAGTAGCTGATACCAGCCGGTTGTAGTGTTGATGTGGTGCGCCATCACGCGCTGCTAGTGGACAAGGCCTACAGCGGGGCCAAGCAGGGCAGCCTCTAGAGGAGTTGTGGCTCCGACACCGTGGTGGAAGTACACATATTAGGTCCCGCTGGTGACCTATCAGTGCCCCTTAGGTACTAACGCTTCACCTTACAAATGGGGAGGGGGTCTCTCTCCTTTCGTTCCAGCTCGGGCAGACTACGCGAGCCAGTGGGCCGCACCTCTTCTCTGGCTGGGCGATGCATGCCAACAGACTGCTCCCCATCGCAAGTCAGGCCATGTGAGCCAATTGGGCCACCCCATTGCAGGCCATTCCATTCCCCCTTACGGGCTAGGCTGGACCTCAGCCCAGAAGGTTGAGCATGCCGTGGCCCAGCCCAGTTGAGTCGGAACCGGACCGGGTCGGACCGGACCCGGACCCAACCAGTACTAGTTTCGCTTAAAAGGTCATAAAATTAAATCTGGGCATCCATTTCAAGAACCATTTGCAGAACTAGGACCCTTGTAGAAATAAGTTCATTTTAGTATAATCCAATTATGTTTGGAGATAGTTTTAGTGTGGCTGGGTTGATCGAACCTAAATCCAACTAGGCCCTCAGAACTAAAATGCTTATAACTCACATATCGGCTGTCTGATTGACACCCCGTATGTCACATTGAAACCCTTATGACATGGAAATCCTTTGGTTTACTCTTTTGTGGAGTTTAGTGGTGGTCGAGGTATGACTATTATCTTGAGGGGAAGATTCTACAGAGCTCGAGCGCACTGAGTGCGAGGAATTCTATGGCTGAGTGTAACATGAAGAAAAAACATTGATCCTAAGTGGGATAGAATTTGTAGATCCTATGTGAGTCAGATTTTATCATATCATGGGTGGGTTAGCGCTCAGTGATCTTTTGTGGTTCAGTGAATACTGATCCTCTGTGGGTCAGATCTTATGTGGGTCAGTGGGGGTTATTACCTATCGATCCTACTTGGGTCAACAACTGTGCCTCTTATTAGAATAAGATTATCTAGGTTACGACTAATCATCTTTACTTTTGTACTTAGGTAATACCTAGTGTGAGCTAAGTCTTTACCTTCGCGGTGTTATCATCTTGGTGTTACCTATGTGGTACTTCTAACTTCGTGGTGTTATATTCGTAGTGTAACATGTATGGTACTTCTATCTTCAGGGTGTTATCTATGTGGTAATTCTACCTTCATGGTGTTACCTTCATGGTGTTATCTTCATGGTGTTACCAGTCTGGTACTTCTATCTTCGTGGTGTTAGTTGTGTGGTGCTTCTACCTCTGTGGTGTTACCATTTTGGTATTCTTACCTCATGTATGAGATGAGTATATCTTGGTAAATTAGGTATATGTTTGGTCATATACCTAAGTAGAGTTGATGTCTATCACTTCATGCTTGATATGGAAGTCTTTTTTTGCGGCGTTTCCTTTGTGGAACTATGGGAGACCTACGGGGGTCTCAGGGTCACTACTGAGTATCGTTATACTCACGCTTGGCTATGCTACGCCCGCACCTTGTTGTGTCTTGTGCAGAGGATGGACAATATTGATCGAGGATGAGGAAGCCAGGATTGGACAGTGCTCGGAGGTGGACCCTTTGGCATGATGTGACACATGGACAACTGATCGTGAGTTTTACCTACCTTTCATGTAGGAACTTGGGTGAATGATCTGGGAGATATTTTTCACTTTTCAGTTGTATTTTTACTTTTTAGTTTTAGTTTTACATTTTAGTTGGGCTTGTATTCCGTCCCCTTTACCTTCATCCCATTTTGACTACAGTATTTTACTTCATGGTTGCTCCTTGTCATGTTCTTGTACTTTGTGTTTGTACAAGTTAAAAGGAAATGCCTTCCTATTTTTTGGGAAATGCCTTTCTGGTGATAGTTTTCGGCCCCTAGCCTATGGAAGTTGGGCTTGGGGTAGTCACAGCATGGGCCCTGAGGGATGGGCCATGACAATGTGTTATTAGTGGAGTCAGTTCTACTGAAGAACTAGGTATTTGATATTTTATATGTGGAAATACTATTAAGTGTTATGAGTGTGGTTTTCTGTTTGGGGATTCCAGTGTTGGTGCAGCGGCCTACGTATCCATACACAAGGACCCTAAATTTTGATTTCTGACTCTGTGCATAGAAACACTAATTGTGTGTGTTTCTGAAAAGTTTTTCTTATGATATCTTTGAGTTAGCTCAGCAGGTATAACTTATTTACCATGGCACACCTTTCTTATTTTAGGGTTCCTCCATGTAGACATCCATCCAGGATTCCCAAGAGAGTACGCGATGACAGCCCACCGAGCGATGAGGCCTCGGTGTTGGGACCTATTACGAATTTAGCACCTCTGGGTGGTGTACCAGCAGCACCACTACTCATTGGGATAATGTTTCCACCAGCCCTACCATCATAGTATGCATTCAACTGAGTACATTACACAAGTTTTAGTGGTAGAGGCCTCCAAGGATTTGAGGTGAGACAGACCTGCAGGCGGCGGAGGATAGGTTGGTGGTTGTGGCCAAATTGTATCGCTTAGTTAGAACACCAGCTTATCTAATGGTGATCTTAGATGCTAGTCTCTTCCAGGGAGCAGTTGGGAGATGGTGGAGTCTGACACTCCAGTTACACGACGAGGAAACCCTCATCTAGGTTGAATTTCCGGGCATTTTTAGGGCAGATTTCATCCCAGTGAATCTACACTCAGTGCGTAAACAAGAGCTGTAACACTTACAGCAGGGTAGCATGACTATAGCCCAGTACTCGATGAGGTTCACTGATCCCTCCATCAACTTCACCTACATGGTACGATACCCTTTCTTCAGGGTCTAGACCTTTGAGTAGGGTCTCTGATAGGAGATCAGAGCATAGATGATATCACTCATAATTCCGATACAGGATGGGGTACCAGAGAGACCACTTTTGGTGGAGATCTTCCTAGCTGATCCGGAACTGACACCGAGAGGCATCAACGGATGTCTGGTATCAGAGTCATGTGGCTAAGGAGGTTAGACCTTCTGGTGGACGACCTCAGGATACAGGTTCAGTAGTGTGGGGATCATTGGATAGAGGAGGGAAAATTAGGAGCAGGCAGTGCTACTTGTGCAGTGGGCAGGGTCACATGGCTCTCGACTACCCAAATCTCCATACAGATGACTAGTAGATGGTTGAGGGACTGTCGAGGAAGAGGCAGAGAATCAATCGGGGAGTTCCATAGGCAATAGTTGGACATGGCAGGAGGAGCTAGTCATGCAGCAGGCGGTGGGTGGTGATTCGAGGTTCTACCACCACCTCTTCCATGTGGTCCACCCCAACTAAAGAGAGCAGGTGGACATGGACGACCTCAGCTCCAAGAAACGTAGGCCTTTGACCATGGAACTCTAGAGATGATTATAGGTTCAATCTATGTCTACTTCACCTTAGCATCAGTACTTATAGGCACAGGTTCCAGTCACTATTTTATTTCCCCTTCCTTCATTCGGAGCTCAGAGATTCTGGTGGAGCCATTAGCTCTATCCTTACGGGTAAAGACTCCTACAGGAGGGGATTAGACATTTACACACTAGTTTCAGTAATGTGAGATTACTATAGGAGGAAAGAGATTTGACTGGGATTTTCTAATATAGGGGTCGAGGCCTTACACCATCATCTTGGGTATTGACTTGTTATCCATATTCCATGCCCAGATTGACTATATTATGCACAATGTGTGGTGTCTCCATGAGGATTTGACCCAGTTTTCCTTCACTAGAGATAATGGAACCCTTGTAGTATAGGATGGACTTACCTGGAGGAGGGTGCAACCGATCACACATCATTTGGCCATCCTTACCCTCAGAGAAGTAGATTTTGTGTATCTGAGCTATCCTATAGTGGTGAAATAGTGTGCTAATGTCTTTCCGGATGATGTTCCTAGATAACCTCCACATAAAAAGGAAGACTTTTACATCGTTCTGTACCCTGGGATGACACTGATATCTACACCAGCATATTGGATATCTCCCATGGAGCTTCATGAGTTATGGGTACAGTTGGAGGACTTGCAGAGGAAGGGGTTCATAAGGATCAGTGTTTCTCCATGGGCAGCACCGATTTGGTTCTCCAAGAAGGTAGATGGGTTCTCTTAACTCTTTGTGGACTGCCGGTTCCTGAACCAGGTGACCATAAAGAACATGTATCCACTTCTTAAGATTAATTATCTTTTCGATCAGCTGAATGGAGCTCGTTGGTTTTCAAATATAGACCTCAGATTAAACCATCATTAGCATATGGTACGAGATAATGATATGCAGAATACAACCTTCAAATGTCGTTATGGATACTATAAGTACTTGGTTATGCCATTCGGCATGAAAAACGCCCTGGAAGTGTTCATGGGACTCATTAAAAGGATCCTTCATCCATACCTAAATTTCTTTGTGGTTCACTTCATCGATTACATCTTGATATACTCGGTGTCAGAGGAGTATAATTCCTACCACCTGCGGATATTTTTGGATACACTACAAGATAACTAGATTCATGGTAAGCTCTCGAAGTGCTAGTTATGGATATGAGAGATCCACATTCTGGGACACATTATCTTGGAGGCTAGAGTTGTAGTGGATCAGAAAAACATAGAGGTTGTTCTTTCTTGGGAGCCACCCAGGAGTGTTACCGTGGAGCGGAGTTTCCTGGGGTTGGCTAGATACTATCAGAGATTCGTGCCTAACTTTTCCAATTTTGGGGAATCCATGTTAGCATTGATGAAAATAGGATAGTCCTTTGTATGGACGTAATGATTCCAATAGAGTTCTCAAAAGCTGAGGCAGATACTGATGAGTGCCCCCATCTTGAGGCTTCTAGAAGAGGGTGTTGGGTATATATTCTGTTGTGACACATCATGGACTATACACGGATGTGTCCTAATAGAGGAGAGATAATTTGCCGATTGTGGCTTGCGACAGATGAGACAGCATGAGTAAAACTATACTACCCAAGACCTGGAGTTAGAAGAAGTGGTATTCTCCTTGAATATGAGGCGACATTACTTGATGGGAGAACTTTTTGTAGTCTACACTGATCACAAGAGTCTCAGGTATATCTTCTCTTAGAAGGACCTGAACCTGAGACAACGGTGATGGCTGGAGTTCCTCCAGGACTATAACATTGAGATACTTTATACCTCTAGGAAGGGGAAAGTGGTAGCAGATGCACTTATCCAGAGGTCTGGTCTGCAGCTGCTAAGTGAGCCAATAGAGTAGCCAGCTGTGTTGCAGATATCCTTTCTGGATAGCGATGGAATAGCTTACCTTCAGTCTATGACTGTCAATACCCCACTTATTTAGCGATTTCGGGAGGCACAGCTTTGGGTCAATGACTGTAAGTCAACATGCTCAAATATTCTCAAGACAGACACCTGAGGGATTTTATGATGGTGGGGAGCATGTTATCCCCTTTAGAGGACGTACCATGGTACAGGTGGCACTACCGGAGGAGGTGTTGAGGGAGTTATATACATCCCCTATAGCAATACATCATGGTGTGGAGAAGATGTACTCCGACATCCGGTGTCAGCACTGGTGGCCAGGGATGAAGAATGTTTTGGCAGAGTTTGTTTCATGATGCATCACTTGTCAGCATGTGAAGGTCGAGCATTAGGTTCCAGCAGGCTTAGCGTAGCCACTAAATTTGCTAGAGTGGAAGTGGGATGGAATCTTCATGGACTTTGTGACAGGGCTTCCATGTATGTCCAAGGGACATGATTCCATATGGGTGATCATTAATGGACTCGCCATGTCGGCCCACTTCCTACCTATCCGAGAGCTGGGATCAATAGAGGGCTTGGGATTCCTCCATATACAGAAGATTTTGCAACTTCATGGGGTTCCATTGACGATCGTCTTAGACTATGAACCACATTTTACATCCTGTATGTGGAAGATATTATAGGATGTTTTTAGGACTTAGCTATGTTTGAGGACTGCCTTTCATCCACAGATGGATGGTCCGACAGAGCGTACCATTCAGACAATAGAGGACATGCTACGTGCTTGAAACCTAGATTTTGGACACTGCAGGCAGGATCACTTTCCCTTGGTGGAGTTAAAATACAACAATAGTTATCACTCCACTATTGGTATGACACCATTTGAGGCCTTTTATGGTCATCCATACAGAACACCTCTATGCTGGAAAGACCCATAGTAGTCATCACATATGGGTCCAGAGTTGATACGGGCTACCACTATGAAGGTCCAGGTCAAATGGGAGTGGACGAAGACTTCACAAAGTCGACATAATTCTTTTGCTAACAGGAGGCAGAGACCTTTGGAGTTCAAGGAGAGAGACTGCTTCTTCCTATGGGTCTCAACTTGATGAGGTTTACAGAGATTTGGTTGAGGTATCAAGTTTTCATCGAGGTTTATTAGACTATTTCTAATACTTAGGAGGATAAGAAAGGTGTAATACCACTTGGCACTACCGCTACTATTGGAGAGGGTGCATAACATCTTCCACATATCCCAACTGAGAAGATACGTGCATGACCCATCTCACATCATCGACCATAGTGATTTGGACATTGATGATGGGGTGATCTTTACAAAGGTTTTAGTAGAGATTGAGGATAGACCAGAGTGAGTCCCTCTTTGGTGGTCGATACCTCTGGTGTGCATTCTCCAGTAGTACGGGAACCTCTAGGAGAGCACTTGGGAGTGAGAGGATAAGATTCGAGCTCAGTACCCCCATTTTTTTAGTCTATGTTGTGGTTTTCAGGGACGAAAGTCCCTAAGGTGGGAAGAATGTAAATACCTAGATTTTCTATGTAATATTTTTCAATTATATGGAATTATTATGAGTCTACGAAAATTTACAGAACGTGATTCTGAGGCCTAGTGTTCCCTGAATGAATTTCTAGACTTTTCTTATGGTACGTTCAGTAAACAAGCGAGTTGTGTTTTCTAACTTTTGAACCGGGGATTGGATTAAAAATATGAGGGCACTGTTAAATCTGTAGCATCGGTATTCTTTTAAGGGATGCATCACTTCTACTGTAGTTGGTCTAGATAAAAAGTTAGATATTGGGAGTTTTTAAAAGAATAATAAAATAACTATTTTATTTTATTTCTTTCTTTCTTTTCCTCCAACGGACAAGTAGCAGCAAGGGACAAACGGCGTGTCAAGCCATTAAATGGCTTGAATCTTCAAATCCTATATAATAGAATCGTTAAAATTTAGGAAGGTTCTTATTAAATGAACCCTCATAAATTCTACGAGTGTTTCTCACTCTCCCCCTCTCCTATTTAAATAGAGATTGGGAGAGGTAATGGCACAGATTCACCAAGAAACAAATTGCTAATAATGTGTCACAATGCCAACCTTGGAGGAAAGAGTTGGTTCCAGCAGGCGATGATGCGTGATTCTGAATCACTAATCAAAGGATGATGCATGAGCGGAAATGTTGGTTGCTTGTTGCTGGGACAACGAACAGCGGCCCGCTTTCTCAATCGCGATTTCTCTCCATCTTTCTTGAGGTATAGATTTATTTTCATATAATTCCATTTTATTGTTGAATCCAACCCTAATTATATCACACCAACACAGAGGGTGTGGGCCATACAAACAAGAACTGGACCCTACGCCCTTGTTGGAATTTTGGTGCGTTTATTGCAAACTTTATCTTGGGGTTGGGTGAGATCCCAGACGGTAGACGATGGTGGTGGTTGGCACCAACCAGTTGTGATGGATGCATCATATCGATGCATGATATAGGAAGAGGCTATGACACTATTTTGTGGTAGTCAATAGAGCGTCCAACACCAGTTGGCCACGGTGGCGATGTGGAGCACTGTCGTCCACCACAGGCTGAGAAGCGCAGCAGATTTCCAGCCGCAGCAGGGCCAAGAAAGGCATCTGGAAATTTTCGGCGACAAGTGGAGGTAGAAGAATACAACGACACACCACCGGAGGAGCACCGGCTCTGAAACAATGGCGGTAGGACCCACAGTGGGTCCCACGGGTGACCTGAAAGCCCTGCTTAGCCGCTGCCACTTCACCTTCCAAACGGGGAGGGGGTCACTCCCCTTTAGTGCCAACTAGGGAATACCACGCATGCCTGTGAGCCACACCCCGTCATAGGTCGGGAAGTGCATGCTAGTGGTCTATACCTCATCACGGGCTTGTCCAAGTGAGCCTAGCAGGCCGAGCCTCTACGGGATGGGCCGCACGGGCCCAGCAGGCCATGCCTCCATGGGCTGGGTCATGCGAGCCCAGTGTGCCACCCCCTTATGGAACGGACTAGACTTTGGTCTAGAGGGCTCAGCCCGCCATGGCCTAGCCCAACCAAGTCAGACCCAGTCCGAGTCGGTTTGACCTGAACTGGGTCGGGACGTGTCGGGCCGGACCCAGACCCAAGTAGGTCCAGTTTCACTTAAAGGGACATAACATGAAATTCAGGCATCTATTTGATGAACCATATTTGGTGTTGGGACCCTTGGAGAGAGACGGTCCTTTTGGTATACTCCACATGAGTCTTAGAGACAGTTGGAGTACAGATGGGTTGGATCAAACCCGAATCCCACTGGGTCCTCAGAACTAAAACGCTTATAACTCACAGATCAAGCGTCTGATTGATGCACCATCTGTTTTTTTAGAACCCTTAAGACAAGGTGGTACTTTGGATTAATTCTTTATGGATCATAGTAGTGGTTGAGGTACTAATGGTATCTCGAGGTTCAGATTCTATGGAGCTCGAGCACACTGAGTGAGAGGAATCATGTGGCTGGCTATAACGTGAAGAAAGAACATCGATCCTAAGTGGGTCAGCATCTATCGATCCTATGTGGGTAAGCATCTATTAGATCCTATGTGGGTCAGTGCTCAGTGGTCCTGTGTGGGTCTGTGCATACCTATCCTGTGTGGGTCAGATCCTTTGTGGGTCGGTGTGGGTTATTACATATTGATCCTGTCTAGGTGAACAGCAGTGCCTCTTAACCGAATAAGATGATCTAGAATACGACTAACCATCTATACTTCTGTAAATAAGTTAAATTTGGTGTGATCTGAGCCTTCAACTTCATGGTGTTATCTACGTGGTGTTACCTATGTGGTACTTCAACCATCGTTGTGGTATCTTCATCGGGTAACCTGTGTAGTGCTTCTATGCTTGTGGTGTTACCTCTGTGGTACTTCTACCCTCATAATGTTACCTTCGTGATGTTACCTTTTTGGTTTTATCATCATGGTGTTTCCTATGTGGTACTTCAATCTTTGTGGTGTGGTCTATGTTATACTTCTACCTTCGTGGTCTTACCTTTGTGGTATTCTTCCTTCATGTATGAGATAAGTATATCTTGATAAATTAGGTATAGGTATGGCCATATACCTAATTAGAGTGGATTTCTATCACTTCGTGCTTGATATTGAGGTCTTCCTTTGTTGTTTTTCCTTTGTGGAACTCTGGGAGACCTACATGGGTCTTGGGATCCCTACTAAGTATCGTTATACTCAACCCTACACAGGCTACGCCCACACCTTGTTGTGTCTTACGCAGATGATGGACAACATTGATTGAGGATAATGGAGACAGGACGTGATGATGCTCGGAAGTGGTCCCTTTGGTGTGACATGATATAGGGACTACTAATCATGAGACGTACATGCCCTTTAGGTTGGACCCTCGGTGGACAATTAGGGATCTGTATTTCACATTATAGTTGTATTTTTACTTTCCAGTTTTACTTATAATTTTCAGTTGGTCTTGTATTATAGCCCCTTTACCTTCAGTACACATTTACTATAGAAGTTTACTTCGTGGTAGCTCTTTGTCATGTTCTTGGATTGTGTGTCTGTATAGGTTAAAATGTAATACCTTCCCATTTTTGGGATACGCCTTTCTGGAGCTAGTCGCCAGCCCCTGGCCCATGGATGGTGGGCTTGGGGTAGTCATGTAACGGGACCCAAGAGATGGGTCTTGGCACTGAGTCCCAAGGTTGTTGGATGTTTTGTAAGTCTTCGTTTCACGACCTTAAAATCATAGTTAATAGTTCCTTCTACAACATTATCATGTGGGGATAGGGTTTTGTTCATAGATTCAAGGGTTCATTGGTAATTTCATTACGTAGCATTTATGGTGGTAGTGTAACTCTCACATAGGATAATGCCATGAAAAACGGGCTATAAATATTTTTTTCCCTCAATATTAACATGGATTAAATCATAATAGAAGCCTCTATCATCCTCAATTCAATTCAAGATACTAGCATCACCACCTAGTCCAATATCTATCTGATCCTGAAATGAAAAAATATTTTATCAATCAATTTCATTTTTCTCATGTAAGGAATGAGGGTAATAAATTGGTGGTATTAAATACCCCTAGAGGCAACTATGAAAATAAATTCAGGATTTTTTCAATGTTTGGTACTTTTCCCATCGATTATGTTAATCTAGTTTAAGCAGATTCTTTTGTCTTTCATTACTTAATATCCTATTGATTTTGGTGTGTGTTTTTAGTAATAAATGATGAATATGATATTTTGATGAATAATAAAATGTGTTAACGATATTGGCATATATTTTTTCCACAAATTCTAATATATCACCCATTACTTCTCACTGAACACTTTTTTATTAGTTTTTTTACATCAAAATTCTATTTTTTTCAAAAATGTTATCTTTTCATTTAAATTTTTATATTTATCTTTTTGATAACATAATTGGTCCTTAAAATTAACCATAAAATACTATATATTTTATATTATAATTTTTTTATTATAATAAAATATTTATTGGGATTGCATTTATTTTAAACAGTTGAAAAATTTCTTATCGTGGTGGTTTTATTTGACCTGAGAAAATGATGGTGTTTTCGTAAACATATTTAATCCATGTACATCATTAAAAATTGATTTTATTATTGAGTATAAAATTCAAATTCAAGTAATTTTATGATTATAATTTAATTATTTTAGGAACAACACTATAATAAGGAAATTAAGGGTAAAAAAATATAGTCATTTTCAACTGTCAAAAATAATCTTTTTGAGGCAGATTATATAAATAGTGACAATTTCGTGATCTGTTGAACTACATTGATTCCGTAATGATATATAAAAAATAAATTGAAATTTTTAGAACATATAGAATCCATGCATAATAATTTTTTACTATTATCATTACTACACAACAATTTTGGAGGTTTTAAACCAAATGATCACAAAACAAACAACATAATCATTATCAATTTTAAAAATGACAGAAACATGAATAATAAATGATATAAAAGAAAGAATAGTAATTAAATAATATGAAATATTTTTAAATTAATGAAATTATTATTATAATTTTACTATTCTTTAGGGTAGAGTACATGATGGTGAGGTTGGACTTGGTGTAAGAGGAATTCTATTTTAAAAATTTACTTGAAATGTTTTCAAAGTTTCCTCTAAAAAATTTCTCCTTCGTGTTTATATTATTTATTTTGTGTTATAATGTTTTTCTCTAAAAATAAATTATTTGTTAAGTTAAATTTATATTTACCTTTACATTTTAAAAAATGATTAAAGAAATATATTTCAATTTTTTTTTCATAAGTCATTCATTACAAACGTGTGAAAAGGGTATCTTTTTATATCCTTTATGTATGACCATGTTTTCCCATAAAATTATCTAGTTTTCTATACTAATATTCCTATCCATGTATTCATGGTTTTCTAATTCAATTTATATTATAATTTTTATATAAAATTATTTCCTTTCAAAAAATATTATACAACTATAAAGGTTATTTTTTATTATTTTTATGGGATATCATTAATGTTTGGGCTTATGGATTAAAATTTGATTTAGGTAATTTTTACATATTCCCAAGTGAAATTAAAGTTCCAATGTGTTTTATTCACGTTTTGGTACTTGGGAATTGTATATGATAATGGGTGATCCAATAATATATCTCTCTAATGAATTGGGTGACGATTTAGTTTTCAGATATTATATTTTGGAAGTAACCAAAATGTTTATTCCATTGAAATATTCCTTTTAAAGGTTGATAATTAATATGGTGTCTCAACATGAATTCAATGATTTTTTCTTATTTATATCAGATTATTTTATGGATTTCTTGAAGATGTTGATTTCCTGAGTGATTATGGGTTTTTAAGAGATTAAAGTTTATTATTTAAAGAATAAATGTTTTTCTTCATTTTCACATATTTTAATGGTCTAACATGTTTAATTTTTCCTTAATACTCATTGTTGAAATTTATATGATCATACTATATTTATTATTTATTGTATGAGGTTAAAAAATTATTTGGGAAAATAATGAAATCAATGTTTCAATTCTATATAGTTTTCTTGAATAAAGCATGTGTACTTTCTTAAGAACTTGTATTGTGGAAATAAATGTACACAATGTGAGTGAATAAATTTTTCAATTTAATAGTTTTTTTAATACTCTATATATATAAACCTAAAAGTTCATGGAAATTTTTTTATTTCAGTAATTTCAATAACTCTTTTAATTATATAGTGATTATGATCGGTTTGTTATACTTAGTATCAAAGTAGGTTTTAGATAACATTAAGGGTTAAGATATTGGTAAAGAAATAGATTAAATATAATTTTGAGTTTCTAAGGATGTTTTTATTTAAATAAATCATTGTATTCTGTTTATATTATCACAAGGAAATATTTTATTACTCTAAGGCTTTCCAAGATGATTTATCTAATATATTTGTATGTTATAATACTCTTTTATAGATGTTACAAGGAGAATGAAGTAATAAGGTTATGGGTGGAAAATGTCCATCATAATCTATAACATGAAATAATTAGGGTTGTATCTAAGAAATATTTTGTATTAAATCAACTAATGTATGTAACTGA
Source organism: Viscum album (assembly GCA_963277665.1). Lineage (NCBI taxonomy): Eukaryota > Viridiplantae > Streptophyta > Magnoliopsida > Santalales > Viscaceae > Viscum > Viscum album. The sequence goes on from OY728157.1 coordinate 204,521,799, forward strand.
TGGTGCACATACAAGGTAGAAACCAAATTATCTTGAATGTAATATGATGATTTTAGATAATTTCATTAAATAATATCCTCTATAATTTTTTTTCATGTATAACCTTGTTATATATGAATGATTTATAAATTTTTTTATGATATTTGAATTATTTTCTTATTTAGAGAATCAGAAGCTAGCTCTTGTAGTTTATCATTTTAAAGGAAATTCTAAAATGTGGGGGTATTTGGTTAAGAATACCGGGGATATTGAGATCTGTAAAATAGAGTAGATAATATCTAAATATAATTTTATTATAAATTATTTTCCATATGTGATTTGCTGTAGAATAAAAAATGGGTTTTTTTGAGTTGAATCCAAATGAAGATGACTTGGTTGGTGTTTATCAATCAATTTTTAATAGATAGGAAAGGAATACGTCAAATTTTATTCTAGACTATAAAACTAAAGTTAATGGATTTTAATTAGGCATGAAACCATATTTATAGAGGTCTATTCATGTGTGAATTTCAACCTATGAGGATTTTTTATGTGTCGAACTGGTTTATGTGGATTTTTTTCACTCTTATGTATGTTATAATATTAAGGCTAATAAGCGTTCAAGGTAGAAATATATGGGAAATATCCAGAAAATAAATATAGAGGTAATCCTCCAATGTGTCCTAAATCTGGTAAAATGTATTTTGATAGGTGTCTTACTAGATAATTAAATGTAACTGATTTGGTAATTTTGCGTGTATGGATAGTTATTTCCAAGAAATGAGATGTGAACAAATGAATAGTGGAAAATCAAGTGTTCAAATGGAATTAAAATGTTTTAATTTCAATTATATGTGTCATTATGAATGTATGTGTCTGAATATAATTAATATAGATGTAAATTAGCATGTTCTTATTAGAAAAAATTGAAAAATCCAATTTCTACTAATGCAATAGATGTTGGTCCGTCAAAGGAGGTGTTGACAAGTACATTGTTTGTTTTTTTAAATTATACCAATATATTGTTTGACTATGGATCTAAACATTCATCTATTTCTTAGAAATTTTCTTTTAATATTAGTTATCATTTTAAAAAATAGAGGTTAAATTTCTAGTAAAAACATCAGGTTCAGGTATTAAAGCAATAAGGAGTTATATGAATCTTCTTATAATTATTTGTGGCATTATGTTTTATAAAAATATTTTTTCATTTCCTTTATTATATATTGAGGTTATTTTGGGTATATATTGTATTTGGGATATCATGTTAACATTTATTTTTGATAAAATAAGGTTATATTTAATTTTCGAAATTATTTTTAGGTTTTATTTAAGGATGATTTCATACCAGTGATAACAAATCATGTTGCTAAGAAATTTATAAAGGATTGATATTAAATTTATATACATAATATCATTAAAAATAATTATCTTTTTGACTTAATGATGTTCCATTGGTAAATAAATATTTGGATGTATTTCTTGATGATTCATTTAGGGTTATTCTTGACTATGATGTGGTTTTTGTTATTTACTTAGTTTTGATGGGGAGAAAATTTCAGAACCACCTTATCGAATAGCTCCATTTTTGCTGTAAAAATTGAAAAACTAATTAGAATTATTTATTAAAAAGGGTTCTTTCATCTTATAACATCAACTTAGACTACTCCTATTTTCATTGTTAACAATAATAATGGTCTATTATTCTGTTCTTTGATTATAAATCCCTCAATAATATTGGTATTCAGAATAGGTATCACTTTTCTTTATATTCATAAATTATTTGATCATATCCATGAAGGATGATACAATTTATTGATTGAACACAGGCTATGATATCAAATATGTAATTAAAATGAAGAATATAACCCTAATATTTAGTTTAAAACAAGGTATGGACATTATAAGCTTGTAGTTATACCAGGGTAAATTAATGAACTAGATGTGTTTATGGATATGATGAATAATGTATTCGTGGAATATTTAGACAACTCTTTTGTGGTATTTATTGATGATATTATGGTATACTGAAAAATTTATAAATATTATAAGAAACATCATAGGATTTTTCTATAAAAATTAACAAAAAATAGTTCTATTGAAATTTTTTAGTCATAATAAATTTAATTTTTTTGGGAATATAGTAACTAAATAAAAATAATAATCCTACTAAAAGTAATGTGGAAATAAAATATCTAATACCAATAAAGAATATAAATATTCTTAGTTTTCTATTATTGGTGGGTTAATACTAATGGTTTCTTGTAAACCTCTCTCACAAATATAACCCATAAAACATGTTAACTTGAATGGGTGTTAAATTTATTTAAAAAAATTAATGCGAGTTATGTTTTTGGAATTTTAAAAAAGGTTGTTTAAAACTCTATTATTTTCCTTATTTTTTAAAGAAATAGGGAATTTTTTAATTATGCTGGTACATAATCAAAGGTTATTGGGTAATCATTTATTTGGGGAAAATGTGATATGTATATACATTACAAAATATTGAAGTATGTTTTCTCTAGAAATAATGTGAAAATGATATAAACGATGTTGTTGGAATTAATAAAACATTATGATTAAACAATTCATATTATCCATGAAAAAAAAGGTAGAAGATTATTTGAGTGAAAAGTATATTGCATCATTAACCATATTACATTTGGATAATGGTCAATTAGTTAATGATTTAATGAAAATAAGATTGGAAATTTTGTATAGATAAATCTCATTAGTATTGGGCCAAGTAACAGTAGAATAAATCTTATTCTAAAAAACAAAATGTGTTCAAAAATTAAATCACGGGTTTCAAGAAAAAATGAAATTGATAATGGAATACAACAAACATGAGTTTCACATTGAGGAGAAAGGTGTTACATTAATTAGAAAAAGGTTATGTGTATCAGATGACTCTCAATTTAAAAAAGGATTGATGAGTGACACTCACAACTCTCCATATTCTGCTAATCCAAGAAGTAAAAATAATTATAGAAATTTTTAACACTTTTTTGTCCCAAAGGGAAAAACGAAATATTGTTTTTACTTTACCATGAAATATTTAATTTTTTAGATGGTTAAAGATGAGTGAAAACATAAAAAAAAGAATTCTTCAGCCATTATTATTTACATAATGGAAATTGGAATACATATCCTTGGATTTTGTTATGAGATTACTAAATATATATCAAGGTAATAATGTGATATGGGTTATTATTTAATGTTTGATAAAATATTCTCATTTTTTCCTTTTTGAGATATCATGTACTTGGATAAACTTTCTCAACTATATATTAAACAGATAGTAAAATTACAAGGATATTTTATTTCCATTGTATCTAATCCTAATAAAATGATTACATCAAATTTTAGGATATGAATTCAGATGTTTTTAGATTCTGAATTAGGGTTCTATCTAACTTTTTATCCATAAATTTATGGGTAATCAATGCTGATAATTAAAATATTGGAGTATATGATTTGATGTATTTCACTATATTATTACAGAGCTTCAAATCAACACCTTTTATTAGATTAGTTTTCTTATAATAATATTTTTTATTTAAAAATATAGATGGAACCTTTTATATCATTAAATGGAAATATATGAAAAACTCAAACCTTTTGGGATGAATTTAGGAAGAGGAAGTTTTACAGATATGAATTAGTAAAAGAAATAGTCGAAGAGGTGAAATTGATTCAAGTCCATATATGGTAAGTGCAATATAGGTTATAGTTTTATGCATATAAACAAATTAAAGATATTATATTTGTGGTAGAAGATCATTTTTTCTTAAAATATTTCCTTGGAAATGCATGATGCATGTTAGTAAGAAAATGAAATTAAGACCATGATTTACTATTTTATATGATATCCTTGACAATGCAGGGTCAGTATCTTATTGAGTAGTATTATCTGAAAAATTATCCTAGATACATTATTTGATTCATGTTTATCTACTAATAAAATATGTACTTGATGTATCTCATGCATTGATCCATGATTTAGTGTGGCAGGAGGAGAATATTTCTTACAAAAAAAATCAATTTAAGATTCTTACTCATAGAGAATAGGTTTTTCAAAATAAAGTACCTTGTATGGTTGAATTTTTATTGTAGATTTATATTTTTAAAGTAGATTCATTGAAAAATAAGGAATATGTAATGAAAAATTGTCCCTACTTATCTAAAATGAGTAAAAATTATGGAGACACAATTACTTCAATGGGGAATATAAAGAACTTGTGTAATTTTTATAATAAAATAATTTTATGTTTTTATTAATATTTATGTTAATTATATAGAATAAAATTAATATTTTTTATTATGATAATATTATAAATAATTTTATTAAGGTATTAAAATATATTTTTATTTTCAATTTGAAAAAAAAATATTTTATTCTGAATAAATTTTGTTCCATGTGATATAAGGGTTTAAATAAAAGTTAATGTAACTGCCTAATGTTTTAAAATAGGAACTTCCTCTTCGATAGAAAATATGAAAAAAAAATCCAATATTCTAAAAGAATTCAACACAATGATAACTTATTATTTATTTATTTTTAGATAAATTCAATTTCTTTGATAGCTTGTGATGCATGCAACACCGAACTTAAAGGAAACACGATACTTTACTAAAATATTATCGTTTAAAACATGAACATTATAGCCTAGCTATTATTTGGAAAGGTATGAATATTACGGAATATATTATGCAATGTATATGGTTTACACATATATAAAATGAAAAAAAACAATTTATTTTAAATTAAAATAAAAATCATTTAAAAGAAATTGAAATGTTTTCTGAAAAACAATATTTTCCTAAAAGGTGATTCATTTGTGCCTTTCACACATAATTTACATTTAATTTTTACTTGTTTAAAAACATTTATTTAGAAAAATACACTTTATTTTTCAAATATAATCCTCAAAATTATATTTTAGTAATTGTTTTGGGATTTTCCTGAAAATATTTGTATTTTATGAAAAGTGATAATTAGTGATTTTTATTGAAAATGGAATTTTCATTTAAATTATATATAAGTTTAAATTTTCTTTTGAATTTAAATTAAAGTAAAAATAATTAAATTATTTTAAAATTTATCTAATTTTGGTCATTTTACACTATTTCATGTTGAATTACGATATATAAACTTTTAAAACTTTTGAAACCTTTTCTTTGGGAGAACGGTTTTTTCAGCGCTTATATGGGTTTAATTTTAAATTAAATTCTGACAAGTCTATAGGTTTAATTTGGAAAATAGATTCCATATTTGGGATCATTATAATATATATAATGTGATAATTTCAACTTTTTTTCCCAAAATTAAGAGTAAAAATAAATAATATATATTACTGCAGTTAAGGTAAAAATGGGTTTATCAGGGGTTAAACTAACAAGTTAAGGGTTATAATTGACATAAACATATCCAAAACCCATTTTATGGAAATATTTAGAGATTATCAACTATATTATTTATTAATGACCCATTTTGGATTATTTAAAATGGTAAACTCATGGGTATCATTCTGCCTTTCCAAAATTTCATGTGTCCCCTCTCCCAAACTTATTAAAGGTGACCACCTCTCCTCCCCTATTCAGACATCAAGGACAAATTTTTTTCAATAAAAATCCAACTATCTACCTTAATTACTTAAAAACTTCTTAGAGTCATAATTTTGATAAATAATCTCTCCTAAGAGGGATATAGGTACAAAACTAATGAGGATCTCCGGGGAAGTGGAAAAATTCTAAAATATGTGTACTTGTTTTGTTTATTTTTTCACCAAATTAAAATACTAATTCAACTATGAAAATATTAAAAAAATTATCCCTAATATACTAATATTAAAATATATTAATTTTATAACCAAGATCCATCTCCACTTTAATCAAATGGAAAATGAAACTCTCGATTGTGGGTATGGTGGACTACCGTCACCCGAACCGATGTAATTCATTTTCCATCACCATCTTTCAAGGATAAATATAACAATAGATAAAACATATTTATATTATATTTATGACATTATTATATTTTTTAAATTATTATATCACATTTAAATTATTACTTTTCATTCCACGGGGGACACAATAATGTTTCTCGTTTGTACGGAGAACCACTACCTTGTGAAGCGATGCGGTTCGTTTTCCTCTTACAATTTACATGGAAGGTAGTAAGGATTATTTTCATAAATATATGTGATATTTATAAATTAAAAATACTTATATAAATATAATATCACACCTAAATTCTTACCTTATAATTATTTTAATAACAATAACATCATTCATGCGTACATTTGGACTACCGCCTCCATGCAACGATGTGAAATGTTTTACATTATATTTTTACATGGATGGTGATTAGGATATATTTGATTAATATGAATATATATATAACAAAACAATTATTATTTAATTTTAATTTAATTCAAATATTTCATTCAATTCCATCTGATGAGAAAAAAATAGAAAGAGTGTTCATGTGTATGGACGGTCTACAATCGCCATGAACGGTATAATCCATTTTCTATATTTAACTATTATATACTGCTATAAATATATATATATAATGAATATATATTATATTTATATAATTTTTTACATTTTTGATATTAGGGGACCATGATCAAAGTCAAAGGACTAAAATTACCAAAACAAGACTCAAAAGAAAAACGAATAAATTATCACCTAAAAGAGTGATTTTAACAAAGGGTGGTTAATTAATGGGAGATAAAATTCAATATGTAAATAATATATCATATGATATATTTTATTATGGTTCTTTAATAGATTTATAATAAATATTTATTTATTAAAAATTATTTTTGGTTACATACGAAGCATGTTGTACCAAAGGTATGGGTTTCTTGTCTCACTTTTACATTTGTGTCACATCTTCCATATTCAACACATATTACTTTGGGTGGTGTATGTACTACCAATTTTGATATATTATATAATGAATCGGTTTTTATTCATGGTATTTTATGTTTCATTTAAATTCTTTCATTTCATGGGACTTATAATTAAAACATTACCAAACATTTTAGGGTGTATTTCACAATCTTGTCTTTATTCAGTATTTTTTCTATTTGAGTATCCATTGGGAGAATTATTTTATTTTTGTTAAACTGTATATATATTATTCTACTTTATTTATTAATCAATGTCTTATGTAATAGTATTTTTTCTCCTCTCTTTGTAACATAAAATGACTCGTGCATTTTTTTAATAAAAGTCGATTTTATTTATCTCTTCGATCGAAAATCCTTTTTCCTTCCAAAACCATGTATTCTATAAAAATCAATTTTTTTTTTACATTCCCCAAAATATTTATTAAATAAATTTGTAACTATTTTCTACTTTTTACAAAAAAAAATTAATGGAATATTCATTTCATTTTCCAAACAAGACACGTTTGTATTTTTCTGAAAAAGTATTAGAAATCATTATTTTATCATGTATGGAATGTAATAAATTTATATCATCTTCACCTTTCAATATTTTAATAATTAATTTATAAATTTAAAGCTATTTTTGAATAAAATTATTTTCAAACTATTTTGAAAACTTTTAGTTTTAAAATATTTTCACTGTAAAAAAGGTTGTTTTCTCTAGAATATTTTTATGACATTTTTATGATATTTATTTTCATTAGTGAAATCAACAATTTTTTATGTATTCTCCATTGGTTATATGTGGTGATTATTCATTATTTTTATTTATTAGGATGGTTTATGATCAATTTTACTTGGGATGTACCAATTTGATACCATTCATTTTAATCTAGACTATTTATGATTATGTTTTTTGATTTGGGTAGTTATTTAAAAAATTTATTGTTGTTTTTCAATGTGAATATTTATGTTCATTATGTTTCACCCCATTAATATGATGAATTAATTGTACTTAATAGGTGATGGTATGGGCCTTCTATAGTCCCTCTATGTATCAATAGGTCTCATGATACAAATAACATGGGTTTTTAGTTGAGTCCTTATGAATTTATATAAGTTGTTTGGGAATAAAGTCGTTAAAGTATGGTTATGATGTCTGGAATTATTCATTACATCATTTGGAGATTATTTATTGATTTAAATGTGATTATTATATTAGTTATAATATCCATATAAAATTTTCAATCTCATGTGATTATGTTTATGGAATTATTTTATCAATATTTATTCTTTACATATTATGCTCAAGTTATTTATTAACTGACATGTATTTTAATAATCTACATTACCATATTGATTATGATTTATTTATTCATAGCTACCATTATAGTCATTCCCTTACTAATCATTTCAGAATACCCCTTTCTCATGTTTCTTTCCCTAGTATTCCAAGATGTGTATTATGATTGATATGTTGGGTTATGATAGAGGAAATAATTATATGCCCAATAAAAATACTATGTTGTATTTTATGTTTTCAATTGTAATGTAAGATTCAAGTATATATCTAGTTTACAAATAATACTAAATTACTAATTCCTTTGGGATATCATTACTTGTATCATATTCTTATGTAATAAGTTAACCCCCGACTCTGGGCTAATCGGGTAGTGGTCTTTAAAGTTGGTATCCAAGGGTGGTTTAGTAGAAACTTTGGAAACTAAATTTAAAAAACATAGATTAGGGATCATAACCCTATGATATAAATTGAGTATAACTATAGAATAGTATCCAAATTGTTTAGTAAGGTAGATATTATGTTCTCTTCCATATAAATACAACACTCTCTAGATTCTATAGGTGGATGTTTTTCATTCTTAGATATACCTACGGGTAATGAATCTATAGAATGTGTTTTTTTTCTTGACTCAAGTGTTACTTGGTAGACTAAAATGGACTTTTCTGTGCACCTAGTTTTAAACTATCGTGGGATATTATTTAAGTAATTGACATTTTCTTTACAAAACACTTTGAATAATTGAAAATATTTTTTTGATTTGAAAACTTTCCCAAATAAACTATGTTTATGATTATGATGTTATCCATGTATAAAGTTTTCAATTTATATAAAGTGTTTCACTAGTTTTAGGATTATACATTATGTTTCAAAATATAATGATATAATCTAGTGTATTATATTTGTTAGAAGTGGATCCCATTGGAGGGAAATGAAACTCTATCAATTCACATACCCCATATATGGATTTCTCTCTTGGGAATGGTAATGAAGCTGGAGCTATAGATTCAGCTATAACTAGTCAAATTATACCATATTAGGGAAACTAACTAAAGTTATGAGCAATATCATTGCAAATATAGAGCATCCTTCTAATCCACTATGTGGTGTAATAATGTTAGACTGCTTTATGAATTAGTATCCTCCATCATTCAATGGGACAAAAAATTGATTCGTAACAAAGAAAAAAGAAATTCCTTAGAAAATATATTTATTTCTTTGGTAATAAATGAAAGGGAGAAAGATTGACCATATCTTTGATGGTCTTAGGTAGATTATTCAAATAGAACTATTATCCCAATATTTATCATAATATGCGAACATAATATCATGTCGTATAAAGATATAGATATAATATCCCCTATCTTATAGCTCAAAATGGATGAAATAAAAGAACAAGATGGAAAAGAAAAAGATGGATAAAATGAAAAAGGTAAAGAAGGATTTTTCCCCCAATATGATAATTATGGAAAGAAACATGCAAGTATATTCTTTAAGGGAGTGTGTTGTGAAAATATACCTCAAATCATTGAGTTGGTGTTTGGGGGTGATTTTTTGTTGATAATGCCATAATACAGTGAATCAGTATGGTTGGTGTTGCTGAATAAGGTTTTTATGGTTGTGCAGTTCGCCTGGGTTAACCAAATTTTTGGGACTCAAAACAAGGATTTTATTTTTTTGAAAGTATTTTTTTCTCGAAGGAGTTCATAGATCATGGACCACCAAGGATGTTTTTAGAATACCAAAGGTAAAATAAAAAAGGAAGTGTTTTTATATAGCTATTCTATGTAGACCGTGAAGCGTTCCACATGGACCACGTTGGGAGAATAGTTCACGGGAGGCTCACAGTTCATGGTAGTCTTGTTGTTTGAGGAATGAATATAGTGATTTTTGGAACCATAAAGGGGTTGCAGTCATGGAATACAACAGCCTCTATAAAGGATAATGGCGCTATGTGGACCACAAAGCATGGTTTGCAGTGAAGTATGTATCTCATTGAAGATTTGGGTAATTCAAATTAGTGGGATTTACGGATATATTTTCTTATACAATGATAGATATTTATATCAGTTAGTAGAGTGTTAATTTCATTATGAAACATCATCACTTTGGAGGAATTTGGTGAAGTCCAAAATAGTTCTGGAGGAAGGATTCTACAAAAGAGAGAGTTCATGGGGAAGTAATTTCATGAAGTAGAAGAGTTCACAAGGGAGTATTCTAAGAATGGTGAAGTGGTTCATGGGAATAGATTGAAAAATTATTATTTTTAGGTCATATATCCCACAAATAAAACAGAATCGGTAAAGCATATGTGATCTATAGAAGAATCACAGATAGTTCACAGAAGTAGGGGTACTCTGTAGAAGAGGATATGGTCCACATAAAAATAGCGAGTTAGTAGAATAAAAGGCTGTCCATGGAAGAAGGGGTAGTCCATAAAAGGATAGGTGTTCCACGACTCACTCACTCCAAGTGGTGCACTACATTTTTTTTGATGAATCAATGTAGTTTGTATAGGATTCAACAATGTTCTCAGAGGTACTCAAACAATTCATGAAAAGAATTTCTACAAACTAGTTGTATGCGGAAAATTGTATTTCATTTATAGGTGAAAATTCTAATTCAATAGAGAATCTATCTACAATTGAGGCTGTTTGAATTCAAGTAAATTAAGGCACATGAATGACCATAAACTATGTGTGGATCCATTCTAGAGTAGTGAGAAAAGGAAGAGAAAGACGGTGATATTTTCTATCAGCAGTGAGCTAAAGAAAGAGACATTGGGAGTGACCCATGGGAAAGAATTTAGATAACACTAAAAATTGAAAATATAGTGATCCTAGGCATATAATTGATCTATCTTGAACATTTAATTTTCAAGTGATCCTTAGTGTATTTGCTACATCGGCACATTATTGTTGTATCCTCCTCGGACATAGACTGGTGAGAGTGAACCAAGCAAAATTGTTGTGTCTTGGGCATGATTTCAATTCTGTTTATACATTTCTAATGGAAGGGAGAGAAAGTTTTTTTTTACAAAAAAAATATCTAAACGGGGAATCTATTTTAATTTGGCATACACTGATTCACCCCCCCCCCCCACATAGTATTTAACCTAATTAGGCTAACAATTTGTATCAGAGGTAAAGGTTGAATGTCATTGGATCTATCTCAGTAGAAAAATGGAGGTTTTTAAACACAAATGTATTTCTAACTTTGATGGGAAGAATTTTAAATTATAGTAGAATATGATGGAGCACTACTTCTAATCATTTGGAACGAATGTCTTTACAGTAGAAATGCATGGAATTTTTTCCAATATTTATATAGGTGCTTTATTAGAGGTCAGCTGAAGGTAATTGGATACTTCCACTAAAGGAATCAATGATTTAGGGGGAGTTTTGTACAATGAAATAAATATATAATTTATGTCATGTAAGTCAGCACATGATAGGTGGTAAATGATTCTGAATATTTATGAGGGAGACACAAAAGTTATAGAAGAAAAGTTGATGCTTTTGTGTAATGAGTATGAGGATTATATAATACACCCTAATAAGTCTTTTGATACATTATTTGATAGGATAAATATTATTTCCTAATAAATATATGGTCTTGGAGAATATATTGAAGATATAAATATTGTTAAGTGTATCTTGAGAAAACATCAACCTCAGTTCAATCAAGTAATTTCTGTATTGGAAAATAATGATCTGAAGGAGCTGACATAGGATAACTTGAATGATACACTTGTAAAATATGAAATAAGAAATGATGATAACGATGCTATGGAAAAAATTATGTCCAACAATGTGGCATTCAATTCCATGTAGAAGCTCACTGTTGAAGATGGATTGGAATATAAAGAGATGGATGAGTTGATGTCATTACTTTCCAGAAATCTTCCAATAGGAAAAGGAAAGTTCAAAGAAAAACTTCTTCTCGCATGATTTTGATGTGGAAAGGTTAGACATCTTATATCAAGTTGCCCTAATAAGTTTCAAAAAGATGAGTAGGATGAAGTTTTAACTACTATAAATATGTATTCGACCTATGTAAAAGGAAAGAAAAATATTAAGAGAAATTTATTCAAAAAGAAGAATTATCTTTCAAGAGAAAATGATAGATCAAAATAATCTGAGACAGAATAATTAGAGTACTAAAAAGATCGAGAAAATAATGCCATGTTGGAAGTTATCAAAACTTCCATTACAAGATAAGAAATAGAGAATGAAAAAAATAATCTTAAGTTATAGTTGACCATCAGGTAAAATTAGAAGCCTCTATTGAAGAAATTTATGTTTAGAGACCCAAGACAAAGTATTCCAAAAATTTGGTTCAAGATTCCAAACTTTATATGCAGTAGAAAGAATAAGAGAATTCTAAACTAAATTAATAAATTGAAAAACTAAATTATTCAGTACCAGAGATCTCAGATAAGGTTGTTGACTAAAAAATCAAAATTGAATAAAAAAATAGAAATCGATAATTTAACTATAAATGGAAAAGTTCAAATCAAACATATTGAATAAATTGAAGAGGAAGTGGTCAGTCTGTGAAAAAGTCTTAATGATCAAGAAAAACGGTTGACTCTCAGTATGACATTAGGAAGGAAAATTACCCATGTAATAGATAAGATGAAATCGGAGCATATTAGTCTAGAAAAATAAAATCAATAGCCAATCTGAATATTAATTCTCATATGGGGCTTGATGGAAAATAGAAAGATGTAATGGTTTAATTCAGACAGCAAGAACCCACTCCAAGATTGAAGATTGATCTAGGTATAATGTAGAATCAGATGATTCAGAGAGCCCACGGGAAAATCATTGGTTCATTAGTGACACATAATAATGCACTCCACATTAGATGTTATTGTTATAGAAATATGGGACACTCATAAAATGTTTGTTACATAGACAAGTGGTACCAAAGGTAACAAGACCAATATAGGCACCCATACAGAGCTAAATATTCTAGAAAATCATTTGATTTTCACTATTATAGATGTAGAGTATTTGGACACATGGCATGAAACTGGTTATCGACAATGCATAGAAAATATGCTGAAGTAGAATGATTGTGGTGATAAGAAGAAATTAAATGTATCATCAAATGAAATTGATATGAAAAATTAGTTTGTGGTATTGCAATATGAAACTGGTCTATCATGTTTTGAGGAATATTAAGATCATCAATCCATGCTGGGTATTAAGTCAAAAACATGGATCAAAAACAAGAGAGATGAACTAGAATTTGTAGTATATATTTCTTTTAAAGCATCATATCACACAAGAATATGGATCATTGATAGTGGGAGAACCTCTTATATGATAGGAAATAAGGATCTGGTGACCTAAATCAGGTATGATAAAGAAGCTATCATAATATTTGGTAATAATGAAGGCTTAAATATTGTTGTCTTAGGAATAACCATTTTTAGGGGAAGATACATGAGATGTGATAATGTCTTAGTTGTTTAAGGATTGAGTCACAGATTTCTTAGTGTCAGTCTACTATGTGACTCAGTACATACCATAAAATTTTCCAAGAAATTATATGTCATCAAGGAAAAATACGGTGTAGTTGTTTTTTAGTGAATGCATGTGAAATGGAACCTCTTCCATGTGAGTGGAGAATAAGAATTGTGATTTCGATCCAAGGAATAAGAAAACAAGTTATGTAATAAATATCATGGTCACTTCATCCAAACGTCCTTGGAATATATGGTGAAATAAGATGCTGCTCCATACCACCCAACATTATCATGTGATTGTACTCATAAATGTGATAATTGTATGTAAGGGAATATCATTCAAAATACATATATGAAAAGATATGAAAGGTCAACAAAATTGCTTGATTTGGTGAATATAGATGTGTGTGGACCTATTTCATCATGATATATTGATGGGAGGATATATAATGTTCTATTAATTAATTATATTAGCATAATATCATGATTTTCAATCATTACAAACAAATATAAGGTGTCCAGTTACATAAAAACTTATCGAAGGAACATTGAAAAGGTGTTGGATCAAAAAATTCATAAGATCCTAATAGATAATGGTACAGAGTTCACAAATATCCAAGTAGAGGATTATCTCTATAAACATGGGATAAGGAACCAAGTTTCAGTGGTAATAACTCCACAGAAAAATGGAGTAGTTGATAGAAGAAGTGGGATTATCAGCAAAATGGCTAGAAAAATTCTCATTGAGAAATACCTTCTTAAGAATATCAGGAAAGAAGTTGTGATAAAATTATTCTAAAAATATAAGAAAATAATAGCATATAAATGCTTTAATAATTGGCTAGGAAAGGTAGTTGAAATCCATAGTGTAACTATAATAGAGAATGATAATAACATTTAGAAAATACATTATCAATCTCAGTAGGATAGTGATGAAGAGAAAAGTAGGTTAGGGGATGTTCTAATTCCAAAGGGTGATTTAAAAGAAGATTTAGATAATGATAAGGATGATCACAAACCATTATTTGTACAAATATAGAAGAGAAAATAATAAATTGATAGAAAGGACATAGTCGATGATCATACAACACTAGTGTAGACAAGAAGAATTAATACTCTATAGAAATCATCCTTATTATCACTGGTATAGCCTAAATGTTTTAAGAAAATAGATGGATATGGAAATTTAGTCCAAGATATGAATTAAGAGATTGAGCATGTTAAGAAGAACTAGACCTGGGATATTATTTTGAGGCCAACAGATAAGAATTTCATCAGGGCTAAATTGGTCTTTCGCTACAAAATTAATGAAGAGGGTGCAATGATTCAAAAAAATAATGACTAGTGTGAAAAGGGTAGTCCCAGATAGTGGGTATCAATGTTGATGAAAAAAATCCACCTATTACAAGGCTACTGACAATCATATTATTATTTTCCATGATAGTAAAAAAAATTACAATGTTTTCTATATGGGCATCAAGTCGTCATTTATGAATGGGGTTTTGGAAGAATTTTTTATTGAACACCCAACTAGTTTTCTCATTCATGAATATGAGAACATATCTCTTCACCTAAAGAAGGATTTATATGATTTAATGTGAGCACCAATAGCATGGTATTAAATGCTATATTATTTTATGAAAAAACTCAGTTTTTAGTATGGTGGAGTTGATTACAATGTATATGTTATAAATGATAGTAGTCAACGAATTATGGTGCTGGAATATGTCGATGACCTAATATTTTTTGGATGAGATGGAGCTTAGTGCACTCAATTAACTGAATTCATGAAATTTTAATTTTAATTTTCAACTGTTTGTGAAATGATTCTTTTCCTTGGTTTATAGGTGAACCAAGGAAAGCGTGATACATTTATTTCTCAATATAAATCTACTAAAGAGTTTTTTAGAAGATTTGTACTGGATAATTACAAAGAGATAAAGACTCTAGTATCTGACTAGATGAAACTATCATATATCATAGGAAAAAGGAAAATCATTAGTAGTCTATTGTACATGATAGTGATAAGACCTGATATTGTTTTTTCTACATGGCAAGTAATATGGTACCAATGAAATCCCAAGGAAAACAACCTACTTGAAGTGAAAAGAATAATTTTTTATATCAATTGTATAATGGATTTTGGTTTTATGTATAATGAAAAATATAAGTAAGAGTTATTGGGATATATAGATGTGGATTGGGTCAGTTCAGTAGATGATATAAAATTGACATTAGGTAGTGCATTATATCATGATGGATTTTGTATTTCTTAGAGAAGAAAAAATAATATTTCACTTTACTAAGCACTATAGAAGGTGAATATATTATAGCTACTTAAGATTGCATGCAGTTATTATGGATAAAGTGGTAGCTTCATGATATTGGAGTTGATGTCAACTCTCCGATCAGAATCCATTGTGATAATTCAAGTGAAATAAGTCTTCTCGAAAATCTAGTCCATCACTCAAGGAAAATGTGTATTGAAATCACGTATCATTTTATCAAGCAGAAGGTTGATCAAGGAAATTTGATGCTATAGTATGTTTCTATAGAACTACAGGTTGGAGATAGTATAACAAAGGTCTTAACCAAAGAAGAATTTTAATGGAATTAACTAGCTATAGAAGTTTAGTCGACTCCCCACACTTGAAAAAATATGTATGTGGGACCCCCTCTCCTTGTGGTATGGTTTTTTTCTCCCTAAATATGTTGATCTGTATTCTTTACTCTATTTCAGACCTCAAAGGATTGGCCTTTAGGTTCATTGACATAGGGGGATAAATTTTGGATCTAAAAGGTGAGAAAATGACTTAATCAAGAAAAGGGGAGAAGTTGGTAAGTGTATCAGTAATATAAGGGGAGTATTAAATCTGATGATTCTAAATGTGAATGATCGTGCAAAGGATATATATCATGGTAGATGAGGTTTGTGATGAAATTAGTTGAGTGGTTTTGAAATGAAGTGATTCATTGATGAACTTTTCATGCTACTCTTTCCCATGTTGAGAATGGCTCACATGGGATTAGAGTATGTGTTCAGTAAATCATTGATCACTATCTAAATCACTAGATGAGAATTGTTGTAGAAGATAAAATAATATTTAATATTGTATCAAAATGTGAAGATTGTCAACTAACCCAAAGAGTCCCACAAGGAATTGTGTTGGTGTTTTTAGGGTGATTTTGTTTTCTGAAAAAACAACACGATCAGTAATCAGTATGTTTGGTGTTGATAAAGTTGGTTTTTAAAGTGGAATAGTTTCCCAATTTTTACTAAAATTTTTGGACATCAAAATTGGGAGGTTTTTTGGAAAGGAAGGTTTTACACAAATGATTCACAGTTCATGGACTGAAAAGGAGGTTTGTAGAATGGAAAAGGAACAACAAAAAAGGATGGATTTTCACATAGCAGTGCTATACTGACCATGAAGAGTGATATGCAGATGATGTATGGAAAATAATTCAGAGGAGGATCGTAGTTCGCAGGAGTCTTGAATTTTGTAGGAGACTCATCATTTTCATAATGGAGGTGATGATTTTTTGAAGCGTATATGTTTTTCAGTCAAAGAATAAAATGGATAATGAAAAGGATAACAACACTATGCTGACCACATAACATAGTCCACGGTAAAGGTTATACCACATTGAAGATTTTGGTACTTCAGATTTGTAGTATTTGAGAATTTATATTCCAATATAATGACTGATAATAAAATCATTTAGTAGGGAGATAACTTCATTAAAAAGAATCATCACTTTGGAAGAATTTAGTGAAGTTTGAAAAGGTTAACAAGGAAAGATTCCATGAAAGAGATAGTACACAAGGATGAAATTATACGAACAAGAAGAGTTCCTGAGGGACGATTACAAGAAGGGTGAATTGGTTTATGGGAATAGTACATGAAAGTAGTTTTGTGAGGATATGTATCCTGGAATGGAAATGGAATTCTCAAAGCATAGGTAGTTCCTGGAAGATGAAGGGGAAGTTTTTAGAAGTGGGGTTAGTTCAATGAATAGGATCTTGTCTGGAGAAGAAATGACGGTCCGCAAAAGAAGAGGTAGAACATAGAAGCAGGGAAAGTCTGCAGAAGGAGAGGAGGTCTGCAAAACACTCACTCCATGTGGTGCAACATAGTTCGTGGAGGACTTAAGGAAATTCACAGAAGAATAATGTTATCAAAGGCACTGAAACAGTTCCTGAAGGTAATTTTTATAAATTAATAGTACTCAGAAAATTAGATTTCATCTTTGGTTGAAAATGGGACTTCAACAGAGCATCTATCTACTACTGATGATGCGTTCATTAATGAAAATAAAGGGACCAACAAGTACACAAACATTGTGTTGATCCCTTCTAGATGAATGTGAAAATGAAGATGTAGACGTTGATCCTTTCTATCAGTAGTGAGATAGAAAAAGATACATAAGGAGTTACCCTTGGGAAAGTAGTGAGCTAAACCTAAACATTGTAAATGCAGTATTCATGGGAATTTAGCTTCTCTACAGGTAATCTAGGTGTAGTAGGATGGTGCATATTCTCTATAGTCAATGGCTTTTACTCCTCTCCTCACGTATTTGAGAGATTCCTTGTTGTGAGACATATATAATGAGGTATAACATGATCATATATCTATAAGAGACTCTCTATATCGATATTCTAAAGGATGGAATCATGCCATCTTGTTCTAGGGGAAAATAGTGGTTACAATCACATTATAGGATGATGTGATGTGATAGTTCCACACTTCTCTCTTAGCTATCTATCCTGGTGTAGATAAAATGTACGTATATATTCAGTAGCAGTTTTGGTGGCCCATAATGAGTAGAATAATAACTAATTTCGACTCTCATTTCCATACTTGTCGGCAGGTAAAGGATGATCACCAGTTTCTAGTAGGTTTTTGTAGCCCCTTGTGATCATGAAGTGTAAATGGGATATAATATACATATAATCTGACCTAGGGATTCCATGCATAGTGAAGATCCATGAGGCCATCTAGGTGATATGGACCGAATCTCGAATTTGGTGAACTTACTTTCTATTAGGGAGTATATTTCAGTGGGGAGTTTGCTGCAATTGTAGATATGGGAGATTGTTCGTCTTCATGGGGTTCCCTTGAAAATTGTCTCTAATCGTGATTTGAGGATTACATCACTATTGTAGATAGAAATATAGGAGGAATTTGAGACCCATATATAGATGATTACATCCTTTCAACACCATACTGATGGGTATACTGATCACACTATCAATTTGTTGGGGATATATTAAGGTCATGCATATTAGACTTCAGACAGAACTAGGAGGATCACCTACCCTTGGTAAAAATTTGGTACAACAATAGCTACCACTCAACCATTAGCATGAAAACTTATGAGGCCTTGTATGGGAGGCCCATTAGGTTACCCTAGTGCTGAACAAAGATTTTTGATTCATCTCTTATCGGCCCAGATATGGTTTAGGTGGTGATGGAGAAATTACAAGTCATCCATGAGTGGATGAGGATGGACTAGAGTAGATAGAATTCTTATGTTGATCATCTTAATAAGCCTTTAGAGTTCAAGTGGAGAGACCTTTTTTTCTTGCGAGTATCTCCATGATAAGGATTTAAGGGTTTAAGTTAGGGAGGCAAGTTATCCCGTAGTTTCATCAGGACATTCGAGATCCTATATAGGGTGGAAGAGTTGCTTACCACCTCACCCTACCCTCATCTCTAGATCAGGTTCACAAAGTCTTCCTGGTATTACATCTAAAGAGATACGTGAATGACCCCATGCAAATCATTGAATAAGGGGAGATAGACATCAAGGATAGATAAACCTTTCTAGATCACCTGACGGTGATCAAGGATCAGTAGGATAGGATCTTGTGGGGATGGAATATTCCCTTTTTCACATATTATGGTAGCATGTAAATGTACAAGAGAGTTCCTTGGAGCGAGAGAGGCATGTGTGGGCGCAGTATCCCAAGATTTCGGTTTAGTTTATTCTTTTTTGGGATTAAAATATTGAAGGAGGTAATGATGTAGAGACTCAATTTTTTCCTTATAAGACATTAAAATATTTCTATAGATATTTACAGAGTAAGGCGTTAAGTTGGTGTGTGATAACAAGGCATGGTGAGCCCAGAATTAATTTAATAAAAAAAATTGTATATTTAATATTATTTAAGAAAAAAACCTTGAATAAAATGTGATAACACTTAAATAGTATATTGAATCAGAAATAGGATACCACATTTGAGTTTGGAATTCAATTTTTACCTTATACATGACAAAAAATGAATCGCCATGGGGCATTTGGACTCTTCGCTCATTGGCGGTATGTTTAGTGAGTTGATTAATTTTAAAAAAAATTAATTAATTCATTTATGTCCTAAACAATGTGATTATAAATATATAATTATTATCAAAATTTATAGAGTTATATCTATAATTTTTGGAATTTACTATTGATTCTATTTGCCTCCTTCATAGGAAAATCATGTCAAATAAAGACAAAACTCAAGATCAGATCAGATCAAGACACAGCAAACGTAGTAGATTCTATCAAATAATTTTTGAATTCTTTATTCATTAATTATTGATCTATAATTGAGGTATGACTCTTAATTTGGTGTTTTTCATCCTTTTTATTAAATTATTGTGTAGATCAATCGTTTTTGATCAATATTCACCCCTTTTTAACATTTTCAGGCACCTGGGTATTGAAATCTAAGTTTATTTCATTTTTTCCAATCAAGAATCCCCATTCTCTATTGATTGATAAAGAAACCTTGTAATTGATAAATTAACTTTATTTTGGGGTCTTTCTCCCTAATATTCTTCACTTTCTTTACCGTTTTGATCCCTATGGTCCTAGTCCACCTTTTCTAGGATGTATTAAGCTCGATCAGGCCCTAGGATTCATGGAGGATCGATGAAACTAGAACGGATTGATGATAAGATCATAGATATGGGATTGATGTAAGATTAAGATGATATATTTTTGGATTAAATATCAATAAATCAATTGTTTAAGGTTTGTGGCATTTGGTTCAAATGATGACACCCTTGTGATGAAAAAATGTCAATTTCTAGTGAATGATGGCCGGAAACCGTGATTTTCACCTAGATCCACTCTTTTTGGCTATATATGGTGCCTGATATAAATAAGAAAGACTATATTTTAAACATATAATATATATATAAAGATTTTAAATTCTATTAAAGACTTGACCAAACATCGTGTTGAATGATGATCACATGGAGTGTAGCCTTTTAGCAGTGGTGGTTAGAGTTTTGGGATCCTATTTGGATGGAATGACATTTACATATCTAACACTCTATGTAACACCTTCTCTAATTGGGTGAGACATGTGATGGACCTCATGGCTAGACACATATGATGTTTTTGGTAAAGGATAGGGCCCAATAACACAAGCACTACCCTATATGGATCGACACTCCGTGTACTAAACTACACAGACATGGGGTCTGGTACACGGATGTGGCCAAAATCACATTGTCCAATCTCCAGGTAACTTGGAAACATCAAGTAGTCCACCTCCCTTGCATGTAATCACATACAGTTGGGAGCTACATGTTGTCCAAGGACACGCCTGGGTGGTGGAGTGAGACCACACATTGTGTGGGTCCCCTCACACATAATGCACCCCTAGTTCATTTTTAAGGAATCTTAAACCCTTTGTATATCTTTTTTTTTAAATCATATTTTAGACCATGAGAAGCATATCTTGATTGTTTTTCACATATAAATTGATGGTTACCTCATTTGTAGTTTTTTATATATGATGTAAAATGTTTCGGGCATGGAACCTACTTAGGTGATGGTCGGAGAAGGTAGTGATCGTACAGGATCACCAGAGATCTTTTGAGTGGTACCCTCCAGTAGATAATGGTATTGGGTCCTTAATGTATTTTGAGTGGTTTCCTCTATTTGAGCTGGTAATTGGGTCTTCGACCTCTTCCAAGCATTACCCTTTACTTGAAATGGGTAGTGGGTCCTCGACGTCTACTGATTGGTACCCTCCAGTTGATCTAGGTAGCGGTTCATTGACTTCTACTAAGTGGTACCCTCTATTTGAGCTGGGTAGTGGATCCTCAATACCTTCTGATTTGTACCCTCTAGTTGAACAAGGTAGTGGGTCCTCCACGCCATCAGAGCGGAACCCTTAGACATGCTAGGGTTTGGGTCCTTACTTCATTTTGTTGGGGCCTCTACTGTATGGAATAGTGACAAGGTGTGGATATACATTTACATATACTTATGGGTCAACGCATGATAGGTTGGGAATCATTTATGAACTTTTAGAACTATTTTACCCTCTTCTTCAGTTGAATTTTGATATGGGGATCTAATTACTCTCTCAATTTGGATTATTTGACTGACCATATATATATATATCCTTCTTATTTATCCATTTCTTGGATTGTGTTACTCTCATTCCATGAGAGGCAAAGATGTGTGGGGTATTCCATGTGCCTTCTATTTTTATATTCTCATGGTTGAATGAGTCTAATATCACTCAATAGGTGGCGAAGTCTTGATAGGTAGTTTATCTACTCACCATGATTATCCCATTGTGCTTGAATTAGCATAATCTCACTCTTGGTTGTGTTGATTTGTACTCATTATCTATAACTTTAATCTGATACCTTTCTTTATTCTTGTATCTCTTACTTCTCCCCTTTTAATTTTAGGGTGTCCTACTAGGTATGTTTATACTCACCCTTGCATGGGATTTTCCCGCATGTATCATTTCTTAGGAAGAGAACAGTCTGGTCGACTATGACTACAGAGGATCATAGGTATATTGGGTGATTGGACCACATATGGTGGTCATAGACTAAGATTTATTAATTTGGATCACTTTCATCTATGTATTATTCCAGTTTCAATAGGTGGATACATAATTCGGTTTAGGCATGTTTTTTCCCCTTTACTTTAAGTTTACACTACCATACTTTCATACTATATAGAGGTTTGTGCATTCATTGTTTATATTATACATTGTTACATATTTTAATCTTTTCATATATACATTTTCATTTACCTGGTTGTGTGTGTGTAGATACATAGGAAAAGACCTCCCTCAGCTAGAAATGCCTTCAATGCTTGTCACCACCCCCTGGCCTATGGAGGTGGGATTTGGGTAGTTACTGCTCGAGTCCTTACTTGGGTTGGGTCGTGATAGATTTGAATTTGGAAAAATAGATTCAGTATTTTTAATTATTAAAATTTATATTATCTAATAATTATAATATAATTTCTGACCAAAAATAATAGTAAAAACACTAAAAATTAATTACGTTGGTTAATGTAAAAATGGGTTTACCTGGGGTTAATCTGAGAAGGTAAGGGTTAAAAATGATATAAAACATTCCAAAACCTCCATTTTATGACCATATATAGAAATTATAACCTCTATAGTTCTATAATAAACAATTTTGGAAGTTTATCTAATGAGAAAAACATGGGTA
Organism: Viscum album; assembly: GCA_963277665.1. NCBI lineage: Eukaryota > Viridiplantae > Streptophyta > Magnoliopsida > Santalales > Viscaceae > Viscum > Viscum album. The sequence continues at coordinate 204,544,941 of OY728157.1, forward strand.
TCAATTTATCCTTTCAGAAATTCCATGATTTTCATCTCCCACACTTATAAAAGGTCACCCACTCCCATCCCCTATTCACACTTTAAAACCACTTTATTTTAGGATATCCATGCCAATATTCCTTCCTTAGTTCCATACCAACATTTTAGAGGCCCTATTTTTATTATTAATCCATCCTATGAAATCTTTATGTATAAACCTACAGAGGCTCTCCGAAAAAGAGGCAAAATTCTTAAACATGCATATTTGTTTTATTTATTATTCAACCTCTGTGAAATAATATTAGACTACTATTATATAATAACACCAGTATCTAATATATACTAATATGTTTTAATGTTTATGTAATATCCTAGATCCATCACTATTTCCATCAACTGGGAAATGAAACTGTCGATTGTGTGTACAACCACTACCACAAAACTGGGCAAGGCATGCACCTGCCTTTATCAGCGCTAATTGAAAAGCGCTGATAAAGGGGAGGGCCTTTATCAGCACTAAAAAAGTGGTGATAGAGGGATTATTTATTAGAGCTTTAAATATCCCTTTATCATCGCTTTTATTAGGAGTGATAAAGGTGGTATTTATTAGCACTTTTCATTTTAGAACTGATAAATACATCCTTTATTAGTTCTTTTTAATAGCACTGATAAAGCCTCACATGGAATTGATAAAAACCCTTGGGTCCTGTTCCTCCTCCCCACACCCTGTCAAGCTCTCGTGGAAGCCATCCTCTATGCCGCTTCCGCCGCTACCGCCACCTCGCTCTCATCCTCCTCCTCTGCCGTGGAAGCCACCTCCTCCTTCTCCTCCACCTTCAGCCACTGCCTCCTCCTCCTCTGGCTGCCTTCTACTCCTCCTCCTCCTCCGGCCACCACCTCCTCATTCTCCTCCTCCTCCGGCTACATGCTCTTCCTCCTCCTCCTCCAACCGCCTCCTCCTCCTCCGGCCTCCTACTCCTCCTCCTCCTATGGAAGCCTCCTCCTCCTCCGGCCGCCGCCTCCTCCGGTCTCCGCCTTCTCCTTCTCCTCCTCCGGGCGCCTACTCCTCCTCCTCCTCCTCCGCCCGCATGCTTCTCCTCCTCCTCCGGCCTCCACCCTGCCTCCACCCTACCTCTGCTACCTCCGGTGCCCTCACTGTCGACACCTCCTTATCCTCCACCACCGGGTCCTCCATCTTAAGGTGATTAAAATTGAATTTTCATGAATTAATTATGTTTGCATTGTGGTGACCCCTTGCATCCTATCCCAAATTATGAATATTTGATAGCCATTATGACTGTTGTTATTGTGGGTAATTGTTATGTTTGGATTGTGATCACATGATGTTATGTGTTATATTATATACACATGATAATATAGCATTACAACTTGAATGATTCACCCCGTATGTGTTTTATCAGGAATGGTGTTTATATGTTGCACATCAAAGAAGTGGACCATCATGAAATTAATATCCCTTAGTAGGGTTATACACTTGATATCTGATGATGAAGACAAAGAACCTAAGCATAGGGTGGAGGTACAACATATCCATGGTGTCGTGTCATGGGTTTTCTTGAGGTACCCAGTATTTTCTAGGTCCCTTTCACTATGAGATGCATAATTTTTTTCAATAACCACATGGATCTATCTCATACATAGAAAGAGGGTAAGAAGGTAACTGATTTCTTGGCTACTTAGGCCTCTCTAGGTAACCTGTGTACCATATTTAACATCATAGGATCCCTCCCCCCAAGCTTGTTAGTTTAGTTAAAGAATATTCCCATGGGATAAACTAATTTATACCTCCTTTGACTGTTTTTAGCCTTGTCACCTTCTTGAAATAAAATATATCAACATTGGATTTGTTGAAATAAAGTTCATGACTGACTTATTTAAGCTATAACCTTGACTTTGTTGTGAACCCCCTCCACTACTCCCTCTTCTCCCCCCCCCCCCCCTCATCCATTCCTTCCCTCCTCCCTCATCTCCCTCTCCTCTAACTAAACCTCCTCCCCTTCCTCCACCCATACTCACTTACCTCCTAGCACCATGATTTGAACTAAGGGTAGGTGCCTTCCCCCATCCAAACACATAGCTTATGGATCGTGGCCTATTGTAGCTAAGCACTAGACCCAAACTCTAACTCCACCATCTCCTTCTCCCTCTTCTTTTCCACCACCATTAGAAGATTCCATCTCATTGGGTTTTGATTTTCCTTTTGCATCCCACCACTCACAAGATGTGGTTCCACCTGCCAATGCCCATCCCTATTTTCACTTTGAGTAAATGAAACACTATATGTTCTTGGACCATTTTCAATCCAAGTCAATTTTCACAAACAAATCCATGGATTTGGTCATAATACACAAGGTCCTCATCGACAAGGTTGTTATGGTGGCCTTTCACATCAATGAAACACTCCCATATTATTGATGTTCTTGTGGAGACGTTTTAGGAGCTCTTTTTAGAGTTCCTTACAACTTTCAAGAGATAATTAATCTATATCACCTTCAAACTAGGTGGTAGGGATTGGGATTTGACACTGGGTGAGTTCAGAGTTATCTTGGGGTTTATTCTTCTGACTTTGCTACATCCACTACCTATGTTTCTTTGTGTCTTGATCTGAAAAATAAAAATACACTAAAAGTTGGGTGTTGATCACTCATGAGCCCACGAGCATCCATGATCCTCCCACATCCAAGAGCACCCGAATGAAGGGTTATTATCTGAGGATTAGCAATTGTGCCTTATCTCATGCATGTATGGAATGTGTAGACTCCCACATAACCATCACATAGACTAAGGTTCCCATTATGGCCACTTCCCTGGGTGCCCATTATGGACACTTCCATGGGTTCCCTTGTGGAAAACATATACTTCTTATTACTTATGAATTTGGTCCCATGTGTTTCAATCAACTCTTTACACTCTTACTTTTTATGCACATGTTAGGCTACCTATTGGCCTTACCCATGAGGTATTTCCTTGTACGGACACCCTATAGAGACCGCCCTATGAGATTGATCCACAAGTTGCACTGATTATCCTACTTCCTCACAAATGGTATGGTTAACCCATGCCTATATTGGTGAACCCCCCTAACACACTATAAAAACTCCCAAGAACCACCCCTCATCAAGGGAGATTGAAGAGAGGAAGAGATTGGATGAATCCCAAGAACCACCCAATATTTTCTATTAATGATCACACCCCCTACCATTTTTGATGTATCTTGTTTTTTATCTAAATTATACTCATATTCCTTCTCCTATAACCGATATACTCATCCTATGTATTTCAAATAGGATGAATATAAATAAAGAATGGATGGATTCCAATCAGTTGAAAAAAGAGTATGAAGAAGGCATGAAAGAGTATATCAAGTTTTCAAAAGATCATGCATGTGACTCTTCTAAAATCCTTTGTCCGTGTTTATGCTGTTTTTCTTCAAAACAAATTAGTCCAGATGAGTTGGAAGAACACTTTATCTATCACAGAATAGATCAGAGTTATACATGTCGGAATAAACACGGGGAAACAACGAATGCAGGTAGTAACTGGGGTGACACTATGTTTTATGGATCATCTGATATGATTACAAACATGAACAATGAAGATGACCGTATGGAGGATGTGATTACATATGTGAATGATGATGATGATCGTATTGAGTAAATGAAAAGTACCTTCGAAGATGAACTTCATGATTGCCCAAAATTGTTTGAGAAGTGAAAAAGTTGTGCAAAGACGCCATTGTATGCTAGTTTCACTAAATATACAGCATTGTCAGCCGTACTAGAGCTTTATAATTTGAAAGCATACAACGAGTGGAGTGACGATAGTTTTATGAAACTACTTTCCCTCATGAATGACATTCTCCTAGAAGACAATGAGCTCCTGAGCCGAACATACGATGCCAAACGAATGCTACACTCTATGGGTATGATCTCTGAAAGAATACATGTCTACCCAAATGATTGTATACTATTTCGCAAGGACCACATATCACTTAAAGAATGCCCAAAGTGGGGTGCTTCTCGATACAAGAAAGATGAATCCAGTCCAACTAAAGTTGTATGGTACTTTCGAATCATTCCAAGGTTTAGACACCTATATGGAAGTGAGGAGACTACAGAACAATTAACATGGAATGAAGATACAAGAATTAAATATGGGATACTACATCACCCGGCAAACTCTCCTCAGTGGAAGAGAATCGATCATGAGTATCCTGAATTTGGAAACGAGTCGATAAACCTTCGTCTTGCGTTATCTACAGATGGAGTGAATCCTTTTGGTTTTCAAAGCAACAGTCACAGTACATGTCTGATTATGTTGATAAATTATAACTTACCACTGTGGTTATGCATGAAATGAAAATATACCATGTTATCTATGCTTATATCAGGACCAAAACAACTGAGTAATGATAATGATGTTTATCTAGCTCCATTGATCGAAGATTTGAAATTATTGTGGGATTCAGGTGTTACATTGTATGATGCTTACAGAAAGGAAGATTTCACTTTGAGAGTCATGTTGTACAGGATGATAAATGACTTCCCTGCTTATGGAAATTTTTCAGGATATAGCATTAAAGGAACTCAAGGCTGTCCCGTTTTCGAATAAGGTACACAATCAATTAGGATGAAACATTCATCGAAAACCATGTTTCTTGGACATCACATATTTCTACCATGATGACATAAGTACCGTTCTTTGACAACATCATTAAATGGATTTTCAGAAGAACGTACAGCACTGTCTCCACTAATAGGCGGTCAATTGTTTGAGAAAGTTAAAAATGTGGACACTACTTTTGGTAATTGGCTTCGAAAAGCCTTATGAAAATCGGTTGGAAAAAGAGATCAGTTTTTTTTGAATTATAATACTAGAATTTTCTGTATGTAAGAAATTTTCATGATGTTATGAATGTAGAAAAAAAATGTATTTGATAGTGTTATCGGCACGTTGCTAAATACATCTAGAAAAACAAAAGATGGAATTAAGTCTAGGTTGGACATGGTTGATATGGGAATACGAGAAGCGTTGGCACCAGTGAAGGGTGAAAAATGAGCGTTTCTTCCTCCTGCTGCTTAAACTCTTTCCAGGTATGAGAGATATCAGTTTTTCAACTTCTTTAATGACGTAAAGGTTCCATAGGGGTATTCGTCAAATATCAGTAACCTTGTGTCAATGATCAACTTGAAGTGAAAAGGTCTGAAATCACATTACTATCATGTTTTGATGCAAAATCTCATTCCAATTGCTTTACATTGCATTTTTCCCAAGAATGTCTATCATACATTAACAAAACTGTGTTTCTTCTTTAGAGCTATATGCAGAAAAGTTATAGACCCGGAAAAATTGCCAACTATGGAAAAAGAAATTTCTGTCATATTATGTGAATTAGAAATGTTCTTCCCGCCATCATTTTTTGATATGATGGTTCATTTTATGGTCCACTTGGTGAGAGATATTCGACTATGTGGTTCTATACATTATAGATGGATGTACCCCATTGAACGGTATATGAAGATTTTGAAAGGGTATGTCAAAAATCAAAGTCGGCCAGAGGGTTGTATTGTGGAGCACTATATTGTTGAGGAAGCCGTTGAATTCTGTACCGAATACTTGTCTGGTGTGGAAAGCATTGGCTTACCAAAATCTCTTCACATTGGGTGGCTTGAGGGTGAACGAATTTCTGGAAGAAATGTTGTCACAATCAATATTACAGATCGGGAGTAGGCCCACCTTTATGTTTTGCATAACAGTTTCGACGTTGACCCATATGTTGAAATCCACAAAGAAATTCTTAGGCATTTGAATCCATCTAGGGATGAAAAATGGTTATCAGATACACATAATAGACAGTTTATAGGATGGTTTCGATATCATATTTTTAAGAAGTCAGATGAAATTCTAGAGTCAATTTCAGAACGACTTTGATAGCTAGCCGGAGGACCACGTGTGTATGCATTATCTTACAATGCTTATGTAGTTAATGGTTATACATTTTATACTAATGAACATGATGAAGACAGTTCCATGTAGAATAGTGGGGTTACACTTGTGGCTGAAGCGATGCATGATTCCAGTGCTAAGGACAAAAATCCAATTTATGCGAATATTTCATACTTTGGCATCATCAAACAAATATGGGAGTTGGATTATACGGAATTTCAAGTTCCGATATTTCAATGCAAGTGGGATGATAACAAGAGTGTTGTTAAAAGAGATGATTTGGGATTCTTGAAAGTTGATTTCAGTAAGGAAGGGGAGAAAGACGAACCGTTTATAATGGCATCACAGGCAGTGCAAGTATTTTATGTTCCAGATCTCACAAACCGAAACTGGTCAATCGTTCTGTTATCAACCAAAACAGCTGAAGGGTCAGATGAAAATTCAACGGAAGATGACCCTTTCATTGGGACTTCGCAATCATTTCGCAGTGGTCCCAATGTAGATGATGATTTGTATGTTAGAGGATACCATAATGAAGGCACATGGATAGTTGATAGAGGGTTCAAATCCCTTCAGCCTTTAAAAAGAGAGAGTTAAATAATAAGTTTATTGATTTTTATTGTAATATAGATTGTGTTACATTATGTTATTATCTGTTTTTTGATGCTTTTATGTGATCTAAATTAAATTTTAGACTAGTTCTATAGATAATGACTTCTTCACCTACTGATTCACCCAATCCTGAGACACAACACGTCTCTCAAACTGTTACAGCTGGTCCCACTACTGAGAGACAATAGGTCTCTCAACCTGTTGCATCTAGTCCCACTACTGACGTACAACAGGTCTCTCAACCTGTTGCAGCTGGTGCCAGTGCCGATGCTAGCGCTTCGGAGAAACGTAATGATGATGTAAAAACTGAGGAAATGGTAGACGATGATACCCCAGCGACAGAAAAAAAACAGGTGCGTCGTAGTTTGACAGTTTTAGCCAAAATCCATACGGAAAAAGCAAAAGGCATCAAATATGAGGTGGGATGGAATAAACTAGGCCAGCATTTAAACCCCAACAGAGCCATGTTTAGTAGCTACATTGGAATCGTCACTCGACAATGCGTGTCGATTGATGTAGAGTCATGGCACCATGTTGTCAGTGGGCTAAAAACATTAATGTGGGAAGAGATTATGGTAACATTACGATATCATCTATTTAATTTATTAAAATAAAATAAAATACTGAAATATTGACTAACCCTTCATCATCTCTTGCATAGTGCATTTATAGTAGATGTTTCACAAAAAGAATATGTTTTAAGACTGGAAGGAAGGATTCATAGAGGCTTTCACACCATTTTAATGAAACATCATCTGAAAGATGCCGAAGGGAAAATCAAGCCACACCCACCTCCTCTTTATGCACACTTGATATCCCAAGGAACGTGGGATGCGTTTTGCAACCATCGTGCAGAATAGAATTTTCAGGTACATTGTGTTTGGTTACACGTTGTGTAACGTTTCTTGTATTCATCAAGTTGATTGACAGGTTTTTATTTATGAAACAGAAACTGAGTGCTTAAAATAAAGAATGGGTAGCAAAACAAGCATACCCCTACCATAAAGCAAGGCTGGGGTACGCTTCAATTGAAAAACAATTGGTAAGTATTTTAAAAGTACTGTAATAATTTTATGTGACATAAAACAACATTGCAACCATGTTTCTCTGTTTATATGTAGATTGATGAAGCAAAATCTCAAGTCACTTCCATTCCACTCCATGTGCTATGGAATGAGGCTCGTGTTAATAAAGAGGGGAAACTGATAGATAAAAACACCAAAAAAAGTGTGGGAAACATGTGTAAGTATGACATAATATAAACTTGTTTTTCTTTAAATCACTATTACATATTGATGCTTACTTATTTTTCCATATTTTCTATTTTACATAGTCACATGAATCAACAACACCCACACCGGATGAAGACATACTTTCAACGGCCTTGAAACAGCCAGAACAGTATGGTCGCGTTAGAGGTGTGGGTTTTGGGGTGTCACCTCGGGCATATTTTCAGAAAAAAAACAACAGGACAAACAAACTAAAGAATTGCATGTAATGAGAGATATAGTAGCTACCCTTGAAGAACTATTCCAAACTCAGGGAGATATTTTAAAGAGTTTTATGGAGGAGAGGTGAAGAGAAAAAACAACTCATGAGCAACCTGCACGAGAAGATCCACCCCTCACCAGCTTTGAGGCGAGCCATTCCCCTCAAAGACCTGAATTAACCGAGGTAATCAATGTTCTAATATTCTTTTTTGTAAAATGTGAATCACATAGACACTGATACCTTTCATGTAATGATATTATACAGGGTGAAAATGACTGTGATTTATATCTTTCAACTCCCACCCATCACCTTGTAGCAAGGGCTATGGTGTTCAATATGCAGAATGACATGATACACTCTAGACCACTTCCAACCGGTCATGTCAAAGTTTCAATTAACGTAGCTCATGAGCCGAACGCTGAGCTACCCGTTCCAAATGACGATGACGACATTCATACGGTGGAAAAAGCTGTTGGAACATTAATTGCATGGTCGTCGAATCTTCTAAAAAAACATGTTGACCAGGAGGTATTCATTTCCAATTCATGTTTCAAGCAGAACCTTTAACATTAAATTAGAAAACGGCTGAACCAATGAATGATATTACTAAAGGACAAAATGGAGAAGCTAAAACGAAAGAGTGGCTCAAAAATTTGATCAACCAACCGATCAAAACGATCTACTGATAGCATGTTCACCCCGCCCGTTCTATATCCACATTTAATATCATTGTAATATCATGTGGATATGAAAATGAAAGATGGAAAGAGTCATACAATTGTTTGTGAAAAAAATATGTATGGAGTGGAAACATTAGATTTTGTTAGTGCAGACATTGTTTCTGAGATCATCACATACGACTGGCCAGGTGCCTTAGTTATAAATGTATACATGAGGTATGTTTTCATGATTTGATTTTCCAGAAGATGATATACATTAATAATTATGGCTAAATACATATCATATTTTTCACAGGCATATATATGAAAAACAATTTAAGGTATTTTCCCATGAATACAAATTTGGACTCGTTAGTCCTCTCACCATTTCTACACAACGAGAAGAAATAGATTCTAATTTTCAGGCTGAATTAATGTCAAATCTGCTCAGAACATTTCAAAGCAGAATTGCGACTGACAGACTCTTTTTAATACCAACATTGTAGGGGTAAAACTTTAAATTTTAATCATATCAATTATATTTTCATTTCTATCAGTACTTATTTCTTTTTGTGTTTTTAGGGAACATTGGATTCTCATTGCAGTCAATTTGGATACTCCGAAAATTTATTTTCTGGATTCACGACATGGATATCCAACTAACTGACCACACATGATGGCAATTGTCAATTTTTAATACACTAGATCCAACATTTTAGAACTAAATATCTAGTTATATAATTTATATTATCTTTTAATAAGGATTTTGTTATGATAGGGCGGTGTATGAATATCATCTACAAGCTGGAATGAATCCGAGGAATAAGAATGACAATGCCCACAAGATCTACAAATGGAGAAGTATATAGGTATATATAATTATATTTTACTATCCAAATACATTTCAAAACAAACTACTTATTTTTCTCTATTTTTCTGTAGTGTCTAAAACAAACAAATGACAAGGACTGCAGTTATTATGTTTGTAAATTTATCAAAGAGTTCATATTTCATGAACAAACTAGCATCCCTAAAGAGGTATTTTTGAAAATAATTACTACTTTATTTAAAATAATTATTAATTCTTTGTGTATTTATATTTTTTCAGTACTACTATGACTGTCGTAAAAACTACTATTCATAAGATGATATAAATGTCTTTAGAAACGAATGGGCAGCTTACCTGATGGAAGAATGTAACCAAATAGGACAATGAAGGTGAATTCTTAATACTTATGTTATCTTTATATGGTCATTGATATCTCCCTTTACACTTATTGAGCATCTAGGATCTCCCTTTCTTATGATTCATATCCTTAGATTAGTGAATTCCTACTACTCAGTTTTAAAATGACATAAACATTAGAAACAACACTATTGACATATGGAATACCGAGAAAACATGTTTGTATTGTTTTGAAACTTTAGGAAAACGATCCATGAGTCATTTGTGATGTGTAAGAATCGATCGCACCTCAATCTGACGCACGGTGTGACTGGTATGGCTAAACGTGTCTGATATCAGTTTCAAATTGAGATAAACTTTTGAAAACAACACTAATGACATACAGAATACAGAGAAAACGTGTTCGGATTGTTTTGAAACATTAGTACAATGATCCATGAGTCATTTTTGATGTTTACTAATTGACCGAACCTCAATCCAATGCATGGTGTGACCGGTATGGCTAAAATTGTCTGATATCAATTTAAAAATGACATAAACATTAGAAAACAACACTACTGACATAAGGAATACTGAGAAAACATGTTCGGCTTTTTTTGATACTTCAGGAAAACTATCCATGAGTCATTTCTGATGTGTATGAATCTACCGTACCTCAATCTAATGCACGTTGTGACCAGTATGGCTAAAAGTGTATGATATCATTTTCAAATTGAGATAAACTTTAGAAAACAACACTATTGACATACGGCAAACCGAGCAAATGCATTAGGATTGTTTTGATACTTTATTACAATGATCCATGAGTCATTTGTGACATGTATGAATCGACTGCACCTCAATCCGACGCACGGTGTGATGGGTATGGCTAAAAGTGTCTGATATCAGTTTCAAATTGAGATAAACTTTAGAAAACAACACTACTGACATATGGTAAACTAAGCAAACACGTTGGGATTGTCTTGATACTTTAGGACAACGATCAAAGAGTCATTTTTGACCTGTACGAATTGACCGCACCTCAATCTGACGCACGGTGTGACCAGTATGGATAAAAGTGTCTGATATTAGTTTCAAATTTAGATAGACTTTGGAAAACAACACTACTGACATACAGAATTCCAAGAAAACGCATTCGGATTGTCTTGAAACTTGAATACAATGATACATGAGTCATTTGTGATGTGTACGAATTTACCGCACCTCAATCTGACACATGGTGTGACCGGTATGGCTAAAATTGTCTGATATCAGTTTGAAAATGACATAAACTTTAGAAAACAACACTACTGACATACGGAAAACCAAGAAAATGTGTTCGGATTGTTTTTATACTATAGGACAATGATCCACGAGTCATTTTTGATGCGTACAAATTGACCGCACCTCAATATGATGCACAGTGTGACCAGTAAGCCTATAAGTGTCTGATATCAGTTTCAAATTGAGATAAACATTAGAAAACAACAGTACTGGCATACGGAATACCAAGAAAACGCGTTCGGATTGCTTTGAAACTTTAGGAAAACGATCCAAAAGCCATTTTTGATGTGTACAAATCGACCACACCTCAATCCAATGCACGTTGTGACAGGTATGGAAAAAAGTGTCTGATATCAGTTTCAAGAAGACTTAAACTTTAGAAAACAACACTAATGACATATAGAATACCGAGAAAACATGCTCTTATTGTTTTGAAACTTTAGGAAAACACTCCATGAGTCATTTGTGTCATGTACGAATTGACCACACCTCAATCTGATGCACGGTGTGATCAGTATGGCTAAAAGTGTCTGATATCAGTTTCAAATTGAGATAAACTTTCGAAAACAACACTAATGACATATGGAATACCGATCAAACGCGTTCAGATTGTTTTGAAATTTTAGTAAAACGATCCATGAGTCATTTTTGACGTGTAAAAATTGACCCCACCTCAATCTGACGCATGGTGTGACCGTTATGGCTAAAAATGTCTGATATCAGTTTCAAATTGAGATAAACTTTGGAAAACAACAGTAATGACATACGGAATACCAAGAAACACGTTTGAATTGTTTTGAAACTTTAGGAAAACAATCCAGAAGTCATTTTTGATGTGTATGAATCGACCACACCTTAATCTGATGCATGATGTGACCAATATGGCTAGAAGTGTCGGATATCAGTTTGAAAATGATATAAACTTTAGAAAACAACACTAATGACATACGGAAAAATGAGAAAATGCATTCAGATTGTTTTGATACATCAGGACAAGGATCCACGAGTCCTTTTTGACGTGTACAAATCGACCGCACCTCAATCCAACACACAGTGCGACTGGTATGGCTAAAAGTGTCTGATATCAGTTTCAAACTGAGATAAACTTTGGAAAACAACACTACTGACATACAGAATACTGAGCAAACATGTTCGGATTGTTTTGAAACATGAATAAAAAAATCCACGAGTCATTTGTGATGTGCACGAATCGACCGCACCTCAATCCGACGCACGGTGTGACCGGTATGGCTAAAAGTGTCTGGTATCAGTTTCAAATTGTGATAAACATTGGAAAAAAGCACTACTAACATACGGAATACTGCGCAAACGCATTCGGATTGTTTCTAAAACGTTATTACAGTGATCCATGAGTAATTTTTGACGTGTACAAATCAACCGCACCTCAATCTGACGTACGGTGTGACCAGTATGGATAAAAGTGTCTGATATCAGTTTCAAATTGAGATAAACTTTGGAAAACAACACTAATGACATACAGAATACCGAGAAAACACATTCGGATTGTTTTGATACTTTAGGAAAACGATCCAAGAGTCATTTTTTATGTGTACAAATAGACCGCACCTCAATCCGACCCACAGTGTGACTGGTATGGCTAAAAGTGTCTGATATCAGTTTGCAAATGACATAAACTTTTGAAAACAACACTAATGACATACGACAAACCGAGGAAATGCATTCAGATTGTTTTGATACTTTAGGACAACGATCCAAAAGTCATTTGTGACGTGTACGAATCAACCTTACCTCAATCTGACGCACGATGTGACCGGTATGGATAAAAGTGTCTGATATCAGTTTCAAATTGAGATAAACTTTGGAAAACAACACTACTGACATACGGAATACTGATCAAATGCGGTCGGATTGTTTTGAAACATGAAGACAATGATCCACGAGTCATTGTGATGTGTACGAATCGACCGCACCTCAATCTAATGCATGGTGTGACCGGTATGGCTAAAAGTGTCTGATATCATTTTCAAATTGAGATAAACATTGGAAAACAACACTACTAATATACAGAATACCAAGCAAACACATTTGGATTGTTTTGAAACTTTAGGACAACGATCCATGAGTCATTTGTGACGTGTACGAATCGACCTCACCTCAATCTGATGCATAGTGTGACCGGTAAAGCTTTTCATTAGATAAAGAATCAGTATTTATTAAGTGAGATAAATCAATCAAAAACATATTGATTTTACATTATTCCATTTCATTTTTATGAAAATAAAAACATTTGAGTTTAAAATTTCATATTTTAGTTTCACATTTCCATATTAATGTATTATTTCATATTGCTGTTTTAATTTCTTTCATTATTGCATTACTAACAGAATATTTGTTTTCTTATATAGGTGAATTTTTTTCCTTTAGATCGGAAGCTTTGTTCGGCAACAAATACCATCTAGAGCGGATCACGGATATCAAAGGATGAAACATGAATGCTTATAACTGTTGTTGAATAATTTTAATCGTAACCATGTAAAAAAATGTTTGAAATGTATATAGAAATGTTTTTTTGTATTCATGATGTTAAGTAAATGTATATACCATTGTCAGTAAAAATATTGTGTACGAGTGCTATGGTGTGAAGGTGTGCATGTGCTAAATTGTGCAGGTATTGTGCAGGTATTCTGGTGTGCAGGTTCTGTTTTTTTGGTGCAGGCGATGGTGTCTTTATCATATCTTTTTTGAGCGCTGATAAAGGACACCTTTAACAGCGCTAGAGGAGTGCTGATAAAGGACACCCTTTATCAACACTTCTCATAGCGCTGATAAATGGGACCCCCTTTATATAATTCGGCATTAACAACGCTTTTCTAGCAATGTTAATGCTAGTTTTTAGCACTGATAAAGGGCCAAGTTGTAGTAGTGAGCGGACCACCACCTCACGAACCGATGCAATTCATTTTCCATAACCACCCTTCAAGGATAGATATGATCATGGATTTAATGTATTTAAATTTTATTTATGAAATTATTAGACTTATGGACTTATTATACCAAATATACCTTATTACTTTCTATTCTTTGGGGGATAAAATAAGACCGCTTATTTATATAATGGACTGACACATCGCGATAAGATCTGATTCATTTTTACCTTACACTTTAAATGGAAGGTATTAAGGATAAATTTAATGAATATATGTTTTATTAAGGACCTAACCATACTAATAAAAATATAATATGACATCTAACTTCATTCTTTCTAATCAGTTTTAAAATAATAATGTCAATCTTGTGTATGTGTGGTCTATTGCCTCAACGTAGTGATGTGAAATGTTTTTCATTTAATTATTACATGGATGGTAAAAAAGGATTTATTTGACAAATATACATGATATATATACCATAATAATGATTTTATAAATTTTTATTAATGTTTAGTCTCTTTTTTCATCTGTCAAGAAAAAAATGGAAATAGTGTTCATGCATATGTACAACCTACCGTCTCCATGAATAGTGTAACCCATTTTCTATCATTCACTTTTATAGATTACTATAAATACATATATAATGAATATATATTATATATATATATATATATTATGGTTAAAATTATGGATATTATGGTCCATGATCAAATTAAATGGACCAAAATAACTAAATCAAAACTTATATGAAAAATGAAGCAATCATCACACGTAATAGCGATGTTAAAAAAGAATTGTTAGAAAATAGGAGATAAAATACCATAAGTAAAACATATATGGTATTCTATATATATATATATGGTTATGGTTATGTAATATATATATAATAATCCTATATTAATTAAAAAGGAGGTTAGAACACAATTAAGGAATTTAAACCTAAGTTAAGGGTTTCTCATCTGACATTTACTTTCATGAGACATATTCCATATTCACCACTTATTCATTTATGTAGTGAATATGATTCCACTTTTGTTATGTTATATGATTAATGAATTTATATTCATGGTATTCGATATTTCATTTTATGTTATTCCATTCATGGGACTTTGGATTCAAACATAATTAAAATGGTAAGGGTGTATTTCATAATCTCATCATTAATCGAGATTGTCTATGTTTGAGTATCTCTAGGGGGAATTATTTTATATTTCCTAAAGATAATTTATTTCCTACTAGTATGGTTATTCATGAGATTTTTCATGTAATATTAACATTTTTCCTCTATTTTTTACTTAAAATTATTGAGAGGTTCTTTTTAAGAAAATCTGAAAATATTTCTCTCTTCGGTCAATATTCCTTTTTTTTCAAAATCATGTTTTATAAAAAAAATCCATTTTTTTTAATCTCAAAATGATATATTAAAGAAACTTTTACCCATATTTAAATTTTTACAAATTTTTAAAAAGGAATCTTCATGTATTTTTTCAATAAAGGCTCTTTGGGATTTTACATAAAATGTGAAAGGAACCTTTGTTTAATGTGTTCAATATGTAAGAAATTTCCACCATCATGACCACTCATTGTTTTAAATCATACTTTATAAATTTAAAACGTTATTTTCAATAAAAATTGTTTTCAAAATATTTTTTGAACATTTAGTTTTAAAAATATTTTCAAAATAAAAAGGTTTGTATCCTTAATAATGTTTTTAATGAAAATTTTATTATATTTCTATTTATCACTGACATAAAACTTTTATTTTAATTATACTATATTGGGAATATATTGTTATAATACTAAAACTTTTATTCATATGGATGATTTATGATTAGTTTGACTGGGGATGTGCTAGTTTGATATCATTCTTATAACACTGGATGGTTTATAATTAAGTTTATTGATTGGGGTAATTGTTAACAATCTGTAAACTAGTTTTACCATATGAATTATTATATTTATTATGTTTCACCACTTTAATATGAGGAATTTAATGTGCTTAATAATTAATAGGAAAGGCTCTTTGTAGCCCCTCGATGTATTGGTTTGTATCATGATACTAACAAGCTTGGTTTCTTGGATGAGACCTTACCCATTTATGTAATATATATTAGAATGAGGCCTTTAAGGTAAATTTATAATGATCATAATTATTCATTTCCACATTATGATATTATTCATTGATGTACTTGTGATTATTCGAATAGTTATAATATCCATGGAAACGTTTCAAGATCATTTTAGCTTGTATGTGGAATTATTTGATCATTATTTATTCATGTCATATTATTATCATGTTATTGATTAAATGGAATTTTATTTAGTTATTTACATTTAAAAATTCATTTTTTATTTATTTATTTATATCCTCCACTATATTTATACCCTTACTAAGAATTTGAGCTCACCCCTTTCCTATTTTTCTTTCACCATGATTCCTAGATGTGTATTATGATTGATATACATGGCTACGCAAGTGGAAATAATGATTCCCTCCAAGAAAATATATTTTTTTTATGTTTTCAATTTTAATTTGATATTAAAGTGTGTATCAAGTTTACCAAGACTAAAAAACTATTCAGTCCTTTAGGATTTGATTCCTTATATCATATCCCAACGTAATAAAGTAACCACTGACTCTAGGATACTAGTTTCAGGGTCTTTATAGTTAAAATTATAAATTTTAAAGATTTAGTTTTATGAAATATAATTCATTTTACTCATGTAAAAATTATCTAAGGTTAAATTATTGATTTTTTCTGAGGAAATTTATTTTTTTTCTAAAAAATAAAAAATTGGTTTTTACGAATATTGTATCATTTATGACATGACCAATAAATAAATATGAATTAAAATTCTACAAAACTTGTGGGATCTATCATAACAAATTACATACACATAATGTCTTATAAATATTATTGAAGTAATACATACTAATTTCTTTGTCAATATAAATATGAAAACATTTATTGGTGGTGATGTGGTGCTTGTGTGGCATTAGAAAACTAAAAATTGATTTCTTTAAGAGAGTTTCTGTGAAGGTATAAATCTTTTATCAAACATAAGAGATAAAGTTTTTTCCTAATAAATATTCGTGATATATAATCATTAATTTTAAATTTATATAACATTTTAATTATCCAAATTCTTACTTAAGGCTCTCACAAGGTAAGAAAATTCAAGATACTTATCGTAAAAATTTTATCATGATATAACTGAGAATAAGTAATTTTATGAATGGTTTTAAGTGATTATATTTATGATTAATAAAATATATCTATTTTATATATCTATTTTAATATTAAATAATATTATAATTATCCAAACACTTATCCAGCATTTATGTATTACTCATGAAAGAAATATATAATTCAAAAAAATAAATTTAAAATATTTAGAATGAATAGGTTGGGATCAATTAAGTTGTTTCATGATTTTTAGGGATAAAAATTCAAGTATATATATTATATTATTTTTATGATTTTAATTTCTGAGTTATCTATGTATTTTTAAAGGCAAATTATGATAATAAACCTCAAAAAAACTTCAAATACATTTTAATGTTAAAGAATAATTTAAAAATTCATAAAAAGTAATTAAATATTATATTAAGTAAATTTGAGTGGGTTGTTATTAATAATATAATCTATTTTCCATTTTTAATCACTATCCATTTTAAAATTAGATTCTTCTCCCTTAAAGAGTGAATAATTGTGAAAAAATTATTGAATTTTCCCAATAAAAGGAGACACTTTATTACCTTTTCAAAACACATTTTTGGTCAAGTATTGTCTCCATGATATACCCAAAACCCTCTATAAACACTCTTTAACAATTTTATATGTATTTTTATTTTCCAAACAACTTTTATCTAAATTCATTGGGCTCAATCTAAAGAAGGTAGTTCAATGAGAAAAGTAAGAGATTCTAAGCATTTTTCTCCTTTCTTATTCTGAGATCATTATCATAAATTTTTTTAAATCATATCTTATTTTTATTAAATGATTATATTCTCATAGTTATGGTATATCTTATATATATATATATATATATTAGTATATATCATCCATTACCTCTCACATAACTATTTTTCATAGGTTTTTAATATGTTAAAATGCCGGTTTTTCAAAAATGATATCTTTTAAATTCAATTAATCTCTTAATATTTTAAACAACATAAATTATCTTTAAAGGTAACCCATAAATATTATATTGGTTATAACATAATGTTTTTAAAAAAATAAAATATTTATTGGATTTACCCTTCTTTTAAAATCTCATAAAAAAATATTTCTCATTGTTGTGGTTTTATGTTACCAAAGTTTATGAAGATATTTTCATAAACATAATACTTACCTGGGGATTCTTAAAAAACATTTATAACTAAATATAATATAAATATTCAATTCATTTAATATTTTTTATTTAATTGTAAGGTATCCATCATAGTAATTTATATTGATTCTTATAGATACAGATCATTAGTTTTTGAAGGTTATAAACTGAATGATCAAATAGAAAATTACATAAAAAAATTGATTTATCAAGTGAATGAAACATGAAAATAAATCAAATAGAAGTAATATTAATAATAAGTAATTTAATAAGAAAAAATTTATTAAGAAATTAAATATTTAATATAATAATACTAATTAGGATGGTAGAGGATGTATGATGTGATTCCAGACTCATGGTAAGGTTAATTTTCATTAAACCATTACATGAAAAGTATTGAAGGTTTCCTCTCAATGTTCTCACCTCTAGGTTCATATTCACTATTTTTTTGCAATAAATTTTCTTTTATATACTTATTAATTTATTGTGTTCATTTATTATTGGCCTTAAATTTAAAAGGATGAAATTAATATCATTTCATGATTTTTTTTCATTTGTAAATCTTTATAAAACTACAAAAAACTATATTTTTATATTCTTTCTACAAGATCCCATTTTCTACCATTTTCTTTAGTTTGTTTTTAGGATTCCTCTCCAATTATTTAGGGTTTTAAAAATAAATTTCTATTCTAATTATTCTATAAAAAAGATCAAACAAAAATAATTATTTTTAAAATTATAAAGGTATTTCTTATTATTTTAATGTGTTATGTTTACTTTTTGTGGTCAGGGATTAAAATGTTTATTTTCTAAATTTTATTCATTATATGGTAAAATTTATGGTCAAATGTGTTATATTTTCTTATGGTACTTGTACTATATATGATTATGGGTGATCCTGATGTGTATCTCTCCAATTAATTGAGTAATGAAATAGTATATAGAGGTGATATTTTAGAAGTAACTGAATAACTTATTATATGAATGAAAGATAATGAATAAGATGTCCAAGATACATTCATGGAATATTTATTATTCTTATCAGATTATTTTATAGACTTGTTCAATAGTTTTATTTCATTATTAATTCTAGTTTTTTTGGATTTGAAATTTTATCATTTAAATAAGAACCTTTTTTAGGGTTTTCACATATTTTAAGGGGCTAACAGGTTTAATTTTTATTTTATACCCTAAAATGAAATTTATACTGTCATCCAACATTTTAAAATGATTTTATATTGTTAAATTATGAGTATAACAAATAATTAAATGAATACTTTGATTTTTACTATTTTTCTTGAATGAAGCTTGTGTATCATTTTAAGAACATGTTTTCATGGAATAAAAATACACTGAGTGTAAGTGTTGCTTTTTAAATTTAATGGGTTTCTTAATAATTAAAAACTTTAATCCTATAAGGTAATAGGAATTTATGTAATGTTATTCTTTATATAAATATAGTAATTACAGATTGATTATGCTTTATGTGTTACCATTCCACCCATTCACCCCAGTTAAAAATTAGAAAATAATACCTCAACCAGGCCTATTCCAAGGAAATTTGATATAAATTATGATGTTTTTTATATATTCTTGGGGATCTTATGATCATTTATTACTATAATAATAGATTTATCTCCTGTTGTACTTGAGGTTACCCAATAATAATATACATGTATATATATATATTAAATCATTTCAAATGAAAATGTTATACATCTCATAATCAAACACACCCAAGAACCATAAAGGTTTAAAATATTTGGATACTAGATACATAAATCATCTTATTATCTAAAATACCTTGAACACTTCCCATAAAGGTCTGCCTACATATTAACTTCATATAGATACAATGTTGAAATTTTTTTTTCAAAACATAGGGAATGGTTACATAAGAAAGGTTGATCTTAAAGGATCAATAAGGGTAAATATAAGAAATGGAAATCAATGATCATAATTGATCATAATATTAACATGATGGTAGGATAAAATTAGAATAACTTAAAATAATCATACCCAAACATTAAAATATTATTAATCATAAATCATGGAATAATGTATTTTTATAACAAAAAACATAAGTCATTTGTGTACAGAATCATCAATAATCAATCATTCTCCATGATATCATATCAAAATTATAACACATAAGTTTGTTTCATAAAAATAAGCATAGAAAATTATTTCCTCAGTTAATTATCAATGACAATTCTACTATATTTGATTGTATTCTATAACTAATGCATTATTTCCATAGTCAATTTTAACTCCTAAGACTATTATAGTTGATATAGTACATTATTTATCTAGTTTCACTACCCATTCCAGTCATTATTATTTCATAAGATATATAACTTTACAGAGTCTATTGTAGGTATATATAAATCTAGTACAACCCATATAATAATGAAAATCATATGTATATGTAAAACTAGATCATAAAACATTAATCATATCATTATGTCATATACCATTAAGAGAAAATGGGTTTCATAAACATTTCATTATTTCCTCATAATATAACATGTGGAAGATAAATGTGTTTCATGAAGAATTCATTATAACATAATTAACCTATTGAATATAAATGGGTTTTATTGATTCATTCTTAAATAATCATCATTAAAATACACAAAGTGAAATAAAATAGATGGTATCATAAGACCATATCCTAAGGAAAGTATAAAAATCCATAAAGGATGTTGAAAAAGATTAAAAAACCATTAAAATATCATTCGAACCCATCCTTGAAAACATGATAAAATATCCTTTTCTTTCGGGAACATTTTAACTAAAAAATCCAAAAATATTAAGAGAATAACTTTCTTTGAAATTAACCAAGTAATATTGTAAAGGAAGCTTAAAAGAAAATAATTTTCATGGAGGTAGTAAAATCTATCCATTTCATATACGTTAAAAGAGAACATTCCTTTCATACTATAGTAAAAAGTAAAAAATGACTTATTTGGAAAAACATTTATTTAAAAATATTCCCTGTTAAAAATTTCTAAATAAATTAAATATTTGTGAAAATAAACATTCTAAAATATTCCATGTATAGATACAAACTTTTATATAACAATTTGGAATATTATATATATTTAAAAAAATTCATTTACCTATGTTGAATTAAGGCAGGAATTTATTTAAAAAATTCTCAATCATTTTGAGTACCAAAGGCATGAAAAAGGTAGTAATACATAAAAAAAATATAGAAAATAATTGGATATAAAAATAGAAAGGATTTAAATTATTTTATTTATATAATTTTTTTTCAATGGAAACTCAATCGTAAATGATTCTAATTAATATGATATTAAAACATAAACCCCTTACATTATGTTCCATATTACTGTGTACACATTCAAATATTATGCATAAAAATATATATTTATTATAAATTTATTTTAGAACAGTATTCGTACATAACATACTATTTATCATTACTTTATAATTTTCAATTATACTTTTATTAATAATTTCTTTATTAAAATGAACATTCAGGTGAAAACTGGTTTGTCTTCCATGGATTTTTTGGTTCGATGGTTCCAATACATGAACCATTGTCATGGTTTAATCATCGATAGAATATAATTAAGTAAATAAATGTCATATTTATTAATCATATATTTATTTTTAATTATTCATATAAATTGGTGATGAAAAAATCACATTGTTGTGTGGATGTGGTAGTCTATACATACGCACGAGTGTTGTTATCGTTTTCAAATGATTGAATGGTCATAAGGTTGAAAATATATCATAATTATATAAGAATTATTATGTTATAAATTTCATACATAAGCATTAAATCCATTATAATAAATTACCATTAATGATGGTTATGGAAAATGAATCATATCACTAAGTGCAGGCAGTAGTCCCCAAGTAGACATGAGTGAAACATTCGTTTCCCATTGGATGAAAAGGTGGTGAAAATGGTTGATAAATAATCATAATAACAATAAATTAAATATAATATACTAAATAAATTATTTTATAATTGAAACCGTATATTTTTAGGAGGTATAGGAAGCAATAAAATTGAGATTACTCTGTTAATATTTATACCTCTTCATTGATAAACCTCAATTGTCTTACTACTTAAGCCATAAAAGGATGTTATTCTGATCAAAATAGGACCCAAGGACATGGGAAGTGATTTTATAAATTTATTAGTGTATTTATTTTATATGATATAAGGATCATTAATTTAGATTAAATCAGTATGGGTGTTATCCTATTATAAGGGAGGGAGAAAACATAATTAGAATTTTTCAAAAGATTAAAATATAATAATGTCTTACACAAGTCAAGTGGCTCTAATATTATAATTATTAGAATATAAGAAGTATATATTCCAAATACCATCAACCCATTAAATTAAATTAATTTTTTTGTGATATTTTAAACCTTGTCCCTTAGGATCACCCCCCCCCCCTCCGATAAACTTGTTTTAACCTTAACCATAGTAACAGGTTTCAAATATTTTTACTATTCATTATGAAAAAAACATTATGTTGAAATTATTTAATAATATTAGTTATTATGATTAAAAATATGGGATCATTTTTACCAGAATCAATTTCAATGTGATGTATAAATTTTTTCAAATTAAGCATGCAAAACACCAAGAACACCATTTTTAGAAAACAAAATTAGATAGAAAAATCAATTTAATATATTTACTCTACATGTAAATACTATTAGATGAATTATAAAAATATTTTAATGAATATATTATATAATAATTTAAATTAATACATTCATCAATAGATATAAATTTTATTTATCCAGATCAAAACACATTACAAGCATAAAATTTGTTTTTTTAAACACCCCTTTTTCATTGAAATTATTTTATCTTCATTATTAACCAACTATAAGAAATAAATTAATTTTATGAATGTGTTTATGAATTTTTTTTATTAATTTATTTTTTACTTTTTATATCCTCCAAAATAACATCTTTTTTATAACTGTAACGTTAAATAATAATATTTTAAAAGTATATAATATTATCTTTGAACTTGGTGTTTTGTATAAAGTAAGTTATCAATAAAATAAAATTTAATAAAGATAAAAATATCATATAATCATGAAGTTTCACATTAGACCACCTTATAATTGTTTATCTCTAAAAACTTCATCACTCTAATACAAAAAATAATGGATACTTCTACCTCATAGCATCTTTGGGTTCCCAAATAGATTCCTCAAATTTATGGTTTCGCCAAAAAAAACCTTTACAAGGTGAGTGGTCTTGTTTCATGTCACTATCTATTAAATAAAAAATACCCATCAGTTGTTCCAAATAATAGAGTTCATGATATAGTTTTATTAACAATATATTTCATTCATCTGAAAGATGTGTAATGTACTTCTTCAAGAGAGATACAAGGAACACATCGTGAACTTGAGAGAGATTAAGTAGAAGGGAAAAGTGGTAAGAAACTATCCAAACATGATTAGGATATTTTAAGAGACTAATATATAGTATTCTCAGTTTTCCAGTCTTTCCAAATATCATAATCTTAATTCATTTAAAAATTCATATTAATACCGTCTGACCAAATTTTATCTCTAGATATCACTGTCCATTATCAGCATAACATTTTTATCCACTTGGAGCTAAAATTATGTGATACTAAATATATCTAAACTTATCTTCCATTTATTTAGTTATATTAGGTCTCCATACCTTTTATTATCATACTTTATTCTAGGACATTGTACTTATACACTTACTTCAGTTGAGGGATTCATGAAGAGACATATGATTTCTCATGTGAAAGCTATTTTTGTAAGAAAAATTAACCATAAAAAGTTATTGATCCCAAAAAACATAAAAATACATATAAGAGGATCTAAATATATATTTTAGGGTTTTAATGGTTTTGTCATACTAATCATCTATGTTAGGATGATTTATAATACTAAACCTCTACTTTATATCTATATCTTGCTAAATAATTCTCTATAACTTAGATACAAACCTAAGATCCAAGTTAGATACAATTTAGAGTGGTACTCTATGAAATATAACCACTTCCTCAATGTATATCATTGAATATTTTTCATTGGATAAATATTTTCTAATGTAAATTATATGTGAAAAATATATAAGGATATCAACTATAACCCAAATACTATTATTCCCTTTATATGTTTTGGAGAGTCCGATGGTGAAATCCATGGTAATGTTTTCTAATTTCCATTCTGGTGTGGGTAATGGTTGTAACATCCCCTTATACTTATCTCTTAGTACCTTGAGTTGATAACATATCCATCATCAATACACATACTCTATAATATCCCTTTTCATGTTATCCCATCAGAAATACTCTTTCGTATCTCTTTATATCTTTATACATCTAGGATTAATAGAGAATGATGGACTATGAGAATCATCCAACAACTCCTTTTTCAATTTTAGTATTTATAGGAAAAATACTCAATTCTTAAACCTTATCACTCCATAATAATTATTGTTAAACTCAATAACATTTATCACCTTATCCAACAGTCACACATCCTCATTATGCACCTCTTTAATCATCATGTGGATGGATGGTGGAACATTCATGTGTTATGATACAAACTATTCCATTTCTTTAGTATCTAAAGATTAATCTTCTTTAAATCCTTAAATATTTGATCTATTTAAATCCTAGACATTGAAAAACAATCATGGTCTTTTAGACATAAAGCATATTCCCACATGTTACCCTTCCTAGGATGGTAGTGTACTGACAAGTCATAAACATTATTCATCTCAAACCATCTCCTTTAGAAAAAATTAATATTTTTCTATGTAATTATATAATTAAATCTTTTATTATTAGTATATGAGTCACACCATTCACTATAAATAAAATTAATATATATTATAATTACATAAAAGTAGTGATGTTGACTCCATATCAAGAGTTGTGTAATTTTAATCAATAATTATCAATTATAATGAGGCATAATTTTTCTCCATATCATTATTCATGATGATTCATATTATTCCATTCTTCAATGAATCACTAAATATTAGAAACCCTTCTCTACTGTAGGGTAGTGTAAGTAAAAATTTATTGAACAACCTTCCATTTAACTCCATGAAAATTTCATAACATTCATCTTCCCAAAGGAACATGGATCAATTCGGATTAAACTCAATTATTAGATTAAATATTCATAACAAATATCTCAAAAAGTATTAGTAGTATTCCCCCTACCCAAGAAAACAACAAATATTGATAACCATGGTCTATCTTTCCATTTTTAAATAACTTCTCATTTTGAAGGATCATTTGATATACCCTCACTTGAGTTATATAACCCCATAATACATCATTATGTGTCAAAAATTAAAACTTGGACGATTTCAAATATATCTTCTCCTTCATCACAGTCTTCTGTATATTCCATAAATAATCTTTATGTTCATCATTTATATTTGAATATATAATAACATCATCTATAAATATTACCAAAATATGATCAATATAATCTCTAAATAATACATTCATTATATCCATTAATATTATGGGATAATTGGAAAGTCCAAATATGATCACTATAAATTCATAATGACCATACCATATATATAAATATATCTTAGATATATAATCCTTTTTTACCCTCAATTGATGACATCCAGAAAGAAATTAAATCTTGTAAAGGTATCAATCTCCACAAATTTTATCAAACAAGTCGTTAATATGGGGTAAAATATATTTTTTTCTCATACAAATCTTGTTATGTTCATAATAATTAATGAAAAGTCATATTAAACCATCTTTCATTAAAAATAATAACATGTCCACCCCTTGGGGATTCACTAGTGATTATTAATCTCTTAACAAGATTCTCCAGGAGTATCTTCTTCAAATCTTTTAACTCAAAAAGGTAATTATATAATGATTCATTGAAATAGGTGCAGCACCATGTATGGATTCTATTAAAAACATCAAATAGTGATTCGAAGGAACACTAGGCACATATTTTGGAAATACATAAGCATAATTCTGAAAAATACACATATCATTGATATTTTGTTTCTCCCAAACCACTTTAGATAAATATACCATGTGAAAAGTTATTCATTCCCATATAATTGTAGTGTCTTTTATTATATGTTCATATTCATCCTCACATAAAAAGATGATTGTAGGTTTAATCAGAATATTAAACATAACTTCCCTTCCTTGGAAATTGGCATGGTCTATATATAAATAGATTCAATCCATTCCAAAATAACACATAAAAATCAACTAAATAGATAATAAAAATATTTATAGGAATTAAAATATGACAAAACTTCTATTTGGGAGGAGTGACAACTTTGATATGTGGTCATCCTACCATTAGGATTTTTTCTGATATCTCAATATCAAGTCATTGTGGTAGTGACATGATACCCTTAGTAATTCTTTAGGTATATACGAGTGGGTAGATCTAGATTGAATTAATACATTTTCAATTCAAGTGTTTACAGTCAGTGTACCTTTAACCACTTCATTATATTAACCCACTTCAGCAACTGTGATCACATGATATTTCCCTAACCCTCTAGGATTAAGAGGATTTCGATGTCGATTATCATTTTTAACCATTAGATTCCTGAACCAATTGTTGTAATATCTATACATCCTATAATTATAGCATTAGATTTTGGATGGCAAATTCATTTGGTCATTTTCATTATTCCTTTATTTAACATCCTGGATCGGGAATCACTTAGCCCTTTCCCTAAGCTGGTGAGTGACATGGGATCAAGCATGCCTCCTTGTATAACATATTTTTTTGACCAGTAGTAAGGGTATCAAGGTGGTATAATGGAGAGACTATACCCTCTTTTCATAGTGGAATAGTTTATACACATATAAACAGAGAATAGTAGAAGTATATATAAACATACAAAATGAATAAGTAGTGTAAGAATAAAATACTGAGAAAACTGAGTAACAATATCAAAATTTTACATAGAAGTGTTAGCACATGGATGCATGGAATGCTATTATACAAAAAGGGAAATAAGTAAAAAACCCTTAAAAACATTCAATAAAAAAGTAAAATAGAAAAAAAAAATACAACTCCATTGGCTTCTTGAGCATATGATCGGTCCTTTTCTCCTAATACCCAACTATTTGTAATCTTATCAACGTCTAGTATTAGGGCATGTTCCATTATCAAAACCTGCAAAAAAAACTAATCTTCTTAGGTACCAAAGGTAGCCCGAGTAGGGTTTGAGATAAAATCTTAGTAGGGAACCAACTATAGTGTCTATAATTAATTCAATTAGTGATCATAACTAAACATTGTGCATGTATAATATAATTAATAAAAAAACTGAACAATTAAATAACTACCATATAGCTTTTGAAAGGACACATGAAAATCTTCCTAATTTATCTCTTTTCCAGGAGAAATGTATGATCATTCACTATATATATAGTAATAATATATATATATATAGTTTATTTATATATTTCATCAGCCTATATGAACCAAGTATGTGTGAACGTAAGTGATCATATACCTAGAATACTAGGTGTTAGATGGACTGGGACATAATCCAGACATCCCTAATGACCCTATAATCTCATTAAATAGGGTACATTATAAAAATCTCATTATGAGTGGGATACTTCCTTCTTTCACTCAAAATGGTGAGTCTTCCATAATTTCAATACTTGTACAAAGGAATGTGGCATGCCAATCCCATTATCCTTATAGTTTCATTGGTGAGAGACATCATACTCAACACCCAAATGTAAGGGAGTGTGATACCTTCAGGATCAATAGTTCCCTTACAATCATACAAGAGCCCACATAAATTCATAATCATATTTATAATATATTTCATTAGGCATCACCTATCATGTGTATAAATAGTCATGTATGATTATAATAATAAATTAAAATTCATATAAGAATTAAAAAAATATGAAAAAACATATGTTACCTTTCCACTTAAACTTATTTCATCCATTTACATCATTTAAGGTGGGACAACAATCATGTGAAAACCATTCCATATAATCCATTTTTTTAATTAATTATGGGAACCCCATAATGAAAAACCCATTCAATTAAATACATTCAATTTAATTAAACAAGTTCATGGAAAATCAATTCATATGGTTTATTAGGCATTTAGAAGGTGCCAACATTGATGGGGAAATTACTAACATGGAAAATTATCTTTATAAGGAAATCCAAGAACTTAGGAGGTTATTAGGCTCATTTAACATTTTTATAATAGGGGAAAATTAATTATTAACCCAAACCTAACCCTTAGAAGGTTCTCCATCTGTTTAAAAAATTAACATAAAGGGGAAATTCAAGATGTCACACAGAAGGGGTGTCCATTAATGAGGTAAAACCCCTCTAATTTACTAAAAACTGATCAACGAGAGTAAATAAAGGTGCAAGGATAAATTTAATATAAAGAACTCAATCAAAAGAAGACACTTAGTAAAATCCAACATGTAGAACAAAGACTAAGCTATGAAAAAACAATACTCATGGGAAAATGATGAGACCACCTACCTCAAGGTTGTAGATGATTCCTCTTTTGATATCAACCTCAGAATCAAATTTGGTTGGAAGAAAACAAAGAAACGATCTAATATGATAAAAATAGGGAAAATATCTTGCACCTAAATATCAAAATGGATCTAAAGATAAACATAGATTTAAATTAAGATGAAGGGAGCAGGTACCTTATCCAATCAAATGACATCAAATGATATTTAATTGGACACAAGAAGTTTGGGATACTAAAGAACCTAAATACAGTAGCATGTTGGATTGTGGGAGGAGAAAAACCTAAACAGACACTGAAATGAGGAAGAGAAGAGAAAAGGAGTAAATAGATTAAAGACGGAAATTTTGGTCATTTCACCCTAAAAAGGGGGGTGCATAGAATAGAAAATTGTGTTAAAGCCACTGTTGAAGTAATTGACCTATGAGGTTAACGTGTATAGTTTTACTAATCATTCACAAACCATGTGAAAACCCACTTTCAAATGTATGAAATTTTTTAAATGACCATACACATGGAGTCTCATGGTTTCAGAAAAACCATGCAGATCCTACTGCACCTTTATTTTCTCCCACATGGTTTGTAGATATTATCTGTCCTGGATGACATGTTTTCAACTAACCATGCAGCCCATTTAATTAAAAAACCTCTAGAACTCATGGCTATGAACAAGCCCCAGATACTCATGGGACCTTCTTTAGTCCAAAGTTCACACTTAAAAAGAATAATCCATGTATTTAAATCAAAAACAAACTCTTAATACCTTTATTAAAATATTGGTTATTACAACCTCCCCTCATTAAATAAACTCATCCCCAAGTTAGACTTATGAGTGTAAATTGGTATCGTTAGGGAAGAGTTTCGTCCACTGATCTCGTACAACAGATTTCAATTCCTAGGTCTCATAATGTACCTGGAAATGCTCCCATAGCACTCATAATAAAGGAACGTACCCACCTATAAGTTTCCTTATGCTCCTATCCACAATAATAATGGTATACTCATAAAATAAAAAATCTAATTTCAATTCAAATGTATTTGGATAAAAGATGTGTGACAGGTCTGGATAGTATAGGAAAAGTTTAGATATGTGAAATAATTCATGCATAGTCTGGAATCTCTGAGGAATACCCAACTTGTAAGCCACTGATTTGATAATTTTCACAACCTATAATGGTCTAAAAACCCTATGTGAGATCTTACCCTACCTATTAATACATATATGGAACAACTTGGGTAAGACTCATAAGAAGACATGGTCTTTGACCTTGAACTTGAGAGGTCGTTAGAGTCTTTTGGCTTATCACTGCTATTTGGACTGATTTTTCATCATGTGCATTTAGATTATTCGAACCTAATCTATAGTCTCTTTCATAAGACATGGTACAAGAATAGTCACCTCCCCTTCCTCTAGCCAGCACATGGGTGAATGGAAAGGCCTACCATTAAGGCTTCATAAGGATCGATATCGAGGGTAGCCTGAAATATGTTATTATAAAAGAACTCAATGAGGGAAATTTTTTTCTCCTATGAACCCCCAAATTCAAGGACGTGTTTGTATATAATGTACTCTGTAACGACCCAAAATTTCATTAATGGAAAATCCCTCTTGATCTAGTTAATTGTTTCTTTATGAAAAAAATGTTGTTATAAGATGTCAACTTCTTTAGTTTAACGTTAAGATTTGTGACCGTTACTTTTATAGCCGTTGAATACTGATCATCTGGGTAGTTTAAATATAAGGCTTTAACGAACCAATTTTCTACTCAGACAAAGGAAGCGATGGCCTCATCCAGTTGAATTGCCCCTTATGAAGCCCATTTGTCGGAGCTCGGAAAGGAGGTGGCGTCTTTGGGCTTTTCCCTTGACCAAGCCCAAGCTGAGCTTCATCAAGTCAAGCTCGAACGTGATCGTCTACGGGAAAAATGGAAGTTGATAGAGATTACCACTCGAGCGATATTATCCGAGCAACCCCAAGAGTCTGTCACCATCGCACACCTTACCCTTAGGTCTTATGCGGCTATTTTAAGGGGTTATGTAAAAAATAAGTAGCACCATGTTCATGTACATTATTTTTGTATATAATAATGAATATAATTTCTAGTCATTTTTGATACATTGTAATTAGTTTTTAAAGTACAAACGGTGTTTTTAGTTATTATTTAATTAAGAATTATATTTTATTAAATTAAAGGATTTTTGAATTAAATAATATTTTAATAAAATATTATTATTAATATTAAATTAATTTTTATTAAATATAAATGATCTTATAATTTTATGAATGCAATTAAAATTTTTATTAAGGTTTGAAAGCCATTTCTGTCAAAACCCGTGAATTTTTTATAAATGTCAGTTTTTATTTTAAAAGTTAAAATTCACATATTTAGAAAATTATTTAGATAAAATAAATATTATTTTTGGAATCAGGACGTCGAAATTATCCAACGGTGAATTTTTCATAATTTTCTGAGACAGTCAAATGTTTGGGTAAAAATTAAATACCATTTAAATATATAATGTGTTTTATGACATCATAATGACCCAATGGTGATGTAATAAAATACCATAATCCTTATGTTCGGACAATATGTGTTTTATCATTAAAATAATGAGGTTTTGGGTTTGTTTGACTAACTTTTCAAAGCATTAATGGAGCCCTCAAGACTTATTCAACACTTTGCCTTTTTAAATTATTTTCCATGGGAGTGTGACTCACCTCCACATAAGCAACCCTAATTTTTTTAATAAGTTCGGACCTTGGCCTTATAAAATATTGTTTTCCTCTTTCCTTTTCCAGAAACCATGGGCAAATACCATGGGATGGTTTGTGGTTTGGATTATTTTAATATAAGGGGTCCCAAACCTAAATAATAAAGAATTCTCTCACCTTTCCTATATAAACCCACCCAAGATCCCACTTCCTCCTCACCCAATGCCCTTGAAGTTCATCCAACCTCTTCCCTACTCTCTCTAGAATCCTCTCAAGGTGCCCCAAGCTCCCAAGAAGCCTCTCACAAGCCTCTCTCTAGCCTTTGGAAGCACACTTCCAAGTAAGGGTTTTTTCTTCCTTTCTCATCTTTTTGTCAATTTTCTTTAAGTTGTATTGCCCTTTTTATTTCAATTATGAATGTTGGGGTATGGTTTCGCACCTCCCCCATACTGCCCTCTTATTTTTTGAATGATGGGAGAACCCTTTCTCTCTCATTAAATGCCTCCCATGTACACCCGTTACTATGACGAAATTCCGAAAGAAACTTCTCTCTCTTCTTTTACATTCATGCAATATTTTTGTATCATGAATCTAAATTCCATTTCTATTGTTGGGACATGTATATATATGATCTCTTTACTGTCCATTACATGTAAATATGATGAGGAACCCCTTTCTCTCTCATCAACCTTTTTTATGAATTCTTATGTCACGCCGTTACGCTGCCGAAATCGCACCAATTTTCTAAGCCAATGTCTTTGTGTAGTGAATACAATGCCCATTTCTCCATCAAGGGTATTCACCTTTATGCACGTATACGTATTGATTGTAAAGTTTCATGTATGAATTCCACATTCCTTTATCGTGGAAGAAATGATTATGTTTTATGAATCCATGTTTTATGATCCATGTGGCACACTAATGCATGAAATGAAATGTTTAAGAAGGGTGCGCCCTGATAGCGCTCCAATGCATTGGGTAAAGTATAGTATCATGATACGTCATGTGCAATGAGTGTTTACTCATGCTAATTCTAGTTCAATGAGGGTTTACTCGTGCTTCAAGTGCAATGAGGGTTTACTCATGCTCCATGTGCAATGAGCCTTGGCTCATGTTAATTCAATGTTAAGTGTTGTTGCCACATTTCCATGTTATGATTATCATGCTTTATCATGCCTTTATGTTCATGTTTATCTTATGCTCTATTGATATGCCTATTGCCTAACATGTATTTCACTTCTCATGTTATTCATTGTTTACTCCCTTACTGGGCTTTATAGCTCACCCTTTTCTTATGCATGTCCTCAGGTTATCCCATGCAATGATAAGTACGAAGGAATGTAGTGGTCATGTAAAGGAAGTTTTGAATAAAGATGTTGTATTTCAAGTTTAAAGTTTTATGTAATGTTCCTAAGCCCCAAAGACACTAAACCTCTCGATCTTCTTTGTTGGATCAAGTGAAGTTTTATGTAATAAAGCATGTTTAAGTTATAATAAAAAGCAGGGTTGTCATAGTTGGTATCAGAGGATAGGTTTAGTTATTTTTGGGATTAGGAAACCCTAGTAAAGCCTTAGATACAAGACTAATCATAATAAAAACATCCCTAAGTTTTGGTAAATACTAAGTAAGTGGTTTATCAAACAAATACATCCCTGTCTGGAAACGAGCAGGTAGAGGCGGCTCTGGCACAGATGTATCCTAGGGGTAAAACCCGAAAACACCGCTTTGAACTAGACTCGAACGGGAACTGGTGCACGACAACGGGCCTTGCTGCACTCTTGGTTACGACACTCCCGGGGGATATGTTTTGATAAATTCACAATCTTAGTATGAACCCTTATTAAGGGAAAAATGCCCCTAAGGATATATGTTAGAAGGAAGATCATGAAAAGCCTGGATTGAATCCTATAGACTCATGAGTTAAAGAGATAAAGTTTATTTATAAGTCATCAACTTTTTTCTTTGGATTACCCTTTATGTGTTACCCCTAACTTTCCTTTTATTCCAGTCAATGGCCGGTAATAGGAGAACTCGGGCTAACAACCATTGTGAAGATCAGTGTGATGATTGTACTTATGAGATGCCCAATCCAATGGGAGCGGGAATCGCGAACTTTGTCACGCTTCTCTCTCAGCTAACTCAAGTTTTGAATAGAAACACTGGTCAAGAGGAACATTCAAACCCCCCTAAGAAAGAACAAGTCGCTGTTGAAAGCTTCATGAGACAAAGGCCTCCTACTTTTAGTGGATCATCCGATCCCACGATTGCTGAACAATGGATCAATTCCATTGAAAAGATATTCTCCATCCTCCAATGCTCTGAAAAAGAGAAGGTTCTCCTGGCGGCTTATCGTATGGAGGGTGAAGCTGATCAATGGTGGACGTTGATCAAAAATACGAAGCCTGAGGAGGAGATCGAGGCTTTGGAATGGAAGGTATTCCTGAAGATGTTTTTCGATAAATATTTTCCACGCACCCTCCGTCTTAAGATGGAAAGGGACTTCCTTTCCCTCAAGCAGAAAGATGAGGAATCTGTGGGAGCATACAAGGAAAACTTCACAAGGCTTGCACGATACGCTTCCGGCTTTGTCGTTACCCCCGAATGCAAGATTGACCGCTTCTTTGGTGGGCTGAAGCCTAGCTTGCGGAAAGCATTAGTGATCCGCGACTTTGACAGCTATGAGGAAATTGTCCGATGTGCCCTCAAGGTTGAAATGGAGATCAGAGAATCACAGGGGTATCATGGGGACAAGAAGCGGAAGGTGGACTTCAATGCTGGTGGTCCGATGGATAAATCCAACGGCGCTAAGAAATTCCAGCACCCCACTTGCCAAAAGTGTGGAAAGAAGCACCCTGTAAATTGCCTTATGGGGACAAGAAAATGCTTCAAATGTGGAAGAGAAGGGCACCTAGCTGTTAACTGTCAGCAAGAAGGACCCGCGGCTGCGACAGAGGGGAGGAACGCTCCGTTCGAACCTCAACGCGTTGTTCAATGCTTCAAATGCAAAGAACCAGGTCATTTTGCGAATCAGTGCCCTAATCCAAGGGTTATCGGACGCAATCAACAACCTCCAATACAGAAAGGAAGAGCTTTTGCCATCACTTCTGCCAAAGTGAACCCCGACAACGAAGTGGTGACAGGTACGCTAGTTATTCATTCAAGAATAGCGAACGTACCTTTTGATTCAGGTTCTACGCATTCTTTTTTATCTCAAAAGTTTAGTAGAACAATCCCTGCACCACCACAAATCATGGAAGTAAAGATGTCGGTGAGTACGGAAAATGTGGCAATCATTGAATCCCATGAGTATAAGTCCTCCCCTGTTATAATCTGTGGATTAAATTTCCCGGCGAACCTCGTCATACTCCCTTTGGTGGAATTTGATGCAATTCTTGGAATGGATTGGCTTTCCTTATATAGAGCCAACATAAATTGTCGGGAGAGGGAAATCACACTCCATATGGAGAATCGACCCCCGATTCTTTACAAGTGTCAGGAGGAAGATGAATCTCCTTTAGCTCCATCATCTCAAGCATGGATATTATTGCCTTATGAGCACGCATATCTGGCTCAGATGATTGAGTCCAAGGAAGAAACCACCGTTGAAGAAATTCCTATTGTGAGGGAATTCGCTGAAGTATTTCCAGAGGAACTTCCTGGTCTTCCTCCAAGAAGAGATGTTGAGTTCTCAATTGAACTTATACTTGGGGCGCTACCAATATCCAAGACTCCATATAGAATGGTTGTGGTTGAGCTTGAAGAACTAAAGAAACAACTACAGGAGAATATAGATAAAGGGTTTATACGCCCCAGTGCATCACCATGGGGTGCACCAATCCTCTTCGTCAAGAAGAAGGATGGGTCAATGCGGCTTTGCATCGATTATCGTGAACTTAACAAAATCACGATAAAGAACAAGTATCCTCTCCCTAGAATCGATGACTTGTTTGATCAGCTGCGTGGAGCACAATACTTCTCCAAGGTCGACTTGCGGTCGGGATATTATCAAGTAAGGGTGAAGAAGGAAGATATCCCCAAGACTACTTTTCGTACAAGGTACGGGCACTATGAATTCATAGTAATGCCTTTTGGACTCACCAATGCTCCAGCAATATTCATGGACTTGATGAATAGAGTCTTTAGAGATTACCTAGATAAATTTGTGGTAGTCTTTATAGATGATATTCTAATATACTCCAAAACCAAGGAGGACCATGAGGAGCATTTAAGAACTGTACTGGAGACTTTGCGCAAGGAGAAGCTCTATGCCAAGTACAGCAAGTGTGAGTTCTGGTTGAAGGAGGTCTCATTCTTGGGCCATATCATCACAAGCAATGGGATATCTGTGGACCCCTCCAAAACAGATGCAATTGAGGGATGGCCGAGGCCAACATCGGTAACTGATATCCGTAGCTTCTTGGGGTTAGCTGGATATTATCGACGATTTGTGAGAAACTTCTCACGATTGTCCAACCCTCTTACCAAGATAACTCGAAAGGGAGTAAAGTTTGCTTGGAGTGATGAATGTGAAGAAAGATTCAAGGAGTTGAAAAGGAGGCTTATCACTGCACCTGTGCTCACTTTACCCACAAGTGGGGAGCTTTTTGTGGTATTCAGTGATGCTTCAAAGAAGGGCTTAGGATGTGTGCTGATGCAGAACGATAAAGTGATATCCTATGCCTCAAGACAGTTGAAAATCCATGAGCGAAACTATCCAACGCATGATCTGGAGTTGGCGGCGGTAATCTTTGCCTTGAAAATCTGGCGGCATTATCTCTATGGAGAGAAATGTGAGATATATACTGACCACAAGAGTCTTAAATATATATTCACACAGAAAGAGCTTAATATGCGCCAGAGAAGATGGATAGAGCTCATAAAGGATTATGACTGTTCAATACATTACCACCCTGGGAAGGCGAACAAGGTGGAGGATGCCCTAAGTAGAAAGGATCCAGCAATTCTATCAATGATGAGAATTGAGAAGGATCCAATCTTCTTAGACTTGATGAAGATGGACGTGGGAATCATAAAGAAGGGAACATCATCAATCCTTTCACAAATGATTTCTCAACCATCTATTTTGGAAAGGTTAAAGGATGCTCAAAAGGATGATGCGAGAACCCAAGAAAAATTGGAAGCTATCAAAAAGGGAAAATCCTCAGAGTTTAATGCTAATGAAGAAGGAATTGTGCGGTTTGGGAAAAGACTATGTGTCCCATCAAGTTCGGAGCTGAAGAAGGAACTTTTGGATGATGCACATAGTTCAAATTTCTCTATTCACCCAGGGAGCACAAAGATGTATCGAGATCTCCGAGAAAACTTTTGGTGGGATAATATGAATAAGGAGATCGCCGAATATACATCAAAGTGCCTGGTGTGTCAGCAAGTGAAGGCAGAGAGGCAGAAGTCTAAGGGGATGATGCAACCATTGCCCATACCAGAATGGAAATGGGAGAACATCACCATGGACTTCGTCACTGGACTTCCAAGGACATCCAAAAGCAACAATGCAATCTGGGTTATTGTGGATCGTCTTACAAAGACTGCACACTTCATTGCTATTCGAGAGGATTTCTCTTTGGATCAACTGGCACGGATATATATCAGGGAAGTGGTACAGTTGCATGGAGTACCACTATCTATTGTGTCTGACCTAGATCCAAGATTTACCTCTAAGTTTTGGAAGAGTCTTCAACATGCTCTGAATACTGAACTGAACTTCAGTACGGCCTATCATCCTCAAACTGATGGCCAATCCGAGCGGACTATCCAAACACTTGAGGATATGTTGAGAGCGTGCTCAATGGACTTTAAAGGAGGATGGGATCAACATCTTCCTCTATTTGAGTTCTCTTATAATAATAGTTTCCACTCGAGCATCCAAATGGCACCATATGAAGCCCTGTATGGGAAAAGGTGTAGAACACCGGCATGTTGGGATGAGGTCGGTGAACGTAAGCTGCTTGGACCAGAAATGGTCGAAGAAATGGTGGAGAAGGTGAAAACCATTCAACAACATATCAAGGCAGCCCAAAGTCGACAGAAGAGTTATGCAGATAATCGTCGATGAGACATTGAGTTTAAAGTCGGAGACATGGTGTTTTTACGCATATCTCCGTGGAAGAAGGTCATGAGGTTTGGAAAGAAAGGGAAGTTAAGTCCAAGGTACATCGGCCCCTTCGAGATTCTTGATCGTGTTGGGGCTGTGGCCTATCGACTAGAACTTCCACCTACTATGGCCAAGGTGCATGATGTCTTCCATGTATCCCTCTTAAGGAAGTACATACCAGACCCTTCACAGGTACTCTCTTCTGAGGTGGTACAATTAGAAGACGATCTTTCTTATGAGGAGCAACCAGTGAAGATCTTGGATCGTAGAGAAAAAGTTCTACGAAATAAGACAATGCCCCTCGTCAAGGTGTTGTGGAGAAACCACAAGTTTGAAGAAGCAACTTGGGAGTCGGAGGATATGATGAAGCTAAGTTACCCACATTTGTTTTAGTGTGGGAAAAGGAAAATTTCGAGGGCGAAATTTCTTAAGGGGGGAATGTTGTAACGACCCAAAATTTCATTAATGGAAAATCCCTCTTGATCCAGTTAAATGTTTCTTTATGAAAAAAAAATGTTTTTATAAGATGTCAACTTCTTTAGTTTAACGTTAAGATTTGTGACCGTTACTTTTATAGTCGTTGAATAGTGATCATCTGGGTAGTTTAAATATAAGGCTTTAACGAACCAATTTTCTACTCAGACAAAGGAAGCGATGGCCTCATCCAGTAGAATTGCCCATTACGAAGCCCATTTGTCGGAGCTCGGAAAGGAGGTGGAGTCTTTGGGCTTTTCCCTTGATCAAGCCCAAGCTGAGCTTCATCAAGTCAAGCTCGAACGTGATCGTCTACGGGAAAAATGGAAGTTGATAGAGATTACCACTCGAGCGATGTTATCCGAGCAACCCCAAGAGTCTGTCACCATCGTACACCTTACCCTTAGGTCTTATGCGGCTATTTTAAGGGGTTATGTAACAAATAAGTAGCACCATGTTCATGTACATTATTTTTGTATATAATAATGAATATAATTTCTAGTCATTTTTGATACATTGTAATTAGTTTTTAAAGTACAAACGGTGTTTTTAGTTATTATTTAATTAAGAATTATATTTTATTAAATTAAAGGATTTTTGA
Organism: Viscum album; assembly: GCA_963277665.1. NCBI lineage: Eukaryota > Viridiplantae > Streptophyta > Magnoliopsida > Santalales > Viscaceae > Viscum > Viscum album. Next base: position 204,583,788 of record OY728157.1, read on the forward strand.
ATTAAATAATATTTTAATAAAATATTATTATTAATATTAAATTAATTTTTATTAAATACAAATGATCTTATAATTTTATGAATGCAATTAAAATTTTTATTAAGGTTTGAAAGCCATTTCTGTCAAAACCCGTGAATTTTTTATAAATGTCGGTTTTTATTTTAAAAGATAAAATTCACATATTTAGAAAATTATTTAGATAAAATAAATATTATTTTTGGAATCAGGACGTCGAAATTATCCAACGGTGAATTTTTCATAATTTTTTGAGACAGTCAAATTTTTGGGTAAAAATTAAATACCATTTAAATATATAATGTGTTTTATGACATCATAATGACCCAATGGTGATGTAATAAAATACCATAATCCTTATGTTCGGCCAATATGTGTTTTATAATTAAAATAATGAGGTTTTGGGTTTGTTTGACTCACTTTTCAAAGCATTAATGGAGCCCTCAAGACTTATTCAACACTTTGCCTTTTTAAATTAATTTCCATGGGAGTGTGACTCACCTCCACATAAGCAACCCTAATTTTTTTAATAAGTTCGGACCTTGGCCTTATAAAATATTGTTTTCCTCTTTCCTTTTCCAGAAACCATGGGCAAATACCATGGGATGGTTTGTGGTTTGGATTATTTTAATATAAGGGGTCCCAAACCTAAATAATAAAGAATTCTCTCACCTTTCCTATATAAACCCACCCAAGCTCCCACTTCCTCCTCACCCAAAGCCCTTGAAGTTCGTCCAACCGCTGCCCTACTCTCTCTAGAATCCTCTCAAGGTGCCCCAAGCTCCCAAGAAGCCTCTCACAAGCCTCTCTCTAGCCTTTGGAAGCACACTTCCAAGTAAGGGTTTTTTCTTCCTTTCTCATCTTTTTGTCAATTTTCTTTAAGTTGTATTGCCCTTTTTATTTCAATTATGAATGTCGGGGTATGGTTTCGCACCTCCCCCATACTTCCCTCTTATTGTTTGAATGATGTGAGAACCCTTTCTCTCTCATTAAATGCCTCCCATGTACACCCGTTACTATGCCGAAATTCCGAAAGGAACTTCTCTCTCTTCTTTTACATTCATGCAATATTTTTGTATCATGAATCTAAATTCCATTTCTATTGTTGGGACATGTATATATATGATCTCCTTACTGTCCATTACATTTAAATATGATTAGGAACCCCTTTCTCTCTCATCAACCTTTTTTATGAATTCTTATGTCACGTCGTTACGCTGCCGAAATCGCACCAATTTTCTAAGCCAATGTCTTTGTGTAGTGAATACCATGCCCATTTCTCCATCAAGGGTATTCACCTTTATGCACATATACGTATTGATTGTAAAGTTTCATGTATGAATTCCACATTCCTTTATCGTGGAAGAAATGATTATGTTTTATGAATCCATGTTTTATGATCCATGTGGCACACTTATGCATGAAATGAAATGTTTAAGAAGGGTGCGCCCTGATAGCGCTCCAATGCATTGGGTAAAGTATAGTATCATGATACTTCATGTGCAATGAGTGTTTACTCATGCTAATTCAAGTGAAACGAGGGTTTACTCGTGCTTCAAGTGCAATGAGGGTTTACTCATGCTCCATGTGCAATGAGCCTTGGCTCATGCTAATTCAATGTTAAGTGTTGTTGCCACATTTCCATGTTATGATTATCATGCTTTATCATGCCTTTATGTTCATGTTTCTCTTATTCTCTATTGATATGCCTATTGCCTAACATGTATTTCACTTCTCATGTTATTCATTGTTTACTCCCTTACTGGGCTTTATAGCTCACCCTTTTCTTATGCATGTCCTCAGGTTATCCCATGCAATGATAAGTACGAAGGAATGTAGTGGTCATGTAAAGGATGTTTTCAATAAAGATGTTGTATTTCAAGTTTAAAGTTTTATGTAATGATCCTAAGCCCCAAAGACACTAAACCTCTCGATCTTCTTTGTTGGATCAAGTGAAGTTTTATGTAATAAAGCATGTTTAAGTTGTAATAAAAAGCAGGGTTGTCATATACTCTATAATATGAATCTCATGCTTTATTTTTCCATTCGTCTGTGGTTGATAAGTCATGCTCATAATCTCCTATGTATGAAAGGCCTCATACAAAACATTCCAGAACTATAATGTAAAGAATGCACCTCTGTAAAAAATGATAGATCATGGGGATCCATGAAGACATAAAACCTCCCAAATATACAACCATTCCAGTTCATCTATCATGATGGTATCTCTCATAGGTAAGAATTGTGCGACCTTCATCCAATGATTAATGACTACCCACACCGTATCATTTCCTCGAGTTGATCTGGGTAAACTAGTCCTGAAATCCTTTAAAAATCATCCCATTTCCACTCAATAATGGAAAAAAGGTATAAAATCCCTATTGAATGTCGATGTTACACCTTCACCTACTAACAGGTGGAACACTCAGTGATGGATCCATAAATCTTGTGATTCATACTAGGCCACCAATACTGGAAACATATGTCTTGATACATTTTGGTGACTTCAGGGTGTACCACCCATAGTGAGGCATGATATTTCCACATCATATTCTATTTGATGTGTGATGGGACCCATATACACCCATGGAATAGTATAGTATCATCCCAATATATGGTCCAAAATGATGATGTATCATCATTTGTGATTCTTTCCCTTATAAAAATTCCCTCGATATTATATAGCTTCTTCATTATTACCCATTATAGAAGAGTAGAAGTCATACATAAGGATAAGGGGATATTCTAACCATGGTCATCCTAAACCACAATATGAATATCTTAGAATAACTCCATGAGCTTCAATTTTCCACTAGACTTATAAACCACATGTGTCTGCCTATTCCGATTTACATCATCAGCCAGAGAATTTTCTTTACTAGGAATATAGGTAAGCTCAAAATAAAATGACTGTAGGTTCTCTTCCCAACTCCACTACATGAGATTAATATATCACTTTGTAAAGATGTATTTGAGGCTTTTGTGATCTATTAATAAAGAAAGTCTCTCCAAGTAGATTGTTTCTCCAACACCATAAGGCATGTATAATAGCAATGAGCTCAAGGTCATGTGTTGGGTAATTCTTCCTATGAGGTCTCAATTGACGAAACCCATACATGAGGACTCACTCGTCCTACATCAAAATAGCTCCAAGACCGATACATAATGCACCACAGTAGAATGTATATGTCCTTCCTAGATATAGTAGAGTTAATATCGGAGTAGAAGTCAAGTGGCTCTTCAACTAAATAAATGTTTCTTCAAAACATTTTGACCATATTAATTTAACACCTTTCTTTGTTAATCCTATAATTGGAACTAAAAGATATGATAAATTATAGATGAGGCATCTGTAATATCTAGATTTCCCCATGAACCTCTAAATTTCATTGAAGATCTTAGGATAATCCCAAGAAACTACAACTATCAGTTTTTATAGCTCTACTAAAAATACTGACATAGAGACAATGTGACCTAGGAACTAGAATCTATCAATCCAAAAGTGGCATTTATTAATCTTAGCATAGATCTGATTCTCTCTCAGTATATTCATTATGATATCAAGATGTTTTCCTAGTCATGTATAGATTGTGAATACACCACGATGTCATCAATAAATACAACCATAAGTGAATCCAAATATGGGTGGAAGAACCAATTCAAAAGATCCCTGAAGACTATTAGTGCATTCATGAGTCTGAACAGCATAACAAAGTACTCATATAGACCCCACCTACTCATGAAAGTGTGTGATGTATGTATGTGGAGCTAACACACACCTGGTGATATCCTAATCTCAAATATGTCATCTAAAACACTCTCTCTCATTGTATATGATCAAATATGTTGCCTATTCTTGGAAGTGGATACTGATATTTTACCCTGGTATTGTCTAATTGTTGGTAATCTATATAGAGTCTAAGGGTACCGTGTTCCTTCTTTGAAAAATTATTGTTGAACCCCAAGGAGAAGTGTTGAGGTATATAAATCATTTATCCTTTATATCCTCCAATAGATTCTTAAGCTTTAGATATTCCATAGGTTCGATCCTATAAAGAGTAATTGTCACTAGTTCCACTCCTGACACAAATTCAATAGTGAATTATTTCTCTCATTTTAGAGGTACACTAGAGAAGTCTTCAGTAAGTACATACATAAAACACTCCCCTACAATAGGAAACATAGCGGGTCCAAATCCTTTTTCATCTTTTAAAAGACTGGTGATCTGAGCTGCAACACTACCTAGCCTCTACTACTTGGGTCCCTCTCGTGTAGCTTGCACACCCCATTATCCCTTATGAATGTTCATACCACCCTTTGGTGATGTAAAAATCACCATTTTATGATAGCATTCTATATGGTCTTGATAGGTAACTATCTAGTTCATCCCAATGATTACATCAACTCTCTTTATGCCAAGGATGTAAAGATTCCATAAAAAAGGTATCCACTTATCTCAATGGGATAGTCCTTACAATGGATAATTCCCTCTGATCGGTTACCTAGCAGTGTATCAAGAATCATAACACCATGAAAGTATTCAGTATCAGGACCCAGACTTCCCATAATGATCTCAAATATAAAAGAGTGAGATGTGATCGTGTTAGATAGAGAAGATACTAAAGTGGAGGAAACAAGAACAGTACCTCTAACTGTAGAAGTTCTAAGACTTTCTCCACCATCATAGACTATACTACATGTAACTAGCATGTACCACGGTCTTTAGTAACTTCCTAACTACCATGAGAAAGATAGCTCTTATGTTGCTGAGAATCATAAGCAGGGATACCTCTTCCTTGTCTTCCACCTCGTCTTGATCGGTCGATGGTATTCCAACTACTTTCCTAACATGGTCATACTATCCTTGCTCTTGATTTTGGAGTAAGATTAGATCCCCATTGTTGATCCCAGAAAACGCATCCCCAAAATTTTCCAAACGTCCCCATAGATGATCCTGAAGCGTAGCTCATTCCGCAAGATTCACTTTGACTGGTCGTGGAGCCCAAATGGAGTTACGGATCAGAAGTTATGGCTGTTTGAATTTGGGCTATTGGGGATGGCAATTCGGGACGGTTTTAGGGCAAAGTGTCGGTTTGAGCATAAAAAAGGAATTTCGCGCGGAAAACCATTTTCCCACACAGAATATTATGCGCCCATCATTTTCGCGTGCAGAATATTAAGCGACCATCCTTGCGTGTACGGAATATTACACGCACCGCCTTGGGCGCGTGCAATTTTACGCACGCCGACTTGAGTGCGCAGAATTTTACGGGCGCCGAATTGGGCATGGAAAACCCTTTGCACGCGTGCAATTTTACGTGCACCGATACCTGGGTCTCCTCCTATAAATACAAGGGCTCCCCTCCCCCCTTTCTTCGAGAGGACCCCAGAGGTCGGCTGCCACTCTGATGCGCGTATGATCGGAGTTTCTGCGCCCGTGTGGAAAACCCCCCTCCGGCGCACAAAACATTAGTTTTACGCGGAAAAGGGACAACCTGCCTAGTTTTCCGCACAACACATAATTTTGCGTGCAGTAGTGCCGTTGAGCCCAATTTTTCGTGTGCCAGTGCAGCACCGGTCTTATTGTGCGCATGCCTTCCCTATTGCGCGCACCCCATCCTTTTGCGCGCAAGGCATCCCTATTTCCCGTAATTCCTTCCCTTTTGCGCGCGACGCCTTCTATTGTCTGAGTTGCCGCCTATTGCATGACCGCATCCGGTATTGGGCCCGCCGCCTCCTATTGCACGCCTGCATCTGGTATTGCACGTGCCACGACCTATTGTGTGTCTGCATCTGGTATTGTGCGCCCCAGCTCTGGTATTGCGCGCCTGGCTCCCGTATTGTGTGCCCACCGCACCTAATGCACGTTGTGTCCCTATTTCGCACCAACCCGGTGTTTTCCGCGCAACAGCCTCAATAGTGTGCATGCCTGCCCTGCGCAGTAGGGTCCAGGCCTACACCCGCTGGTCCATACCACGGGGGTTGTGCCCCCGAACCCCCGCTCGGGGTCGGTGTCGGGCCGGTCGCTTCGTTACTGTCACAGACCCCCATGAAAAATGGAGAGTCGCACCGCGAACTTCTCGAGCCGGGACATCGGGGTTTTCCATTGCACGCCTTATGCACAGCCTCTTTCCACCTATGGAATAGCATGATTTGAGATACTGCTCTGCACACCATGAAATTCCTTGAGTTGACATATTCCTCTTGGTCCCTTTCACGTGACGTGAGTCGAGATTCTCATCATCAAATTCGCGAGTCCCTTGAGTCGAACCATTCCTCAGGCAACTCCTCCAAACCCTGTCACTTGGCTCCTATTCCAGGATGAACCAGAAAGGTCCTCCCTTGCATAAGACCCAAAACCCCCCGTTCTAGGCGCCTTATGGAAATAGTCCTATCTACATAACTATAAACTATAGTACTCCCTATCTAACAAATGATAGGATGCCTCTTTCCCTATACAAGAGATTTCTTATGATCCAAGCATGAGATGCCAATAGTCCTATCTACATGAGTATAAACTGTAGTACTCTCTATCTAACAAATGATAGGATGCCTCTTACCCTATACAAGAGATGCCTCATGCTCCAAGCATGAGATTCCAGTTGTCCTATCTATATGACTTTAAACTGTAGTACTCCCTATGTTCCAAACATAGGATTCATCTTGCTTCTAACAAGATATGCCTTATGCTCCAAGCAATAAGATTTCAATAGTCCAATCTACATGACTTTAAACTGTAGTCATCCCTGTGTTCCAAACATAGGATGCCTCTTGCTCCAAGAAAGAGATGCCTTATACTCCAAGTATAAAATGCATAATGCCCTGATCATAGTGGCGTAATATCAAGAGTGTTGGAATTTGTTCAAACATTCCATCACTCCATCTCAGGTTTTTCATGTCCTTCATTCGGATCTTCATCCTCTTTCATGTCTGAAGGGACCCCCTAACAGTATAGATGATTGACCTTGGTCCGCCTAATATAACAGTATGGATGATAGACCTTGGTCTGCCTGTTGTAACTGTATGGATGATAGACCTTGGTCCGTCTGCTTTTATAGTATGGATGATTGACCTTGGTCCGCCTGCTGTAACAGTATGGATGATAGACCTTGGTCCGCCAGCTGTAACAGTATGGATGATAGACCTTTGGTCCTCCTACATCAATAGTATTGATGATAGACCTTTGGTCCGCCCACTATAACAATATGTATGATAGGCATGTGGCCTACCTGCTTTAGCAGTATGGATGATTGACCTATGGTCCACCTGCTGTCCTGGGCCAACGCCCTAGAAGACTTTGGACGACACTTTGAGTCTGGTCCTGTGTTTCAAACACGGTCATCAGTCGACCCTCATTTGTTTTTCCTCATTTCTGGATAACGTGATATGGATACTGTGTTTCTGCCACGGTCAACAGTTATCCTCCATCACCACGCCACCCTCACTACATTCCGAATATCAGGCATGTGATTCACACTTTTTATCTTCCTTTGTTCGGACTGATTCCAATTCCCTTGGCATTATCCCTCTTGTGCACTATCGCATAGGTGATTACCTCAACCCACTAGTGAGTTGGGAAGCCCTCATGGCCAGAAATGAGGAGGACATTATGGGATGCCCTTGCGTAAGTCCCATCCACCATTTCCGCTCCATAGCGGCACATGGGCAGCAGCCTTACGTAAGCCCCATACCATCCCAAACTACGTGAACTTTGATTCCCTACCATTGGGATACGTAGGAAGCCTCCACAAGGTTCAAGCCCACCACATGGTCATTCCGACCTCTTCACGTCGGTTCACCAACCACCATGGGCCGCCTCAGAGAATAAACCCCATCCCAGTGAACTACAAGGACTTTGATCCGTGCTAACGCATGGTACGTAGGTAGCCTCCACGAGGTTCAAGCCCACCACCCGGTCGGTCCGACCTTTTCACATCGGTTCGCCAGCCACATGGGTAACCTCAGAGTGTAAGCCCCATACCATTATGGGCCGCCTCAGAGAGTAAGCCCCATCCACCATTGCCGCTCCATAGCAGCACATGGACTGCCTCAGAGCGTAAGCCCAATACCACCATGGGACACATCAGAGCATAAGCCCCATACCACCGTGGGCTGCCTCAGAGCATAATCCGCATACCAATGTGGGCCCCCTCAGAGCGTAATCCCCATACCACCATGGGCCACCTCAGAGCGTAAGCCCCATACCACCATGGGCCGCCTAAGTGCGTAAGCCCCATACCACCATAGACCACACCATTGTGTAATCCCCATTCCACTTTGGGCCACCTCAGAGTGTAAGCCCCATCCACAATTGTCGATCCATAGCGGAACACGGGAATCAACCTTGTGTAAGCCCCATAGCATACTGAACTATGTGGACTTTGATTCCCTACCATGGGGATATGTAGGAAGCCTCTTCGAGGCTCAATCCCAACTACACCATCTCCCTTGCGATGGTCCCATTTCATTCCCCCTCCATTTCATTAATCCATCCACCATCCATCCTGATTCTTACCCAGGCAGCCACATCCTGGTGAGATCATTCCATTCATCCCAGCGTCGCTCCCTACGACACCCGAGAAGCTAACTATGCGTAATCCCCAGCATGTCTCCGGTTCGTTGTCCTTTGTGTATGCCTCGGACCATCACCTCGTCGAACTACATGGGTTTTGATCCATGTCCTCTACACATGGTACGTAGGAAACCACCATGAGGCTCAATCCCATCCAATGGTAAACCATGGTATCCCCCATTTTGGGGTGCACTCTCCCTGATCCACCCTTAGTGGTGTTCAGATCAGCCATTACGGTGTTACATCTCCCCTACATGGGGCGCACCACCTTGGATCCGTCCTCATTGGGCATTCTGATCCATTCATCTTCCAGGTGTTCCCTACTTGAGATATACCAATCTGATCTGTCTCTATGCGACGTTCTTATCACCCTCATTCCATCTCCTCATGGCGTTAAACTCGTAGAATACCCCGTGTTAAACATGGGAAGCTGAGGAAAACCTCAGAAGACGCGCCCTTGGCGTAACCGTCTCCGCAAGATGTTAAACTCACAGCATACCTTGTGTTAAACATGGGAAGCTGAGGAAAATCTCAAAAGACACGCCCTTGGCGTAACCATCTTTGCAAGATGTTAAACTCGCGACATACCTCGTGTTAAACATGGGATGCTGAGTAAAACCTCAGAAGACACGCCCTTGGAGTAACCGTCTCCGCAAGATGTTAAACTCATGGAATACCCCATGTTAAACATGGGAAGCTGAGTAAAACCTCAGAAGACATGCCCTTGGTGTAACTGTCTCCACAAGACATTAAACTCATGGCATACCCCATGTTAAACATGGGAAGCTGAGAAAAACCTCAGAAGACATGCCCTTGGCTTAACTTTCTGCGCAAGATGTTAAACACACGACATACCCCGTGTTAAACATGGGAAGCTGAGGAAAACCTTAGAGACATGCCTATGGCATATGATTCCCCGCATCTGATGTGGGATGCCTCGGGTTATGCACCCTTGAGATTCCCTCTTACGAGGAAGAATACATGTTCCCTGATGTCCATGCACCCAGAGATGCCCCGACATGCCTGATGTTGTCATCTACTATGACCGAAGGTTGTTACCATGTCAGGACCCCAAGGAATGTACTCACAGAATTAGTGTAATTAACTAGTGTCCATGAATATATGGCACTGGGAACGAGATTCACAAGCACATCTTAAATCTATGAGGGAGACCCGGACTAGGTGATGAGTTCTGGGGAGGAATCCATGGAAGGAAGAACCGACATCCCATCATCCCGGTTTCGATCAAGGATTAGACGTCCCTAAATAAGGAACGAATTTCGACTGCCTTTGGAAAGCAGGAATGTGGGGCAACAAGCCGTGCGTCCTCCCCACAGACGGATGCGCGCACCCTAGCAGAAAGCGTCGAAAACACCCACTCACTAGGAACAGAAAGGAAAGTTCTACAAACACACTAGATATACCCCATCCTTCCAATGCATTCTCACTCAACTAGATCATCGAAGCACTGAGGCTTAATTTATCCTAGATTCCTACACTGGTGAAATATCTAAAATCTATCAAATTGAGGATCTTGACTATTTCTACCTCCATAAATATCCTCAAAATGTCTCTTTCACCCATAACAATAACCACTAGTTTCTATTGGTTCAAAACTTCACTGACTCACTCCATCAGGTTCCCTCATGTTTTTCTTTTTAATAAGGGTTTGGTTGATGATCTATGATATGTTCGTCAATCGAAATACATTGACATTGGACCAAATTTCATAAACCAGCCCATCCTTGAATCTTCTATCATTTATAAGTTCATCACTTTATAGAGTCAGAGATAACCACTACAAATCTATGAAAAGAGAAGAGTATTCTATAATTGACATGATCTATTATTATAGGTTCATAAATTCTCCCTCTATTAGCCCTCAGGGTCTTGGGAAATAATAGTCATATATGATATTCAAAAAATAGGCCCAAACAATATATCCATTCTGATCTAATTAGGTGATAACATCACACCATGGCTAGGAAGAATTATGTAGCATATATGAAAATAGATTGACCCTCCTCTCTAGAGGTGTATCTAGATTCTCGACTATGGATAGAACATCTTCAATCAATGACTTAGTAGTATGTGTTCTTCCATCCCCTATAATGTGAGAGCATACTGCTGTTGTAATTCATGAGTCAACTCTCCCATGATTATGTTAGGTCGAACAACACCTTTCATACTCTAAAATATATAGAGAGATCCCTATTAGAACTGGTCATTAGTTCCCATTTCAGGAATAAAAATAGGTGCCACAAGTGGCACTAAAAAAGAATTCACTAGAGGATCAAGGCCTAACACATCAAGTGCATAGTTCTCACTACCTTTAGCCCATGGGAATGGAGGGTGTCATGGTGGCATAATATTATAATGTCAAATGAATGTTTGAGAAGATATTTTAATAGCTGAAAAGATTTCCATTATAAAAAATAGGAAGTAGTAAATCCTTCTTATAAAAATGATCACGCCTCTCTGCTTACTCAAAAATCTAGGTCTATAAGGTAGAAAAGACCTTAACATCCTTTAAGAATATAACAAACACACAAACTACCCACTACTACAGTCAGGTTCGGTTCAAGGTATCTATTCACATGTTTAATATGACTAATTTTACTTTGGAAGTCATATTCATTTTAAAATTGTGATTTTTTGAATATTTAATCCACTTTAGATGGTTGAATAAAGTGGATTACCATTTCTGGTTCATAGTGTCCCATTCTCTTTATGAACAAAAATATGTCATCCATTTAACCCATACCATAACGCGTTCCTTCCCCTATGACTGAAGGTCTAGGGATTAATGTTCCATAATTGACTGCATAAGGTTCATGATTAAACCTATGTAGGAAAACACTATTCGGTTAAGGTAGAAACATTAAGTATTAATTTTTTCTCAATACCTACGAAAATTTTCAGCATAATTGAAAACATATTCAAGGCACTAAAAATATGTAACAAGAAAATTCATTCTATAAATATATGTGTCATGGAGAATTGCATGACCTATTAGTCCTACTATGCCTATGATGATGAATGTAACTAAACACCCTCATTTCATCAGGAAATAATAAATAAATTATTATTTCAATAACACTAGTATCAATAACATTAAAATACATATGTATCACCCAGCAATGAATTTGTATCAACTGTAAATGGAATAACCAATAGCTGTAATTATCTATCCTAGGTAACTTGGGTTTCCCCTATACATGGGTTAGATACATCCAAGAATAGGGTCGTTTCCAAAATATGTTAGCTCCCAGCCACTTTTCTAATACCCAAATAGTAATAAAAAGTAAAACAAATCTCTAATACCACTTTGTAAAAACCCAACCTAGAATCCACTTTAGCTATTCCCTGAGACAGTGGGTCACATGGCCTCACATATACCTCCCCATACAGCAGAGGTTATCGACTAGCAATGACGGACTAAAGTTGGTATAGTGTGGAGTATATACCCTCTTGTTAGAGGTTCATAGAGAATACAATCATCAACATCAAACAGTAGAAGTATATACAAGTAGAAGTAATGAATCAACAGTGGAAGAATAAATAACTGATCAAAACAAGTAATAATATCAAAATACCATAAGAAAATATCAATGCATGGATGCATATCATGTTGACATAAAAATGGGGAATAGAGAAACATACACATACAAACATGTTATACAAAAAGTACGAAAAATAATAAAAGTCTTATCTACTAGAATGTTGAGTGTATTCTTGGCCCTCAACTTCTAAGATCCTAATATATGTAAGCATATCAAATTCTAGTAGCATGGATATTTCCCTTATCAGAACCTACAAAAAATAATCATCTTGTATACCAAAGGTATCATGAGTGGGGTGTGAGATAAAATCTCAGTAGGGAAACACCAACATTAACTATAATTAATCAAAGTATTGGTTATGACAAAATAGTGTATAGATATAATTGAATTAATAAAAAACTGAAAAATTAAATAACTGCCACCCAGGTTACTAAGGGACACCTGGAAGCTATAACTGCTTCAGCTCATAGCCAAGAGGAATGTATAATCATTCAGTATATATATAGTGATAATTCATATAGTTTAGTTATATATTTCATCCACCTATGAACCAAGTATGTGAGGATGTAAGTGTCCATATACCTAGAATATTGGGTCCTGGATGGACTATGGAAAAACTCAAACATCCATGACTATTCAAATGAGTCTATAACCTCAAACAATAGAGTACATGCCCTGTATTTCATATTGATTGGGATAAGTCATGATCATCACTCGAGATAGTGAGTGTTCTATAATGTAAATACTCAAACAAAGGAATGTGGAGTGTCAAAACCATTTTCCTAATAGTGTCAATGGTCTGAGATGTCATTATCAACACCCAATGTAAGGGAGAATGACACCATTATGCTCAACAGTTACCCTACCATTTTACCATGTCCCATATCATGTAGTAGTCATCTTTATAGTAGAGGGCATAATGTATCACCTATCATGTGTCTAAATATCCTTTTCTGATTCTGATAAGACAATAGAATTCATATAAGCATTAAATAAGTTTTTTAACAATAGACTTGGACTTCCCACATCAATTCATTTAATCTGTTTAGTTCATTTAATATGGGTAAACCATCATTTATAAAACACTCTATATAATCCATTTTATTTAATTAAATAGGAAAAGGCCATCATAAACAATCTCTTTATGTTAATACATTCCATTTAATTAAACAAGTGCAAGAAAAATCAATTAATTAGGTTTAAGTGGAACTTATAAGGTTCCAACATTGATGGGGAAATTACCTATATGCTATATTACCTTTTATAAGGAAATCCAATATCTTAGTGGGTTCTGGGGATCATTTAACATTTTTATAATAGGGGAAAATGAATTACTAACCCAATATTAACACTCAAAAGGTTCCCCGAATATTTAAAAAATAAACCAAAAGGTTAAATTCAAGGTGGAACACCCAATGTTTGTCCATAAATGAGGTCAAAACCCTCTAATTTACTAAATAATTATTAACAAGAGTTAAGCACGGTTCAAAGATAAATTCAATCTGAAGAACAAAATTAAAAAGAGACGCTCAAAAAGAGTAGGTGTTTGGAATAATGGAAAATCTATGAAACATAAAAATTCAGGAATTAAATGATGAGACCACCTACCTCAAGGTCATAGATGAATCCTTGTTAGATATCAACCTTAGATTCAAAGTATGCTGGAAGAATAAAAAGAAATATTGTGATTCCCTGAAAAATAGAGAAATATATCTTGCAACTAAATTACACAATGGTTCTAAAGATAAACTTTCGTTGAATATAATAAAAAGGTATATCATACATTTAGCTATCTAGTTACATCAACTAATCATGAATCGGACATTGAACATGAATGATATCAAAGAATCTATATTGAGGAGGAAGTTGTCTCACGGGAGGAGAAAACCCAAAACAGTAGTTGTAATGAGGATGAGAAAAGAGAAAAGTGTAAATATATTGAATATAGTAATTTTGGTCATTTAACCCTCAAAACATGGGTCACATGGTTTGTTAAAATGACTTGGAAAACCATTATCAAGCCACTACATAAGTAATTTTCCCACATAGTTAAAGAGCATGGTTTTCCTAATCATGGCCATACCATGTAAAAACCCATAGTCAAATGTGTTAAAAAATCATCCATGTACCTAGATTTTCATGGTTTTATAAAAATTGTGTGGCTCTTTATGCACCTCTTTTCCCCCACATGTATTGTAGAGACCATGCGACCTAGGCTTCATAGTTTTTACTAACTATATGGCCCATTCATTTCACACATCTTCAAAAATTATTTGCTCGAACAAGTATTGTATGCTCCTAGAACCTTAATTTATCCATATTTCTCAATTATAAAGGTTAATCCAATAATTTAAATTGAAAAAAATGAGTCTTTATTTCATTAAATGACGGGTCATTACACATTCACTAACTAGCTCCATTACATCACTTTGAAATTATTTTTCTCAGTGGCCTTCTTTTTCATAGTTAAAAACTTTTATTAGACCCTATAAATCAATTTCCACAGACAATTATTAAAAACATTTGACATGAAAGAAAATTAATTTACATTTCTCTATGTTTTTTATTATTATAGTTTCCTAAAAATTTCATATTTTTTCACTAAAACCACAAGAACATTGGAAGTCTCCAATTTCTAATTCCATCATGAGATAACATTGAAATAATTTATCATTTGTATAAAATTATATTATATCTAATTCATTTTGAACATTTATACTCAAAACAATAAATAATTGGTCACCTTTTTATTCAATATCGATGATAAAATTGGAATCATACCTTGTAAGTCTAGTAAAATTCTTCTCATAGGTGCTAACGTATTCATAATGCTTCTAATTTAGTTCTAGAAATCCCATCCTTATTTTCATTTGATGTTTTTATAGAAAATAATTATTGGAAAATAAATTCTTAAACACTTTCGAGTTCATGCAGTCAATTTCCTCCTCTTTCCTCATATTATTGATAAGATTCCATCTTTTATCAGCTTTACCATCCAAATAATATACTTTCAAGATAACTTTTTTGTATTCTAAACACTAGATAATGGGAAATATGTTTTTATTGATATTAATCCATTGCACATTAATTAGTGAATCAAAGGAACCATTTAAGGATGGTGGATGTTACTGTATAAAAGACTAAATAGTTATTTTTTCCTTCCTTTGGTCATTTGGATGATCAACATGATTTGTTTTTCCATTAATAACATGGGAACATTGGGTGAGAATTGATATAAGATTTCACATAGAATCTCCAATTTCATTTTATTTCTTATGAGGTTAGTTGTTATATTTCCGATCACATTCATTATTAACACAATTCCATTTTTTTATATTGAATAACACCAAAAATCATAGTGTGAGAAACAATAATCATAGTGATTAATCATACAATCATGAAAAATAATTCCTAGGATATCTGAATCTTGTATCCTTCTTTTCAATCTACAACACCTTAGGTTTTACCTAGGTAATTTTTGTTTATCATCTATTCAAACCCTTCATTATGGATCATAAATAAAATTGAAATTATGTTAAGAATATTCACTAGGAGTATCGAACCAGGTGTTCAGTTTTAGTCCCACGCATTGTAAACTGGTAATAATAAATTTAATAATACCAAGTCATGTCCTTTCAGATTTATTACCCCCGGTTTCATCTATACCACTTTGGCATCTAATGTATTGTATCTATATAGGGATTTATTATATTATAAAACCACAAAATACCTACTTTACAAAAATCTTCTTGATATTATCCTATTCTTAGACTTATCCTTAGGATTTTCAATAAAGTTATCTAATATTGATCTCTAAATATTAACTAAATACTATATTGATACCAACTAAGGAGAACCAATCATTTTATGCATATACATTTCATCATTTTAGATTAATATTAAACAAATATCATAACAAAACACACCATAGAACCATTAAGGTTTAGAGTCATTTCACACTACATACATAAATAATCATATTTCATTAAAAGACCTTTTATATATCCCATAAATATCTTATCACACTGTACAATTATTATCCATATCCTACTTGAACACTTTTTTCATAATATAATGAAATGAAATGTGAGAAAGGGTGATCTCAAATGCTTAGTATGGGTAAACATAAGAGATATCAATCAATGATCATAAGTGACCAAAAGATAAGAATAAAGTAATTAAAACGTCATCATAACATAAATATTTATGTAAAACCCTAATATTTTAAAATAATAAAAGTGTTTTTGATAGTTTATGTGACACAAAATATCTATCTTAAACAAACAGTGAAATATATTTCTTTAAATTTAATCTCTTCAATAGCTTTTGATACATGAAATCCTGAGTCTAAAAGATCTATATATCATTATGACATAGTCATTTAGTTGGTGGGTATGAATAGTGAAAAATAAATTATAAAATTTATATGGTTTTTACAAATATAAATTAAACTCAGTGGTTATCTATTTATTATAAAAAAGTCAAAAAAATCAATGGAAAAAAAATGTTTTCTGAAAACCTGTAATTTTCTAAAAGGTGGTCTCGTCACGCATGGAGATGTGCTTTAAAAAAATTTACAAATTTTAGAATTTGTTTTTAAAAAAATTAACTTCATTTTTTAAATCAACATGTCAAAATTATCTTAAATATATGTTTTTATAAGTTTTAAAAAAGATTAATTTTTTGATGAATAGTGAAAAATACTTGTTTTTATTGAAAACAGCATTTTAATTTAAATAATTTAAAAGTTAAATTTTGATTTAAAATTTCTTAAGAGTAAAATTATTTTGATAAAACTATAATAAATATAATTTAGGCCATTTGAATAAAATTAATTTAAATTTTTTATATTAAAACTTTCTATACTTATGAGAGTTTTCACTTTGGAAGATCGTTTTTCATCATGTCTATTGGTTTAATTTCAAAATAAAATTTTCCTTTTGTATGAATAAAATTTAAAAAAATGGATTATTTATTTTAAATTATAAAATTTAATACTATATAATAAGTTCAACTAAATTTTTTTCATAATGAATACCAAAAAAACAAAAACTTAATTATTGTGGTTAAGGTTAAAACAGGTATACCGGGGGTTAAACTAAAATTATAAGGGTTAAAATGAAATATAAACTTGTATAATTTCTATTATATGGATATATTTTGATCTTATTCCATCCATGGTTATATAATGATTAATTTTGGATCCTTTTCGCATGTGAAAAACATGGTTATCACTTTTTCTTTTTAACAATTCCAAGTGTGTCATCTCCACACTTATAAAAGGTCACACCCTCTGCTCTCTACTTAACACTCAAAAAGAGTTTAAGTTAATCCAATAAAAACCCAAATATGTTCCTAAAATCCCTACCCACATAATAGATTCTTTTTTTTAATCATGAATAAAATTTAGGAAGTCTTTTGGTATAAACCTAAAGAGGTTGTCCAAAAAAGAGGAAAATTTCATAAATGTAAATTTTCATTTCACTTATTCTTATACCTCCATAAAATATTCTATAACTATCACTAAATAATAAAACAATATATAATATATAATTATTTTTTATCATGTTAATTTAATAACATATATTCATCTCTGCTTCCATCAAATTGGAAATGAAACAGTCAACCGTGTGATTTGAGGACTACTGCACCGTGAACTGATGTAATTCGTTTTCCATCACTTCCTATCATAGTGGGATATAATAATGTATTTAAAATATGTATATTATAATTATGAGATTAATATAATTATGTAATTATAATATCATGTATACCTTTTTACCTTCAATCCATTGGAAAACAATAACACCACTCATGCAGATGTGTGGATTGTCGCCTCGACGTAGCGATGTGAAATGTTTTTAATTTTTTTGAAAAAGATGATAATAAGGATATATTTAATGAATATAAATTAAATATTTTATATAATAATGGCTCTGGTAAGTTCAGTCAATATTTAACTTTTTTTGTTCAATCTATTTGAAAAATAGAAACAGTGTTCATGCGTACGTATAACCTAACATCTTCATGAGATTTGTTACATAGTTTTCCCCTATAAATTTTCCGGACAAGTATAAGTACATATATACTAATTATATATGATATTTAAATCATGTTTAAAATTATTTAGGTGATATAACCATGATAAATGTAAAATGACTGAAACTATCAAACCAAAATATACATGAAAACAGAGCAACTATCACCCAAAATAGTGATTTTAACAAAGAATTGATAATGAAGTGATAATAAAATACTATAAATAAATCATTTATAGTATGAAATATATTTTTATAATTATTAAATATATTTATAATAAATCTATAGTTATTATATAATAGTTCCATACATGTACAGAGGAAATCAGACCTTTGGTATGGGATTTGGTCTCAATTTTCCTTCTTTGAAGTGTATTTTATTATTATGTGCCTAATTTAATTTTTTGGGTTTGTAATTTTCCACGTTTACATATAATATCGTGAACCATTCATACCCTATGGTTTTTTAATCTGAAGTTTAAATTATTTCATCTAATGAAATTTGAGTGGAAATTTACCAAGTATAAAGTGTTTCTCTTATCACTTTTACTTCGATGATAAAAATGTCATATTCGCCACTTATTCTATTTTTGTGATGTAAATAATTATCCTTTGATATTTCATATCGTTAATATATTTTAATTTAAGGTATTTAAAGTTATTATGTGTTCTATTATTCAAAATTTACCAAAGTAGTAAGGGTTTATTTTACAATCTCATCATTTGTTAAGATTGTTTCTGATTAAATTTAGGATGAACAAATCATATGATATATCACTAAAGGAACTCAAAAATATTAATTTATTATGGTTATTTGTGAACTTTTCAATTAATAATAAATTTTTCTATTGTTGGTACTTAAATTTATTGGATGTTTCTTTAATAATATCTAACTATACTTCTCTCTTCAGTGGAAAATATTTTTCCTTTCATATCTATGTTTTCTAAAATTATTTTCAAAAATGATTTTTAAAAATTTCAACTATGTTACTGAATACATTTTTACAAATGATGAATTTCAAAAAATGGTTTAAAAATATTATTCTTTTTGTTTTATAAATGAGGTACTTTTTAAACTTTTTACAGCAGTGTGGAGATAATGTTCCTTTAACTTATATGGAATGTATGGAGTTACCCACCTTCACCATTTAGAATTTACATGTTTCCATGAATCTTTTAAAAGAAAAAAATTCCTAAATATTTTAGAAATTTTTAGTTTTTAAAAGTGATTTTCAAATTAAATATGATATTTTCCTCAAAAACATTTTAAAAGAATTTAAATGGTATTTATACTTATCAATGATACAAACCCTAATTTTACTTATTATCCATTGAGAATATGGTATAATGATACCATCCTTATTATTTATTTAGATTTTTTATGATCAATTTGACTGGGGATTTACTATTTGGATATCATTCTTTATATTACATTGTATGGTTAATGATTATGTTTATTGATTGTAAAAGTATTTATATGGGTATAATATTTTCTTCATTACAAATATTTGTGTTATTATGTTTCTATCATTTAATATGGGGAATTAATTGTACTCACTAAGTGATATGATAGGCTGTATATGTAACACCCGAGACTTTTATGTTATATAAATCATCAAAGGAATCTTTTTCTACACAACACTTGCTTGGCTTGCTTTACACGCAATCACGACCTTCCTCGATAGCTTGCGTCGTACGCAATACCGAATTTCACTAAACAACAATATGCTATTAAAACTAGCCGTTATGAATAGTAATAACCACTTTATGAAATTTTATAAATTTTATTTTTCAAAATGGACTTCATTTTTGGACTCAGAATATCGAAATTAGCCTAGGGTAAAATTTTGGTATTTTTCTGAAAACTTTCAATTTTTGATGAATAGTGAAACCACTAAGTGGTAGGTTAAAAAACAGAATTTTGCATAAAACATAATTTTACCGCTTCTGTGAATGGAATTTCGAAAATCCGAGAGACACGGTTAATATCAATGACTAAAATGTGGTTCAATGAGATGAAAATAATTTTTTGGTGAATAGTAACTTTTTACTTTTTTACCGCGGTTAATAGTAAATAGGGTAACTAAGGGTAAATATGATATTAATATTACCCTAACACATGTCCTAATTCTATTGAACAAGTGTAATTCGACCAAAAACAAACTTAGGAATAAAATATGACCATTTAGGCCCACTTGGATTAGATTAGGACATTTATTATTAATTTATTTAAAGAAGGGTTAAAATAGTTAAAATCAATGTTTAATAAGTAAATCATTTTTAATATGGGGTTATACATAAGATAAATTCGATTGTAAATATTCATTAGAAAGCTAAAAAGCTCTCCTACATGATGGTATTTTATTTGTAATTTTTAGACATCAAATAATTTAATTTATTTATGACACAAAGATGATGCAGTAATTATCTTATTAATGAAATATTGACATAATTGATGTTATAAACACCAAAATAAATGTAATTTGAGACTTTTCATGAATTCCACTAATTTTCTAGGTTACTATGATATATTAGTGTTGATTTAATCAACTTGGTTCGAACATATAATTCTGTTATGACTTTCAATCAAATCATATATCAAATAGTGTCAAAATTGACACAAAATAGTTTTTAAATCAAATATTATATTATTAATTGTTATTTTATTCCTAAAAATCTAAGGTTCGGCCAAATGACTTAGATAAGGATAAATATATTAATAATAAACAATTTGGGGTTCGTTTGGCATGTTATAGTAAGTGTATTAACCATATAGTGAAGGAAAACAAAAAGACACGGTAAAAGTTAAAATAATTAACTTAGAGTTAAATCTAATTGATAAGGTTAAAATAATACCCTAAACTTGTCTAAATCCTATTGGTTGATAGGATTTCGACCCATCCCCACTTTATCTTCGAAATAAGACCCTTTGGAACCATTATAAACCGATTTTGACTTTAATATAAAATAATATTTTGAGATATTCCTAAGGTGCCCCTCTCCTCCCTTATAAAAGGACACCTCCACCCCCTCCTCCTCACACCAAATTGAGCACTCAAGCTCGGCCAACCCCTGCCATTTTCTCCTCTCCACTTCCCTAGAATAATCCTAGAGGTCCTGGTCTTCTCCAAAGACCAATCTTAGTTCCTTAAGTGGAGTATTCAAAGAAGCGTTCCAAAGAAGAGGTAATATCCATTACCGATCTTTTCAATTTCTTTCTTCTTCAACTTCTTCTTCTTTAGTTGTTTCATGATAAAGTAATAACATAAGTGTTACTTACATACTGATATGTTATTATAAATATGAAACAACCTTAATTCGCCTTCTATCCATCCTACGGAAAAATGAAATCACCACGCGTGCGTACGTACGGAATACCGTCTCCACGCCGTGGTGTAATCTATTTTCCACCATCACCTTACAAGGATGGGTATAATGGTGTAATGAGTAACTATATATGATTATTATGAAGTAATATTGATACTGAAATAATATATATATATACTCCAATACAATTCCGCGATCATAGGAACGATATCATCACTCGTGCGTACGTACGGAATACCGTCTCCACGATGTGATGCGACTCGTTCTACATGATATTTATTTCATAATGATTATATAAATGAATTGAACAAATGAATATGGTATATAATACACTAATACCATTCTGGAAATGAATTATCTATAACCTAAAGATAAGAATAAGAATTTATTCAACAAAACACGCATAAGAAAAAAAAGTTATAAAGACCCGAGTAACAAGTAACAATGAAATATTACTAACAAGAAGCTAATAATATGACCATATATGATATCATATAAATATGTATGATTCTGGAATAAGTCAATAACATTATTTAAACCATTATACAGGAGCTTCGGACACGAACAAAGCAAATCGGACCTAAGGTAAGGGAAATATCACAATCTCATTTTTATCCTAGATTGTTTATTCGTAAGTATTTACTGGGGTGTATTTTATCATCCACATCCATGTTTCATCAATATGTAATATTATTTCCATCCACCTACAATTGTTTAAATCCATTTTTACCCTTCGGTGAGTTTTTAGTAATATGTATGAAAGGAATCTTTTGTCGTTTTTCGTACGAGGTACTTTTTGACTTTTCCGACAAAAGTACAAAGAATGTTTTTTTAACATATACGGCATGAATGGATTTTTAAAACATTGTTTCCAAGAAGCTTCCTTTACAAGTTTTCAAGTTTATTTTTAATCAACTTCTTTTATTTTAAAGTTGTATGACATGTTATGAAAGGAAAAATGTTTTTGAAGAAGAAAGGATATTTTCCTCAAGAATGGAGTTCAAGTGTTTTATCAAAATTATTTTCCATCTAAGATAATAAAGGGTTCTGTTTTTATCCCTATTATTAAATTTATTGTTCATGTTGTGATGGAATTATTTTTATGAATTCCTTTATCTTATATGAATTGATTTATGATGTCATGATGTTTCAAGAATCCCATTTTTCTTACATGTGTTATGCGATGATGTATGTTTTATGATTATGTGGCACACATAAGAAAGGATTCATTATAAGATGGGTGGGACCTATATCTCCCTCCAATGCATTGGGTAAAGATTTTATATCTCATGAGATAGACATGGCTGGAACGGAAGGTTATTTCGGTTCAGTGATACAGGACTGAAACGAGGAGTGAACTCGGTTCAGAAAGGGACTTTGTCCACTAAGATAGTCTTGGCAATGAGTCATGACTAACAAGAAATGATTTTCCATGATTATGTGTGCATGCCACAAAGTTTCAAGTTTTATTTTATGATTATGGGGATCTCATTTTCACTTCTATGATTTATTCCATGTTAAGATATTATGATCTCTTTTGCAGGTTTTGATTTTCAAAAAGATATGATATGATTTTTATTTCCTTTATTTGCCCTTGCTGAGCATTTGAGCTCACCCTTTTATGTTTTCTTTTCCCCAGGTCAGGAAGATGGATATTAAGTAGAATATGCTAAAAGGGACCCTAGATATGATGAAATAAATGGGAGACACTGTAGAAGATTTATGAACCAGTTGTTTATGTTTCCCAGTTTCTAAAGACACTATACCTATACGGTCCTTTGTGGTTTTGTCATATGTTGTAATAAGTGTGCTTCAATTTTGAAGTATTAACAATGTATGTAAAGTATGGGTCGTTATAGTTGGTATCAGAGGAAAGGTATAGTCAACCTTTGGAAACTAGGATGTGAAAGCCTTAGTAAGAACCCTAAGGATAAGTCTAAGCATAGACAACAATCTTAGTGTTTTAGAAATGGCCTTGAATAACCTAGGATAAGACCATAAGCATGAAAATTTTATTCTTGAATTATGTGGTTTCCTATTATAATTAGTGTTGCTCACACTATTCTTCTTGGTTTTAGTCAATGGCTGGAACCCGAAGGAACCGTGTTAATGCGGAATGCGATGGGCAATGCAATGATTGTCCCCCTGAGCAACCAAACGATATGGGAGCTGGAATGAAAAATCTTGTAGCCATGCTCACACAACTTTCTCAAGCTATGAATCATGCAGGATTTCCAAACGAGCAAAGGAGGGAGCAACATTCTGTTGAATCCTTCATGAGGCAGCGTCCACCTTCTTTCAGCGGGTCTACTGATCCATTAGTTGCTGAACAATGGATTAGTACTACTGAAAAGATATTTTCAGTTCTTCAATGTTCTGAGCATGATAAAGTCATCCTAGCAGTGTACCGTTTGGAAGGAGATGCTGATCAATGGTGGAATCTTGTTAAGAATACGAGGCAAAGGGATGAAATTGAGTCTATGGAATGGGACGAGTTCAAGAACTTATTTTTCAATAAGTACTTCCCTCGTATTCTCCGAACAAAGATGGAGAAAGAGTTTCTTGAACTGAAGCAAAGGGATGATGAATCTGTTGGTACCTATGAAGCAAATTTTACAAGACTTGCAAGGTACGCTTCTGGTATTATTATCCAACCTGAGAGTAAGATCGATCGATTCTTTAGTGGCTTAAAACCAAGTCTTCGAAGGGTGTTAGCCATAAGGGACTTCAATAGCTACGAGGAAATCGTTCGATGTGCTCTCAAAGTCGAGATGGAGATTGGAGTAACCCATCAGTCACATGGGTTTGATAAGAAGAGGAAGATGGAATTCAAAGAAAAATCTAAAGTGCACACGGAAAAGAAGATGAGCTTTTCCTTATGCTCAAAGTGTGGAAAGAAACATGGAGGGAGTTGTCTTAAAGGGACAAGTAAATGTTTTAAATGTGGAAAGGAAGGTCATCGGGCATTTGAATGCCGTGATAATGGGAAGAATATGTCTAAAGATGCAAACAAAGGAAGGGATACACAGAATGAACCTACTACACTTCAATGTTTCAAGTGCAAGGAGATGCGGCATTATGCCAATCAATGCCCAAATCCAAGGTTTGATGATGATGGTCGACGTCAACAAAATCTTAAGGCTAAAGAAAAAGGAAAGTCACATGCAATTTCTATCAGCGATGTGGAGTACGATAACGATGTGGTGAAAGGTACACTTACCATCCACTCTAAAGTAGAAAATGTTTTATTTGATTCTGGATCCACCCACTCTTTTATTTCCGAAAACTTTTCTAAGGGTATCATCGTATTACCTCAACAATTAGATGTTGAGTTAGCCGTGACAACACCTAATGGCACATCAATCGCATCAAAAGTTTATAATTCTTCTCCGATCAAAGTTTGTGGGAAAGTGCTTCCTGCAAATCTTGTGATCCTTCCTTTAGTGGAATTTGATGTGATTCTTGGCATGGATTGGCTTTCTCTACATGGAGCTCATATCAATTGCCAAAGAAGGGAAGTCACATTTCATATTCCAGATCAATCTACGATCGTCTATCAATGCAAGGATGAACATAACCTTCCAGTGGAAATTTCTTCCATCTTATGGGTATTGATTCCACTAAATGAAGGTTATTTATCTCAAATGGTTGGTGAGAAACTCACGATTAAGAATATGCCCATTGTACGGGAGTTTGATGATGTCTTTCCGGAGGAATTGCCGGGTCTTCCACCAAATCGTGAAGTTGAGTTTTCAATAGAACTCGTACCGGGTGCTTTGCCTATTTCAAAGACACCTTATAAAATGGCCCCAATTGAGTTGCAGGAATTGAAGAAGCAACTCCAAGATAATCTTGATAAGGGATTCATACGCCCTAGTGCGTCACCTTGGGGAGCACCTGTTCTATTTGTTAAGAAGAAAGATGGATCAATGAGACTCTGCATTGATTATCGAGAACTTAACAAGATCACTATCAAGAACAAATATCCTCTCCCACGCATTGATGACTTATTTGACCAACTACGCGGAGCTCAATACTTTTCCAAGATTGATCTTCGTTCAGGGTATCATCAATTAAGGGTCAAAAGGGAGGATATACCAAAGACGGCTTTCCGTACAAGGTATGGACACTATGAATTTATAGTGATGCCATTTGGTCTTACTAATGCCCCTGCTATCTTCATGGATCTAATGAATAGAGTCTTTAGAGACTATCTTGATCAATTTGTGGTAGTCTTTATAGACGATATTCTTGTCTATTCAAAGAGCAAGGAAGAGCATGAAGATCACTTGAGAATTATATTGAAGACCCTGAGAAAGGAGAATCTTTATGCCAAATTTACCAAGTGTGAATTTTGGCTTCAAAAAGTTGCATTTTTGGGTCATATAATCTCAAAAGAGGGGATATCTGTGGATCCAGCAAAAACAGAGGTTATCGAAAGATGGTCGAGACCAACCACAGTAACTGAGATCCGAAGTTTTCTTGGTTTGGCTGGATATTATCGACGTTTTGTAAAAGATTTTTCACGATTATCTAATCCACTCACCAAGTTGACTCGGAAAGGAGTTAAGTTTGTCTGGACAGAGGAATGTGAAGAGAATTTCAAGGAGTTGAAAAGAAGGTTATCCAGTGCACCTGTGCTCACACTGCCTTGTAGTGGAGAAAGGTTTGTGATCTACAGTGATGCATCCAAGAAGGGATTGGGGTGTGTTCTTATGCAAAATGATATGGTGATAGCTTATGCCTCACGACAGTTGAAAATCCATGAGCAAAATTACCCAACACATGATTTGGAGTTGGCTGCGGTAATCTTTGCATTAAAGATTTGGAGGCATTACCTTTATGGTGAAAGGTGTGATATTTATACTGATCATAAAAGTTTAAAGTATATTTTCACACAAAAGGAGTTGAATATGCGTCAAAGAAGATGGTTGGAGCTAATTAAGGATTATGACTGCTCAATCCATTACCACCCTGGGAAAGCAAACAAGGTGGCAGATGCATTAAGTCGACAAGACCATGCTAGTTTATCCGTGATGAGGATCACAAAAGATCCAATATTTATGGATTTACAAAGGATGGATCTTGGAATTATAATGGAAGGGGAAAAATCTTATCTTTCTCAAATGAATGTTCAACCATCTATACATGTGAAGATTAAAGAGGCACAGAAAGAAGATGTCGAGTTACAAAAGATGGTGAGAAATGTTCCTGAATTCAACCTTGATTGTGATGGGATAATAAAGTTCAGGAATCGGGTTTGCGTTCCTCCCATCCCCGAATTAAAGAAAGAGCTGCTGGATGAGGCTCATAGTTCTTCATTCTCTATTCATCCTGGAAGCACGAAGATGTATAGGGACCTGAAAGAGTACTTCTGGTGGGATGGCATGAAAAGAGATGTTGCTGAATTTGTCTCTCGATGCTTGGTTTTTCAACAAGTTAAAGCTGAGAGACAAAAGTCTAAGGGGATGTTACAACCATTACCCATACCCGAATGGAAATGGGAAAACATCACTATGGACTTTGTCACAGGACTTCCTAAAACATCCAAAGGCAATAATGCTATTTGGGTCATAGTTGATCGTCTTACAAAGTCTGCACACTTCATTCCTATTAGAGAGGATTTCTCTCTAGATCAGCTTGCCAGGATATATGTAAAGGAAGTGGTAAGATTACATGGAGTACCACTTTCTATTATATCTGATCGGGATCTGAGATTTACCTCGAAGTTCTGGCGAAGTCTTCAGCATACTCTGGATACAGAGTTGAGTTTCAGCACTGCTTATCATCCCCAGACAGACAGTCAGTCTGAGAGAACAATTCAAACCCTAGAAGATATGTTGAGAGCTTGCTCTATGGATTTCAAAGGAGGTTGGGATCAACACCTACCTTTGGTAGAATTTTCTTATAATAATAGCTTTCACTCCAGTATTCAGATGGCTCCTTATGAAGCTCTCTATGGAAAGAAATGCAGGACTCCAACTTGCTGGGATGAAGTTGGGGAAAGAAAGCTATTAGGACCTGATCTCGTTGATGAAATGGCAGAAAAGGTCAGATCTATTCAACAACACATAAGAGCAGCTCAGAGTCGACAGAAAAGCTATGCCGACAACCGAAGAAAAGACCTAGAGTTTGAAGTGGGTGATAAAGTGTTCTTACGAATATCTCCCTGGAAGAGGGTTATGAGATTTGGGAAGAAGGGGAAGTTGAGCCCTAGATATATCGGTCCTTTCGAAATACTGGATCGTGTTGGGAAGGTAGCTTACCGATTGGCGCTTCCACCGAATCTCTCTCAAGTTCACGATGTGTTCCATGTATCTCTCCTGAGAAAGTACATACCAGATCCTTCACATGTACTCAGCTCAGAAGTTGTACCGCTGGAGCAAGATCTTTCTTATGAAGAACAGCCGATAGAGATTCTGGATCCTAGCGAAAAAGTCCTACGAAACAAGACCACTCGCTTGGTGAAAGTTTTATGGAGGAAACACCAACTTCAAGAAGCTACATGGGAGCTTGAGGATATGATGAGGGAGAAGTATCCTCATCTGTTTGTTACAAAGTGACGAATTTCGAGGGCGAAATTCTTTTTAAGGGGGGTAGAATGTAACACCAGAGACTTTTATGTTATATAAATCATCAAAGTAATCTTTTTCTACACAACACTTGCTTGGCTTGCTTTACATGCAATCGCGACCTTCCTCGATAGCTTGCGTCGTACGCAATACCGAATTTCACTAAACAACAATATGCTATTAAAACTAGCCGTTATGAATAGTAATAACCACTTTATGAAATTTTATAAATTTTATTTTTCAAAATGGACTTCATTTTTGGACTCAGAATATTGAAATTAGCCTAGGGTAAAATTTTGGTATTTTTCTGAAAACTTTCAATTTTTGATGAATAGTGAAACCACTAAGTGGTAGGTTAAAAAACAGAATTTTGCATAAAACATAATTTTACCGCTTCTGTGAATGGAATTTCGAAAATCCGAGAGACACGGTTAATATCAAGGACTAAAATGTGGTTCAATGAGATGAAAATAATTTTTTGGTGAATAGTAACTTTTTACTTTTTTACCGCGGTTAATAGTAAATAGGGTAACTAAGGGTAAATATGATATTAATATTACCCTAACACATGTCCTAATTCTATTGAACAAGTGTAATTCGACCAAAAACAAACTTAGGAATAAAATATGACCATTTAGGCCCACTTGGATTAGATTAGGACATTTATTATTAATTTATTTAAAGAAGGGTTAAAATAGTTAAAATCAAAGTTTAATAAGTAAATCATTTTTAATATGGGGTTATACATAAGATAAATTCGATTGTAAATATTAATTAGAAATCTAAAAAGCTTTCCTACATGATGGTATTTTATTTGTAATTTTTAGACATCAAATAATTTAATTTATTTATGACACAAAGATGATGCAGTAATTATCTTATTAATGAAATATTGACATAATTGATGTTATAAACACCAAAATAAATGTAATTTGAGACTTTTCATGAATTTCACTAATTTTCTAGGTTACTATGATATATTAGTGTTGATTTAATCAACTTGGTTCGAACATATAATTCTGTTATGACTTTCAAACAAATCATATATCAAATAGTGTCAAAATTGACACAAAATAGTTTTTAAATCAAATATTATATTATTAATTGTTATTTTATTCCTAAAAATCTATGGTTCGGCCAAATGACTTAGATAAGGATATATATATTAATAATAAACAATTTTGGGTTCGTTTGGCATGTTATAGTAAGTGTATTAACCATATAGTGAAGGAAAACAAAAAGACACGGTAAAAGTTAAAATAATTAACTTAGAGTTAAATCTAATTGATAAGGTTAAAATAAAACCCTAAACTTGTCTAAATCCTATTGGTTGATAGGATTTCTACCCATCCCCACTTTATCTTCGAAATAGGACCCTTTGGAACCATTATAAACCGATTTTGACTTTAATATAAAATAATATTTTGAGATATTCCTAAGGTGCCCCTCTCCTCCCTTATAAAAGGACACCTCCTCCCCCTCCTCCTCACACCAAATTGAGCACTCAAGCTCGGCCAACCCCTGCCATTTTCTCCTCTCCACTTCCCTAGAATAATCCTAGAGGTCCTGGTTTTCTCCAAAGACCAATCTTAGTTCCTTAAGTGGAGGATTCAAAGAAGCGTTCCAAAGAAGAGGTAATATCCATTACCGATCTTTTCAATTTCTTTCTTCTTCAACTTCTTATTCGTTAGTTGTTTCATGATAAAGTAATAACATCAGTATTACTTACATACTGATATGTTATTATAAATATGAAACAACCCTAATTCGCCTTCTATCCATCCTACGGAAAAATGAAATCACCACGCGTGCGTACGTACGGAATACCGTCTCCACGCCATGGTGTAATCTATTTTCCACCATCACCTTACAAGGACGGGTATAATGGTGTAATGAGTAACTATATATGATTATTATGAAGTAATATTGATACTGAAATAATTTATATATATACTCCAATACAATTCCGCGATCATAGGAACGATATCATCACTCGTGCGTACGTACGGAATACCGTCTCCACGATGTGATGCGACTCGTTCTACATGATATTTATTTCATAATGATTATATAAATGAATTGAACGAATGAATATGGTATATACTACACTAATACCATTCTGGAAATAAATTATCTATAACCTAAAGATAAGAATAAGAATTTATTCAACAAAACACGCATAAGAACAAAAAGTTATAAAGACCCGAGTAACAAGTAACAATGAAATATTACTAACAAGAAGCTAATAATATGACCATATATGATATCATATAAATATGTATGATTCTGGAATAAGTCAATAACATTATTTAAACCATTATACAGGAGCTTCGGACACGAACAAAGAAAATCGGACCTAATGTAAGGGAAATATCACAATCTCATTTTTATCCGAGATTGTTTATTCGTAAGTATTTACTGGGGTGTATTTTATCATCCACATCCATGTTTCATCAATATGTAATATTATTTCCATCCACCTACAATTGTTTAAATCCATTTTTACCCTTCGGTGAGTTTTTAGTAATATGTATGAAAGGAATCTTTTGTCCTTTTTCGTACGAGGTACTTTTTGACTTTTCCGACAAAAGTACGAAGAATGTTTTTTTAACTTATACGGCATGAATGGATTTTTAAAACATTGTTTACAAGAAGCTTCCTTTACAAGTTTTCAAGTTTATTTTTAATCAACTTCTTTTATTTTAAAGTTGTATGACATGTTATGAAAGGAAAAATGTTTTTGAAGAAGAAAGGATATTTTCCTCAAGAATGGAGTTCAAGTGTTTTATCAAAATTATTTTCCATCTAAGATAATAAAGGGTTCTGTTTTTATACCTATTATTAAATTGATTGTTCATGTTGTGATGGAATTATTTTTATGAATTCCTTTATCTTATATTAATTGATTTATGATGTCATGATGTTTCAAGAATCCCATTTTTCTTACATGTGTTATGCGATGATGTATGTTTTATGATTATGTGGCACACATAAGAAAGGATTCATTATAAGATGGGTGGGACCTATATCTCCCTCCAATGCATTGGGTAAAGATTTTATATCTCATGAGATAGACATGGCTGGAACGGAAGGTTATTTCGGTTCAGTGATACAGGACTGAAACGAGGAGTGAACTCGGTTCAGAAAGGGACTTTGTCCACTAAGATAGTCTTGGCAATGAGTCATGACTAACAAGAAATGATTTTCCATGATTATGTGTGCATGCCACAAAGTTTCAAGTTTTATGTTATGATTATGGGGATCTCATTTTCACTTCTATGATTTATTCCATGTTAAGATATTATGATCTCTTTTGCAGGTTTTGATTTTCAAAAAGATATGATATGATTTTTATTTCCTTTATTTGCCCTTGCTGAGCATTTGAGCTCACCCTTTTATGTTTTCTTTTCCCCAGGTCAGGAAGATGGATATTAAGTAGAATATGCTAAAAGGGACCCTAGATATGATGAAATAAATGGGAGACACTGTAGAAGATTTATGAACCAGTTGTTTATGTTTCCCAGTTTCTAAAGACACTATACCTATACGGTCCTTTGTGGTTTTGTCATATGTTGTAATAAGTGTGCTTCAATTTTGAAGTATTAACAATGTATGTAAAGTATGGGTCGTTATAGTATATATCCCCTCAATGCATCAATAGGTCTGATGAGACAAACTATTATGGGTTTTGGCCAACACCTTACCCATTTAGGTAAGATTTATTTGCATGATGCCTTGATGATATGGTTATTATGTTCTGAATTAGGCATTCACTAATTATGAGATTAGTTGTTGATATCAATGTGAATATTTGATTAGTTTGAATATCTATGTATAAGTTTCAAGATTATGTGACTATTTATATGGAATTATTTTAATCATCAGTTATTTCTGCTTTATTATTCTTCATATTCAAGTTATTGTTTAAATGAAATGTGTTTTAGTTATTTACCTTTCTATATTGAATATGGAATATTTTTTTACAGTATCTTTCATTGTACCCATACCCTTAATGGGAATTAGAGCTCACCTAACTTTTATGTTTTCAATCCCTGAGATTCTTGGAAGGGTATTATGATTTAAATATCGGGATATGAAAACGTAATAAAGGTGTTCTAGAAAAAAATTCTAGGTTGTATTTTACTTTTTCAAGTGTAATGTGAAATTCAAGTATATATATAGTTTTTCAAAACTACTAAACTATTCAGTCATTGGGATATGATTCCTTGTATCTAATGAAAATATAATAAAGTAAACACTGAATCTAGTCTAATATGGTTTAGGACTTTAGAGTTGGGATTAAAGGAATTTTAGTATAAACATTGAGAATTAAGTTTAGGAAAACATATATTAGAGAACATAACACTATGACTATCTTTGAGGATATGTCTAAGTATATTATAACATTCTAAATTTTTGGTAAGGTATATATTATGTATATTTCCATGTAATATCTCTGTATATGGATACTACAAGTGGATGTGTCTTTGGAATATATTAACCTAGGCGTAATAACTCTAAACAGTGAACATTGGTATTTAACTCGATCGTCACTTGGTTCATGACAATGGGAATTACTTCACACCTACTTTGAAACTCATGGAATATGAGTGCGATAATTCAAGCTTTATTTACAAACAATTATAAAGGATTTAAAAATGTTTTTATGAATTGATAATACTCCCAAAGATACCTATTTTATGATTTTGGGATAAATTATGGATAAATATTTCAATTTATGTTAAGTTTTCCACTATTTTTGAAATTATAAATTATGATTCATATTGTTATGATATAATATAGTATATGTAATTATTTAAAAATGTAACCTAGTTCAAGTAATTGAAACCATGTCAATGCACGTAATCAATTTAGGAATTTAAATCTAGGGAAAGATAATGAAGTTGGAGTTGAAGTTGGTCAAATTATAACTATATTATAGTAGATTAATCAAGTTGTGTGTAATAACCTTTACTATATGGATCATCATACTGATCCAAAAAGTGGTGTAAAAATGTTATCCCACTGGGCTACAAATCCAATTGTAGCCAGGAAATAGATAATTTTTCTAAAGAAGATATTTCACACATTGAAGAATAATGAAAGGGTGAAGGTTTTTAAGGTTGTTTGTCATATCTCATGGGATTCGGATCAATTTTGATTGATGATTAAAAACACTAAGGATAAGGAATATATAGAATACATGGACTATCAGGAATTTAATGTACACTTCTTGGGAAAATATTTTCCTTGTGAGCAATGAGCGGATATAGAGAGATACTTCTTGAGTCGGAGAAAAAAGGAATGGGAAAATATTTATATCTATGAAGCTAACTTCATAAGGTCAAAAAGACATGTTGCAGACTTTATATGTTATACAAAGAGAAATATTCACCATTTCATTGATATGATTAAGACAATCCATTAAAGGGAACTAGTATCTTAAACAATCTCATCACACGAGGACATAGTACCATGCACTATCCAGATAAAGAAATAATTATCCATTTATTACATATTATAAGAGAAGCAATATAAGAAAAAATATATAAGGGTAAGAATGCAAAGAATTATTTTCCCACATGTGATGATTCTGTAAAGAAACACTATGGACATTGTTTAAATGGGATGGAAGTTTTCTACAAGAATGAAAAGAAAGCCCACCATGATTTTAATTTCAATACAAATAATGAAGCTACCAATGTGAAATAATTCAATTATAAAGATATGGGACACTATATGAATGATTTTATCCATCATTAAGGGAATTTTATATAGAAAACTATTAGGTATTAAAGTCAAACTTATGCTATTAATGAAGTCAGAGTAGAATGATTAATGTTCTTGTGTATTCAAATTCAAGAATTATATTATATAATTGTTTTCCAATTGTACTTCATGAACCATCTATGTATTATGTTAATTTTAGAATCATATATGTCCTCATGTAAGTATAACATAAGATTTATGAATTCCATCAAAAGTTTATTAGTTTAAGGATGATCATATGTTCAAGGTATGAAACACCCCTTTTGGGGTTTTATGTGAAAATTTTTTATCAAGATCAAAGATATCTCAGGAGACATTTAATAAAAAACCCATTGGTTTAGTATATATATTAGTGATAATGTTATTTAATGAAGAAGGACCTTTCATTTTATGTACATGATATTAAAGGTATATGTATCCTTTAGGGATTATATTATCTTCTTTTATTTAGTTATGGGTTACTATAATTTCTAAATATTATAGTAATTATATTAAAATAGTTTTTGAAAAGGTAAAAATTGTATGTTAGGTGATAACACATTGCATCTAGTGTGGCCATGGGGCTTAAACCCATAACCAATGGGTAATAAGGGTGTAGTGACTACCACTCGCATGTTTGATTTACTGGTCAGTAAAACATTTTTTGATATAAATGATTTGACTAAATGATACTTATGGAATGGATTAAGTTTAATATCAGGTGTTGTTTTTGAGGTTTACAGATTAATGAATTGTTTTGGATAACTCATTCTAACCATTTTTATTTTGGTAAATGTTTAGAGACATATTAAAGAACTTTTCACTCTTTTAAAGATATTACCATCAAATTAAAAGTTATTTTTAGATTTTAGTCATAATAAATTCATGTCAGATATTAATTTCTTGGAGTAATAAATGAATTTAAAATTGATAAAAGCATATCTAAATGATGAGATTTTGATTATAAAATAATAATATGTTAAGTAATTATATTTTGTAACATCCCAACCCAGATTACCACTAAACTAGTAGCTGAATCGGTGGGTTACATGGACTCAGGCATGTCTCCCCATTATCTAGAAGGTACCAAGTAGTAGAAAGTATATATAAAGGTGATAGTGGGGAGATTATACCCTCACATCAGAGTTCAATAATGGTAGAATCATAAAAATAGCATATAAAAGTGGAAGCATTAAATACAAATGAAAAAGAAATGGAAGATATATTTTGTATAACAAAATAAAAGTTTCCCACACCAGTTTATATAATTCATGGTTGGTGGATGATACATAAGATAATGTTGTAAAGAATACAACATGTTTTACATTATAGTATAAAAAATAAAATATATTAAATCCACATTAGTGATCTACATGAGAATCCTAAGCTCCATCTTAGTTCTTTGATCCTAACTCCTAGGTACAAGAAATACATCAATCAACCTTGATCATGCAAATATAAAGTCTACTCAGGTGCCAAGGGAACCCGATTGGGGGGGAGATATAAATCTCAGTTGTCCAGCACCCATGATGTTTATCCCAATCTAGATAGTGCAACATAATTTTTATATTGTGCATGTATATAGGATAATAACAAACTAAATAAATAAAGATCACCCGTCCAAGTTCTTATGGGACACCTGATGGTTATACGTGCTCT
The DNA here is from genome assembly GCA_963277665.1 of Viscum album. NCBI lineage: Eukaryota > Viridiplantae > Streptophyta > Magnoliopsida > Santalales > Viscaceae > Viscum > Viscum album. The sequence goes on from OY728157.1 coordinate 204,619,282, forward strand.
ATACCTTGGATTGAGTTTCAATATGTAACAAGTTTATAAATAATTCAAATTTTTTCAAGAAAAAATGTTATAAGATGTAAGAAGGCAACCTATAATTATATTTAATAATAAATTCAGAAGGTAAAACCAAGGTAACATAGAGATCAAGGGTCCCTAACTCAATAATGAATGTATCTTGGATAAGCATTAGAGTTTAATCTAAGTAGAATAGTCCAATTAATTCCAAAGTATGATTCCTGTTGATTCCAAGGGGGTCATCAAAGAGAAAATTGGGTTAAGCAGTGAATGGGCCAGATGGGATTTAACCATGGCACATACTTGTCAATGCTGGATCCAAGGAGTATATTCAAGGTATCCTATAAAGGGGTCAGGATTTTATTTAAGTATCATCATCCATGAAATTCCATATTAAGATTTCTAGCAAGTCCAATGATTTCATCCAAGGTAAAATGGTACTAAGCAATGACTGGGCCCGATGGGCTTTTACCATGGAACCTAATTATCAGTGATGGATCCAATAAGTGTATCCAAGTCATACAATAATTATATATGAGGGATCATGTGGTGTCATACTGGGAATCCAAGGTTAGGCAAGGATTTGGTTCAAGGTGGGTCTTAAACTAAGAATGTTTTATCCTTGAATTTGGAATGGGGTCCCCGAGTGAACAAGTCATTCCCTCGGGAATCAAGGTGATCTCGATTTAAGACATCCTTATTTTGATAATGAATTCATATATAATTCATACGGATTGAGCCATTGCCTTTCACAAGTGTGGCAAGGATAATTGGTCATGAACCCATTTAATCAATTCATAAGTAATCAATAATTTAATTTGTTTAAAACCTTTACTTTCACTAGTTTTACAAGGCCAAGTAGCATGTAACCATTTAATTAAAACAATAGGAGTAAAGTTCAATTAATAAGTTTTGCTCTGCAGCCTCTCATGAGTATGTAAATGTGTGACGTAGATATGAAACCTAACATTCCTATACATTTAATAGGGGAAAGTCATAAATTTAAGTATTATTTCTAAAGTATCATTTTAATGAATTTGTCTCATTTAGGCTCTTACCTTAGGTGTTCAATTGTATTTGACAAGCCTCAAGCAATTCAAAATTTCATTATTAAGTAGGAAAATAATGTAAAGAGTCTTTCCATTGGTATGGTAAATCTTGATAACACATGAATGATGGATCAAAAGTGTCAAAATGATAAATACATAATTTTGGCATATCACTCTACATGGTGTGTTTAGAGTTGTGGATGTAACCACCAACAAACAGTTATATTTATGGAAAGAGAATAAGGAAATACCAGAAAAAAAATCTAATCAAGCATAAATTTATAATCACTACTTTTTAGCTTGAAGACAATGCAACTCTGTTTGAGGGGTTTTATTATAAAATCATGAAATTTCTTATCACACAAATCCTTTATTACATTTAACATTTAAATCATGGAACATACTAAATTCATGTTTAAGAGGTATTTAATATAATGACTTCCCTATATTGATTAAAATACAATGAAATTGCAGTAAGAAATTAATTAATGCATTGATAAAATTTTAGGGCTTGGAAAGGGACCCTACCTCAAGGTGGACCCTATTTCACACTCAACTCTTGAAAAATTCGGTCGTGACCACTCAAAAACTCCCTGAACTCACACGCACATACATTTATATATATATCTATATATATATATTCTTAACCCAATTCATGTATTCCCTATTCCATGAGGGAATTCATACACTGAAGATATATATATATGTGTGTGTGTGTGCGTGTGTGTTTTTATTTATATATATACATACCTATGTATGTGAGTAAGGACCTTTGATATTGATCAAAACACCCTAAAATAAATTCTAGGAATCTTAAATCATCAAAGGACCGAAAATAATAAATCTAAAACCAAACAACGGGTATAAAGCATTACTTAGGATGGCGGCAGTGAACTGAAAGAAGATGAACTGCTTCGCATTTGATAGTAGTTTCTTAAACATGCACAAACACACCCTGGGAGACCATTTGCAGGCTCTGATACTGGAGAAGAAACCAAAAATTTGGTTATACACTACCCTAGGGTTCTTTTTAACCTCACTAGGCAACAAATAGAGAGAAAAACAGCTGGAAAATTAGAGGAGAAGGGAGCAGTAGACCCACCAAGAAGTCTTAGAAAAGAACCTCATAGAAATATGGTAGAAATCATATTTCGAAGGATTCAGGATGCGGGTGTCATCACGGGGCTAGGGAGAGACCTAGGGGCATTGCGAGTTAGTAAGAGGTGGAGGAGACCCTCTTTTTCTATTAATTAAACTATAACGTCTCGACCATAAACATTACATAATCTTGATTTAAGTTAAAAAATCACATTGAGGATCTTTTCAGGTTTAGATATTTAGATAATTTAGTAATAACTTATACATAACAACATGAATATTACATGTAGACACTTCTACTCAGTGTCCATTTTTTTATAAAAAAAGAACTGTAAAAAATTTTACATTTTTAGTTCCATGTTTTAAACAGCATGACATTTCCTTGATCTCATCCTTGACCCTTTTCATATTTATGTCCTATGAAAAACTTTTAAAAACTTGGTATGAGCATAAAAATATCAGTAATGGTTATAAAATAAGAAAATAAAACTTTAGTCTATCAATACATACAAATCAATAAAACCATACTTCTCAATCATAAGACATAATCTCATTAAAATACCTCATAAAATCACAATATTTATGAATAACACATAGAAATTATATATCATAAAGGTAACTTGGTGCATCCATATCTTGCATAAATTGTAGCTTTAATAGCTACATAGGGAGTTACGTTTGGAATACCCATCATAGTATATTCACTAAATCTATAAGGAAAAACATTAATGTTTACCTGTGTCATGTTACCTAATGAATTGGAGAGATATCTCGGTCTCACCAGCCCTAGTTTTATCATGGAACCACTCGTATACATAAATAATTCTCAATAACCATAACATAATCATAACACATAACACAAGAATAAAGGAAAGATAAAATTTCCACATTGCAATCACAATATATCATTTCAATATATTGGCATAGTCAATCCATTATAAAAACAATTTTCAATACCAAAATAATTAAAAAAAATAGTATGTTGTATTTATTTTCCTTTTAAAAACATTGTAGTTTGTTAAGGAATCCAAAAATCAAATAATGCTCGTGGTAGTGGAAAGGTCGTTGTCACTGCGTACATTAAAAAGGAACATTCCCTTTGTCATTTAGTAAAAAAATTCATAGAGAGAAAATTACCTTTGAATGAAATTTAATGTCAAATGTTTTAATACACAGTATAACTTAAAGTTGTGTATAAATCAAAATATGTCTCAATGAAAGAATATTGAGACGAAGTCCGCTATGAAAATTTGGCAGCCTAATAGCGTCACTTAATAATTAAGAAAATGAGTTGATGAGAGAGAAAAGAGTATCTCATCACTTGGATAGAAAATTTAAAGAAATAAGGATATATAAAAACATATCCAAAAATAATATAATGGAAATTAAAACACATAACATAAAAGAAGTCTTTGACTAAAAAAAGAGGGTGAAATGTTCCCTTACCTTGTGTTCGACTTCTTTTTTTGTCCTTTATCTCCTTGAATAATAAACATAAGTTAATTATAAATGATTTAAAACCTATTTTAAGTTTATTATTTCTTTTATATCACTTATTACCTTTCTATAAAAATTAGTTAGCTATTTGATTTCGTATCGAACATTTTGTCGATGTTTGGAACTTGAGTCAATAATGAACTTTTTATAATTTCAAATAGTCCATGTGGTGAAAAGTACATTATCTATAGAATGATATTAATGAATTAGATATCATATATATCATATATATCCAGTATACATGTATTTGAAATAGTCTATATCATTTTTATATAAGAAATGAAATGCACCTTTCATAGAGACGGTAATCTTTACGTATGAATGAATGTTACTTTCATTTTTTTAATATTTAAATAAATAAAAACTAAATGATAAATATGTATATTATAACTCCATTATAATATATATGTTATATATGTTACATAAGTTCATCAATTCAATAACTTATACATTACTTTTATGGGATTAATGAGCCATATCACTTTGAGGGGGTGGTAGTCCGCACTTCCTCAAATGAAATTGTCATATTTATACAACATGAAAAACATAAAGTTATTTTCTAAATAAAAATTATAGAAGCATATAGATAAAATAAATATCATATATATCATTTATAATTATAGTTTTATCATAATGGACACCATAAGAGGTGGTAGAAGATAATTGGACAATCATCATTTCATGAGGCAGTAGTTCATCGTCCATAAAAATAGTTTGTTCTATACTCATTAGACAGAGGTGTTTGTAAGTGTTGTTTGAATCCGTCTCATAAAAAAAACATAGTATATTATGGATATGGTTGTTTTTATATAAACAAATAATAATAATATCATAGGTACTAAATAAGTAAAATAAAGGAAAAGAACTTGAGAGAAGATGTTACCTTTAAATAGGGTAACTCCCATTGGTTTGAACCAAAAGACTTTCTTGAATTGATATCAACCTAGGAGAAGGATTATAGGAGGAATATAAGAATGTTAGTATATAATTGTAGCATATTTGGGATTATAAAAGAGGCTTGAGAGTTGTGAGTAATGGGTTTGAGGTGATGGCCTTTTATAAGGGGGGGCTCTTTAAGAATGTGTGAAAGTATTATTTTATTATAAAATTAATTTGGCTTTAAAAAGGTACAAAACTCATTAAATTAAAATATAATATTAATATATGTTGAAATAAAATCATCCAATAATAATTGGACAAGTTTTGAATATTGTTTAGACTTTAAATTTTTTTTAACCCTTTTTTACTCTTACCGTTTTATGAAGCATTTAACACTTTAAGAATCAAAACAGTTACCAAAACATTACAAATATCCAATGAAAGAGTAAATAATAAACTTTTATACCTATTATAACTATTTTGACTAATCTTATATTTTTTGGGAATTTTAAAATATTTTATAAAATATTTTATATTTTAAAATTTTAATTATGTCAATTTAGACACTATTCATATCAGGACTTTATAAAAATCAATAACAACTTTATTGATTCAAGGAAACTTTATTAATATAAATAAAACATGTAACTATAATCCATTTAATTATTTTATGATATCAAAATAAAAAAATTAAATTTATTTCAACATTTATAATATCATTCATTTGAATCTTTTATTAATGAAGTAATCACTACATCATCATTGTGTCATAATTAATTTTTTTATTTAATGTCTAAAAATTATAAATAAAATATAATTATCTATCAAATATTTATATATATCTAATAAATATCTATAGTCTAATATTTCACTTATATATCCTCAAAAAAATTGTTTTAATAAAAGATATATGTTTATGTTATATTTTCCTTAACTTTAAATTAATTTTTATAAAATATCATTTTCACTTATAAGTGGATCCATGTGGTCCCAAAATCTACCCAATTATTCCCATGGTAGGACATGTATCATCCAATGGTGTTAGAACACATTTTTGGGTAATTTATTTTTATTATAATATTATTTTTTTACCCTTATTTACCAGATTTACCCATTAACCATGGTAAATAAAATATTTACTGAAATTACTATTTATTATATCTAAAAATAAAAGTAACATATTTATAAAATCTGGACCTCCTGATTCCAAATATGGAATACATTTTTTCAAATTCAAAACACAGAATTTTTTTAAATTAATTCAAAATTAATTCTCATTGTTAAAACCAAAAAGCTTGTTTTTAAGAAATAATAACTGTCAAAAGATTGACGTGTGTTTTTCTCTAATTAAAAATTTAAATTACATACAATGAACAAAATTATATTAAATTGTAAAAAATTAATCTAATTATACTTTAAAACAAATTAAAAAGATTTCTAACCATATAAATAAATCCTATGAAAAGACAGTTTTGACTTAAAATGTAGTATTTTTTACTACTCATTAAAATATGAACTTTATCAAAAAAATACCAAAAAATTACCCAAAGTAATCTTTGATGTCCTGATTCTAAATAAAAAGTTTATTTTGTCAAATGTAAGATATAAATGTGGAATAAACTATATTTAAAAATGGTTCACCATCAAAAGGTGGTAAATCAGCTTTTTAAAGAATATTAGATTATTTCATGCTTAAAATCAGATTCATTCTTATTTTAAGACACTAAAATTTATTACATAAATTTAAATACATTATTAGACATTTTTAATCATAATTTAGTTAGTTATGTTCATTCCAAGAAATTCAATGACTTCTCATTAACTTCTATATAAAATAATAATATTATATTATTATTTTTCAATATGACTCAGCCATGTGTGCAACATGAGATTTCGAAGAAACCCATTGTTATGTGTTGATTATGTTATTGAAAATTATCCACTTTAACATAAAATTATCTTATTCATAACTATTAATAGATATGAAAATTTATTATTCTATAAATACCTATGTTGTTACATCCTTCCCCCTTTTGGAAATTGTTTCCTCACAATTTTAAAATCAGCCAAGGAGACTTCATTAAAAGTCTCACATCAGAAAAAGAGTAAATAAATATATAACTTTAAAAGAGATAAAGATAAGTAAAAAGTTCACCCGAGATAACACATTATATGATTCTATTATAACATGGATATTGAGTAGAAACTAAGTGTCATGTTTTGATGGAGAGTGATAGAAAACATGATCAGAAGAAAGTTAACCACCAGAAAACCACAAACTTTTGATGGGTTAAATGGTCTTTGATTTTGTAGTAGGAGATTTAAATGGAAAAAAATTGTTTTCTAATCCCTTTCACAAATTTTGGAGAATTTATTTATGATATTGACCAAGAACATAAGGAAATATACATACTTTTTATGTAGTGTTTCATCCGTTAATAATTTTCTTCCAAAAAACTCATCTTTCCTCTAAATGATTAGTATTTAAGATGACTTGGTCTCACCTAAAGTACTAGAATCAACATCTAGCAAATAACATAAACCATAAAAGATTAACCATATATTTCCTCTATCTTTAGACATTAACCAAAACCAAAATTGTTAGTACAACATCAAATAATCCCCAAAAAGGATAATCTTTTATAAAAAGAAATACAACTCTTAATCATCAAAATTGAACAAACAGTACCGAATGCTCAAAAAAGACCATTCAATACACAATTGTCCGTAAAATTATTCAAAATAATCCAAAATTAGTTTGAAACCCCAAATTCAGAATGATTTTCTCACATAGTCTTCCACACAAATCTTAACATTTATCTCTAAATAACATCTGATACTCTAAAAGTCTCATACGGAAAATAATTAACCTAATCACATATTCTCTATGATAAGTTAATAATTTTTGTAAATAACCCAAATCTCTATATATCCATTATTAAAAAATAGATTCTTCCAAAATATAATTCCACCCTTACTCCTCAATTGAAATCCCAAAGTATTCTATTTTCCTTATGAATATAGTGCTCCCAAAAGGGAAAATGTCTTCCAAAATAACCTTTATCACTTAATCACCAAAATCATTTTCCTATAATAAGGATATCTATTTTATAAAACATAATATCCAAAATCAACTTATTTTTTATCATTATAATCATTTAATTAAAAAAGAATAAGTCATATTAACTAAGGACTTCACATAGGCCAGTGGTAGGTGATGTTCCCTTATCGCCCTTCCGTAATGGGTTTAATTCCCATGTTCATGCCAAACACGACAGGTTTTCACCCATCCTATGGTTTATCCTATTTATAAAACATATCATTCTTATGACATTTTCAAAAATAAGATAATTTCCCCAAAAATAACCATAACCTATTTTATCCTCAATTTTTATCTAATACCTTTAATTTTGCATCCCAAAATGTAATATCTTATAATTACCTAAAATTCGGGTATCATATAAACCCAAATGGTCCTTTGTATATATATCCACAAAAGAAAAGATAATTATTCCTTGAATAAAATTTTTCACATATAAAACATCAGGGTTACACATACTAGGAAAAATTTTCCATGGTAATCCCATCATCAAAAGAGCCTTAATACTTTTAAGCATTTCATCATCGTAAAATCTACTATAACTCTTGAATCCCATATATGTATACTTCTTAGTCATTAAACATTCTTCATGATCCATTAACCATTATTTTTCAACTTATTCCATAATATTATTTTCCTACAAACAAAATCATGAATCATATCCTACGATTCAATAATGTCATAACATCAACTAAGAAATAATCCATACCTTTAACTGGTCATTGTCAGTTTCCTCTTCCTCAATTGGAATGAAATTTGGTATTGGTAAACATATATTTGTATGGTCTTGTTGGTCCCATTCTTGAACCTTGTGTGTAAGACATCTATTTGTATAATGACCATGCACACCACATTTAAAACATTCAACTGACCCCTTAAAAAGAACATCCTTCCATTTCCTAGAGTCAACTAGATGCTTCCTTTTTCACATGGCAGGTACATGCTTTATGACCTTCATTACCACATATGAAGCATTTTCCCATCCATTTCAATAATTTTCAGTGGTGCTTATTTCCACATCCTTGACATGTAGTTTTTTGAGTATACATACCTTTATGATTATTACCTGATCTTTTTTAGGGATTTGTTTCTTATATATATGATTCCTTATAGAAATCAGCAAGGCTCAAGTGGTCAATCGGGACTCCAGATAGTTGTTTAAGAATAACCACTATATTTCTCATTGAGGCTCCTATTTCATTCGGTTTATCATTGGTGGAACCCAAATTTACCCTACTGGTAAAAGCGATCGATGTAGTACATGTAGGGGTCGAGTCCACAGGGACCGAAGAAGTAACCTTGAGACGCTATGATTTGGTGAAGGATGGGCTATGAAGTAGCCAACTTTGGTTTTGATTTTGGATGGTTTTAAAGAACACTAAGAAACCTAAGTGAATTCAATTCAAAGAAAAAGGGTTGATCTTAAGATTATGCTCGCGGTGGATTGAATGAATTTTACTTCTTTAGACAATTTTGGTTTTATTAATTCTTGATGAATCCATTCTTCAAAAATAACACTACATTCATCATTTTCTGGTTTGGTTCTTACTAAACACAATTACTAATCCCCTATACACTTAGAGAACCAAATTCATGATCTCTCCAAGGTATATGGTCATTTATTAATTGAATTTAGTTTTCTCAAACACAGTAAAGATGAAGAGTAGAAATAACTGAAGAATGGATGTCTTAAATTAATTATCTAATTAACAACAATTCGTTCATAAAATAACATTCAATCCAGCCTTTGCATCCTCCTATGATAAACCCATTAAAGTGTTAGCCCTAAATTGATGGTATACTCTCAATGGTCGGCAGAAGATGGCTAACAAGAATTGGATTGAAGAAATTAAAACCGCGGAAATAACTAGCACTCCTCTGTGTGTGTGAATGAAATTTATGCCTATGTCTGAACTAATTCACAACAACACAAAGATATCACTATGCTTTGTGATAATAAAAATTTTAATAAATTAAATGGAAAATATAGAAGATAAAGAAGTTGATTAGGAATAGAAAGATACAAAAAAGAGACTTACATGGAAATGGAAGACATTACAAAGGAAATTTGGAATCATAACTTTATAATGAAACAAGCAACAAAAGATGATAAGAAAAATATCCAACCCTATTCCCTTCACCACTATCTCCTTATATAGGAATATTAGTAGCCTTAGGTACATCTCCCAACAATTAATTAACCCCCCCCCCCAACAATTAATAGAGTCAAATGGTGGGTGAATAATCAAAAGGAAATTGATGTTTCGAATTTGACCCGGAAAACTGTCCAGATTCGTCCACCATATTGACCTGTGAATTCGCAATTGAAGAAGGCCGAATCCAGAGGGGCTCTATAAGAGAAATATCTTCATCCATTTGTCTTCTATGATCTGTAAATATTTCAGGAAATTTTTCTCAGCCGTTTGGATGTTATAGTCTAAATGGTGGGACCAATTTTTGTGCATTAATGTTGGGTCCACCATTTAAATCTCAAATTCAGATCCCATTATCATCATGATAACATCAGAATTAGCTCCGGACACAATTGAATAAAATGATACACATATATTTATCTTTCTACTTTATAAATTTGAGCTTCATTGTGCTTAGTTAGTGGGACCCACATTTGTTTGATGGGCCTTAGGCCCAATATGCTTTTTCCAGCAAGTTTCTGCCTTCAGGCACAAAATTCTTCATCTTCACTTGGGATTCATCCATCGGACCTAAAATATAAAATGTTCCAAACAAATGGATAAATCATATCCCAAAAGTTTAAATTCTGAAAATGAATATAATTTTTTACACAAACAAATGAATTATTGGGCCCAAATTGACACTTTAAGCATGAATTGCACAATGATGGGAAATGAAGTTCAATTTCTGAATTGGACTAAAATTGATGTTTATGAACTTTTAAAAAAATTAATATTAAGATCTTAACAATGAATATTAGACACTTTTAGTGACTAATCACACCCCCCAACATGAGTTTTGCTAGTCCCGAGCAAAATATATTACAAATATCAAATTCAAATCCCTTTTTCCAAAAACATTTAAATACCAATTGCTCACCCAAAGACCTCATACCAAAAAAAACTATGAAACCCATAAGAATCATTTAAAACAAGCTAGGTCAATAAGCATATTCGAAGCCCAAGCCCATTCATTTGTTCAAATTCATCGCCATATTTCATCCAATTTCAATTAAGCATGATAAAGTGTTGTGCATCACAAAAGATATGGGGCCCATTTTATTATTCAAGGGGAAAATATTGAATCGCTAGGTGGGAATCACATTAAACCTTAATATGTGTATCCATTTTTTTTGATTTTTTTTGATGAATTTTTTATCCACAATAGATATGAAAAGACTAACTCTGGGCAAGACAACTATGGAGTCATGATCCCCAAGTGTCGGACGCCACACATATTGTCAATTTCATGCTCTACAATATAGATATAAAGCCTAACTCTGGGCAAGAAAACTATGGAGTCACGATCCCCAAGTGTCGGACGCCACGCATTTGGACAAAACATTGCTCTATGTGGTCTTTTTTTTGTTTTTTTTTTGTTTTTGTTTTTGTTTTTTTAATACTCAAATTAAACTAAAAGTGACCCCAGAACCCAATGCTATAATTAAAGGGACCCAAGAACTCAAATTTACACTCGCGATCCAGTATACATGCATTGTGGCATTTTTATTAGAGGATGACAATGTAAACTTTGAAAAAACACATCGGACAACCGCACTTTCCAAAAACTATGATCATGAACTTAAACTTGCATTAAAATAAAAATCAAGGCATGCATAATTATTTGATATCCAATTTCCGAGTTTTCAATGTGTGTTATCATGTTAAAGGTTAATGGAATTTTTCTTTTCATGCATGTTTTTATTCAAAAAAAATAAATAAAAAATCATTTTTTATCTCCCCCCAACTTAGAATAACACTGTCCCTAGTGTTTAAAGAAAAGAAAAGTTATATGGGGTAGGAGAGGAGTTCAATGATGAAATTGAGAATGATAAACATGGAACAAATTCACCTAGTTTTTAAAGTTGAAGTTCATGATGCTCTAAATTACTCCTTTGATCTCTTGGGGGATGTAGGCACCTCCTTGATTGAACATGTATCACCCAAAATAGTTCATGAACCATAAAAATAAGGACAAAGCAGACAAAACAAAAAAACACAATGATTTATTTAATTCCAAGTACCATCATTTTCATGTTTTTTTAAATAAAACTAATGATATATTGGCTTATTTTAAATTTCTAGGTAAGGTATTACTCAGGGATCACACCGCGTGACACGGATGAATATGGTGCTCCCCTTTCATACCCATCCATACTCATAAAAGAAGATCATGTCAAGAGTCTAATTTATTTAACCTAAAAAAACATAAATAAAATAAAATAAACTGATGATACATTGTCTTATTTATATTTTTTGGGTAAGGTATTACTCATCGATCACACCGCGTGACACGGATGAATACGGTGCTCCCCTTTCATACCCCTCCTTACTCATAAAATAAGAACAGGTCAACAATCTATTTTTTATTTTTATAATTTTAAAATATCAAAATTATTTATTAATCCTATTTGAAAAATAAATATGATTCCAAAAATATTGGAAACATGAAAACCACGGGTTGCCTCCCATGCAGCGCTTTTGTTTAACGTCGTTAGCTAGACTTGTACCCCCCAACTTATCCAATTCCAACTTTCGACATTTTAATTAACACATCTTTTTCCACTTCAATACGATTGAGATTGATTATTTTTTTGAAATTTGTTTCATGTAAAATCCTATTTTCTTCAATGATTGGTAAAATCCAAGGAATATTCGAAATGGTTGATCGAGTTGAACTTATATTCTTTCCTTAGACATCAATGACCGTTCCAAAATTATTTTCTTGTTTAGATGAATGAACTAAAACTGCAAGGTATTTTTTAACACCTATGATGGAATTCTTGTCTGGGGAAGGAAGGATAATGATTTTGAGTTCTGTTCGATTGCGATTTCCTAATAAAGATTTAAAATTTGAATGAAAGTCAGTTTCTTCTCCAAAAAAATTAGAAAGAATTGGTTCCTTTTTAAAATACGATTCATCCCCAAAAGTGTCTAGTTGAATTTGAGGTGTGGGTATGGGCTCAATGTTTGGTATTTCTCCCAATTTTTCAGTGATTTTTGTTTTTGAAATATTATCAATGGAGAAATATTAAGTACTCTCCATCCATAATGTCAAGTTTCCCACTTGTGAATACAAAAAATCAGTTTCCTCTTGATTTAAGCACCCATCAACAATTCCTTTATTATCTTCAACTATCCCAAATCCAATGGTTGGTTCTTCAATAAATTAATTTGAGGTTTGTGAGAGACAAGATTCTTATATTAGTGATGAGGAAGAGACAACCTGAGTAAGAATGGGTTCCACAACCATTTCAAGGCTTTGTAGTTCTACTCTTAAATATGAAACCTCTGAATTCATTTTATCCATTTTTTCACACAAATGTTCTAGAATTTTTTCAGAATTAGGATTGATAGATGTTTGGACATCATGAACTTCATTATGTTTGATATCTTTAATCACCCTCGAGAGGTATGGAAATTGATCTTTTAAATAATCAGCATCCCATTGATTGTACATATCATCTGGTCTGGTGTATTCAATCATGTTTTGGTCAATGAAATTTTCTATGTGAGGTGATTCAAAATATTGATTTTCCAGTTTATTATAGCCATGGTCTATTAATGAGTATTGTGGAAGATAATCCATTTCAGTTTATTGAAAATTGTTTTTGAGATTTTTTTTGAACACGCAGAAATAGAAAGGGGAATATAGAAGAGAAATTAGGGTGAGAATAGAGAATTTGGGGTGATAAAAGAAGATGAGTGTCTAAGGCGCTTACATGGGTCCCCAGAAACAGCACCAAAATTTGGTTGCACCCAAATTTACCCTACTGGTAAAATCGATCGATGTAGTATATGTAGGGGTCGAGTCCACAGGGACCGACGAAATAACCTTGAGACGCTATGATTTGGTAAAGGATGGGCTATGAAGTAGCCAACTTTGGTTTTGATTTTGGATGGTTTTAAAGACCACAAAGAAACCTAAGTGAATTCAATTCAAATAAAAAGGGTTGATCTTAGTATTATGCTCAGGGTGGATTGAATGAATTTTACTTCTTTAGACAATTTTGGTTTTATTAATTCTTGATGAATCCATTCTTCAAAAATAACACTAACTTCATCATTTTCTGGTTTGGAGCTTACTAAACACAATTAATAATCCCCTATACACTTAGAGAACCAAATTCATGATCTCTCCGAGGTATATGGTCATTTAGTAATTGAATTTAGTTTTCTCAAACACAGTAAAGATGAAGAGTAGAAATAACTGAAGAATGGATGTCTTAAATTAATTATCCAATTAACAACAATTCGTTCATAAAATAACATTCTATCCAGCCTTTGCATCCTCCTAAGATAAACCCATTAAAGTGTTAGACCTCCATTGATGGTATACTCTCAATGGTGGGCAGAAGATGGCTAACAAGAATTGGATTGAAAAAATTAAAACCGCGGAAATAACGAGCACTCCTTCGTGTGTGTGAATGAAATCCACACCTATGTGTGAACTAATTCACAACAACACAGAGATATCACTGTTCATTGTGATAATAAAGTTTTAATAAATGAAATGGAAAATATATAAGATAATGAAGTTGATTAAGAACATAAATATACAAAAAAGAAACTTACATGGAAATGGAAAACATTACAAAGGAAATTTGGAAGCATAACCTTACAATGAAACAAGCAACAAAAGATGATAAGAAAAATATCCACCCCTAATACCTTCACCACTATCTCCTTTTATAGGAATATTAGGAGCCTTAGTTACATCCCCCAACAATTAATTCAACCCCCAAGAATTAATAGAGTGAAATAGAGGGTGAATAATCAAAAGGAAATTGATGTTTCGAATTTGACCCGGAAAACTGTCCAGATTCGTCCACCATATTGACGTGTGAATTCGCAATTGAATAAGGCAGAATCCGAAGGGGATCTAGAAGAGAAATATCTTCATCCATTTGTCCTCTATTATCTGTAAATATTTCAGGAAATTTCGCTCATCCTTTTGGAATTTATAGTCAAAATATCGGGACGGATTTTTGTGCATTAATGTCGGGTCCACCATTTAAATCTCAACTTCAGATCCCTTTATCATCCTGATAACATCAGAATTAGATTTGTCCACAGTTGAATAAAATGATCCTCATATTTTTATCTTTCTACTGTATGAATTTGAGATTCATTGGGCTTAGTTTGTGGGCCCCACATTTGTTTGATGGGCCTTAGGCCGATTATGCTTTTTCCAGCAAGTTTCTACCTTCAGGCGCAAAATTCTCCGTCTTCCCATGGGATTCATCCATCGAACTAAAAGATAAAATGTTCCAAACAAAGTGATCAATCGTATCCAAAAATTTGATATTCAGAAAATGAATATAATGTTTTACACAAACAGATGAATGATTGGGCCCAAATTGACACTTTAAGAATGAATTGCACAATGATGGGAAATGAAGTTCAATTTCTGAATTGGACTAAAATTGATGTTTATGAACTTTTAAAAACATTAATATTAATATATTAACAATGAATATTAGACACTTTCAGTGACTAATCAATCATTCAGAAAACCACCATAGTTTATTTCACATCCATTGTTACTTTGGTCCCTGCTTGATCTAGCCATTTACTAAAACCAAAAATGTCAGTGTGAATATATCAGTAAAATCATCATATAATATCTTATGAGGAGGGTGAACACTAATATATAATTATTAATTTTATCTTAAACTCATTCACTTTAACTAAAATAACTATAAATCTTTCTAATATGAGAACCATTACAGTTATTTCACTTATGCTTAAATAACACCCTAACCTCTAAAGTTATCTAAATTGTCCTCTATTAAAAACTATAAGTACCTAGACTTAAACATTAAATAATATTTAATTAAGTTAATAATTCAAATTGATGATATTTTCAAGTTTATAGATTTTGATAATTAGGTCATAACTTATACATAATAACTTGAATATTACATGTAGACACTTCTACTCAGTATCCATTTTTTCAAAAAATAAAAACTCTAAAAAAACATGTTTAGTTCCTTGTTTTAAATAGAATAACTTTTAAATGATCATATCCATGACCCTATTCATCTTTAAGACCTGTGAAAAATATTTCAAAACATGGGATGGGCATAAGAAGCTTAGTAAGGGTTGTAAAATAAGGAAAGAAAACTTTATTCCATCAATACATACAAATCAAGAAAATCATACTTCTCAACCATATAACATTATCTCTTTTACATACCTCATGAAATCATAAAATTTATTAATAACACATAGAAATCGTAAATCATAAAGGTCACTTGTTTCATCCATATCATACTTACATTGTATCTTTCACAGCTACATAGAGAGTTACATTTGGAATACCCATTATAGTATATTCCATGAATCTCTTAGGGGAAACATTAACGTTTACCTCTATCACATTACCCAATACATTGGAGAGATATCTAGGGCTCATCCGCCTTAGGTTTATCATGAAACCACCCATATATGTAAATAATTCCTAAGAAACATAAAATAATCATAACACATAACACAAGCATAGAGAAAATATAAAATTTCCACATTGCAATAAAAATATATCATTTCAATATATTGACATAATAAATTCATAATCAAAACAATTTTCAATACCAAAATAATTAAAAATAGTATATGGTATTTATTTTCCTTTTAAAAACTTTACAGCTTGTTAAGGAAGCCAAAAAACAAATAATGCTTGTGGCAGCGGAAAAGTCATTGTCACTGCATACGTTAAAAAGAATCATTCTCTTTGTTTTTTAGTAAGATGATTCGTTGAGAAAATATTCCCTTTTAATTAAATTAAAATTATAAGTTGTTTATACATTGTATAAAAGAAAGCTGTGTATAAATAAAAAATTGCCTCAATGAAAGAAGATTGAGACAAAGTCCCTTAAAAAATTTTAGCAGCCTATCGGCATCACTTAATAATTTAGAAAATGTGTTCATGACAGCAAAAAGATAATATCATCATTTAGACATAAAATTTATAGAAATAATGATATATAATAACAAATCCCAAAATAAGATAATTTAAATTAAAATACATAACATAAAATAAGACTTTGACTAAAAGAGGATGGTGAAAGGTTCCCTTACCTAGTGTCTAAATTTCCTTATTCGTTCTATATCTCACTAAATAATAAACTTATGTTAATTATACTTGATTAAATACCTTTTTCAATTTTATTATTCCTTTTATATAACTTATTAATATTCTTGAGCAATTAGTTAATTATTGGAGATCATATCGGACATTTTTTCATTGTTCGGAACTTGAGTCAAAAATGAACTTGTTATAATTACAAATTATCCATGTGGTCAAAATTACATTATATCCAGAATGATATTAATGATTTATATATCATATATATCATATATATAGATTATATATGTATTTATAATAATATATATAATTTGTATATAAGAAATGAAATTCACCATTCATGGAGACGGTAAGTCGTACGTACGCATGAACTCTAGTTTCATTTATTTTTAATATTTAAAGGAATGAAAACTAAATTAAAAATAGGTATATTATAAGTCCAATATAATAGCTTTGTTATATATGTTACATAAGTTCTATAATTCCATCCTTTATATGTTGCATGTATATAATGAAAGATTCATATCACTATGAGTGGGTGGTAGTCTGCAATTCCTGAAATGAAATTATCGTATTTATAAAACATGAAAAGCATAAAGTTATGTTATAAATGATAATTTCTACAAAATATAGATAAAATAAATATCATAAATAACATGTAAAATTATATTTCCATCATAATGACCACCATAAGAGGTGGTATAAGATAATAGTACAATCGTCTTTTCATGAGGCAGTAGTTCACCGTCCACAAAAATAGTATCTTCTATACCCATTAGATGAAGGTGTGTATAAGTGTAGTTATAATCCTTATAATAAATAAACCTAGTATATTGAGGATACTATTGTTTTTATATAAACAAATAATAAGAATATAATAGGGAGAGGAGAAGGAAAATAATGGAAAATAACATGAGAGAAGATGTTACCTTTAAATCGGGTAACTCCCTTTGGTTTGAATCAAAAGGCTTTTTTGAATTTTTTTAGGCCTAGGGTAAGAATTATAAGAGGAATATAGGGATTTTTCGAGCTTATTGGAGAATATTTTTGAAGTGAAAAGTGTCTTGAGAGTTGTGAGTAATGGGTTATAGGTGGTTCCCTTTTATAAGGGGGGCTCTTTATGAAATTTTGAAAGTATTATATTATTATAAAATTATAATCTGTTTCAAAAGGTCCAAAACTCATTAAAATCATAGATAAGATTGATATAAGTCTATATAAAATCCTCCAATAATAATTGGACATATTATGAATATTTTTTATCCCTTATATGTTTTATTTAACCCTTTTTTACTCTTACAGTTTTATCAACCATTTAACAATTTAAGAATCAAAATAGTTACCCAAAAATGAAAATATCCAATTAAAGTGTCAATAATAAAATTATAATCATATGATAACTATTTAGATGAATGTTATATATTTTGGGAATTTTATTATATTTAATAAAATATTTCATATTTTAAAATATGAATTAGGTCAATTTAGACATTATTCATATCATGACTTTTTTAAAACCAATAACAAATTTATTGATTTTAAAAAACATCATTAATATAAAGATAACATGTAACTAGCATCTATAAAAAAATTATTACATAAAAATAACAAAATTATATTTATTTAAACCTTTATAATATCATTTATTTGAATCCTTTATTAATGAAGAAATTGTTGCATCATGATTGTGTCGTAATTAAATTTATTTATTTAATGTATAAAAATTATAAATAAAATACCGTGATGTAGAAAAAAATTTAAATATAAAATGAAAATTTATATTCAAATATATGACTTATATATCCCCATATAAAAAAATTTGTTGAATGATTTATGTTTATGTTACATTTTTCTTAACATTAAAATAATTTTTATAAAATGTAATTTTCCCTTACAAGTGGCACCATCGGGTCACAAAATCGACCCAAGGATGCCCATGGTCGTACATGTATCATATAATAGGGTTAGGATACTGTTTAGGGTAATTTAATATTATTATAATATTATTTTTTACCCATATTTACAAGATTTACCCTTTAACCATTGTAAATAAAATATTTACTAAAGTTACTATTCATAATGTCAAAAAATAAAAGTTACCTATTTATATAATTTGGACCTCCTGAATCTAAATATAGAATCTATTTTTCCAAATTCAAAACACGGAATTTGCAAAAATTAATTTAAAATTAATCCAGTTTTAAAAACAGACAATCATGTTTTTAAGAAATAATGACTATCAAAAGATTAACATGTGTTTATTTCTAATTAAAAAGTGAAATTACATCCAATGAACAAAATTTTATTAAATGGTAAAAACATAATCTAATTATACTTTAAAATAAATTAAAAAGATAATATAACCATATAAAAAAATCAGATAAAAAAACTGTTTGGACTTAAAATGCAGTATTTTCCACTATTCATTAAAAAATTAACTATATCATAAAAATACCAAAAAATTTCCCAAAGTATGTTTTGATGTCCCTATTCTAAATAATAATTTTATTTTGTCAAATAAAAAATATAAAATTGAAAAAAAACTATATTTAAAAAGGGTTCTCCATCAAGAGGCGGTAAATCAATCTTTTAAAGAATATTAATGTATTTCATGCTTAAAATCAATTTCATTATTATTTTAATCCTATAAAATTTATTGGATAAATGTAAATACATTTGACAAACATATTTAATAATAATTTAGTTGTTTAGGTTCATTCCTAGCAATAAAATGACTATGTGCTAACTATCATTTAAAATAATAATATTATATTATTATTTTTCAATATGACTCAGCCTTATGTGCCACATGAGATTTCAGAAACCCCATTTTTGTGGGTCGGGTATGCTATTGAAAAAAAGTGTCTTATTTAACATAAAATTAATATCATATTCATAAATATTAATAGATAAGAAAAATTATTATTCTATAAATACTTGTGTCGTTACATAAACATAAAAAATAAATTAATAATAATAATATTATTATTATTATTATTAAAAAACATTATTTAATATATTTCTATATAAATTTTAATTCAATTTTTTTTAAAAGAAACTTTTCTTGGTTTGGGCTAAATGGTTATCCAAAACATGTACCAACCGTGCGATGAAAAGTGTGAGCACACTCTCCATTTGTGCACACCATGTGGGATAGATGCATTATTTGGAAAACTGTGCATCGCCTGTGTACACTGCCACTATACCCCTTGAAATGGATTAAACAATTAGCTATATAGGGCCACATAGTTTCAAACAAACCATGTGCCTCTATCAGACCACCCAAACCTTAAGGTTTAGGATCCCAATACTCTCGAAACTCAACGAGACCTCCGAGGGACCTCTTGGGCCTTTACCGAAGTCCAAAAACCACACATTAGAGCATTTCAACACTCAAAATTAAGTTATGAAGCTTGGTTTGAAGTTTTACCCATCCATTAAATGAAAAGGTTCAAAATAATTTGGATTTTTATCAATTTAAAAAACAAAGAACACTACAATATCCCCATCTTAGAACTTCTCATGCACAAGAAGACTTCGAGAAACAACTAAAGAATCACCCAACCTACTAGGGTCATGAAGTATTGTTTGAACTATCATGTTTAGTTTCCTACACACAAATCACCTTTAATAATAACTTAAGTCATCAAAACCCAAGATAATGCTCTCTTTCCTACTAAAACACTGAAACTAATTTTACACAAGCCCTTTAAGATTGAGATATGACCACATCGTCATCTCGATAAACATTCTCCCAATAGTGCTCCCCACCATAGGTATTAAATTAAGGTTGCAATCCAATGGAATGGTGCCTCCATTATTCTAATTTCCATATAAATCACACATATAAGTGTCCTAACGATGCTCCTGAGGTGATTTCATTAAAAAGGAACAGGTGATTCCTGATTGACCTAACAGAAACTAATCGTGCAAGCTTTATTTGAAGACATTTATGACTATAAATCCACACTCACCTTAACCTTGAAATGTGATTTAAAATTGTTCTTAAAAACAGTCAACATTGAACTAAAATAAGATAAAATGAGTCGAGACACTTGGTTGACTTGTCTCAAAGATTCCCAGCTTATACAGTCGGTGTATTTCCATCTGAACCGCAATGTCATCCTCTAAGGAATATTGAGTTTATAATGAGTGTACTTTCTAGATCCCATATTAGACTCCAAATGGTGATTCATTGTTCAGCCCATCACCCATCCATTTTAACATGAGTCATAGGAACTATTACAAGGTAGTTAAAAAGCTATTTTATAAAGAAGATATTGGTACAATCCCACAATGTCCAACGTTGAACATTAACTGAGCCTTTAGTCGAATCTACCTGGTAATCAAACCAAAAAAATGGCTGGACTTCGTGACCTCAACCAATGTGTTCCTACAAGGGAACCTAGGAATCACTCAAAACATACCAAGACTCAATAAGAACCATGATTCAGCGTGAAACACCAAAAAACACACACACAAACCTCAAAGGCTTAATGCGTTAGTGTGGTGTAAGATTGAGTCTCTATTATTACATTTTTGTCGATGCCAATATAGGGTACATGCTCACCACTAAGAAGAATAAACTAAGATTATTTTAATGTATTCTAGTAAAATTTACTCTACTAATAGAAAAGAAATTAGTCAAACCCCAACTGGTCTACTTCTTAGATGAAACTCGGCTTTGCCTACTGATGAGTCATTACAACGGATCAAAAGCCTTTAACCCAATGCTTTCTATGATCCCTCAATATTTAACCATTGATGTCATCCATTGCCAATAGTGTTTTCCAGAGGTTGTATACATAGTAAACCAGATCAAAAATATGCTACCAAGAAAGCACTGACATTCAAAAACCAAAACAGTCCTAATGTCTTTTAAGTACAAGTGACCGTTTTTATTTTTCCTCTTAGATTATGTTATATCTTCTTGGAAGGAACCCATTTACCATAACCTAAACAAAACTTTCCACGTTCATTCTTTCTAATAATTTAAAGTACAATAATATAACCAGCTGCTCACAAGAATGCAAAACCAAAAACACATTAACAGTATGTGTGTCACTCTTATGAGCTATGATTATATATGTCAAAGCATACAAAGAAGTCCAAACCAACGAAACATGCATGCCAAAACATAGGGTCTTTATTAACTTCTTCCCAAACATTATGTTAAACTTGATTCATTATCGCTTAGGTAACTCTACTTTGAGATAACCTGAGACCGTACTCAACACCACAAGAGATTTATTCTAGAGTCATATTGCCACATACGACCAATATCCAGGAAGAAACCATGACCATACGTCCATTACTATGAAAAAGGAAGGGTCGAATGACCTAAGAAGCAACTGAACATGCCCAAGGCATGTCTAGCCTACTAAAAACGAGCATCACTCACTGATGACGCCCATAACAAGCCCCAAGAAACCATGGCCACCCATCTTAACAAGGGTGGCATTGGAAACTAAAAATCATAATAGGGACAATGTCACTTGAATGACACAAAACATCAGAAATAACACGGAACTAGCAATGAATTTAAAATTATAAGGGTGCTACCTACCATGGGCTAGCCCCATACGAAGCACAAGAGGTTTTAAATAGGGGACACCAAATATGGATTCCATTTTCAAGGCCATTGAATTTATTCAAATTTCATCATTAACATTGAAATATTTAATCAAAACATCAAGTGACATTTTATAAAACAAAAAATTAAGGTTCTTGAGTTTTTACCAATTACCCAAGGGAAAAAAAAGTATATCAAAGTTTTTTTCAATGTTAAAAATTTATAGAAATCCCATCTTTATTAACCAATTGAACAAAATAATTCCTATTTAATAGTTATGGAGACCTATAATGGTCCCGTTTTAATCAATCTAGGTTCAGAAAAATACCACCCAATATCATTTCTCAAGTCATTAAAATTTCAAACACCCATATCAGGTCATATCCTAAAAATATTACCCAACTAACCTACTTGGGACCAATTGTGCCTTTAGAAATTAACCGTTTTATTTCCTGAACAAAACTAAGAAACTCTTACATCTATAACAACTTCAAACACAACATGCCCATTACATATAATATCAGTTTCTATTTCCCAAATCATGAAGTGCCCATGCACTCTATAAATTAAAAATTGGCTCCAATTTATCAAATAAATTTACATTTTGGAATTTAACAGGCTAAAATAATTTGTATGGTGATGTGGTAGGATACATTCCAACCTTTAAAGTGCCCATACACATTCGAGTTTGACATTTGGATCCCTTTAATCCAAACCAATTTACTTTAGCATTTTAAATTTTAGCATCATTTATAATTTTAAATATTGTTAAAGTATACGAGTCACCTTTTCCCAATTTTAGGGTGCCCATACACCTAACAATGGTAAACTAGATCCTATTCTAAATAACAACCATTACATTTAAATGAAACAGTATGTCATTTTAAGCATTAAAAATAGAATAATGTTATTATCATAGAAGTATGACGTGTTAAATAGGAAAAGAATGATAAATAGATTAGGAAGCATATTATATAATAAAATAATCATTTTATTAGACGCCTAACATGGAATATAACATGAATTCCAATCACCACAACATCATGTCATAACACTTAAGGCACACAATAAAAAATACAAATCATTCCACTAATGCAAGTACATAGAAAGGCACAAGAATGACATGTTAATTTTCTATATGACTAATATGATGCATGCAGTGCTTCATCCCTTCCCAACAAGGACAAGGGTAAAAATAACATAAAAGTCATAAAGAAATAATCAGTAGAAAAATACTCCAATCACTCAAGGAGATATCAAATTCAACCGTAAAAAAAACAACATGAACGTCAATCCCAGCCCTGGCCACTTAGTCATTTATTGTATGTGGGGAGATCAGTCACAAGAATGGCTATTAACCAAGCACCGAAACATTTTTAATATTATGTCTACCAACCCAAAATAGAAATCCAAAGAAAAAAATTCCTCTAATACCACTTTGTAAAGTCCCATCCCAACTTACCACTAAACTGGTACCCAAATTGGTAGGTCACGTGGCCACAAGTGCATTTCCCTATATGCCATAGGCTGCCGACTTATAGAGAGGGTCTTGGGAGATGATAGTGAGGAGACCATACCCTCATATCAAAGTTTCACTATGGTGAAATCAAAATAAATAGAATATAATATAGGAAGTAGTAAATATAAATGAAAAAAATGTGGAAAAAATATTTTATATAACTGAACAAAAGAGGTCAATGCTAGTTTATAAAATGCATGGCTGATGGATGATAGATAATCTAAAGTAGTAAACCATACAAAATTATTTAAATTAATGTACAAAAATAAAGAAAAGACTTCAAATCCACATGAGCAATCTTTGTGAGCATCCCGAGCTCCAGCTCGGTCCTTTGCTTCTAACTCTTGGGTACAAGCAATAAAACAATCAACCCAGATCCTTAAAATATAATGTCTAATCGGGTACCAAGGGTACCCGAGAAGGGTATGAGATATAAATCTCATTAATCCAACACCTATGGTGTTTAGACCAATCCAGATAGTGCAGCATAATTTAGACATTATATAGGTATACAAAATAACAACAGACTAAATAAATAAACATCACCCATTTGGGTACCTATGGGACACATTATGGTTATACGTGCTTCATCCTTTGGATTGAGTTTGAACATGTAACAATTTTATAAATAATTCACATATTTTCAATAATGAAGGTTCTAATATATAGCAAGAAAATATATAATGATATTTAATAGTGAAGTTACATGGTAAAACCAGGGAAAAATATACCTCAAGGGTCACCAACTTAGTGATGATTATATCTTAACTAAGGGTAAGAGTTTAATCCAAGGATCATAGTCCATGTAATTCAATAATAAAATGCCTACCAAGTCCAAGGAGTTCATCCAAGTTAAAATGAGGCCAAGCAGTGACTCGGCCTATTGGGCTTTAACTATGGCACATACTTTTCATTATAGAATCCAAGGAGTGTATCCAAAGCATCCTATGAAGGGGTAAGAGTTTAATTCAAGGATGATTGTACAAGAATTCCATAATAATATGCCTACCAATTATAAGTATTGAATACTATGTAATGTGGGGTGATGTAATGATTGAGCCTGATGGGATTTAACTATGGAATCTACTTATCAGTGTTGGATCCAAGGAGTGTATCCAAGGAATCATGTAGTACTACAAGAGGGATCATACATTATTATAACATACATCCAAGGTTAGTCAAGTTTTGGGTTCTAGGTGGGTATCAACCTAAGCCATATGTATCCTTGAATTAAGAATAGGGACCATGAGTGCTTAAGGAATTCCATTAGGAATTAAGGAGTGATTGATTTAGGACAATCCTATTTTAATACTTAAGTCATATATAATTTGTAAGTTTCAATCCATTACCTTTCATTAGTGTGAAAATGATAATTGGGAATGTAACCATTTAATCAAGTCATAAGTATTCAATAACCCCATTTCATTCAAGACTTTACTTTAATTATTTTTAGAATTTCAAGTAGCATGAAACCATTTGATTATAACCATGTGAATCAAGATCAATTAATATGGTTCAATTTGTTTCTTCCCATGAGCATGGAAAGGTGTTCTACGGATTTAAAACCGAACATTCCATTACATTTAATAATTCCATGTAATATACTTAATTAATCTTTCCATAATATCATTTGAATGAATTAATCACATTTAGGATCTTAAATTAGGTGGGTTAAGTAGATTAGAAAAGGCACAAGTTATTCACAAGTTCATGAATAAATAGGAAATTAATGTAAATATTATTTCCATTAGTATGTTAAATCTTGTACACATGAATGATGGATTTAAAGTGTTAAAACGCTAAAGACCCAATTATGGTATACCACCTTACATGGGGTGTTTGGAGTTGTGTACGTAACCACCAAAAACCAGTCATATTTATGGAAAGAGTATAATGAAATATCAATAAAAAAACCAAGAAAGAATAGAAGTCTAATCGCTACTTTTTATCTTGAAGAATGCACACCTTTATTTGAGGGGTGTTATTATAAAATCATGATAATTCTTATCACACAAATCATCTATTACATTTAACATTTAAATCATGGAACATAATAAATTCACTATTAAGATGAATTTAATCAAAACACTTCACTGTATTAATTAAAATCCAATGAAAGTGTAGTGAGAAATTAATTAATTCATTAATAAAATTTGAGGGCATAGAAATAGACCCTACCTCTATGTGGAACCAATTTAATACTCATCCCTTCACATATTTGGAAGTGACCACTAAAAAACTCCCCATACTCGCATGCACATACATTCATATATATATATATATATATATATATCTCTTTAACCAAATGCATGTATTCCCCATGCCATGAGGGAATGTGTACACAGAAGATATATATATTTATATATATATATATATATGTATTTGATTATAGAACTTCGAGATTGATCCAAACTCACTAAAATAAATAGTAGGAATCCTAAATCATCAAAGGACACAAAATAATAATTATGAGACCAAACAGCAGGTATAAAGCATTACCTCTGATGGTGGTGGCGGACCGAAACAATCGGAACCACTACGCCTTTGAAGACAATTGTCATAACACACAAGAACACCCCCGAATATACCATTTTAATACCCTAATACCATATAAGAAATAGAAAATATGGATATCCCTAACCCTACGGTTTGGATGTACCTCACTGAGCAACGAATAAATAGGAAAACGGCCATAAAATTGAAGGAGAAGGTTGGAGGAGGCTCACCATGAAGGATCATACATGAAGCTTGGAGAAATCTGGTAGAAATTAGTGTTTGAAGGAGGCCATATGGGGGTGTTATCTCACATACAGGGAGATCCCCTAGGGTGTCATGAGTGGGTAAAAGGGGGAGGATACCCCTTCTTCTCATTATTAAACCAAACAAATCTAATACAATAATTATTTTTATTTTTATTTTTATTTTTATTTTTATCATTTTTTAAAAAAAAATTCTTATTTAATATATTCTTTTTTAAATTCTACCTAATTTGATTCAATTTATTTAAAAAGACTCATCATATGGCTTGGGCCGTATATTTATCCAAACCGCATGCCAACCCTGTGATGAACAGTGTGAGCACACTATAAATTTGTGCACACCATGTGTCGCCCGTGTGCACCACCATTGTCCCACCTAAAATGGGTCACATGGTTAGCTATAGAGGGACACACATTTTCAAACAAACTATGCACCACTATCATACCACCGAAACCGTAAGGTTTCAGAGCCGAGTTCTCCCACAACTCAACAAAGACCTCTGAGGGATCTCTTGGGCCTATACCCAAGTCCAAAAACAATATGTTAAAGCATTATAGCACTCAAAATTAAGTTCACAATCTTGGTTTTAAATTCTACCCATCCATTAAATGAAAAAGTCTAAAATCCCTTAGATTTGTTTCTGCTTCAAAAACACAAAACTCTACATATTTTTTGATATTCTCTATTATGATAGTAAACAAATCCCATAACTCTAGAAAAATGATCTTGAAACAAAAAAATATCTTATTTCCCTTATATCTGACAAATCAATAGTATTTTAACCCATCACAGATTTATGGTTTTGTGGTCATTAAATTTATCTTGACCATTCAGTTTATTTTGATCATTGATATCTATTATTCTCTATAATTATTTATACTTTTCTTTCATGCACATATTTTTAACAAGCCGTAGATTTTTTCCTGCTTGGAGAACTAGTTATGTGTTATTCAAGATTATATTATTTTTTAACTTTATCCCTTATCAAGAATAATTTTTTTAACACTTTTAATGATGTGGGTTTTCAACAAATTTATTTTCATATATCAAACCACTTATTTCCAAGTGCATGTTCAAATTGTGAGGATGCAATTTACTAAAGGTGAAAAAAATGTAACACCCTAAGATTTTAAAATAAGGAATTTTTGTTTTATATCATTGTTTAAATGTAACAATACGCTTAAACAAATCATGAACTATATTTATTTAAATTTAATCCTTTTGATAGCTTGTGATACACGCAAGACTGAGCTTAAATGAACTGTATACTATTATAATATAGTCGTTAAATTGACAAGTATGAATGGGACTAAATAAATTTTAAAAATTATATGTTATACACCTATATAAAATTAATTCAAGAGTTATATATTGATTATATTGAGAATAAAGATCATTTGAAGGAAAAATAATTTTTTTTGAAAAAATATATTTTTCTAAAAGGTGGTCTCGTCCCGCTTTGTGAACATACTTTAAAATTAATATTTAAAAATTTTATAAAAATTATTTTATAAAATTAAATTCATTTTTTAATTTATAATTTCAAATTTTTATTATATTTAATTTTACATAATTTTCTAAAAAAATAATCTTTTGATTTAGAGTGAAAAATGAATGTTTTTATTGATAACTGCCATTTTATTTAAAGCATATAAAATTTCCATTTTGATTTAAAATTAATTTAAAAGTATCATTAGTTAAATTATATTGTAATAAAAAACAATTTATATCATTATAATAAAATTAATTTTTATTTTTAATATTAAAAGAATTTCTACTTAAGAGAATTTTCTCTTTGGAAACTCGCTTTTTCATCTCATCTGTGGATATCATTTTAGATTAAATTTTAAAAATTATGTGGATTTAATTTGGAAAAATGGATTCTATATTTATAATTATAATAATTAATATTATATGATAAGTTCAATGTAATTTATGGTCATAATGAATAGTTAAAATAGTAAATTTAATTATTATGATTAAGGTTAAAATGTGTTTACCGGAGGTTAACAAAAAACTAAAAGTTTTCAAA